>OY982949.1:12952927-14202927 GCA_963890685.1 Plagodis pulveraria | reverse complement strand
CCCGCGGTAACCGAAGCACCTACGAGTGGGGTTCCATATCAAAAGTGACTCGGAACCCTGGTCCCATTCTGCCCGTACCACCTTTTTATGGCAGTAGGGTGAATTTGGTTTGGTGGCTACAGTTTGTTTCTTTATTGTATTGAGAGTTTATATGGGATTTCATACTTCTATTGGAGTTTGGAACTTATTTTTTTTAAATGTATAAGGGGTTAAGGTAAAGTTTTGTACTGCATAACGATAAATGCGGGCCGCATGCGGCCCGCACACTGCCCGAAAAACTAGTTTATATTTATAATATATAAAGCTCGATTACCACTGACTGACTGACTGACTCACTGACATAAATGTTCTCCTAGAAGGAGTAGAGTAGGGTAAAAATGATGTATGGCAAAAATGTTCGCGGGGTTTTGGTGAGTATGAGAAAAATCGAAAATCATTAAAAAGACGCCTGCCAAGTAAAGATGGATGACATATCTCAAAAACGGTACAAGATAGGTAGGAGGTGTTTGAACAAATGTCATAGGGAATCGGGAGAGCAGTCGAATGACACCTGTCAAAAATCCAAAATGGCGGATTTCAAGATGGCCGCCATACAAAATGATCCGAGCCTGCTGAAGCGAGGCCTTTAGGCCGAGCTTCAGTAGGGGCGGAGCAGTATGTATGGTGGCCGTCTTGAAATCCGACATTTTGGATGTGTCTCACGTGCTCCTATCATTCTTTATACAGTATTTGGAGTCTTCTACCTTTATTTTCGACTGTATTAGGAGTTTTTGTGGGATTTTTGACTGAATTTGGAGTGACTGTCCTATATTAGTGTAGTAGCGAGCCCGAAGGGCGAGCTCCTGGTGAGGCCGAAGGCCGAACTTTCGGCTCGCGAGGCCGAAGGCCGAGCGTTTGGCGCGTGAGCCCGAAGGGCGAACGCTTGGCGAGGCCGCAGGCCTAGCCGTGTTAGTAACTTGCGAGGCCGAAGGCCGAGCTCCGAATCGAGAGTATTTTCCACATCTCTGACTGGTCTCCATGGCAACTGCCCAGGGTAAACAAAGCACTTACGAGTGGGGTTCCTTAACAAAGGTGACTCAGAACCTTGGTCCGATTTTGCCCGTACCACCATTTAATGGCAGTAGGGTGAATCTGCTTTAGTGGCTACAGTTTGGTTCTTTATTGTATTGAGAGTTTATATGGGATTTCATACTTCTATTGGAGTTTTGAACACACTTTTTTTTTAATGTGTCAGGCGTTTTTTTGACAGTTCCTAATGACTCAGGATAGATGCGGGCCGCATGCGGCCCGCACACTGCCCGAATAACTAGTTTATTATTTATAATATATAAGGCTCGATTACCACTGACTCACTGACTGACTGATTGACATAAATGTTCTCCTAGAAGGAGCATAGTAGGGCTAAAATGATGTATGGCAGAAATGTTCGAGGGGTTTTGATGAGTATGAGAAAAATCGAAAATCATTAAAAAGACGCCTGCCAAGTGAAGATGGATGACGTATCTCAAAAACGGTAAGAGATAGGTAGGGGGTGTTTGAACAAATGTCATAGGGAATAAGGAGAGCAGTCGAATGACATCTGTCAAAAATCCAAAATGGCGGATTTCAAGATGGCCGCCATACAAATTGATCCGAGCCTGCTGAAGCGAGGCCGTTAGGCCGAGCTTCAGTAGGGGCGGAGCAGTTTGTATGGTGGCCGTCTTGAAATCCGACATTTTGGATGTGTCTTACATGCTCCTATCATTCTTTATACTGCATATGGAGTGTTTTACCTTTATTTTCAACTGTATTAGGAGTTTTTGTGGGAGTTTTGACTGAATTTGGAGTTACTGTCCTACGTTAGTGTAGTAGCGAGCCCGAAGGGCGAGCTCCTGGTAAGGCCGAAGGCCGAACTTTCGGTCCGCGAGGCCGAAGGCCAAGCGTATGATGCGTGAGCCCGAAGGGCGAGCGCTTGGCGAGGCCGTAGGCAAAGCCGTATTAGTAACTTGCGAGGCCGAAGGCCGAGCTCCGACTTGAGAGTATTTTCCACGTCACTGACTGGTCTCCATGGCAACTGCCTGCGGTAACCGAAGCACCTACGAGTGGGTATCCTTAACAAAAGTGACTCAGAACCTTGGTACTATTCTGCCCGTACCACCTTTTTATGGCAGTAGGGTGAATCTGGTTTGGTGGCTACAGTTTGGTTCCTTATTGCATTAAGAGTTTGTATGGGAAATCGTACATCTTTTGGTGTTTTGAAATATTTTTTTTTAATGTACAAGGTGTTTTGATATTGTTCAAACTTGCACAACGATAAATGCGGGCCGCATGCGGCCCGCACACTGCCCGAAAAACTAGTTATATTATAATATATAAAGCTGGATTACCGTACACTGACTGACTCACTGACTCACTGACTGACATAATTGTTCTCCCAGTAGGAGTCGAGTAGGAAGAAAGTAATGTATAGCAAAAATGTTCTGGGGGTTTGTGTGAGTATGGGAAAAATCCGAAAACTCAAAGATGACGTCTGCCAAGTAAAATTGGATGGCGTATCTCTGAAACGGTAGGAGATAGGTAGGGGGTGCTTGACCAAATGTCATAGGGAATCGGGAGAGCAGTCGGATGACATTTGTCAAAAATCCAAAATGGCGGATTTCAAAATGGCCGCCATACAAAATCCTTCGATCCCTCAAAAAAGTAGCTGGTTCTACCAGAAAGAGTTGAGTACGGTTATAGTAATGTATTACGAAAATGACTAAGGGGTTTAGCTGAGTAGGGGAAAAATTAAAAACCCTAGAAATGACGCCTGCCAAGTAAAGCTGGACTACGTATCTCGAAAACGGTAAGAGATAGGTTGGGGGTGTTTGAACAAATGTCATAGGGAATCGGGAGAGCAGTCGAATGACACCTGTCAAATGTGCTACATACTGTTCTTCATACATTATTTGGAGTATTTGACCTTACAATGTCGACTGTATTAGGAGTTTTTGTGGGATTTTCAACTGAATTTGGAGTAATTGTCCTACTGGCCGTGTAGCGAGCCCAAAGGGCGAGCTTCTGGTGAGGCCGAAGGCCGAACTTTCGGGCCGCGAGGCCGTAGGCCGAGTTGACGGTGCGCGAGCCCGCAGGGCGAGCGCTAGGCGAGGCCGCAGGCCGACCCATGTTAGTAACTTGCGAGGCCGAAGGCCGAGTTCAGACTTGCACCGATTTGGCTGAAAATCGATATATAGGTTGTTCTCGTCATCCTTATTTCAAATATGAAATTTTTATTTCGATGACGTCTGCCAAGTAAAAAAAGTTACTCCGATTTGGCTGAAACTCGATATTTATGTGGTTCTGGACGTCCTTATTCCAAATCAAAAAAAAATTTTTCGATGACGTCTGCCAAGTAAAAAAAGTTACTCCGATTTGGCTGAAACTCGATATTTATGTGGTTCTGGACGTCCTTATTCCAAATCAAAAAAAAATTTTTCGATGACGTCTGCCAAGTAAAAAAAGTTACTCCGATTTGGCTGAAACTCGATATTTAGGTGGTTCTGGGTGTCCTTATTCCAAATCAAATTTTTTTTTTCGATGACGCCTGCCAAGTAAAAAAAAGTACTCCGATTTGGCTTAAATTTTATATCTAGGTTGTTCTGGACGTCCTTATTCCAAATATGAAATTTTTTTTTCGATGACGTCTGCCAAGTGCAGATAAATCACGTATCTCGAAAACGGTAATAGATAGGTAGGGGGTTTTTGAAAATATGTCATAGGGAATAAGGAGAGCAGTCGAATGACATTTTGGATGTGTCTTACGTGCTCCTATCATTCTTTATACTGCATTTGGAGTGTTTTTCCTTAATTTTCGACTGTATTAGGAGTTTTTGTCGGATTTTTGACTGAATTTGGAGTTACTGTCCAACTTTAGTGTATAGCGAGCCCGAAGGGCGAGCTCCCGGTGAGGCCGAAGGCCGAACTTTCGGCTCGCGAGGCCGAAGGCCGAGCGTAGGGTGCGTGAGCCCGAAGGGCGAGCGCTTGGCGAGGCCGCAGGCCGAGCCGTGTTAGTAACTTGCGAGGCCGAAGGCCGAGCTCCGACTTGAGAGTATTTTCCACGTCACAGACTGGTCTCCATGGCAACTGCCTGCGGTAACCGAAGCACCTACGAGTGGGGTTCCTTAACAAAAGTGACTCAGAACCTTGGTACCATTCTGCCCGTACCACCTTTTAATGGCAGTAGGGTGAATCTGCTTTAGTGGCTACAGTATGGATCTTTATTTTATGGAGAGTTTATTTGGGATTTCATACTTCTATTAGAGTTTTGAACGTATTTTTTTTAAATGTATAAGGAGTTAAGGTTAAGTTTAGTACTGCACAACGATAAATGCGGGCCGCATGCGGCCCGCACACTGCCCGAAATACTAGTTATAATATATAAAGCTCGATTACCATTGACTCACTGACTGACATAAATGTTCTCCTAGAAGGAGACGAGTAGGAGCAACGTGATGTATAGCAAAAATGTTCGGGGGGTTTTGGTGAGTATGAGAAAAATCGAAAATCATTAAAAAGACGCCTGCCAACTGAAGATGGATGACGTATCTCAAAAACGGTAAGAGATAGGTAGGGGGTGTTTAAACAAATGTCATAGGGAATTGGGAAAGCAGTCGAATGACACCTGTCAAAAATCCAAAATGGCGGATTTCAAGATGGCCGCCATACAAATTGATCCGAGCCTGCTGAAGCGAGGCCTTTAGGCCGAGCTTCAGTAGGGGCGGAGCAGTTTGTATGGTGGCCATCTTGAAATCCGACATTTTGGATGTGTCCCACGTGCTCCTATCATTCTTTATACTGCATTTGGAGCGTTTTACCTTTATATTAGACTGTATTAGGAGTTTTTGTGGGATTTTTGACTGAATTTGGAGTAACTGTCCTACATTAGTGCAGTTGCGAGCCCGAAGGGCGAGCTCCTGGTGAGGCCGAAGGCCGAACTTTCGGTCCGCGAGGCCGAAGGCCGAGCGTATGATGCGCGAGCCCGAAGGGCGAGCGCTTGGCGAGGCCGCAGGCCGAGCCGTGTTAGTAACTTGCGAGGCTGAAGGCCGAGCTCCGACTTTAGAATATTTTCTACATCTTCGACTGGTCTCCATGGCAACTGACCGCGGTAACCGAAGCACCTACGAGTGGGGTTCCTTAACAAAAGTGACTCAGAACCTTGGTACCATTCTGCCCGTACCACCTTTTTATGGCAGTAGGGTGAATCTGCTTTAGTAGCTACAGTATGGTTCTCTACTGTATTACAAGTTTATTTGGGATTTCATATTTCTATTGGAGTTTTGAACATTATTTTTTTATGTATTAGGTGTTTTGATATAGTTTAAAATTGCATATCGATAAATGCGGGCCGCATGCGGCCCGCACACTGCCCGAAAAACTAGTTATTAATAATATATAAAGCTCGATTACCACTCACTGACTGACTCACTGACTGACATAAATGTTCTCCTTGAAGGAGCAGAGTAGGGTAAAAATGAATTATGGCAAAAATGTTCGGGGGGTTTTGGTGAGTATGAGAAAAATCGAAAATCATAAAAATGACGCCTGCCAAGTGAAGATGGATGACGTACCTCGAAAACGGTAAGAGATAGGTAAGGGGTGTTTGAAAAAATGTCATAGGGAATCGAGAGAGCAGTCGAATGACACCTGTCAAAAATCCAAAATGGCGGATTTCAAGATGGCCGCCATACAAAATGATCCGAGCCTGCTGAAGCGAGGCCTTTAGGCCGAGCTTCAGTAGGGGCGGGGCAGTTTGTATGGTGGCCGTCTTGAAATCCGACATTTTGGATGTGACCCACGTGCTCCTATCATTCTTTATACTGCATTTGGAGTGTTTTACCTTATATTTTCGACTGTATTAGGAGTTTTTGTGGGATTTTTGACTAAATTTGGAGTTACTGTCCTACATAAGTGAAGTAGCGAGCCCGAAGGGCGAGCTCCCGGTGAGGCCGAAGGCCGAACTTTCGGTCCGCGAGGCCGAAGGCCGAGCGTATGATGCGCGAGCCCGAAGGGCGAGCGCCTGGTGAGGCCGTAGGCCGAGCCGTATTAGTAACTTGCGAGGCCGAAGGCCGAGCTCCGACTTGAGAGTATTTTCCACATCTCCGACTGGTCTCCATGGCAACTGCCTGCGGTAACCGCAGCACCTACGAGTGGGGTTCCTTAACAAAAGTGACTCAGAACCTTGGTACCATTCTGCCCGTACCACCTTTTTATGGCTGTAGGGTGAATCTGCTTTAGTGGCTACAGTATGGTTCTTTATTGTATTGAGAGTTTATATGGGATTTCATACTTCTATTGGAGTTTTGAACATACTTTTTTCTAACGCATCAGGAGTTTTGATGTATTTTAGTACTGGATAACGATAAATGCGGGCCGCATGCGGCCCGCACACTGCCCGAAAAACTAGTTAATAATATATAAAGCTCGATTACCACTCACTGACTGACTGACTGACTGATTGACATAAATGTTCTCCTAGAAGGAGACGAGTAGGGCTAAAATGATGTATGGCAAAAATGTTCGGGGGGTTTTGGTGAGTATGAGAAAAATCGAAAATCATAAAAAAGACGCCTGCCAAGTAAAGATGGATAACGTATCTCGAAAACGGTAAGAGATGGGTTAGAGGTGTTTGAACAAATGTCATAGGGAATCGGGAGAGCAGTCGAATGACACCTGTCAAAAATCCAAAATGGCGGATTTCAAGATGGCCGCCATACAAAATGATCCGAGCCTGCTGAAGCGAGGCCTTTAGGCCGAGCTTCAGTAGGGGCGGAGCAGTTTGTATGGTGGTCGTCTTGAAATCCGCCATTTTGGATGTGCCCCACGTGCTCCTATCATTCTTTATACTGCATTTGGAGTTTTTTTTATCATTATTTTCGACTGTATTAGGAGTTTTTGTGGGATTTTTGACTGAATTTGGAGTAACTGTCCTACATTAGTGTAGTAGCGAGCCCGAAGGGCGAGCTCCTGGTGAGGCCGAAGGCCGAACTTTCGGCCCGCGAGGCCGAAGGCCGAGCGTATGGGGCGTGAGCCCGAAGGGCGAGCGCTTGGCGAGGCCGCAGGCCGAGCCGTGTTGGTAACTTGCGAGGCCGAAGGCCGAGCTCCGACTTGAGAGTTTTTTCCACGTCTCCGACTGGTCTCCATGGCAACTGCCCGCGGTAAGCGAAGCACCTACGAGTGGGGTTCCTTAACAAAAGTGATTTAGAACCTTGGTCCCATTCTGCCCGTACCACCTTTTTATGGCGGTAGGGTGAATCTGTTTTAGAGGCTACAGTATTGTTCATTATTGTATTGAGAGTTAATATGGGATTTCATACTTCTATTGGAGTTTTGAACACACTTTTTTTCACGTATTAGGTGTTTCTGTGAAATTCCTAAATGAGTAAAGATAGATGCGGGCCGCATGCGGCCCGCACACTGCCCGAAAAACTAGTAAAATATATAAAGCTCGATTACCACTCACTGACTGACTGACTGACTGATTGACATAAATGTTCTCCTAGAAGGAGACGAGTAGGGCTAAAATGATGTATGGCAAAAATGTTCGGGGGGTTTTGGTGAGTATGAGAAAAATCGAAAATCATAAAAAAGACGCCTGCCAAGTAAAGATGGATGACATATCTCAAAAACGGTACAAGATAGGTAGGGGGTGTTTGAACAAATGTCATAGGGAATCGGGAGAGCAGTCGAATGACACCTGTCAAAAATCCAAAATGGCGGATTTCAAGATGGCCGCCATACAAAATGCTCCGAGCCTGCTGAAGCGAGGCCGTTAGGCCGAGGTTCAGTAGGGGCGGAGCAGTTTGTATGGGGGCCTTCTTGAAATCCGCCATTTTGGAGTTGTCCCAGGTGCTCCTATCATTCTTTATACTGCATTTGGAGTGTATTACCTTATATTTTCGACTGTATGAGGAGTTTTTGTGGGATTTTTGACTGAATTTGGAGTTACTGTCCTACATAAGTGTAGTAGCGAGCCCGAAGGGCGAGCTCCTGGTGAGGCCGAAGGCCGAACTTTCGGTCCGCGAGGCCGAAGGCCGAGCGTATAATGCGCGAGCCCGAAGGGCGAGCGCTTGGCGAGGCCGCAGGCCGAGCCGTTTTAGTAACTTGCGAGGCCGAAGGCCGAGCTCCGACTTGAGAGTATTTTCCACGTCACCGACTGGTCTCCATGGCAACTGCCTGCGGTAACCGAAGCACCTACGAGTGGGGTTCCTTAACAAAAGTGACTCAGAACCTTGGTCCCATTCTGCCCGCACCACCTTTTTATGGCAGTAGGGTGAATTTGCTTTAGTGGCTACAGTATGGTTCTTTATTGTATTGAGAGTTTATATGGGATTTCATACTTCTATTGGAGTTTTGAACACATTTTTTTTTGTATCAGGTGTTTTTTTGACAGTTCCTACTGACTCAAGATAGATGCGGGCCGCATGCGGCCCGCACACTGCCCGAAAAACTAGTTATTTATAATATATAAGGCTCGATTACCACTGACTGACTCACTGACTCACTGACATAAATGTTCTCCTAGAAGGAGCAGAGTAGGGTAAAAATGAAGTATGGCAAAAATGTTCGGCGGGTTTAGGTGAGTATGAGAAAAATCGAAAATCATTAAAAAGACGCCTGCCAAGTAAAGATGAATGACATATCTCAAAAACGGTACAAGATAGGTAGAGGGTGTTTGAACAAATGTCATAGGGAATTGGGAGAGCAGTCGGATGACATCTGTCAAAAATCCAAAATGGTGGATTTCAAGATGGCCGCCATACAAAGTGATCCGAGCCTGCTGAAGCGAGGCCGTTAGGCCGAGCTTCAGTAGAGGCGGAGCAGTTTGTATGGTGGCTGTCTTGAAATCCGACATTTTGGAGGTGACCCACGTGCTCCTATCATTCTTTATACTGCATTTGGAGTGTTTTACCTTATATTTTCGACTGTATTAGGAGTTTTTGTGGGATTTTGGACTGAATTTGGAGTTACTGTCCTACGTTAGTGTAGTAGCGAGCCCGAAGGGCGAGCTCCTGGTGAGGCCGAAGGCCGAACTTTCGGCTCGCGAGGCCGAAGGCCGAGCGTATTGTGCGTGAGCCCGAAGGGCGAGCGCTTGGCGAGGCCGCAGGCCAAGCCGTGTTAGTAACTTGCGAGGCCGAAGGCCGAGCTCCGACTTGAGAGTATTTTCCACGTCACCGACTGGTCTCCATGGCAACTGCCCGCGGTAACCGAAGCACCTACGAATGGGGTTCCTTAACAAAAGTGACTCAGAACCTTGGTTCCATTCTGCCCGTACCACCTTTTTATGGCAGTAGGGTGAATTTGCTTTAGTGGCTACAGTATGGTTCTTTATTGTATGGAGAGTTTATTTGGGATTTCATACTTCTATTGGAGTTTTGAACTTATTTTTTTTAAATGTATAAGGGGTTAAGGTAAAGTTAAGTACTGCACAACGAAAAATGCGGGCCGCATGCGGCCCGCACACTGCCCGAAAAACTAGTTATTTAATATATATAAAGCTCGATTACCACTGACTCACTGACTCACTGACATAAATGTTCTCCTAGAAGGAGCAGAGTAGGGTAAAAATGAAGTATGGCAAAAATGTTTGGGTGGTTTTGGTGAGTATGAGAAAAATCGAAAATCATTAAAAAGACGCCTGCCAAATGAAGATGGATGACGTTTCTCGAAAACGGTAAGAGATAGGTAGGGGGTGTTTGAACAAATGTCATAGGGAATCAGGAGTTTAGTTGAATGATACCTGTCAAAAATCCAAAATGGCGGATTTCAAGATGGCCGCCATACAAAGTGATCCGAGCCTGCTGAAGCGAGGCCGTTAGGCCGAGCTTCAGTAGGGGCGGAGCAGTTTGTATGGTGGCCGTCTTGAAATGCGACATTTTGGATGTGTCTTACGTGCTCCTATCATTCTTTATACTGCATTTGGAGTGTTTTACCTTTATTTTCGACTGTATTAGGAGTTTTTGTGGGATTTTAGACTGAATTTGGAGTTGCTGTCCTACATTAGTGTAGTAGCGAGCCCGAAGGGCGAGCTTTCGGTGAGGCCGAAGGCCGAACTTTCGGCTCGCGAGGCCGAAGGCCGAGCGTATGGTGCGTGAGCCCGAAGGGCGAGCGCTTGGCGAGGCCGCAGGCCGAGCCGTGTTAGTAACTTGCGAGGCCGAAGGCCGAGCTCCGACTCGGGAGTATTTTCCACATCTCCAACTGGTCTCCATGGCAACTGCCCGCCGTAACCGAAGCACCTACGAGTGGGGTTCCTTAACAAAAGTGACTCAGAACCTTGGTACCATTCTGCCCGTACCACCTTTTTATGGCGGTAGGGTGAATTTGCTATAGTGGCTTCAGTATGGTTCTTTATTGTATCGAGAGTTTATATGGGATTTCATACTTCTATTGGAGTTTTGAACACACTTTTTTTTCACGTATTAGGTGTTTCTGTGAAATTTTCAAATGACTAAAGATAGATGCGGGCCGCATGCGGCCCGCACACTGCCCGAAATACTAGTTATAATATATAAGGCTCGATTACCACTGACTGACTCACTGACTCACTGACATAAATGTTCTCCTAGAAGGAGCAGAGTAGGGTAAAAATGAAGTATGGCAAAAATGTTCGGCGGGTTTAGGTGAGTATGAGAAAAATCGAAAATCATTAAAAAGACGCCTGCCAAGTAAAGATGAATGACATATCTCAAAAACGGTACAAGATAGGTAGAGGGTGTTTGAACAAATGTCATAGGGAATTGGGAGAGCAGTCGGATGACATCTGTCAAAAATCCAAAATGGTGGATTTCAAGATGGCCGCCATACAAAGTGATCCGAGCCTGCTGAAGCGAGGCCGTTAGGCCGAGCTTCAGTAGGGGCGGAGCAGTTTGTATGGTGGCCGTCTTGAAATCCGACATTTTGGATGTGTTTTACGTGCTCCTATCATTCTTTATACTGCATTTGGAGTGTTTTACCTTATATTTTCGACTGTATTAGGAGTTTTTGTGGGATTTTCGACTGAATTTGGAGTTACTGTCCTACATTGGTGTATAGCGAGCCCGAAGGGCGAGCTTCTGGTGAGGCCGAAGGCCGAACTTTCGGCTCGCGAGGCCGAAGGCCGAGCGCATGGTGCGTGAGCCCGAAGGGCGAGCGCTTGGCGAGGCCGGAGGCCGAGCCGTGTTAGTAACTTGCGAGGCCGAAGGCCGAGCTCCGACTTGAGAGTATTTTCCACATCTCCGACTGGTCTCCATGGCAACTGCCCGCGGTAACCGAAGCACCTACGAGTGGGGTTCCTTAACAAAAGTGACTCAGAACCTTGGTACCATTCTGCCCGTACCACCTTTTTATGGCAGTAGGGTGAATCTGCTTTAGTGGCTACAGTTTGGTTCTTTATTGTTTTAAAAGTTTGTATGGGATTTCACACTTCTATTGGAGTTTTGAACATACTTTTTCATAACGTATCAGGTGTTTTTTTGACAGTTCCTACTGACTCAAGATAGATGCGGGCCGCATGCGGCCCGCACACTGCCCGAAATACTAGTTATTATTTATAATATATAAAGCTGGATTACCGTACACTGACTCACTGACTGATTCACTGACTGACATCATTGTTCTCCCAGAAGGAGTCGAGAAGGAAGAAAGTGATGTATGGGAAAAGTGTAGAGAGGGTTTGGGGGAGTATGGGAAAAATCCGAAAACTCAAAGATGTCGTCTGCCAAGTAAAGTTGGTTAGCGTATCTCGGAAACGGTAAGAGATAGGTAGGGGGTGCTTGACCAAATGTCATAGGGAATTGGGAGAGCAGTCGAATGACATCTGTCAAAAATCCAAAATGGCGGATTTCAAAATGGCCGCCATACAAAATCCTTCGATCCCTCAAAAAAGTAGCTGGTTCTACCAGAAAGAGTTGAGTACGGTTATAGTAATGTATTACGAAAATGACTAAGGGGTTTAGCTGAGTAGGGGAAAAATTAAAAACCCTAGAAATGACGCCTGCCAAGTAAAGCTGGACTACGTATCTCGAAAACGGTAAGAGATAGGTTGGGGGTGTTTGAACAAATGTCATAGGGAATCGGGAGAGCAGTCAAATGACACCTGTCAAATGTGCTACTCTCATTCTTCATACATTATTTGGAGTATTTAACCTAACAATGTCGACTGTATTAGGAGTGTTTGTGGGAATTTCAACTCAATTTAGAGTAATTGTCCTACTGTCAGTGTGGCGAGCCCGAAGGGCGAGCTTTTGGTGAGGCCGAAGGCCGAACTTTCGGGCCGCGAGGCCGTAGGCCGAGCGGATGGTGCGCGAGGCCGCAGGCCAAGCCGTGTTAGTAACTTGCGAGGCCGAAGGCCGAGCTCAGACTTGCACCGATTTGGCTGAAAATCGATATATAGGTTGTTCTTGTCATCCTTATTCCAAATATGAAATTTTTATTTCGATGACGTCTGCCAATTAAAAAAAGTTACTCCGATTTGGCTGAAACTCGATATTTAGGTGGTTCTGGGTGTCCTTATTCCAAATCTAAAATTTTTTTTTCGATGACGTCTGCCAAGTAAAACAAGTTACTCCGATTTGGCTGAAACTCGATATTTAGGTGGTTCTGGGTGTCCTTATTCCAAATCAAAAATTATTTTTTCGATGACGTCTGCCAAGTAAAAAAAAATTCTCCGATTTGGCTTAAATTTTATATCTAGGTTGTTCTGGACGTCCTTATTCCAAATATGATTTTTTTTTTTCGATGACGTCTGCCAAGTGCAGATAAATCACGTATCTCGAAAACGGTAATAGATAGGTAGAGGGTTTTTGAAAAAATGTCATAGGGAATAAGGAGAGCAGTCGAATGACATTTTGGATGTGTCTTACGTGTTCCTATCATTCTTTATACTGCATTTGGAGTGTTTTTCCTTAATTTTCAAATGTATTAGGAGTTTTTGTGGGATTTTTGACTGAATTTGGAGTTACTGTCCAACTTTTGTGTATAGCGAGCCCGAAGGGCGAGCTCCTGGTGAGGCCGAAGGCCGAACTTTCAGTCCGCGAGGCCGAAGGCCGAGCGTGTGATGCGCGAGCCCGAAGGGCGAGCGCCTGGCGAGGCCGTAGGCCGAGCCGTATTAGTAACTTGCGAGGCCGAAGGCCGAGCTCCGACTTGAGAGTATTTTCCACATATCCGACTTGTCTCCATGGCAACTGCCTGCGGTAACCGCAGCACCTACGAGTGGGGTTCCTTAACAAAAGTGACTCAGAACCTTGGTCCCATTCTGCCCGTACCACCTTTTTATGGCAGTAGGGTGAATCTGTTTTAGTGGCTACAGTATTGTTCTTTATTGTATTGAGAGTTAATATGGGATTTCATACTGTTATGGAGTTTTGTTTTTTTTTTTAAATGTATAAGGAGTTACGGTATTATTTAGTACTGCATAACGATAAATGCGGGCCGCATGCGGCCCGCACACTGCCCGAAATACTAGTTTATAATATATAAAGCTCGATTACCACTGACTGACTGACTGACTCACTGACATAAATGTTCTCCTAGAAGGAGTAGAGTAGGGTAAAAATGATGTATGGCAAAAATGTTCGCGGGGTTTTGGTGAGTATGAGAAAAATCGAAAATCATTAAAAAGACGCCTGCCAAGTGAAGATGGATGACATATCTCAAAAACGGTACAAGATAGGTAGGGGTTGTTTGAACAAATGTCATAGGGAATCAGGAGAGCAGTCTAATGACACCTGTCAAAAATCCAAAATGGCGGATTTCAAGATGGCCGCCATACAAAATGATCCGAGCCTGCTGAAGCGAGGCCGTTAGGCCGAGCTTCAGTAGGGGCGGAGCAGTTTGTATGGTGGCTGTCTTGAAATCCGACATTTTGGATCTGACCCACGTGCTCCTATCATTCTTTATACTGGATTTGGAGTGTTTTACCTTATATTTTCGACTGTATTAAGAGTTTTTGTGGGATTTTTGACTGAATTTGGAGTTACTGACCTACAATAATGTATAGCGAGCCCGAAGGGCGAGCTTCTGGTGAGGCCGAAGGCCGAACTTTCGGCTCGCGAGGCCGAAGGCCGAGCGTATGGTGCGTGAGCCCGAAGGGCGAGCGCTTGGCGAGGCCGCAGGCCGAGCCGTGTTAGTAGCTTGCGAGGCCGAAGGCCGAGCTCCGACTTGAGAGTATTTTCCACGTCACCGACTGGTCTCCATGGCAACTGCCCGCGGTAACCGAAGCACCTACGAGTGGGGTCCCTTAACAAAAGTGACTCAGAACCTTGGTACCATTCTGCCCGTACCACTTTTTTATGGCAGTAGGGTGAATCTGGTTTGATGGCTACAGTTTGGTTCTCTACTGTATAAGGAGTTTATATGGGATTTCATACTGTTATGGATTTTTTTTTTTTTTTTAATGTATAAGGTGTTTTGATATTGTTTCCAATTGCATAACGAAAAATGCGGGCCGCATGCGGCCCGCACACTGCCCGAATAACTAGTTATAATATATAAAGCTGGATTACCGTACACTGACTGACTGATTCACTGACTGACATCATTGTTCTCCCAGAAGGAGTCGAGAAGGAAGAAAGTGATGTATGGGAAAAGTGTAGAGGAGGTTTAGGGGAGTATGGGAAAAATCCGAAAACTCAAAGATGACGTCTGCCAAGTAAAATTGGATGGCGTATCTCTGAAACGGTAAGAGATAGGTAGGGGGTGCTTGACCAAATGTCATAGGGAATCGGGAGAGCAGTCGGATGACATCTGTCGAAAATCCAAAATGGCGGATTTCAAAATGGCCGCCATACAAAATCCTTCGATCCCTCAAAAAAGTAGCTGGTTCTACCAAAAAGAGTTGAGTACGGTTATAGTAATGTATTACGAAAATGACAAAGGGGCTTAGCTGAGTAGGGAAAAAATTAAAAACCCTAGAAATGACGCCTGCCAAGAAAAGCTGGACTACGTATCTCAAAAACGGTAAGAGATAGGTTGGGGGTGTTTGAAGAAATGTCATAGGGAATCGGGAGAGCAGTCGAATGACACCTGTCACACGTGCTCCTCTCATTCTTTATACTGCATATGGAGTGTTTTACCTCATATTTTCGACTGTATTAGGAGTTTTTGTGGGAATTTCAACTCAATTTAGAGCAATTGTCCTACTGTCAGTGTAGCGAGCCCGAAGGGCGAGCTTTTGGTGAGGCCGAAGGCCGAACTTCCGGGCCGCGAGGCCGTAGGCCGAGTGGACGGTGCGTGAGCCCGCAGGGCGAGCGCTAGGCGAGGCCGCAGGTCGAGCCGTGTTAGTAACTTGCGAGGCCGAAGGCCGAGCTCAGACTTGCACCGATTTAGCTGAAAATCGATATATAGGTTGTTCTCGTCATCCTTATTCCAAATATGAAATTTTTATTTCGATGACGTCTGCCAAGTAAAAAAAATTACTCCGATTTGGCTGAAACTCGATATTTATGTGGTTCTGGATGTCCTTATTCCAAATCAAAAAAAAATAATTCGATGACGTCTGCCAAGTAAAAAAAGTTACTCCGATTTGGCTGAAACTCGATATTTAGGTGGTTCTGGGTGTCCTTATTCCAAATCTAAAATTTTTTTTTCGATGACGTCTGCCAAGTAAAAAAAGTTACTCCGATTTGGCTGAAACTCGATATTTAGGTGGTTCTGGGTGTCCTTATTCCAAATCTAAATTTTTTTTTTCGATGACGTCTGCCAAGTTAAAAAAAGTACTCCGATTTGGTTTAAATTTTAAATCTAGGTTGTTCTGGACGTCCTTATTCCAAATATGAATTTTTTTTTCGATGACGTCTGCCAAGTGAAGATAAATCACGTATCTCGATAACGGTAATAGATAGGTAGGGGGAATTTGAAAATATGTCATAGGGAATAAGAAAAACAGTCGAATGACATTTTGGATGTGTCTTACGTGCTCCTATCATTCTTTATACTGCATTTGGAGTGTTTTACCTTTATTTTCGACTGTATTAGGAGTTTTTGTGGGATTTTTGACTGAATTTGGAGTTATTGACCTACATTAGAGTAGTAGCGAGCCCGTAGGGCGAGCTCCTGGTGAGGCCGAAGGCCGAACTTTCGGTCCGCGAGGCCGAAGGCCGAGCGTATGATGCGCGAGCCCGAAGGGCGAGCGCTTGGCGAGGCCGCAGGCCGAGCCATGTTAGTAACTTGCGAGGCCGAAGGCCGAGCTCCGACTCGAGAGTATAGTAGCTACAGTCTATTGACACCTGTCAAATGTGCTACTCTCGTTCTTCATACATTATTTGGAGTATTTGACCTTACAATGTCGACTGTATTAGGAGTTTTTGTGGGATTTTCAACTGAATTTGGAGTAATTGTCCTACTGGCCGTGTAGCGAGCCCGAAGGGCGAGCTTCTGGTGAGGCCGAAGGCCGAACTTTCGGGCCGCGAGGCCGTAGGCCGAGTTGACGGTGCGCGAGCCCGCAGGGCGAGCGCTAGGCGAGGCCGCAGGCCGAGCCATGTTAGTAACTTGCGAGGCCGAAGGCCGAGCTCAGACTTGCACCGATTTGGCTGAAAATCGATATATAGGTTGTTCTCGTCATCCTTATTTCAAATATGAAATTTTTATTTCGATGACGTCTGCCAAGTAAAAAAAGTTACTCCGATTTGGCTGAAACTCGATATTTAGGTGGTTCTGGGTGTCCTTATTCCAAATCAAAAACTTTTTTCTCGATGACGTCTGCCAAGTAAAAAAAGTTACTCCGATTTTGCTGAAACTCGATATCTAGGTTGTTCTGCACGTCCTTATTCCAAATATGTTTTTTTTTTTCGATGACGTCTGCCAAGTAAAAAAAAGTACTCCAATTTGGCTTAAATTTTATATCTAGGTTGTTCTGGACGTCCTTATTCCAAATATGATTTTTTTTTTTCGATGACGTCTGCCAATTGCAGATAAATCACGTATCTCGAAAACGGTAATAGATAGGTAGGGGGTTTTTGAAAATATGTCATAGGGAATAAGGAGAGCAGTCGAATGACATTTTGGATGTGTCTCACGTGCTCCTATCATTCTTTATACTGCATTTGGAGTGTTTTTTCTTATATTTTCGACTGTATTAGGAGTTTTTGTGGGATTTTGGACTGAATTTGGAGTTACTGTCCTACGTTAGTGTAGTAGCGAGCCCGAAGGGCGAGCTCCTGGTGAGGCCGAAGGCCGAACTTTCGGCTCGCGAGGCCTTAGGCCGAGCGTATGGTGCGTGAGCCCGAAGGGCGAGCGCTTGGCGAGGCCGCAGGCCGAGCCGTGTTAGTAACTTGCGAGGCCGAAGGCTGAGCTCCGACTTGAGAGTATTTTCCACATCTCCGACTGGTCTCCATGGCAACTGCCCGCGGTAACCGAAGCACCTACGAGTGGGGTTCCTTAACAAAAGTGACTTAGAACCTTGGTTCCATTCTGCCCGTACCACCTTTTTATGTCAGTAGGATGAATCTGGTTTGGTGGCTACAGTTTGATTCCTTATTGTATTAAGAGTTTGTATAGGATTTAATACTTCTATTGGAGTTTTGAACATACTTATTTTTAATGTCTCTGGTGTCTATTTGAAAATTTCTACTGACTCAAGATAGATGCGGGCCGCATGCGGCCCGCACACTGCCCGAAATACTAGTTTATAATATATAAAGCTCGATTACCACTGACTCACTGACTGACTCACTCATTGACATAAATGTTCTCCTAGAAGGAGACGAGTAGGAGCACAGTGATGTATGGCAAAAATGTTCGGGGGGCTTAGGTGAGTATGAGAAAAATCGAAAATCATTAAAAAGACGCCTGCCAAGTGAAGATGGATGACGTATCTCGAAAACGGTAAGAGATAGGTAGGGGGTGTTTGAACAAATGTCATAGGGAATCGGGAGAGCAGTCGAATGACATATGTCAAAAATCCAAAATGGCGGATTTTAAAATGGCCGCCATACAAAATCCTTCGATCCCTCAAAAAAGTAGCTGTTTCTACCAGAAAGAGTTGAGTACGGTTATAGTAATGTATTACGAAAATGACAAAGGGGCTTAGCTGAGTAGGGAAAAAAATAAAAACCCTAGAAATGACGCCTGCCAAGTAAAGCTGGACTACGTATCTCGAAAACGGTAAGAGATAGGTTGGGGGTGTTTGAACAAATGGCATAGGGAATCGGGAGAGCAGTCGAATGAGACCTGTCCCACGTGCTCCTCTCATTCTTTATACTGCATTTGGAGTGTTTTACCTCATATTTTCGACTGTATTAGGAGTTTTTGTAGGTTTTTTGACTGAATTTGGAGTTACTATTCTACGTTGTTGTAGTAGCGAGCCCGAAGGGCGAGCTCCTGGTGAGGCCGAAGGCCGAACTTTCGGCACGCGAGGCCGAAGGCCGAGCGTATAGTGCGCGAGCCCGAAGGGCGAGCGCTTGGCGAGGCCGCAGGCCGAGCCATGTTAGTAGCTTGCGAGGCCGAAGGCCGAGCTCCGACTCGAGAGTATTTTCCACGTCTCCGACTGGTCTCCATGGCAACTGCCCGCGGAAACCAAAGCACCTACGAGTGGGGTTCCTTAACAAAAGTGACTCAGAACCTTGGTCCCATTCTGCCCGTACCACCTTTTTATGGCAGAAGGGTGAATCTGCTTTAGTGGCTACAGTATGGATCTTTATTTTATGGAGAGTTTATTTGGGATTTCATACTTCTATTGGAGTTTTGAACGTATTTTTTTTAAATGTATAAGAGGTTAAGGTTAAGTTTAGTACTGCATAACGATAAATGCGGGCCGCATGCGGCCCGCACACTGCCCGAAAAACTAGTTATTATTATTATAATATATAAAGCTCGATTACCATTGACTCACTGACTGACATAAATGTTCTCCTAGAAGGAGACGAGTAGGAGCAACGTGATGTATAGCAAAAATGTTCGGGTGGTTTTGGTGAGTATGAGAAAAATCGAAAATCATTAAAAAGACGCCTGCCAAGTGATGATGGATGACGTATCTCGAAAACGGTAAGAGATAGGTAGGGGGTGTTTGAACAAATGTCATAGGGAATCGGGAGAGCAGTCGAATGACATCTGTCAAAAATCCAAAATGGCGGATTTCAAGATGGCCGCCATACAAAATGCTCCGAGCCTGCTGAAGCGAGGCCGTTAGGCCGAGCTTCAGTAGGGGCGGAGCAGTTTGTATGGTGGCCGTCTTGAAATCCGACATTTTGGATGTGCCCCAGGTGCTCCTATCATTCTTTATACTGCATTTGGAGTGTTTTACCTTATATTTTCGACTGTATTAGGAGTTTTTGTGGGATTTTTGACGAAATTTGGAGTTACTGTCCTATATTAGTGTAGTAGCGAGCCCGAAGGGCGAGCTCCTGGTGAGGCCGAAGGCCGAACTTTCGGCTCGCGAGGCCGAAGGCCGAGCGTTTGGTGCGTGAGCCCGAAGGGCGAACGCTTGGCGAGGCCGCAGGCCGAGCCGTGTTAGTAACTTGCGAGGCCGAAGGCCGAGCTCCGAATCGAGAGTATTTTCCACATCTCTGACTGGTCTCCATGGCAACTGCCCGCGGTAACCGTAGCACCTACGAGTTGGGTTCTTTAACAAAAGTGACTCAGAATCTTGGTACCATTCTGCCCGTACCACTTTTTTATGGCAGTAGGGTGAATCTGGTTTGGTGGCTACAGTTTGGTTCTCTACTGTATAAGGAGTTTATATGGGATTTCATACTGTTATAGAATATTGTTTTTTTTTTTTAAATGTATTGATATTTGATATTGTTTCAAATTGCATAACGATAAATGCGGGCCGCATGCGGCCCGCACACTGCCCGAAATACTAGTTATTATAATATATAAAGCTCGATTACCATTGACTCACTGACTGACATAAATGTTCTCCTAGAAGGAGACGAGTAGGAACAACGTGATGTATGACAAAAATGTT
This sequence comes from Plagodis pulveraria, assembly GCA_963890685.1. Classification (NCBI taxonomy): domain Eukaryota; kingdom Metazoa; phylum Arthropoda; class Insecta; order Lepidoptera; family Geometridae; genus Plagodis; species Plagodis pulveraria. Next base: position 14,183,030 of record OY982949.1, on the reverse strand, counting down.
CGGGGGGTTTTGGTGAGTATGAGAAAAATCGAAAATCATTAAAAAGACGCCTGCCAAGTGATGATGGATGACGTATCTCGAAAACGGTAAGAGATAGGTAGGGGGTGTTTGAACAAATGTCATAGGGAATTGGGAGAGCAGTCGAATGACATCTGTCAAAAATCCAAAATGGCGGATTTCAAGATGGCCGCCATACAAAATGCTCCGAGCCTGCTGAAGCGAGGCCTTTAGGCCGAGCTTCAGTAGGGGCGGAGCAGTTTGTATGGGGGCCATCTTGAAATCCGACATTTTGGATGTGTCACACGTGCTCCTATCATTCTTTATACTGCATTTGGAGTGTTTTACCTACATTTTCGACTGTATTAGGAGTTTTTGTGGGAATTTGGACTGAATTTGGAGTAACTGTCCTACATTAGTGTATAGCGAGCCCAAAGGGCAATTACCTGTTGAGGCCAAAGGCCGAACTTTCGGTCCGCGAGGCCGAAGGCCGAGCGTATGGTGCGTGAGCCCGAAGGGCGAACGCTTGGCGAGGCCGTAGGCCGAGCCGTATTAGTAACTTGCGAGGCCGAAGGCCGAGCTCCGACTTGAGAGTTTTTTTCACGTCTCCGACTGGTCTCCATGGCAACTGCCCGCGGTATCCGAAGCACCTACGAGTGGGGTTCCTTAACAAAAGTGACTCAGAACCTTGGTACCATTCTGCCCGTACCACCTTTTTATGGCAGTAGGGTGAATCTGCTTTAGTGGCTACAGTATGGTTCTTTATTGTATGGAGAGTTTATTTGGGATTTCATCCTTCTATTGGAGTTTTGAACTTATTTTTTTTAAATGTACAGGGTGTTAACGTATTGTTTAGTTCTGCATAACGATAAATGCGGGCCGCATGCGGCCCGCACACTGCCCGAAAAACTAGTTTATAATATATAAAGCTCGATTACCACTGACTCACTGACTGACTGATTGACATAAATGTTCTCCTAGAAGGAGCACAGTAGGGCTAAAATGATGTATGGCAAAAATGTTCGGATGGTTTTGGTGAGTATGAGAAAAATCGAAAATCATTAAAAAGACGCCTGCCAAGTAAAGATGGATGACATATCTCAAAAACGGTACAAGATAGCTAGGGGGTGTTTGAACAAATATCATAGGGAATTGGGAGAGCAGTCGAATGACACCTGTCAAAAATCCAAAATGGCGGATTTCAAGATGGCCGCCATACAAAGTGGTCCGAACCTGCTGAAGCGAGGCCTTTAGGCCGAGCTTCAGTAGGGGCGGAGCAGTTTGTATGGCGGCCATCTTGAAATCCGCCATTTTGGATGTGTCCCACGTGCTCCTCTCATTCTTCATACTGCATTTGGAGTGTTTTACCTTCATTTTCGACTGAATTAGGAGTTTTTGTGGGATTTTGGACTGAATTTGGAGTAACTGTCCTACGTTAGTGTATAGCGAGCCCGAAGGGCGAGCTTCTGGTGAGGCCGAAGGCCGAACTTTCGGTCCGCGAGGCCGAAGGCCGAGCGAATGGCGCGTGAGCCCGAAGGGCGAGCGCTTGGCGAGCCCGCAGGCCGAGCCGTGTTAGTAACTTGCGAGGCCGAAGGCCGAGCTCCGACTCGAGAGTATTTTCCACGTCTCCGAATGGTCTCCATGGCAACTGCCCGCGGTAACCGAAGCACCTACGAGTGGGGTTCCTTAACAAAAGTGACTCAGAACCTTGGTACCTTTCTGCCCGTACCACCTTTTTATGGCAGTAGGGTGAATCGGCTTTAGTGGCTACAGTATGGATCTTTAGTGTATTGAGAGTTTATATGCGATTTCATTCTTCTTTTGGAGTTTTGAACACACTGTTTTTAACGTATTAGGTGTTTTTTTGACAGTTCCTACTGACTCAAGATAGATGCGGGCCGCATGCGGCCCGCACACTGCCCGAAAAACTAGTTTATTTATATTATATAAAGCTCGATTACCACTGACTGATTGACATAAATGTTCTCCTAGAAGGAGACGAGTAGGAACAACGTGATGTATGGCAAAAGTGTTCGGGTGGTTTCGGTGAGTATGAGAAAAATCGAAAATCATAAAAATGACGCCTGCCAAGTAAAGATGGATGACGTATCTCGAAAACGGTGCAAGATGGGTAGGGGGTGTTTGAACAAATGTCATAGGGAATAGGGAGAGCAGTCGAATGACACCTGTCAAAAATCCAAAATGGCGGATTTCAAGATGGCCGCCATACAAAATGATCCGAGCCTGCTGAAGCGAGGCCGTTAGGCCGAGCTTCAGTAGGGGCGGAGCAGTTTGTATGGTGGCTGTCTTGAAATCCGACATTTTGGATGTGACCCACATGCTCCTATCATTCTTTATACTGCATTTGGAGTGTTTTACCTTATATTTTCGACTGTATTAGGAGTTTTTGTGGGATTTTTGACTGAATTTGGAGTAACTGTCCTACATAAGTGTAGTAGCGAGCCCGAAGGGCGAGCTCCTGGTGAGGCCGGAGGCCGAACTTTCGGTCCGCGAGGCCGAAGGCCGAGCGTATGATGCGCGAGCCCGTAGGGCGAGCGCTTGGCGAGGCCGCAGGCCGAGCCGTGTTGGTAACTTGCGAGGCCGAAGGCCGAGCTCCGACTTGAGAGTTTTTTCCAAGTCTCCGACTGGTCTCCATGGCAACTGCCCGCGGTAAGCAAAGCACCTACGAGTGGGGTTCCTTAACAAAAGTGACTCAGAACCTTGGTCCCATTCTGCCCGTACTACCTTTTTATGCCAGTAGGGTGAATTTGCTTTAGTGGCTACAGTATGGTTCTTTATTGTATGGAGACTTTATTTGGGATTTCATACTTCTATTGGAGTTTTGAACTTTTTTTTTTTAAATGTATAAGCGGTTAAGGTAAAGTTTACTACTGCATAACGATAAATGCGGGCCGCATGCGGCCCGCACACTGCCCGAAAAACTAGTTATTATTTATAATATATAAAGCTCGATTACCACTGACTGACTCACTGACTGACTGACTGACATAAATGTTCTCCTAGAAGGAGTAGAGTAGGGTTAAAATGATGTAGGACAAAAATGTTCGGGGGGTTTTGGTGAGTATGAGAAAAATCGAAAATCATTAAAAAGACGCCTGCCAAGTAAAGATGGATGACATATCTCAAAAACGGTAAGAGATAGGTAGGGGGTGTTTGAACAAATGTCATAGGGAATCTGGAGAGCAGTCGAATGACACCTGTCAAAAATCCAAAATGGCGGATTTCAAGATGGCCGCCATACAAATTGATCCGAGCCTGCTGAAGCGAGGCCGTTAGGCCGAGGTTCAGTAGGGGCGGAGCAGTTTGTATGATGGCCTTCTTGAAATCCGCCATTTTGGATTTGTCCCAGGTGCTCCTATCATTCTTTATACTGCATTTGGAGTGTATTACCTTATATTTTCGACTGTATTAGGAGTTTTTGTGGGATTTTTGACTGAATTTGGAGTTACTGTCCTACATAAGTGTAGTAGCGAGCCCGAAGGGCGAGCTCCTGGTGAGGCCGAAGGCCGAACTTTCAGTCCGCGAGGCCGAAGGCCGAGCGTATGACGCGCGAGCCCGAAGGGCGAGCTCTTGGCGAGGCCGCAGGCCGAGCCATGTTGGTAACTTGCGAGGCCGAAGGCCGAGCTCCGACTTGAGAGTTTTTTCCACGTCTCCGACTGGTCTCCATGGCAACTGCCCGCGGTAAGCGAAGCACCTACGAGTGGGGTTCCTTAACAAAAGTGACTCAGAACCTTGGTACCTTTCTGCCCGTACCACCTTTTTATGGCAGTAGGGTGAATCTGTTTTAGTGGCTACAGTATTGTTCTTTATTGTATTGAGTATTAATATGGGATTTCATACTTCTAATGGAGTTTTGAACATACTTTTTTTAATGTATAAGGTGTTTTGATATTGTTCAAACTTGCACAACGATAAATGCGGGCCGCATGCGGCCCGCACACTGCCCGAAAAACTAGTTTATATTATATAAAGCTCGATTACCACTGACTGATTGACATAAATGTTCTCCTAGAAGGAGACGAGTAGGAACAACGTGATGTATGGCAAAAGTGTTCGGGTGGTTTCGGTGAGTATGAGAAAAATCGAAAATCATAAAAATGACGCCTGCCAAGTAAAGATGGATGACGTATCTCGAAAACGGTGCAAGATGGGTAGGGGGTGTTTGAACAAATGTCATAGGGAATAGGGAGAGCAGTCGAATGACACCTGTCAAAAATCCAAAATGGCGGATTTCAAGATGGCCGCCATACAAAATGATCCGAGCCTGCTGAAGCGAGGCCGTTAGGCCGAGCTTCAGTAGGGGCGGAGCAGTTTGTATGGTGGCTGTCTTGAAATCCGACATTTTGGATGTGACCCACATGCTCCTATCATTCTTTATACTGCATTTGGAGTGTTTTACCTTATATTTTCGACTGTATTAGGAGTTTTTGTGGGATTTTTGACTGAATTTGGAGTAACTGTCCTACATAAGTGTAGTAGCGAGCCCGAAGGGCGAGCTCCTGGTGAGGCCGGAGGCCGAACTTTCGGTCCGCGAGGCCGAAGGCCGAGCGTATGATGCGCGAGCCCGTAGGGCGAGCGCTTGGCGAGGCCGCAGGCCGAGCCGTGTTGGTAACTTGCGAGGCCGAAGGCCGAGCTCCGACTTGAGAGTTTTTTCCAAGTCTCCGACTGGTCTCCATGGCAACTGCCCGCGGTAAGCAAAGCACCTACGAGTGGGGTTCCTTAACAAAAGTGACTCAGAACCTTGGTCCCATTCTGCCCGTACTACCTTTTTATGCCAGTAGGGTGAATTTGCTTTAGTGGCTACAGTATGGTTCTTTATTGTATGGAGACTTTATTTGGGATTTCATACTTCTATTGGAGTTTTGAACTTTTTTTTTTTAAATGTATAAGCGGTTAAGGTAAAGTTTACTACTGCATAACGATAAATGCGGGCCGCATGCGGCCCGCACACTGCCCGAAAAACTAGTTATTATTTATATTATATAAAGCTCGATTACCACTGACTGATTGACATAAATGTTCTCCTAGAAGGAGACGAGTAGGAACAACGTGATGTATGGCAAAAGTGTTCGGGTGGTTTCGGTGAGTATGAGAAAAATCGAAAATCATAAAAATGACGCCTGCCAAGTAAAGATGGATGACGTATCTCGAAAACGGTGCAAGATGGGTAGGGGGTGTTTGAACAAATGTCATAGGGAATAGGGAGAGCAGTCGAATGACACCTGTCAAAAATCCAAAATGGCGGATTTCAAGATGGCCGCCATACAAAATGATCCGAGCCTGCTGAAGCGAGGCCGTTAGGCCGAGCTTCAGTAGGGGCGGAGCAGTTTGTATGGTGGCTGTCTTGAAATCCGACATTTTGGATGTGACCCACATGCTCCTATCATTCTTTATACTGCATTTGGAGTGTTTTACCTTATATTTTCGACTGTATTAGGAGTTTTTGTGGGATTTTTGACTGAATTTGGAGTAACTGTCCTACATAAGTGTAGTAGCGAGCCCGAAGGGCGAGCTCCTGGTGAGGCCGGAGGCCGAACTTTCGGTCCGCGAGGCCGAAGGCCGAGCGTATGATGCGCGAGCCCGTAGGGCGAGCGCTTGGCGAGGCCGCAGGCCGAGCCGTGTTGGTAACTTGCGAGGCCGAAGGCCGAGCTCCGACTTGAGAGTTTTTTCCAAGTCTCCGACTGGTCTCCATGGCAACTGCCCGCGGTAAGCAAAGCACCTACGAGTGGGGTTCCTTAACAAAAGTGACTCAGAACCTTGGTCCCATTCTGCCCGTACTACCTTTTTATGCCAGTAGGGTGAATTTGCTTTAGTGGCTACAGTATGGTTCTTTATTGTATGGAGACTTTATTTGGGATTTCATACTTCTATTGGAGTTTTGAACTTTTTTTTTTTAAATGTATAAGCGGTTAAGGTAAAGTTTACTACTGCATAACGATAAATGCGGGCCGCATGCGGCCCGCACACTGCCCGAAAAACTAGTTTATTTATAATATATAAAGCTCGATTACCACTGACTGATTGACATAAATGTTCTCCTAGAAGGAGACGAGTAAGAACAACGTGATGTATGGCAAAAATGTTCGGGTGGTTTCCATGAGTATGAGAAAAATCGAAAATCATAAAAATGACGCCTGCCAAGTAAAGATGGATGACATATCTCAAAAACGGTACAAGATAGGTATGGGGTGTGTGAACAAATGTCATAGGGAATCGGGAGAGCAGTCGAATGACACCTGTAAAAAATCCAAAATGGCGGATTTCAAGATGGCCGCCATACAAAGTGATCCGAGCCTGCTGAAGCGAGGCCTTTAGGCCGAGCTTCAGTAGGGGCGGAGCAGTTTGTATGGCGGCCGTCTTGAAATCTGACATTTTGGATGTGTCCCAGGTGCTCCTCTCATTCTTCATACTGCATTCGGAGTGTTTAACCTTCATTTTCGACTGTATTAGGAGTTTTTGTGGGATTTTTGACTAAACTTGGAGTAACTGTACTACAATAGTGTAGTAGCGAGCCCGAAGGGCGAGCTTCTGGTGAGGCCGAAGGCCGAACTTTCGGCTCGCGAGGCCGAAGGCCGAGCGTATGGTGCGTGAGCCCGAAGGGCGAGCGCTTGGCGAGGCCGCAGGCCGAGCCGAGTTAGTAACTTGCGAGGCCGAAGGCCGAGCTCCGACTCGAGAGTATTTTCCACGTCACCGACTGGTCTCCATGGCAACTGCCCGCGGTAACCGAAGCACCTACGAGTGGGGTTCCTTAACAAAAGTGACTCAGAACCTTGGTCCCATTCTGCCCGTACTACCTTTTTATGGCAGTAGGGTGAATTTGCTTTAGTGGCTACAGTATGGTTCTTTATTGTATTGAGAGTTTATATGGGATTTCATTCTTCTATTGGAGTTTTGGACATTACTTTTTCTTATTGTATAACGTGCTTGTATGACAGTCCCAACTGACTAAATATAGATGCGGGCCGCATGCGGCCCGCACACTGCCCGAAAAACTAGTTTATTATTTATAATATATAAGGCTCGATTACCACTGACTGACTCACTGACTCACTGACATAAATGTTCTCCTAGAAGGAGCAGAGTAGGGTAAAAATGAAGTATGGCAAAAATGTTCGGCGGGTTTAGGTGAGTATGAGAAAAATCGAAAATCATTAAAAAGACGCCTGCCAAGTAAAGATGAATGACATATCTCAAAAACGGTACAAGATAGGTAGAGGGTGTTTGAACAAATGTCATAGGGAATTGGGAGAGCAGTCGGATGACATCTGTCAAAAATCCAAAATGGTGGATTTCAAGATGGCCGCCATACAAAGTGATCCGAGCCTGCTGAAGCGAGGCCGTTAGGCCGAGCTTCAGTAGAGGCGGAGCAGTTTGTATGGTGGCTGTCTTGAAATCCGACATTTTGGATGTGACCCACGTGCTCCTATCATTCTTTATACTGCATTTGGAGTGTTTTACCTTATATTTTCGACTGTATTAGGAGTTTTTGTGGGATTTTGGACTGAATTTGGAGTTACTGTCCTACGTTAGTGTAGTAGCGAGCCCGAAGGGCGAGCTCCTGGTGAGGCCGAAGGCCGAACTTTCGGCTCGCGAGGCCGAAGGCCGAGCGTATTGTGCGTGAGCCCGAAGGGCGAGCGCTTGGCGAGGCCGCAGGCCAAGCCGTGTTAGTAACTTGCGAGGCCGAAGGCCGAGCTCCGACTTGAGAGTATTTTCCACGTCACCGACTGGTCTCCATGGCAACTGCCCGCGGTAACCGAAGCACCTACGAATGGGGTTCCTTAACAAAAGTGACTCAGAACCTTGGTTCCATTCTGCCCGTACCACCTTTTTATGGCAGTAGGGTGAATCTGCTTTAGTGGCTACAGTATGGTTCATTATTGTATTGAGAGTTTATATGGGATTTCATACTTCTATTGGAGTTTTGGACACTTTTTTTTTATGTATAACGTTTTTTTATGACAGTTCCTACTGACTTAAGATAGATGCGGGCCGCATGCGGCCCGCACACTGCCCGAAAAACTAGTTATTATAATATATAAAGCTCGATTACCATTGACTCACTGACTGACATAAATGTTCTCCTAGAAGGAGACAAGTAGGAACAACGTGATGTATGGCAAAAATGTTCGGGTGGTTTCGGTGAGTATGGGAAAAATCGAAAATCATAAAAATGACGCCTGCCAAGTAAAGATGGATGACATATCTCAAAAACGGTACAAGATAGGTAGGGGGTGTTTGAACAAATACCATAGAGAATCGGGAGAGCAGTCGAATGACACCTGTCAAAAATCCAAAATGGCGGATTTCAAGATGGCCGCCATACAAAATGCTCCGAGCCTGCTGAAGCGAGGCCTTTAGGCCGAGCTTCAGTAGGGGCGGAGCAGTTTGTATGGTGGCCGTCTTGAAATCCGTTATTTTGGATGTGCCCCACGTGCTCCTATCATTCTTTATAATGCATTTGGAGTGTTTTACCTTATATTTTCGACTGTCTTAGGAGTTTTTGTGGGATTTTCGACTGAATTTGGAGTTACTGTCCTACATTAGTGTAGTAGCGAGCCCGAAGGGCGAGCTCCTGGTGAGGCCGAAGGCCGAACTTTCGGTCCGCGAGGCCGAAGGCCGAGCGTATGATGCGTGAGCCCGAAGGGCGAGCGCTTGGCGAGGCCGTAGGCCGAGCCGTATTAGTAACTTGCGAGGCCGAAGGCCGAGCTCCGACTCGAGAGTATTTTCCACGTCACCGACTGGTCTCCATGGCAACTGCCTGCGGTAACCGAAGCACCTACGAGTGGGGTTCCTTATTAAAAGTGACTTAGAACCTTGGTACCATTCTGCCCGTACCACCTTTTTATGGCAGTAGGGTGAATCTGCTTTAGTGGCTACAGTATGGTTCTTTATTGTATTGAGAGTTTATATGGGATTTCATACTTCTATTGGAGTTTTGAACATACTTTTTTCCAACGTTTCAGGAGTTTTGATATAGTTTAGTACTGCATAACGATAAATGCGGGCCGCATGCGGCCCGCACACTGCCCGAAAAACTAGTTATTAATAATATATAAAGCTCGATTACCACTCACTGACTGACTGACTGACTGATTGACATAAATGTTCTCCTAGAAGGAGACGAGTAGGGCTAAAATGATGTATGGCAAAAATGTTCGGGGGGTTTTGGTGAGTATGAGAAAAATCGAAAATCATTAAAAAGACGCCTGCCAAGTGTAGATGGATGACGTATCTCGAAAACGGTAAGAGATAAGTAGGGGGTGTTTGAACAAATGTCATAGGGAATCGGGAGAGCAGTCGAATGACATCTGTCAAAAATCCAAAATGGCGGATTTCAAGATGGCCGCCATACAAAATGCTCCGAGCCTGCTGAAGCGAGGCCTTTAGGCCGAGCTTCAGTAGGGGCGGAGCAGTTTGTATGGTGGCCATCTGGAAATCCGACATTTTGGATGTGACCAAAGTGCTCCTATCATTCTTTATACTGCATTTGGAGTGTTTTACCTTTATTTTCGACTGAATTAGGAGTTTTAGTGGGATTTTTGACTGAATTTGGAGTTACTGTCCTACATAAGTGTAGTAGCGAGCCCGAAGGGCGAGCTCCTGGTGAGGCCGAAGGCCGAACTTTCGGTCCGCGAGGCCGAAGGCCGAGCGTATGAAGCGTGAGCCCGAAGGGCGAGCGCTTGGCGAGGCCGCAGGCCGAGCCGTATTAGTAACTTGCGAGGCCGAAGGCCGAGCTCCGACTTGAGAGTATTTTCCACATCACCGACTGGTCTCCATGGCAACTGCCTGCGGTAACCGAAGCACCTACGAGTGGGGTTCCTTAACAAAAGTGACTTAGAACCTTGGTACCATTCTGCCCGTACCACCTTTTTATAGCAGTAGGGTGAATTTGCTTTAGTGGCTACAGTATGGTTCTTTATTGTATTGAGAGTTTATATGGGATTTCATGCTTCTATTGGAGTTTTGAACACACAATTTTTTTAATGTATCAGGCGTTTTTTTGACAGTTCCTACTGACTCAAGATAGATGCGGGCCGCATGCGGCCCGCACACTGCCCGAAAAACTAGTTATAATATATAAGGCTCGATTACCACTGACTGACTCACTGACTCACTGACATAAATGTTCTCCTAGAAGGAGCAGAGTAGGGTTAAAATCATGTATGGCAAAAATGTTCGGGGGGTTTTAGTGAGTATGAGAAAAATCGAAAATCATAAAAAAGACGCCTGCCAAGTAAAGATGGATGACATATCTCAAAAACGGTACAAGATAGGTAGGGGGTGTTTGAACAAATGTCATAGGGAATCGGGAGAGCAGTCGAATGACACCTGTCAAAAATCCAAAATGGCGGATTTCAAGATGGCCGCCATACAAAATGCTCCGAGCCTGCTGAAGCGAGGCCGTTAGGCCGAGGTTCAGTAGGGGCGGAGCAGTTTGTATGGGGGCCTTCTTGAAATCCGCCATTTTGGAGTTGTCCCAGGTGCTCCTATCATTCTTTATACTGCATTTGGAGTGTATTACCTTATATTTTCGACTGTATGAGGAGTTTTTGTGGGATTTTTGACTGAATTTGGAGTTACTGTCCTACATAAGTGTAGTAGCGAGCCCGAAGGGCGAGCTCCTGGTGAGGCCGAAGGCCGAACTTTCGGTCCGCGAGGCCGAAGGCCGAGCGTATAATGCGCGAGCCCGAAGGGCGAGCGCTTGGCGAGGCCGCAGGCCGAGCCGTTTTAGTAACTTGCGAGGCCGAAGGCCGAGCTCCGACTTGAGAGTATTTTCCACGTCACCGACTGGTCTCCATGGCAACTGCCTGCGGTAACCGAAGCACCTACGAGTGGGGTTCCTTAACAAAAGTGACTCAGAACCTTGGTCCCATTCTGCCCGCACCACCTTTTTATGGCAGTAGGGTGAATTTGCTTTAGTGGCTACAGTATGGTTCTTTATTGTATTGAGAGTTTATATGGGATTTCATACTTCTATTGGAGTTTTGAACACATTTTTTTTTGTATCAGGTGTTTTTTTGACAGTTCCTACTGACTCAAGATAGATGCGGGCCGCATGCGGCCCGCACACTGCCCGAAAAACTAGTTATTTATAATATATAAGGCTCGATTACCACTGACTCACTGACTGACTGATTGACATAAATGTTCTCCTAGAAGGAGCATAGTAGGGCTAAAATGATGTATGGCAGAAATGTTCGAGGGGTTTTGATGAGTATGAGAAAAATCGAAAATCATTAAAAAGACGCCTGCCAAGTGAAGATGGATGACGTATCTCAAAAACGGTAAGAGATAGGTAGGGGGTGTTTGAACAAATGTCATAGGGAATAAGGAGAGCAGTCGAATGACATCTGTCAAAAATCCAAAATGGCGGATTTCAAGATGGCCGCCATACAAATTGATCCGAGCCTGCTGAAGCGAGGCCGTTAGGCCGAGCTTCAGTAGGGGCGGAGCAGTTTGTATGGTGGCCGTCTTGAAATCCGACATTTTGGATGTGTCTTACATGCTCCTATCATTCTTTATACTGCATATGGAGTGTTTTACCTTTATTTTCAACTGTATTAGGAGTTTTTGTGGGAGTTTTGACTGAATTTGGAGTTACTGTCCTACGTTAGTGTAGTAGCGAGCCCGAAGGGCGAGCTCCTGGTAAGGCCGAAGGCCGAACTTTCGGTCCGCGAGGCCGAAGGCCAAGCGTATGATGCGTGAGCCCGAAGGGCGAGCGCTTGGCGAGGCCGTAGGCAAAGCCGTATTAGTAACTTGCGAGGCCGAAGGCCGAGCTCCGACTTGAGAGTATTTTCCACGTCACTGACTGGTCTCCATGGCAACTGCCTGCGGTAACCGAAGCACCTACGAGTGGGTATCCTTAACAAAAGTGACTCAGAACCTTGGTACTATTCTGCCCGTACCACCTTTTTATGGCAGTAGGGTGAATCTGGTTTGGTGGCTACAGTTTGGTTCCTTATTGCATTAAGAGTTTGTATGGGAAATCGTACATCTTTTGGTGTTTTGAAATATTTTTTTTTAATGTACAAGGTGTTTTGATATTGTTCAAACTTGCACAACGATAAATGCGGGCCGCATGCGGCCCGCACACTGCCCGAAAAACTAGTTATAATATATAAAGCTGGATTACCGTACACTGACTGACTGACTGACTGACATCATTGTTCTCCCAGAAGGAGTCGAGTAGGAAGAATGTGATGTATAGGAAAAGTGTAGAGGGGGTTTGTCTGAGTATGGGAAAAATCCGAAAACTCAAAGATGACGTCTGCCAAGTAATATTGGATGGCGTATCTCTGAAACGGTAAGAGATAGGTAGGGGGTGCTTGACCAAATGTCATAGGGAATCGGGAGAGCAGTCGGATGACATATGTCAAAAATCCAAAATGGCGGATTTCAAAATGGCCGCCATACAAAATCCTTCGATCCCTCACGTAAGTAGCTGGTTCTACCAGAAAGAGTTGAGTACGGTTATAGTAATGTATCACGAAAATGACTAAGGGGTTTAGCTGAGTAGGGGAAAAATTAAAAACCCTAGAAATGACGCCTGCCAAGTAAAGCTGGACTTCGTATCTCGAAAACGGTAAGAGATAGGTTGGGGGTGTTTGAACAAATGTCATAGGGAATCGGGAGAGCAGTCGAATGACACCTGTCAAATGTGCTACTCTCATTCTTCATACATTATATGGAGTATTTAACCTTACAATGTCGACTGTATTAGGAGTGTTTGTGGGAATTTCAACTCAATTTAGAGCAATTGTTCTACTGTCAGTGTAGCGAGCCCGAAGGGCGAGCTTTTGGTGAGGCCGAAGGCCGAACTTTCGGGCCGCGAGGCCGTAGGCCGAGTGGACGGTGCGCGAGCCCGCAAGGCGAGCGCTAGGCGAGGCCGCAGGTCGAGCCGTCTTAGTAACTTGCGAGGCCGAAGGCTGAGCTCAGACTTGCACCGATTTGGCTGAAAATCGATATATAGGTTGTTCTCGTCATCCTTATTCCAAATATGAAATTTTTATTTCGATGACGTCTGCCAAGTAAAAAAAGTTACTCCGATTTGGCTGAAACTCGATATTTATGTGGTTCTGGACGTCCTTATTCTAAATCAAAAATTTTTGTTTCGATGACGTCTGCCAAGTAAAAAAAGTTACTCCGATTCGGCTGAAACTCTATATTTAGGTGGTTTTGGGTGTCCTTATTCCAAATCTAAAATTTTTTTTCGATGACGTCTGCCAAGTAAAAAAAGTTACTCCGATTTGGCTGAAACTCGATATTTAGGTGGTTCTGGGTGTCCTTATTCCAAATCAATTTTTTTTTTCGATGACGTCTGGCAAGTAAAAAAAAGTACTCCGATTTGGCTTAAATTTTATATCTATGTTGTTCTGGACGTCCTTATTCCAAATATGAATTTTTTTTTCGATGGCGTCTGCCAAGTGCAGATAAATCACGTATCTCGAAAACGGTAATAGATAGGTAGGGGATTTTTGAAAATATGTCATAGGGAATAAGGAGAGCAGTCGAATGACATTTTGGATGTATCTTACGTGCTCCTATCGTTCTTTATACTGCATTTGGAGTGATTTTCCTTAATTTTCGACTGTATTAGGAGTTTTTATGGGATTTTTGACTGAATTTGGAGTTACTGTCCAACTTTAGTGTATAGCGAGCCCGAAGGGCGAGCTCCCGTTGAGGCCGAAGGCCGAACTTTCGGCTCGCGAGGCCGAAGGCCGAGCGTAGGGTGCGTGAGCCCGAAGGGCGAGCGTTTGGCGAGGCCGGAGGCCGAGCCGTGTTAGTAACTTGCGAGGCCGAAGGCCGAGCCCCGACTTGAGAGTTTTTTCCACGTCTCCGACTGGTCTCCATGGCAACTGCCCGCGGTAACCGAAGCACCTACGAGTGGGGTTCCTTAACAAAAGTGACTCAGAACCTTGGTACCATTCTGCCCGTACCACCTTTTTATTGCAGTAGGGTGAATCTGGTTTGGTGGCTACAGTTGTGTTCCTTATTGTATTAATAGTTTTTATGGGATTTCATACTTCTATTGGAGTTTTGAACACACTTTTTTTTACGTATTAAGTGTTTTGATATAAGTTAAAATTGCATAACGATAAATGCGGGCCGCATGCGGCCCGCACACTGCCCGAATAACTAGTTATTAATAATATATAAAGCTCGATTACCACTCACTGACTGACTGACTGACTGATTGACATAAATGTTCTCCTAGAAGGAGACGAGTAGGGCTAAAATGATGTATGGCAAAAATGTTCGGGGGGTTTTGGTGAGTATGAGAAAAATCGAAAATCATTAAAAAGACGCCTGCCAAGTGTAGATGGATGACGTATCTCGAAAACGGTAAGAGATAAGTAGGGGGTGTTTGAACAAATGTCATAGGGAATTGGGAGAGCAGTCGAATGACATCTGTCAAAAATCCAAAATGGCGGATTTCAAGATGGCCGCCATACAAAATGCTCCGAGCCTGCTGAAGCGAGGCCTTTAGGCCGAGCTTCAGTAGGGGCGGAGCAGTTTGTATGGTGGCCGTCTGGAAATCCGACATTTTGGATGTGACCAAAGTGCTCCTATCATTCTTTATACTGCATTTGGAGTGTTTTACCTTATATTTTCGACTGTATTAGGAGTTTTTGTGGGATTTTTGACTGAATTTGGAGTTACTGTCCTACATTGGTGTATAGCGAGCCCGAAGGGCGAGCTTCTGGTGAGGCCGAAGGCCGAACTTTCGGCTCGCGAGGCCGAAGGCCGAGCGCATGGTGCGTGAGCCCGAAGGGCGAGCGCTTGGTGAGGCCGCAGGCCGAGCCGTGTTAGTAACTTGCGAGGCCGAAGGCCGAGCTCCGACTTGAGAGTATTTTCCACATCTCCGACTGGTCTCCATGGCAACTGCCTGCGGTAACCGAAGCACCTACGAGTGGGGTTCCTTAACAAAAGTGACTCAGAACCTTGGTACCATTCTGCCCGTACCACCTTTTTATGGCAGTAGGGTGAATCTGCTTTAGTGGCTACAGTATGGTTCTTTATTGTATGGAGAGTTTATTTGGGATTTCATACTTTTATTGGAGTTTTGAAATTATTTTTTTTAAATGTATAAGGGGTTAAGGTAAAGTTTAGTACTGCATAACGATAAATGCGGGCCGCATGCGGCCCGCACACTGCCCGAAAAACTAGTTATTAATAATATATAAAGCTCGATTACCACTCACTGACTGACTGACTGACTGATTGACATAAATGTTCTCCTAGAAGGAGACGAGTAGGGCTAAAATGATGTATGGCAAAAATGTTCGGGGGGTTTTGGTGAGTATGAGAAAAATCGAAAATCATTAAAAAGACGCCTGCCAAGTGTAGATGGATGACGTATCTCGAAAACGGTAAGAGATAAGTAGGGGGTGTTTGAACAAATGTCATAGGGAATCGGGAGAGCAGTCGAATGACATCTGTCAAAAATCCAAAATGGCGGATTTCAAGATGGCCGCCATACAAAATGCTCCGAGCCTGCTGAAGCGAGGCCTTTAGGCCGCAGGCCGAGCCGTATTAGTAACTTGCGAGGCCGAAGGCCGAGCTCCGACTTGAGAGTATTTTCCACATCACCGACTGGTCTCCATGGCAACTGCCTGCGGTAACCGAAGCACCTACGAGTGGGGTTCCTTAACAAAAGTGACTCAGAACCTTCGTACCATTCTGCCCGTACCACCTTTTTATGGCAGTAGGGTGAATCTGATTTGGTGGCTACAGTTTGGTTCCTTATTGTATATAGAGTTTATATAGTATTTCATACTTCTATTGGAGTTTTGGATATTACTTTTTTTTAATGTATAACGTGCTTTTATGACAGTTCCTACTGACTCAAGATAGATGCGGGCCGCATGCGGCCCGCACACTGCCCGAAAAACTAGTTTATTTATAATATATAAGGCTCGATTACCACTCACTGACTGACTGACTGATTGACATAAATGTTCTCCTAGAAGGAGCAGAGTAGGGTAAAAATGAAGTATGGCAAAAATGTTCGGGGGGTTTTGGTGAGTATGAGAAAAATCGAAAATCATTAAAAAGACGCCTGCCAAGGAAAGATGTATGTCGTATCTCGAAAACGGTAAGAGATAGGTAGGGGGTGTTTGAACAAATGTCATAGGGAATCGGGAGAGCAGTCGAATGACACCTGTCAAAAATCCAAAATGGCGGATTTCAAGATGGCCGCCATACAGAATGCTCCGAGCCTGCTGAAGCGAGGCCTTTAGGCCGAGCTTCAGTAGGGGCGGAGCAGTTTGTATGGGGGCCGTCTTGAAATCCGACATTTTGGATGTGTCACACGTGCTCCTATCATTCTTTATACTGCATTTGGAGTGTTTTACCTTCATTTTCGACTGTATTAGGAGTTTCTGTGGGATTTTCGAGTGAATTTGGAGTGACTGTCCTACATTAGTGTATAGCGAGCCCGAAGGGCGAGCTTCCGGAGAGGCCGAAGGCCGAACTTTCGGTCCGCGAGGCCGAAGGCCGAGCGATTGGTGCGCGAGCCCGAAGGGCGAGCGCTTGGCGAGGCCGCAGGCCGAGCCGTATTAGTAACTTGCGAGGCCGAAGGCCGAGCTCCGACTTGAGAGTTTTTTCCACGTCTCCGACTGGTCTCCATGGCAACTGCCCGCGGTAACCAAAGCACCTACGAGTGCGGTTCCTTAACAAAAGTGACTCAAAACCTTGGTATCATTCTGCCCGTATCACCTTTTCATGGCAGTAGGGTGAATCTGGTTTGGTGGCTACAGTTTGGTTCCTTATTGCTTTAAGAATTTTTATGGGATTTCATACTTTTATTAGAGTTTTGGACCTTACTTTTTTTAATGTATAACGTGCTTTTATGACAGTTTTTACTGACTCAAGATAGATGCGGGCCGCATGCGGCCCGCACACTGCCCGAAAAACTAGTTTATTTATAATATATAAAGCTCGATTACCACTGACTGACTGACTGACTCACTGACATAAATGTTCTCCTAGAAGGAGCAGAGTAGGGTAAAAATGAAGAATAGCAAAAATGTTCGGAGGGTTTTGGTGAGTATGAGAAAAATCGAAAATCATTAAAAAGACGCCTGCCAAGTAAAGATGGATGACGTATCTCAAAAACGGTACGAGATAGGTAGGGGGTGTTTGAACAAATGTCATAGGGAATCGGGAGAGCAGTCGAATGACACCTGTCAAAAATCCAAAATGGCGGATTTCAAGATGGCCGCCATACAAAGTGATCCGAGCCTGCTGAAGCGAGGCCTTTAGGCCGAGCTTCAGTAGGGGCGGAGCAGTTTGTATGGTGGCCGTCTTGAAATCCGACAATTTGGATGTGACCCACGTGCTCCTATCATTCTTTATACTGCATTTGGAGTGATTTACCCTATATTTTCGACTGTATTAGGAGTTTTTGTGGGATTTTCGACTGAATTTGGAGTAACTGTCCTACATTAGTGAAGTTGCGAGCCCGAAGGGCGAGCTTCTGGTGAGGCCGAAGGCCGAACTTTCGGTCCGCGAGGCCGAAGGCCGAGCGTATGATGCGCGAGCCCGAAGGGCGAGTGCTTTGCGAGGCCGCAGGCCGAGCCGTGTTAGTAACTTGCGAGGCCGAAGGCCGAGCTCCGACTTGAGATTATTTTCCACATCTCCGACTGGTCTCCATAGCAACTGCCCGCGGTAACCGAAGCACCTACGAGTGGGGTTCCTTCACAAAAGTGACTCAGAACCTTGGTCCCATTCTGCCCGTACCACCTTTTTGTGGCAGTAGGGTGAATTTGCTTTAGTGGCTGCAGTATGGTTCTTTATTGTATTGAGAGTTTTTATGGGATTTCATACTTCCATTGGAGTTTTGAACATTCTTTTTCTTAAAGTATTAGGGGTTTATGTGAAATTTCCAAATGACTCAAGATAGATGCGGGCCGCATGCGGCCCGCACACTGCCCGAAAAACTAGTTTATTTATTTATAATATATAAAGCTCGATTACCACTGACTGACTGACTGACTCACTGACATAAATGTTCTCCTAGAAGGAGCAGAGTAAGGTAAAAATGAAGTACAGCAAAAATGTTCGGAGGGTTTTGGTGAGTATGAGAAAAATCGAAAATCGTTAAAAAGACGCCTGCCAAGTGAAGATGGATGACGTATCTCGAAAACGGTTAGAGATAGGTAAGGGGTGTTTGAACAAATGTCATAGGGAATTGGGAGAGCAGTCGAATGACACATGTCAAAAATCCAAAATGGCGGATTTCAAGATGGCCGCCATACAAAGTGATCCGAGCCTGCTGAAGCGAGGCCTTAAGGCCGAGCTTCAGTAGGGGCGGAGCAGTTTGTATGGTGGCCGTCTTGAAATCCGACATTTTGGATGTGACCCACGTGCTCCTATTATTCTTTATACTGCATTTGGAGTGTTTTACCTTATATTTTCGACTGTATTAGGAGTTTTTGTGGGATTTTTGACTGAATTTGGAGTTACTGTCCTACATAAGTGTAGTAGCGAGCCCGAAGGGCGAGCTCCTGGTGAGGCCGAAGGCCGAACTTTCAGTCCGCGAGGCCGAAGGCCGAGCGTATGACGCGCGAGCCCGAAGGGCGAGCTCTTGGCGAGGCCGCAGGCCGAGCCATGTTGGTAACTTGCGAGGCCGAAGGCCGAGCTCCGACTTGAGAGTTTTTTCCACGTCTCCGACTGGTCTCCATGGCAACTGCCCGCGGTAAGCGAAGCACCTACGAGTGGGGTTCCTTAACAAAAGTGACTCAGAACCTTGGTACCTTTCTGCCCGTACCACCTTTTTATGGCAGTAGGGTGAATCTGTTTTAGTGGCTACAGTATTGTTCTTTATTGTATTGAGTATTAATATGGGATTTCATACTTCTAATGGAGTTTTGAACATACTTTTTTTAATGTATAAGGTGTTTTGATATTGTTCAAACTTGCACAACGATAAATGCGGGCCGCATGCGGCCCGCACACTGCCCGAAAAACTAGTTTATAATATATAAAGCTCGATTACCACTGACTGACTGACATAAATGTTCTCCTAGAAGGAGCAGAGTAGGGTAAAAATGAAGTATGGCAAAAATGTTCGGGTGGTTTTGGTGAGTATGAGAAAAATCGAAAATCATTAAAAAGACGCCTGCCAAGTGATGATGGATGACGTATCTCGAAAACGGTACGAGATAGGTAGGGGGTGTTTGAACAAATGTCATAGGGAATAGGAAGAGCAGTCGAATGACACCTGTCAAAAATCCAAAATGGCGGATTTCAAGATGGCCGCCATACAAAATGCTCCGAGCCTGCTGAAGCGAGGCCTTTAGGCCGAGCTTCAGTAGGGGCGGAGCAGTTTGTATGGTGGCCTTCTTGAATCCGCCGTTTTGGATTTGTCCCAGGTGCTCCTCTCATTCTTCATACTGCATTTGGAGTGATTTACCCTATATTTTCGACTGTATTAGGAGTTTTTGTGGGATTTTCGACTGAATTTGGAGTAACTGTCGTACATTAGTGTATAGCGAGCCCAAAGGGCAACCACCTGGTGAGGCCGAAGGCCAAACTTTCGGTCCGCGAGGCCGAAGGCCGAGCGAATGGTGCGCGAGCCCGAAGGGCGAGCGCTTGGCGAGGCCGCAGGCCGAGCCGTGTTAGTAACTTGCGAGGCCGAAGGCCGAGCTCCGACTCGAGAGTATTTTCCACATCTCCGACTGGTCTCCATGGCAACTGCCCGCGGTAACCGAAGCACCTACGAGTGGGGTTCCTTAAGAAAAGTGACTTAGAACCTTGGTACCATTCTGCCCGTACCACCTTTTTATGGCAGTAGGGTGAATTTGCTTTAGTGGCTACTGTATGGTTCTTTATTGTATTGAGAGTTTATATGGAATTTCATACTTCTATTGGAGTTTTGAACACACCTTTTTTTTTAATGTATCAGGTGTTTTTTTGACAGTTCCTACTGACTCAAGATAGATGCGGGCCGCATGCGGCCCGCACACTGCCCGAAATACTAGTTATTTATAATATATAAAGCTCGATTACCACTGACTGACTGACTGACTCACTGACATAAATGTTCTCCTAGAAGGAGTAGAGTAGGGTAAAAATGATGTATGGCAAAAATGTTCGCGGGGTTTTGGTGAGTATGAGAAAAATCGAAAATCATTAAAAAGACGCCTGCCAAGTGAAGATGGATGACATATCTCAAAAACGGTACAAGATAGGTAGGGGGTGTTTGAAAAAATGTCATAGAGAATCGGGAGAGCAGTCGAATGACACCTGTCAAAAATCCAAAATGGCGGATTTCAAGATGGCCGCCATACAAAATGCTCCGAGCCTGCTGAAGCGAGGCCTTTAGGCCGAGCTTCAGTAGGGGCGGAGCAGTTTGTATGGTGGCCTTCTTGAAATCCGCCATTTTGGATTTGTCCCAGGTGCTCCTCTCATTCTTCATACTGCATTTGGAGTGTTTTACCTTATATTTTCGACTGTATTAGGAGTTTTTGTGGGTTTTTTGACTGAATTTGGAGTAACTGTTCTACATTAGTGTATAGCGAGCCCAAAGGGCAACCACCTGGTGAGGCCGAAGGCCGAACTTTCGGTCCGCGAGGCCGAAGGCCGAGCGAATGGTGCGCGAGCCCGAAGGGCGAGCGCTTGGCGAGGCCGCAGGCCGAGCCGTATTAGTAACTTGCGAGGCCGAAGGCCGAGCTCCGACTTGAGAGTATTTTCCACGTCACCGACTGGTCTCCATGGCAACTGCCTGCGGTAACCGAAGCACCTACGAGTGGGGTTCCTTAACAAAAGTGATTCAGAACCTTGGTACCATTCTGCCCGTACCACCTTTTTATGGCAGTAGGGTGAATTTGGTTTGGTGATAACAGTACGGTTCTCTATTGTATTAAGGGTTTGTATGGGAAATCGTACATCTTTAGGTGTTTTGAAATAAATTTTTTTAATGTATAAGGTGTTTTGATATTGTTCAAACTTGCACAACGATAAATGCGGGCCGCATGCGGCCCGCACACTGCCCGAAATACTAGTTAATAATATATAAAGCTCGATTACCACTGACTGACTGACTGACTCACTCATTGACATAAATGTTCTCCTAGAAGGAGCAGAGAAGGGTAAAAATGAAGTATAGCAAAAATGTTCGGGGGGTTTTGGTGAGTATGAGAAAAATCGAAAATCATTAAAAAGACGCCTGCCAAGTGTAGATGGATGACGTATCTCGAAAACGGTAAGAGATAGGTAGGGTGTGTTCAAACAAATGTCATAGGGAATCAGGAGTTTAGTTGAATGACACCTGTCAAAAATCCAAAATGGCGGATTTCAAGATGGCCGCCATACAAATTGATCCGAGCCTGCTGAAGCGAGGCCGTTAGGCCGAGGTTCAGTAGGGGCGGAGCAGTTTGTATGGGGGCCTTCTTGAAATCCGCCATTTTGGATTTGTCCCAGGTGCTCCTATCATTCTTTATACTGCATTTGGAGTGTTTTACCCTATATTTTCGACTGTATTAGAAGTTTTTGTGGGATTTTTGACTGAATTTGGAGTAACTGTCCTAGATAAGTGTAGTAGCGAGCCCGAAGGGCGAGCTCCTGGTGAGGCCGAAGGCCGAACTTTCGGCTCGCGAGGCCGAAGGCCGAGCGTATGGTGCGTGAGCCCGAAGGGCGAGCGCTTGGCGAGGCCGCAGGCCGAGCCGTGTTTGTAACGTAAAATAGTTAGAGTTTTTTCCACGTCTGCGACTGGTCTCCATGGCAACTGCCCGCGGTAAGCGAAGCACCTACGAGTGGGGTTCCTTAACAAAAGTGACTCAGAACCTTGGTCCCATTCTGCCCGTACCACCTTTTTATGGCAGTAGGGTGAATCTGTTTTAGTGGCTACAGTATTGTTCTTTATTGTATTGAGAGTTAATATGGGATTTCATACTTCTAATGGAGTTTTGAACATACATTTTTTAATGTATAAGGTGTTTTGATATTGTTCAAACTTGCACAACGATAAATGCGGGCCGCATGCGGCCCGCACACTGCCCGAAATACTAGTTTATTTATTTATTTATAATATATAAAGCTCGATTACCACTGACTGACTGACATAAATGTTCTCCTAGAAGGAGACGAGTAGGAGCAACGTGATGTATGGCAAAAATGTTTGGAAGGCTTTGGTGAGTATGAGAAAAATCGAAAATCATTAAAAAGACGTCTGCCAAGTAAAAATGGATGGCGTATCTCGAAAACGGTAAGACAAAGGTAAGGGGTGTTTGAACAAATGTCATAGGGAATCGGGAGAGCAGTCGAATGACACCTGTCAAAAATCCAAAATGGCGGATTTCAAGATGGCTGCCATACAAAGTGATCCGAGCCTGCTGAAGCGAGGCCGTTAGGCCGAGCTTCAGTAGGGGCGGAGCAGTTTGTATGGTGGCCATCTTGAAATCTGACATTTTGGATGTGTCTTACGTGCTCCTATCATTCTTTATACTGCATTTGGAGTGTTTTACCATTATTTTCGACTGTATTAGGAGTTTTTGTGGGATTTTTGACTGAATTTGGAGTTACTGTCCTACATAAGTGTAGTAGCGAGCCCGAAGGGCGAGCTCCTCGTGAGGCCGAAGGCCGAACTTTCGGTCCGCGAGGCCGAAGGCTAAGCGTATGACGCGCGAGCCCGAAGGGCGAGCGCTTGGCGAGGCCGCAGGCCGAGCCGTGTTGGTAACTTGCGAGGCCGAAGGCCGAGCTCCAACTTGAGAGTATTTTCCACGTCTCCGACTGGTCTCCATGGCAACTGCCCGCGGTAAGCGAAGCACCTACGAGTGGGGTTCCTTAACAAAAGTGACTCAGAACCTTGGTCTCATTCTGCCCGTACCACCTTTTTATGGCAGTAGGGTGAATCTGCTTTAGTGGCTACAGTATGGTTCTTTATTGTATGGAGAGTTTATTTGGGATTTCATACTTCTATTGGAGTTTTGAACATACTTTTTTTAATGTCTCTGGTGTTTATTTGACAATTCCTACTGACTCAAGATAGATGCGGGCCGCATGCGGCCCGCACACTGCCCGAAATACTAGTTTATAATATATAAGGCTCGATTACCACTGACTGACTCACTGACTCACTGACATAAATGTTCTCCTAGAAGGAGCAGAGTAGGGTAAAAATGAAGTATGGCAAAAATGTTCGGCGGGTTTAGGTGAGTATGAGAAAAATCGAAAATCATTAAAAAGACGCCTGCCAAGTAAAGATGAATGACATATCTCAAAAACGGTACAAGATAGGTAGAGGGTGTTTGAACAAATGTCATAGGGAATTGGGAGAGCAGTCGGATGACATCTGTCAAAAATCCAAAATGGTGGATTTCAAGATGGCCGCCATACAAAGTGATCCGAGCCTGCTGAAGCGAGGCCGTTAGGCCGAGCTTCAGTAGAGGCGGAGCAGTTTGTATGGTGGCTGTCTTGAAATCCGACATTTTGGATGTGACCCACGTGCTCCTATCATTCTTTATACTGCATTTGGAGTGTTTTACCTAATATTTTCGACTGTATTAGGAGTTTTTGTGGGATTTTTGACTAAATTTGGAGTTACTGTCCTACATAAGTGAAGTAGCGAGCCCGAAGGGCGAGCTTCTGGTGAGGCCGAAGGCCGAACTTTCGGTCCGCGAGGCCGAAGGCCGAGCGTATGATGCGTGAGCCCGAAGGGCGAGCGCCTGGCGAGGCCGTAGGCCGAGCCGTATTAGTAACTTGCGAGGCCGAAGGCCGAGCTCCGACTTGAGAGTATTTTCCACATCTCCGACTGGTCTCCATGGCAACTGCCTGCGGTAACCGCAGCAACTACGAGTGGGGTTCCTTAACAAAAGTGACTCAGAACCTTGGTACCATTCTGCCCGTACCACCTTTTTATGGCAGTAGGGTGAATCTGCTTTAGTGGCTACAGTATGGTTCTTTATTGTATTGAGAGTTTATATGGGATTTCATTCTTCTATTGGAGTTTTGAACATACTTTTTTACAACGTATCATGAGTTTTGATATAGTTTAGTACTGCATAACGATAAATGCGGGCCGCATGCGGCCCGCACACTGCCCGAAAAACTAGTTTATAATATATAAAGCTCGATTACCACTGACTGACTGACATAAATGTTCTCCTAGAAGGAGCAGAGTAGGGTAAAAATGAAGTATGGCAAAAATGTTCGGGTGGTTTTGGTGAGTATGAGAAAAATCGAAAATCATTAAAAAGACGCCTGCCAAGTGATGATGGATGACGTATCTCGAAAACGGTACGAGATAGGTAGGGGGTGTTTGAACAAATGTCATAGGGAATAGGAAGAGCAGTCGAATGACACCTGTCAAAAATCCAAAATGGCGGATTTCAAGATGGCCGCCATACAAAATGCTCCGAGCCTGCTGAAGCGAGGCCTTTAGGCCGAGCTTCAGTAGGGGCGGAGCAGTTTGTATGGTGGCCTTCTTGAATCCGCCGTTTTGGATTTGTCCCAGGTGCTCCTCTCATTCTTCATACTGCATTTGGAGTGATTTACCCTATATTTTCGACTGTATTAGGAGTTTTTGTGGGATTTTCGACTGAATTTGGAGTAACTGTCGTACATTAGTGTATAGCGAGCCCAAAGGGCAACCACCTGGTGAGGCCGAAGGCCAAACTTTCGGTCCGCGAGGCCGAAGGCCGAGCGAATGGTGCGCGAGCCCGAAGGGCGAGCGCTTGGCGAGGCCGCAGGCCGAGCCGTGTTAGTAACTTGCGAGGCCGAAGGCCGAGCTCCGACTCGAGAGTATTTTCCACATCTCCGACTGGTCTCCATGGCAACTGCCCGCGGTAACCGAAGCACCTACGAGTGGGGTTCCTTAAGAAAAGTGACTTAGAACCTTGGTACCATTCTGCCCGTACCACCTTTTTATGGCAGTAGGGTGAATTTGCTTTAGTGGCTACTGTATGGTTCTTTATTGTATTGAGAGTTTATATGGAATTTCATACTTCTATTGGAGTTTCGGACATTACTTTTTTTTAATGTATAACGTGCTTTTATGACAGTCACAACTGACTCAAGATAGATGCGGGCCGCATGCGGCCCGCACACTGCCCGAAAAACTAGTTTATATTATATAAAGCTCGATTACCACTGACTGATTGACATAAATGTTCTCCTAGAAGGAGACGAGTAGGAACAACGTGATGTATGGCAAAAGTGTTCGGGTGGTTTCGGTGAGTATGAGAAAAATCGAAAATCATAAAAATGACGCCTGCCAAGTAAAGATGGATGACGTATCTCGAAAACGGTGCAAGATGGGTAGGGGGTGTTTGAACAAATGTCATAGGGAATAGGGAGAGCAGTCGAATGACACCTGTCAAAAATCCAAAATGGCGGATTTCAAGATGGCCGCCATACAAAATGATCCGAGCCTGCTGAAGCGAGGCCGTTAGGCCGAGCTTCAGTAGGGGCGGAGCAGTTTGTATGGTGGCTGTCTTGAAATCCGACATTTTGGATGTGACCCACATGCTCCTATCATTCTTTATACTGCATTTGGAGTGTTTTACCTTATATTTTCGACTGTATTAGGAGTTTTTGTGGGATTTTTGACTGAATTTGGAGTAACTGTCCTACATAAGTGTAGTAGCGAGCCCGAAGGGCGAGCTCCTGGTGAGGCCGGAGGCCGAACTTTCGGTCCGCGAGGCCGAAGGCCGAGCGTATGATGCGCGAGCCCGTAGGGCGAGCGCTTGGCGAGGCCGCAGGCCGAGCCGTGTTGGTAACTTGCGAGGCCGAAGGCCGAGCTCCGACTTGAGAGTTTTTTCCAAGTCTCCGACTGGTCTCCATGGCAACTGCCCGCGGTAAGCAAAGCACCTACGAGTGGGGTTCCTTAACAAAAGTGACTCAGAACCTTGGTCCCATTCTGCCCGTACTACCTTTTTATGCCAGTAGGGTGAATTTGCTTTAGTGGCTACAGTATGGTTCTTTATTGTATGGAGACTTTATTTGGGATTTCATACTTCTATTGGAGTTTTGAACTTTTTTTTTTTAAATGTATAAGCGGTTAAGGTAAAGTTTACTACTGCATAACGATAAATGCGGGCCGCATGCGGCCCGCACACTGCCCGAAAAACTAGTTTATATTATATAAAGCTCGATTACCACTGACTGATTGACATAAATGTTCTCCTAGAAGGAGACGAGTAGGAACAACGTGATGTATGGCAAAAGTGTTCGGGTGGTTTCGGTGAGTATGAGAAAAATCGAAAATCATAAAAATGACGCCTGCCAAGTAAAGATGGATGACGTATCTCGAAAACGGTGCAAGATGGGTAGGGGGTGTTTGAACAAATGTCATAGGGAATAGGGAGAGCAGTCGAATGACACCTGTCAAAAATCCAAAATGGCGGATTTCAAGATGGCCGCCATACAAAATGATCCGAGCCTGCTGAAGCGAGGCCGTTAGGCCGAGCTTCAGTAGGGGCGGAGCAGTTTGTATGGTGGCTGTCTTGAAATCCGACATTTTGGATGTGACCCACATGCTCCTATCATTCTTTATACTGCATTTGGAGTGTTTTACCTTATATTTTCGACTGTATTAGGAGTTTTTGTGGGATTTTTGACTGAATTTGGAGTAACTGTCCTACATAAGTGTAGTAGCGAGCCCGAAGGGCGAGCTCCTGGTGAGGCCGGAGGCCGAACTTTCGGTCCGCGAGGCCGAAGGCCGAGCGTATGATGCGCGAGCCCGTAGGGCGAGCGCTTGGCGAGGCCGCAGGCCGAGCCGTGTTGGTAACTTGCGAGGCCGAAGGCCGAGCTCCGACTTGAGAGTTTTTTCCAAGTCTCCGACTGGTCTCCATGGCAACTGCCCGCGGTAAGCAAAGCACCTACGAGTGGGGTTCCTTAACAAAAGTGACTCAGAACCTTGGTCCCATTCTGCCCGTACTACCTTTTTATGCCAGTAGGGTGAATTTGCTTTAGTGGCTACAGTATGGTTCTTTATTGTATGGAGACTTTATTTGGGATTTCATACTTCTATTGGAGTTTTGAACTTTTTTTTTTTAAATGTATAAGCGGTTAAGGTAAAGGTTACTACTGCATAACGATAAATGCGGGCCGCATGCGGCCCGCACACTGCCCGAAAAACTAGTTAATAATATATAAAGCTCGATTACCACTCACTGACTGACTGACTGACTGATTGACATAAATGTTCTCCTAGAAGGAGACGAGTAGGGCTAAAATGATGTATGGCAAAAATGTTCGGGGGGTTTTGGTGAGTATGAGAAAAATCGAAAATCATAAAAAAGACGCCTGCCAAGTAAAGATGGATAACGTATCTCGAAAACGGTAAGAGATGGGTTAGAGGTGTTTGAACAAATGTCATAGGGAATCGGGAGAGCAGTCGAATGACACCTGTCAAAAATCCAAAATGGCGGATTTCAAGATGGCCGCCATACAAAGTGATCCGAGCCTGCTGAAGCGAGGCCTTTAGGCCGAGCTTCAGTAGGGGCGGAGCAGTTTGAATGGTGGGCTTCTTGAAATCCGCCATTTTGGATTTGTCCCAGGTGCTCCTCTCATTCTTCATACTGCATTTGGAGTGTTTTACCATATATTTTCGACTGTATTAGGAGTTTTTGTGGGTTTTTTGACTGAATTTGGAGTAACTGTCCTACATTAGTGTATAGCGAGCCCAAAGGGCAACCACCTGGTGAGGCCGAAGGCCGAACTTTCGGTCCGCGAGGCCGAAGGCCGAGCGAATGAAGCGCGAGCCCGAAGGGCGAGCGCCTGGCGAGGCCGCAGGCCGAGCCGTGTTAGTAACTTGCGAGGCCGAAGGCCGAGCTCCGACTCGAGAGTATTTTCCACATCTCCGACTGGTCTCCATGGCAACTGCCCGCGGTAACCGAAGCACCTACGAGTGGGGTTCCTTAACAAAAGTGACTTAGAACCTTGGTACCATTCTGCCCGTACCACCTTTTTATAGCAGTAGGGTGAATTTGCTTTAGTGGCTACAGTATGGTTCTTTATTGTATTGAGAGTTTATATGGGATTTCATGCTTCTATTGGAGTTTTGAACACACAATTTTTTTAATGTATCAGGCGTTTTTTTGACAGTTCCTACTGACTCAAGATAGATGCGGGCCGCATGCGGCCCGCACACTGCCCGAAAAACTAGTTTATATTATATAAAGCTCGATTACCACTGACTGATTGACATAAATGTTCTCCTAGAAGGAGACGAGTAGGAACAACGTGATGTATGGCAAAAGTGTTCGGGTGGTTTCGGTGAGTATGAGAAAAATCGAAAATCATAAAAATGACGCCTGCCAAGTAAAGATGGATGACGTATCTCGAAAACGGTGCAAGATGGGTAGGGGGTGTTTGAACAAATGTCATAGGGAATAGGGAGAGCAGTCGAATGACACCTGTCAAAAATCCAAAATGGCGGATTTCAAGATGGCCGCCATACAAAATGATCCGAGCCTGCTGAAGCGAGGCCGTTAGGCCGAGCTTCAGTAGGGGCGGAGCAGTTTGTATGGTGGCTGTCTTGAAATCCGACATTTTGGATGTGACCCACATGCTCCTATCATTCTTTATACTGCATTTGGAGTGTTTTACCTTATATTTTCGACTGTATTAGGAGTTTTTGTGGGATTTTTGACTGAATTTGGAGTAACTGTCCTACATAAGTGTAGTAGCGAGCCCGAAGGGCGAGCTCCTGGTGAGGCCGGAGGCCGAACTTTCGGTCCGCGAGGCCGAAGGCCGAGCGTATGATGCGCGAGCCCGTAGGGCGAGCGCTTGGCGAGGCCGCAGGCCGAGCCGTGTTGGTAACTTGCGAGGCCGAAGGCCGAGCTCCGACTTGAGAGTTTTTTCCAAGTCTCCGACTGGTCTCCATGGCAACTGCCCGCGGTAAGCAAAGCACCTACGAGTGGGGTTCCTTAACAAAAGTGACTCAGAACCTTGGTCCCATTCTGCCCGTACTACCTTTTTATGCCAGTAGGGTGAATTTGCTTTAGTGGCTACAGTATGGTTCTTTATTGTATGGAGACTTTATTTGGGATTTCATACTTCTATTGGAGTTTTGAACTTTTTTTTTTTAAATGTATAAGCGGTTAAGGTAAAGTTTACTACTGCATAACGATAAATGCGGGCCGCATGCGGCCCGCACACTGCCCGAAAAACTAGTTTATAATATATAAAGCTCGATTACCACTGACTCACTGACTGACTCACTCATTGACATAAATGTTCTCCTAGAAGGAGACGAGTAGGAGCAACGTGATGTATAGCAAAAATGTTCGGGGGGTTTTGGTTAGTATGAGAAAAATCGAAAATCATAAAAATGACGCCTGCCAAGTAAAGATGGATGAAATATCTCGAAAACGGTACAAGATAGGTAGGGAGTGTTTGAACAAATGTCATAGGGAATCGGGAGTTTAGTCGAATGACACCTGTCAAAAATCCAAAATGGCGGATTTCAAGATGGCCGCCATACAAATTGATCCGAGCCTGCTGAAGCGAGGCCTTTAGGCCGAGCTTCAGTAGGGGCGGAGCAGTTTGTATGATGGCGTTCTTGAAATCCGCCATTTTGGATTTGTCCCAGGTGCTCCTATCATTCTTTATACTGCATTTGGAGTGTATTACCTTATATTTTCGACTGTATTAGGAGTTTTTGTGGGATTTTTGACTGAATTTGGAGTTACTGTCCTACATAAGTGTAGTAGCGAGCCCGAAGGGCGAGCTCCTGGTGAGGCCGAAGGCCGAACTTTCAGTCCGCGAGGCCGAAGGCCGAGCGTATGACGCGCGAGCCCGAAGGGCGAGCTCTTGGCGAGGCCGCAGGCCGAGCCATGTTGGTAACTTGCGAGGCCGAAGGCCGAGCTCCGACTTGAGAGTTTTTTCCACGTCTCCGACTGGTCTCCATGGCAACTGCCCGCGGTAAGCGAAGCACCTACGAGTGGGGTTCCTTAACAAAAGTGACTCAGAACCTTGGTACCTTTCTGCCCGTACCACCTTTTTATGGCGGTAGGGTGAATCTGTTTTAGTGGCTACAGTATTGTTCTTTATTGTATTGAGTATTAATATGGGATTTCATACTTCTAATGGAGTTTTGAACATACTTTTTTTAATGTATAAGGTGTTTTGATATTGTTCAAACTTGCACAACGATAAATGCGGGCCGCATGCGGCCCGCACACTGCCCGAAAAACTAGTTTATAATATATAAAGCTCGATTACCACTGACTGACTCACTGACTGACTGACTGACATAAATGTTCTCCTAGAAGGAGTAGAGTAGGGTTAAAATGATGTATGGAAAAAATGTTCAGGAGGTTTTGGTGAGTATGAGAAAAATCGAAAATCAAAAAAATGACGCCTGCCAAGTAAAGATGGATAACACATCTCGAAAACGGTAAGAGATAGGTAGGGGGTGTTTGAACAAATGTCATAGGGAATCGGGAGAGCAGTAGAATGACACCTGTCAAAAATCCAAAATGGCGGATTTCAAGATGGCCGCCATACAAAGTGATCCGAGTCTGCTGAAGCGAGGCTGCTAGGCCGAGGTTCAGTAGCGGCGGAGCACTTTGTATGGCGGCCATTTTGAAATCCGCCATTTTGGATGTGTCTGACGTGCTCCTATCATTCTTTATACTGCATTTGGAGTGTTTTACCTTATATTTTCGACTGTATTAGGAGTTTTTGTGGGATTTTCGACTGAATTTGGAGTTACTGTCCTACGTTAGTGTAGTAGCGAGCCCGAAGGGCGAGCTCCTGGTGAGGCCGAAGGCCGAACTTTCGGCTCGCGAGGCCGAAGGCCGAGCGTATGGTGCGTGAGCCCGAAGGGCGAGCGCTTGGCGAGGCCGCAGGCCGAGCCGTGTTAGTAACTTGCGAGGCCGAAGGCCGAGCTCCGACTTGAGAGTTTTTTCCATGTCTCCGACTGGTCTCCATGGCAACTGCCCGCGGTAACCGAAGCACCTACGAGTGGGGTTCCTTAACAAAAGTGACTCAGAACCTTGGTCCCATTCTGCCCGTACCACCTTTTTATGGCAGTAGGGTGAATTTGCTTTAGTGGCTACAGTATGGTTCTTTATTGTATTGAGAGTTTATATGGGATTTCATACTTCTATTGGAATTTTGAAATATTTTTTTTTTATGTAAAAGGAGTTTTGATATTGTTAAGTACTGCATAACGATAAATGCGGGCCGCATGCGGCCCGCACACTGCCCGAAAAACTAGTTTATAATATATAAGGCTCGATTACCACTCACTGACTGACTGACTGATTGACATAAATGTTCTCCTAGAAGGAGCAGAGTAGGGTAAAAATGAAGTATGGCAAAAATGTTCGGGGGGTTTTGGTGAGTATGAGAAAAATCGAAAATCATTAAAAAGACGCCTGCCAAGGAAAGATGTATGTCGTATCTCGAAAACGGTAAGAGATAGGTAGGGGGTGTTTGAACAAATGTCATAGGGAATCGGGAGAGCAGTCGAATGACACCTGTCAAAAATCCAAAATGGCGGATTTCAAGATGGCCGCCATACAGAATGCTCCGAGCCTGCTGAAGCGAGGCCTTTAGGCCGAGCTTCAGTAGGGGCGGAGCAGTTTGTATGGGGGCCGTCTTGAAATCCGACATTTTGGATGTGTCACACGTGCTCCTATCATTCTTTATACTGCATTTGGAGTGTTTTACCTTCATTTTCGACTGTATTAGGAGTTTCTGTGGGATTTTCGAGTGAATTTGGAGTGACTGTCCTACATTAGTGTATAGCGAGCCCGAAGGGCGAGCTTCCGGAGAGGCCGAAGGCCGAACTTTCGGTCCGCGAGGCCGAAGGCCGAGCGATTGGTGCGCGAGCCCGAAGGGCGAGCGCTTGGCGAGGCCGCAGGCCGAGCCGTATTAGTAACTTGCGAGGCCGAAGGACGAGCTCCGACTTGAGAGTTTTTTCCACGTCTCCGACTGGTCTCCATGGCAACTGCCCGCGGTAACCAAAGCACCTACGAGTGCGGTTCCTTAACAAAAGTGACTCAAAACCTTGGTATCATTCTGCCCGTATCACCTTTTCATGGCAGTAGGGTGAATCTGGTTTGGTGGCTACAGTTTGGTTCCTTATTGCTTTAAGAATTTTTATGGGATTTCATACTTTTATTAGAGTTTTGGACCTTACTTTTTTTAATGTATAACGTGCTTTTATGACAGTTTTTACTGACTCAAGATAGATGCGGGCCGCATGCGGCCCGCACACTGCCCGAAAAACTAGTTTATTTATATTATATAAAGCTCGATTACCACTGACTGATTGACATAAATGTTCTCCTAGAAGGAGACGAGTAGGAACAACGTGATGTATGGCAAAAGTGTTCGGGTGGTTTCGGTGAGTATGAGAAAAATCGAAAATCATAAAAATGACGCCTGCCAAGTAAAGATGGATGACGTATCTCGAAAACGGTGCAAGATGGGTAGGGGGTGTTTGAACAAATGTCATAGGGAATAGGGAGAGCAGTCGAATGACACCTGTCAAAAATCCAAAATGGCGGATTTCAAGATGGCCGCCATACAAAATGATCCGAGCCTGCTGAAGCGAGGCCGTTAGGCCGAGCTTCAGTAGGGGCGGAGCAGTTTGTATGGTGGCTGTCTTGAAATCCGACATTTTGGATGTGACCCACATGCTCCTATCATTCTTTATACTGCATTTGGAGTGTTTTACCTTATATTTTCGACTGTATTAGGAGTTTTTGTGGGATTTTTGACTGAATTTGGAGTAACTGTCCTACATAAGTGTAGTAGCGAGCCCGAAGGGCGAGCTCCTGGTGAGGCCGGAGGCCGAACTTTCGGTCCGCGAGGCCGAAGGCCGAGCGTATGATGCGCGAGCCCGTAGGGCGAGCGCTTGGCGAGGCCGCAGGCCGAGCCGTGTTGGTAACTTGCGAGGCCGAAGGCCGAGCTCCGACTTGAGAGTTTTTTCCAAGTCTCCGACTGGTCTCCATGGCAACTGCCCGCGGTAAGCAAAGCACCTACGAGTGGGGTTCCTTAACAAAAGTGACTCAGAACCTTGGTCCCATTCTGCCCGTACTACCTTTTTATGCCAGTAGGGTGAATTTGCTTTAGTGGCTACAGTATGGTTCTTTATTGTATGGAGACTTTATTTGGGATTTCATACTTCTATTGGAGTTTTGAACTTTTTTTTTTTAAATGTATAAGCGGTTAAGGTAAAGTTTACTACTGCATAACGATAAATGCGGGCCGCATGCGGCCCGCACACTGCCCGAAAAACTAGTTTATTTATTTATTTATATTATATAAAGCTCGATTACCACTGACTGATTGACATAAATGTTCTCCTAGAAGGAGACGAGTAGGAACAACGTGATGTATGGCAAAAGTGTTCGGGTGGTTTCGGTGAGTATGAGAAAAATCGAAAATCATAAAAATGACGCCTGCCAAGTAAAGATGGATGACGTATCTCGAAAACGGTGCAAGATGGGTAGGGGGTGTTTGAACAAATGTCATAGGGAATAGGGAGAGCAGTCGAATGACACCTGTCAAAAATCCAAAATGGCGGATTTCAAGATGGCCGCCATACAAAATGATCCGAGCCTGCTGAAGCGAGGCCGTTAGGCCGAGCTTCAGTAGGGGCGGAGCAGTTTGTATGGTGGCTGTCTTGAAATCCGACATTTTGGATGTGACCCACATGCTCCTATCATTCTTTATACTGCATTTGGAGTGTTTTACCTTATATTTTCGACTGTATTAGGAGTTTTTGTGGGATTTTTGACTGAATTTGGAGTAACTGTCCTACATAAGTGTAGTAGCGAGCCCGAAGGGCGAGCTCCTGGTGAGGCCGGAGGCCGAACTTTCGGTCCGCGAGGCCGAAGGCCGAGCGTATGATGCGCGAGCCCGTAGGGCGAGCGCTTGGCGAGGCCGCAGGCCGAGCCGTGTTGGTAACTTGCGAGGCCGAAGGCCGAGCTCCGACTTGAGAGTTTTTTCCAAGTCTCCGACTGGTCTCCATGGCAACTGCCCGCGGTAAGCAAAGCACCTACGAGTGGGGTTCCTTAACAAAAGTGACTCAGAACCTTGGTCCCATTCTGCCCGTACTACCTTTTTATGCCAGTAGGGTGAATTTGCTTTAGTGGCTACAGTATGGTTCTTTATTGTATGGAGACTTTATTTGGGATTTCATACTTCTATTGGAGTTTTGAACTTTTTTTTTTTAAATGTATAAGCGGTTAAGGTAAAGTTTACTACTGCATAACGATAAATGCGGGCCGCATGCGGCCCGCACACTGCCCGAAATACTAGTTATTTATTTATAATATATAAAGCTCGATTACCACTGACTCACTGACTGACTGATTGACATAAATGTTCTCCTAGAAGGAGCAGAGTAGGGTAAAAATGAAGTATGGCAAAAATGTTCGGGTGGTTTTGGTGAGTATGAGAAAAATCGAAAATCATTAAAAAGACGCCTGCCATGTGATGATGGATGACGTATCTCGAAAACGGTAAGAGATAGGTAGGGGGTGTTTGAACAAATGTCATAGGGAATCGGGAGAGCAGTCGAATGACATCTGTCAAAAATCCAAAATGGCGGATTTCAAGATGGCCGCCATACAAAATGCTCCGAGCCTGCTGAAGCGAGGCCGTTAGGCCGAGCTTCAGTAGGGGCGGAGCAGTTTGTATGGTGGCTATCTTGAAATCCGACATTTTGGATGTGTCCCACGTGCTCCTCTCATTCTTCATACTGGATTTGGAGTGTTTTACCTTCATTTTCGACTGTATTAGGAGTTTTTGTGGGATTTTGGACTGAATTTGGAGTAAATGTCTTACGTTAGTGTAAAGCGAGCCCGAAGGGCGAGCTCCTGGTGAGGCCGAAGGCCGAACTTTCGGCTCGCGAGGCCGAAGGCCGAGCGTATGGTGCGTGAGCCCGAAGGGCGAGCGCTTGGCGAGGCCGTAGGCCGAGCCGTATTAGTAACTTGCGAGGCCGAAGGCCGAGCTCCGACTTGAGAGTATTTTCCACATCTCCGACTGGTCTCCATGGCAACTGCCTGCGGTAACCGCAGCACCTACGAGTGGGGTTCCTTAACAAAAGTGACTCAGAACCTTGGTACCATTCTGCCAGTACCACCTTTTTATGGCAGTAGGGTGAATCTGCTTTAGTGGCTACAGTATGGTTCTTTATTGTATTGAGAGTTTATATGGGATTTCATACTTCTATTGGAGTTTTGAACATACTTTTTTCCAACGTATCAGGAGTTTTGATATAGTTTAGTACTGCATAACGATAAATGCGGGCCGCATGCGGCCCGCACACTGCCCGAAATACTAGTTATAATATATAAAGCTCGATTACCACTGACTGACATAAATGTTCTCCTAGAAGGAGCAGAGTAGGGTAAAAATGAAGTATGGCAAAAATGTTCGGAGGGTTTTGGTGAGTATGGGAAAAATCGAAAATCATTAAATTGTCGCCTGCCAAGTGAAGATGTATGGCGTATCTCAAAAACGGTAAGAGATAGGTAGGGGGTGTTTGACCAAATGTCATAGGGAATCGGGAGAGCAGTCGAATGACATCTGTCAAAAATCCAAAATGGCGGATTTCAAGATGGCCGCCATACAAATTGATCCGAGCCTGCTGAAGCGAGGCCGTTAGGCAGAGGTTCAGTAGGGGCGGAGCAGTTTGTATGGGGGCCTTCTTGAAATCCGCCATTTTGGATTTGTCCCAGGTGCTCCTATCATTCTTTATACTGCATTTGGAGTGTATTACCTTATATTTTCGACTGTATTAGGAGTTTTTGTGGGATTTTCGACTGAATTTGGAGTTACTGTCCTACATAAGTGTAGTAGCGAGCCCGAAGGGCGAGCTCCTGGTGAGGCCGAAGGCCGAACTTTCGGTCCGCGAGGCCGAAGGCCGAGCGTATGATGCGCGAGCCCGAAGGGCGAGCGCTTGGCGAGGCCGCAGGCCGAGCCGTGTTGGTAACTTGCGAGGCCGAAGGCCGAGCTCCGACTTTAGAGATTTTACCACGTCTCCGACTGGTCTTCATGGCAACTGCCCGCGGTAAGCGAAGCACCTACGAGTGGGGTTTCTTAACAAAAGTGACTCAGAACCTTGGTCCCATTCTGCCCGTACCACCTTTTTATGGCAGTAGGGTGAATTTGCTTCAGTGGTTACAGTATGGTTCTTTATCGTATTGAGAGTTTATATGGGATTTCATACTTCTATTGGAATTTTGAACTTATTTTTTTTAAATGTATAATGGGTTAAGGTATAGTTTAGTACTGCATAACGATAAATGCGGGCCGCATGCGGCCCGCACACTGCCCGAAATACTAGTTTATAATATATAAAGCTCGATTACCACTCACTGACTCATTGACATAAATGTTCTCCTAGAAGGAGGCGAGTAGGAGCAACGTGATGTAAAGCGAAAATGTTCGGAAGGTTTTGGTGAGTATGAGAAAAATCGAAAATCATTAAAAAGACGCCTGCCAAGTAAAGATGAATGACGTTTCTCGAAAACTGTACAAGATAGGTAGGGGGTGTTTGAACAAATGTCATAGGGAATTGGAAGAGCAGTCGAATGACACCTGTCAAAAATCCAAAATGGCGGATTTCAAGATGGCCGCCATACAAAGTGATCCGAGCCTGCTGAAGCGAGGCCTTTAGGCCGAGCTTCAGTAGGGGCGGAGCAGTTTGTATGGTGGCCGTCTTGAAATCCGACATTTTGGATGTGTCTTACGTGCTCCTATCATTCTTTATACTGCATTTGGAGTGTTTTACCTTTATTTTCGACTGTATTAGGAGTTTTTGTGGGATTTTTGACTGAATTTGGAGTAACTGTCCTACTTTGCTGTATAGCGAGCCCGAAGGGCGAGCTTCTGGTGAGGCCGAAGCCCGAACTTTCGGCTCGCGAGGCCGAAGGCCGAGCGCATGGTGCGTGAGCCCGAAGGGCGAGCGCTTGGCGAGGCCGGAGGCCGAGCCGTGTTAGTAACTTGCGAGGCCGAAGGCCGAGCTCCGACTTGAGAGTATTTTCCACATCTCCGACTGGTCTCCATGGCAACTGCCCGCGGTAACCGAAGCACCTACGAGTGGGGTTCCTTAACAAAAGTGACTCAGAACCTTGGTACCATTCTGCCCGTACCACCTTTTTATGGCAGTAGGGTGAATCTGCTTTAGTGGCTACAGTATGGTTCTTTATTGTATGGAGAGTTTATTTGGGATTTCATACTTCTATTGGAGTTTTGAACATACTTTTTTTTAATGTCTCTGGTGTTTATTTGACAATTCCTACTGACTCAAGATAGATGCGGGCCGCATGCGGCCCGCACACTGCCCGAAATACTAGTTTATAATATATAAAGCTCGATTACCACTCACTGACTCATTGACATAAATGTTCTCCTAGAAGGAGGCGAGTAGGAGCAACGTGATGTATAGCGAAAATGTTCGGAAGGTTTTGGTGAGTATGAGAAAAATCGAAAATCATTAAAAAGACGCCTGCCAAGTGAAGATGAATGACATATCTCAAAAACGGTACAAGATAGGTAGGGGGTGTTTGAATAAATGTCATAGGGAATCGGGAGAGCAGCCGGATGACATCTGTCAAAAATCCAAAATGGCGGATTTCAAGATGGCCGCCATACAAATTGATCCGAGCCTGCTGAAGCGAGGCCTTTAGGCCGAGCTTCAGTAGGGGCGGAGCAGTTTGTATGGTGGCCGTCTTGAAATCCGACATTTTGGATGTGACCCACGTGCTCCTATCATTCTTTATACTGCATTTGGAGTGTTTTACCTTTATTTTCGACTGTATTAGGAGTTTTTGTGGGATTTTTGACTGAATTTGGAGTAACTGTCCTACTTTGCTGTATAGCGAGCCCGAAGGGCGAGCTCCTGGTGAGGCCGAAGGCCGAACTTTCGGTCCGCGAGGCCGAAGGCCGAGCGTATGATGCGCGAGCCCGAAGGGCGAGCGCTTGGCGAGGCCGCAGGCCGAGCCGTGTTGGTAACTTGCGAGGCCGAAGGCCGAGCTCCGACTTGAGAGTTTTTTCCACGTCTCCGACTGGTCTCCATGGCAACTGCCCGCGGTAAGCGAAGCACCTACGAGTGGGGTTTCTTAAGAAAAGTGACTTAGAACCTTGGTACCATTCTGCCCGTACCACCTTTTTATGGCAGTAGGGTGAATTTGCTTTAGTGGCTTCAGTATGGTTCTTTATTGTATTGAGAGTTTATATGGGATTTCATACTTCTATTGGAGTTTTGAACACACTTTTTTTTAATGTGTCAGGTGTTTTTTTGACAGTTTCTACTGACTCAAGATAGATGCGGGCCGCATGCGGCCCGCACACTGCCCGAAAAACTAGTTTATTTATATTATATAAAGCTCGATTACCACTGACTGATTGACATAAATGTTCTCCTAGAAGGAGACGAGTAGGAACAACGTGATGTATGGCAAAAGTGTTCGGGTGGTTTCGGTGAGTATGAGAAAAATCGAAAATCATAAAAATGACGCCTGCCAAGTAAAGATGGATGACGTATCTCGAAAACGGTGCAAGATGGGTAGGGGGTGTTTGAACAAATGTCATAGGGAATAGGGAGAGCAGTCGAATGACACCTGTCAAAAATCCAAAATGGCGGATTTCAAGATGGCCGCCATACAAAATGATCCGAGCCTGCTGAAGCGAGGCCGTTAGGCCGAGCTTCAGTAGGGGCGGAGCAGTTTGTATGGTGGCTGTCTTGAAATCCGACATTTTGGATGTGACCCACATGCTCCTATCATTCTTTATACTGCATTTGGAGTGTTTTACCTTATATTTTCGACTGTATTAGGAGTTTTTGTGGGATTTTTGACTGAATTTGGAGTAACTGTCCTACATAAGTGTAGTAGCGAGCCCGAAGGGCGAGCTCCTGGTGAGGCCGGAGGCCGAACTTTCGGTCCGCGAGGCCGAAGGCCGAGCGTATGATGCGCGAGCCCGTAGGGCGAGCGCTTGGCGAGGCCGCAGGCCGAGCCGTGTTGGTAACTTGCGAGGCCGAAGGCCGAGCTCCGACTTGAGAGTTTTTTCCAAGTCTCCGACTGGTCTCCATGGCAACTGCCCGCGGTAAGCAAAGCACCTACGAGTGGGGTTCCTTAACAAAAGTGACTCAGAACCTTGGTCCCATTCTGCCCGTACTACCTTTTTATGCCAGTAGGGTGAATTTGCTTTAGTGGCTACAGTATGGTTCTTTATTGTATGGAGACTTTATTTGGGATTTCATACTTCTATTGGAGTTTTGAACTTTTTTTTTTTAAATGTATAAGCGGTTAAGGTAAAGTTTACTACTGCATAACGATAAATGCGGGCCGCATGCGGCCCGCACACTGCCCGAAAAACTAGTTTATAATATATAAAGCTCGATTACCACTGACTGACTGACATAAATGTTCTCCTAGAAGGAGGCGAGTAGGAGCAACGTGATGTATAGCAAAAATGTTCGGGTGGTTTTGGTGAGTATGGGAAAAATTTATAATATATAAAGCTCGATTACCACTGACTGACTGACATAAATGTTCTCCTAGAAGGAGGCGAGTAGGAGCAACGTGATGTAAAGCAAAAATGTTCGGGTGGTTTTGGTGAGTATGGGAAAAATCGAAAATCATTAAAAAGACGCCTGCCAAGTGTAGATGGATGACGTATCTCGAAAACGGTAAGAGATAAGTAAGGGGTGTTTGAACAAATGTCATAGGGAATCGGGAGAGCAGTCGAATGACCTCTGTCAAAAATCCAAAATGGCGGATTTCAAGATGGCCGCCATACAAAGTGATCCGAGCCTGCTGAAGCGAGGCCTTTAGGCCGAGCTTCAGTAGGGGCGGAGCAGTTTGTATGGGGGCCATCTTGAAATCCGACATTTTGGATGTGTCACACGTGCTCCTATCATTCTTTATACTGCATTTGGAGTGTTTTACCTACATTTTCGACTGTATTAGGAGTTTTTGTGGGAATTTGGACTGAATTTGGAGTAACTGTCCTACATTAGTGTATAGCGAGCCCAAAGGGCAATTACCTGTTGAGGCCAAAGGCCGAACTTTCGGTCCGCGAGGCCGAAGGCCGAGCGTATGGTGCGTGAGCCCGAAGGGCGAACGCTTGGCGAGGCCGTAGGCCGAGCCGTATTAGTAACTTGCGAGGCCGAAGGCCGAGCTCCGACTTGAGAGTTTTTTTCACGTCTCCGACTGGTCTCCATGGCAACTGCCCGCGGTATCCGAAGCACCTACGAGTGGGGTTCCTTAACAAAAGTGACTCAGAACCTTGGTACCATTCTGCCCGTACCACCTTTTTATGGCAGTAGGGTGAATCTGCTTTAGTGGCTACAGTATGGTTCTTTATTGTATGGAGAGTTTATTTGGGATTTCATCCTTCTATTGGAGTTTTGAACTTATTTTTTTTAAATGTACAGGGTGTTAACGTATTGTTTAGTTCTGCATAACGATAAATGCGGGCCGCATGCGGCCCGCACACTGCCCGAAAAACTAGTTTATAATATATAAAGCTCGATTACCACTGACTGACTGACTGACATAAATGTTCTCCTAGAAGGAGTCGAGTAGGAGCAACATGATGTATGGCAAAAATGTTCGGGGGGTTTAGGTGAGTATGAGAAAAATCGAAAATCATAAAAATGACGCCTGCCAAGTTAAGATGGATGACATATCTCGAAAACGGTGCAAGATAGGTAGGGGGTGTTTGAACAAATGTCATAGGGAATCGAGAGAGCAGTCGAATGACACCTGTCAAAAATCCAAAATGGCGGATTTCAAGATGGCCGCCATACAAAGTGATCCGAGCCTGCTGAAGCGAGGCCGTTAGGCCGAGCTTCAGTAGGGGCGGAGCAGTTTGTATGGTGGCCGTCTTGAAATCCGACATTTTGGATGTGACCCACGTGCTCCTATCATTCTTTATACTGCATTTGGAGTGTTTTACCTACATTTTCGACTGTATTAGGAGTTTTTGTGGGATTTTCGACTGAATTTGGAGTTACTGTCCTACATTGGTGTATAGCGAGCCCGAAGGGCGAGCTTCTGGTGAGGCCGAAGGCCGAACTTTCGGCCCGCGAGGCCGAAGGCCAAGCGTATGGTGCGTGAGCCCGAAGGGCGAGCGCTTGGCGAGGCCGGAGGCCGAGCCGTGTTGGTA
Organism: Plagodis pulveraria; assembly: GCA_963890685.1. Taxonomy (NCBI): domain Eukaryota; kingdom Metazoa; phylum Arthropoda; class Insecta; order Lepidoptera; family Geometridae; genus Plagodis; species Plagodis pulveraria. The sequence continues at coordinate 14,141,924 of OY982949.1, read as the reverse complement.
ACTTGCGAGGCCGAAGGCCGAGCTCCGACTCGAGAGTATTTTCCACATCTCCGACTGGTCTCCATGGCAACTGCCCGCGGTAATCGAAGCACCTACGAGTGGGGTTCCTTAACAAAAGTGACTCAGAACCTTGGTTCGATTCTGCCCGTACCACCTTTTTATGGCAGTAGGGTGAATCTGCTTTAGTGGCTACAGTATGGTTCTTTATTGTATGGAGAGTTTAATTGGGATTTTATACTTCTATTGGAGTTTTGAACTTATTTTTTTTTAATGTAAAAGGGGTTAAGGTATAGTTTAGTACTGCATAACGATAAATGCGGGCCGCATGCGGCCCGCACACTGCCCGAAAAACTAGTTTTTATTTTTTTATTTATTATTTATAATATATAAAGCTCGATTACCACTGACTGACTGACTGACTCACTGACATAAATGTTCTCCTAGAAGGAGCAGAGTAGGGTAAAAATGAAGAATAGCAAAAATGTTCGGAGGGTTTTGGTGAGTATGAGAAAAATCGAAAATCATTAAAAAGACGCCTGCCAAGTAAAGATGGATGACGTATCTCAAAAACGGTACGAGATAGGTAGGGGGTGTTTGAACAAATGTCATAGGGAATCGGGAGAGCAGTCGAATGACACCTGTCAAAAATCCAAAATGGCGGATTTCAAGATGGCCGCCATACAAAGTGATCCGAGCCTGCTGAAGCGAGGCCTTTAGGCCGAGCTTCAGTAGGGGCGGAGCAGTTTGTATGGTGGCCGTCTTGAAATCCGACAATTTGGATGTGACCCACGTGCTCCTATCATTCTTTATACTGCATTTGGAGTGATTTACCCTATATTTTCGACTGTATTAGGAGTTTTTGTGGGATTTTCGACTGAATTTGGAGTAACTGTCCTACATTAGTGAAGTTGCGAGCCCGAAGGGCGAGCTTCTGGTGAGGCCGAAGGCCGAACTTTCGGTCCGCGAGGCCGAAGGCCGAGCGTATGATGCGCGAGCCCGAAGGGCGAGTGCTTTGCGAGGCCGCAGGCCGAGCCGTGTTAGTAACTTGCGAGGCCGAAGGCCGAGCTCCGACTTGAGATTATTTTCCACATCTCCGACTGGTCTCCATAGCAACTGCCCGCGGTAACCGAAGCACCTACGAGTGGGGTTCCTTCACAAAAGTGACTCAGAACCTTGGTCCCATTCTGCCCGTACCACCTTTTTGTGGCAGTAGGGTGAATTTGCTTTAGTGGCTGCAGTATGGTTCTTTATTGTATTGAGAGTTTTTATGGGATTTCATACTTCCATTGGAGTTTTGAACATTCTTTTTCTTAAAGTATTAGGGGTTTATGTGAAATTTCCAAATGACTCAAGATAGATGCGGGCCGCATGCGGCCCGCACACTGCCCGAAAAACTAGTTATTATAATATATAAAGCTCGATTACCACTGACTCACTGACTGACTCACTCATTGACATAAATGTTCTCCTAGAAGGAGACGAGTAGGAGCACAGTGATGTATGGCAAAAATGTTCGGGGGGCTTAGGTGAGTATGAGAAAAATCGAAAATCATTAAAAAGACGCCTGCCAAGTGAAGATGGATGACGTATCTCGAAAACGGTAAGAGATAGGTAGGGGGTGTTTGAACAAATGTCATAGGGAATCGGGAGAGCAGTCGAATGACATATGTCAAAAATCCAAAATGGCGGATTTTAAAATGGCCGCCATACAAAATCCTTCGATCCCTCAAAAAAAAAGCTGTTTCTACCAGAAAGAGTTGAGTACGGTTATAGTAATGTATTACGAAAATGACAAAGGGGCTTAGCTGAGTAGGGAAAAAAATAAAAACCCTAGAAATGACGCCTGCCAAGTAAAGCTGGACTACGTATCTCGAAAACGGTAAGAGATAGGTTGGGGGTGTTTGAACAAATGGCATAGGGAATCGGGAGAGCAGTCGAATGAGACCTGTCCCACGTGCTCCTCTCATTCTTTATACTGCATTTGGAGTGTTTTACCTCATATTTTCGACTGTATTAGGAGTTTTTGTAGGTTTTTTGACTGAATTTGGAGTTACTATTCTACGTTGTTGTAGTAGCGAGCCCGAAGGGCGAGCTCCTGGTGAGGCCGAAGGCCGAACTTTCGGCACGCGAGGCCGAAGGCCGAGCGTATAGTGCGCGAGCCCGAAGGGCGAGCGCTTGGCGAGGCCGCAGGCCGAGCCATGTTAGTAGCTTGCGAGGCCGAAGGCCGAGCTCCGACTCGAGAGTATTTTCCACGTCTCCGACTGGTCTCCATGGCAACTGCCCGCGGAAACCAAAGCACCTACGAGTGGGGTTCCTTAACAAAAGTGACTCAGAACCTTGGTCCCATTCTGCCCGTACCACCTTTTTATTGCAGTAGGGTTAATTTGATTTAGTGGCTACAGTATGGTTCTTTATTGTATTGAGAGTTTATATGGGATTTCATACTGTTATGGAATTTTGTTTTTTTTTTTTTTAATGTATATGGTGTTAAGGTATTGGTAAGTACTGCATAACGATAAATGCGGGCCGCATGCGGCCCGCACACTGCCCGAAATACTAGTTATAATATATAAAGCTCGATTACCATTGACTCACTGACTGACATAAATGTTCTCCTAGAAGGAGACGAGTAGGAGCAACGTGATGTATAGCAAAAATGTTCGGGTGGTTTTGGTGAGTATGAGAAAAATCGAAAATCATTAAAAAGACGCCTGCCAAGTGATGATGGATGACGTATCTCGAAAACGGTAAGAGATAGGTAGGAGGTGTTTGAACAAATGTCATAGGGAATCGGGAGAGCAGTCGAATGACATCTGTCAAAAATCCAAAATGGCGGATTTCAAGATGGCCGCCATACAAAGTGGTCCGATCCTGCTGAAGCGAGGCCTTTAGGCCTCAGTAGCTTCAGTAGGGGCGGAGCAGTTTGTATGGTGGCCGTCTTGAAATCCGACATTTTGGATGTGCCCCAGGTGCTCCTCTCATTCTTCATACTGCATTTGGAGTGTTTAACCTTCATTTTCGACTGTATTAGGAGTTTTTGTGGGATTTTTAACTGAATTTGGAGTAACTGTTCTACGTTAATGTAGTAGCGAGCCCGAAGGGCGAGCTCCTGGTGAGGCCGAAGGCCGAACTTTCGGCTCGCGAGGCCGAAGGCCGAGCGTATGGTGCGTGAGCCCGAAGGGCGAGCGCTTGGCGAGGCCGCAGGCCGAGCCGTATTAGTAACTTGCGAGGCCGAAGGCCGAGCTCCGACTCGAGGGTATTTTCCACGTCACCGACTGGTCTCCATGGCAACTGCCTGCGGTAACCGAAGCACCTACGAGTGGGATTCCTAAACAAAAGTGATTAAGAACCTTGGTACCATTCTGCCCGTACCACCTTTTTATGGCAGTAGGGTGAATTTGCTTTAGTGGCTACAGTATGGTTCATTATTGTATTGAGAGTTTATATGGGATTTCATAATTCTATTGGAGTTTTGAACATACTTTTTTCCAACGTATCAGGAGTTTTGATATAGTTTAGTACTGCATAACGATAAATGCGGGCCGCATGCGGCCCGCACACTGCCCGAAATACTAGTTTATTTATAATATATAAAGCTCGATTACCACTGACTGACTGACTGACTCACTGACATAAATGTTCTCCTAGAAGGAGCAGAGTAGGGTAAAAATAAAGTATGGCAAAAATGTTTGGGTGGTTTTGGTGAGTATGAGAAAAATCGAAAATCATTAAAAAGACGCCTGCCAAATGAAGATGGATGACGTTTCTCGGAAACGGTAAGAGATAGGTAGGGGGTGTTTGAACAAATGTCATAGGGAATCAGGAGTTTAGTTGAATGACACCTGTCAAAAATCCAAAATGGCGGATTTCAAGATGGCCGCCATACAAAGTGATCCGAGCCTGCTGAAGCGAGGCCGTTAGGCCGAGCTTCAGTAGGGGCGGAGCAGTTTGTATGGTAGCCATCTTGAAATCCGACATTTTGGATGTGTCAAACGTGCTCCTCTCATTCTTCATACTGCATTTGGAGTATTTTACCTTTATTTTCGACTGTATTAGGAGTTTTTGTGGGATTTTTGACTGAATTTGGAGTAACTGTACTACGTTAGTGTAGTAGCGAGCCCGAAGGGCGAGCTCCAGGTGAGGCCGAAGGCTGAACTTTCGGCTCGCGAGGCCGAAGGCCGAGCGTATGGCGCGTGAGCCCGAAGGGCGAGCGCTTGGCGAGGCCGCAGGCCGAGCCATGTTAGTAACTTGCGAGGCCGAAGGCCGAGCTCCGACTTGAGAGTTATTTCCACGTCTCCGACTGGTCTCCATGGCAACGCCCGCGGTAACCGAAGCACCTACGAGTTGGGTTCCTTAACAAAAGTGACCCAGAACCTTGGTACCATTCTGCCCGTACCACCTTTTTATGGCAGTAGGGTGAATTTGCTTTAATGGCTACAGTATGGTTCTTTATTGTATTGAGAGTTTATATGGGATATCATACTGTTATGGAATTTTGTTTTTTTTTTAATGTATAAGGTGTTTTGATATTGTTCAAACTTGCACAACGATAAATGCGGGCCGCATGCGGCCCGCACACTGCCCGAAATACTAGTTATATTATATAAAGCTCGATTACCACTGACTGATTGACATAAATGTTCTCCTAGAAGGAGACGAGTAGGAACAACGTGATGTATGGCAAAAGTGTTCGGGTGGTTTCGGTGAGTATGAGAAAAATCGAAAATCATAAAAATGACGCCTGCCAAGTAAAGATGGATGACGTATCTCGAAAACGGTGCAAGATGGGTAGGGGGTGTTTGAACAAATGTCATAGGGAATAGGGAGAGCAGTCGAATGACACCTGTCAAAAATCCAAAATGGCGGATTTCAAGATGGCCGCCATACAAAATGATCCGAGCCTGCTGAAGCGAGGCCGTTAGGCCGAGCTTCAGTAGGTTATATATAAAGCTGGATTACCGTACACTGACTGACTGACTGATTCACTGACTGACTGACATCATTGTTCTCCCAGAAGGAGTCGAGTAGGAAGAATGTGATGTATGGGAAAAGTGTAGAGGGGGTCTGTGTGAGTATGGGAATAATCCGAAAACTCAAAGATGACGTCTGCCAAGTAAAATTGGATGGCGTATCTCTGAAACGGTAAGAGATAGGTAGGGGGTGCTTGACCAAATGTCATAGGGAATCGGGAGAGCAGTCGGATGACATCTGTCAAAAATCCAAAATGGCGGATTTCAAAATGGCCGCCATACAAAATCCTTCGATCCCTCAAAAAAATAGCTGGTTCTACCAGAAAGAGTTGAGTACGGTTATAGTAATGTATTACAAAAATGACTAAGGGGTTTAGCTGAGTAGGGAAAAAATTAAAAACCCTAGAAATGACGCCTGCCAAGTAAAGCTGGACTACGTATCTCGAAAACGGTAAGAGATAGGTTGGGGGTGTTTGAACAAATATCATAGGGAATCGGGAGAGCAGTCGAATGACAACTGTCACACGTGCTCCTCTCATTCTTTATACTGCATTTGGAGTGTTTTACCTCATATTTTCGACTGTATTAGGAGTTTTTGTAGGTTTTTTGACTGAATTTGGAGTTACTGTTCTACGTTATTGTAGTAGCGAGCCCGAAGGGCGAGCTTCCGGTGAGGCCGAAGGCCGAACTTTCGGCTCGCGAGGCCGAAGGCCGAGCGTTTGGTGCGTGAGCCCGAAGGGCGAACGCTTGGCGAGGCCGTAGGCCGAGCCGTATTAGTAACTTGCGAGGCCGAAGGCCGAGCTCCGACTCGAGAGTATTTTCCACGTCTCCGACTGGTCTCCATGCCAACTGCCCGCGGTAACCGAAACACCTACGAGTGGGGTTCCTTAACAAAAGTGGCTCAGAACCTTGGTCCTATTCTGCCCGTACCACCTTTTTATGGCAGTAGGGTGAATTTGGTTTGGTGGCTACAGTTTGTTTCTTTATTGTATTGAGAGTTTATATGGGATTTCATACTTCTATTGGAGTTTTGAACACACTTTTTTTAACGAATTAGGTGTTTCTGTAAATTTTCAAATGACTCAAGATAGATGCGGGCCGCATGCGGCCCGCACACTGCCCGAAAAACTAGTTTATTATAATATATAAAGCTCGATTACCATTGACTCACTGACTGACATAAATGTTCTCCTAGAAGGAGCAGAGTAGGGTAAAAATGAAGTATGGCAAAAATGTTCGGGTGGTTTTGGTGAGTATGGGAAAAATCGAAAATCATAAAAATGACGCCTGCCAAGTAAAGATGGATGACATATCTCAAAAACGGTAAGAGATAGGTAGGGGGTGCTTGACTAAATGTCATAGGGAATTGGGAGAGCAGTCGAATGACATCTGTCAAAAATCCAAAATGGCGGATTTCAAGATGGCCGCCATACAAAATGTTCCGAGCCTGCTGAAGCGAGGCCTTTAGGCCGAGCTTCAGTAGGGGCGGAGCAGTTTGTATGGTGGCCGTCTTGAAATCCGTTATTTTGGATGTGCCCCACGTGCTCCTATCATTCTTTATACTGCATTTGAAGTGTTTTACCTTATATTTTCGACAGTTTTAGGAGTTTTTGTGGGATTTTTGACTAAATTTGGAGTTACTGTCCTACATAAGTGAAGTAGCGAGCCCGAAGGGCGAGCTCCTGGTGAGGCCGAAGGCCGAACTTTCGGTCCGCGAGGCCGAAGGCCGAGCGTATGATGCGCGAGCCCGAAGGGCGAGCGCCTGGCGAGGCCGTAGGCCGAGCCGTATTAGTAACTTGCGAGGCCGAAGGCCGAGCTCCGACTTGAGAGTATTTTCCACATCTCCGACTGGTCTCCATGGCAACTGCCTGCGGTAACCGCAGCACCTACGAGTGGGGTTCCTTAACAAAAGTGACTCAGAACCTTGGTACCATTCTGCCCGTACCACCTTTTTATGGCAGTAGGGTGAATCTGCTTTAGTGGCTACAGTATGGTTCTTTATTGTATTGAGAATTTATATGGGATTTCATACTTCTATAGGAGTTTTGAACATACTTTTTTCCAACGTATCAGCAGTTTTGATATAGTTTAGTACTGCATAACGATAAATGCGGGCCGCATGCGGCCCGCACACTGCCCGAAAAACTAGTTTATATTATATAAAGCTCGATTACCACTGACTGATTGACATAAATGTTCTCCTAGAAGGAGACGAGTAGGAACAACGTGATGTATGGCAAAAGTGTTCGGGTGGTTTCGGTGAGTATGAGAAAAATCGAAAATCATAAAAATGACGCCTGCCAAGTAAAGATGGATGACGTATCTCGAAAACGGTGCAAGATGGGTAGGGGGTGTTTGAACAAATGTCATAGGGAATAGGGAGAGCAGTCGAATGACACCTGTCAAAAATCCAAAATGGCGGATTTCAAGATGGCCGCCATACAAAATGGTCCGAGCCTGCTGAAGCGAGGCCTTTAGGCCGAGCTTCAGTAGGGGCGGAGCAGTTTGTATGGTGGCCGTCTTGAAATCCGACATTTTGGATGTGTCCCACGTGCTCCTATCGTTCTTTATACTGCATTTAGAGTGTTTTACCTTATATTTTCGACTGTATTAGGAGTTTTTGTGGGATTTTTGACTGAATTTGGAGTTAATGTCCTACATTAGTGAAGTAGCGAGCCCGAAGGGCGAGCTCCTGGTGAGGCCGAAGGCCGAACTTTCGGTCCGCGAGGCCGAAGGCCGAGCGTATGGTGCGTGAGCCCGAAGGGCGAGCGCTTGGCGAGGCCGTAGGCAGAGGCGTACTAATAACTTGCGAGGCCGAAGGCCGAGCTCCGACTTGAGAGTATTTTCTACATCTCCGACTGGTCTCCATGGCAACTGCCCGCGGTAACCGAAGCACCTACGAGTGGGGTTCCTTAACAAAAGTGACTCAGAACCTTGGTCCCATTCTGCCCGTACCACCTTTTTATGGCAGTAGGGTGAATTTGCTTTAGTGGCTACAGTATGGTTCTTTATTGTATTGAGAGTTTATATGGGATTTCATACTTCTATTGGAATTTTGAAATAATTTTTTTTTATGTAAAAGGAGTTTTGATATTGTTAAGTACTGCATAACGATAAATGCGGGCCGCATGCGGCCCGCACACTGCCCGAAAAACTAGTTATTTATAATATATAAAGCTCGATTACCACTGACTGACTCACTGACTGACTGACTGACATAAATGTTCTCCTAGAAGGAGTAGAGTAGGGTTAAAATGATGTATGGCAAAAATGTTTGGGGGGTTTAGGTGAGTATGAGAAAAATCGAAAATCATAAAAATGACGCCTGCCAAGTAAAGATGGATGACATATCTCAAAAACGGTACAAGATAGGTAGGGGGTGTTTTAACAAATGTCATAGGGAATCGGGAGAGCAGTCGAATGACACCTGTCAAAAAACCAAAATGGCGGATTTCAAGATGGCCGCCATACAAATTGATCCGAGCCTGCTGAAGCGAGGCCGTTAGGCCGAGGTTCAGTAGGGGCGGAGCAGTTTGTATGGGGGCCTTCTTGAAATTCGCCATTTTGGATTTGTCCCAGGTGCTCCTATCATTCTTTATACTGCATTTGGAGTGTATTACCTTATATTTTCGACTGTATTAGGAGTTTTTGTGGGATTTTTGACTGAATTTGGAGTTACTTTCCAAGATTAGTGTATAGCGAGCCCGAAGGGCGAGCTTCTGGTGAGGCCGAAGGCCGAACTTTCGGTTCGCGAGGCCGAAGGCCGAGCGTATGGTGCGTGAGCCCGAAGGGCGAGCGCTTGGCGAGGCCGCAGGCTTAGCCGTGTTAGTAACTTGCGAGGCCGAAGGCCGAGCTCCGACTCCAGAGTATTTTCCACATCATCGACTGGTCTCCATGGCAACTGCCCGCGATAACCGAAGCACCTACGAGTAGGGTTCCTTTACAAAAGTGACTCAGAACCTTGGTCCCATTCTGCCCGTACCACTTTTTTATGGCAGTAGGGTTAATTTTTTTAGTGCTACAGTATGGTTCTTTATTTCTTTATTTAAAGTTTATATGGGATTTCATACTTCTATTGGAGTTTTGAACTTATTTTTTTTTATATGTATAAGGGGTTAAGGTTAAGTTTAGTACTGCATAACGATAAATGCGGGCCGCATGCGGCCCGCACACTGCCCGAAAAACTAGTTATAATATATAAAGCTCGATTACCATTGACTCACTGACTGACATAAATGTTCTCCTAGAAGGAGACGAGTAGGAGCAACGTGATGTATAGCAAAAATGTTCGGGGGGTTTTGGTGAGTATGAGAAAAATCGAAAATCATTAAAAAGACGCCTGCCAACTGAAGATGGATGACGTATCTCAAAAACGGTAAGAGATAGGTAGGGGGTGTTTGAACAAATGTCATAGGGAATTGGGAAAGCAGTCGAATGACACCTGTCAAAAATCCAAAATGGCGGATTTCAAGATGGCCGCCATACAAATTGATCCGAGCCTGCTGAAGCGAGGCCTTTAGGCCGAGCTTCAGTAGGGGCGGAGCAGTTTGTATGGTGGCCATCTTGAAATCCGACATTTTGGATGTGTCCCACGTGCTCCTATCATTCTTTATACTGCATTTGGAGCGTTTTACCTTTATATTAGACTGTATTAGGAGTTTTTGTGGGATTTTTGACTGAATTTGGAGTAACTGTCCTACATTAGTGCAGTTGCGAGCCCGAAGGGCGAGCTCCTGGTGAGGCCGAAGGCCGAACTTTCGGTCCACGAGGCCGAAGGCCGAGCGTATGATGCGCGAGCCCGAAGGGCGAGCGCTTGGCGAGGCCGCAGGCCGAGCCGTGTTAGTAACTTGCGAGGCTGAAGGCCGAGCTCCGACTTTAGAATATTTTCTACATCTTCGACTGGTCTCCATGGCAACTGACCGCGGTAACCGAAGCACCTACGAGTGGGGTTCCTTAACAAAAGTGACTCAGAACCTTGGTACCATTCTGCCCGTACCACCTTTTTATGGCAGTAGGGTGAATTTGGTTTGGTGGCTACAGTTTGTTTCTTTATTGTATTGAGAGTTTATATGGGATTTCATACTTCTATTGGAGTTTTGAACACACTTTTTTTTACGTATTAGGTGTCTTGATATAAGTTAAAATTGCACAACGATAAATGCGGGCCGCATGCGGCCCGCACACTGCCCGAAATACTAGTTATTTATATTATATAAAGCTCGATTACCACTGACTGATTGACATAAATGTTCTCCTAGAAGGAGACGAGTAGGAACAACGTGATGTATGGCAAAAGTGTTCGGGTGGTTTCGGTGAGTATGAGAAAAATCGAAAATCATAAAAATGACGCCTGCCAAGTAAAGATGGATGACGTATCTCGAAAACGGTGCAAGATGGGTAGGGGGTGTTTGAACAAATGTCATAGGGAATAGGGAGAGCAGTCGAATGACACCTGTCAAAAATCCAAAATGGCGGATTTCAAGATGGCCGCCATACAAAATGATCCGAGCCTGCTGAAGCGAGGCCGTTAGGCCGAGCTTCAGTAGGGGCGGAGCAGTTTGTATGGTGGCTGTCTTGAAATCCGACATTTTGGATGTGACCCACATGCTCCTATCATTCTTTATACTGCATTTGGAGTGTTTTACCTTATATTTTCGACTGTATTAGGAGTTTTTGTGGGATTTTTGACTGAATTTGGAGTAACTGTCCTACATAAGTGTAGTAGCGAGCCCGAAGGGCGAGCTCCTGGTGAGGCCGGAGGCCGAACTTTCGGTCCGCGAGGCCGAAGGCCGAGCGTATGATGCGCGAGCCCGTAGGGCGAGCGCTTGGCGAGGCCGCAGGCCGAGCCGTGTTGGTAACTTGCGAGGCCGAAGGCCGAGCTCCGACTTGAGAGTTTTTTCCAAGTCTCCGACTGGTCTCCATGGCAACTGCCCGCGGTAAGCAAAGCACCTACGAGTGGGGTTCCTTAACAAAAGTGACTCAGAACCTTGGTCCCATTCTGCCCGTACTACCTTTTTATGCCAGTAGGGTGAATTTGCTTTAGTGGCTACAGTATGGTTCTTTATTGTATGGAGACTTTATTTGGGATTTCATACTTCTATTGGAGTTTTGAACTTTTTTTTTTTAAATGTATAAGCGGTTAAGGTAAAGTTTACTACTGCATAACGATAAATGCGGGCCGCATGCGGCCCGCACACTGCCCGAAAAACTAGTTTATTTATAATATATAAAGCTCGATTACCACTGACTGACTGACTGACTCACTGACATAAATGTTCTCCTAGAAGGAGCAGAGTAGGGTAAAAATGAAGTATAGCAAAAATGTTCGGGGGGTTTTGGTGAGTATGAGAAAAATCGAAAATCATAAAAATGACGTCTGCCAAGTGAAGATGGATGACGTATCTCAAAAACGGTGCAAGATAGGTAGGGGGTGTTTGAACAAATGTCATAGGGAATTGGGAGAGCAGTCGAATGACACCTGTCAAAAATCCAAAATGGCGGATTTCAAGATGGCCGCCATACAAAGTGATCCGAGCCTGCTGAAGCGAGGCCGTTAGGCCGAGCTTCAGTAGGGGCGGAGCAGTTTGTATGGTGGCCGTCTTGAAATCCGACATTTTGGATGTGTCTCACGTGCTCCTATCATTCTTTATACTGTATTTGGAGTCTTCTATCATAATTTGCGACTGTATTAGGAGTTTTTGTGGGATTTTTGACAGAATTTGGAGTAACTGTCCTATATTAGTGTAGTAGCGAGCCCGAAGGGCGAGCTCCTGGTGAGGCCGAAGGCCGAACTTTCGGCTCGCGAGGCCGAAGGCCGAGCGTTTGGTGCGTGAGCCCGAAGGGCGAACGCTTGGCGAGGCCGCAGGCCGAGCCGTGTTATTAACTTGCGAGGCCGAAGGCCGAGCTCCGAATCGAGAGTATTTTCCACATCTCTGACTGGTCTCCATGGCAACTGCCCGCGGTAACCGAAGCACCTACGAGTTGGGTTCCTTAACAAAAGTGATTCAGAACCTTGGTACCATTCTGCCCGTACCACCTTTTTATGGCAGTAGGGTGACTTTGCTTTTGTGGCTACAGTATGGTTCTTTATTGTATTGAGAGTTTATATGGGATTTCATACTTCTATTGGAGTTTTGAACATTACTTTTTTTTAATGTATAACGTGCTTTTATGACAGTTCCTACTGACTCAAGATAGATGCGGGCCGCATGCGGCCCGCACACTGCCCGAAAAACTAGTTATTATAATATATAAACGGCGTAACAAAATGTTGGACCAGAAACGGCTTCGTCCACATCCTTGGGCCCGACGGTAAGCGGTATCGCATCAGCAGCGTCAAGGAGCTACAAAACATTGCAGCTCCGCCCGTATCGAAGTCTGATTTCAGTAAACCGGAGCCGGCCCAAACCTCGGCCGTATGCGCTGCGAAGGACGCTAGAGCATCGAATAAACAAGCCGCAAGCGCACGTAGAACAAAAAAGTAGTTAAGGTACGTTTTTTTTGTAACTTTTCTGAAGTTATTCAGGTACATAAATATTACAAAGTTTTCGAGTATGTACAATATATGATGTACCCACTTGTTTATTTTTGTTTTGAAACTCAGAATTGACACAGAGTAGATGACGTTATAAATTGTAAACTGTCAAATGTGTCATGTCACTGTCTCAAAGTAAATGTCTATGGTGTTGTGGGTGCGTTCATGGTTCCTCACTTTTATTTTTGTTAGTCTTTGACATAAAATCTCTCGGGAAGGTTACAAAGAGAATATTATCTTGTAATATTGCTGTATTTTGTTTTCTCAGAAGCACTGAGCAAGTCCTACGCACTCAGATGTATAATAAAAAACATTTTGTGTCATTCTTTTAAATATTATTTGCTCAGTGAAATTTTCTTCTTGTTCTTAACTATTTTTCTGTGTATTGAATACTTTATTTTCAAAAAAGTGTTTTGGCGGGTTGAGTATAGGTATTAATTGGTTTAGTTATACTTATTGTATATTTATGTTATATGTCTATTGTATATAATTATTTATTTTATTTTCTACATATACTACATATTCTTATTTAGTTGTTAAATGTCGACTGTTGATGAAGATGGTGAAAGTGATGAATATTTTTCATTAAGTTCCGATGATGACTCATGTAGTAGTACCCAAAGTTTTAGTAGTATTCCTTCATTAAATGAGACTTTAGTGAATACCTTTTTAGATGTGCCTAAAAACTTTAATATTGTGCACATTAATGCCCAAAGTATTCCGGCTCATTTTATTGATATGCAGGCATCTTTCAACGATATAAATACGCACGCTATTCTTGTCTCCGAGTCTTGGTTAAGACCATGTCTCCCAACTGTTCAGTACTCGCTCCCAGGTTTTCACTTAATACGCAATGATCGCGCAGAGAGCCGTGGTGGGGGTGTAGCGATCTACCTTCGGTCTCATATTCCCTACTCCATTCTTAGCATGTCTGCACAACCGCCACCATCGAATGCTGGCGAACATCTGCTGATTGAAGTTGTGCTTGCTCATACCAAGATTCTTCTTGGAATCTATTACAGCCATTCTTCCCAAGTAAATTACTTTACGTCCTTTGAAAGTGTTTTAGAAAATTTTTCTCCTTTATACAGTCACACCATAATTATGGGTGACTTTAATACTTGTCTTCTAAAAAACGATTCTAGGACCTTAGCTCTAAAATCCATCGTCAACGCGAACAATATGCATATTCTCCCCCTTAAAGCCACTCATAATTTTCCTAATTGCACTCCCTCTCTTCTCGACCTCATGATTGTATCTTCTTTGCAGCATGTTGCTAAGCATGGCCAATGCGATGCCGATGCGTTTTCTTACCACGACCTAATTTATCTCAGTTATAAAATTCGTCCTCCAAAACCTAAACCAAAAATTCTTCTGCAACGTAACTTTAGTGGCATAGACCTGGATAAACTTCGTAATGATGCACGGGATCTTGATTGGGCTCAAGTGAAGAATGCCACAACTATCGATGATAAAGTTAATATATTTAATTGCTTGCTAACACAATTGTACGACACACATGCACCTGTAAAAGCGGTAAAGATGAAGTATGTACCGGCTCCATGGCTAACTAATGACATTAAAACTATTATACACAAAAAGGTTGTAGCCAAATCCAAACTGAAACGGAATCCATCTGATTCCAATAAAAAAATATATACAGGCATAAGGAATCGCTGCAATAGAGTGTGTAGGGATGCATTTCGCCGCCATATCCACGCATCAGTAGAAAACGATGATCCAGCGAAAGTATGGAAATTTCTGAAATCGTTGGGAGTTGGAAAGTCACGCCAAGATACAATACCAAATGATCTGGATATTGATTCTCTCAATACACATTTTTCATCTTCTAGTAGCATGGACCCTATTGATAAAAACACCACATTAAATTTTCTTTCTAGTCATCCAACTCCAGATTACTCTGCTTTTCTTTTTAGTCAGTTCACCGCAAGTGATGTTAGTAAAGCCATCTCTTCAATTCAGTCTAATGCAATGGGTTGCGACAACATCAGCCGCAAGATGATTGTACTAATTTTAAATGAAATTCTGCATATAATTCATCACATTATTAATTTCTCCATCACTAATGGTGTTTTTCCTGCATCCTGGAAAGAAGCACAAATAATTCCTTTGCCCAAAAAATCTAATCCAGTCTCATTTTCTGAATATCGGCCTATTTCTATTTTACCTTTCTTGTCCAAAGTCATTGAGCGATTGGTCCATAATCAATTAAGTAATTATCTTTCTAAACACAACCTTATGAATAACTTGCAGTCTGGTTTCCGTCCTGGTCATAGCACTGTAACGACCCTCGTTAAAATCACAGATGATATAAGACTAGGTATGGAAACTAATCAGATTACAATCCTTATACTTCTAGATTTTAGTAATGCATTCAATAACGTTGACTATGACATCCTTTTAGCGACGCTCAGCTCTATTAACATATCTCCTTCGGTGACTGACTGGTTTCACAGTTATCTGTATGGACGCCGGCAACGAGTTCGCATTGACGATTCTTACTCCTCGTGGTGTAACGCGATTGCTGGTGTTCCTCAAGGCGGTGTGCTATCTCCTCTTCTATTTGCTATATTTATCAACTCCATTTCTAATTCTTTAAATTCTTCTTATCACCTCTATGCAGACGATCTCCAAATTTATGCACAGGCTCCAGTTGACAAGCTGGCCGAAGCCATTCATAACACTAACAGTGATTTATGTCGTATAGCTGCTTGGAGTAAGTGTTTTGGCCTAAAAGTCAACCCCACAAAGACACAGGCAATTATAATAGGAAGTTCCAGAATGCTACCGAAGGTGGATTTATCGACACTTCCGCAAATTGTGTTTGAAGGGATTGTCGTTCCATACAGTCAGGAAGTTAAAAATCTTGGGGTTATACTTGACAATAATCTCTCATGGAAACCTCACATAGCATCTATAAGCCGTAAAATCTTTGCATCCGGTAGCTCTCTTCGAAGGCTACGTAATTTTCTTCCTACTGCCACTAAAGTTACGCTTGCACAATCTCTACTTTTGCCCATTCTTGATTATGCCGATGCCTGCTACCTCGATCTTACGGAGGAACAGCTAAATAAGCTTGAGCGTCTCCAGAATTACTGTATAAGATTTATTTTCGGTCTTCGAAAATATGATCATATATCTCAATTTCGTACAAGACTCAAGTGGCTGCCTATTCGTCTTCGCCGGGATACTCACATACTGTCTCTTCTTTATAACATTTTATTTAATCCCTTTACCCCACTCTATTTGAAGGAACGTTTTAAGTTCCTGCATTGCTCCCACTCGTGTGACCTCAGATCATCTGAAAATCTTACGCTGAGTTTGCCGAGCCATCGAAGTGACTTTTATGGCAGCTCGTTTACCGTTCAGGCTGCCCGACTTTGGAATAAACTTCCGGTTAATATAAGGCAAGCTCAGTCTATTGCTGTATTCAAAAGTCAAATTAAAGATCATTATTTATCCACTTTGCCATCTCATTGAAATTTTAGTCTGTATCCATTATGTGTACCAGTATGTAGTATTTAGTATTAAGTAGTATAAGTAATTGGTTTAATAGTATGTAGTATGTTTATGTATTGTATATAGTAGTATATGGTATGTTTATGTAGTTTATTATATTGTACTTATAATATTACCTAATTAGTATTCTTTTGAAAGTAAGCATTAGATTTATGTAAGTAGATATGTATAATTAATTTATTGTGTTCGCCAACCTCTCTGACTCCTTAAACGATCTCCATCCAAAGGTTGACTGGAAGAGATCGCTTTAAGCGATAAGTCCGCCCTTTGTACTTTAGTTTTAAGAATTTCTTGTTTATTGTATTTTTTATATTGGTGTACAATAAAGTGTATTGTATTGTATTGTATTGTATTGTATAAAGCTCGATTACCACTCACTGACTGACTGACTGATTGACATAAATGTTATCCTAGAAGGAGCAGAGTAGGGTAAAAATGAAGTATGGCAAAAATGTTCGGAAGGTTTTGGTGAGTATGAGAAAAATCGAAAATCATTAAAAAGACGCCTGCCAAGTGAAGATGGATGACATATCTCAAAAACGGTACAAGATAGGTAGAGGGTGTTTGAACAAATGTCATAGGGAATCGGGAGAGCAGTCGAATGACATTTGTCAAAAATCCAAAATGGCGGATTTCAAGATGGCCGCCATACAAAGTGATCCGATCCTGCTGAAGCGAGGCCGTTAGGCCGAGCTTCAGTAGGGGCGGAGCAGTTTGTATGGTGGCCGTCTTGAAATCCGACATTTTGGATGTGTCTTACGTGCTCCTATCATTCTTTATACTGTATTTGGAGTGTTTTACCTTTATTTTCGACTGTATTAAGAGTTTTTGTGGGATTTTTGACTGAATTTGGAGTTACTGTCCTACATTAGTGTAGTAGCGAGCCCGTAGGGCGAGCTCCTGGTGAGGCCGAAGGCCGAACTTTCGGTCCGCGTGGCCGAAGGCCGAGCATATGTTGCGCGAGCCCGAAGGGCGAGCGCTTGGCGAGGCCGTAGGCCAAGCCGTATAAGTAACTTGCGAGGCCGAAGGCCGAGCTCCGACTTGGGAGTATTTTCCACGTCACCGACTGGTCTCCATGGCAACTGCCTGCGGTAACCGAAGCACCTACGAGTGGGGTTCCTTAACAAAAGTGACTCAGAACCTTGGTACCATTCTGCCCGTACCACCTTTTTATGGCAGTAGGGTGAATTTGCTTTGGTGGCTACAGTTTGGTTCCTTATTGTATTAAGAGTTTATATGGGATTTCATACTTCTAATGGAGTTTTGAAAATACTTTTTTTTATGTATCAGGTGTTTTTTTGACAGTTCCTACTGACTCAAGATAGATGCGGGCCGCATGCGGCCCGCACACTGCCCGAAAAACTAGTTTATAATATATAAAGCTCAATTACCACTGACTGACTGACTGACTCACTGACATAAATGTTCTCCTAGAAGGAGCAGAGTAGGGTAAAAATGAAGTATGGCAAAAATGTTCGGGGGGTTTTGGTGAGTATGAGAAAAATCGAAAATCATAAAAATGACGCCTGCCAAGTAAAGATGGATGACATATCTCAAAAACGGTACAAGTTAGGTAGGGGGTGTTTAAACAAATGTCATAGGGAATCGGAAGAGCGGTCGAATGACATCTGTCAAAAATCCAAAATGGCGGATTTCAAGATGGCCGCCATACAAAGTGATCCGAGCCTGCTGAAGCGAGGCCGTTAGGCCGAGCTTCAGTAGGGGCGGAGCAGTTTGTATGGTGGCCGTCTTGAAATCCGACATTTTGGATGTGTCTCACGTGCTCCTATCATTCTTTATACTGTATTTGGAGTCTTCTACCTTTATTTTCGACTGTATTAGGAGTTTTAGTGGGATTTTTAACTGAATTTGGAGTGACTGTCCTACATTAGTGTATAGCGAGCCCAAAGGGCAACCACCTGGTGAGGCCGAAGGCCGAACTTTCGGTCCGCGAGGCCGAAGGCCGAGCGAATGGTGCGCGAGCCCGAAGGGCGAGCGCTTGGCGAGGCCGCAGGCCGAGCCGTGTTAGTAACTTGCGAGGCCGAAGGCCGAGCTCCGACTTGAGAGTATTTTCCACATCTCCGACTGGTCTCCATGGCAACTGCCTGCGGTAACCGCAGCACCTACGAGTGGGGTTCCTTAACAAAAGTGACTCAGAACCTTGGTACCATTCTGCCTGTACCACCTTTTTATGGCAGTAGGGTGAATCTGCTTTAGTGGCTACAGTATGGTCCTTTATTGTATTGAGAGTTTATATGGGATTTCATACTTCTATTGGAGTTTTGAACATACTTTTTTCTAACGTATCAGGAGTTTTGATGTATTTTAGTACCGGATAACGATAAATGCGGGCCGCATGCGGCCCGCACACTGCCCGAAATACTAGTTATAATATATAAAGCTCGATTACCATTGACTCACTGACTGACATAAATGTTCTCCTAGAAGGAGACGAGTAGGAACAACGTGATGTATGACAAAAATGTTCGGGGGGTTTTGGTGAGTACGAGAAAAATCGAAAATCATTAAAAAGACGCCTGCCAAGTGAAGATGGATGACGTATCTCGAAAACGGTAAGAGATAGGTAGGGGGTGTTTGAACAAATGTCATAGGGAATAGGAAGAGCAGTCGAATGACATCTGTCAAAAATCCAAAATGGCGGATTTCAAGATGGCCGCCATACAAAATGATCCTGCCCTGCTGAAGCGAGGCCTTTAGGCCGAGCTTCAGTAGGGGCGGAGCAGTTTGTATGGTGGCCGTCTTGAAATCCGACATTTTGGATGTGACCCACGTGCTCCTATCATTCTTTATACTGCATTTGGAGTGTTTTACCTTCATTTTCGACTGAATTAGGAGTTTTTGTGGGATTTTTGACTGAATTTGGAGTTACTGTCCTACATTAGTGTAGTAGCGAGCCCGAAGGGCGAGCTCCTGGTGAGGCCGAAGGCCGAACTTTCGGTCCGCGAGGCCGAAGGCCGAGCGTATGATGCGCGAGCCCGAAGGGCGAGCGCTTGGCGAGGCCGCAGGCCGAGCCGTGTTGGTAACTTGCGAGGCCGAAGGCCGAGCTCCGACTTGAGAGTTTTTTCCACGTCTCTGACTGGTCTCCATGGCAACTGCCCGCGGTAAGCGAAGCACCTACGAGTGGGGTTCCTTAACAAAAGTGACTCAGAACCTTGGTACCATTCTGCCCGTACCACCTTTTTATGGCAGTAGGGTGAATCTGCTTTAGTAGCTACAGTATGGTTCTCTACTGTATTACAAGTTTATTTGGGATTTCATATTTCTATTGGAGTTTTGAACATTATTTTTTTATGTATTAGGTGTTTTGATATAGTTTAAAATTGCATATCGATAAATGCGGGCCGCATGCGGCCCGCACACTGCCCGAAAAACTAGTTAATAATATATAAAGCTCGATTACCACTGACTGACTGACTGACTCACTCATTGACATAAATGTTCTCCTAGAAGGAGTAGAGTAGGGTAAAAATGAAGTACGGCAAAAATGTTCAGGTGGTTTTGGTGAGTATGAGAAAAATCGAAAATCATTAAAAAGACGCCTGCCAAGTGATGATGGATGACGTATCTCGAAAACGGTACGAGATAGGTAGGGGGTGTTTGAACAAATGTCATAGGGAATAGGAAGAGCAGTCGAATGACACCTGTCAAAAATCCAAAATGGCGGATTTCAAGATGGCCGCCATACAAAATGATCCGAGCCTGCTGAAGCGAGGCCTTTAGGCCGAGCTTCAGTAGGGGCGGAGCAGTTTGTATGGTGGCCGTCTTGAAATCCGACATTTTGGATGTGACCCACTTGCTCCTATCATTCTTTATACTGCATTTGGAGTGTTTTACCTTTATTTTCGACTGTATTAGGAGTTTTTGTGGGATTTTTGACTGAATTTGGAGTTACTGTCCTACATTAGTGTAGTAGCGAGCCCGAAGGGCGAGCTCCTGGTGAGGCCGAAGGCCGAACTTTCGGTCCGCGAGGCCGAAGGCCGAGCGTATGATGCGTGAGCCCGAAGGGCGAGCGCTTGGCGAGGCCGTAGGCCGAGCCGTGTTAGTAACTTGCGAGGCCGAAGGCCGAGCTCCGACTTAAGAGTATTTTCCACATCTCCGACTGGTCTCCATGGCAACTGCCCGCGGTAACTGAAGCACCTACGAGTGGGGTTCCTTAACAAAAATGACTCAGAACCTTGGTCTCATTCTGCCCGTACTACCTTTTTATGGCAGTAGGGTGAATTTGCTTTAGTGGCTACAGTATGGTTCTTTATTGTATTGAGAGTTTATATGGGATTCCATACTTCTATTGGAGTTTTGGACATTTCTTTTTTAATGTATAACGTGCTTTGATAACAGTTCCTACTGACTCAAGATAGATGCGGGCCGCATGCGGCCCGCACACTGCCCGAAATACTAGTTATTTATTTATAATATATAAAGCTCGATTACCACTGACTGACTGACTGACTCACTGACATAAATGTTCTCCTAGAAGGAGTAGAGAAGGGTAAAAATGATGTATGGCAAAAATGTTCGCGGGGTTTTGGTGAGTATGAGAAAAATCGAAAATCATTAAAAAGACGCCTGCCAAGTGAAGATGGATGACATATCTCAAAAACGGTACAAGATAGGTAGGGGTTGTTTGAACAAATGTCATAGGGAATCAGGAGAGCAGTCTAATGACACCTGTCAAAAATCCAAAATGGCGGATTTCAAGATGGCCGCCATACAAAATGATCCGAGCCTGCTGAAGCGAGGCCGTTAGGCCGAGCTTCAGTAGGGGCGGAGCAGTTTGTATGGTGGCTGTCTTGAAATCCGACATTTTGGATCTGACCCACGTGCTCCTATCATTCTTTATACTGGATTTGGAGTGTTTTACCTTATATTTTCGACTGTATTAAGAGTTTTTGTGGGATTTTTGACTGAATTTGGAGTTACTGACCTACAATAATGTATAGCGAGCCCGAAGGGCGAGCTTCTGGTGAGGCCGAAGGCCGAACTTTCGGCTCGCGAGGCCGAAGGCCGAGCGTATGGTGCGTGAGCCCGAAGGGCGAGCGCTTGGCGAGGCCGCAGGCCGAGCCGTGTTAGTAGCTTGCGAGGCCGAAGGCCGAGCTCCGACTTGAGAGTATTTTCCACGTCACCGACTGGTCTCCATGGCAACTGCCCGCGGTAACCGAAGCACCTACGAGTGGGGTCCCTTAACAAAAGTGACTCAGAACCTTGGTACCATTCTGCCCGTACCACTTTTTTATGGCAGTAGGGTGAATCTGGGTTGATGGCTACAGTTTGGTTCTCTACTGTATAAGGAGTTTATATGGGATTTCATACTGTTATGGTTTTTTTTTTTTTTTTAATGTATAAGGTGTTTCGATATTGTTTCCAATTGCATAACGAAAAATGCGGGCCGCATGCGGCCCGCACACTGCCCGAATAACTAGTTATAATATATAAAGCTCGATTACCACTGACTGACTGACATAAATGTTCTCCTAGAAGGAGCAGAGTAGGGTAAAAATGAAGTATGGCAAAAATGTTCGGGTGGTTTTGGTGAGTATGAGAAAAATCGAAAATCATTAAAAAGACGCCTGCCAAGTGATGATGGATGACGTATCTCGAAAACGGTACGAGATAGGTAGGGGGTGTTTGAACAAATGTCATAGGGAATAGGAAGAGCAGTCGAATGACACCTGTCAAAAATCCAAAATGGCGGATTTCAAGATGGCCGCCATACAAAATGCTCCGAGCCTGCTGAAGCGAGGCCTTTAGGCCGAGCTTCAGTAGGGGCGGAGCAGTTTGTATGGTGGCCTTCTTGAATCCGCCGTTTTGGATTTGTCCCAGGTGCTCCTCTCATTCTTCATACTGCATTTGGAGTGATTTACCCTATATTTTCGACTGTATTAGGAGTTTTTGTGGGATTTTCGACTGAATTTGGAGTAACTGTCGTACATTAGTGTATAGCGAGCCCAAAGGGCAACCACCTGGTGAGGCCGAAGGCCAAACTTTCGGTCCGCGAGGCCGAAGGCCGAGCGAATGGTGCGCGAGCCCGAAGGGCGAGCGCTTGGCGAGGCCGCAGGCCGAGCCGTGTTAGTAACTTGCGAGGCCGAAGGCCGAGCTCCGACTCGAGAGTATTTTCCACATCTCCGACTGGTCTCCATGGCAACTGCCCGCGGTAACCGAAGCACCTACGAGTGGGGTTCCTTAAGAAAAGTGACTTAGAACCTTGGTACCATTCTGCCCGTACCACCTTTTTATGGCAGAAGGGTGAATTTGCTTTAGTGGCTACTGTATGGTTCTTTATTGTATTGAGAGTTTATATGGAATTTCATACTTCTATTGGAGTTTTGAACACACCTTTTTTTTTAATGTATCAGGTGTTTTTTTGACAGTTCCTACTGACTCAAGATAGATGCGGGCCGCATGCGGCCCGCACACTGCCCGAAATACTAGTTTATAATATATAAGGCTCGATTACCACTGACTCACTGACTGACTGATTGACATAAATGTTCTCCTAGAAGGAGCATAGTAGGGCTAAAATGATGTATGGCAGAAATGTTCGAGGGGTTTTGATGAGTATGAGAAAAATCGAAAATCATTAAAAAGACGCCTGCCAAGTGAAGATGGATGACGTATCTCAAAAACGGTAAGAGATAGGTAGGGGGTGTTTGAACAAATGTCATAGGGAATAAGGAGAGCAGTCGAATGACATCTGTCAAAAATCCAAAATGGCGGATTTCAAGATGGCCGCCATACAAATTGATCCGAGCCTGCTGAAGCGAGGCCGTTAGGCCGAGCTTCAGTAGGGGCGGAGCAGTTTGTATGGTGGCCGTCTTGAAATCCGACATTTTGGATGTGTCTTACATGCTCCTATCATTCTTTATACTGCATATGGAGTGTTTTACCTTTATTTTCAACTGTATTAGGAGTTTTTGTGGGAGTTTTGACTGAATTTGGAGTTACTGTCCTACGTTAGTGTAGTAGCGAGCCCGAAGGGCGAGCTCCTGGTAAGGCCGAAGGCCGAACTTTCGGTCCGCGAGGCCGAAGGCCAAGCGTATGATGCGTGAGCCCGAAGGGCGAGCGCTTGGCGAGGCCGTAGGCAAAGCCGTATTAGTAACTTGCGAGGCCGAAGGCCGAGCTCCGACTTGAGAGTATTTTCCACGTCACTGACTGGTCTCCATGGCAACTGCCTGCGGTAACCGAAGCACCTACGAGTGGGTATCCTTAACAAAAGTGACTCAGAACCTTGGTACTATTCTGCCCGTACCACCTTTTTATGGCAGTAGGGTGAATCTGGTTTGGTGGCTACAGTTTGGTTCCTTATTGCATTAAGAGTTTGTATGGGAAATCGTACATCTTTTGGTGTTTTGAAATATTTTTTTTTAATGTACAAGGTGTTTTGATATTGTTCAAACTTGCACAACGATAAATGCGGGCCGCATGCGGCCCGCACACTGCCCGAAAAACTAGTTTATAATATATAAAGCTCGATTACCACTGACTGACTGACATAAATGTTCTCCTAGAAGGAGACGAGTAGGAGCAACGTGATGTATGGCAAAAATGTTTGGAAGGCTTTGGTGAGTATGAGAAAAATCGAAAATCATTAAAAAGACGTCTGCCAAGTAAAAATGGATGGCGTATCTCGAAAACGGTAAGACAAAGGTAAGGGGTGTTTGAACAAATGTCATAGGGAATCGGGAGAGCAGTCGAATGACACCTGTCAAAAATCCAAAATGGCGGATTTCAAGAAGGCCGCCATACAAAATGATCCGAGCCTGCTGAAGCGAGGCCTTTAGGCCGAGCTTCAGTAGGGGCGGAGCAGTTTGTATGGTGGCCGTCTTGAAATCCGACATTTTGGATGTGTCTTACGTGCTCCTATCATTCTTTATACTGCATTTGGAGTGTTTTACATTCATTTTCGACTGAATTAGGAGTTTTTGTGGGATTTTTGACTGAATTTGGAGTAACTGTCCTACATTAGTGTAGTAGCGAGCCCAAAGGGCGAGCTCCTGGTGAGGCCGAAGGCCGAACTTTCGGTCCGTGAGGCCGAAGGCCGAGCGAATGGTGCGCGAGCCCGAAGGGCGAGCGCTTGGCGAGGCCACAGGCCGAGCCATGCTAGTAACTTGCGAGGCCGAAGGCCGAGCTCCGACTCGAGAGTATTTTCTACATCTCCGATTGGTCTCCATGGCAACTGCCCGCGGTAACCGAAGCACCTACGAGTGGGGTTCCATAACAAAAGTGACTTGGAACCCTGGACCCATTCTGCCTGTACCACCTTTTTATGGCAGTAGGGTGAATATGGTTTGGTGGTTACAGTTTGGATCCTTATTGTATTAAGAGTTTATATGGGATTTCATACTTCTATTGGAGTTTTGGACATTACTTTTTTTTAATGTATAACGTGCTTTTATGACAGTTCCTACTGACTCAATAGAGATGCGGGCCGCATGCGGCCCGCACACTGCCCGAAAAACTAGTATATTTATAATATATAAAGCTCGATTACCACTGACTCACTGACTGACTCACTCATTGACATAAATGTTCTCCTAGAAGAAGACGAGTAGGAGCACAGTGATGTAGGGCAAAAATGTTCGGGGGGTTTAGGTGAGTATGAGAAAAATCGAAAATCATTAAAAAGACGCCTGCCAAGTAAAGATGGATGTCATATCTCAAAAACGGTAAGAGATAGGTAAAGGGAGTTTGAACAAATGTCATAGGGAATCGGGAGAGCAGCCGAATGACACCTGTCAAAAATCCAAAATGGCGGATTTCAAGATGGCCGCCATACAAAGTGATCCGAGCCTGCTGAAGCGAGGCCGTTAGGCCGAGCTTCAGTAGGGGCGGAGCAGTTTGTATGGTGGCCGTCTTAAAATCTGACATTTTGGATGTGTCTTACGTGCTCCTATCATTCTTTATACTGCATTTGGAGTGTTTCATCTTTATTTTAGACTGTATTAGGAGTTTTTGTGGGATTTTTTACTGAATTTGGAGTTACTGTCCTACATAAGTGTAGTAGCGAGCCCGAAGGGCGAGCTCCTGGTGAGGCCGAAGGCCGAACTTTCGGCTCGCGAGGCCGAAGGGCGAGCGTATGGTGCGTGAGCCCGAAGGGCGAACGCATGGCGAGGCCGCAGGCCGAGCCGTGTTAGTAACTTGCGAGGCCGTAGGCCGAGCTCCGACTTGAGAGTATTTTCCACGTCACCGACTGGTCTCCATGGCAACTGCCCGCGGTAACCGAAGCACCTACGAGTGGGGTTCCTTAACAAAAGAGACTGAGAACCTTGGTACCATTCTGCCCGTACCACCTTTTTATGGCAGTAGGGTGAATCTGGTTTGGTTGCTACAGTATGGTTCTCTACTCTATTACAAGTTTATATGGGATTTCATACTTCTAATGGAGTTTTGAACACATTTTTTTTTAATGTTTCAGGTGTTTTCATATAGTTTAGTACTGCATAACGATAAATGCGGGCCGCATGCGGCCCGCACACTGCCCGAAAAACTAGTAAATATATAAAGCTCGATTACCACTCACTGACTCATTGACATAAATGTTCTCCTAGAAGGAGCAGAGTAGGGTAAAAATGAAGTATGGCAAAAATGTTCGGATGGTTTTGGTGAGTATGAGAAAAATCGAAAATCACTAAAAAGACGCCTGCCAAGTAATGATGGATGACGTATCTCAAAAACGGTACATGATAGGTAGGGGGTGTTTGAACAAATGTCATAGGGAATCGGGAGAGCAGTCGAATGACACCTGTCAAAAATCCAAAATGGCGGATTTCAAGAAGGCCGCCATACAAAATGATCCGAGCCTGCTGAAGCGAGGCCTTTAGGCCGAGCTTCAGTAGGGGCGGAGCAGTTTGTATGGTGGCCGTCTTGAAATCCGACATTTTGGATGTGTCTTACGTGCTCCTATCATTCTTTATACTGCATTTGGAGTGTTTTACATTCATTTTCGACTGAATTAGGAGTTTTTGTGGGATTTTTGACTGAATTTGGAGTAACTGTCCTACATTAGTGTAGTAGCGAGTGTTACGCATTATGGCAACATTTTATAATAGTTTATTTTGTTAGCTTGGTATAGCAACACTGTTTGTTTTCTCTTTTTTTATCATCTGTCACCTTGAGCGAGTCAATAAACACGCATTTTACAAATTTAAAAGGTTTTTGGATTTCTTCTCATTCACGGCAGCCACCCTACAACAGTACACGCTCGAACATGGTCCTTCAGCCGAAGAAAATAATTTCTGCCCAGTGGTGAGCAATTTTGGGAATTCAAAAATCTATATTCATCAACTCGTGGACCGATCGCCATATTGCCGGCGCCGTCGCAACATTTCTCGACGCACAACGCCGACAACGAAAGGGACAGCAAGAGCCGCCGACACGCAAGGGCGAGTGAGACGGAGTATACGAGAAAAACGCGGATAGACGCTTCAAGACAAGAAACGGCCATTTTGTTTCTACTTCGTCGCCGCGCCTTTTGCATCTTGCGTATCCTAGCCCATATATATTATCGCCTGATCAATAATCGGAGTTTTTAAGGTGTTTGAAAATCATTTCTTTGTGAGTGGAAGCACAATGGAAGACGATTTAAAACGGAAAGTCGCGTCACGCGCTTACACCAAAGGTATTATTACTAGATTGTACGCATTCATTACTACAGATCTTTCAGCGGTGCCTCTGGAAAACTTACTTGCTAAACGTGAGCGGCTGGTAAGCGTCTTCAGCGATTACGAAGGCTACTGTAAAGACATCCTATGTCTATCTCCTAAAGACCCGGAAAATGTTGAGTTGGTCGAAGAAAACTATTTCAAAATACTAACAGCGTTGGCGCAAGAAATTAAAAAGAAAGAAGACCAGGCGCCGATCTCCAGCGGATCTTCTAGCTTAACAACTAAGGCAGCAAAGATAAAACTACCTGCCATTTCAATCAAAAATTTCGACGGAAAATTCACAGAATATGTGCCCTTTATCAGTTTATTCAATTCAATGATTCACAAGGACTCTAGTTTAGATTTAGTGCAAAAGTTGTATTACTTAAGGTCCTTTTTGCGTGATGAGCCATTAGATTTAATTAAAAACTTGCCGATCACAGCAGACAGCTATAGCGAATCTCTGAAACTGCTTAACGACAGATATGATAATAAATACAAAATTGTTAACGAGCATATTGCAAACATATTAGACATAAAACAAATTACTAAGTCCACAGCAAGCAGTTTAAGAGATTTCGTCTCGCTAGTGAGGCAGCAAGTAGCCGCTATACGCAATCATAACCCTAATGTCGACCAATGGGATGCTATAATACTGTGTGTTCTCTCCCGGAAACTAGATATTTATACAGCAAGGGCCTACCAGCTCGATCGGGACCATGCGGCAGAGCCAAGCTTGGACGATTTTTTGAAATACCTGGATCGACGAGCACATGCGCTGGAAAATGCTGACCCAGGTCGCAACCAACAAACTATGGGTAATAAGGTAGCAGCACATGCCACTACTGGAGCAACATGCACCTACTGTAAGTCTACACATAAATTATTTAATTGTAAAAAATTTCAATTATTGCCGGATAATGAGCGCATAAAATTTTCTGAAGAATATAAGTTGTGTAAAACCTGTTTGGGTGGGCACACAGGAAAGTGTAAGTTTCATTTTAGGTGTTCTCATTGTAAGGGCAGCCACAACACACTCTTGCATTGTAATTCGACTGCATCTACACCACATGTAGCATTGACAAGCAATATTAATAATAATGTTCTTCTTCCCACTGCCAGAGTGAAAGTATTTGGCAGAGATGGCAACGAGTTCCACATCAGGGCGCTCTTGGATAGTGGCTCACAGGTATCACTTATCACTACAAAGGCTATCAAGGTACTGGGTTTGACACCCAAGCAAAGTGACACATGCATCATTGGCATTTCAAATGCTAAAAGCAAGACAAAATATTGTGTGCCACTGGTAGTTCACTCATTACAATCCCCATATAAAACTCAAATAAATTGTCATGTTGTTGAGCAAATTACAT
The DNA here is from genome assembly GCA_963890685.1 of Plagodis pulveraria. NCBI lineage: Eukaryota > Metazoa > Arthropoda > Insecta > Lepidoptera > Geometridae > Plagodis > Plagodis pulveraria. The sequence goes on along the minus strand of OY982949.1, from coordinate 14,113,846 downwards.
GCAAGCTCCCTCAAGTAAGATTTGATGTAAAGAACATAAAAATACCATCAAACATTGTCTTGGCAGACAAGGACTTTAATGTACCAGGTGAGATTAACATGTTAATAGGGGCTGATGTGTTTTTCCAGACACTGCTGCCGACAGACCCGCAAAGCAGCCTGGATGGGTCACTGCCAGCAGCTGTGGAGCACACCCAGCAGGATAGTCCTCACCAGCCCTCACAGCTACGCTTCATTAGAACTCATTTTGGACACATAATTGGAGGTTCGTTGCCACACAATGTATCTCAACTGTCATGCAATAAAGTTGTTTTAAAGTGTGAATTAAATATTAACATAAATGACACACTTGCACAATTCTGGGCTACTGAAAAGGTACCAGAATTGTTTGCAGAAAAAACCTCAGAACAAGAACTTTGCGAAAAAATCTTTCAGAGTTCTGTAAAGTTAACTAACAAGCAGTTTGAGGTAGCATTACCTTTAAAATTGCCCTTATCTGAAATGAATGAAGCCCTTGGTGACTCATTTCATTTTGCTTTGAAACGATTCTATAATTTAGAAAAGAAACTTCAAGCTAATTCAAATCTATTCATGCAATATCAAAAATTCATACATGAATTTTTAGAACTGAATCATGGTCACGTTGTAGACATTGAGTCCTATGAATTAGATAAACAACCTGTTTACTTTTTGCCTCATCATGCTGTGTTTAACAATAAAAGCCAAAGTACTCCTGTGAGAGCAGTTTTTGATGGGTCCATGAAGACTAACAAAAAAATTTCACTAAACCATTTGCAACTGAATGGACCGGTGGTTCAAAGAGAATTATTTGACATTATCTTGCTTTTTCGCTTTGGAAAATTTACATTCACAACAGACATTAGACGCATGTTTAGGAATGTTAAGGTTGATCCAGCATACACCTCCCTTCAGAACATATTGTGGAGGAACAACCCATCTGAGCCAATTAAATGTATAAGATTAGATACCCTCGTATATGGCTTAAAAAGTTCAAGTTTTTTGGCAACTCGCTGTTTGGCTGAGCTAGCAATTAGATTCGAAAAGTCACACCCCCTAGCTTCATCCATCATTAAGAATCACAGCTATGTCGACGACATAATATATTCTAATAATGACCTGGAGACTACCATTGCTGCCAAGGAGCAATTACGCAGCTTGTTGGAGTTAGGAAGTTTCCATACACACAAGTGGTCAACAAATAATGAAAAGGTGCTGTCAGATGTACCATTAAAAGAACAAATATTTGACAGTTTAAATCTACAAAATGATAACAGCATAAATGCATTAGGGTTGCATATTAATGTCATGCAAGATAAATTCATTATTACTTCTCCTGAACCATTCAACTCACATTCAGTCACAAAAAGAAGTATATTAAGCTACATAGGTAGATTCTATGACCCTATGGGGTTTGTTAGCCCCATTGTAGTCACAGCAAAGGCCATTATGCAAAAGCTTTGGCTCCTGAACATCAATTGGAACGATATATTACCATCCAATGTTCAGCAAGAGTGGCTGAAATTTACGGCTGACCTAGCTGTAATGGAACCTATCCTAATAGATAGAAACATAGATATTTCAGAAATGCAGACAGCAGAATTAGTAGGCTTTTCTGACGCATCGAGCACGACGGCGTATGGGTGCTGTGTATACCTACGCGCCACGGACACGTCAGGTATGACGAAAACGCAATTACTCTGTTCTAAATCTAGGATCAATCCTGTACAAAAAAAAGGCCTCACAGTGCCTAGGCTTGAATTAAATGCTGCACTTTTACTGTCAAAATTAATAGCAAAGACCTATGACACAATCAAACTTAAAGTCAATATAAACAATGTTTACTTATTCTGTGATTCAAAAATAGTACTTGCATGGTTAAATACAGAAATAGCAACGCTTTTAGCCTATGTGGCGAACAGAGTGAATGCAATTCATCAAAATACTGGTAATTGGAGATGGTCTTATGTCAACACACATGAAAATCCTGCTGACCTCATTAGCAGAGGAGTAAAGCCGAGTGAGCTACATAACTCTGAGCTATGGTGGCATGGACCCCAATTCCTGCAAAACAGTGAGTACACATTTGTTTGCTATGACAGGGATAACACAGTACCTAGTGACCTGCTAGAAATAAAAAAAACTTGCTTGGCAGTTTCCAGCGCCGTGCCGCGTCAGAGCTGTAACCCACTTGAGTACGTATTTACACGCTTATATAATTACTCAGATATTCAAAAAATCGTCAGGCTTTTTGCATATATCTTGAGGTTTTTAAATAATCTAAACAAAAATAAGCAAAAGTTAAACACTAACTATCTAAGTAGCTCAGAGCTTCAGCAATCAATGAAGCTTATTATAAAAAACGAACAATGCATCCATTTTGCATCCGAAATTGATGCACTATGTAAAGGTAGCAATGTAAGGAGCAATTTATCAAATCTGCATCCATTTGTCGACGACTTAGGGCTTATGCGCGTTGGTGGTAGGCTCCATCACGCTGATATAGCATATGCTCAAAAGCATCCCATCATACTACCCAGAGGCTCTCTTATAACTAGCTTGCTTATCCGATATGAACATGTTAAGTCACTACATGCAGGACCAAAGCTTATACTTGCAAATTTAAATCAAAGATATTGGATTGTAAATGGCTTGTTAGAAGTGAAGAAAATAACACACAAATGTATTACATGTTTCAGGCAAAAGGCTACTGTGGCCAAGCAGCTAATGGGCTCCCTGCCAGCAAGTCGAGTTACCTCTACTAGCCGCCCATTCGAGAAAGTGGGAGTGGATTTCTGTGGGCCAGTAGAAGTGAAGCTGTCACGAGTCAGAAAATCTGTAGTCGGGAAAGGATATGTATGTGTGTTCGTATGTTTTTTTTCAAAATCTTTACATTTTGAACTTGCATCAGACTTAACGACACCAACATTCTTGGCTTGTCTTAGAAGATTCATCTCGAGAAGGGGAATCCCCACAGAAATCCACTGCGATAATGCTAGTACGTTCAAATGCGCAAGGAGCCAATTAGTTGAGTTGTATATGTTAGCAGCCTCACAAAGCCACCAAGCTAGAGTTCATAGCTTTGCATCAGAGAAAGGCATAAAATTCCACTTTATACCTAGTTACTCACCAACCTTTGGTGGGCTCTGGGAGGCTGGTGTCCGTAGCATGAAAAATCTCCTTAAGAGAGTATTACAAAGAGCTTTGTTAACTTATGAAGAACTAAATACAGTTCTTACTGAAATTGAGGCAATTCTCAATTCTAGGCCAATACTACAAATGTCCTCCGATGTAAATGATTATTGTTACTTAACTCCTGGTCATTTTATCATAGGCACTGCTCTTACAATGTACCCAGAGCAAGATGTAACTGAAATTCCACATAATAGACTTAAGTTTTGGCAGTTATGTACAAACTTAAAACAATCATTTTGGAAAACTTGGCATAAACATTATCTAAATATGCTCCAAAGCAGACCTAAATGGCTGAATGATGAATGTAATGTAAAAATAGGTAGTTTAGTTATTCTAAAAGAAGACAATACACCCTGTATGTCGTGGCCTATGGCAAGGGTAGTGAATATATTTCCTGGTCACGATGGCAAGGTTAGAGCAGTAGAAGTAAAAAGGTCTAACAACAAAACTCATATTAGAGGTATTCATAAAGTTTGTATATTACCTATAGATAATGATAGCTGATAAGTACCCACCTAGCATAACAATTATACTTATATGTTACTTACTACTATAGTTGCATAAGAATGTCAATAGATACATGATTTGTAAACTAACGTGAATTTATAGTAAAATTAAGAGTTGTTTCAGTGGTATATGCACAAGAAGCTAAGGAAATTTAGTAATGTTTTCTCTAACTTTGAATGATGTTTGTAAAAAGAAGTTACTTATCTTTCAATTCAATATAACACTGGTACTAGAAGATAATTTAGTTTATATATCTTTAAGTTCCTACATACTATGTTAATAGAAGAAAAAATGTTAGGTTTGTTATGATACTTAACTGTTGACTGTTGCGGTTCAATTAGATGTATTGTAAATGTACTAGCAAAAGTGATTGCTACTTGTTGGGCTGCAGCATGTTACGCATTATGGCAACATTTTATAATAGTTTATTTTGTTAGCTTGGTATAGCAACACTGTTTGTTTTCTCTTTTTTTATCATCTGTCACCTTGAGCGAGTCAATAAACACGCATTTTACAAATTTAAAAGGTTTTTGGATTTCTTCTCATTCACGGCAGCCACCCTACAACAGTACACGCTCGAACATGGTCCTTCAGCCGAAGAAAATAATTTCTGCCCAGTGGTGAGCAATTTTGGGAATTCAAAAATCTATATTCATCAACTCGTGGACCGATCGCCATATTGCCGGCGCCGTCGCAACATTTCTCGACGCACAACGCCGACAACGAAAGGGACAGCAAGAGCCGCCGACACGCAAGGGCGAGTGAGACGGAGTATACGAGAAAAACGCGGATAGACGCTTCAAGACAAGAAACGGCCATTTTGTTTCTACTTCGTCGCCGCGCCTTTTGCATCTTGCGTATCCTAGCCCATATATATTATCGCCTGATCAATAATCGGAGTTTTTAAGGTGTTTGAAAATCATTTCTTTGTGAGTGGAAGCACAATGGAAGACGATTTAAAACGGAAAGTCGCGTCACGCGCTTACACCAAAGGTATTATTACTAGATTGTACGCATTCATTACTACAGATCTTTCAGCGGTGCCTCTGGAAAACTTACTTGCTAAACGTGAGCGGCTGGTAAGCGTCTTCAGCGATTACGAAGGCTACTGTAAAGACATCCTATGTCTATCTCCTAAAGACCCGGAAAATGTTGAGTTGGTCGAAGAAAACTATTTCAAAATACTAACAGCGTTGGCGCAAGAAATTAAAAAGAAAGAAGACCAGGCGCCGATCTCCAGCGGATCTTCTAGCTTAACAACTAAGGCAGCAAAGATAAAACTACCTGCCATTTCAATCAAAAATTTCGACGGAAAATTCACAGAATATGTGCCCTTTATCAGTTTATTCAATTCAATGATTCACAAGGACTCTAGTTTAGATTTAGTGCAAAAGTTGTATTACTTAAGGTCCTTTTTGCGTGATGAGCCATTAGATTTAATTAAAAACTTGCCGATCACAGCAGACAGCTATAGCGAATCTCTGAAACTGCTTAACGACAGATATGATAATAAATACAAAATTGTTAACGAGCATATTGCAAACATATTAGACATAAAACAAATTACTAAGTCCACAGCAAGCAGTTTAAGAGATTTCGTCTCGCTAGTGAGGCAGCAAGTAGCCGCTATACGCAATCATAACCCTAATGTCGACCAATGGGATGCTATAATACTGTGTGTTCTCTCCCGGAAACTAGATATTTATACAGCAAGGGCCTACCAGCTCGATCGGGACCATGCGGCAGAGCCAAGCTTGGACGATTTTTTGAAATACCTGGATCGACGAGCACATGCGCTGGAAAATGCTGACCCAGGTCGCAACCAACAAACTATGGGTAATAAGGTAGCAGCACATGCCACTACTGGAGCAACATGCACCTACTGTAAGTCTACACATAAATTATTTAATTGTAAAAAATTTCAATTATTGCCGGATAATGAGCGCATAAAATTTTCTGAAGAATATAAGTTGTGTAAAACCTGTTTGGGTGGGCACACAGGAAAGTGTAAGTTTCATTTTAGGTGTTCTCATTGTAAGGGCAGCCACAACACACTCTTGCATTGTAATTCGACTGCATCTACACCACATGTAGCATTGACAAGCAATATTAATAATAATGTTCTTCTTCCCACTGCCAGAGTGAAAGTATTTGGCAGAGATGGCAACGAGTTCCACATCAGGGCGCTCTTGGATAGTGGCTCACAGGTATCACTTATCACTACAAAGGCTATCAAGGTACTGGGTTTGACACCCAAGCAAAGTGACACATGCATCATTGGCATTTCAAATGCTAAAAGCAAGACAAAATATTGTGTGCCACTGGTAGTTCACTCATTACAATCCCCATATAAAACTCAAATAAATTGTCATGTTGTTGAGCAAATTACATGCAAGCTCCCTCAAGTAAGATTTGATGTAAAGAACATAAAAATACCATCAAACATTGTCTTGGCAGACAAGGACTTTAATGTACCAGGTGAGATTAACATGTTAATAGGGGCTGATGTGTTTTTCCAGACACTGCTGCCGACAGACCCGCAAAGCAGCCTGGATGGGTCACTGCCAGCAGCTGTGGAGCACACCCAGCAGGATAGTCCTCACCAGCCCTCACAGCTACGCTTCATTAGAACTCATTTTGGACACATAATTGGAGGTTCGTTGCCACACAATGTATCTCAACTGTCATGCAATAAAGTTGTTTTAAAGTGTGAATTAAATATTAACATAAATGACACACTTGCACAATTCTGGGCTACTGAAAAGGTACCAGAATTGTTTGCAGAAAAAACCTCAGAACAAGAACTTTGCGAAAAAATCTTTCAGAGTTCTGTAAAGTTAACTAACAAGCAGTTTGAGGTAGCATTACCTTTAAAATTGCCCTTATCTGAAATGAATGAAGCCCTTGGTGACTCATTTCATTTTGCTTTGAAACGATTCTATAATTTAGAAAAGAAACTTCAAGCTAATTCAAATCTATTCATGCAATATCAAAAATTCATACATGAATTTTTAGAACTGAATCATGGTCACGTTGTAGACATTGAGTCCTATGAATTAGATAAACAACCTGTTTACTTTTTGCCTCATCATGCTGTGTTTAACAATAAAAGCCAAAGTACTCCTGTGAGAGCAGTTTTTGATGGGTCCATGAAGACTAACAAAAAAATTTCACTAAACCATTTGCAACTGAATGGACCGGTGGTTCAAAGAGAATTATTTGACATTATCTTGCTTTTTCGCTTTGGAAAATTTACATTCACAACAGACATTAGACGCATGTTTAGGAATGTTAAGGTTGATCCAGCATACACCTCCCTTCAGAACATATTGTGGAGGAACAACCCATCTGAGCCAATTAAATGTATAAGATTAGATACCCTCGTATATGGCTTAAAAAGTTCAAGTTTTTTGGCAACTCGCTGTTTGGCTGAGCTAGCAATTAGATTCGAAAAGTCACACCCCCTAGCTTCATCCATCATTAAGAATCACAGCTATGTCGACGACATAATATATTCTAATAATGACCTGGAGACTACCATTGCTGCCAAGGAGCAATTACGCAGCTTGTTGGAGTTAGGAAGTTTCCATACACACAAGTGGTCAACAAATAATGAAAAGGTGCTGTCAGATGTACCATTAAAAGAACAAATATTTGACAGTTTAAATCTACAAAATGATAACAGCATAAATGCATTAGGGTTGCATATTAATGTCATGCAAGATAAATTCATTATTACTTCTCCTGAACCATTCAACTCACATTCAGTCACAAAAAGAAGTATATTAAGCTACATAGGTAGATTCTATGACCCTATGGGGTTTGTTAGCCCCATTGTAGTCACAGCAAAGGCCATTATGCAAAAGCTTTGGCTCCTGAACATCAATTGGAACGATATATTACCATCCAATGTTCAGCAAGAGTGGCTGAAATTTACGGCTGACCTAGCTGTAATGGAACCTATCCTAATAGATAGAAACATAGATATTTCAGAAATGCAGACAGCAGAATTAGTAGGCTTTTCTGACGCATCGAGCACGACGGCGTATGGGTGCTGTGTATACCTACGCGCCACGGACACGTCAGGTATGACGAAAACGCAATTACTCTGTTCTAAATCTAGGATCAATCCTGTACAAAAAAAAGGCCTCACAGTGCCTAGGCTTGAATTAAATGCTGCACTTTTACTGTCAAAATTAATAGCAAAGACCTATGACACAATCAAACTTAAAGTCAATATAAACAATGTTTACTTATTCTGTGATTCAAAAATAGTACTTGCATGGTTAAATACAGAAATAGCAACGCTTTTAGCCTATGTGGCGAACAGAGTGAATGCAATTCATCAAAATACTGGTAATTGGAGATGGTCTTATGTCAACACACATGAAAATCCTGCTGACCTCATTAGCAGAGGAGTAAAGCCGAGTGAGCTACATAACTCTGAGCTATGGTGGCATGGACCCCAATTCCTGCAAAACAGTGAGTACACATTTGTTTGCTATGACAGGGATAACACAGTACCTAGTGACCTGCTAGAAATAAAAAAAACTTGCTTGGCAGTTTCCAGCGCCGTGCCGCGTCAGAGCTGTAACCCACTTGAGTACGTATTTACACGCTTATATAATTACTCAGATATTCAAAAAATCGTCAGGCTTTTTGCATATATCTTGAGGTTTTTAAATAATCTAAACAAAAATAAGCAAAAGTTAAACACTAACTATCTAAGTAGCTCAGAGCTTCAGCAATCAATGAAGCTTATTATAAAAAACGAACAATGCATCCATTTTGCATCTGAAATTGATGCACTATGTAAAGGTAGCAATGTAAGGAGCAATTTATCAAATCTGCATCCATTTGTCGACGACTTAGGGCTTATGCGCGTTGGTGGTAGGCTCCATCACGCTGATATAGCATATGCTCAAAAGCATCCCATCATACTACCCAGAGGCTCTCTTATAACTAGCTTGCTTATCCGATATGAACATGTTAAGTCACTACATGCAGGACCAAAGCTTATACTTGCAAATTTAAATCAAAGATATTGGATTGTAAATGGCTTGTTAGAAGTGAAGAAAATAACACACAAATGTATTACATGTTTCAGGCAAAAGGCTACTGTGGCCAAGCAGCTAATGGGCTCCCTGCCAGCAAGTCGAGTTACCTCTACTAGCCGCCCATTCGAGAAAGTGGGAGTGGATTTCTGTGGGCCAGTAGAAGTGAAGCTGTCACGAGTCAGAAAATCTGTAGTCGGGAAAGGATATGTATGTGTGTTCGTATGTTTTTTTTTCAAAATCTTTACATTTTGAACTTGCATCAGACTTAACGACACCAACATTCTTGGCTTGTCTTAGAAGATTCATCTCGAGAAGGGGAATCCCCACAGAAATCCACTGCGATAATGCTAGTACGTTCAAATGCGCAAGGAGCCAATTAGTTGAGTTGTATATGTTAGCAGCCTCACAAAGCCACCAAGCTAGAGTTCATAGCTTTGCATCAGAGAAAGGCATAAAATTCCACTTTATACCTAGTTACTCACCAACCTTTGGTGGGCTCTGGGAGGCTGGTGTCCGTAGCATGAAAAATCTCCTTAAGAGAGTATTACAAAGAGCTTTGTTAACTTATGAAGAACTAAATACAGTTCTTACTGAAATTGAGGCAATTCTCAATTCTAGGCCAATACTACAAATGTCCTCCGATGTAAATGATTATTGTTACTTAACTCCTGGTCATTTTATCATAGGCACTGCTCTTACAATGTACCCAGAGCAAGATGTAACTGAAATTCCACATAATAGACTTAAGTTTTGGCAGTTATGTACAAACTTAAAACAATCATTTTGGAAAACTTGGCATAAACATTATCTAAATATGCTCCAAAGCAGACCTAAATGGCTGAATGATGAATGTAATGTAAAAATAGGTAGTTTAGTTATTCTAAAAGAAGACAATACACCCTGTATGTCGTGGCCTATGGCAAGGGTAGTGAATATATTTCCTGGTCACGATGGCAAGGTTAGAGCAGTAGAAGTAAAAAGGTCTAACAACAAAACTCATATTAGAGGTATTCATAAAGTTTGTATATTACCTATAGATAATGATAGCTGATAAGTACCCACCTAGCATAACAATTATACTTATATGTTACTTACTACTATAGTTGCATAAGAATGTCAATAGATACATGATTTGTAAACTAACGTGAATTTATAGTAAAATTAAGAGTTATGTTTCAGTGGTATATGCACAAGAAGCTAAGGAAATTTAGTAATGTTTTCTCTAACTTTGAATGATGTTTGTAAAAAGAAGTTACTTATCTTTCAATTCAATATAACACTGGTACTAGAAGATAATTTAGTTTATATATCTTTAAGTTCCTACATACTATGTTAATAGAAGAAAAAATGTTAGGTTTGTTATGATACTTAACTGTTGACTGTTGCGGTTCAATTAGATGTATTGTAAATGTACTAGCAAAAGTGATTGCTACTTGTTGGGCTGCAGCATGTTACGCATTATGGCAACATTTTATAATAGTTTATTTTGTTAGCTTGGTATAGCAACACTGTTTGTTTTCTCTTTTTTTATCATCTGTCACCTTGAGCGAGTCAATAAACACGCATTTTACAAATTTAAAAGGTTTTTGGATTTCTTCTCATTCACGGCAGCCACCCTACAACAGTACACGCTCGAACATGGGGCGCTCTTGGATAGTGGCTCACAGGTATCACTTATCACTACAAAGGCTATCAAGGTACTGGGTTTGACACCCAAGCAAAGTGACACATGCATCATTGGCATTTCAAATGCTAAAAGCAAGACAAAATATTGTGTGCCACTGGTAGTTCACTCATTACAATCCCCATATAAAACTCAAATAAATTGTCATGTTGTTGAGCAAATTACATGCAAGCTCCCTCAAGTAAGATTTGATGTAAAGAACATAAAAATACCATCAAACATTGTCTTGGCAGACAAGGACTTTAATGTACCAGGTGAGATTAACATGTTAATAGGGGCTGATGTGTTTTTCCAGACACTGCTGCCGACAGACCCGCAAAGCAGCCTGGATGGGTCACTGCCAGCAGCTGTGGAGCACACCCAGCAGGATAGTCCTCACCAGCCCTCACAGCTACGCTTCATTAGAACTCATTTTGGACACATAATTGGAGGTTCGTTGCCACACAATGTATCTCAACTGTCATGCAATAAAGTTGTTTTAAAGTGTGAATTAAATATTAACATAAATGACACACTTGCACAATTCTGGGCTACTGAAAAGGTACCAGAATTGTTTGCAGAAAAAACCTCAGAACAAGAACTTTGCGAAAAAATCTTTCAGAGTTCTGTAAAGTTAACTAACAAGCAGTTTGAGGTAGCATTACCTTTAAAATTGCCCTTATCTGAAATGAATGAAGCCCTTGGTGACTCATTTCATTTTGCTTTGAAACGATTCTATAATTTAGAAAAGAAACTTCAAGCTAATTCAAATCTATTCATGCAATATCAAAAATTCATACATGAATTTTTAGAACTGAATCATGGTCACGTTGTAGACATTGAGTCCTATGAATTAGATAAACAACCTGTTTACTTTTTGCCTCATCATGCTGTGTTTAACAATAAAAGCCAAAGTACTCCTGTGAGAGCAGTTTTTGATGGGTCCATGAAGACTAACAAAAAAATTTCACTAAACCATTTGCAACTGAATGGACCGGTGGTTCAAAGAGAATTATTTGACATTATCTTGCTTTTTCGCTTTGGAAAATTTACATTCACAACAGACATTAGACGCATGTTTAGGAATGTTAAGGTTGATCCAGCATACACCTCCCTTCAGAACATATTGTGGAGGAACAACCCATCTGAGCCAATTAAATGTATAAGATTAGATACCCTCGTATATGGCTTAAAAAGTTCAAGTTTTTTGGCAACTCGCTGTTTGGCTGAGCTAGCAATTAGATTCGAAAAGTCACACCCCCTAGCTTCATCCATCATTAAGAATCACAGCTATGTCGACGACATAATATATTCTAATAATGACCTGGAGACTACCATTGCTGCCAAGGAGCAATTACGCAGCTTGTTGGAGTTAGGAAGTTTCCATACACACAAGTGGTCAACAAATAATGAAAAGGTGCTGTCAGATGTACCATTAAAAGAACAAATATTTGACAGTTTAAATCTACAAAATGATAACAGCATAAATGCATTAGGGTTGCATATTAATGTCATGCAAGATAAATTCATTATTACTTCTCCTGAACCATTCAACTCACATTCAGTCACAAAAAGAAGTATATTAAGCTACATAGGTAGATTCTATGACCCTATGGGGTTTGTTAGCCCCATTGTAGTCACAGCAAAGGCCATTATGCAAAAGCTTTGGCTCCTGAACATCAATTGGAACGATATATTACCATCCAATGTTCAGCAAGAGTGGCTGAAATTTACGGCTGACCTAGCTGTAATGGAACCTATCCTAATAGATAGAAACATAGATATTTCAGAAATGCAGACAGCAGAATTAGTAGGCTTTTCTGACGCATCGAGCACGACGGCGTATGGGTGCTGTGTATACCTACGCGCCACGGACACGTCAGGTATGACGAAAACGCAATTACTCTGTTCTAAATCTAGGATCAATCCTGTACAAAAAAAAGGCCTCACAGTGCCTAGGCTTGAATTAAATGCTGCACTTTTACTGTCAAAATTAATAGCAAAGACCTATGACACAATCAAACTTAAAGTCAATATAAACAATGTTTACTTATTCTGTGATTCAAAAATAGTACTTGCATGGTTAAATACAGAAATAGCAACGCTTTTAGCCTATGTGGCGAACAGAGTGAATGCAATTCATCAAAATACTGGTAATTGGAGATGGTCTTATGTCAACACACATGAAAATCCTGCTGACCTCATTAGCAGAGGAGTAAAGCCGAGTGAGCTACATAACTCTGAGCTATGGTGGCATGGACCCCAATTCCTGCAAAACAGTGAGTACACATTTGTTTGCTATGACAGGGATAACACAGTACCTAGTGACCTGCTAGAAATAAAAAAAACTTGCTTGGCAGTTTCCAGCGCCGTGCCGCGTCAGAGCTGTAACCCACTTGAGTACGTATTTACACGCTTATATAATTACTCAGATATTCAAAAAATCGTCAGGCTTTTTGCATATATCTTGAGGTTTTTAAATAATCTAAACAAAAATAAGCAAAAGTTAAACACTAACTATCTAAGTAGCTCAGAGCTTCAGCAATCAATGAAGCTTATTATAAAAAACGAACAATGCATCCATTTTGCATCTGAAATTGATGCACTATGTAAAGGTAGCAATGTAAGGAGCAATTTATCAAATCTGCATCCATTTGTCGACGACTTAGGGCTTATGCGCGTTGGTGGTAGGCTCCATCACGCTGATATAGCATATGCTCAAAAGCATCCCATCATACTACCCAGAGGCTCTCTTATAACTAGCTTGCTTATCCGATATGAACATGTTAAGTCACTACATGCAGGACCAAAGCTTATACTTGCAAATTTAAATCAAAGATATTGGATTGTAAATGGCTTGTTAGAAGTGAAGAAAATAACACACAAATGTATTACATGTTTCAGGCAAAAGGCTACTGTGGCCAAGCAGCTAATGGGCTCCCTGCCAGCAAGTCGAGTTACCTCTACTAGCCGCCCATTCGAGAAAGTGGGAGTGGATTTCTGTGGGCCAGTAGAAGTGAAGCTGTCACGAGTCAGAAAATCTGTAGTCGGGAAAGGATATGTATGTGTGTTCGTATGTTTTTTTTCAAAATCTTTACATTTTGAACTTGCATCAGACTTAACGACACCAACATTCTTGGCTTGTCTTAGAAGATTCATCTCGAGAAGGGGAATCCCCACAGAAATCCACTGCGATAATGCTAGTACGTTCAAATGCGCAAGGAGCCAATTAGTTGAGTTGTATATGTTAGCAGCCTCACAAAGCCACCAAGCTAGAGTTCATAGCTTTGCATCAGAGAAAGGCATAAAATTCCACTTTATACCTAGTTACTCACCAACCTTTGGTGGGCTCTGGGAGGCTGGTGTCCGTAGCATGAAAAATCTCCTTAAGAGAGTATTACAAAGAGCTTTGTTAACTTATGAAGAACTAAATACAGTTCTTACTGAAATTGAGGCAATTCTCAATTCTAGGCCAATACTACAAATGTCCTCCGATGTAAATGATTATTGTTACTTAACTCCTGGTCATTTTATCATAGGCACTGCTCTTACAATGTACCCAGAGCAAGATGTAACTGAAATTCCACATAATAGACTTAAGTTTTGGCAGTTATGTACAAACTTAAAACAATCATTTTGGAAAACTTGGCATAAACATTATCTAAATATGCTCCAAAGCAGACCTAAATGGCTGAATGATGAATGTAATGTAAAAATAGGTAGTTTAGTTATTCTAAAAGAAGACAATACACCCTGTATGTCGTGGCCTATGGCAAGGGTAGTGAATATATTTCCTGGTCACGATGGCAAGGTTAGAGCAGTAGAAGTAAAAAGGTCTAACAACAAAACTCATATTAGAGGTATTCATAAAGTTTGTATATTACCTATAGATAATGATAGCTGATAAGTACCCACCTAGCATAACAATTATACTTATATGTTACTTACTACTATAGTTGCATAAGAATGTCAATAGATACATGATTTGTAAACTAACGTGAATTTATAGTAAAATTAAGAGTTATGTTTCAGTGGTATATGCACAAGAAGCTAAGGAAATTTAGTAATGTTTTCTCTAACTTTGAATGATGTTTGTAAAAAGAAGTTACTTATCTTTCAATTCAATATAACACTGGTACTAGAAGATAATTTAGTTTATATATCTTTAAGTTCCTACATACTATGTTAATAGAAGAAAAAATGTTAGGTTTGTTATGATACTTAACTGTTGACTGTTGCGGTTCAATTAGATGTATTGTAAATGTACTAGCAAAAGTGATTGCTACTTGTTGGGCTGCAGCATGTTACGCATTATGGCAACATTTTATAATAGTTTATTTTGTTAGCTTGGTATAGCAACACTGTTTGTTTTCTCTTTTTTTATCATCTGTCACCTTGAGCGAGTCAATAAACACGCATTTTACAAATTTAAAAGGTTTTTGGATTTCTTCTCATTCACGGCAGCCACCCTACAACAGTACACGCTCGAACATGGTCCTTCGAGCCGGACCAAGCGAGCCCAAAGGGCGAGCTCCTGGTGAGGCCGAAGGCCGAACTTTCGGTCCGTGAGGCCGAAGGCCGAGCGAATGGTGCGCGAGCCCGAAGGGCGAGCGCTTGGCGAGGCCACAGGCCGAGCCATGCTAGTAACTTGCGAGGCCGAAGGCCGAGCTCCGACTCGAGAGTATTTTCTACATCTCCGATTGGTCTCCATGGCAACTGCCCGCGGTAACCGAAGCACCTACGAGTGGGGTTCCATAACAAAAGTGACTTGGAACCCTGGACCCATTCTGCCTGTACCACCTTTTTATGGCAGTAGGGTGAATATGGTTTGGTGGTTACAGTTTGGATCCTTATTGTATTAAGAGTTTATATGGGATTTCATACTTCTATTGGAGTTTTGGACATTACTTTTTTTTAATGTATAACGTGCTTTTATGACAGTTCCTACTGACTCAATAGAGATGCGGGCCGCATGCGGCCCGCACACTGCCCGAAAAACTAGTATATAAATATATAAAGCTCGATTACCACTCACTGACTCATTGACATAAATGTTCTCCTAGAAGGAGCAGAGTAGGGTAAAAATGAAGTATGGCAAAAATGTTCGGGTGGTTTTGGTGAGTATGAGAAAAATCGAAAATCATTAAAGAGACGCCTGCCAAGTGATGATGGATGACGTATCTCAAAAACGGTACAAGATAGGTAGTGGGTGTTTGAACAAATGTCATAGGGAATCGGGAGTGCAGTCGAATGACACCTGTCAAAAATCCAAAATGGCGGATTTCAAGATGGCCGCCATACAAAATGCTCCGAGCCTGCTGAAGCGAGGCCTTTAGGCCGAGCTTCAGTAGGGGTGGAGCAGTTTGTATGGTGGCCGTCTTGAAATCCGTTATTTTGGATGTGCCCCACGTGCTCCTATCATTCTTTATACTGCATTTGGAGTGTTTTACCTTATATTTTCGACTGTATTAGGAGTTTTTGAGGGATTTTTGACTAAATTTGGAGTTACTGTCCTACATAAGTGAAGTAGCGAGCCCGAAGGGCGAGCTTCTGGTGAGGCCGAAGGCCGAACTTTCGGTCCGCGAGGCCGAAGGCCGAGCGTTTGATGCGTGAGCCCGAAGGGCGAGCGCCTGGCGAGGCCGTAGGCCGAGCCGTATTAGTAACTTGCGAGGCCGAAGGCCGAGCTCCGACTTGAGAGTATTTTCCACATCTCCGACTGGTCTCCATGGCAACTGCCTGCGGTAACCGCAGCAACTACGAGTGGGGTTCCTTAACAAAAGTGACTCAGAACCTTGGTACCATTCTGCCCGTACCACCTTTTTATGGCAGTAGGGTGAATCTGCTTTAGTGGCTACAGTATGGTTCTTTATTGTATTGAGAGTTTATATGGGATTTCATACTTCTAATGGAGTTTTGAAAATACTTTTTTTTATGTATCAGGTGTTTTTTTTGACAGTTCCTACTGACTCAAGATAGATGCGGGCCGCATGCGGCCCGCACACTGCCCGAAAAACTAGTTATATCTATATAAATGTACATCGCGCGAAATTCGATGATCAAACTCTTAATATCGTTATTTTTATTCAAATTTTTTGAATGAATAATTGTTTTGGTGTGTAATTACACTTTTAATACCTAATTATTTATACCTAGATATTTTCTTTTTATAGAGAAGAAAAGCATAAAGAGCTAAAAAGAAAAAGAAATTGTGAACGTCAAAGGACATATTATCAGCGTCAGAAAGGTTTGAAGAAAAATGAAGAAAAAAAAAAAGGTACGTTTAACAAATGCTGAACGTCAGAGGGAATTTCAACTTAAAGCAGAAAAATCCTACGTGGATATGTAATTTGATTTAATAATATTTAAAAACAAATTGTAGTATATGCCTCAATATTATTTAACTTTACGATTTCCAAATTTTTTTCACAGGAAAAGACGAAAATTGTGCAGTAATGAAGAGAATGTCGTGCAAGGTAGGGCTGTTGAAAATATAGAAAGTGTAACGCTACATGAAAATCAATTTCACTGCCAACATCTTCATATTTATGAACTGCGTAATGAATGCATTACTCCCGAAGTTATTCTACACAGGAACACAGGAATTCCTGGCGATGGTAATTGTCGATTCTACTCGCTCATAAGTATTTTGCAACTTCATATTGAGACTTGTGACTTGAGAAATCAATTACGGTATTCACCCTATTTAAAATCCTGCCATAATCTGCAAAAAGCATATAACATTCTATCAAGCACTAATGATTACGGAGATTTGGATTGATTGTACTTATTCTCAAAAATTTACAATCAAAATGTTTGTGTACATTATTGTTTTTACAACATAACTACAACGAATGAAGACACTATCTTTTGTCATTTGAAAGCGAATGATACACAAAACTGGATTCATCTTCATAGTTGTGAACAACATTTCACACCTTTTTATGAAGTATCAGATTAATTGGAGACAATACAAGACCAATATTCAACTATTGCGTGACAATTATGATGAAGATCCTAACGAAGATAACCATAACAATATTGAAAATGAAATTGAGATTCTTAGAGAAGATCGAATTGGTGAAAATATTATGGATTTTATTGTTGATGGTACTATTCCAGTTTATACAAATTATCGTAAATACAGTAGAAGTCATATTGATTTTTAAAAAGAATTTACGAGTAATTCATTTGGTCATTCTTGTATTATTTGCGACAGACTATGGTGGAAAAGAGACTTGAAAATGTCGACCAGTAAACATGAAAGTATTTTGAAAACAATACTGCAGGTTTTTTTTTTTAAATTATTCACTTTATATTTTTCTTTTTACATCTTGATAAAAGGAATTTTTATATTTTTAAGAATTACATACCTGGTGAAATTGATCAAGTCTGCTGTACGTGTAATACATCTTTCGAAAAAGAAAAAAGTCCTTTCATGTCAACCTACAATGGTTTTGCATATCCGAAAATTCCATCACATTTACCAACGTTAAACCTTATCAAGCAACGGTTGATTTCACCGAGAATACCGTTCATGCAGGTTCGTAGACTGAGACACGTTAATGGTCAGTACAGTATTTATGGCCAGATAATTAATGTTCCTGTCGAAGTTAATACAATGGTGAGACAATTGCCAAGAAACATTGAAGATGACCATTGCTTTTATGTGCATTTGAAAAAGAAGTTGATTCACAAAACTAGTTATGTCCACGAGCTGATTAATAAGAGCCTAATTAAAAAGTGGTTGTCGTATTTAGTATCTACGCCTCTTTATATTTATCATGACATTAAAATCGATGAATCTTTTTTACCGGCAATGAACGTACTTCGCAATTGAATATGGATGAAATAAGTGAACATGTGCCAATTGAAGACAATTTAGTTGCGCAGCAGCAAACTCTTTTGTGGAATGATGATTATTTTTTGAGTCTAGCACCCGGTAAATATAACAAGTCAGTCAGTATTTTAATAGATGAACATGTGGAAGAACTATCTTTTCCGACAATCTACGGCGGTCATTTTAGAATATACAGAGATGGTGTTATTGTTACTCCATTTATGCAAGCTACCAGCGAATTTCGACGTACTGCTAGTCGTGCTACTGACCCAAAACACCTATTATACATCGCTGCTAAAATTATGAGGTTGCGAGTTAGTAAATGTGTCAACGTTGCGTTTAAGCATGTTGGACAAGGCACTTCAATTACGAAAGAGACCATTCAATCTAAAGAATAAATAAAAAATAATTGTTTGGAAGCAAATCTCGCATTTCTTCGCTGCATATCAATTCGGCTTGGTTTTGGTCTGCTAAAAGTTTTTGTCTGTTAAAAGTTTTGCAATCAAAGAAAAGAAGTCCATTCGGAAAATATAGAGTAATACATTATTTCAAAAGAATAGAATTTCAACATCGTGGTACCCCACATGCTTATATTCTTCTTTGGTTGGACAATGTTCCTGAAGATTTATGAAGCAATGATCCTGAAGTAATGAAATTAATCGACGAATTAGTTACTGTGTCAGCGTCAGAGGTGTCTGGAAATATAAAATTAGTAACACACAAACACACATTCACGTGTTAATAAAAATATTGATCCTAATAAAAAACAAGAATGTCGATTTGGTGCACCATTTATGCCAACAAAAAAAACTATTAGTTTGATACCTATGACAAACACTGATCCTGATTACTCAGAAGCACTTTACAAAAAATATAAGAAACTATTTAAATCTATAAAAAATAATCTCGAAAATATTGACTACACGAATTTTGATGAATTTTACTCGCATGGTGGTATTATTTCTGATGATCATAACTAAAATATTATTCGTCCTGGTATCAATAGACCAAAATTATTCTATAAAAGGACACCAGCAGAAAAATGGCACAACACTTTCAATCCATTCGTATTACATCATATGAAATCGAACAAGGATTTTCAGATTATACTAGATGAATATGCTTGTGCAACATATGTTGTTGAATATGTCAATAAGCATAATAGAGGGATTAGTAATTTGCAAAGACAAATTATTGACATTATGGACGAGCATCCAGAATTTGACATTGTCGATATCACGAAAAAAATGAGTATTGACATACTTCAGTCTGTTAAAATGCCGGCACAAAAAGCTGATTGGTATTTATTAAGAGAACCTATGGCTAAGTCATCGGTGGTGACAGTCTACATTCCAACGGTATTTCCTACTAAACACGCAAGAATTAGAAAATCTATGAAAGAACTTGAAGCATTAGATGATGATTGTACGAACATTTGGAAAGAGAATTGGTTTGATAAGTATGACAAACGACCTGAAAAACTCTAGATGTTACGTTAGCACAATTTGTTGCAAAATATTACCTAAATACAAAGGGAACTTACACTAAAAGAGATACTGCAAGAATAATAAGATACAGGAACTATGATATGGCGGACAATTATAACGATTATAGGCGTGAGATAGTTCTGTTGCATGTTCCTTTTCAAAGTGAAGAAAATGATATTATTGCTGAAAATAAGTTCACTCAAATATACGAGAACAACAAAGATACGATATTAGAACGAAGGAAATAATTTGAATCAAATTTGGACATAGAGAAAACTTTAGAAATTTGTTGACAGTTGTGCCGAGAAAACGATGAAGAACAAGAAGACGGATTATTATTAAGAGCGGTTGATATATTGCATGAAAAAGATCCTTATGACATATTGCTACGTGATCCAAACTCAACTGCTAACGTTGATTTACAAAATGCATCTTTGCATAAACTTGGCGCTGTAGCTAAAAAGAGAAAATTTAATGGATTATCAACAATTCTATAATTAAATGCGAATGGCCAATGATCAACAAAGAGATATTCTTATGACTATAATTCATCATTTACAAACTTCAATTCAAAAACCATTTAAATTTTTTACGGGACTAGCTGGTACTGGAAAATCAATCGTTATCAAACTGATTATGGAAATTTTCAACAGGTTCACTGATAATGATGGTAACTGCAATTCCTATAATACATATGCTTCAACCGGCAAAGCTGCCGTGGCTATTGATGGTACAACTGTTCATACAGCTCTCAAAATTTCTCTTTCAAAACTTTTGCCTCTGTCATCAGAAACGTTGCAATTGTATAGATCTCTCTTCAGATATGTCAAAATACTGATCATTGATGAAATTAGCATGAACTTCTACATAACATTAATAATCGTCTAAAACAAATAACAGGCAAAAACACAGATTTCGGAAGTATAGATGTTATTTTGGTCTGAGATTTACGTCAATTGCCACCAGTGAGATCGACACCAATTTACAAGACAATCAGAACGAGCATTATTGGACCGCATGTATGGCGAAAATTGAAATTTTATCAACTTACCACAGTAATGAGACAAGCAAATGTTGCATTTTCACAAGTTTTGACAAAAATAGGTAATGGAGATGTACTAGATGAGGATGAGTTTCAACTTATTGAATCGAGATTTTTCAAAAAAGAGGATGTTGCTACATTATGTCCTGATGGAGTTCGTTTATTTTTCAAAAATTAAGATGTTGCCGCCTATTCCAATTTGATTTTGAGCCAATGTGAAAACAAAGGTCTTTCCACGTCCGTAGACGTCATTATTGGCGCTAAAAGTACTCAGCAAGAAGATAATTGTGGACTTAAATTACATAAAAAATCTGTTATTGACACTGGAAGACTGCCTTATCACATTACTTTTGTTGTTGGAAAGTATTATGTTATTACAACCAACATCGACTAATGGTTTATGCAATGGTGCTGTTGGGAAACTGGTACATCTAGAATTTGATGAAAGTAACACATTCATTAGAGTTTGGCTATAATTTTGTGGTTCATATAAAGTGGGTAGAAAAAAAGCAGCCGCTCTAGCAGTATAAAATAGAGTCGGCAATCTCGCTGTTCCCATTGAATTACGAACAGCAAAAATTTCATTAACATCGGATAGAAAATGTATAGCCAAACGCAAACATTTCCTATTAACTTCAGGTACAAGTTGGTAGCCGACTGCACGCAGCAGCAGCAGACGACATGTCGTCGCTTCATGTCATTATGACACGTCGTTGCGTCATGTCGCTGCAGTCATGGTTTCGAACCCGACTGCAGACGGCAACAGCAGATGGCAACCAGTTGATTTTGAGTGCTCCGTCTAACAAGATGTCTGACGTGTTCGAGAATAGTGATCGCATTTTTTTATATATTTTATTAGAAGAGGAAGAAGACGATGATGACTTGTTTTTATTATACTGAAAAAGACGAAAAGCCACACGTCCTACAAGTATATGCTTAAATGCAGAGCAAGTGAGGGAACTTATTCAATACTGATCAAAAACTATTTGAAAAGCGATATGAAAGAAATCAATTTTGAATAGAAACACGCTCGACGTGTCGTTGCTCGGGCGTCAGCGGCACTACTGATCTGCGGTCGGACGACACTGCCGTCTGCTGCTCAACGACGCGTCGCTAGCTTCAAGTCGCTAACTACGCAGGGAATTTCATAGGAATACGTAGAAACCAGTAGTTTCGCTGCGACACGTCGTTTGCTGCAGCTTCATGTCGTCCGCTACCAACTTGTACCTTTCAGCTCGTACTCTAACTATACATAAGTCGCAAGGTGGAACTTTCGACCAATTAGTATATGAGTATTGCACAATATAATAATTGCAAATTCTCAGGAACTCGTTTATGTTGCGCTCTCTCGGGTGAATAATATTGAAAAATTGTATATCACAACAAAAAACGATAATTCTACATTCATGTTTTATCATAATCGAAAGCAAGCTGCATCGACTGCATCTTTATTGCAAGAATTTAAAAGACTGTCTTTAAATAGTGTTCAGACGATAGCTCAAAGTGTATTAGATTTCATTAGTAATAGAAATGGCATTTCAATAATTACTTTCAACTGCCAAAGTCTAAATAGTCACAAATACGATTTACAAGATTCAGTTACGAGGCAAACAAATGTGTTACTTTTTACCGAAACTTGCATGACGCCTGATAATCCGATTGAAATACCTAATTTCAATTGTATTGTTCAATTCAAACGAGAAACTGTTCCAAAAGGTGAGGCAGCTATTTACCAAAATAATAATTATGTTACTAATGACTCCGAATATTGAAATAAATATTGCACACGTTAACGATGTTAATATTAGGCGCTCATTTGTAGGAGATATTTGTGCGTGCGTGTGCAAACTTAGAAATGACCTACTCATAGTCATGGTAGCAATTTACATTTCTCCGAATACAAAATTAGACGAGGTAGAGCAATTAATTTATCGCACTTTACTGGAGTTCACTGAAGAAGGGTCGAAAACACTTGGTACAAATGGTAATAAATTTCCACTTATCAACAACATCAACTTAACTGATGAAAAATCAGAGCAGTTGACAACAATTCTTTCGAAAATATTGAATTTGAAAATGAATAATGATCCACAAGAATCCACAACAAAATATTGACGCGGTATTTTCCAGATATTTAGAAAATATCAAGTCTCAAACTTATGTTTCTTATTTCATTTACCATAAACCTATAGTTTCAATGATAAATATTCCTGAATAACCTACATGTATTGTAAGATAATAAAAATATTTTGAACAATATTAACTTCTCATTGATTTAAATAAAAGAAAAATAATTGTTTTCTTATCGGTCACCACGCTCAAAAAGTGTAACTTTAATTAATATCAAAGAAAAAATATACTGCATGAATAAAATAAATAAATAATTATAATTGCATAAGTTGATAAAAAATGCTATGCAATAGCTTTACCGCGGCAGTCTCCGAGTGCCACACGTCTTTTTTTTATATGTTTTTTGGGTTTGCATGCCTACTGCGAGCTAAGAGTGCCCGCCGCGGCAACACTGGACCCCGCCGTGGTCCCTTTGACCGAAAACTCATCAATAGGGTTTGGAATATTTACATCAAGCAAAGTAATGAAAAATATTAAATAATACATTACAGGCACAAGATACTTTTCACATTAGGTGGTTCTCGTGCGTATTCAGTTAAAACATATAACAAAATACAGAGGAAAAATTTAAAATATATTTTTTTTCTTTTTTTCTAAAACAAATTCCAGTTTATCTCAAAATGTTTGTTAGGACTAACAGAAGTCAACCCTAAGAGGTTGTTAGCATTTAACCATTAACCCTGTATATTGGTCACTATCATACATATTTACCTTCTCTGGTTTTACATGCTAAACATCTCAGGATTAATTTAAACTGAGTGTACTTATGCCTAAATTAAGTTTTTTTTTTGTTTTGTGGTAATATAACTGTATCGGCCGAACTATCCACTGCTGAACGCAGCCTCCCCTATTAAGGAGGGGTTTGCCATAATTCCCACGCTTGGCAAATGTTATAGGGATCGCAGTATAAGATAGCAGTTCCTCAGAAGGCGCTGCTGACATTCTAGCTCAGCACCCCAGGGATAATATTAATAATGCTTGTTACTTATTATGTAATCCGCCGAGCTGGCGTTGTTGCAACCATAACAATATGAAAATTAATTATGTCTATTTGATCCACATTAAGGATACACAGTAGTAGTTCAAATCCGTTTGTCCACCATGGCAACTGATTTACGCAACTTGCCGTCCATGAAAATAGTCTTTTCTGTTTTACAACCCAGAATGGTTGCCAACAAAGAATTTGACACGAGGGTGAATTAATATATAGAAAGCGGATAGAACCTTTGTTTCTTATCGACTCTCTGACATCAATTTTTTTTTCTAAATTTCTGCGCAATATGATATCAGTCATTAACATGTTCACTTTGTTATGGAATATTAAAAATTTACTTCTTATATTGATGCCGAATACAAGTATATGCAGCGGTGAATTGATAATTTAGTAGTAATTGCTATTAAATGTTTGTGTCATTGGCTTTTGATTTTATAGCGACATACTGACACGAGAAAACTTGTTCCAATATATTTTAATGTATATTTGATCTATTTCATTGTCTGTGCCGTCGGCTTGACCTATGAGATTACCTCTTTCGATTTACATTAACATACATACGTGTCTTAGCTTCCCGTGCCGTCTAGATCCACTGGACAGAGCCTAATCGTCACTCAACAACGCGCGGGGAGTGCGGCGCGCGGGCGGTTGTCCGCGTGGTGTACGTTTTCGATAGACCCGCGGTGCACCCGTGTCTCTGTCTGCTACTACGCAGTGTATCTATTATTAGTTACTTAGTTACATTAACGACGAGTATTCGTTCGAGATCCTAAAGCGTGGATCGTCAGTGTTAGTGTGAATTAACATTATTTACGGATTGACATTCTTTCATGGTAAGTTATTACTTTACTTGTAAGTGCTTGTAAAGTTTTTATGTACCTTTTGAATAGGAATGTACGAAATAGTATCTATACGTTATTGTTATAGTGCTATTGTTGCTATTACAATGATTTATTTGATCATAATATGTTATCAAGTTCTCTCCCTCGCACAGGAGAAAGTTATGATTTGATATACAATCTGCGTGCCACACAGCCCAGATTTGTGAGTTCATCCCAATATGTTAGCAATGGTCTAATACCATAAACATTGGGGCATAATTAACTCGTAATCGTTAGTAAACATGACAAACGGCTCAAATTTGTTAGCCGTACGAGCCAACTCCGCGAGCCGTATGGGTCAATCTCGTGAGCCGTCCGGGTCAATCTCGTGAGCTGGACGGGTCAATCTCGTGAACCGTACTGGCCAATTTTGTGAGCCATACGCAGCAATCCCATGAGCCACAAGGCTCAGTCTCAGGAGACAAATGATTCCATTTCATGAGCTTTACGATCTTAACTCTTGAACCATAAGGAATGAACTTAGTGGAATAATATTCTGAAGCTTATTTCACTTGTTTTAGTCTTCATCTCCTGCGGATATGCACATCCTCGAGTTTTTACTTAGCTGGGAACCAAATGATTCCGAGGACCACCTTATCCTAAATAGAATAATAAGGTTGATTAATGGACATCTACTCGAAGGATGGCAACAATGGAGGATCAGAATTCTGGACAAAGAAGATATGCTGGGAAGCGAACTAGACTCCAAGATTCTGAATAAAATTCGATTTGCTATTCCAACTGTTGGACTGGCTGGCAAGGGCTTTTTCACCTGACTGGACTTCCCTAAAAGAAAAAACTTACAAAGATATAAAACTGAAAATTTTGAACTGGCCGCTATGCGTTGGTTTTATAACCCACCCTATGTCCTTGGCTGCAAGATCTATCCTACTTTAATTGTGTCAGTCGCATCGAGGAAGGGGGATAGACGTCGTACTGCGGTACGAATAGGCTGATTACTTCGCAAGCATTCAATAATGTCAGGGAAGGCAATTCTTTATACGATTTTAATTAAAAACACCAAGGCATCCTTTCGTTCAAGGGCAGTTAGGGAAGGATCTGTACGACGTGAACTAGGGTTTTTGGCATTATGAACAAACCTTAACACAAACCCTACCACACCAGTAAGCTCATGGAAGACACTGAAACGTACTAAAAGAAATGAAGAACAAGAAGGGGAGTTTCCAGACCTACCAGCAAACAGCGAATCCCGGGAAAGTCATAACGTAAAGATCCCACATCAACGGGTTAAATTTATGTGAGGTAGGTCAGTGATAAAGGAATTCCACTCTTGCAATAATTCAGGGGGGAGAGGGTCCTCCCATCCAATGTCTGACAGACAAAAATTTTAGCAAAGACTTTGGCTTTAAACACTACAGGGGAAATCCAACCGCATGGATCATAGGTGCGAGCAATAAGGGACAGTACAGTACGCTTAGTAGCTTGCGTTTTAAGTACTGAAGAGAATTTATAGAAAAAGGCATGCGTCACGAGATTGTATCGTGCACCTAGTACAAGTACAACTTGGGGATACTCTGCATCAGCAAATTGGTGGGGGTTTTAAAGATATTCAATAGATAGATCGTCTAAGAGCTCGGGGCAGTTAGAGGTCCATTTTCGAAGCTCATAGCCGCCATATGCCATTATACTTTCAAGTTGGGACTTCAATTCATGAGCTGATGCGAGGTCAAATGCACGAGAAAGGCAATCATCAACGTTAGATCGTTATTCAGGACTTCGGCCGCTAGGGAAATTTATGCCGCTCTTGTTCCGCTAGCTCGTGCAGAACTCTAATGGCGATGTACGGACTTGACCTTAAATAGGTATTGGTTGTAAGCTCTTAGGTGAGAAGGGGATTCCCCCTCCGATCCCCTTCTCTCACGCCACAAAATCAATTGGTACATACGATCTTCCGAGTAATCCATGACATTCGGAACATCATACAAATGTCAGTCACAAATACCACAGAATGCCTTCCAAAGTTTAATAAGATAAGGGTAATATAATTCTGAAATTTAGGGCCGGCGTGGAGGCATTGGTTTAGGGAAACGCGATTTTTAGGGAGGAATTAAATGTTTAGGTAGCTCAATCACAGGGAGTACACCAGCAATAACATCAATTATTAGAGCTTCCGTAAAAAACTTAGGGTAGAAACTAGACAACGATTTAAAGGTTAGAGACACAAAACCGCAGGCTCGAGTAGACTCCAAATTGCCCACACCGCGTACGGGGGCAATCGCAGCACACATATTATGTAAATTTAAACGAGAGGATAATTCACTAGTTATAAGGCAACCCTCCCCCGTGAGGTGCCGGGTTAGAATTGCACCTCCCCATATCATCCCGTGGGTGTCGGAAGAGGCGACTAAGGGAAACATACTGGAAGGTGGGCAGCAGCACCTTCTAAAGAACTGCCGTCTTACACTGCGATCCCCAAGCCGCCTGCCAAGCGTGGGGATTATGGCAAATACCCCCTTAATAGGGGAGGCTGTGTTCAGCAGTGGACGAGTCCGCTGTTACAGTAAGGCAACCCTACCCTGCGGGGAGATTACGTATCTTCTGTAGCAATGAACTGCTGATTGCAACATACTTGCTCAGTGCTAACAAGATTATATTTCAAAATTACGGACAACAATAGGTACGCAACAATAACTTAGGCTTATGAAGTAGATAAACAGGTAATGCAAGGTAAAACACAAGCACAATAATATAATATCAACATAACATACGGTATTTTACGTAATCCGGAAGACGTCAATGAATGTAGTTCAGCTATGCAGAACAGGATAAGGAGGAGTTCAATTCATTAAATGATACATTCACGGGAGGGTAGGCCAAACATTCAGAAAAATATGTTCAGTACAATTATCTTGTGATTTACTGCTATTAGAACATTATAACTTATAAAAGGGCTACTATTTAAATGCTGTTAGGTGTTTGTAACTATAACAACACAGTAGGGACTCTGGTAACACGACAATATGATTTATCGTTTCAATCGATGTGCCACCGCGGGTAGGAAGAATGTCTAACTTTAATAGGGTTTTAGGTATAAACCACGAAAATGAAAGGCCGCGAACCACGCTCTGCTACCAAAAATGTGTTTACGCTGAGACGTGCTTAAATGGAAGGTGCAGAAGGGTAGGACTCACATGGGATAGACGCTCGATGGCTCGCTGAAACTCTCGAAGGAGCTCGGAGCGTGGATGCACTGCCTGCTCACTTATTAACGATAAGCACTGGTATTCTATAAACACTGATGTTCTATAAGCACTGGTGTTCTATGGGCACTGAATTTTGGATATAGGGGGTATAGGGGTATCAGAGGAGGGGTTAGAAGATGTGATGATATGAGAAGGTCATTAGGGATGGGACACATTGCACAGCGTAGGTATACATATGATAACAAGTTATTACTCACATTTACAATGCATGCCTTCAGGAAGGAATATTCCCAAATATTTGGAAAAAGCCAACATAATTCCGGTATATAAAAGTGGTGTGAAGCACAACGTGGAATATTATAGATCTATATCTATTTTATCTACTCTGTCAAAGATTTTCGAAAGATTAATATATAGTAAAATTTATCCAAGCATACAAAGTATTATTGTTCCAGAACAGCATGAACTTGTTAAGCGTCGATCTACTGCCACTAACCTTACCGTTTTTACGAATGATCTCTTCGAGAGCATGGATAGGCGCTTGCAAGTACATGCTGTGAACACTGATTTAAAAAAAAACATTTGATAAAATCGATCACAAGCTGCTATAAGACAAAATTGCATTCAACGGTATTCGTGGTAATCTCCTACGGTGGTTCATTTTTTACTCGTATGTTACTAATAGAACTCAGGATGTAGTGTTGAATGGCTTTGAATCAGCGTGATTATCTGCGGCAGAGCCACTATAGTAAATACCTATTAATTATATCTTAAACTTGGGACTCAATTATCGTGACATCTGGAATCCCGCAGGGATCGATTTTGGGACCACTCATTATTATTTTATTTATTAATGATATATGCACGTGCTTTAAATCATCAAAATTTTTATAATACGCTGATGACCTGAAAGTTTATAAAACTTGTTATAAAACTTTGACCTGATAGTTTATAAAACTTGTAGCAAATTGCGGTCTTCAACATTTGAAGACCGTAATTTGCTACAGGAATATTAAACAACCTCTCGTTATACTGCATCGCCAACAAATTACAGTTAAGTCTGCCTAAATATAACGCAATCATATTTACCAAAAAAATAATATTATTTCATATGACTATGAACTTAACGGTGAGCAGCTTACAAGAGTTTACGTAATTCGAGATCTAGGTATCATGTTGGATGCAAAGCTATATTTGGAGTCGCACATAGATACCATTATAAGTAAAGCATTTCGAATGTATGGTTTCGTTATGAAGTCATCGAGAGAATTTAAGAATAAATCATCATACTTACTTTTATATAAAACGTTAGTGCGTTCTCAAGTGGAGTACGCCCTTTCCGTCTGGCATCCCTTTTATAAAAAATATTCAGAATCTTGAGAAACAGTGCAACGTAAATTCTTACGGTCTATGCATTATAGGTGTCATCGTCCCAATGTAAGTTATTCAAAACTTTTGAATTTGTATAATATTTTGAGTCTCGAATCTCGTTGCATCTCTCTGATCACTACATTTCTATACAATATTTGCAATAAAAAATTTAACTATACAGTACTCTATTGTACTGTGCTCTAATGTATATCTATTTATAAGTGCTATATTGTGCTAAAATCATGTCAAATACGCAAAGTATGTAAGCGTAATTTTTTTTACACATGGAAATGTAATAGTAATGCCGGCATTCACGCACCGCTACGCCGAGCAGTTGATATATATAACACTTATTTTGTTAATTTAGATATATTCAGCACTAACTTATCTAAATTTTAGCGTCAAATTTTTACCTTTATGAAGGCCGATGATCAGTAAAATTTTTAAACATGTAATTATTTAAGGTTAAAGTTATTAATGTTGTAATATTACTACGTATTAGTGTAATTACAATAAACACAAGTACTTTTTAGGTACATATATATGTTTGATAGATAAGCGTATGTTGTAACGAACAGCATACACACTAACCGCATCTATTTAACTAGAGAACTACGGTATGAGTCTAACAGTTGTAAACTTATTGCATAAGCTATATTATTTTTATACTATAGGTATTAGATATACTAAACTGTATTGTTAGTACTGTTTGTAGTTCCAAAATAAATAAATAAATATAAAGTTTAGCAGCTACACATACTAGTCCCACATGCCTCGCACTCTTCCTTACCAAGTCTTCTGAATAACATATTAATATATATTTTTTCAGTACAACTCATAAAACACAGCTTTGCCAGGATGTTCTTCAAGTTTTTTTATGAATATCGACGATACTGATATTGTTTGGTAAATATCGCCATAAATAGGCATATTAGGCACCGTATTGTGGTTCTACTTCTTGAAAAGATTCCTATTGTCGAGTAAGTAATTGGCGATCAAACTCAGGTGTATTTGATGCTTGTCTCTCTTATCACATACAATTCCACCGTTGGAATAGACGTTATCAAACGGCAGAGATTTTTTTATTATTTGTCACCTAACGTGGTCATAATAAATACTGTTTTTACTTCAAATCAAGTTCCAATATCAGCTTAAGTTAAAATATTCTTTTCGGTTAAATGTAGAAATTATTTTTTGGGATTGCTAATGAAATGTGGGACCGAACATAAAAATTGTCTGTTTTCCAAGTTTGTCTGTTTAGGCGGCCAATACTTTCAGTTTGCGTGTTCGCGATCTTGCTCTTAAATTTTTTTTAATCATTTTTGAGGCATATTTCCTTCCTAACTGGTTTCACATTATGTCCCATCCTCTTCTCATTCTTTTTTCCTTCCTTTCTTATTTTTTTTTTCATTTGAATAAACTTCTATAATATCAATTTCTCTTTATTGAGTTTCTGCATCAGTAGTGTCTTGTAGTACGGTTTCTACCTTAGTGTTAATGTAAGATGCAGATTTTCGAGAATTTTGTTAGTGCCATTATAGTGTTGCGTCTTCTGCGTATGTACTGTTAATTTGTGCATCGTAATTAACTAAAATCAACAGTTAAACGTCTCTGGCTGGTAGGAGTTTGCGTTTTACAAGTTGAAGTAACAGCTTTGTTTTATGTCATTGGGACGGAAACAAGCATTAGACTCACCTGATGTTAAGCGGTATCATCTGCCTATAACAGATGCATTTTGTTCTAAGTGACGAACTGTACTGCTATCATTCTGAAATATACAATTATTACGTTTCATGTACCTGTAATTAAATTTACTGACTCTCAAGGACTGCTGCCTGAACACTCTGTTAGGTGCTTAGTTACACATTTTCTACTTGAGGATGATAGCTATTTAGGAAAGCGTTCGCGAAAGGACCTTACACCATGCGATAAAGCTCAAGCTGGCGCTGGGAATCAACCCAAGGACCTGCGGCATGGCGATCCATAGCTGTTACCACTCGGCTAATTCACTTCCCTTGGGTATCGTAAAAGGCGACTTAATAATAATAACCAGAAGGCAGGCATCAGCGCCTTCTGAGGAACTGCTATCTTACACTGCAATCCCCAAGACGCCTGCCGAGCATGAGGAATATGGCAAGCTCTCCTCTCAACGGGAAAGCTATGTTCAGCAGTGAACAATACGGCTGAGATAGTTAAATATTTTTATGTTAAATATTGTTTTGTATAATGTACTGCTCCAAATAAATAGGGGACCAAAAATTTGAAGTAGAACAAAATTTTTGCCTGAGGTTTTAATTATACCTGGCCACTAAATAATGTGCAGAGGCATTGTTGAAAAAATTCTAAAGAAATGAGCATTGGCGTTTTTGGTATTAATTACCCAATATGGAAACTTCTATATTGGGGGCCAGTGCTTTATATAAATTATATATCAATATTAATTTTCGGACCTGTTTTTATCTCCAATTGGATTATCGCAAACAAAGCATTTTTTTAATTTAGATATTTAAAAACATATTTTATAGTAGTATTTGAACAATTAACAAGAATAAACATATATATATATACGCACCGTCCCCTATGACGGTTAAAGTAATACAATTGGAGCACAAAATTTCGGCTAAAAATTCCGAGTCCAGGTTCCCGAGGAGGTTTCGGCATCCGATGCGATATCGGAGTACGAGGGTTCGATTCCAAACTTGGGCAAAAAAAAAAATGTACTCCTATTGGAGTACAATTTTCAATTTGTTAAATATATTTTCGCTTAGCAAGCGATAGTGCTTGTAATAATATTTAGAAATATATATAATATTTATATATATTTAATAATAATTCTATTCTCTAAAAAAGATGACTAACTAATTTATTTACAGCATGCTTCATTTTTGTCGGATGTGCTTAGATTTTTTGTTATGGCCTTTCAAACCGACCCTGCGTGGACTTTATGTCCACAAGATAATTCGAGTCAAGTAAGCTGTTTCACAACTACTGAAGTCATTGACAGTTGTAAATATAGTAAAACTTATACTGTAATGTATTTAAACGAGACATCAACACACTATTATTATATGTGAGTTTTGCTCGTAAAGAGATTTAATTGTTATATTATGTAAATTATGATGATAATGATGTATATTTTATGTTATTGTGAATGATTCAGAAATAAACAACCGACCAGAAAGCTGCTGATACATTTTAAATCAGTTTATTTCATCGTGTTTTTTATGTAAGAATTATTTCATATAACTTACCCAAACAGACAATAATATTTTTATTTTCTTACAGATATTTCTATACAAGCTTTGATAGAAGTTTATTTACTATTAAATTATTTCTGACTGCGATAGTATGGCTATCAAACTTTTTCTTAACTACAGTCACAGACGAGACCCTAATAAAAGTAAGTATATTAAACTAGTGTTTATTTTTTTACTTAGATCATATATCAACCAACCCCCTTCCCGCCGCACCATCGTGTCGTAAACACGTACATTTGATTAGCTCATGGAAAATATTCATCAAAACAAAAAAAAACCATTAAAATTAAACCATGCACCAATGTGAATATTTATTATTTTATAAATATGTGTGTTAATAAGTTAGGTTAGATATTGTGCAATTTTTTGGAAACATTCCGGCTTTTACAACACAGCTGTACAAAGAATAATTTCATTCGGTAAGAAATCAAAATTACTACATATTTCACTATGTTTATATAATTTTTAAACTTTAAGTAATTCGGCAAAATATCTTGTTTACGACTCTACGAATCAGCTGATAGGTTTGGTAAACACAATACACAGATTAGACAGAATTAAAGTCTAGAAGGAACACAGCTGACAACTATAACTGAGCAAAGATAAGTTCAAACATAAATTATAAAGATATAGTTATAATACTTTTATATATAAAGAATTATAAATTATATATAATATTAATAAATTTGTTTATTGATCAAAAAAGTTACATTGCTTAAACACTAATTGTAATACTATATCATCAAGGTAACAAAAATGAACATTGATTACAAAAAAATGTAAAAGTTATTTATGGAGACTTTATTTGTGAGCAAGCAATGACTACCTTTAGCTAATTGAAGAATTTTTAAAAATAATTTAATTAAATTTAAATTGAAATTAAAAAGGCGACAAAACGGTGGCTGGCAGAATGTTGTAAATGATCATAACATAGTTACAACAACTGCGAAAAGACTGAAAGAATGTACTTATATTATAGTCGGGACAACAATTTAGAGGTTTGTATCATATAGTAATATTTACAGTTGTGGATATCAATACATCAAACATAGTTTCAGCAGGCATCAAAATTACAAATGGGCACCTACCTGAGTATGATATGTAAAAGGAATTTCAGAGAAGAATGTTGCAAAAAGTATAATCTTCTATGCACGGGTGGGAAAAAACCTAGGAAAGAATTATTGATTACATGGATTTGTCCGGAATAATATTGTAAATAAACAAAAGGAGGCGATAATAGCGCCAGTAGGTGTATCAAATAAACCCCGTGCTCCAAATAAATCAGATAAAACCAGCTTTTATTGCTGAGAATACAATATTTAGATGTTATGTTACTGACGATCGCTTTTTATTCTTTCCTCTCCCAGCTTGTCCTCCGAGATAGGCCTTTTTTTTTGATGAGTGGAGATGTTTTCGCACTGCCACTCCATCGCGGGGGTGATGGAAGGGGATGTGTAGGACTTGAACCCACTCAAACCCCCCCGTGATCAGTCCTTTTTTTTTTTTATTTTTTTTTTTTTGACCCGGGAAAATCCTTTATGGATACCACCCGGCTCCGGGGGGAGCAGGGTGGTTATGTGGGAGTCCTCGCCTGAGGGGCCTTACTACCCCCACGGGGGGGTAGTAAGTGAGGTTACCCACTAAAAACCCGGGATGAGCAGTCTGCCGCCTAGTCGGGGCGAGATGGGGTAGCGTTAGCAATCACCATCTCGCCCCGGCGGTTGGCCCGTCATCAGTGACGGGCCCCGGCCAAGGGAGGGATGACCCAGCTCATTAGGGCCATCCCCCAGACGTGTGGGATCGTGCAAGTCAGTGGAGAATCCCCCGACTCTCCACCGATGATCCGCACAACACTAGGATAGAGCGAGAAGGCGCCCGAATCGCCTTCTCCTTCCACCAGTTCGTCTACGCCGGAGCGGGTCTGAAAGGACGTCGTCCTCCCTCGCCCGCTCCGCAGCCTCTATCTGCGCCATCACCTCTTCGCAGAAAGAGACCACCGCCTGCCACGATCCGTCGCTGCCGAGCATAGCGTTAACCACGCTCGGCAGCGACAGATCTGCGCCTATGACCGCTGTGAGGGTGTGCCGCATGGGACTCCACGCGGCGCACTCCTCCAGCGTGTGGAGCGCCGTGTCTTCTGGCGCTCCACACTCGTGACAGGCGGGGGTCGCCTCACGTCTTGCGATGTGATGCAGGTACTTTCTGAAACATCCATGCCCGGAAAGCACCTGCACCAATCGGAAGGTGAGCGACCCGAATCGCCGCCCTACCCACCTCCGAAGGACCGGGCGAATGGCATCCACCGTCCTTTGTCCAGGGACCGGTGGAGCCAGGTCCTCCGTCCACCGCCGCAACAGGGCGGCCCGCGCCTGCCGTCGGATGCGCGTGACCTCCTCCCACGCTGGAGGCTCCCCGCGGGATCTCCTCGCCGCCACGAAGTGGTATACTTCGGCGAGGATCTCCGCTTGGAGCTCCCAGGGGGGATCACTGGCCAACACGCATCCCGCCGTCCAGGACACCGTCCGGTACCCACGTATCGCCCTCGTCGCGATGACCCGCTGCGGACGACGCAGCAGGGCCTTATTGGCACGACCGAGGGCGTCCACCCAGACAGGTGCCCCGTACAAGGCCATACTCCGGATCACTCCGGAGTACAGACGACGACATGTGGCGCTCGGGCCGCCCACGTTGGGCAGCAGCCTCCCAAGGGCGGCTGCGGCGCCTATGACTTTTGGGGCCAGTTGAGTAAAGTGGGCCCCAAAAGTCCACCGCCCGTCCAGGATGAGACCCAGGTACCTCATCTGGGTCCCAACCCGGACCAGGACCCCGTCCAGGTCTATCCTCGTTCCTGGAGGGGGTCCCCCCCGAGGCCCATGGAACATTAGGGCCTCGGTCTTGGAGAGGGCGACCTCCAGCCCCAGGGCACGTATGCGGCCGACCACGAGTGTTGTGGCCACCGTGGCCCGCCGCACCGTCTCCCCGAGGTCCCTCCCCTTGACTACGACTAGCGTGTCATCCGCGTAGCACGCAACCCGCATACTTGCGGGAAACGTGCCGCGGAGCACCCAGTCGTAGCCAATGTTCCACAGGAGCGGTCCCAACACCGACCCCTGTGGAACCCCGCAGGACACGCGACGTCGCCTCAGACCGTCGCGTCCCTCCACCAGGACCGCAGATACAGGGGCACTCCGTGATAGCGGAGCGCCTCCCGTATTGTCCCGTGCGGTAGGCTGTTGAAGGCGTTGGCAATGTCAAGCGAGACAGCCAACGCCTTTTCCCCCCCGCCGACTGCGTCCTGCGTCCACCCCTTGATCCAGAGCAGGGCGTCTATCGTTGACCGCCCTGCTCTGAATCCGAACTGGGCCTCTGAAAGGTCAGGCCCAGTTCCCCCCAGGTGCCGGATGACACGGGAAGCCACTATTCTCTCCAGTAGCTTCGCCGTGTCATCCAGCAGCACGATTGGCCTGTATGCGGCGGGCGAGTCTGCGTCTCGCCCTTCCTTCCGCAACAGGCACAATCGCCCGTCCTTCCAGAGCTTCGGGAACTGACCCGAACTGAGGCAAGCGTCGAACAGTTCCCGAAGCTGACCGCCCATCTCCCTAAGGGCGATCCTGAGGACCCGCCCGGGAATCCCGTCTGGTCCCGGGGCAGTCTTCTTGCCTCTCAGGCGGGAGACTGCTACCTCCATCTCCACCTCTGATATAGGCGGAATGGAGGCCGGGTCCTCCTCCTCCTGGAAGGACGGGGTGGCCATCGGTAGAGGGGTGTAGTGGGGGTCACTGTCGGGGAATAGCCCCCCCAGCACCCTCTCCAGGAGCTCTGGCTCCAGGGACTCCGCGACAGGGGGCGCTCTGCCCCGGAACTTATTCCGGGCAGACTTATACGGGCGCCCCCATGGGTCCCTGTCGAGGCCCTCCAGCTGCTCGCTCCAGCCGAGGGCCTTAGCCCGGCCGATGGCCAGCTTCAGCTCCTGTTTGGCTGTCTTCACATCACCATACAGGAGCTGCTCGGCCGCCAGCTGCTCCGCCGGCAGCTGGTCATCCGTCCGGCCGTGGCGGCGCCTCCTGCAGTGGTAGTAGAGGCGCCGCGTCTCCGAGCATCGCGCTTGGAGATCCTCAATCTCCGAGCACCACCAGTAAACTTGGCGGCGCTCGGGGTGGCGTCGGGACCTCGGCATGGCGGCGTCGCAGACCGCCGTCACCGCCTCTCGGAACCGGCTCGCCGCGACGGCCACCTCCGGGTGCATGGGGCCGGCAACCCACGACTGCACCATAGCCGCCTCTTCAGCCAACTCGGCATCGAGGCGACCAATCGCCCAGCGCGGGAAGAGTGCCCCATCCACGCGCCGAGTCCCTCCTTGGTGGGAGGTGGCGATCTCGAACCGTATGTAGTTGTGGTCCGAGAGAGTCGCCACCTCCGCCACCACTCTCCAGGCCTGGACACGTGCTGCGACTTCCGGGGTGGCGAACGAAACGTCCACCACGGACCCCCCGTTGTGTCGCACGCACGTGTGGACTGACCCTCTGTTGAGCAGGGTCAGCCCTGCGGCAACTGCCCACTCCCTGACAATCTCCCCGCGAGTGTCAGTGGAGGGGTTGCCCCAGGCCTGGGCCTTGGCGTTCAGGTCCCCCATGAGGAGGACCTGACGTGGCGCCTGCCTTCTCACCGCCGCGGCCAGGAGGTCTAGATAAACCTCCAGCTCCGCGACGGTTCTGTTGGGGGAGAAGTATGTGCCGACTACCGCATACCTCTCCCACTTGGCCACCACGTACCCTGAACCCCTCTCTGACACCGAGAGGGGGGGCCGCCACCGGCACGTCCAATAATGGCTACGGAGCCGTCCAGATCCCCAGCCCAGTAGGGATGGGACTGGGGAATGTAATACGGCTCCGCAGCGACCGCCAAATCGATGCGCCACTGCGCCAGGGACTGCATGAGCAAATCCTGAGCCCTGACGCAGTGGTTCAAATTAGTCTGGAGGAGGTTGTGCTGTCCGACTTGATCCATATCAATCGGACGTCACAACCTCCATGCTCGCCGCGCGGCGAACAGCCTCAGGAGCGGCTCTGGCGGCCGGTCGGGGGATGGCCGGGGTCCTGGCGGCCTGTCCCTTCGTCTTTGGGGGGACACAGTTTTGTCCCCCCATCCTGTGCTCGGCAGGTCGCCCTGACTCTGCGCATATCGCGCAGTGCGGGGCCCTTCTTTGGCAGCTTGCCGCCCTGTGGCCTGCGCCTCCACAACGGAAGCACAGGTCCCCCCTGTCTGCCGACGAGGGACACTGTGGGCGCGTATGCCCGAGTCCCATGCACTTGAAGCAGCGCATGGGACGCGCCGCCAGTGCCACCACTCGCACCGAGCTCCACCCCACCAACAGCCTGCCCTGTGCCAGCACCAATTTGGCTACTGGAATTGGGCAGGAAACCAAGGAGGAGCCGGTCCCGCCGTAGCTGCGACGTATCTCCCCGACTCTGACGTGGAGTACGTCGCAGCCGCCCACCTTGGCGACCGCCGCCGCCACTTTCTCCTTTGTGGCGGCGTCGTCCAGGCCCGTCACGTGCAGATCCACGGACTTTACGGGCCTCGCGACGTTGGCCACCTCGGACAGGACACCGCGGAGCTTCTCCGCGAGCCTGTCCGCTTTGTCGCTGCTTTGGGAGCCAGGAATTTCGAGCATCCTGGCTCCTGTGGCCATCTGGCGGAAGTGGATCCGGTCGATACCCAATCCTTGGAGATCGACCTTCTCCTGCGCCCTCTCGATGATGGCGCTGTAGGTAACCCCCTTTTCCGCGGCTTCGGGCTGCAGCGTCAACACAACAGCCGCGGATTTCGAGGGTTTCAACGCCTTCGCCTTTTTGGGCTTGGCGGCAGCGGAAGCCTTATTTGATTTAGGCTTCACGGTGGAGGGGGGGGCACGGACACGAGCTGCTGGGACAGGAGCGGGAGCGGGAGCGGGCGTTGCTGAGGAGGACGATTTGCCCTTTCCTTTACCTTTCCCCTTTCTTACTACTGTTGCCCAGGTGTCCGCCTTGGCAACAGCAGTTGGAGTCCTTCTTGGGGGGGCGATGGGAGCCGAAGTCGAGGGGGGGGCGATGTGAGCCGAAGTCGAGGGCGTGGCAGCAGTAGCCTGCGGGGCCTGGGCAACCCGCTTGCGAGGGGTTGGTTCCGGGGGTGGGGGCGCAACAGCTACTGCAGCCTTCTTTGCGTCCGCTCGGAGAGGCGGGCGAAGAACCGGCGCTGGCAGGAGGCGATCCTCGATGCCAGCGAGTCGGGCATTGAGCATTTGCCCGAACGTGGCAGTCAAGGAGCGCGTCATCTGCTCCACTAACTCTGCCCCTACTACAACAGCAGGGGGGGGCGGCGTCTCGACAGCAGCGGCTGCTGCAGCAGCAGACGTAGCGGCAGCCGCCTGGGTCCTGGCTTCAGAGAAGCCTCGACGCAGCGCCTTCACCTCTGCCTTGGAGGCCTCCATTTCGAGGCGCAGGCGACTGTTTTCGGCTCTTAGCCGCCGCGTCTCTTCGGCCTCACTCCTGCAAGCCAAGGCGTCAACTACTTCCCTTAGGGTCGACGCGGACCTTTTCAGGCGAGCAACAAACTCGCCCTTTAGGTTGCCAGATTTCTTGGCAACCTCTAGGATGCAGGCGAGCATACCTCCTGCGTGAGCCCTCAGCTCTTGGGCGTTTAGTGTGCTGATGTCACCAAACCCGGCAAGGACATCGGAATCACTTCCGGTGTCAAGCAGACTTCCAGCAGCCACAGCGGCCGACCCTTTTTTGTATTTCCTGCTTTGCAGGACCTCCGCCAGCTCCTCCACCAGTGGCTTGGGCGGTGGCTTCAAAAACTCTTCTCTTGTGGGGCCAGCTTTTGTGCTCTTCGCCCTTCCCCTCCGCGCCGTATTGACCTTGGCGGCCACCATCCCTTCGGTCTCAGTATCCGATTCTAGGTAGCCGGGTGCGTAAAACGAAGAGTAAGGCCGCTTCCTGCGGCTGTCCCCCTCGTCACCCGACTCTTCAAACACGGACTCCACGTCCGACCTCCTTTCGTCTCCCATGGAGACCTCCGACAGATCCCGGGAAGGAACCCGTGAAGTTTGGCCCTGAGAAGAGCCGTTTTTCAAAATCTCAATAGTGCCGCTCGAGCGGTCTTCAGACGTAGCATTTAGTTGGCCCTGAGAAGGGCCTTTGGTGAACTTCCCTTTGGCGTCTCTATTTACTTTCGACATTGGCATATTTTTCGACATACGTAATAATTATAGATATAATTATTGTTCGTGACCATAAGCAAAATTGTTGGGAAGTGGACAGGCTTCAATCTTTCTACTCAAGCCTCCGGAAGTTTAGAGTTCAGAAGACTGACAATACCTTGGAGGTATTTTCCCGAAGTCTAAGGATACACTCATCATCGGGGTTTTGGAACTAGTCCAGCCAGTTTGTCCCCGCCTCCAATAACGTGAGTCATCGGAACAGGGGTCACTACCAAATAAAAGACAGCGGTTATTTTCGATTATGTAACAATACGTTTGACGGTAGTAGGCGCTGGTGTTTGCCAGTTAGAGGGGTCCCTATTTTAACACACACACCGCCAAACTGTTTTTCATCTACTCATAAACATGACAAATTATCTGTAGCCTTGCCTTAAAACTACAATTTATACACCGTAAGTCTATTTTGTCATCTGTCTTAAAGAGGTGCTAAGCACCTTAGCACGTATAATACAGATGACAAACAGTTAAATACGGCCCCGGTCTGTACCGAGCATTTTACAATTTTGTTACTAATAAGGGGTTAAATAGCCCTGTGAACTAAAATATATACACATATAATACTAATATATACAGAAACAATATATACATATACATACACATATAGATAACAATACACGCAGCGCCTGACGGTGTTCTGTTGCGTTTATTTCGGAAGGAAATGAACCAATAACAGGCAGCACCACGGGAAGGTAACCGTCAGACTTGCCTTGGGGATCATCACGACCTGCGCTCTCCCCCAAGACCCTTGCCTCCTTACCCATCCGGGATGAGTAAGGAAGGCCTGAGTTTATCCAAAACAAGCAGCGCGAGGCATGCAAGGTAGGCAAAGCAACTATTAATGAATAAACCCAGACCCGCCCCCCGTGATCAGTCCTGCGCCAAGGTGGGGCAAGATAGAGTCGCGTTAGCAGTCACCATCTTGCCCCGGCGGTAGACCTTGCTCACCAAGGCCACCCCCCAAACGTGTGGCGCCGTGCAAGCTGGTGGAGAATTCCCCGACACTCCCCCAGTAACCCCACTACGGAGAAGGGAGGAGGCGGGCAAGCTGCCGCTTCCTCGCCCCCGTTCGTCTGCGCCGGAGCTGGGCAGCATGGGCATCGCCCTCACTGACCCGCTCCGCGGCCTCCTGCGCCATTACCGCTTCGCAGAAGGAGACCACCGCCTGCCACTATCTCTCTCCTCTGAGCATGGCGTTTACAACGCTCGGCAAAGAGAGATCCCCTCGTGTGAGGGCTGAAAGAGTGTGCCGCTGCGGGCCCCATGCGGCACACACCTCCAGCGTATGGAGCGCCGTGTCTTCCGGCGCCCCACACTCGTGGCAGGCTGGGGTCGCCTCCGTCTTGCGATCTGGTGCAAGTACTTCCCGAAACATCCGTGTCCGGAAAGCATCTGCACCAATCGGAAGGTCAGCGACCCGAATGGCTGCCTCACCCACCTCCGAAGGACCGGGTGGATGGCCTCCACCGTCCACTGCCCAGGGACTGGTGGAGCCAGGTCCTCCGTCCATCGCCGCAACAGAGCGGCCCTTGCGTGCCGTCGCATGCGTGTTACCTCCTCCCACGATGGGGGCTCAACTCGGGATCTCCTCGCCGCCACAAAGTGGTACATTTCAGCGAGAATCTCCGCTTGAAGCTCCCAGGGTGGATCACTGGCCAACACGCAGGCTGCCATCCAGGACACCATTCGGTATCCGCGTATCACCCTCGTCGCGATAACCCGCTGCGAACGTCGCAGCAGGGTCTAGTTGTCGCGGTTAAGGGCGTCCACCCAGACAGGTGCCCCATACAGGGCCATACTCCGGATTACTCCGGAGTATAGTCGACGGCAGTTGGCGTTAGGGCCACCCACGTTGGACAGTAGCTTCCCCAAGGCCGCCGCAGCTCCCAGTACTTTTGGGGCCAACTGGGTAAAGTGGGCTCGAAAAGCCCACGTCCAGATACTTTATCTGGGTCCCGACCGGGACCCAGACCCCCTCCAGTCATACCCGCGTTCCAGGAGGGGGTCTCCCCCGAGGCCCATGGAACAAAAGGGTCTTGTAGAGGGCGACCTCTAGACCCAGGGCACGTATGCGACCGACCACGAGAGTTGTGCCCACCGTGGCCAACCGTCCTTCGAGTAAGGCCTACTCTAAAGATTTCCAAATACATATATCTACCTCTCGCAATCCTCATCAATTCTGGACCGGCGATTCGTTTTAATTCATCTACCCAGCGTTTTTGTTGACGCCCTTCACTGCTTTTACCATCTCTGGGGTACCATTCTGATATTGTTTTTGTCCATTTTTTTTTCTTTTCCGTTAACATATATCCCGTCTATTGCCATTTCAACCTCTACACACATTTTCGCATCTTAAAATTTTGTTATATTTTTTATGTTTTTTTTTATCTTGTTTTATCTATTCTTTTGGGACCGATTACATTTGTCTCTATTTCGTTTTGGCATACAATTATTTTACTTGATATTTGTTCTCTTAATGCCCATGTTTGACAACATATGTTAAACAAGGCAAAATGCACATGTTAAATACTTTCTTTTGTCTTTTATGGGCATGTCTTGGCTTTTCATGATTTCCCTCAGAGACAAATACCTTCTCCACGTATTGGCTATCCTTCTGGTAATTTCTTTTTACATAGTATCATTTGGTGCTATTAACTGTCACAGGTATATATATTTCTTTACATATTCTATGGCCTCGTTACTTACTTTGATATTATAGATCTTTCAACCGTTAGTCACGATTTTTGTTTTATTTGTGTTTATTAAAAGTCGTGCCTTTTGTTCTCGTCTGATAATTGTTGTACCATTTGCTCTAGCTTTTATAGACATTCAGAAAATAGTATCAGATCATCTGCAAAGCGTAGTGATTTTAATTTTCACTATTTATCTTGAGTCTTTTTTTTCCCATTTCAGGTTTCTAAATATCATCTCCAGGGCTGCTTAAAACAACTTGGGTGAAATAGGGTCACCTTGGCCAACACCATTTTCTATAGGAAACTCTTCTCTTATTGTTTCCAGTTTGACTTGCGCCGTGCTTTTTGAGTAAATATTTTAGGTATTCGTATGTACTTCCCTTGTATTCCCTGAATATGTAGAGCTTCCCCGATGTATTCATGTTCAAAGGAGTCGAAGGCTATGTTATAATCTACAAATCCCAGGTAATAGGTATTATTATACTCATTGTGCCTTTATAGAACTTGTCTTAGTACATGTAAATATGTGATCTATGGTTGAATATTTGCTACGGAAACCTGCCTGCTCTTTTGGTTGTTTTGAGTCTAGTATTGGTGTGATTCGGGATAGAATTATTTTTGGAAAACCTTGTATATATTTGACATCAGGCTGATTGGTTGATAGTTCCCTATTTCTCCTATATGTCCTTTCTTATGTAATAGTTCTATTGTTGATTTAGTCCATTCCACAGGAATGTTTTCGGTCTTTAAAATTTTGTTAAATATTTCTGTTAATATATGAGCAATCACCGGTGCGGTATATTTAGTTATATAAACAAAGCATGATATCGATTGATCTCTTTATTATCTAGGCTTGTATCGTAACATTTTTTAAATAAGATAATTCACTTGAGAGTTATGAGCCTCAAAATATTTTCATATAAAGTTTTCGAGGATCATAACTTTCAACTTAATTATCTGTTTAAAATTTCGTTACGATACAAGTGTAGAAAATGACGAGATCAATCGATATTATTCTTAGTTCTGGACCTAAAATCTCAAATAAGGGAGTAATACTGCAACTAAGTTTGTATGGAGAAGCGACCGGCCAGTTCAACCTTGAGATCAGATTCATGTACCGCAAACTCCCAGGGTCAGCACTTTCGTGGTTCAGCAAAATGGGATCAATGAAAACGCATTATTTGACATGTTTTACAAAAATGTCCGTCGGCTAAAAAAAAGGATAACGAACTAGAGAAATAACTTTCTTCTGTCAGAGCATGATTTGGGTAGTGTTACTACTTCTACACAGTTTCTGATTACATAAACGACAAAAATGCCTGGACAATTCTGCCTCCGCCAAGCTATTGCCTGTCACCTACATAATTTAAACAAATATTGTAATAACTGTATTATATAGTAAGTATGTAACACATTGTTAAAAGATGTTTAAAAGAATGGCCCCGAGTTTCTTGCCCGTTCTTCTCGCAGTGGCTCTATACAATTTATTTGCTGAACGTGGCAGTACAATGTAGAATAATTGAATACATGATTTTGACTTGACTTTGACTTTACTGAAACTTTCGTGGACAAATTCTTTGAAGGTGCTGAAATAGTTACTGAAGACTGAAGGATATTGCGTCGAGGTAGGTTAACGCCTTTGGTAGAGTACTGCTCGCCGCACGGGCACCCATTGTACAAGGCCGTAAAATTTAATTAGAAACTAATTGTGGCGAAGACATATGGGCCAGTTTTGAGTGGAGAAAAATAGTTTTTTATATATGCTTGGTTTTTGTTCATTCACGTCTTAAGGACCACGAATACATGCGTTGGTTCTGTGAATTAGAAATCTTTATAACTGATATTAATGGCTTAGTTATTATTGTAGGCGATCTTAATGTAAATAGTGCTTTTGTTAATATTCTTAATTATTACAGTTATATTTTGACAGTAAGTTATTTTATAACTTTTACTAAATCTTAAAGTTACTACCTTGACAAAAATATACAAAAAAAATATGGTCACTCAGTCCACACGCACATCTTTGGTTTGATTGAGAAGCATGTTGTGGCTAACATTTATGGAAGAATGCTAGATGTAGTTTTAGTCCAGGAGAACAAAATTCTACAAGACATGCGCGTTCAGGGCCCGAACGTGCTAGTTAATATCGATTCATATCACCCACAGCTGGATATTTGTCTCAGAGCCGTGGTAGTAAATTTTTCAGA
The DNA here is from genome assembly GCA_963890685.1 of Plagodis pulveraria. Lineage (NCBI taxonomy): Eukaryota > Metazoa > Arthropoda > Insecta > Lepidoptera > Geometridae > Plagodis > Plagodis pulveraria. The sequence continues at coordinate 14,069,086 of OY982949.1, read as the reverse complement.
CCACATACATCCAAGTAATATTGATCTTAACCCATTGGCATCGGCGATAATTATAACAATAGAATTTCATTCATAAATTGGCCATAGTGGTCCAGTCCGATTTCAACTTATTAAAAACAAACAGGAATTTCCAGAAATGTGACTACAACCTTATTTTTGACTTGTTTTCTGAAGCACCATGGTCGTAAGCGAAATGAATGATGTTCAATCAAGTACCTTTATATTTTATGAAATAAAGTACAATAATCTTGTTAAATCAATTTCAATAAAATGTCGCAAAGATACAACTAGTCGTCAATATCCCATGTGGTTCACCTACGACATCATAAAAGATCAATGAATCAATCAATCAATAAGCCTTATATCCTGAACTTCCATCTGTTTTAAAGTATTTGTTTCCTCTTTTAGAGGATATCTCTAAGTTCAGTGTGCCTTTTGGCAAAGGCCTCCTCTAACATTTTCCACTGTGTTCGATCTCTGGCAACCCTTCTCCAGTAAGGGCCCGCTGTAAGCTTCAACTCATCTTCCCATCTCTTAAGTTGGCTTCCCCGTTTCCTTTTACTATCTCTGGGATACCAGTCTGTCACAATTTTACTCCACTTTTCCTGAGTACTCCTTAACATGTGGCCTGTCCATCTCCATTTTAGTTGGTCTATCTTCGTAAGTACATCCATAATTTTTGTCTTGGCTCTTATATAGGTGTCTCGTTTCCTATCTTGTTTCTTGATGCCTATCATGCTTCTCTCCATCGCTCTTTGACAGCATTGCAGCTTATCTCGGTGGTGTTTTGAAAGAGATCATGTTTCACAGCCGTATGTGATACAAGGTAGAATGCAAGTGTTGTATACTTTTCGTTTTGTACCAATGCTAAGGTTGTTGGCCTTCATGATTTCTTTAAGTGACCAGTATTTTTTACAGCCGTTTGCTATTCGCCTATTCATTTCTTTGTCCGTCTGATCCTTGAACGAGATGATTTGTCCCAGGTATATGTACTCGTCTACGTATTCGAGGGGTTCGTTATTTATTGTTATAACTCGGTTATAAGAGTTTGTCAGAAGTTTGGTCTTGGTGATATTCATGGATATCACCAAGACCAAACTTCTGACAAACTCTGTATACTCTCCCTATTTTCTCGCTTTCCCTGTTTAGGTCTTGGATCATTTTCTCTAATTGTTCAGGTTTTTCTTCGGCGACGACAATATCGTCTGCGAATCTTAGATGGTTTAATCGTCGTCCATCTTACTTAAACCAAGTTGGTCCCATTCCATCTTTCTAAATATGTTCTCCAGTACTGCAGAGAAAACCTTGGGGGACAGTGGATCTCCTTGACACCTCTATTTATATTGATGCTCTCTCCCAAACTTTCTAGTTGTATTCTTGCTTTAGTGTTGGAGTAAATAGTTTTTATGGTTTTTATGTATTGTGTAGGGATTCCTTGGTTTTCTAGACTTTCCCATATAGCTTCCCTTATGGCTAATGCTGTCGAAGGCCTTGGTGTAGTCGATGAAGGCCATATACAGGTGCTTGATTATTTCTATAAGTTGTTTAATAGTGTGTATATGGTCCACTGTGGCAAAGTTTTTTCGAAACCCCGCCTGTTCTATTGGTTGGTTTTCGTCTTGTTTAGTATGCGGTCTAGGATGATTTTTGAGAAACCTTATAGACGTTGGACATCAAGCTTATTGATCTATAATTGCCTATATCTTAATATTAACAAATATTTTTAAAATATCGAAAACATTAAATTAATATTTTAATAAAACACTTATAAAATACTACGAGCACACGATCGAGAATCATTCTCGATCGTGCGCTCGTAGAGTCAAGACTTCCTAAGGATGCTTCGTGTAGAAGTGAAACGCGTCGAAAATTTCTTCCGGTTTGGCTGCGTGGCGTTTGTGACGTCACGTCGGCTTAACAGGAACATTAGGCGGAATTGTCACTAGATTTATTTTTGTATTTTTTAAGTGTTTAATTAAAATATTAATTTGATGTTTTCATAAAATATTTTAAAAATATTTGTTATTATTAAATATGGATTTCCGCAAAGTAACGCCTGAATCTATTTATTTTCCTATATCTTCTTTTGGTCCTTGTATACTAGGATTATATGAGATGTTTCCCACTGTTCGGGTATGAGTCCTGAAGTTATAACATTGTTGAAGATGTAAGTCAGAATAGGAGCCAGTTCTTCTAGTGTTCCTTTTAGCAACTCATTTGAAATCTTGTCAGGGCCAGGTGCTTTATCTAATTTTTGGCTTGGTATTGCTTTTATGACCTCACTGGGTAAGATTTCAGGTTCTGGGTCTGAAGGGCATGAGTTAGGTCTAAGGATTTCATTATTTCCTTGATTGGTGGTATCTTGGTTGGAGTATAGATTTTGGTAGAATTTTGTAGCAATTTTATTTCTTTCTTTTCGGTTTGTAATATTAACGTGGTTATTTTTCAGGCTTGGTATCCATGGATTTGACTCCCGTAGTTTTTTAAGAGCTTTTCTTGTTCCTCCAGTAGCTAGAATATGTTTTTCTAATTTTAATAGTCTCATGGTTTTTCTATCTTTCCTGATGCCTTCCTTGATTTTCTTGCTTAGCTTGGTAATTATTTGAATATTCTGTTTCTTCATTTAGCTATCAAATAGACATTTTCTTTCCTGAATTAATTGTAGTGTTTTATCGCTCAGTATGTATTTATGCTTTGATGGTTTGCCGGTGTTAGTACATATAAGTTGGCTCTGTAGTTTGGCATAGCTTGCCTTTACATTTTCTGGATAATGGACCATGCTGGATGTTGTAATGTGCTTTCTAGGTTTTTGGGTGGTGTTAGTTTAAGGGATGCTCTTATCATACGATGGTTTGTATTAATATTTAGCTTTGATATCACTGAAGTGTTTGTGAATAATTTTGGGTGACTGCACATAATATAATCTATCTCGTTTTTGTATTTACCATCTGGGGAAATCCATGTCCACTTACTTTTCTGTTTTTTTTAAAGATACTATTCAGGAGAGTTAAGTTGTGCTCCATTAAGAATTCTATTAGCCTTTGCCCGTCTGTGCTTCTTTTGCCTGGGCCAAAGTTCCCCAGTACATATTCGTCTTTGTTTTGCTTGGACCCTACTTGAGCATTAAAATCCCCCATGAGCACAATTATATTTCATAAAAGATACAATACGTAAATTAAAATTGCATTATATATGGAAAAAAACAATAGTGAAACTGGTTATAGTGTTTTCCGAGATAAAGGCATCGCTTAAAGGTCGTATAGCGTCTGCTTAAAATTTATATATTAAAAAGATGCAGGATAACATTGCTTCGAATTCTCTTGGGTTCTGGCGGCATATATCTAGCATACGGACCAAAGGCGGCTTCGAGCCTACTATCTCATACAAAGGTGAAACTTTTACTGGAGTGGGGGCTGCTTATGCGTTTGCTGAGTTTTTCGCAAGTGTTTTCTTTTTTCTTGCCTGAAATTCCGGGTCTTGAGAGAATGCTAATAGCTAACCACAGCTAGGACCACCTAGCTGAGGTAAGCTATTAGCATTCGCTATTTCTAAAGTAACAACTTTCTCGAGTAATTATGTAATTTGAAGATTACAAAATCACATGCCACTAACTATTAGGTACTATATGTGAAATAAATATCCTCTTGATATTCACCACGCTTGTGTATTCCCCACGTACCCATGCTTATCTTTAGTGTTTTAAACTCAGGTAAGGGGCAATAGCCAATCGTCATTGTCAGCTAGTTTAGTTCCAGCCCCTCGAGGTATCGAAGCATCTCTATAGAAAACAAAAGTTCAAGTTATGGTGGGAATCGAACCCAAACCGGTGAAGAAGTTAATTCATTACACTGATTAACAAATAGAATAGAATAGAATTATTTATTGGCCTTATAACTTAAAATAATAATAAAAATGACAGAGTTAATGACCCATAGATTTTAGGAACATCAGTTCACCTAAAATTTAAGTTCTATAACAGTCAAATAGTATATCGAAAAGAAAACGTTAATAAAGAATCGCGAGTTTTCATCAGATGCCCATCACATTTTCGTTAACTACACGAAAGCTGAGAGTAAAAAGATTAACTATTCCATGGCTATAATCCAGTGCTCGTTTCCAATGAAATCATAGATTGTTAATTTTTTAGGGTTTCGTAGAGGATAAATTGGAACCCTTATAGGATCACTTTGTTGTCCGTCTGACTGTCTGTCAAGACCCTTTTTCTCAGGAACGCGTGGAGGTACTAACTGATATTCAGGTCTATTTTCCCTTGGAAAACAGCCGCAAGGAATACAAAACCTACAGGGCAGTTCCTGTGAAATGTAACATTTCTTTTGACAGTAGCAACTTATAATTCCTTCCACAATAATCAGCACAAATTGTACCCCAAAGACTTAATCTTTTCTACGTCTTGACCGAACCAGAACTCTGCACGGAATGAGTCTTTAAAATTGTGTCCACCTCCGAATGTCATCATTCTTTCTAAAAATCAAATGAGTTACTTTTAAAATGAAATATTCTAATTCCGAGTCCAAACAGTTTCTATTTAGATTAATAAATAGAATCAATAAAAACACTGAAATCATCACATCTGTGAACTCTTGAAATTTGGTACGCAGCAACGTCTTACAGATAAAAAATTCCGAAATCTTAAATTATTAGTTACTTTTACTATTAATAATTTTAAAATGTTATGAATTTCACTAAGCAATAAAAATGCCATAACTTCTACTAATGTACCTACAGATATGTGTGGAACCCCCGGTGCTCGAGTCCGACTCGCACTTGGACGGGGTTGGTCACTTATCTTCTTCATCTTAAAATAACGCATTTTTCTATACAGTATCTTCAGATTGTACGTTGATTGTTAATCTCATATTCAACAATAGTAGTTTATGCAACGGTCATATAATAAGAATTATTAAAACAGGAGTGTATGTTAAGGCGATAATAGTATTTTACGAGTGTTTTAATACCTAATTATATGCATTTGCATACACTATTTTATCTTCACTCATACAGTTGAAATAAAACAATAGTGGAAAATGAGTTTTGTATTTATTTATTATAATAATTTAGTTGAGGCTGGAATATTTACTTCTTTTGCCCTGTTATCTACAGTACTCATGATTGTGTTTGATCCTTGAATCTTACTATTTACGGACTCATCTATGTATGCTTCCGTCCGTCCTTTTGAACGCTGTAATATCTCCACCACCATTCACTAGTAATGTGGCCGATGTTCTTCGGAAACAGTGTCCAGTATTTTAGTCTGGGTTAGGAAGGTTTAGGCATTTAGCAACTATTTTTCCTAAGTTACCAAATTTATTTAAGCGGATTTTGTGTTTACTGAGTTTGCCAGCTACGTAGTTAAAAACTGGGTGTTGAACAAGGATTCAGACATAGTTCCATGTCTTTCTTACATAGTTCGAAATATGTTCCCGTAACAGTGAAGGAGCGATTAACTTTGGTTCTGGTGTTGTAAGTTTTCACTAAAATAGTTGTCTAAAATACTTCTATATCCTGAAATTGTATAATATATATTTCTTGTCATATACATGCACCCATTATGCCAAAACATACTGCAACCGGCAACAATTAATGAGTTATTAATTACTGTTTCCTTATACAATACAATTTAAAATTCAAAATATGAAAATACACTAAAGAAGGTTCATAAACTTTAGTATAATTAAATAGTTACGCACTTTTCACACAGAATTTAGTCTCATCAATGTTGTGATAGATGCTTAACGTAGACTTAATCATCGAGTATTTCGACCACGAGGAAGACACTATATACTTTTCCGCCAAGTTTTGGAAATATGCAATCAGAACGTTTTCTGAAAATTATATTGCCTTATCCGTTTTCTATGCCAGGAGATCTTGGGGTTTGTTCTAGGAGTTTTTTCAAATAATTTTATAGATTTTTCTGAAAGTAGGTTATGAGTTAATGCTGATGCGGTAACAAGAATGTCGGGTGGTGTACAATTTTCATCATCACTGCTACTATTTTCAAGATTACCCATATTTTTTTAAGATAAATATATTTTATTCCAAACTCACAGCCACGGAAAAAATATGTGGTATGGCGGGATTCTCATTGCGCATGCGCATGACTACGTAGCGCACGCTTCCATAGATAATGACACTATTTTTTTTCATTATATCAATGAGCCCATACGAGACAATAAATAAAAAAATATAATTGTGTTATTAAAATTAACAAGCTTATGATGCAGTTGTTTGAAAATCGAAGGAAAATGTTGCACTGTATTTTTTTTAAATTTTACCAGATAAAAAAGTACGTGTTTATACAATCGTTTTTGAATTCACATTTGGAATATTACGTTGTGAGTGTAGATAAATAAAATTACAAAAGTCATTTTCTATTTAAATACATTTTAAAGCATTTATATGCGTTTTGTACTCACTTGGTTATGTTTTGCAACAAAATTTATAACAAGCCATCTTGTATCTGCCATCCGATCTACAATCGTTCAACCTTCTTAGTTTTTTTTTAATACAAAGCGAATTTCACTAAAATCATTCAGTTCATTAAAACAATAAAGTTACATATACAAAGTTACAAAATATCTTTGTTATTACATTGAACTGTTTGAGTAAAATGAGAGGTTAAAAGAATACAGGAAAACTGTTTTTGATAATGCATCACTGTTTTAGGCGTTATTCCATACAACAATATACCATATGGGAATGCCAGTTTCAGCGCTTTCTTGGTATATTTATGTTGAAACCTTGCTGATGTTTAACTTTCACTGACTTGTTAGCTATTTGTTAAGGTTTGCTAATACAGATAATGTAAAAGGTCCACGCTCATAATTATTTTTTATTTCAGATTTTCAAGGTAATATTTATATTCAATTCTGTATCCACTATTGTGACAGGAACCTTTTTAATAATAACTGTACCGATGCGTATAATCAGGACGGCGTTCATAGATATATTATCTTCAAGTGCGGATACTTCTTACGTAAGTAACATAATATATTTTATAAATCAAATATTTTCGTGAGATGTAAGTTTCTACCTTTCTTATTAGAAATAATACATTTAGCGGTACCGAAAAATTATACAAGTGCACGGTCTATTGCGTGTCCAGTTACCACACACAGCTAGGGCACCAGATTCCACTGTGCTGATGCGTAACTCAGTGATCTTTATTGGTAACACCACTCCTTGGATGGCTGTCCCCTGCTTTTTTTTCTCTTATTTTAGTGTTGGAGTTATGTTTTCTATCTTTTTAAATTAATGTTCCTTTTGAGCCTTATGAAAGGATTTCAGTAACTGTCATGCATGAGGCACTGATAGCAGAGCGGTAATATGGCTATGGACTGCCGCACTACAGTTCCATGGTTCATTCCATAGATCCCCACCGTAGCGCTGGCCCAAGGTGGAAGGGCATTTTTCGAATGCTCGCCAGGATAACTACCACCCCAATAATATATATTTATGTCCACCATCGAGCGCTTCCCAATTACAGATATTTTTTTTATGAAAATAATTTCAATTAAAATGTTATGTAATTATTTTAAGGTGCGATCGAGGGATGTAATTTACAATGTGAATAAAATTATCAAGCGTAGAAAGTATCCTATGAAAATGTTTAATTGGTATACTCATATTAAACTATGTAGTAGTACATAGGGTTTTAGTTAATAGCCGAAATGTCTAAAAAATAAGTTGTTTCAGGCAAACTATAATTATACGTTTCCCAGCAAACGATACAAAGGTAAAAAGTAAGGAGGCACACACCCTAAATCTAAATTCCGATATTCGTCTCCAAACGAAGTAATAACGTAAATCGAACATATACCCTTCCACCAAATTACTTTGAATGCGACTTGCACGGCCTTAGTTTCTTATTCATATAGACATGGAGTGGATATGTACAACCGGGTAGATAAACCAAAAACTAACCAAGGTTTCGATAGTTATTCACTATTTATTTATGCATATGTATGAAGAAAGCAACACAACTTCCGAGTGATGATAGTACCCCCCGTGGGGTGCCGGGTTAGAATTGCACCTCCCCATATCATCCCGTGGGTGTCGTAAGAGGCGACTAAGGGTAAAATGTGGGAAGGTGGGCAGCAGCACCTTCTAAAGAACTGCCATCTTACACTGCGATCCCAGAGCCGCCTGCCAAGCGTGGGGATTATGACAAATATGAAAATACGGGTTTCTTCTTTTGTGAAGTAATGTAATTCACCTTTTTTTGTACGTGTAGAAAATAGGGATAAAATCAAAGACTTGATTTTTTATTTGATTTAGATTATCTTTTAGTCTAAATATCTATAATAATGGATACTGTGGTACAAACATCCTTCTTAATTTCATTACGATTAACGCGTAATAAATTATACGTATATATTCTATTATATATGTTTATATATAATTTATGTCTATTTCGTATTTATTCATACATTTATTCACTACAATATTATATGTATTTATATTTATATCTATGTGTATTTATTCATTTTTGTAGTTTTTGGTTAATTGGTTAATCATGTGGCAACATCAGTTATGTATGTATAGAATTATTAAGAATCCCTGTCAATTTCGACGCTCTCCTTATTAGGTAACTATCGGAGCGCGTTGTGTCTGTGAGCGTTCGAACTATCGCTGACAACCGTAGTGTGCGTGGCCGTACGATGCAGCGGAACGGAATAAATAATCTTGGTCTGTTACCGCTATTATAAGCACATTATAGTTTTTACTTACAAGGTTCCGTAATATTTGAGGGATTTTATTGTGATTATGAAATGCAAGCCTATCCAAGGTAATAAAATAAAAATATATTTGTAAAAATATATAATTAATTATCATAACGTTAACCTCGTTTAAAAGGTCAGAACGAAGTGTAACGAATGTTCATAGAGCGTGCTTTTCTGGAGTCTACAATTTCTGGCAGTATACATGTCATATAAATTTTTTTTAGCTTTTGCTCCATTTATTTGCCCAGAAATCGTCATTTTTTATTATTTTTTCAACTTTCAGAGGCTGATCTGGTCCAGTCCACACTGCAAACAAACATAATTGTTTTTTTGTAATATGCAACTGGCCTTGTATTTGAAAGTACCAGTCGTGTTTTGTATTTACAATGGTTTTATTTTTCTGGACACTCCAAAACTTAATTTTTTTAGCTCTTATGGCGTCATCAGGGTTCATGCCAAACGCTGATAAAGGACATTTTATTTCTATTATACCTTCATCATATAAGGCATCTGGCGTAGCACCCAAGAAGAAATATTTCTCATCAATGTGCAGCCCACATTTTTGAAACACGATATTTTCCTGCTTCGCTAACTGTTCCAAAGCTATAACCTCATTTGTTTTGCCATGCTGGATGGCTGGAACGTGGGTTATTGAATAGCTATAAAGCATGTTCTTCACAAGAGGCGCTGAACTGATATTTTCACGTCTCTTACAAACTTTTGAGAAATTCGATGCTGTCAAAAGACACCTTCTTAATTCCAGCCATAGAGCGCTTTCAGCTTGTAATATTGTATCTATTTCAATTTCGTGTCGATCTTGTATTTGCTCCTTCAGATTTCCCAAAAACAGTTCCTTGGCGGTTTCATATTCATCCGGTGGCATGTCAGGCTTTTGGCAGGCTTGCCCGTAGTCAGCAGTGTCAGCGTTGAATAAAAGTTGTTTTTTTGCGGTTGTTTTCTTCGTCCTAGTGTTTTGTAAATGTTTTTGCTGTTCGAATTTTTTTACAGTAGCAGATGGGCTTTTATTGAAAATGGTTTTATTTAGTGTATAAATTGGTGTTCCTGTATTATAAGCGACAACCGCTGCATAACCTTAGGCGCGTATCCTCCGGTCTGCCGGTTTTTCTTTTATGTGTCCCAACCGGCCTGCCGGTTAGCGGTCAATAGTCGTGTTTACATATTCACCATAAAATCTGCGTAAGTTCGATTTTCATAATTCAAACGGTTTTCGTGAGGATGGATTCTTGGCTATGCGAGAAAAAATCCATAATATTCTGATATAACAGAAAGTATGTTTAAAATTGATATGAAATGTGAAACCAGCTCAAATTACATTTTGGCGCCAAAATTTTGTATAGATTTATGTCATTTAAAAATAATCTCGTAACTACTTCTAAAGTAATTAACCTAGAAAGCTGTAATTTTGCATTTGTATAGGCATTAAGTCAATAACGATGTTAAAAGAAATTAAAAGGATAAGGATTGATAACTTTTTTTTTATAGATTTTTTTATTTGACCCCTGTTTTTGTTACGGCTGGAATTCCGGTGGTCTAAAAAAAAGGTTTAGTGTGAAGCTTGTATTTATCCGATCGTTATTATTTAAACGTTGTTAGTAAGCTACTGTCATTGGCTATACAACAAAAAAAACCGCATTACTCTATGGTAACGAGAAGTTACTCAAATCATGAAATGAAAAAAAAATAACTTTCACTCGATGCATTTTGCCGCGCAAACACTCACCGATCGAAATTTACGTAATAAATAATCTCGTAACTACTTTTAAACCTGTAAACCTAAACATCTGAAACAATTCAGGTGTATAGATTACATCTGAATAATCATATCAAAAGAAAAACCAAATTCGTAGGTGGTATAGTTTTTGAGAAAAAAAATAAAATCCGCTTATGTACAGTTTTCCCGCCAAAATTCTTAAAAAAATCGCGTTGTTTTAATCTCGTTACTACTTATAAAATATTTATCCTTACAATCTGGTATTATTCATGGGTAAAGAACCATAATAAATACACACATTAAAAAAAAAACAAAGTTGTAGGTGGAATAGTTTCGGAAAAAAAAAATATATAAAAAATGCCGTTTCCCGCCAATTTCGTCGTCTGTTCAAACCCATTTTCCTGTAAAATTTTCCATGAAAAGGTCTATTTTCATTTCTTTTCCCGTAAAGAGAATATGATGAGGATTGCATTGGTACCAAGAAGTTTATATGTTGATTGGAGACTGCCACAAATAAACTCGATTAAAAAACAAAATACCTCAAAATCTGGAAAAATATATTTTTATTCGCTGTTTGATCCACTCAAACTAAATGTATGAAAATGTTATTTTTTGTATGGTATAGGTAATATATTGGGGTATGGGGATGTTAGGGTGACATGTTTAGGTAATGGAAAACTACTTAGTACTACAAAAAAACGTTACGGGGCGTCGCGGGATAAAAAAACGTGAGCAGTTTGGACGATTGTGTCATAGGAGGTGGACAGATTGGACGCACGAGGGGCATCTTAGCTCATAAGAATCTTTCAATGCATAGTTTATGCGTTTTCCACCTATATATTTTGCAACGATAGCATTAAACTGTTCAGCTCTGTTGTTATTAAAGTTGTACAGGAGGCTTCGAGCATGATATACCAAACTGGATGCGTTTGCCTTCAATTTGTGCATCAAAGTTGCAACTTTAGGTACATGGTTAGGTTCCTGTTTTTTTTCAGCCGTGCAGAAATAGTCTTCGCAATTAGTGTGATCTCCAAATATGTGCTTTGGACTATTCAAAATATCATCCTGTATTTTTTTTATTTTGGCTGACAAGGGCAGATTTTGAGCTGTTCTAAATCTAACTGCGGATTTAACGGCTATCCGTAAACGTTGGCGATCACAGTTGAGTAGTTTTCGTTCACCTATTGGAATCGATGTATCTTTCGTCAAGTTCAAGTTCTTTCCATTATAATTGCGTAATAAATGATTACAACACTCAATTTTTTCTACGCTAACATTGGGATAGGGTCGGCTTTCCAAAATATTTTTATATGTACTCGCGTCGCCGTCTGCAATCAGTTTAGAATACACTAAGTTATGAACATCTACAGACTGTTTGAAGCCGTCTACTATCGCCGCTTGTTCCATGCTTGTTGAAGAACCTTTATGATTGGCATTGCATTGATGTGCACGAGGAACTTGTTTTTTATTGATTGCACGCACACATACTATACAGTACTTATTTTTAACACCAATATGCAGCACTTTTCCCGATTTAATGCCGATTATGGCACCTACACCTGCCAACGATGAATAATTTGTGCGGTAGGATCGTTTACACCAACTCGCGTCTGCTGTCACTGTTATCTTCGGTATTCCAGTGGGAGTTGTTTCACTTGCTAGATTACGTTCTTCAGAAGCTGCTTCGCTCATAGTATGCTCAGCGGTTGATTTCCACCAGTCATGCAACTTCTTATGACATTTGGAATAAATATTATTGTTCATTGTAGGCAAATTTATCGAGGAAGCTAATTCATTAAGATTTGCCCTGCCACACCCTATCATAATTGTACCAGCAACAACAGAACTATTAATATCCATTCCATTTTCTTCTTCGTCACAGGCATTGAGGCGAAAAATACTCCCACACATGGAACAACGCAACACAAATTTAGATGCAAAACCATGTCGCTTTTCTTCAATTGTTTCGAGATAGCTCATTTGACATCCAAATTTTACAGAGTGTTGGGAAATCTCTATGAGTTGGTCAAAAAAGAACTGGAAGTCTATTATTCTTCTTCCTTCAACTCTTATTGGCGTAGCTGGAGCAGACTGAAAAATATTTTTTTTTGTAATTTTATGATTAAACAAGTGAAACAGTAGATAATTAAATCTTTCGAAATTTTAGTTCTAATTTGGTACACGTAAGTACGTACTTTATCCAACTCCATAACTAAATCTTCTTCTGGAGAAGCATCCAGACAATCAACTTTCATTGGGAGAGGCATTTCTTGAATAAAATCCATGTTCTGAAATTATATTAAGAAGGCATTAATATTATAAACGCAAAATATTGGATGCGTGGTATTTAATTACTCGGTACCGAGAGACATGGATTATAATATGAGTCTGGGCACTTAGTACCTAACAAAAATATCATGTCCTTTTGCTAGCAATTGAATATTATGAAATAGACATACTTCCGTGACTTTGTTTTTATTTGTGACTGCCAAATTTCCAAAACTCCCTGGTGCCTTGTTCTCTTTTTCATTCCTGTAGAATAAAAACATACTATTTATATAGTTACACATAATATATATAGAATGTTTGCACAGTAATTAATAGTTGAAAAATACCTTGTTTCCCATTTCTCATCATCTGATAATGAATCTGGTGAATCATGTTTGTTAGGATAACTGAAAACATAACAATGATAAATTTTTCATAAAATCGACAGGTGTCTACTTAAATGACTATTCCATGTCTTACAGGCAGTAATTATTTTGAATGATGATAATAACACTTTCGTGATTTACCTATGTATATACTATAAGTTGTGAAACGATTACGATCAACAATCGTCGATTATCCGCATCAGAAATTTAATTAATATAACATACAATGTTAATGCACATAATGTATATATTTTGTTCATATTGTATTGAGGTACATCTTTCATTAAAACCATCGTCCGTAATATCCGAGAAGTTATTTTCCGTTTATTGACGCCGGAAAAGCTAGAAATGTTACTTAAAAATAGTTAAACATAGTTTTTTACTCTACATTATAATTATATGGTAATAAATATAATGTTTTTTTTTATTGACGATAGTATGTTTTACAAAAAACAGTTATTTTTCAATTAAGTTGTTGATTATTAAGCGAAATGATCATTAACGTAATCGTAATCGCTAAATAATAATCGTTTCATCAAAAATAAAATTATTCCTAATGTAAAAGAATTAGGTACCTTGTGTCATCCTTTTCGCTCATCGATGATGTTCCAGGTAATATTAGATTTTTGGTACATTTCTGCCTATTCAATTCTCTAAAAATACAATCAAAAATTTTTTGATAATGGTTAAATACACAAACAATATAACTAAAAAAAATGAAGATAATAAAATAATATGATATACCTAAGAACTGCTCGCGCTTTTCGTGTTTTTTCATTTTTTCCCTTAATTTTTCCGTGATAGTAGAGTTCATTTTTTCGACCCATTATCTAAAAATTAAACAGGTTTTTACTAATAATACAATACATAACATTAATACACATATGATCACTATATGCATAAATAAATATACTTACAGTATCAAAACCGGTTAGACAAATTGACGCACTACACGCGACTCACGGCGGCGAGAGCGGAGAAAGTCACGAGCGACACAGGTCCGTCGTCGACAAGCCCTTGGGCGCGACTGACTGCAGTAAGCGAGCGCATCGGTTTATAAGGCATTATTTAGATATTTTATTACAATTGAATAAGTTGTTAAAAACCAAAACTAAAAACTGATCTTGGTAGTTAAACATCTCAAATTTTAAAATATTTATTACTTATCGTTATATTCATTATATTTTTATGCGTAGACGTCAGTTTTGCACATGGTTTTATTGGGTTTTATCTGCGTGAATATTTTTTTTTAAAGTACTTTTTTATTAAACTTTAAAAAAATAATTTGTACACTTACTTAAATACTATATACCCAGTATTTATAATTTTTCTCAGTTTGTTATTTGGTACCTGTAAGCTAAAAGAGCAAATAAAAAATATGGTGTTTCGAGCTTATGTAAAAACGTGTGTTAGAGTATTCTTTTTTGTAAATTATATTGAGCAGCTATACAATTTTTAATTTGTCCACTTACTAGAAAAATAAGTGATGTCTTACTGTGCATAAAAAACAAAACCATATATCTTAAAGTTATTTAGAAATTCGCGCTGAAAAACCTAGAATTTTCTAGTTTTACGCCGCGAAATTGATAAGGACTCTTAAGACCATGAGTAACCCTGCTAAATATTTTGACCATGTTTATATCATGATATGTTGTCTGGAAGATATCTCTCTGAGCGATAAGACCGCCCATTGATATACTTGGTTATAAGTTATGTTTAAGAAATAAGTTTATTGTTGTTATTATAGTGTTTTCAATAAAGAGTTATCTAACTACCATACCCAATTTCATCAAAATCGGTCCAGCCGTTTAAGCGTGAAGAAGTAATACACATACACACACTCACAAACGTTCGCCTTTATAATATAAGTCTGAAAAGGATCAATTTGTTACAACCAAATATGCATATACAAATTATAAAACTGTCTTACACATAAAATATAGATACCTATTTGCTGTCGCTGGATTTTTTTAGGACAATTTAAGATAAACATTTCCGTTATACATTATGTACTTGTGACACTTTAGGTTTTTGCAGCGCACGCCAGATCGCATATGGCCAATTTTTTTCTGAATTAACACTTATTTTACGTTATATTTTCGTCAAGTTACACAATATCTTTATAAATTATAGCCTATGTGTTATTCTGATGTATAAGCTGTATTATTTTAAAGTTTTATTAAAATCCATTCAGTAGTTTTTACGTGAAAGAGTAACAAACATCCATACTTACAAACTTTCATGTTTATAATATTAGTAAGGATTACAATTCTTTCAATTTTTGAAACGTTATATCTCAAAAACGATAGTTCTTATGAAAAACAGTATATAGAAACTTTTTATAGATAATTATTTGGTGTACTGTCACGGAATGAAACGGTTCGTCACCTTAAGGGCCAAATCTTTCAATGCAAAATACAAAATCACGCTCGGTGCAATGGCACAGAATAGATATTAGTACTCAATTCTAAGAGCCTCCCGGCACAGATACTCGCTATCCTGTAGACATGTAACAAGAAATGCAAAGAATGAAAGTCACTCTACGTTTTTATTAATTTGTCACACGGATATTATTATTAGGTATAGACACTGATATTATTATTGTAGATATTGATGTCAACAGAGTGCTTAATTAGAAAATAATTCTGCTAACAAATAAATTAAATAGGTTTCGTTCGATGTTTTTAAATTATATATTTATATAAGTATTGTCAATAAATATAGATTTCTATAAAAAAAATCTAACACTTTGTGTTTGTGTCTTAGAAAGTCATCCTCTATTATCACATCATTTCATAATTTGCTACTGTCCATATATATTTTTCATACTCCGATTCTCATTAAATTCAAATTAAAACAATCGCCACAACTCACATTGCCTAATTTGACGCATTAAACTGGAGCTCTCATTGCGAGCAGTATTGAGTACTTATCTAGTTTTAATATAATATATTTAGGTACCTACTAAAATGTAACAGAAAATGAAGCTTATTTGTAAAAATGTTTATTTGTCAAAATAACAATATAGTAAAGTTCTTTTCGTTGTATCATCGTGTTCCTGATTTTCGCTGTTCCTGGTAAACCATATTCCTGATTGGTACTATTCCTGCATCGTCAAACCATCTGTGTAAACGAGCAGTTCCCTTGAGCCGGTCAGTAGCACTTGGGGAACCCTCAACGTAGCAACTTTTCTAGTTTTTTTTTTATGGAATATGATTGCAAACGGATAAAAAAAATATTTTTATGGAATGTGATTGCAAAGGTTAAATTTTAACCGACCATTTGTTATATTTATGGAATAACAAAGTCCAATCGAACAATATACATATACTCGTACATCTAATTAGTATGACGTGTTGATTAACACAATGCTTTATACACTATAGAGTGGTTGGAAATTGGAATAGATTATAATATTTATTTACAGAATAAATATTTCTCAAAGTACACATGTAGACTCAGACCCATATTTCTTATAATGTGCTCAAGATCCATTGGCCGGACAGGATGAGTGTGAAATAAGGGTGAGATCAGAACAAACTGCTGCAGCCACAAAAAGTATATAAAGTTAAGCGTATAACCGACACTATACTCTAGACCCGGCAACGGTCCGATTATCCGAGAGTAGTGTTAACAAACACTGACTAAATGTACAGGTGAGAGGTCAGCAGAAAGTCCACTATCCCTCAGGAACCGTTACCTGCTTTTGGGATCCGCGTAAAACGTATCATAATATATAAATTGGTTCGTTTTAAATTCTTTTAAATTGGCCTCGTTAATCGTAATCGTTTTATAGGTCGGGCCTACAGTACCAAATTTACCATAAAGTTTTCCATTCTAGTACTTTTCGAAAACATAGTTATAAACTTGCCCTGCGGCTACCAGTTCTAATATAGTGCCCCATATCGAGGGTTGTAACATATCGACAGAGTACGTACTCAGTCGCAGTGGTGAAATTGTCCCGGTACACTTAGCATCATAAGACAATATCGCAAACTCTTGCCAATTAGCCACTACATGACTGCCAAACTCTGAATTTCCGAGTCCTGTGGAATAAATAGGACAGGAATTGAAAGTGGCAACACTATACTCGACTTGCCTGACATACTCGACGCGCCACGGACGTCTCATCCGAATTCCGATGCTCAGCACGTAGCGTACCCTCGATGCTTTATAAAACAAATTTGAAAGAATAACACCCTCCAAATTTCAAGTCTCTGCGACCAGTGGTTTAGGCTGTGCGATGTCTGTCAGTTAGTGAGCCAGGACTTTGATTTTTATATATATAGATGTCGATTTTAGGTCAATGTTCGTGTCGCCAATAAAGAGAAAGTTTTGTTTTGTGTCAAACTTAGATATGTACTCATTAAGTTCCTCAACAAACATTTTCCTATATTTTTGTACTGGTGGTCTATAAATATAAGACACTACATTCTGATGAGAGTTCATTTTTAATATACCAAATAAGCTTTTAAACGTAAAATTTTTTTGATGAGTTACAGTGAATTTATTACGGTTCTTCACGTTTGATGATAATACCTCTTTTATTTATACGTAGTTCCGAATACATATTATAACCGGGTGTATTAAACATGTAAGAAATTTTATCACAGATGCCAGCTTCGGTTATTACATTAATATCTAATGGAAAGAAACGATTATTAACAGTTTGTAGTATTTTCGTTAAGTTTTTTATGAGCGATCGGATGTTTATGTGAATGCAGGAACTATTTAACTAGGTTTGAGAAGGTAGTAGCTGGAAATAATCGTTTATATTAGTAAAATTTAATTATTATTTGATCTGTGTATCCACAGCAAAAAAGAACAGTTGGTATAATTCAATATATACTATATGAAAAATAATAGCAGTACTTATATTAAATTGGAGTTGAACATATGTCCACTTCTATTTTCTGGTTTAAATTGACCGGACTGTAGTATCTTATTACAAGTTATAGAACTCATCCAGATCTTAATTTTGGATAAAAGCTGATAAAATTAAAATGGCTGTATTTTGTTTAACTATGTACACTAGAGTACTCGTTTCTTTACAAAATGTATAGAAATCATTGAGATTCAAATTACGAATTACAGCTGTCAAAAGTGGATATATTTATAAAACTATTGACTTAGTATTTACTTCATAAAAGTGACAAAACTCTGATCTAATGTTTATTTCGGATATCAGCTATCAAACGTGCAAGATCTAAACTAATATATAAGTTTTCCAAATAATGTTTAATGCTTAATGATGTTTAATGTTTAATGCACACGGATTAAAATGCATACAAAAACAGTAAATTGAACAAAATAAAGTGGCTTAAAATTCATTTAAGATATTTCATTCATACTCGTTCAAGAGTATTTTTTAAACTAAACATAATATTTTAACACAACATGTCACGCCTGTATTCCTCGAAGAGATAGGAAGAAGTTTTTGAAACATTCACGTTTCATCAAATATATTTTGCTATATTTATGAGGCAGCGAGCCTGTCTATCTAGCGGGCAATTTCCATACTCCGAACTACTACTGAACATTTCTTTGCCAGATACGCTTAATAACAATGCCGATCTGGGAATCGAACCTAACAGGACCTTATGATTCCAAAACGGCATATTTACCTTCACATCAATAGGTGGACATCATTATTTTATATATAATCAAAATGCATTTCTTTTCAGATGGAATCAATGAAACATGTAGCGTTCGCATATGGCATTGGATTTCTGGGAATATATGATTTTGGAAGTATATCGCCCTATATGATGGTAGACAATGCCATTATTATATATACACTCCTGAATACATTGATTTTATTTATGAGGTCAATTGTTTTTCGAATATTTTATCTGAAGTTGACAGATTGTATAAAAGCAGAAAACATGAAAAATAGATTTTATGATTGGCACTATGTTTTGTTTACGATGATACCTTTGAGTTCGGAGTTATTTCAAGCACACAAGCTCTATTTGATTCATATATACATGAATCTGATAACTTCCACTGCATCTTACTTAGTAAGTACAATTTATTTATCTAGTAAACATAGTTTTTTAAGCTTGTGATCTAGAAAGCCAGTTTATTTGTAATCTCATAATGTAAATACACTACAAGGGATATGTAAGTAATTGCTAAACATTCCATGATCTTTGATAATTAATAAAATATGCATACATACAGCCTACCAGCTCATGCAAAAACAATCGTTTGTATTGAATTGCCATTTGTAACACCAAATCATGGTTTTCACTAGTTTTAAAAAGTTGATTTAACTGGTACTAACTGCCTGTGTATTATGCAAAATATTTAATATAATATGTAATAAAATAACCTTCTGTAGAATTTTATGTTTTTATGAACAATCTGGCCCGCATTTTATAACTAATAAAACATTCGGGCGATATATTAAAAAAAAACATAAAATTCTACAAAAGGTAACATTGTTAGTATTGATTCAATACAAGATTTTGTGGATTAGAGATTTAATAGCAATGTGTTGCCCAGTTGTGATGATTTTAGTTTGTCGCGCGGAAGGCCCTACTTTGGGCTTGACACTGTATTTAGAAGGAAGGCTCGCGTCACCAGCAACAACTCTCAAGTAGAAATCTGATCACAAAGCTTATAAAAATGTGTCCGGTAGCTCTTCCCGATCTAAATTTTGTCTTTACAACATCTTCGAAAACCTCATTGCTTACCAACTGGTGGAGAGTGGTTAAAGGAAGACATACAGCAATATAAGTTGGCATCGTCAGGACCACTACGCCCTAGTTATGAATGAAATTCTATTGTTATCATTATTGTCGATGCCAATGGGTTAATATAAAATTGACTCGTGTGTATCAGTGGCGTAGATGAATTGGACTTTAGGTGGTATGTACTCAAGCACATATCAAATTGATAAGCTGCAATAAAAAAAACGCTGCTACAAAAGTATACATACAATGCAAGGTATACATACAGTTATTAAAAAAAGGGTTTGCATGTTTCCATTTCTTTTACTATACATAGGGTTAAGCGTTCTTAGTTTTTTTTAACTAAGAATGATTTTCGATTATCCCTATTACTTATCAAATGGTTCGATCGCATAAATAAATGATTAAAATGTAAAGGAGTGTATTTTGAACAGCAATACACATAATATTTTGTTTATAGTGTTGTTTTTTTAAATTACGCAAAACTTTTAGTGTGACCTACGTATACCATCTCTTAGTTTTTTGTAGACCTTTTTAATGTGTACAATACTAGAGTACATTATTTTGATCTATCTCGTAGGGTTCAGCCACCGTTTGCAATGTAAGTGCAAAAAATCTGTTTATATACGACATCAGGTTAGAAATTATCTGTCTTTCTCTACTATATTATGAAAATATTATACATATAAACCTTTCTCTTGAATTACTCTATGTATTAAAAAAAATACTGGTTATACAAATATGGTTGCATATTTTTAAAGCATTATTTTTCATTTTAACGACTAGTAACTAACACTAAATATCGATTTCTTTATTTTATCTTCACAAACATAATATAACTTTACACACAGTATTTAGGTGGGTATTAAAAGAGCTTATTGTAAGTATAACAATGTTGATATTCCTACGGAGATCATGGGCACCTAAACTAGAACAGTTGGGGTGCCAATGATCTCCGTAGGTAGATTACAACCTGTGATATGGCATGCCAACGCCCCCCTCTCAGAACAGGGTATTTACTTATATAATACAGAGTAGTGAGTAATTATTTATCAGCTATCTGTTGACAATTAAAAACTTTAATAAAGATAAATAAATATATTAATTCCGTTTTATTGTATATGAGAGCCGGTGGTGATGGAATGTAACCTGTATACGGGTAATCATTATAATATGTAAATAAACAACTTTTCTTGTTGGTATATTTTGGAGAATGTTACATTTGTTTTTTATTTCCTTTTCGACGCATAATCTAAAATTACAAAGATTTGTTTATATTTTAACAACTGTAGCTCCGATCGCGCTCAAACAAACGGGAAACTATTAGGGATAGCGGTCCCGTGTACTGAACTATTGGAAAGTTTTGAAAATGAAATGTGTATAATTTATTTATTATTGCATCATGTACATACATAACAAACGAGTACATAGTACATACCCTGTTAGGGTGTAGCAAATATATAATAATGAGGCTGTACATTAATAATTGTTAATATAATGAGAGTAATTTGATTTGTCATATAATACATTTCTTAATTATGTCAAAAAAGTTATTTAAATATTTTCGTATTGTAGTAGTTACTGAAATTATGGTCAAAGTATTAAGATTAAGACTATAGGGGTTAGATAGATCAGAATCGGGAGTTCGTTACGTTTTTATCTTCAATATATTCATTGATAGTGTAATAACATTTTTTTGTCAGTAAATCCTTAAGTTGTATTCTAAATTTCTTTTCATTTGTTTCATTTCTTATTTCTAAAGGTAATTTATTAAATATTTTTATAATTGTATATTGAGGTCATTTTTTGACTAGTTCTAATTTTGGTTCTGGTGCTAGGAGTTGATTTTGATGCCGAGAGTTTTGGGTTAAGGGTAAAAAGATTTTGATGTTTTCTTACAAACTTTGACGCTTCCATTATATAAATACTCGGAAGCGTTAGTATTTTGTGTTAAATGAAGTGAGGTTTACAACTATCTCGTTGACGAATATCCACCATTATAACCAAAAGACACGAAATTTTAAACTTTATAACTATTGAATATATTTACCTAAAACCAACGTAGAACGGACCGCTGTCAGTGGCCGCAATTAACAAAATGCATAAAGTACATACACTTGGAAGATAAACAAAGATAATACAAAGCAATCAAAAAATCTATTAATACGGCTCATTAATACAATACAAATAAAAGTATAGAAGGGCAAAAATATTCCCAACTACATTACTAGTAATACTGCATGGTAGTGTAAAAACACATTTAATTAAAATGCTCCTACATAATAAAAAATAAAGGTTTGCTTCGGTATCGTAATGTTATATGTAACATCTACGCTATTACGCACGTAGCTTGTTCAAAGTTACTGTAGTTAATACGTTAATCAAGTATCATTATCAATTTCAAGATGTAATTTTCGTGATTTTATCTTACGATGCCGATGCATGTGAGTTTTGATATTTTAACTTTTTAATCCATGGTATACGATGGAGATACCTTGGTTTTTAGACAGTCAAACAATGAAAGCTATATATGTACGTCTTTTACCAAGTCGAGTGTTTCACAGTTGCTCTGCTGTGATTCCCCGACTAGGACAATCGGCAAAGTTGTCATCTGATTTGACTTAATTTTAACATTCAGTTGGCATGATATCGGTCACTAGTTTTACCATATTCGTGAAAATAGTTTCCGTTGAGTCATCTTAAGACTTCGCTTGAGTATAACTTCCCTAATGTTTGATCACCAGCAATACCGACTTTAGAATGGACTTGGATTACAAAAGTGAAAAAAGGGAAGATGACTTGGATGCTTGCCATAACATGACTGTTTTATAGTTTTTATTCAGCTACGATGTTAAATTTTATTAACTCGAAATTACTTTAGATTAGCTTAACAGGTCCGATGTTAGAGGTCCTGCTGTAATAGCTAAAAACTACTTAGAAAACAGGAAGCAATTAAGTAGTTGAAATAGTCTAGTAAAAAGAAATAAAATTTGGTGTCTCAAAAGGTAGTGTCCTGGAACCGTTATTATTTTTGCCAAGTCAAAGTAAAAATATGACGTCTTTAAACAGGATATTGTCATAAATTACTCTACTATCACTACATGGTATAAAACATAGTCCTTTCAAGCTGTCTGTCAGTCAAAAAAAAATGACATTTAAACTAAAAAATAATATCATGATATCACGAAAACACGAAGAACAACACTAATGCCTACGTTCATGCACATTCACAAATCCATCATTATTACATATAAGCATTGGGAAATAAAACTATATCAACCTGAAGATTTTGGCTGCGTGGCGTTTGTGACGTCACGTCGGCTTAACAGAAAAATTAGGCGGAATTATCTATAGATATATATTTAAATGTTTTATTAAAATATTAATTTGATGTTTTCTTAAAATATTTTAATAATATTTGTCATTATTAAACAAAAGTAACGACAACTGTAATCTACCTATGCAAAGAGCGTCTTATATTAATATTTGTTATTATTAAATATGGATTTCCGCAAAGTAACGCCTGAATCTATTCATTATAGCCTGAATACTTCTAGGTTAGCCTGAACAACATCTTCGACCACATCGTCACTTACCATCAGGTGAGATAGTGGTCAAAGGCTAACCTATCAGGCATAAAAAAAAATATTGCATTAGTGATGATATCGGAGTGTGTTAACTCTGGTGCAAGTTATCAATTATGTAATTGGACCAATAAAATTTTCAATTTAAAACTAACATCACTTGTTTAACAATCTACGTAAATCACTTACCTACATTATTTTATTATATAAAAATTGCATTTAAATATATATAAATAATAATGTATTTTTTTCTTTATTGCAGATTTTGGCGACGGCAACAATGTCAAAACTATTGCATAGTGAATTTGGCTCTGTTAAAAATGTGTATATACTTGGCTTATTATGCTTTGTTGGTTTTGGACTCTCAGTAACTGTAGTCTTGGTAATTTTAATATTAATTATATTTATTAACTTGAAGACTAGAAATAATTCTATAATATTTTGAGTAACTGTACATATTAAAAGATTCGTCAGTCTCATGAGTGGTGAATGTAGTACTTGGCAACTGTACACATTTGCCAAGTACAGTAGCCAATACATTCACCACTCACCGGCGATAGTACCACATTCCGGGCCTTTAACACTGAGAATATTCCATAAAAATATCACATTCACCTCGGCATGAAAACCTGAACCTCCCAGCATGTTTATGGACTGACCGCAAACAGAAAGGCAGCCATGTACAAAAATATATAAAAGTAATTTAACAAACGTATTGTTTTTATTAAAATTGAATAAAACAATCTGACACATAACTTATTGGGTCATTATACCTACCTGGTATGCTTGCATGTTTTCCATTTGATGACTCATAACACATCATGCTAAGCAGGTTCCCCGATCTAGAAAAGCAGTGAGTGTTGGCAACGAATAGGGTAACATTGGATTGAGTGCTGAATTTCACTAGACTCTACTGGCGATATTGTTTCGCAACACTTACACATTTAGAGCTTAGTACTTTGGCTCGCGTTCTAAAACCTGGAGGGAAAGTTAAGGCCTTGTTAATAGACTTATGAGATTTTTTACCATTTATTTAAATTCACAGTTGATTTTTATTTCTGAAAACCATAATTATAACTGATAATAATGGTGTGTTATAATTTATAACCATACTAGCTTCAAACAACCAGCAATTCGTTCGCAACTTATCATTTTATATACTCTAAAAATGTATTTTTTCTAACGTTAAAACAAAATATTACCTACTACCAAAGTATAATATATACATAAGAATGGTAACTAAGGTCACAAGTGATAATATTTGGCAAAAATTAAGGCTTAAATCATGTTTTCAGTTTTGTACCAGTCCCGAAATACTTGGTATAATACTCGGGTTGGAAGTGACTGTACTGTATCTGGCCAGTTTTAAAGTAGCAGCTGTAATGTGGCTGTATGGTGTTAAGAAGTTTTCCACCGATATACAGTTTTGGCACGGCTTCAAGCCAACCAAATATTGGACAACTATATGGATATTGCTACCTATTATCTTTGGTGTAAGTTTTCTTTTGGCATATAAATATATTTTAGCATTAATTGCTATATGTCTTCAGAGATTAATATTATAATCGCATATCATGTAATGTATTTTTTTTTTCAGTATTTCATGGTTATGAAAATTTTCGTAAATTTGCAAAGAGAGGCCTTACATATGTTAGTTCCTGCTGCAGTGTGGATCATTATTTCATTTGCGATTGTGGCTGGTTTTCAAATTAAAACTATCGCAAAGTTTATAATGCGAAATGTAAGTACGTTCATACTGCTTTTATTTGAGAGGGGTACCTTTAATGTTTTTACAGAGTAGTTGGCCACATAATTGGTAAATATATATATTTACTGAGTGATTTTTTTATTTATGATACGTAAAACAAGCCTAACGGTTAATTGCTTTGAGGGTTGGTACTATCGTTTGATTCACGGAATTTGTTTTCTTCTTCTGTATGAGAATACACAAATATAAACACTAATACAATTCTGAACTGGATTAAACTCAAACATGTTTATACAGAAGAAGAAAACGAATTCCGTGAATCAAAAGATAGTATCAACCCTCAAAGCAATTGGTCTTTGCTAATTGATATCTATAAGATGATAAAAATTTTCTCTTAAATCTGAAATCATTCGTAAGGAGTTTTTAGAACGGACAATATCTTTTATAGTTTTTATTAAGTGAGTCATTTTATTGCCGAGTTATAATTACAATTGGATTAATGTAATATCTATTATATATAAATCTTATCTTATATATTATATATATATCTGGTTTAAGATATTTATTTCCCATAAGAATAAATTCACTTACATGAGAAACATTACATTCAGGTTAAACATTTTTGTTGGGCTTAGTACAGTACACTACAAAAGCACAATATGTATGGAACCTTAAATAATAAGTTCATAAAATTAAGTTTTCATACATATTTGAAATTATGAGCATTATATTAGTACGTGGGTAGTTTATAAATAATAACTTGCACGAAATCAAATATCGGTTCGGTCCGGTTCTGTCCGTGCGGACTGCGCTCCGCTCGTAAGGAATGTGTGGCAGAGATAACGCAACTGGAAGTGAGATTAAAATTCTAAAGCGATACGTCTCAGTAGTTTTGGTTTCCTTATTATGTTAGCGTGATGTACTTTTAAAGGATTCTGGTTTGGTATTGATATAGGGTATACTATGATATATATTTTTAATATATAAATATATATACATATAAACTTGCAGTGAAAGAGATAAGATACCTTGCTTCTACGTGCTCTGACTGAAGAAAATAAGACAAGTATATAAAAAAACTATAATTCTTAAAATCTCACATCGTGAGATACACGTAATATAAATATCTAATTCATCTATATATTTATATTTATGTTTTTGTGACGGAACAAGCCCGTGTCCCACCTGATGTTAAGCGGTCTCTGCCTCTAACAGATGCATTTCGTCAACGACGAATTGCACTGTGCCCGTCACACTGAGACGTACAGTTGTAAGGTCTCATGTGCCTGTAATTTTACTGGCTCTCAAGGACTGCTGCCGGAACACTCTGTTAGATGCTTGTGGACAGATTTTCTACATGAGGGTAGTCTGTAGCCAGGCGGGCATTCGCAAAATGCCCTTAGTCGGTACCACGTGCACAATATTGTGATAATAGGTACTTTTGAACCATCATGGTATCGACTTCAATGAGTTATTTCATACATATGAGTGATGAAGTAGGTTCTATTTTTTGGTTCTTTTTAAGTTTCCGAGGACAGTGAAAATTTTAAGTTAGTAATTACTCCTGTATACACATACTATTGTAATCAAATAATAGTTCTAGGTAGATTTATCCATTTGTTAGAACGCAATACTAATATAGGACATCATTATCAGAACATGTATAGAAGTAGTGTATTTGTTGTGATAATGAAGTCCTTGTCTATATTGAATTGCCTTACCACCCAAGTTGTTTTGCCACATCCTAGAACTCCATTTACCTGTTGTATTCTCGGTACTTTCCAGTGTTTCCAGAATGCTTTGATGTCTGAGGCCCCAAAAAAGATTACGCCATTTTGAGGATACGGTCATCTAATATTATTTTGTTGCACTGGGCCGTTACTACTATTCTGTCATTTTGTGGTGTCGCGTATTTAGGCCTATCTAGTCGCTCCGTTTCTCCCTCTTCCAGGGACACAAATCCGCCTGTTGCATTGTATGCCACCATATATTCGCCTGACATTTTTTCTTGATGACCTGGGATGTGTCGTCGTCGTTGTATACAGCGGCTTCTGCCTCTTCGAGTCTCTTCTTTAAAAGGTTTTAATTTCTAGTCTGAAGGACTGCAAGATATTATCGCAGTTTCTGTGTTTGACCTCTCTGGTCGCCCTTGTAATAGCTAGATGGCATTAGCTGCATGGCTCGTTCGTTCCTGTGCCGGGATATATCGGGGTGGACTAACCTGTTCAGTGTCAGCTCTCGTCCGGGCAACTTTTGAAGGTGCTTTGCCACGGGTTGATGGTTTTGTGGGCATTAGGTTTCGGGATTGAGACGGGTGTCGGAATAGGTTACATAGGTTCTTACCGCTGTACTGAAAGCCGTCACGATGTGGCAACTCGGCCACTACTCTTTTTTGGGCTACAATCCTGGCTTCTTTCTGCCTCTGCCCTTTCTTGGAGACTTTCTGAACCACTTTTATACTGAACTCAAGATCGGATGTCCCCAACAATCATAGACAAGGGTAGATAATATATGAAGCAAAAAAAATATAGTAGAATGAAATCCATTGAACGGATGAGAATATAACAAGAATGAAAGGAAAAAATATTTACGGGCGATCTGAAGTAGGGAAGTGGAAGGGGCTGAGATTTTAAGGGTAAAAACAGTTTCTCGATTTCCGGCAAAACTACAAGTCATATGGAAAAAAATTATCTGACAAGGTTGTAGGTAATAAAAAGATATACAACTTTTGTTTTACCTTTTTTTCACTTAATCTTAAAATGTATGTAAAAATTCACATAACAAAGATTTTGGTTTTTTATGTTATCTTACGCAAAAATCTTTTCTATTAACTAAACTAACCTTTTTATGTCCCAAACATACTGTTATTTGTTTGATTTAAAAGATTTATTTTTCAACTTATTTTGACCGAATATAGAAAAAGCACCCTAAAATGCAATTGAAAATACTCAAGTAAAAAATCTGCTTTTTTGAAAGGTATGTAGACTTTTGTTCGTTGAAATATTTTCTTTCTGATAATGTAAAAAAAAAAACATTAGTATGGTAAATGTTCTTAAAAAAGTGCAAAGAAAAGAGATAAACTCTCACTTAAGATAATATGAAAAATAAATAATATAAATATTAAAAAGAGTTTTATTACATTTATTTATGAAATACATCAAAATAAATATGGTATTTTAGCCACTTCAGAGAAAAAAAAAGTAAGTGCAGCATGTTATATGAGGTAAGTGTTGGCAAAAATACTACATACATTCTAAATGATCACAATAAATTGGTATTGCATAAAAATTTATTGATTATTTAATTATGCCATCGTCGAACTTCAGCTTCGTTATTTGGCTTTACTCTATACACTATAATCTATGCTTGCTAAAATGGATTCCACTTTACAATGGGATCCACATATACATGATCTCTCCGGAAGACTTAGTTCTGCTGCATATGCAGTTCTTAGGATAAGACAGTTAACAGACGTAGCTACTGCTCGCCTAGTTTATTTCGCGTACTTCCACAGTATTATGTCGTATGGTGTATTGCTGTGGGGAACTGCTGCTGAGATAGAGACAATCTTTATCATACAAAAGCGTGCAATTCGAGCCATATATAAAATGCGTCCTAGGGAATCTGTGAGGGATCTTTTTAAAGAAATTGATATTTTAACTTTACCAAGTCTGTATATATTTAAAAATATTATGTATGTTCGTAAAAAATTTAGTAAATTTAAATTAAACAGTGACAATCACGATTACAATACAAGGAATAAAGATAAAATAGCGGTGCCAGGTTTTAGATTAGCAAAGACAAATAAAAGGTCCTTCTTAGGTAATTGTGTGCGGTTTTATAATAAAGTTCCCAAACAAATTACAATGCTCACAGAAGGGAAATTCAAGATGCACGTGAAAAACATATTGATTAAAAAATCCTACTATAGATGTATGATATTCTATTAGTAAATATTTAATAGAAAAATAATTTAACCTTTTGGAGAACAAATCTTATATATAAAATTCTCGTGTCACAGTTTTCGTTGCCATACTCCTCCGAAACGGCTTGACCGATTTTGATGAAACTTTTTGTGCTTATCCGGTATCTATGAGAATCGGCCAAAATCTATTTTTCATCCCCCTAAATGTTAGGGGTAGTCCACCCCTAAATTTTATTTTTTATACAAAAATTTTAATTATTATTTTTTTATGATACAACATACAAAAATACATACAATCCTCAATTTTCACCCTTTTACGATCAACCCTTAATTTTTAAATTATTTATATGGCAGAACAACGTTTGCCGGGTCAGCTAGTTTCTTTATAGATTCATCTTTGTAACTAGTGAAAACAGATGCCATTTTTAGTTAGCCTTGAGTTTTATAGGTTATGAATATGCAGTTTAAGTGGTGAAGTATTTAGGAATCAGCACCTTCTATTTTTTTATTTAGGCGGAAATCACATAATAAATCCTTTTTCCATGTACCTTTAGCTATGACAGTGGACAAAAAGTGACTTTCATTAAATAAATAATGTTTAACCATAATATTTACGAACTTGAATTCCTAACGCAAAAACTGAAATTCTGTTGAAAAAATGTGAGAGCGCGATTAAATTTTCCATGTTACTA
Organism: Plagodis pulveraria; assembly: GCA_963890685.1. Taxonomy (NCBI): domain Eukaryota; kingdom Metazoa; phylum Arthropoda; class Insecta; order Lepidoptera; family Geometridae; genus Plagodis; species Plagodis pulveraria. The sequence goes on along the minus strand of OY982949.1, from coordinate 14,039,355 downwards.
ACTTCAACGTTTGCATGTTGGTGGGAATGTTGCCACCTAACATCCTTAAGTAGAAAATCTGTTTTCAAGCATCTAACGGTGTATTTCGGCAGTTATTTTTGAGAGCCAGTTCACATATTGGATTAAAACCCTGTTTACCATCTTCGACCAAATAACGACTTACCAGCAAAAGCGCTTAGAGCTAAAGGCTATTCCAACAAATATAAAACTAGGGTTCGTCCATTTATTCACTATTTTTTTTAAATGCTAATTAAGTTTAATGTTATTTACAGAATATGGCGGGAGTATTCAAGCCAACTACTAAGTACGGTCCACTAGACTTTGAGGACCGAAAACGACGAAAAACGTTCAATGAAACCGTTCAACTCAGGCAGTGCAAACATAATTGTAACGCATTGGATGTAAGCTCAGATCATCAAAAAACGAATTTGCCTTCAGTCCATGTTAATTCACAAAAAGAGTATCAACACTTCTCTCCCATCCCATTCACTCATACATCACAAAAAAAATAAGTATTGTGCATACACTCACTTTGTCACGCACATCAAGTTTTCCGCTGCAAATTAACCTATTGGCATCGGCGATAATGATAACAATAGAATTTCATTCATAACTAGGACATAGTGGTCCTGACGATGCCAACTAATTAATATCGTAAGATATACGTACACATCCAAAAAGGGGTTGCGCTTCAACCTGTACCTGTAGTTACGGTCATTAGTCATACGCACAGATACAACTACTAAAAGACTGACCCATGGCGTCGTCAGATGAATTGATATGTACTAGGTACGCAATAGTTTTCTTACAAACAATCCTGATTTAACCCAGATATACGATTTGTACACGCTTCGTTCCCCTTTCTTATCACCTTTGTTTCTCTGGTCTTAGGATGTAAGTAATTATTATTTTTTTTTTTTTTTTTATTGGAAGACCACAAAACTGGAAATACATCGTAGCTTACATAATTAAAAATAATATAAAATTAACATTGGAATACGTACTTCCTTCTAGAAGTGGACCTAGCATGTGTATTACATCAAACTATTCAATCTAATTATACGAGTATAGTAATAAGCAACCAGCAAACAATATCATTGGTATTGTTGAAACTGTCCATTTCAAAATATGGTGCAAAAAGATGATGATTTTGAATAATTGGTGAAACAAACAATTAAAGCAACCTATTCAAAATACATTTCACCGAGGAAAGCGAACCACGGTGAAAAATATCGAAGTCTTGCTTAACGGTATCGTAACTTTCACACATACGATAAACCGGCGAGTGCTTTAACATATTAGTTTTACAAATTGGTAGAATAAAAGTTTTTCTATCCGATAGGCGGCTACCAGGACGCGGAACTTTAAGTAATAACCTGGGAGTTAGTTCTGGACAATCAACTAAGTTATTTATAAGCTTGAAAAGCATCAGAATGTCTGCCATTTTACGGCGCTTTTCAAGAGACATGACATTATAGTGATTAAGCCGAGATTCGTAGGAATGTAATAAATGGCACAAGTTATCCCTGTATGTTACATGGTACATAATATTTTTTTGTACTTTTTCTATGTTGTTAATGTGCACTTGGTAAACAGGACTCCACACCACACTGCAGTATTCTAAGATGCTGCGCACTAAAGCGTGGAAAAGCAGTAGTGAAAGCCTAGGATTGCGGAATATCTTTGTCTGTCTGATGACAAAACCTCCAATTTTGTACGATTTCTTAATAATATGATCAAAATGATTTCGGAAACAAAGCTTGTTATCGATAATAACCCCCAAATCTCGTGTTGATGAAAGCTCTGCTAACGGTACCCCTTTAATTTTGTATTCAGCTGGGAAAGGGGTATTTTTGCGTGAAAACTTTATAAAATAACATTTGGATGCATTCAAAAGCATATGGTTTTCCTCACACCATTTGCTTAAGGAATGGATGTCAGTTTGCAACTCCTCCACGTCTGCCTTGTTATTGATTTTCTTGTATAGCTTTAAGTCATCGGCATATACATTACATTCGATTTTAATAACTGGGGTAAGTCGTTGATGTAGAGGAGGAACAGCAATGGACCTAAATGGGAGCCTTGAGGTACACCCGAAGGAACTACTGATTCCAGGGACTTAAAACCTTTTACCACAACCAGCTGAGATCGATTCAGTAAGTAAGAATTTAACCATCTAAGAAGGGATCCGTGTATTCCGAGACGTTGTAGTTTAGCTAATAACAGATCGTGATTAACCAAATCAAAGGCCTTACTGAAATCTGTGTAAATTGCATGTGCTTCGCCGCTACTATCGAGTATTTCGAGAATATCAGTCACATAGCCTAACAGATTAGTTGAGGTGGATCTTCGAGGTAGGAAACCGTGTTGATGCACATTGAGAAGATGCGAAACATACCAATGAATATGCTTTACAACAAGGGATTCTAATAATTTGTCCAACCCAGAGAGAATAGAAATCGGCCTGTAATTTTTTATGTTAGAAAGATCGCCCTTTTTATGTATTGGTGTGATAAAGGCCACTTTCCATTTCATTGGAAAAATACCAGTTGAGAGAGACTTCTCAAAAATTATGCTTAGTGGTTTCGCGATGGCATCCGCACATTTTTTTAAAACTATCGCAGGGAGTGAGTCTGGTCCTGCTCCTCTATTAGCAAGCGACTTAAGTGCTTTACGTACTTCACCGGCATGATAAGTTCGATTACTTATTATAATGTTATGGATATTATGGATTATTGTAGCTATTCATTTATTGACTTGTTTAGATCTATGTTTGTAAGATGTAAATAGTATATTTTGGATGTCTAACTATTATAATAAAATTGATTTTGATAAAATATAATGAATTTCTGTTATTGATGACTCCTCTTCGAATATTTTAACATTAGCTCCCACATAATATATATTCATAAAAAAAGTGTACATGGGTTCGTTCTTAAAAATTTGGTGGTAACATTTGATAATTTATTTGTGCAAGAGTATCTGCTGCTGAACTAGGTTTATCATCCGTGTTTCAGTATACAGCGCTCTTCCACGTTGGAATTATACTAGCAGGTCTGCTAATAAATATGAATCTACATATAATACATTCTTTCTACAACCTATAACCTAAAAGAAGGTGGTATGTTCTTGTTCCTCTCTTTGTATATCACGAGGGTGTGTGTGTGGGCTGTAAGAGGGAGTGTGTATATATGTATTGAATTACTTTTGATCTCTCGTCTACGTCACTACTTGACGTCATTTTTCGTGACCATTACCAGTACTCGAGGCTCTAAGCAAAGACATAGAATATGACCAAGTTCTAAAGGCATTGGAATCTCGCTTTGGTGATGCTCATCTGGAGCATGTGTTTCGGCGAAGCAGTGAGAATCTGTAGAAGTGGGCCCTGGAAGTGACGAAACTCGCCCGGAAAGCGTATCAGACATCACCTCGATCATCGTCGATTGAAATCAACTCCAAACGTTTATAGGCGGGATTCGTGACATAGAAGTGAGGGCTGCAATAAAGCTGGGGCATCACAAATATTTGTGTGCATTAGCCCATGTTTCGGAGATAGAAGCCGTACGACAGAATCATCGATTACATCTCGTTCGAAAAGTTACCACGCAACTTTACCGTGACACTAACCAGGGATTCAGCCTCAATTCAGGTCATTTGTAAAACTGCCCGCAGCAGAGTGACAGAAGACGAAAAAACATGGAAAATAAATCTTTCTACTACTGGTGTCAACATGCAATGGAGCAGGAAAGTAGATACGCTGTCTGATTAAAATCATCGAAGGTTCCCAGCCCGAGATGCTACAGGTGTGGAGAAAAAGAACAATTGAGACTAATATTGAACGTACCTATTATTATATATTCATATGTAGTATAATTTTTTTACTAAAATTTTCGTAATCTCTTAAGTTCAACATAATTATCATTGTAGAACTGTCATGAAGTCCTTCCGTGACGTCACAACCGGCCTCAACGAATGACCAGCGCTGGTTTAATAACCAGCATATGCTGAGTTGGGACCGATTCGTGGCATGTGCACATTATCTTTTTTTTGTGTTCTCATTAGTTTTTATTATTATATGGCAAAAATATTGTGTTCATGTTATGAATAAATGTATCTTCTTTCTTTCGGTAACATTAGAGAAACTCACGACGGTGAAGTGAAGAAAGTCATACCAGTAAGAATGGTGAGAATAGTTATAACCAATCAAGCTTAGGACGGTTTAAAGCATTTCTAGCTCCGGCGGCATCCTTGTCATCTTCTTGTGGCTGTCTCGCTCTCGCGTGGAAGCGAGATAAATTGTTGTATCCGTCCTGCGGCCTGGGCACAGGGTGCCTTGGCCGCAGAGATTTTATTTACGGATGCGGAAGGGGGGGGGGGATGTTGGGGGCACCCGTTTGGGATCCCTTCTTCTTCTTCTTCTCACACACGGCTAACTAAATCGTGCCCTGTATTCAAGAGAGAGATAACAAATAAGAGAGCAAGCACGATTGCTGAAACCTTTTTTTTTTTTTTTTTTTTTTTTTTATGTGGTTTATTAGTTTTTCCACAGACTCCAGGGTCCGTGCCATTTTTTAGGTTACCTTAGAAATTTATTAATTAATTACATTACTATGGGGAGCATTACATATTTAGCGGGGAACACAGTTATTAGGGATGCTAATCTTACATAACTATTATATATACTATTACAAATATTATATATACTATTACTATTACAAGAGAGAAAAGAGACAAACTGGTTTGCACAGGCATTCTGAACGGACCAGTGTCTTCAAGCAGCACTCGTTCACGAGTTGACTCGCGTGCATCGTCCTCCTCAACCATTTGTGAGGGAAGAGGGCGACCCGACACACGATGCCGCCGCTTGCCTACACTTTATCGTAAGCATGACCGTTCCGAATGCCTGCGCCAATCCGCTTGCCAAAGGGAGAGAAAACTACAATTAAAAACTACATTCTTACGCATACAATAAAATTTGAACTCTTGAGTTTTTTATTATTCTGACCCACTGACGTCCATTTTCACCAGGGCCTCTATCACCGCGCTGTTACGATCTCTAATTGCCATTGCTGAAACCTTAGAGAGGCAGAAAAGGCACTGTGCCGGTCGCCTCGGCTATCGTAGACACCTTTATAAAGAATCTTACGACCAAGATGTTTATTATGATGTTTATGTCTTTTCCTCGCGGCAGGAACACCTGCGGGGCATTGCTCCGTTAAACGCCAGACCACCTGACGAAAAAGGACGCAGGAAAATTAAGCCATACCCAAAGATATAGTAAACACGAAGCTGACAGCAGAGCGAGCAAATCTGCAAAAGACCTGCCCGTCATAACGGGGAGCGATTGAAGCCAAGGGCATAGTCCTTAACCCTATTACCCCATCACCAATGAAGGTGGAATGGAAAACAGAGCACCAACGACGAGTCAGTTTTACTTTGAGTTCGAAACGATATCTTTGGACCAAGTGCTCCTTGTGCGAATAGTTAAATATAGTGTAGTGTGTGACTAATGTTCTGTAAAGTGCGAATGGTTCAGTATGAAGTGACGGTAGAACAGTTGCATAAAGGTGTCAGTTTGCTGAGAAAGTATTGAATTATTTATCCCGAGTCCCTAGCTCGTAAAAACAAAATATTATTTTTTTAATGTTATTGTGACGGAACAATCCCAAGGCCGACCTGATGTTAAGTGGACTAACCTCTGCCTATAACAGATGCATTTCGTCAACGACGAATTCGCAATCGGTCATAACGCGATGTTTCTAGCTCGACTAACACCTGTTCGAGTGCAGGGGATTACTGAAAAACAGCGTCTGTGCACATGTGTACGGAATTTATCTTTAGTTTTCTCCTTTTGCCCACATTATTTATTTATATCATATCATCTTTTTCTTTTCCCTCTATGTTAGTTACGAATTATTTTTTTAAGTTTTTTCTTGTGTATTGGTTGTCATTGTTATTTCTATCTATATATTTTTTGTGTGGCAATAAACTAATTTTGATTTGATTTGAAACATCGATGATGCATTTACAAAAGATCGTAACATCGATGGCACGCACACATAATCGAAATTGGGATATAAATGATACTTTTTCTCGTTCATTTTGATCTGTGGACTGCTGTGTGTGTCTTATTAAAGTGCGACACCTGCACCGTTCATTCGTTGAAAATGAAGTTATTGTTAATTGGTATTCACACTGAACTTGGTACTAACAACATGTAAATAACTACACGTAAATCAATATCAAGTATAAGTCGCTAGTATTAATCATCGGTAAATATAATACTTTCTCGGTATTCAATTCAAATAGTCTAAAGAGACTACTTCTGAGCTTTCTAAAAACAAAGTCTTCATAACAGTATTTCTTGTCACATTATGATTACATCAAAAATAACACAAAAAAAACGGAATAAATATCGATATATGAATCGATACTTGCTTGCTTGCAGTGGGACAGCTCTATGGTAAGAGGTGTATCAGATTTGTTGTTGATATATGTAACAGAAATAATGAAAACTATTAAAATCATAATTTTGCGTAGGCCTTTATCAATTAATGTGATTATTGAAAATATTCACATAAAACATGCCAATAACATCAGCTACTCAGATATTTCAATTTGATCAAAGAATTGCCAACTATTGTTTCGCCATTGTTCTTTATTATATTATACTATCACTTCTTTCCAAGTGGAACACGTTTGAATATGTGCGCCGGGTTTTCCTCTTGCACCCAGATCACGCGCATATAGGTGACGAGACATGTCATCAGATGCTGTGACCCTCACAACATATGTAGCCATTAAATTTTTTAACGATTCGCGCACTTACCTTAAGTATTTACAAACACCCGTTACTTTAAGTATATTAACATTTCCGCATAGAACAAAATATAATAATACTACTTACTCTCGGGCTAAATGGCACCTGGACGTGGCGGCGCGGTGAGATATTTCGCACTTATTAAATAACAATATTTAAAAAAATAACGAATTACAATTTGTTATATATTTCTTGCACCGAAATCGACGAGTATTATATTTAGGTATATTTTGTAGACTGAAGCATTATAATTTTATAAATTATAAGTGGTATAGTGAAAATGTGAGCTCAGATAATTTGTATAAGCAAAGTTGCTAATTTAACAAGTTATTTAATTTGTTACGGTTTTATAAGTCGGTTCCGTTTAGTTAAGATTTTTTCTTTATAGTTTCATTTCATGTGTCCTGTAATGTCAAAAAAAGTATCGCTTAATTGCTCGAAAAATTTAAAAAATACACTGAATTAACCGCATGCCTATAATTTATATAAAGCACTTAATTAATAATTTTCAGAACATATTCGAGTGTGACCATTCACCATTAATGGAAAGAACTGAATCTGAATCATTGGAGAAAACTGAGCCCATCTCATCACTGACGAATATTTACGACTCGAGAAATAAAAATCTAAAAAAACGATCATTCATATAAGGAAAAGGCACACATCTCTTAACTCCATTTTTCTGTGTGCATATTTTATAGTTTTTGTATAACTTTTAATTTTTTATCGATATTATATATGTTTGTAAAATTTAGTAACTTTTACATATATTAAAATCACGCTTGACAAAAGGACCGTAGTTTTATTAAATACTAGCTGTACCTGCGACTTCGTTCGTGACTGCCGTACCTGCCGATTAATTATTCACTTAATATTGCTTATTACTTTGGGTTTGAAAACTCCCGGGCTGTATTTTTCGGAAGATAGTAGTTAAGTTACTCAGAGTTCCTACGCAGTTCGCACAATAAATGTTGAAGCAAAGTACTTTGTGCGTTTCTTTGGAATTTCGATTTTAAAACGGTGTCTTTTTGCCGAGGTTCTCCTTGTTTGGCGGTAGAACGAATATTTATTAGATTGTGCACTTCCATTGCGCAGTCTCCAAAATGTATCAGGCAAAAGATAGATAGTTACAAAAACTGATTGCGGCGAATGTTCCAAATTGTAGAGTTTCAAGTTAGCAAGCTTGCAAAACTAATTAAGGGTGCCGGGCTGCCCGTAGGGTGCCGAGCTGCCCGTGGGGTGCTGGGATGCCCGTGGGGTGCCGGAATGCCCGTGGGGTGCCGGGCTGCCTGTAGTGTGCCAGGCTGCCCGTGGGGTGCCAGGCTGCCCGTGGGTGCCGTAATGCACGTGGGGTGTTAGGCTCACTCGTCACTATTCTAACAAAAAAACAATAATTGTAATCGGACAACGCGTTAATAATTTACAACTAAGTGTACATTTTGACTTTCATCTCCTTTTTTGAGAGAACCGTGCTGAAGTTTGGGATAAAAAGTATACAGTAGCCTTTTTCGTAATGTGAACTCAAATCGTGTTAAGTTTCAATGAACAAATTCAGACAGACAGACATACAGACAGAAAGACAAAAATAAAAAAAAAACAGTTTTGGCATCAGTGTCAGCTACAGAGTGCTCTCAAATTCTGTTTTTTTCATAATATCTGCCATGTACGGAATTGGATCTGTTACAGTTTTATTATAAACATAGATATCTGTGCTCGTTATCTCAGCAGCCTTGAAAAACTGGGCATATGTAACATCTGGCTGCACGTAAATCGCAATGGTAATCCGCGAATCTACGCGTGTCTTTATAGGTCTCATTACAATGACAATGCCGACATTGATCAATTTATGGAGCACATACAGCTGGCAACAAATTGTGGTACAATGGGGATCTGCTCAAGCACGGACACTGTTGCGGATGTAGTGCTTCAGGGTATGGAACTCTTCATTCCATATTCATTATTAACAGTGGTAGTTTTCAGCCTTGGTTTGGTTGCTCTTGTAGAATCGCATCTGGGCTAAAACGCGAGCGTTACCAAGCTTGGGATGATTTTATGACATCTAGGGATGTAAATACCAATGTACTCAAAAATAAAAATAACTTTGCCTCCAGGGCATTCAAAAGAGTTATCGCAAATGTGAAGCCGGAGCCAATTGGAAAGATTTGGTGAGATATCGCCTTCCTTTGGGAACACGTGCGTTCTGGTCTCTTATTCACCAGATATGGCTTCTGCCGACTTCTTCATGGCACTTGTTTTCATCTGTTAGAAGACATAAAGGAGAATTTGAGGCGAGAACTCAATTCCCAAAAAGCGTTTTATAAATGTTATGGAGATTCGATTGTTCGTTGACGTAATTGTATCGTTTCTGAGGGAGCATACTTTGAAGGTGATCAGGTGCACTTAGTGCACCTGGGTGAATTACTCCAGGTGAATTAAGTATACCGCACCATAAATGTGGATGAATAACTGAGATTGTGTATACTATTGATCTTTTCCCGGTACTTTCTTGACAGAGTAGTATAAAAATAATATTAACTATTAACTTAATTTTGCGCCATCTGGGTGGTTGATTTTACAGTTGGCTTCTCTACTTGCAGACAAAATTTGTGAGTTTTGCAGTAGTTAAACTCTAAAACATGTTAACTTAGGTCTCGTGACTAGTCTAAGCTAGTGAAAACACTCACCAAAAGATGGCACTGCATGGCACTCTAAGGTAAAATGTAAAGGTACGAATAATATTAATTCTTAGTGGCTGAATTAATATTATTACACGGATTAACAAAAAAAAACATTGTATTGAAAAGGAAAGCTAAAAGTATGTTATTCGTCAAATATTTGAATAACTTATATTTATACTGATATTTTCACTTGTTGTATTTCTTGTCCGAAGAGATGAAATCAGTGGAACATTCTGTAACACAGAAGTGAAGTTTCCTGTGCTAATATCTATTTATAAATCCATAATTTCTATGTAGAACCTTGTAAAACAAGTTTATTCTTTTCTTATCACTCGCTACTGATGTCGTCAATTTATGAATGAAATTCAATTTTTATATGTTATAATTATATATGAAGCGAATAGATTAAAGCGACTTTTGGACACGGGTAGCCCTGACACTTGCGTTACCTATACGGCTGTGCCTGGGTTTGATTTACAAGGAAAAATCAAATAGTAGCCGCATCTACTATTGCAAGGTTTTCTTATTTGCTCTTGCCTTTATAGCTATAGGGTGGTAATAACACGCTTCTGAGCGGTTACCTTTTTTGGGGATCGGGTGTACAAAAGCCGAGTTCCATATTTTTAGAACAGTCCTAATGTATAAGAGACCCGGAAAAGACGCATTAGAATCGGTGTCAACTTTGACTGCACAAGGCACTATCGGAGGTATTCCATCAGGTCTACTCGACTTCTAAATGTCCAAGGTGAAAGGTACTTACTAAGCACTGTATATGCCGAAAAATTATGTCCGGCATAGAAATATCACACCGCGGTTAAGATTGGCGGTGAGTTCCCGTGGTCAAAGTTGAATTAGATGTAAAGAGCGAGCCCAGACAATCGGCCTTCTCCTTCATAGTGTGGGCCAGTATGTCATCCTCTTTGCGCAGATGTTGTAGATATGACTGACAAAAAATCCTCTGGACTATCCTGACAAAAGAGCAGAACGCACCTGTTCCCGAAAGAAGGTAAGAAGGAGTAATCTCTCGCCAATTCTGCCAATATGCTCCGATTACGTTTTTGTGATAGCTTTTGAAGGACCTGGAGGCAATGTTATACCTATATTTGAGTGTGCTGATCTTGACTTAGATACATGTTGTATTATAAATTGGCTCAAGCTTGGTAAGCCTTTTATTTTAGAACGGAGGCCACTTTACGAGAGCAACCAAACCAGGGCTGAGTGAGATCTGACTCCGACGAGCATTTCAGAAAATAGAGAATGGTGTATGTGTTCCATACCCCAAAGCAACAAATCGGCAAGCGGTTAAGCAGTGACATATGAATCATCCAGCAACAAGTAAACTGGATAGGGTCTTCATGGATCCACATGGATAGGGTGCAGAAATAACCGCATTTTATCCCAAACTAACGTATAGAAAATACACCACACCCAAGCTTCTCGCTGCTTGGTAACTCTTTTTTAACTTTACTCGCTTGTCGTTTATCGTCAATAGTACATCATTAAATTTTTGATGTACATAAGAGTACTTTAGTCGTTCACAAAATTAAAATAAAACATTTATTATATATAGGAGAGGCGCGGCAATTGAAACACGTACAACTTATTTGAATGTTTATTACACCTTCTTCACCGTTCAATTTATTTTCATTATAAAATAACTCCATAACACCTTTTGTTTTCTCAATCTCTAATAGCCACACACACATTTTGATCTCACTCTTTCCTCATAGGTTCCACTCTACGCATCATTCATACTTTACAATCCCACATATATACTGTTTTTATTTTGTGTAATATAAAGAGCTAACCCATTTTCTAAATCGCCGTTTAGATTTAAGTTTTAATCTTAATAATTTCTTAGTGGATACACATATGGAATGAAATTTTACGTAAGCCTATCAAAACACCATAAATCAGAGTTATTTTTCCCAAGATATTATCTATATAATATCTTTGTTGCTTGTCCATTCACCACTCCGCACAGCATATGAAACATCTCCAATCAATAATATTTATTTGTTATTAATCATTTTTTACGATTGGTACGGTGTTTTTAATACGAACTATATACAATACTACTACAATACTACAGCTACTACAATAAAAGCGTTTAGACAACCTATAAGCCATTGCAAACTCACAACGCTCGTTCCACTACGATCCCCTATTTCAGTCCCCCAGGGGACTGTACAACACTCACTATTCCACTACAGTACCCTATTCGGGGGACTCAACAAGTACTAAAAAAAGGAATTCCACTTCGATCCCCTGTGCTTTCTTATATGCTCAGGATTCAACTAGTGCTAGAAAATGCAATTCCATCACAGTAAAATGGCGAGCCTAATCTCACACCGAAATATCCTCTAAATAGGTCTTATTTCTGACATCTGTCAAAGTGACAGTTTATGTCAGCTAGACAGGTGTGATTTGTGACAGGTGTCAAAGTGACAGTTGATGTCGTATTTTATGTACACAAATACTTTTTGTTTTCGTGACATCTGTCAAACTTTTATAGATCTCATAAAGATCTTCATTTCAGATGACAGCTGTCAAATCAAAATAGTGTTTATCTCGGAAACTATTGATCCTAGATTACTAGTTTCTTCACAGAAATGATAGATCTCATAGAGATCTTCATTTCAGATGACAGCTGTCAAATTAAAATAGTGTTTATCTCGGAAACTGTTGATCCCACACTACTACTTTCTTCACAGATATGATAGATCTCATAGAGATCTTCATTTCAGATGACAGCTGTCAAATCAAAATAGTGTTTATCTCGGAAACTATTGATCCTAGACTACTAGTTTCTTCACAGATATGGTAGATCTCGTAACGATCTTCATTTCAGATGACAGCTGTCAAATCAAAATAGTGTTTATCTCAGAAACTATTGATCCTAGACTACTAGTTTCTTCACAGAAATGATAGATCTTATAGAGATCTTCATTTCAGATGACAGCTGTCAAATGAAAATAGTGTTTATCTCGGAAACTATTGATCCTAGACTACTAGTTTCTTCACAGATATGGTAGATCTCGTAACGATCTTCATTTCAGATGACAGCTGTCAAATCAAAATAGTGTTTATCTCAGAAACTATTGATCCTAGACTACTAGTTTCTTCACAGAAATGATAGATCTTATAGAGATCTTCATTTCAGATGACAGCTGTCAAATCAAAATAGTGTTTATCTCGGAAACTATTGATCCTAGACTACTAGTTTCTTCACAGAAATGATAGATCTCATAGAGGTCTTCATTTACAATGACAGCTGTCAAATCAAAAATAATATCTGGACTTAACGTTTTTGAATATTATTCTCGAACCAATGAGGAAATTATGAATAGGTACATTATTAATTTGGCGAAGTTAGAACCATACTGACAAATACAAGGAAAAAAATATTTAATTGATGCCACATTGATCCAAGTACAAAAAGCGCCTTATATTGCTAGAGGATCTAAATTTTTACTTTAGCATTATACTTGCTTTCAAGAATATATCCTGCTATACTGATCCAATATATATTTTTTATCTGTTTTTTTTCTGCATAAACCAACATTTTGTCTACTTTTAATCAAAATACCGTATTATAGATTTTTTTTATTTTGTCTGACTTATTAGCCATAATTTCGATAAAAATTAAAGCATAATAAATCACGTATTTTTTTTAAATAAGTTTAAACGCGTTTCCTTCTTTTTCTTAATATAATGAAAACGATACTTGGATCAGTATGGTTCTACCGTCGCCATTCATGTATTGAGAGTTCAGCAATGGGTTACCTATCAACAATAGAAAATAAATGTTTTTAAAATTGTGGTCAACAAGAATCTATTTTTATGAATATTTTTGCTGTATAAACTTTTGGAGATAAAGCTGTTATAAGTTTGACAGCTGTCATCTGAAATTAGTGGTCTAAGATCAAAAGTTTCCAAGATGAGGTCTTTTTAGGGTTGGGAGTTCTCATGAAAATGAAAAGTAATTGAATGCATAAAATTAAACATCAACTTTAACAGCTGTCACACCATCGCCAGTGCATTGTAAATTAGTAGACAATAAAGATGCATTTTCCGAAATTCCCTATTTCATCGGAGTGGTGGCCTACGAGGATTCGTTCCAAACCATGGAAGTAACATGGAAGTAACGTAAACAGTACTTACTGTAGTACGGAGTACATATTACTTCCATGTTCCATAGTAATTGCTAGTCTCTATGGAGTAGATCTGTATCTGTAATCTGTTAGGTTATCATATTTATTTCTGTTAATATAAATACATGGACAAAACTATTACAAAATGTTGAATTTATTTTTTAATTTAAGCATAACGTAATTTTATTTTCAACAATTAAAAAAAAATGCAAAGCTTTAACACTGCAAATTGAAAACATAGGTAGAAACGTAACGGATTATTCCTGTTGTCGCCACTTTTCGCCCCCCAGTGGGGGACAAAACATTTTTATTCCTTTTGAGCCCAATACTTAGGGGCCAAAAGTAATTTGAACTCCTGTTGACCCCCATGAACATTTATTGTAATATTTCATACTAATGTGATGTATACAATAATTGCCGTGCCAAATTTTATGAGTTTAAATTTTCATTTAAATTCATCTATTTGAACAAAACTGTTCCAAGCTTAACTGTAAAACATGTGCATAATTATAAATAGTTACAAATGGTGAAATTTTAAACAACTAAAAAAATATATTCAAACGAAATAAAACATATTGTATTATTATGTATGTTCCTGTCACAGATGTAAAATTTGACAGATGTCATAGTGACGTATTGATATATTTCCACATTACCTTCACAAATGTTGGATGTGACAAATGTCAAAATGACATACGACAATTGTCAAACTAAGACTTAAGAGCAATATCTCGGAAACTGGTTGTCTAAGACAAAAAGTTTCTTTACAAAAGTGATAAGCCTAGGCGAGATCTTCATTTTGAATATCAGCTGTCAAACTCTTAAGGACAATTCTCGGAAGTCAATATCTCAGACATTATCTATGAGTTCTATCATATCTGTGAAGAAAGTAGTAGTGTAGGATCAACAGTTTCCGAGATAAACACTATTTTAATTAGACAGCTGTCATCTGAAATTAAGATATCCATGAAATCTATCACATCTGTGAAAAAACTAGGAGTCTACGAACAATAGTTTCCGAGATAAACCCTATCTTAATTTGACAGCTGTCATCTGAAATGAAGATCTCTACGAGATCTATAAAAGTTTGACAGGAGTCACGAAAACGAAAAGTAATTGAGTACATAAAATACGACATCAACTGTCTCTTTGACACCTGTCACATTTTAAACCTATTTTTTAGCCATTTTTAGAAAAAAAAAATACCCTAAATACGTATCCAAAATCGAGTTTTATGACATCTGGTGTCACTTTGACATCTTTGTCGAGATATTGCTTTACTGGTAAGCACTGTTCCTATGGGGGACTGTAGTGGAATAGTGAGTGCTTTAGAGTCCCCTGGGGGACTGTAGTGGAATAGTGAGTGTTGTACAGTCCCCTGGGGGACTGAAATAGGGGATCGTAGTGGAACGAGCGACTCACAAGCAGTCCAAATGCTCCATCCCACTACCAGTGGGCAGCATGCTCAGCATGCTGGCAAGATTGCCCTGTTGAATTGCTCTTTGAGCCAAATAGGTACCAGCATTCCGATCACGCGTCGCATCGACCCAGCGCTTCTGATAAGTTTTGGAAAATACGGTGAGCTCCCGGTCCCTATGAACCCAACATTTCTGCACCACGGCTCAAGTTTGTAACCACTACTGAGGTTAGCATACTTGCGCCGCTTGAATTGCTCCGCCGTAATAACTGCGGCGCTAGCCCTCATGTTAGTTTCAGAAAGATGTGACGGCGCTAAAGTGTCTACGCATGAAGTGTCCATAACTCCATACAAAGTGCCGCACTTACTTCTCATAATTCATATCCCACCACAGATTTGGTTATAGTGTACATGACGGACCCCAAACATCACCCTCTGCTCCCGCACCTCGGTCGCCCGCGTGCGTTACAAGAAACAGCAGCAGGGAAGTTTTCGCTTATTAATTGTATGTTTTCGTAGTTTCGCTGTCATTTCGTTACTATAGCAGATACATAAATATACCGACCTTTAGTTTTCTTAATATGACAAAACTACTTTTGTATGGAAAATACGCATTTTAAGTACATTCCTCTTAAGAACCTATTCAAGGGAAGCTACTTAAGGTGAAAACTCACGTCTATTACGAAAAAAAAAAATTTCATCAGTTTTATCTCGTTTGTAACTTTGGCAACTATTCTAACTATGATATTGTACGCATTATCTTCGTAAGTTATTGAACATAATGCACACAATGCCTAATTTACCCCTAAAACCGTAAAATGTATTAAAAATCTTAACCGAACCTCGCGTATTTCTTGATACAGTACAATTGTCAGACGAACTAGCAACATAACCAAAACGTATATACAATTTTGAATTTTTCGCCATAGATCAGCGTTCGCCTTATTTTACGACTCAGCGTGGTCTATTTAATTCACTCATAAACAGTATAACACACACAGCTCATATAGTATTTATATTTAAAGTAAAAATTTAAAACAAAAAAAATACTTCACGGCACCAAATAATTTCTTGGCTCTACAAAGTGAACCTTCGTGCTGATAGTAAACTCTACCGTGTGCTCCGTTTATGCGCTCCAGTGCACTCTCTTGATTAGGTGCGCCAGTCCCACCTCCCTTTTAATCTTCCAAATGTCAAGGGGGTTGGGAGAGTCTAATCTTCGCTAACAATTGCGCATTCGTCATAATAATCCACATCCACGCTAATATTTTAACAGAAAAACTAAATATTTTTTTATGTTATTGTGACAGAACAAGCCCGAAGCCCACCTGATGTTAAGTGGACTAACTTCTGCCCATAAAAGGCGCATTTCGTCAACGACGAATTGCACTGTGCCCGTCACACTGAGACGTACAGTTGTTAGGTCTCACCGCGCACCCGCTTCGAAACCAGCCGTGGGCTTGAGCCCGCGGTGGGGTTTCGAACCATAGACCTATTGCACGGCAGTCCATAGCCACACAGCCATCACTGCTTCAAACTCTGTCTTCCTGTTTGCTTGTTGTCTTTTTTATGGCTAAATGACTGAACAGATCTTATTAATATTATGATTTTGTATGTTTCATATATCATCATTGTAATATATCTATGTTATATAGTTACTTTTACCTGACTGCGACGACGCCCAAATGGAATGTTATGTGTTTGACCAGCTGTATGTTCATCTTTGGACGAACCATATGAACGAAAGGTGATTCGTCCAAGGCTCGTCCTATGGCTGTTCGTAACTTCTGAAGGCTCAGAGCAATTCGGAAGGTAGAAAGTAGCAATTCACACTATGTCAGTACTAATCCAAATGTCCATACCCATTCAATAAAACTAGTTGCACTGCGATTTCTAAACAGGCCGAGATCAGTCGCGCGAGTGTACGCTGCCGCATCATTAATGCCGATTTGCCCAGTTTTCAGCTGTAGAAAGAGATCTGAGTAATCAAACTTTAAAAAAGATGGTGTTTGCATTTCACTTGTTAGTTTTTACCTTATCTATGTTTCCTTATATTTAGACACCAAATTCAAAACTTCTCATCGATGGCAAATGTACTGATGTTACCTTTGTACAATGTGTGTCGATAAATATTTAATGTAACATAATCATATGACGTTGACAAATTTTAATGTAAACATGTAACATGTAAATGTTGTCGAATTGTTTATCTTTTATATGGTTTTTCTATTTTATGTTATTATTGGTGGCTAGTAATAAGTTCAAAACATTAACAATTATTGTTACAAGCGTGCTTTTTTATTTTGCTTTGGCCACTCTCGCTCATATTGAAGAGGTTATCTAAAACTCTCTAGGATACCTGTCCAGACGTTTGGTGGCAAATTGCCAGACAGGCATTCGAAAATGATGTACCACTATACCTGACGACTGCTATCCCAAAACAACTACCGGGAGTGGCAGCTTAGCGGACCTTCTGAAGCAAGGAAGCGCTCATAAGCAAATGCAAGTCGCGGGTAGCCAATGGTTACTATTGGCAAGTTCATTGTGGCGTGCTATCGGGGAGGTCGTTGTCCAACAGTGGATGTCTTTCGTCTGATGATGATGATACTGTAATCCCGCCATTACATTGTCGACTCATATTCCTTTTGAAAATGTGGTTATTCCAAGAGATTTAAATATATAAATATATAGATAATATAAGTTCCTACATAGGACCAACACGTGGCCTCAAGCTATGTACATTTTATAACATTTGTAGTTTGGGCATGGTCAAAATAAAATAATGTAGTTTAAGTATCTAATACGCTAAAGTCACGTCAAAATTCTTGAAACGCAGAATGTTTATCCACTTATTGCGTCCACTTTGAGTAGGTACTATTTAATAATGGCTCCGGTAAGGTAATGGATCTGGTAGGTACTTCGTCTTGAGGTAGGTTAACCGTAGTTTCCTCTCGTCGGTTTCCGCCTTGTGGTGATGGGAGAGTCTATCAGTACCTGGTCATCGCGGTGATGCAAAGGGAGCTCAAGGTGGGGTCACTTCTAAGGGCTTTCCTCTTCACGCCCAAGTTGAATGGTCTTAGGTTGCAGTGTGGTATAGGCATCGCGACTGAGGCGGCACTGCGATATATACCCGTATAAGGTATAATAAAGCGTGTGTAGCCAGCG
Source organism: Plagodis pulveraria (assembly GCA_963890685.1). NCBI lineage: Eukaryota > Metazoa > Arthropoda > Insecta > Lepidoptera > Geometridae > Plagodis > Plagodis pulveraria. The sequence continues at coordinate 14,021,121 of OY982949.1, read as the reverse complement.
ATTACTTGTGGCACTGAGACGTAGCATTACGTCTCAGTGCCATAAGTAATCGCTGGCTAGCTAGTAGTAGCTGTGACTCTTAAGGACAAGCCCATATGCGCTCTACGTCCTATGGAGAAGACTATGCTTGGAGTTTCTTTGCGCGATAAAATACGATTCGAGGAAATTCGGTGAAGGTTAAAAGTCAACGACATATCTTACATAATTTGCAAGATGTACTGATTAGTGTTCGTTGAGCAATGTGACCTGCAAGTATGATTTGCAAGATATAGTGACACCATTGTCACTATATCTTGCAAATCATACTTGCAGGCCACATTGCTCAACGAACCGGTCACCAATGAGGAATGTTCTCGAGTGGTTACACTACACCAGAAAACGTGGAGTTGGTATGCTCCTCTCTAGGTGGACTGATAGCATCGTCTGAGTCGCGGGGAACCAATGGATACAAGTGTCTTATAACAGTTCATTGTGGCGTTCCATGGGGGAAGCATTGTTCAACGGGGATTTCTCCCGGCTTATGATGATGAAATAATATATTTATTAATTTATGTTACAAAAGGTTCATTCTAACTGCATTTTAACTTAAAATACTGCAAAATCAACAGATAAAAAATTGAAAAAGTCAAATGAAATATTATATAACATATAAGAAAAAGAACATCCAGAATAATTTCAATAAAGCATAATTTATAGGCCATATGTCCCCACTAGGCAGGCCGAAGGGGTGTGAGTTAGGTAGCTTTGTACCAAAGATGATTTATTTGCATGCTTTTATATACATATTTATATTATTATTATAATCTTCTACATGTTAGATAAAAATGTGTAGTAATAGTAATCTATATTAATTTCATTTACGATAATTGATGCAATAATTATTCTGGCCTTATTATAGAGCTTGATTAAAAATATTTGTATAACGGTAGAATATATGATTCTGTGATAAAATATTAATGTAAGAACCAGTGATCGGAGTAGGTTGAGCTATTTGGGATCATCAACCTCAAATGTATATATTAATATGGGTCATATCCATATTAATATATACATTTGAGGCACCAAGATCTTGGTATTCAAATGTATCGGTGTTTAATAAAAAACCGGCCAAGTGCGAGTCGGACCGCGCACCGAGGGTTAAAAAAATAATTCCAAAAACATAATTATCCAACCTTTTCACAAAATTACACGAGAAGCAGTTAACAAATGCGAGGACCTGTTAGAGGAGAACAGTCGGACATCCGCCGGACAGAAATATGAAAGTATTTTTTCCCAAGCTGAAACGAAGACCCTTTGCGATCGGTCGGTCAATTAACAACAATATTTTTATAAGTGTATTTTAAATGTAATTACATTTCAATAAATATAACGTACGCGGAGTATATATATACGCGCTTAACTCCGGTTTTGAAACAATAGTATCTCAATGGCACGTTTTGATGCACCGGTCGCTGATACGCAGTCGCTGGCAGGCCTGGCTACGGATGGGCCCGGCTTGGCTATATTGGGCTTCGAACGTTGTATTTAATCCAAAATATTGAACTACATTTTAGACGTATATGCACTTTACATAATCTAAGCCATGGTTATATTTTGTCGATATATCGTGAAACGTACCTATTGTTGTATTGTGTTCGTAGCCTTGTATAATTATAATGAATAGATTCAAGCGTTATATTGCGGAAATCTATATTTAATAATAACAAATTACATTAATAAACAGTAAATTAATACTTTTTATTATTATTAATATTTTTATTGAGACTGATCATGTCTCGATCGTGCGCTCGAATGAAAAATAAGTTACGAGAAGTTACGCATTATGTAATTCTAGAATATTCTAAAAGTTGTTGATATTTAATCTGTACTCATTCTGGACTAGCCAAAGACATCCTGTCTTATTTCGGATTAGCTGATACGTTGTGGCGGGAACGCTCATATCTCTGATTGGTTGTGGTAAATTAATGGATATGCGACAGACACTTTATTGAGTGTTTATAATTATACTAATTTTTAATAATATATAATATGTAGTATACAAAGATAAAATATATATATATATATATATATATATATATTCATTCGTTCAGAAGAAGTACTCTAATACAAAAACTCTAATGCAAGTTAAATAATTAAAGAGGCAAAACGGAAAAAAAACAAAGTAACCTGTAACGGCCGTTCGTTCCACTACGATCCCCTATTTCAGACCCCTACATATATACTATATATATATATATATAGGTAAGCTAAATATTAGCAATGGTCTCAAGTTTTCATTTGAAGAAAAAAGAAATTTTGTTAACTAATAATTTAAGTATGGCTCGTACAGAAGAAGTACTCTAATACAAAAACTCTAATGCAAGATAAATAATTAAAGACGCAAAACGGAAAAAAAAACAAAGTAAAGTATATATATATATATATATATATATATATATATATATAGTATATATGTAGGGGTCTGAAATAGGGGATCGTAGTGGAACGAACGGCCGTTACAGGTTACTTTGTTTTTTTTCCGTTTTGCGTCTTTAATTATTTAACTTGCATTAGAGTTTTTGTATTAGAGTACTTCTTCTGAACGAGCCATACTTAAATTATTAGTTAACAAAATTTATTTTTTCTTCAAATGAAAACTTGAGACCCTTGCTAATATTTAGCTTTCAGTTGGCTTGTCTATATAGTCGCAGTCCAAGAAAAGGTGGACATCTCTTTCTTAGCAAACTTGGTAGTGAAATAAGGGAAATTTCATAATTTTACTTATATCGGTCAAATTTTTATGTATTAAATGTTTCATAAAAACCCAAAGTAAGGTTCGATATAAATATCTGGCGAACTCTTAAGACTTGACAACATGAATACAAAGCATTAATATGTCGCCATGGCATATTGGAGACAATTTATAAATTTGCTCTTTGCACTCTATCCTGTTTAGCAAATACCATTCGAATACCCTATACCAGTATACAGTAAAATAATACAAACGTACAATGTGCCGAGGAACCTAAATTTATCAAGTTATGATCACCGTTACTAATACGCTTGAAAACGAACGCAAGTTTTCAAATCCTGGTATGGATTAAATCAGTTTTCTTATCTCATCCAAGCATACCATCTAAGACAATGCTGAGGTATTTCACAGAATTGACATGATCAATAGCCCTGAAGTCACAATTTTTATTAGTAATGTCTGTTTTTGTTGCCAGTGTGTACATTAATAGGTCCAGTACTTTACCGTACTGTATCATAAGGGGCCATGTTTTTTCCTCAAAAGCACATAATTTTCGACATATTTTTAGTAAGCCATAAGTTGTAAATAAGTGAGATACTCTGCGTCCCTGCAGGACGTCCAACAAGTTTTAACAAGGCTGCCAAAGCCAGCAAAAAGGTCTTACAGAAGGCTCGTTTTGACCACATTGGCCGAATAGGGAACAAGCTTGCTTCATACCCTACGGGTAGTAAAGCGTTTTGGTCCCTAGCTAAATCGGTTGAATCGAACTTCTGCCGCCCCTCACTGCCTCCACTGCAGAAACCTGATGGAACGCTGGCTCACACCGCTGAAGAGAAAGCAAACCTGTTTGCTTCTCTGTTTGCGGAGTCTTCACGTCTTGATTCTGGTACTGCGACTCCTCCAATTCTACCTCGAAGCGAAATTGTCATGAATGACATACATATTCGCCAAAAGGATGTTCGTAAGACACTATGCAATCTGGACGTGAATAAAGCCAGTGGTCCTGATGGTATACCTGCAAAAGTATTAAAAACTTGTGCGCCTGAGTTGTCTCCTGTACTAACACGCCTTTTTTGGCTGTCTCTTGAGACTGGTAAAGTGCCCAAATCATGGAAGCTTGCTAACGTGCAACCCGTGCCTAAAAAAGGTAGTCATGCCGACCCTGCTAACTATAGCAGGGTCGGCATGACCCATCTCTATCACGTCTATACTCTGTAAGAGTATGGAGCGTGTTCTCAACTGCCGGCTCCTGGCATACCTAGAAGTGAATGATCTCCTCAGTGACCATCAATACGGGTTCCGCCGAAATCGGTCCACTGGGGATCTTCTAGCGTATGCCACGTATATCTGGAGTGAAGCCATTGAGAAACAAGGGGAAGCGCTTGCCGTCTCCCTTGACATCTCTAAGGCCTTTGTCAGGGTCTGGCATGACGCCCTTATTAGCAAGCTTCCTGCATACGGCCTGCATACTGGTTTTTGTGCGTGGATATCGGACTTCCTGAGGGATCGATCATTACGAGTAGTCGTTGACGGCTGCTCGTCTGATCAAATGGGTATCAATGCCGGTGTTCCCCAGGGGTCAGTGCTCTCTGCGACGCTCTTCCTGCTGCATATCAACGATCTGTTAAAGCCCGGTACCTTTGGGTATGCAGACGACAGCACGGTTGTAGAGAGCTATACATCTACCGCACGAACCAGTGAGCCAGAAATCCAGAGACTCAGAGAAGCTATGGTCGAACGCTTGAACCTATCCCTTAAGGCAGTCTCTGACTGGGGCGATGCCAACCTGGTTAAGTTCAATGCCAATAAGACCCAGGCGTGTTTGTTCTCCGCTAAAAGGAGACCATTTCAACTGTCTCCAACTTTCCGAGATGTATCTGTGCCCGTCACAGACCACCTAGACCTCCTCGGTGTCACTCTATCATCGACTCTAAACTTTGGCTCGTATATCGAGTCAAAGGCTCAGTTAGCCGCCAAGAAACTTGGTATCCTCTCAAAGGTGAGACGGTACTTCACACCGGAACAGATGCTAACTTTGTACAAAGCGCAAGTAAGGTCCTGTGTTGAGTACTGCTCTCACCTCTGGGACGGCTCTGCCAAATACCAACTTGAGGCACTGGAGTCGATTGAGAGACGCGCCAGGAGGTTAATAGGCAACGACTTTCTGAAGGAGTCTCGGCTGCAAAGCCTTGAGCACCGCCGTAAAGTCGCTTGTCTATCGGTCTTTTACCGGATACATTTCGGTGAATGTGCACAAGAACTGCACGACTTGGTTCCGCCCTCACCCTTTTTCCATCGGACGTCCAGACAAACGGGGAGGCGCCATCCGTACATGGTTGATATTCCGAAGACTCGTACGAAGCGCTTCGCTTCCACTTTTCTCGTGCGTACTGCAAAAGAGTGGAACTCCTTACCGTGATCAGTCTTTCCCGATGAATACAATATGGGTGTCTTCAAATCGAGAGTAAATAGGTTTCTTCTAGGTAAGCGTGCTCCATCCTAGACCACATCAATGCTTAACATCAGGCAGGGTGTGGTCAAACAAGAACCTATAACGAATAAAAAATAAAATTTAAAAAAAAAATTGTCCAAAGAAATTTCAGTTATGTTACCAGACAACTCACCAAAACAAACTCTAATTCGCATTTTGTAAAATAAGAGCTGAATCATTTGAGCACTAAACTTGGTATGCCTCAAGACCCTATTTTCTGTAGCAGTTTTGGGCTTGACATTGACCTTTATAAGAGCGTCGTAGACGCCTAAATGGAATACATGATTTTGACTTTGATTTACCTCCACTGCCCGCCTCATGAATCTGCCAATGGCGTCCGAGCTGTCGTCCGTGTAATAAATGCAGCGCTTTGAGTGTCGTGACACTGCTACTACTGCGTCTGAGACGCTGTCTCTGAGCTTGGTGACTTTTTCCCTCATCTGTACTATGATCACCGTCTCGTACGTCAAACCCTGCGCTTCGTGTACTGCCAAGGTGCATGACCCTGCACCAGACCCATATCCCCTGCCGACAAGTGAGACTTTTTCCTCCTGTGTCAGCGCGAGAAATAGGGTATGCTGGAGGTATGTTGGAATGTTTGCACTTGTGTAACGTTCTAGCGTCAGGAAATGAATCAGGGTCATATTTTCCTACATATTGCATTTACATGCGGTAGAAAGTTCAGGTTACGGTCAATAATGAGGCCCAAAAGTTTAACCTCGCCTACGAGGTTCAGTTTGCAGCCCGACATGAGGATTATGGGGAAATCATACTTTAGTTTCCTCGTTATCAGCATCACAATTGTTTTGTATGCCGCGAAGTATAACTTATTACTTTCCACCCACTTCACTACTGTGTCGAGTACTGCATTGGCTGATTCCTTCACAGGAGGAAAAAGGGTCATTGGTAAAAATGGGAGTACCACAGGGATCAATTTTGGGACCTTTTCTGTTTCTAACATATATTAATGATCTGCCTTGCATGGTCAAAGATTTCTGCGATATTGTTTTATTCGCAGATGATACCTCTCTGATTTTTAAAGTAGATAGGAAAGACAGTGAATTGACGCATGTAAATAATGTATTATCTAAGATTTGTAAATGGTTCGCCGCTAATAATCTTCTCCTAAATTCAAAAAAGACGAAATGTTTAAAGTTTTCTTTACCAAATGTTCCTTATGTTGAACTAAACATAAAGCTTGGCCCAGATAAACTCCCTATTGACAAAGCGACAGTCTTCCTGGGAATCAAAATGGATTCCACTTTACAATGAAATAAAAAATAAAATAAAAAAGTCACATATACATGATCTCTCCGGAAGACTTAGTTCTGCTGCATATGCAGTTCTTAGGATAAGACAGTTAACAGACGTAGCTACTGCTCGGCTAGTTTATTTCGCGTACTTCCACAGTATTATGTCGTATGGCGTATTGCTGTGGGGAACTGCTGCTGAGATAGAGACAATCTTTATCATACAAAAGCGTGCAATTCGAGCCATATATAAAATGGGTCCTAGGGAATCTGTGAGGGATCTTTTTAAAGAAATTGATATTTTAACTTTACCAAGTCTGTATATTTTTGAAAATATTATGTATGTTCGTAAAAATTTGAGTAAATTTAAATTAAACAGTGACAATCACGATTACAATACTAGGAATAAAGATAAAATAGTGGTGCCAGGTTTTAGATTAGCAAAGACAAATAAAAGGTCCTTCTTAGGTAATTGTGTGCGGTTTTATAATAAAGTTCCCAAACATATTACAACGCTCACAGAAGGGAAATTCAAGTTGCATGTGAAAAACATATTGATTAAAAAATCCTACTACACAGTTTCTGATTACATAAACGACAAAAATGCCTGGACAATTCCGCCTCCGCCAAGCTATTGCCTGTCACCTACATAATTTAAACAAATATTGTAATAACTCTATTATATAGTATGTATGTAACACATTGTTAAAAGATGTTTAAAAGAATGGCCCCGAGTTTCTTGCCCGTTCTTCTCGCAGTGGTTCTATACAATTTATTTGCTGAACGTGGCAGTACAATGTAGAATATTTCAATACTAAAATTTGTAATTGACCTTCATAAGAGCGTCGTAGACGCCTAAATTGAATAAATGATTTTGACTTTGACTTTGACTTCAAGGTACTAACCGCGTGTCCGGAAAATACAATTGCCACATCATCCGCAAACGCCTGGCAATATACTCCCTCGCCAGACAGTTTCTGTAATTGCGGATCCAAGATGATATTCTAGAAGGTCGGTGCCTTGGACACAACCCTTCGTGGTACATCTCTCGCTTGTTGCTCTGGCATAGTTGACCACGATCTTATGGTCATTGAGGTATGAGTCTATTATTGCATAAAGATTCTTTGGAAAATTTCTGGTTTTCAACTAGTGCTATCAGAGCCGGCCACCATGCGTTATCGAAGGCCCCCTCTATGTCCAGTGAGACTATGATGACGATCTTGCTCTTAATCACTTCTGATCGTACGTGCCTCAATAGGTCATATAGAGCGTCCTCAGTGCCGCGCTGCGGCATGAAGCCATATTGCCTTGGGCTAAGATAAAGATAAAGATAAAGATAAAGATCATTTATTTGCATACAACATTAAAAATTTCATACAGACGAAAAAACAACACATGCACAAAAGATGGTAAAATAATGAAGTCGCTTTTATCATGTTCTGCCTATGAGGCGTGCAAATGTTGGAGAGTGGCACTATGCTCGTTAGAATATTATGGAATCTATACATATAAAATAAAAATATTAACAATGCTTAGTGTCAAAGTAATAACTATAATTTAAATTAATGTCAAAGTTGCAACAAATAATAATAATAGTAATACAATTTTCTATAGACCAATACTAAATGTCATATCAAAAAAATCATTTAAACAAATCTGTCATTTAGAAAGTCATTAATTTTGTAATAGCATTTCTGCAATAGAAGTGCTTTAAGTTTATTTCTAAATAAGGTAATATTTTGGTCTCTTATTGCCTTTGGAATGTTATTGTAGATAAGAGTTGGGAATATGTGCCATTGGAGTCTGCCTATCACAAGTGTTTCGCGGTTTATGGTGCACTGGATGACTTGAGTACCTGGGTGTTGCTTCAATACGCCGCTTGAACCAACGTATGGTTCCTATACAAGGGCGATTGTAATACCTTTTTCCATTGCCACCTGACGCAGTTCTATTGTTGCTTTTTTGCATTTCCGTAGGTTTACTTGGATGATGCGTAACCTGGTTGTGTCAGTGCCTGGGGAAGTTGAGCGGTTATTTTCCTGGTCACCTTTAGCAATAATTGAATCGGGACCGCGCTAAAGCATGCCATTTTTGTTTTTCGCGGCAATCATGCTGAATGGATTGTGTGCTGTGTCCGCAACTGCCTCGTGCACCTTCGTGCAGTTTTTGAATTTTGGGGATTTTCCCTCCAGTCTTTCCTTGCATTTCTCCTAGGAATGGATACCTCCGCAGTGGCTGCATAGATCTTCCTTTTCCTGGCATATTGCCTGAGTATGACCGAATCCCAGGCATTTTGTGCACTGAACAAGAGGCGATTGAACGTACACTGGTCTCTGCTGTAGAACAATTTAAACCCCTCTCAACAAGGCGTTTGTGTATTTCCGTGGAGACATCCAGCACAGGGTGGCATTCGAGGCTGTTTCTTGATCTTTTTCTATACTTTACTTTGATTGTGCTCTCTTTCACATCAACGCCCTGCAATAGATGTTTATTTTGCGACAGTATATTTTAAAATATATTGGCGTCGGTGTCATAGGTTAGCACGTCTCTGATTATAACTAATGGATTAGACGCTCTGGCCACCTCCACTTTGGTGCTTTTTTGGACTTGCTGCCGGATGAGGTTTAGATCTTCTCTGGTTCCGCAGCTCCTGATTCCGTGGACCACCTTTGCCACCTTTTGATTCCGTGCCTTCCTCAGTCTATCTATTCTTGCCCCTGAGTTCTTAGTGTCAATCACATTCCTGATTTTCTCAATCGCCTTCTTATCTGTGTTTTGGGGATCTATTGATGAAATTATAAGAGTGTCATTTAGATAAAGGCTTTAGGTAAAGTGAGGGAGGCCTTGCTGTGATAGTAGTATAGAAGGGCCACGCTTTGACCTTGGTCAAAGTGGTGGCCTCCATGGCCGGGTCTTTCGGCATTGGGAGTGGCCGCTCAATAGTGTGTAGATCAGCCACTCCGTTTTTGTATGGTGCGACTTTCTCTTTGACCTCTGCCATTGCCATTTCCACCTTGATGATTAGACGGGAGGCAAAGGCTCTTTTGAGCCTTTGTGCTGAAGCAAGTCAGGTGACACGATTTCAAGGCGCTCTGAGAGTGGTCTGAGGTGAGACTTTAGGTCCATTAAGGACTGTGGAGGTGGCGAAACCCAGCCTGGTTTCTCCAGAACCTGCATGATCAAGTCCTTGATGGCTTTCAATTCGTTCTGCACTGCTGTCGCATTAATTGTGTCGTGGTTGGAAGTATGAAGAGGAATTTTCGCTATGGTTTGTGGCGGACTGGTTTTTTCGCCCAGATCTTCAACGATTTTGCGGAGAACATCTAGCTGGTTTGAGATGCTTTTCGTATTCGATCAAGCCGGTTTATACTTTCTCACTCATATGCAGTTACCTTGCACTCCCTCTTCAGGTTTCCCACTGCTTTTAAGGCGTCTTTGGCTCGTTGCAGCATCTCGTTCTATGGTCTCCTCATTCATCGCAACCCCAGAAAGTCTTGACGACGGAGGCGGGTAGAAACTGTGTCTTCGTTTAGATCTTTTGGTCGATGCGACTGATGACGAGTCCGAGTCGTCCAAGCCCGTTACACTTGGTGTAGCTGAGCGCTCACTCAGTGCTATCGCAGCCGCAAGATGGTTGGTAGGGTATTCCACCGAGGAGGAAGCAGCAATTGGTTCCTCTACTGATAGAGTCTGTTTCTGCTTCCTCCTCGGTAGAGTCTCGGGAGTGATGGCTCACGGCTGTGTCGGATCTTGCCTTTGGCATTTCCCTGGGGCGGGAAGACGATCTGGAAAGTTTTTCAGAAGCAATAGACTTAGCCGCGATTACCTTTGACAATACCTTTTCACGAAGCGATCGCTTTGGCTTTTGGGCGGCGGATTCCACGGCTTATAAAATCAAAGAGAAACAAATACAAGAAAAGAACAGACACACCCAAGGATAATATCACTTCACTTAGGTACTAAGCTAACTTATAAGCTAGTTAAATTCTTGTGAGCAGACGAAGCCAATCAGCTCCTCAAACAGCACTTGTTTACAAGTTGACACATGTGCCAGCCATCGCCTTCCTCAACCGTCTTGATGGGCAAAGATTCAGTAAGGAGTATTTAGGATTATTTGTACATAAAAGAAATAATAATAGGAAGGATCCACAAGTTGGGGAGAATGTTGTAAAACTTTAAGAAAACATGTTTAATTTTCTATAGACATTCGAGTCGTAGAATTAGCTTGATTATATTTTTTCATTTCAAGTAATATGATGGTGTTTTATAATGCTATTAGAGCTAGTATATTTAGTTTGTAACAACATATTTGTAATATTTGATTTAGAGAATATGTTTTACTTACTAAATTTTCTCGCCTGGGAGGATGTTAAAGATAATTTAATCATTTTTATCTATACCTGTACCATGCTTCCTGTGTTCGTCGCGCACGTTGTTGTAGTCACAAGTAACCTAACGCTCCTCCTCGCTTCGCTCGTCGTCGCACCTAAATATGACTTTGCCCTAGACTAAATGATATTTAACCCCTTTTTATAACTTTTACCAATATGTGTCGTGAATTATTAATAATTACTACTAAAAGTAATACATTTCTATCGTTTATTCACATTTACCAAAACAATTTTGTGTCATTTATCACTTTATCTAAATTGAGTAGACATTATATATAATGGCTAGACCAGTATATATAATATCCAGATTTATTACTTTGGCTGTGACATATATACCATAGAGAAAAGTAATGTACCTTAAAAAAACATATGTAGCCGTTTAGAAAAGACCCTAAAATATTACTTGCTCAGTGAAAAATCCTTAATCTAATATAAAAAAAAAAGACTTTACACCTATCTTAAACCTAAATCATATTACTTTATACTCACAAAAATGAGATAAGTAACAAAAACGATTTTCACAAGAATCGGTTGGAAAATGCAAATTGTAGAGGAGAACAGCCGGAGAACCGCTTAATTGGTATCCAAAAGATTTTTTGCCCCAGCTGAAGAGAAACGCTTCTTTCGCCCTTCACACTCACCCGGACAATAATGTACTTGTGTTGTTTTTAATGGTTTTAGAGAAGACATTAAATCGACCCTACATGAGTAGTGCAAGGGTAAGATCATGATGATCTTTTGCGTGAGTAGTTTGCCTTGCCATTTTGATATATTTCTATTTTACCTCCTCTTACACATTCAAATCAAGCCCTCATTAATATATACTCCCTCAAATAGCAGGTGGTAGGTTTCTTCAGTACGTCTCTCTAGTTGGGTACGACCTCAGTTTAAGATACACTGCCTCGAAGCAGTTGTGCGCAAAAATGTGTGAAAATCATTGTAGCAAGTGAAAATACTGGGCAAACGAGGCATAAATACTGAAGTTTTGGAGTGATAAGTGGAGTGCACTGTCAATCCAGCGTGACCGCTTATTATCACTTGGTGGGTTACTTGTTTCTACTTCATGACAAAAAACTCATAGACACAAGATACGTTACAGACAGATTCCCTTTCAATTTGATATGTGGTACATAGTATACCGCGAAATTTTATGACTATAACTAGTTTAGTTTCTGAGATTCTGTAACAAAGGTAAAGAAATTTAAAAGAAAGTTTGTATACTCTACAAAGTTTGTATGAAAGAGCTCAATAGCCCTAGACGATGACATCCACAAGCTAAGATGCAAGAAGGTGGTTTTTCTGTTACGTTCATGTATTGACAGGCTAAGGAGGATTTATTGTGTAGCAATAATATTACCATTGTAGTTTATGCGGAAACAAACTTATTTTTTTTTTTATAAACTAACATCATAATTGGTTTCGTTTCAAAATGAAGTACATCTTAATTAGCCTTCTAATAAGTAATAAAATAATATAATTTATAAGACAATATTTGTTATGAGTCAACATTCAAGACAAAATATTGAAATTTCAGATCAGTAACTCATTTCGCTTACGAGCTAGAGACCAATGACATATGGCTGGATAGACAAATAGACAGCGGAATCTCATTAATAGGGCTCCGTATTGCCTTTTGGGTACGAAACTCTGAAAACCTAATAAACCCAACCTATGTAGACCAGACTGTTCATGGTTACGATACTCACCCATCTTCCAGCTCGAACATCAATATTATCATTCCATCACACCACATTATTGTATTATCATCTAAACTATACATACAAGTTGACTATAAAATATAATATATTTATAAAAGTTATAAGCCTTTTTAATCATATCGAAAATATTTAGGCTATAATAATTCATTTTTTATAGAAGTGAGCACTTATTATTTTATCGGAATGAAAAATATAAGAATAATATTATTGAACTCTAGAATAGCTATTGAAGCACGTATGCGAGTACTATGGATGACGTACAGTGTTGGTCCAGGGAAGTGCGTTTGACGCTCAACGTTGCTCCCGGCGAGGATCTGAGGCTCGTTGCCGCTGCGAGCGGAAGGAGGTGGCCGGGCCGCGGTCGATAGACAGTCGGGCGCATGCCCAAGCCCTTGCCGCCACTGGAGCTAGGAGAACACGCCAGTCCACCGGCTGGCTGACACGCGGCCGCCGGAGCCTGCGTCCCGCCGGGCGCACGCGGTCGTGCATAAACATGCATGCTCGCCGTGCTCGAAGCGCGCACACTGTCATCCTTATAATAGCGCTTGCAATTGCATGGCTGCCTCACTCGGACTACGCAGCGTGAGTACCTTTACATTTAGTACACTGTTACAATTACGGTGAGATATTGCCTTTTTTTGATGATCATATTGCGAGACGACGAGACGCTGTGATCTCTCACGCGTCCGCGAAGCCATAGCGGGCGTGTAATTCTCTCGAAGTTCAGTTCACTTTGCACGAAGGGCGTCTAATTTGCTTACGATACAACCTTGAATTCAAACGCTTGCAAATAAGATATAATTTACGTTAAACACTGGTTTTTCTAAGACAGCAAGAAGGAAAATGGTAATACTTTTAAAATAAAAGAATGTAAATGTGAATATATTGAATATTTTTTTTATAAAATAATAAGTTAATATCAAAAGCGTTTATTATATAATATGTAATGTGTTTGTACACAAAACATTATGATGTTCTACGATGGTCTGTACTGTATTACGATGGAGTAAATAAATTGCAAGTAATATTATCCCATGTATTATATTCTTGGAAACATAAGATCAACTAGGTACTATGAAGGGAAAGGAGAGCGCCATTAGAGCCGTAGGTAGCAATCTGTTTCCGTTGTTCCCGGATTGATATTTGCGTTAGATACGCAAATCTCACCCCGGGAACATACATACTTCTAAAAATAAACATAGAATATTAGTTATAATTATAGTCAGGGATCGTATAAACGATATTCTATTGAGTTGAATTTGCTGAAAGGCTCGGAATGATAACTTATTTACGTAAATAATAGATATCATTGAGCGTAGCGAGAGGAAAAGCGATGGGTACAATATTGTTAGGATAAGTGAAGTTGTACGCATGACAGAGACAGACAGAATTAACGTCCTATGTAGAAAAATATATTTAAATTTAGTTAGCTTTAAAATTTTTATATACTCACTAAATAGTACTGGAGTTAAATAAATCGCGTCCAAAGATATAATAATATATATTGCACAGCATGTACCTGGGTGTCTTTGACGAATACAGACCATTCAAAACACGCAACATTTTCGCTCGTATCCTTCGCCAGAAGAGTCTGAAGTATTATTACCTTTGTCCTTCAATCGAAAGCACAACAATATAAAACCTGCATAGATTGAATCTTCAGATATATAAATTTTGTTATCTCCTTCAAAAAGGTTCTTAATATACACTGTTTCAGAAACAGCTATGTTTAAATAGTTAAGGTGTTTTTTACTTAGAGCCCACTGAGATTGCTTCTACAAATTTGTATATTTGGTGTGCTACAGACATTTTAATTGTGTTTTTGAATTTATGCAATATAAATACAACAGCTTTGGAAATAATGCGCCTTAAGATGGTAAGGGAACATGTTGCTGTTCTCATATAATCAGAAACAGTTTTTTAACTATTTGCTTCACTAACACATAATTCGCATATCTGTAAAATGTGTTAGAAATCCACAAGACCTTCAAAAAATTATAGCCACCGTTTCTTCAGAATTTACTTGTATTTTAGAAAAAATATTTTGTATGTAGTTATACGCTCAGCGATGAAATACCATATAAATTACCAGCTTTTGTGTCTTGTATACACACAAATTAGTAGAAAAAAATCTTGCTCCATCTTTGAACTCTTCTCATCTTTTGATGAAACATCTGGCTTAGGCCAAAAGCACATGTAGACTGGTTTGTCCAAATATTAAATAGCAAAAAATATTGTCATCTCAGAAACAGTGGGATCGGCCCCTATGCGAGTTAGCACGGAAAATGCGTGACTTGGCATCGCAGATCGTTCTCACATTCTTGCTGTTTCTGTATGGGAATCTGGTCTTTGGTTACTTGCCATTCCTTCTTACAAAACTGGTAGCCTTATAGATCCAACCACTTTTCGTCTCCCTATAGCCTAGCTTACGCTTGGGTGCAAGGTGTTGTGTTGCACATCACTACCAGTGTATTGATCAACTTGGTCACCATGGCATCTCCTGCTCTCAAAGTGAATTTTTATGAATATGGTTTATGATATTTAATTAGCGTATATATTTACTGATTGAAAAAAATTATATAATATATCCTTCTGATATTATTGCCTTCCATTTACTATTCTCCTAGGGTTTGCTATAATCCCCCTGTGTGGCAGGCATCTTGGAGGAAGCTGCGTAAGATGGAAATTATTCAGAAGTAGCTGCTACCGACGATCTGGTATTTTTTCATTGGTTTAGCCTCTTACGACTTTTACAGTAACGATATATCATTTTTTTTTGACGTAATGACATTCACATATACTACACATTGAACAAAATGAACAGTACACGTACCTACTACATTATAGAACGAGCTAGAAAAACAAAATAAAAGTACATTCTCAAAATGATAAAATTACTTCGTCATCCCAAATAGACCTAAACATTTCCTTTTTCTTGTTTTAGTTTTGTTCACGAAAATTATTACAAATATTATTAAAAATAACATACTTGCACCCCTGAATGAAGTTATGGGCCAAGACAGAGTCAGTAATATATATACTTAATTTCGGTTTCGTAAAATTCGAATTATAAACTTCGAAACGAGTTTATAGTAATCATGGAAGTAATAAGTACCACGTTACTTCCATGATAGTAACATACTTCGTTGCAACGCCATTGCAACTAATATCATCAAATAGTTTCTATATTTTTTTGTTGTAATGGAAAGTTTCTGCTTCGCGCATTGCTTGCTATTTTTAGATAATTACAAAAAGTTTAGATGCCTATTATCACTTGTTTGTGGCGCCCGCTTTAGCGCATGCGCGATGATATGCTTGATTTTAGCCATTGAAACGTTTTGTTGTATACAAATTTGGTTATTCAGTAAGTTCAATCCCAATGTACGAGAGTAAACAAAATAGTCTATGAAATTGGGCATAGCTTGTTATTGAAACACTCGGATTATACTATTGAAAACCAAGCCGTAGATAAGAATTTTAAACACACGCTCGTGTTTTAGTGCTCCTCATTGAGCAACAGTTTTGTAAACCACAATCATAAAATTAGATTTCTCAGTTACACTCGTTAATTTCTTATACAAATACATAGAAAAACTGATTGTGAAATAAATAATTATTACTTATTGCAAATAATTAAACAGCACGCGACACACCATATCAATGCCATACGTAGTTCAGAACATACGAGTAGCTACATAGATATACCATACTGATTGAAAAGTAAGCTTGAGCCACGTACGCGTACTTTGCTTATCGCCGTATGCTGGCGGGAAGTTGGAACTTGTAACGAACAAAACATTATGGTGTTGATTTGCAACTACCCTACTATAAAAGGTTACAGATAATTAACTAGCGATATGTTTTTAATTGCATGAGAGTAATATATTACTCCACGAGGGTACCAGACACGAAAGTGCTGGAGAATCCATCCCTGAGCGCGACTCTCAAGATCTGTACCTGAAAATGTTACTGCTAATTAACTAGCGATACGTTTTTGGTTGCACGAGTGTAATATTACTCCACGAGGATACCAGACACGAAAGTGCTGGATAATCCGTCCCCGAGCGTGAATTTCAGGACCTGTACCTAAAGGTGCCCTGCATATCCTGAAGAATGCAAAGACGTGCTTAATTAGTTCTGCTGCGCGGGGCAAACAAGGCAGAGGGCTTAAGCCACCACTTATCACGCTGAACATGGTCTTTTTTTAACATACCGGGTCTTCGTAATAAATTGCACGACGTCAATTACCACCTGGACTCTGCTAAGCCGACCTTGCTCTTTTGGCCAATATATTGATATGCTATCCGATAGATGCCTCCTTTCACACTTACCCGGGGTACAAACTGAAGCATTTATTTTTACCGCGGGCGGAGTGTGTCTTTATACCAGAGAGTATATCTGTGCTCGTCACCTCAGCAGCTTCAAAGGACAGGCCCTATTTAACAATTGTAGATTAGGATGACCATCATCGAATCTACGCGTGCCGTTATAGGTCCGACAATAACGGTACTGCCGAAATATATCAATTTATGGGGCATGTACAGATGGTTATATACGATGGGGTCTCCCTACCGCAGACATGGTGATACTTGACAATTTTAACGCTCAACTGCTTGCTTCACTTACCTCTGATCATGCGGGAAGATCTGTGCACGACTTCGTTTTTGTGTCTAATCTGGCACAAATACTCATTTCGCCTACGCTAATCCCAGATGTGGTTGCAAAATTGGTCCCTTTTGTACAACGTTAGTAGAACTATAAGGTTTTTTTTTTTTAATCTTTATTTTTTGCAAAAGAAGCAGCTGTTGATGGAGAAATATTTAAATGTCTACCCAACTTCACAGACCTGTACCCATTTATAAAAAAAAATGCTTTGGAATGGGTGACATGGATCGGAACGACATTGTAACAGCCGTTAGACTGAGATCCGGGCATGTTCCATTATTTGCTTTTGGCTTTCTAATGAAAAAAATTTAAACCCCACTGTGTGACCAATGTGGATCTATTGAGGACGTGTTTCATGTCATAATGGAATGTAAAAGGAACGAGAACCTGCGCCACCAACAGTTTGGACTCGATCATGTTCTCTGGCAAGTGGGCGGGTGCAACAGTGTGCTAGCCCAACCACTGTCAGAAGACGCTGCAGCTCTTTACGGAATATACCAAGTAGTGCTTCGATCAAGAAAGAATATTTTATAATTTAAGTTAAGATTTATAAGGGTGACTTTAAAAACTATAAGGAATTGAATTTTTCCTATCGTATATTTATGATTTTGTAATGTAATCCGCATAGCAGGCGTTATTGCAAACCTAACAATATAAAAGTATAAGGTTGCGTCATTATTTACAAATATAAAACCAATTGCAAAATTGGTCTTGTTTGTAGTACAACGCAAGTGGTACTATAGATATCGCTCCACCCCAATACGATGGTTAAAGAACGATAGGAAAGATTTGAGTTATGACGTCATGTCATGTTAGCTCAATTGGTTAGAGCATACCCCGGCTCAAGGGGTGGATGGACGCGGGTTCGAATCCCGCACATGACTTAAACTGTTCATGGTCGATGCAACATTGTGTCACGATGTTGCATCGACCTTTACGAAAATATATTCTATAGAATCAGAATTATAACAGTATTAGTTATAAAATATGTAAACGTTGTATGAAAATGTTTATGGAAGTTCGTCATTTTTCTTGTCGATATATCGAAACTGGTGGATAGATATCTATTTACATGAGTACGTGAAATGTCATCAGATAAATATTGATAATAGGAACAACATTAAAAAAATCAAAATATTTTCAGACGTCTCGCAGGGACGGGACTGTCATCTCGAATAATCCATAATATAGACAAAAAAATGCAAAATACGATAAAATATTGTAAAATTCTGACGCGGAGACAAAAGACTTAAAATAGGACGATATAGCTGCAATAATTATAAATAAACATCAGGAAATTTTAAATTATACAAAGTAGAAAGAACAATATGTTAAATTAATAGGACAGATAATAGAGAACCAAGACAGACTCTATAATATAATAATATGTGGAATAAGTTATGATAACAAAAATGACATTAATATTTACCATATAAACAAAGATATAGCACGTCTTGCTACAATGGCAGAAAATGTAAAATACGTAGATCCCAATGTAATGGACAACCATGGTAAGCTTTACGGCTACAGTAAATTTAAGGATATTATGACGCAGACTATAATAGCATCAGCTATGTCTAAAACATTCCAGGGCTCAACGGTACTACAATTCATTAAGTGCCAGGCGACGAATTTTCAAACAAACTCTCAAACATCCAGGAACAGATAATATTGCACGCAAATGTACAGTGTATAAATACATATAATATGTCTTTAGAAGACTAACTTGATGATTGTTATTGTGATGTGTTATGTCTATAGGAAACTTGGGCATGCGATGATCGAGTGCATACTATGGTTATCCCAAACTTTGAACTTGCAACATATTTTAATAGGAAGTTTTTCATACATGGTGGCACAGCTATATTTGTTAAAAATAATGTTGATTTTAAAATTAGGAATGATATTAACAAAATCTCTTTTGAAATAGCAGCAATTGAATTGAAATCTTCTAAGCTTATTATCTTCTTCTTCTTCTTTGTGTGCCCTGTCCTCATCGGACGTCGGCGACCAATTCTCGGAACTTATTCCTATCTTGTGCCACCCTACTTAGGTTGGCAATGTCATTGATATTTGTCCAGCGTTTAATATTGTCCATCCAGGCCAGCTTCCTTCTTCCTCTACTTCTGTGTCCCTCTAGTTTACCTTCCAGTATTTTCCTTAAAATTTGATATTTATTATTACGGTATATTTGTCCAAAATATGAAATTTTACTTTTCTTCACTATTTCCAAAAGTTCTAAATTTTTCTTCATTCTTTGTAAAACTACTATATTAGTTATTCGGTCTCTCCATGATATTTTTGGCATTCTTCTGTATAGCCACATTTCAAATGCATTAATTTTTGCCTCTATCGTTCTGTTAATGGTCCAGCCTTCAGCGCCGCACATGAATACATATAACACGTAACACTTAACCATTCTCCATCTGAGTTTCAGGTTTATGTCTTTGTTGGTGAATAGCTTGTTCATTTTCATGAATGCACTTCTTGCTATCTCTATCCTTGTACGTATCTCCTTCTGTGGATCCCATTTTTCATTAAAAGAGCTTCATAAATATTTATATTGTTTAACTCTTTCAAGAGGGTTGTCGTTGATAGACAGCGTGCACAATTCTACCACGTTCTTGCTCATTATCATTTACTTGGTTTTCGATATGTTCATTCTTAGGCCATAGTCTTCCACAACTATATTAAAGTGGTTTAAGAGTTGTTGGAGATCTTGCAGAGAGTGAGTTAAGATAACGGTATCATCGGCATAACGGAGATTATTTATTATTGTACCAATCACTCTGATACCAGTTTCAATGCCATCAAAAGCTTCCTGGAATATTGTTTCAGAATACAGATTAAACAATAACGGTGATATGATACATCCTTGTCTCACTCCTTTACGAATCTGGATATTATCAGTGTCAGATGTGCCGACTTTAATGTGTGCTGACTGATTCTAGTACAGGTTTCTGATAATTCTCTGATCTTTGCTGTCTACTTCGGTCTTTCTTAGTATATGCATTCATTTGTCGTGTTTTACGTTGTCAAATGCTTTCTCAAAATTAATGAAACATGCATATACATCATTGTTAAATTCTAAGCTATTTTGCACTAAAACTTGAACTGCTACTAACGCTTCACGTGTTCCTAAACCATTTCTGAATCCGAATTGGGTATCTGATATGATATTATCTATTTTGTTATAAATTCTCATGTGAATTACCTTTAGAAATACTTTCAGGGCGTGACTCATCAGGCTGATAAGCCTGTGTTCATTGCATGTCTTTGCGTTTGCTTTCTTAGGGAGCGGGAGG
The DNA here is from genome assembly GCA_963890685.1 of Plagodis pulveraria. Taxonomy (NCBI): domain Eukaryota; kingdom Metazoa; phylum Arthropoda; class Insecta; order Lepidoptera; family Geometridae; genus Plagodis; species Plagodis pulveraria. Next base: position 14,000,570 of record OY982949.1, on the reverse strand, counting down.
AATGTGGATTTTATCCAGTCTTCTGGTAATGTCCCTTTATCATAAATCTTGTTATACATTTTAACTAATAATTTCAAGTTGTCGTCATTTAATAGTTTTAGCATTTCTATATGTATCCCATCGGGGCCAGCAGCTTTCCCGTCTTTCATAGATCTTATTGCTTTTTCAATTTCTGTTTGGAGTATTGGCGGCCCATCCAAATTGCATTGTGTTTCCAACAATTTTGTGTCTAAAGTTCAATGTACAGTTGCCATGTTTTACATTGTTTTTCGTTATCAATTACTAGCTTGTTTTTTGAGTCTTTGAGTTTACCTGTTGATTGTTTTCTGTGAGTATTTGTAAATTTCTTTATCTTCTTGTGTAAATTAAAGTAGTCTTTTTTCTGCTGTATTTTTTCTATTTCTTCACAGTCTTCACTTAAGCATTTATCTCTAGTTTCTCTGATTTTAGTCCAGATCATATTGTCTATTTCTTTGTATTTATTCTTATCTGTTTCTTTAAATTGTCTTCTCATTTCCATAAGGTCAAGAATTTCATCTGTAATTCATTCTAGTTTTCTATCCCTTTTTTTCAAAACCCAATTTTTTTTCTGATGTCGTTATAATTGCTGCTTTAAGTTTATTCCAGCAGCTCTCAATGTTTTCTACGTGCTCATTATTTGTGATATCTCTTAACTTTTTGTTTAGTTCTTCTTTAGTTTCATTTTTAACATTTGTCTTTAAGTTTTGCAATATTAATTTTGTTGAGACTATTTAATTTATTTACTAATTTTAATTTAACATTTAGTTTTGCAACTAGAGGGTTATGGTCCGAACCAATATCAGCACCAGGGTACGTTTTAACGTTACCTATTGAAACCTATAGCGTGATTCTATCATTATAAAGTCAATTTGATTCCTCACAATATGGTCAGCTGTGTCTTGGGGAGATGTCCACGTATATAGTCGTCTAGGAGGGTGTTGATACCAGGTGTTAGTTATAATTAAGTCCCTTTCAACGCAGAACTGCAGCAATCTGTCGCCCCTTTCGTTTCTATCGCCTAGACCATAGTTTCCTACTGTTTTACCTACTGTTCCTCTACCAATCTTTGCATTCATATCACCCATTATAATAACCATGTCCTGTGATTTGATGCCCTCCATTACTTCTTCTATTTCTTAATAAAATGATTATATTTCTTCATCTGTGCTTTGAGCCGTTGGCGCATAGACCTGAAGAATACTTAAGTTAAAAGGTTTAGCATTGAACTGCAGCAACATACACCTGTCCGAGTATGGAACAAAGTTGGTTACGAATTTTGATAGTTCCTTCTTTATCACCATTCCGACACCGTAATGGTGGTTCTTTTCTGCAGCTGGCTTCCCAGAGTATACAATTACGTCTTCTTTATTTATTTTACCATTGTCTGACCATTTGATCTCATTGAATCCCAGAATACTCAACTTGAGCCTATTCATTTCTTGAATGGTATTCTCAAGTTTTCCTGACTTGATAAGACTTCTTACGTTCCAAGTGGCTATCAATAGCTGTTCATTCTTCTTTCTTTTTGACAATGACATAGCTTCCGTAATCGCATTTTCTTCTCCGGTTAAACATTTCACATCGGGAGACCCGGTACGCCCCCGACGCCGGGCGGAAGCCGGATTGCTGGGCATAATATTTCTGCTGGTTGTAATTTTCATGATGTGTAAAGTCCGAGATGGTGTTCTTAGGGCATTGTGATGTGCAGTAGCACCCCACGTCTTTCTGCACTGCTCCTTTTTGAGGGTATTTAATCCTCAAGGCTTGCTGAGCCTCCTCCGACCGGTCACCTAGCCAGGGTAGTGGTTATACCGCCACTTACTCGGTCGCCAGAGCCCCGTTCGTTGTCTAGCAGGGAGCACCACGGTAACCAATTGGTCGCCGTCGCCATCCGGCGCGTGCAGGTGTGGTTGAAATTTGGGTCGGTTAAGATGTTAGTACCGTTCTCCCCTTACCCCCCAAAGCTTATCATGATAGTAGTATATAGACCTGACAGAGATATAGACCTCTTTTTTGCGTTACTCAATAAATTGTTTCTAAAACTTAGTCGTGAAGGAAAACGAGTTGTACTAGCAGAAGATTTCAATTTGAACATCTTAAAACCAAGTAAATGTATCAAGCGACTGCTAAAAATCATAAATAATTATAACTTTAATATTGTAATTAATGAACAAACTCGAATACAAGGCACCACTGCAACTTGTCTGGATAATTTTATAGTGAATTTTGACAACTGCAAAGGCATTGTATTAGATCATAGGCTGTCTGACCATAAAGTAATTAAGCTAATAATATTTAATGACAATGTTACAAACAAGAACAATCAAAATAAACCCTCATTCTACAGGCGAAATATGTCAGTGAATAAAAAAAACTATTTTCATTACCTTTTTGACAAAGATTTTATAAATTTAAAAACCCAAATTATGGCAAATGAAGATGCGAATGAGAAAATGTATATTTTACATAATGCAATCAAATTTCATTATAACACAGCGTTTCCTAGGAAAAAATATGTTAAACATAATTTTTCTAAAAAGTGGACAACAGAAGGCATAGCAATATCTAAAAATAATTTAGCGAAAATGGAGACGTTGCAAGAGATTAACCCGAACGAACAAGGAATGGCACAATATAAGGAAGTATAAAAAAAAATTAAGAATGGTTTTCATGGCAGCTAAAAAGTTACAATATGGACAAAGAATACGTGTTTCAAAAAATGGAATAAAAGAAACACAATATCATTAATGAACAGGCAAAGTAAATAATTATATTAATATTAATAAAAATCGAATAATAAGCAAAACATTCGTAAAATAAAATCAAAAGGTAAAGAAATAACAGACTATAAAATTATAGCTGATACCTTTAATATTTTTTTTAGAAACATTGCACATAATTTAATTTCTGACAACAACAAGGTTGATACCTTAAAATGTTTGCAATATTTAAATGTAGGAATTAAGTGTAACAATAAAGTTAAATTTGACCAAAAAATATGTAAGGAATTACTGACGATTATATGAAACATTAAACAAACTGCTACACCTGACATTTACGATATGAACTCCATGACATTGAAAGAATTACTTTTATCAAACAAATACATTATTGAACTGCTTTACGAAATTATCAATTACTGTATTGAAAAAGGAATATTTCCTAACTGCCTTAAACCAGGCAGAGTTATTCCGATATACAAGAAAGGGGATAGTAATGAACTTGACAACTATAGACCCATCTGCATATTACCGACTATGTCAAAAATATTCGAGTCTGTTATTAAAAAGAGGATTCTAGATTACTTTGAACGGAATAATCTTTTTACTGCTTCTCAATTTGGTTTCCGTCCAGGTCGATCGACGGAAATGGCAATCAGAAAAGTTATTTACTATATCCTCGAATAACTGGACAAATCGCAAAAATGCGCAAGTATTTTCTGCGATTTGTCCAAAGCATTCGATTGTTTAAGACACTATACATTAATTTTAAAATTACAATATTATGGATTTGAAGGGTCTGAACTAAATATGATGCGTACATATCTGCAGCATCGTTGTTATTTACATAAACGACCTTGTGAAATCTATGCCAGACTGGACTTATATTAACTTATTTGCCGATGACACGCATGTAGGAGTAAGTGATAAATCTAAAGACAATTTAAAAACAAAAAGTAAATGACGCAATGTATGTTCCAAAAGAATGGTTCAATGCAAACGGTATAATTCTCAACGATAGCAAAAGTGTCATTATACATTATCAACCGCGAAAGATTTTAAACTGTGAAGCTGACATTAAAGAAAATATATTCTTGGGCTATACAATAGACCACACAATCAGTCATGCAACTCACATTAAAAAAATGTGTAAAAAAATTACCAGTGCCAATTATGCACTTCTGAAACTGAAACCTTTAATAGATAAAAAAGCTATAAAATCAGTATATTTTGCCTATGTACATTCAATAATAAAATATGCTATCACGGCCTGGGGTAATGGGGCAGACATAAAGAGAGTATTAAGATCTCAAAAAAGGGCAATAAGAATAATGCTGGGCTTAAGGAAACGCACATCAGTGAGAGAACACTTTAAAAATAACAAAATTATGACAGTAATATCGATGTACAAGTTTCGGTAACTGTCTACTTGAAATGTATGATGTTCAGCTGACAAAAAACAAAGATGTACATACTTATGACTTACGAAACAAAGAAAATCTATTTAAACCAAGTACTAGACTAGTAAAAGTAAAAAAGCAGGGTATCTATAACAAAATTTGCATGTTCAACAAATTGCCACCTAGTATCAGAGAATTCCCCGCAAATCACTTTAAAAGAAAAATAAAGCTATTTTTCGAATTGAACCTTATTATTCTTTAAATGAATTTCTGTAAACGCATCTTGTACAATCTTTGTTCACGCCACAAATAAGCCTTGTGAAATAATTGATTTAAATTTAATTGGTAAATTATATGAGATTAGTAGTAATAACGTATATTTGATGTAAATCAGAATTAAAATTACTATAATGTATTGTACGAGTATGACATAATAATAGGTATGTATTGTTGACATTTTAATTAATTTAAACAATTTGACATCTCTATTCTATGATAATTTAAGACATTGTTACTATTAATCCTATTAAGTTATTTTGAAATTGTATTAATATTTTATTTTATATCAATATTGTGAACCATACATTGCTTAATTATTTAAATATCATACAATTATCAAATTTATAGTGTTAATTGACTTGTCTAGTGTAGCTGTTAATGTTATAAGGCCAATAAATAATTCTTTTCTATTCTATTTATATATAGACTCAGTTGTATTAGATTTACTCAAATGCCTCCATAAGCCAGTAAAATAAAATGGCGCGGGCAGAGGCTACGTCTCTCAACATTTGAGAAAAGTAACATTATTATTATTTTGGTAAATAGCTACCCCACCTTTTGGAACAGTATCTCGTTTGAATTGAATAATACAACTGAAATTAGGTATTTCAATCGGATTTTCAGGCGTAATGCAAGTTTCGGTAAGAAGTACACATTTGTTTGCCTCGTTACTGAATCTTGTAAATCGTATTTGTGACTATTTAGACTTTGGCAGTTGAAAGTAATTATTGAAATGCCATTTCTGTTACTAATGAAATCTAATGCACTTTGAGCTATCGTCTGAACACTATTTAAAGACAGTCTTTTGAATTTTTGCAACAAAGATGCAGCCGATGCAGCTTGCTTTCTATTTTGATAAAACTTGAATGTAGAATTATCGTTCTTTGTCGTGATATACAATTTTTCAATATTAGTCACCCGAGAGAGCGCAACATAAACGAGTTCCTGAGAATGTGCTTTACTATACTCATATACTATTTCGTCAAAAGTTCCAGATTGCGACTTATGTATAGTTAGAGCAAGAGCTGAAGTTAATGGAAAATGTTTGCGTTTGGCTATACATTTTCTATCCGATGCTAATGAAATATTTGCTGTTCGTAATTCAATGGGAACAGCGAGATTATCGACTCTATTTTGTACTGCTAGAGCGGCTGTTTTTCCCTTTTTTTCTACCCACTTTATCTAAACCACAAAAATCCAGCCAAACTCTAATTAATGTGTTACTTTCATCAAATTCTAGATGTACCAATTTCCCAACAGCACCATTGCATAAACCATCAGGAACGTCGATGTTGGTTGTAATAACATAATGCTTTCCAACAACAAAAGTAATATGCTAAGGCAGTCCTCCAGTGTCAATAATAGATTTTTTGTGTAATTTAAGTCTAAAATTAGCTTCTTGCTCAGTAATTTTAGCGCCAATAATGACGTCTACGGACGTTGAAAGAACTTTGTTTTCACATTGGCTCAAAATCAAATTGTTATAGGCGGCAACATTTTCATTTTTGAAAAATAAATGAACTCCATCAGGACATAATGTAGTAACACCCTCTTTTTTGAAAAATCTCGATTCAATAAGTTGAAACTCATCCTCATCTAGTACATCTCCATTACCTATTTTTTGACAATGCAACATTAGCTTGTCTCATTACTGTGGTAAGTTGATAAAATTTCAATTTTCGCCATAAATGCGGTCCAATCATGCTCGTTCTGATTGTCTTGTAAAATGGTGTCAATCTTAGTAGTGGCAATTGACGTAAATCTCCGATCAAAATAACATCTATACTTCCGAAATCTGTGTTTTTTCCTGTTATTTGTTTTAGACTATTATCAATTTTATGTAGAAGTTCTGCACTAACCATGCTAATTTCATCAATGATCAGTACTCTGACATCTCTGAAGAGAGATCTATACAATTGCAACGTTTCTGATGACAGAGGCAAAGTTTTGAAAGATACATTTTAAGAATTATACCATTTGTACCATCAATAGCCACGGCAGCTTTGCCGGTTGAAGCACATGTAATATAGGCATTGCAGTTACCATCATTATCAGTGAACCTGTTGTAAATTTCCATGATCAGTTTGATAACAAATGATTTTACCGAACAAGCTGGACCCGTAAAAAAAAATGAAATGGTTCTTGAATTTAAGTTTGATGAATTATAGTCATAAGAATATCTCTTTGTTGATCATTGGCCATTCGCATTACAAAGAGGAGGTGCCCTAACGCCGAAACTCTAAGCAGGCATGAGTCACCAGATTGCGGGACGAAGAGGGGGATTACGCATCCGCAGTAACGCCGATACAACCAATGCCACCTAGAGGCGAATTGCTGAACTAAAGAGACAAGCGTGATATTTCAAAAAGTCATATAAATTTCTGCTATTCATCGATAGATGGCACAAGCATGATATTTCAAAAAGTCATTAAAAGTTCTGCTATTCATCGATAGATGGTATCACCGCTGTGCCGGTTGGAGTGGGGGGGTGTTAGGTTATTTTCGTTACGGAATTTCTGGATTCGGTCTCCACGCTCAAGGCCCGCGATAGAAGCTATGCAATAGCTTAAAAATAACACCAAGGCTGGTTGAAATGTAGTTAAAATCAAGGCCAAGTTCTTGTTAGGATTTTAACTACATTACAATACAAAGACACTTTTGGAAAAGGTTGCCAGGTGTGTTATATGAATAGCAAAATTTCGCACAAAACATAACCTTCAGTCACAGAAAAAGTTTGAAATGCCTTAGGTATAGAAATCAAAGGTATCTTATTGAATAGAATGAAAAAATAGAAGCATCATTCTTCATCTTTTTTTAATTTATTGTGTTGTGTGTGAATGGCGCAGACATTAGAGGGATGAATCAGTAATTCGTTAAGAGGATACGATACGTGCGTTTAATAATAAAACAATTTACGATATCGACGTTTCGTGTTCCACTGTTTCCTATTTCCAAACACAATCTTAGGCATCTTAGTCTAGGCTTTTATCATTTATTTCACATATAAACCTTTTTAAATATGTGTACTATGTAAATATGTGTACAGTGATGATTTTCAGGGTCTAATTTTCCGTAGCAATTTAATATCAATTAGCTCCTATCAAAAGGAAATACAGGGGCTGCAGGCCCAGATGGTATGCAACAAATGATTGTTTGCGAGACCTTATCTAGAAAGAAATTAGGAATAGGTAATTTGTGTGGAGAATTGCACGCCGCCTTCTTTTTGAACAACATACTAAATGGCACAGTCGTAAAGAGAATTAATTATTGCATATATTTTTAATTTGCGATAGAATAGTAACTTTGTTGGTTGTTTACGTCAAGTCGTTTTCACTCCACAAGAAATTTCACGTAGTTCAATGATACTTGTCACCCAGATGACAAGACAAATTTTGCACATGAAAGTAAAATAAAAAATATTAAAATTATTAAAGGAATGACAAAACTTGCTTTCTCCAATCTTGCCCGAGCATCTGTGGCCATCTCTTATTGATTACTTAAGGAGAGATGGCCACCATAGTCTATTAAAAGTTATTTAGAAAAGTAGTTGAGTCTATATGTTTATTCGGAATACTATATGTGCAATTGGTTAACTAAAACAGAAGGCAGACTAAAAATTTATGACTGTGTTTTATTCTAATTAACTATGAAATAAGACGCCTGAGAAAATAATTGACGAGGTTACCCTATCTGACACAAAAATAATATAACAGACAAATTATTACAATTTCAACCTATTTAAAGTGGGCAACGCAACGCACCCTCGAAAACTCTGGTGCTGACGATATCCGCGGGTGACGGTGATCACTTACTACTGTTCATACAAACTTTATATAATTTGCCAAAATTATGTTTATGTTTCTGTTGTACTTCATATTAACATAATAATTGAATAAAATTTGGTAAGCAATATACTATTAAAATTAAGATCAACAAGTAGTAGCTATACTCTTGTTAGTCTTAATATGTAATTTGAAAAAAGTTGCTTGAAATTAAGTTTTTTTTATGCTTGATTGGTTAGCCTTTGTAGTGTCATTAGAAGCGCTCAGTTGTAGTGTCACTAGCGGTCACCCATCCAACTCATGACCGCGGTGGATGTTGCTTATCTTTGCTGTCAGTCAGTTAAAAACAGCTTAGCAAACTTCGCTACAAGTGCTACAAAATACATGATTAGTGTTTTGAATCGCTTGTAAAAAAGTATTATTTATTAAGTGAATTGATTGAAATTTTATCTTATTATTCCTCTGCCTAATACACGGAGGACGAGCTCGGCATGTACCCGGAATTGGTTCCTGAGGTTATCTCTATGTCGTATGTTGACTCGATGATCGTTATGCCCATATAAATTATTAGCAAACGGCGCGATAGCGAACTTCTTCAATTAGCAAATACAGGCTTTTGGATCAAGGGTCAAAAATAGAAAAAAGCAATATCAGAGGTTGCTTGGCTCTGGCTTGGGCCCTATCCCACTGCCGGTTTGAGTGTGTAGATTTATATTATAAGTGTATTGGTTTTATTATTGATATAAGCGGATACCAGTAGTTTAAATAATAATACCTTAGTTCAATATTTATATATTTAACAAACCAACCATTTAATGTTAGTATTTTAAATACGTAGTGTTCAAACTCATTGAAATATTGCATGCATGTGCTTGAGCCTAAAATCATGCTTCTGGTTTGTATTTTTTTTATTTTTTTGTCTCTAAATGTTTAAATTGTAATTCCCGTACAAACCGATTTTTCCGAATAAATATGAAAATGCACATTATTAGGGAAACTGATAATCAAAATCATAGTTTTTAGACTCAAGGTGAAATATTAACGAGACAACAAGTGATAAACTTGGTATTTAAAATATGACAAAACTACTTTTGTATGGAAAGCGCTTTATAGACGACGCCTTAAGAAAATGTTTGTACATAACATGTACAATAAATTTCTATACGTTGATGAAGTTGTGTATTTGAATTGAAAGTGACTTTGACATAAGTTTAAAAATTCATCGGAAAACTGATTTTCAATGGACGGCTTAATTTAAAATTTGTTCATGCTTCACGAATGTCAAATTAAGCCGCTTACTGCATTATACTAATGAATCGAATTGCCAATTAGTGAATATAAAGACACGGTAGGCTTACTATTCTATGCAGAAGTTATCTGAAGCTCACATGAGGAAGATTAAATTGTGCAGTTAAGCGGAGTTTCGCAGTCTCCACAATTTAAGAGAGATTTGAGTGAGGGTCGCGACATCGAGATCTTAGAGAGCCCTTTCTATGAAGAGTGCTACTTTAATGCACTTACAAAAGCTGCCTTATTGTGTGTTTCTTTCCTTGGTATGTATTATCTTATATACCTATATTTATAGCCCTGGCAGGCTTTTTGGGTCAAGGTATGTATGAAATTTTATACAATAAACTACTTTAAAATATGCTTTATATGTATATGCTACTTCTCGGTTCATATACGAGGACATAACATAACTCATAAAATTTGTGCCTAATGGAATAAAAATTGGTTTAACCTTTGTTGTTGCGCAAATTTAACAACATTTATGAAGAACTTATAATGAGAATCACCATTGAGAACTGGATAGACAGAATAAACGGCGGTGGTTAGATTTAAAACCTGCGTTATGCTGATAATACCTTTTTGTTAACGACAAGTAACGATCGTATAGAATGCTTCTTTTAGAGCAGTGATGGCTCAGAGGCATTGGCTATGGACAGCCGCGCATGGTTCATATCCCGCCGCGGGTTCGAACTTCACCGCTTGGTGGAAGGGCATTTTGCGAATGCCCGCCTGGCTAGCGACCACCCTCAAATATTATCAGGGAAATGATGATTCTGTACCAGAAGGTGTTGCTGGAAGTTTTGATGCTACTTTCGATGCTAGAAGTATCGATCACCTTTTCATGTACTTATTGTAAAGCCATCAGCACGGCATTTCAAATATATTTAAAATATATTTAACGGTTAGGAAATAAAACATTTCTATTGTGAATTTAATACTAGTCCGCCAATATTTTGTGAAATTTGAACATCGCAAAATTATAAACAATAGAATTATGATCGTACCCTCAATGACCGCATCTTACATGCTGTAAATTAAAAAAAAACACAGTTTGATTTCCCACAAAAGCAAAGTAAGACCCATAAGTTATTGAAAAATATTAAATATATTATGGGTCTTAGAAGAATCACCTTTACGATCCGAGTAGATCCAAGTGGAGCAGCACTTTCAGGTTGGCCTGAAAAGGCTAATTCGTTTCTCGTCGCCTCAGTGGTCACGATACAACATCTATGGCAAACTGCTCGCGTAATTTTATTGTGAATGATTTTCAACACAGTGGGACGGTGTCACAAGGTATCTCATAAATATTTAGGTCGAAGAAGTTATATAATATATTTTTTTATTCAGAACGACAACATAATATTTATGGAGAACGTGAGTAACCCTGAAATTGAATAAATAATTTTCTTTCACTCACAATGATTCCGTAATATAAGTATATTTTGTGAATATTGTATCTTATTTTTTATAGATAACATTATTTATTATTAATACTTAAGTTTAAATATTTTTTTTTACTTAAAACACACTAAATCAACATACTCAAAAAAATATAAATAATAGCAGTCGGTTAAATTATATAAACCTATATAAACAAGCAAAACGCATTTAACATAAAGAAATAATTATAAATATTTCTGATATATATTTAATCCCAAATTAGTAACTAGGTATTCGCGATGGAGATTCAACATTTTTGAGCTCTAAGATATACTCAGTATGTAAACGTCTTTTACAAAGTACTTTTTACCGCTACATGACGCTTATTGTTTCTTGTCTTAATTTTTCGTTCTATTTCCATTACGGTTTAATGTAACATTTGTCCAGAAAGTACATGAAAATATATTGTTTAATGATAGATCTTCCAAGCAACTGTCCTTCTAGAAGCTCTTTCGGAAGAACTTCCATGATACTTCAAGCAGGATCTAATTTTGTATGAAGTTTTTTGTTTTTATCGTAGGTTCATGACAAATGCAGGGGTCGTAAATTTTATTCCTATAGGTCTACACATGAAACATATACTCGTACAGGGTTATTGGTAAAATTCTAACAACCTCTTAAGGTTAACTTCTGCAAGTCCTAACAAACATTTTGAGATGAAAAGTTTTTTATTTAAAGTATTTTTTTTGTGTTTCTTTATGTGCATATGACGAAACAAGCACGAGGACCACCTGATGTTAAAAGTCTCTTGTGCCTGTTATTTAATAAAAAAAATTATATTACGTCTAAACTCCGCACCCATTATGCTTACACTAAAGTTACGACGATGGAACTAGCATGCCTATAAAGTGGATGGGACAGACTATCGGATGATATTTTCTTTTGATACTTTTTTTTTTAATGCTAGTCGTACTATTTGTCGAATAAATCCAAACTAAGTTATGTCCTACCGGCAGGATGGAAAGTGCTTGTAGCAGGACTCTGGACCTATATCATTAAATAGGTAACAAAAATAAGGTGTGCTATTATTTTTTGTACCACATGTAAATGAATGCAAAACTTTCATTAACGTGTATTTTGAAGAACGTGTTTAATTTATTGCAATAAAACAAGTCTCTCGTAAGTTTTTTTTTGTGGGATTTTAAACCGCATTCTTTTTTTCAGAATTCGCAGTCTTTACCAGAAAATAAAATGAGTACCTTTCTAATACCCTGAATAAAAATATCAAAAATATGACTAAAACTGGATGTATTTTATGTGTGAAACGGTGTTTTTTCGAATATTTTCATGGTGGTACAAAAATAAAATTTATGCGGAAAATAAATCATGTATTTTTTTTTCGAATATTTTCATGGTGGTACAAAAATAAAATTTATGCAGACAATAAATCATGTATTTTCGTACAGACCTATACAAAAACCAAACATATTTTGTTATCATACCTTACAAACGCTAATGAAATATTTTAAAATTTTACATCGAAACGGTTCGAAAATTGTCGATTAGCAAGAGATCGGAGTAAAAACAGATCTATTATGTAATGTGAATTACTAAAGCTAAAACATAGCGTTGTTCGTTATCATGGGGGCCATCCCCCACAGAATAGGGATGAGGGGGCCTTAACCAACTATTGTTATTCGGACACAAAACTAATCTGGGTTTAATTATAAAGCTTTTCATTCCGATGTTAATCACTTTTCCCTCTTTTATCTTTCTATTTCAAAAGAGTAAGCTTTCAGTAAATAGGCAGTGTGTCATTCGGTCGCTAAAATTTCGTGTTATGTATTCCGTAGACTCATTATTATCACTGATTCATATAGTATTATCTAGTACTATTATTTATTTTGTGGTATTATTTCGTTCGAGTATTAATTCTATCCCCGAGTGTAGCGAATAATATCGAATACTGCACCATCCACCTACACATTTTGAAGCGCTCGTAGCGAAGTTTGCTAAGCTGTTCTTAACCAATAAGCAAAGTTAAGCAACGTCCGCCGCAGTCATGAGTTGGATGGGTGACCGCTAGTAACATTACTACCGATCGCTTCCGTGATTCGGAGGGTACGTTAAGACGCCGGTCCCGGTTGTTGTATAGCTGTCATCTGTATCATGTCTAAATCATGGTGGCAGGGCATTTTGCGAACGCCCTCAATTAGAAAATCTCTCGCCAAGCATCTGCGTGTTCCGGCACTAACCATCAGATGAGATGGTGGTCAAAAGTTAACATATATGGCTTAAAAAAAAAAATTACTATACAATTTTGCTACTTACTGTCACGATATTATCAGGGAAATGATGTAAGCTATTTTTTGTTTCAGGGGAACTGGTGGAGGTGGAATGTTTGGAGATGTAAACATCTCAGCAATCTTGGATTCGCTCAGCGTGAGCTATGACAAACGAGTGAGACCAAACTACGGAGGTTGGTTTTTTTTTATCTCATGAGAGGGAATCTCTATTTACTCTACTATACTAACTACTATTTGATTTTTATTATTTTACCTTAATGTTTTTGCACTTGGCCCCGTCGCTATTGATATTTTACAATTATGATACTTTTGTCAACGTATATTTTTCAGTGCAAATTTTTAGCTGTTATATTTTTTTATTAATAATACATAATATTTATTATCACTATTATTTTTCATACTTTTTTGAAACTTATAGTTTTCAGGTCAAATATGTAAAGCTTATTACATATATAAGTGCTATTTTTGTAAAAATACGTTGTCACCGGACTATCTACAAGAACACTCGTTCGAAAGCAGCTGTTGATATTGACGTCAGTTTAATATGAAGCAATGAAATACACAATGCTGATAATTAACAAATTACGTTTCGCGAAACTGCTTAGTCAAGGGACTAAAGTAGTCTGAGAACGAAAAAAATATTCGTAGAGCAGTAAATGTAACAATAGTAAAAAATTACGTTTACATTGTCAAAATCGAGCTTTTTTTTGTAGTAATGACTACTCCACGTTATATGATTATTAATATGATAACTCTTCGTGAATGATATCTTGTAGCACGTTCCCGACCGTTCAAAAAACACAATATCTGTTGACTTCGCGATTTCTGCAATATAAGTTGTCCGGTAGCTGGAGTCTTAGGATATACATAATTAAAAACATACTGCGGATACTCTTTACCTGACCTCAAAGTTGGTGTACCTATTTTATGAAGTTACTTATTTTTTATGTCCGGTCAAGGAATAATAATAATAATATTGTTTCTTTGCAAGAACTTTTTGTTACAATCTATTTATAAGTACTAATGAACATAAAATAATCGTAACATTAAACTACGACTGTGAACACTAGCTCCCACTTTAGGATTCCCTGTGTTGTAGGAGTCTAGTCTCTTCCTGTGGTACAGTACATCTTCCGGTGGTTTGCTCGAAGAAATTAAGTACTAACTAAGTATTTGCAAATGGCTGTACCGCCATACAACAACGACTGTCATCTTAACACTAGCGGTCACCCATCCAAGTATTGACCGTAGCGAATACTGCTAAACCTAGTTGAACGGTTAAGAACGCCATAGAAAACTTCGCTACAAGCACTTCGAAATCATATCATAATTTTGTAATTTTGTCAATCATATCACAGGCCATAATCCATATTTAATGTCATCTTACAGCGAATTAAATTAAATTACACACTGTTGAAATTGAAGCGGTATTATGTAGAATACTGTGTCGTTTTATAGAGTAGATAAGTACTTTTTAATGCACCGAATTGTAGTTTAGAAAATATTCAAAAATGCCAAGCCAACATGGAATACTCAGAGCGAGCGTTGCAATCACATTTTCTATCAACTTACTGTCTTTGAGCTTCGTTACTACAGTTGGAAAAATTGACCAAACGAAAAGAGCTTGAATCAAATCATCGCAGTTCAAAATTCAATATCGGCTGTGACTTTGGACGATATATTATATTGGTTGAATGTAGGAAGAGTTGTTCGCTCTACTCTCTTAAAATGTCGATACAAGTTTTTACTTACTACGAGGGATGAATCTTCTGACTTCATGTTATGAAAACTTATTTATCAACATGTTTATTGAACTGAAAGAATTTTAGGATGAAATGAATTTTCATACACTGCATTGTTTTTGTACAAAAGCTTCTTCATACTTGCATTTTAAGTGAACATCTAGGAAATTACATGCTTATTAGAAAAAATATACATGGACATAAAAATCTAAATCTCAATTAAAATAAATACCATCAAACATTAGTGCTCTATAATTGTTATTTAGTGAACCTTCTTCTTATTTCGGCTGTAATTAATCATAAATAATGTAGTTTGTCCTCTTGCTAAACAAAAAATATTTTCTTTATATTTGAATCATTCAAAATAATAAACCATATAGGCAATGTTGAATTGCATTGATAGCCATGCGGTAATAGCTATGGACTAAGAAGCCACAGGTTCATGGTTAAAATTTCAAACGTATCTGCAGGGCAAGTACCGTAGATATCGATCGCTAAATTTGACATTTAAAAGTGTTTAAATTCGATAAACATTTGGTAAACTTGTAATTTTTTTATTAATAGAGCTTTTATATTTAGTCATTTTTCTTTTCTGACATAAGTCGTGCAAATCACAGTTTAGAAGCAGTGATGGCTCAGTGGCATTGGCTATGGACTGCCGTGCAGCAGGTCCATGGTTCGAATCCCGCCCAGAGCTTGAGCTTCACCGCATGGTGGAAGGGCATTTTGTGAATGCCCGCCTGGCTAGCGACCACCCTCAAGTAGAAAATCTGTCGCTAAGCACCTAACAGTGTGTTCCGGCAGCAGTCCTTGAGAGCCAGAAAAATTACAGGCTAATGAGACCTAACAACTGGACGTCTCAGTGTGACGGGCACAGTGCAATTCGTCGCTGACGAAATGCGTCTGTTATAGGCAGAGGTTAGTCCACTTAACATCAGGTGGGCCTCGGGCTTGTGCCGTGACAATAACATAAAAAAAAAAAAAAAAAAACACAGTAACCCTAACATGCAACTTTGAAGTGACGTTTGAGATCGTCTATTTAGTATACATAATAGGTTTAAAAAGAAGTTCAATATATCTCTCACAATTTTAAATAACGCACTGTGGGGCGTAAAATTATTGAAAAAAGAGCTGTGGGCTAATAGAAATACCCAAATGTTGCAGGTTGAGAAATGCTAACAACCCTACTTTCGGAACAGTATTTCAGAGGTATTTTCCGAATATCGAACGAAATTGGACGGACGCGATCTCACGGTCCTACCAATGTACATTACAATAACTGCATAGATAGTTAGTGGGCCCCCCACTAGGTGGACTGATGACACCGCAATAGTCACGGGTAGCCATTGATAACAAGCGGCTAATATTCTTTGTGGCGTTCTATGGGGGAGGTCTTTGTTCCACAGTGGATGTCTTCCGGCTGCTGATGAAGTAGCTATATTACCTATTATATAGTATAATGGTTTCGACTTATGTCAAATTCCTTTAAAGAAATATTAAAGGCAGGTACTTAACTGAATTTCTGAATTAGTATCGAAGACTATAAAAATATCGTCCGTAACTAGATTGGTTTATAAATGAATTCACAAAATGTTAATTTTTACATATTTTAATTTTGTTATTAATGACTATTTATTATGACTAGAACAATAAGATATAAGTTTCGGTTGCACTTTTCATCATATTTGCTTCTTCCTCTTTTAGTGGCCAGAAACATTTTGAGATAATTTATTGTTTACTAATATACGTAACAAAATGATAAAGATAGTTTTAAAACAAACATTTATTTGTATTATTATGAAATTTTATTTTTAAATTAACTTCTGTCAACCATTATTTTCTCTTTGATATAATTTCAACCCGATACTGACTGTTATTTGGAACATCACACAACATTCATAATTTAGTTAAAATTTTCTGTAATTTGTTGTATACATAAAAATTCTTTAGCAATAATAATTTCCCAGTGAAGGTTTAATAATCTGCATAAGCACTCTAGTTTCGAAGTTGCCATATCGTTATAATAGACATACTGTCGAAAATTTCATAATCGTAAGCTGATAATAACAGTCATTGACATGTCTTCCATACTTGTTTTGGCGATATGATTCGTTAAATGTATCGATCTTAGAGAATAGATAATTTTATTGAACCATACTACGGTATTTGCACTGCTAGAACCGTCAACTTTTTTTTATATGAAATAGCAGCAAGCATTGCAGCCTGAGGCCCTAACCCGCCAGGTAACTTGTATTTTGCAGCAATGATAGTCGTACGGTGTCGCATTTCTCTCCAATCCCGCGGGCTTGAGTTTCACCGCATGGTCGAAAGGCATTTTGCGAATGCTCTATGAAAATCTGTCACCAATCACCTAACAGCAATTTCCGGCAGCAGTCAAATCAAATCAAATCAAATATTTTATTGCAGAATTATGTGGTTGGACATGCAGATCTTAAATAAACACAAGGTTATAGGTATCACATAATTACCCTATTTGGGTGTAGCAATGTTGGTAAGGAGAGGGCCGGTCTATTTCTAATCATTAATATACTACATTATTCTTTAAGGAATTCGTCAAGAGAATAATATGATTTTTTAATGAATAGGTTTTTTAGACTTTTTTCAAATGTATGTTCATTTTCTTCTTCTTTAATTCCAACTGGTAATTTGTAAAATATTTTAATGGCCATTGAATTTGGGCTGGAGCTATGCATTTTTATTCTAGATTTCATCATCACTAAATTGTGTTGAAATCTTGTTGGGTACGTACGTGGCATATCAGTTTCCTTTTTAAAAAAGAAGGGGTATTTTTTGACGAATTTACAAGTCTCTAATATGTATATGGACGAGATGGTTAAAATTTTATATTTTATAAAAAATGGTTTATGAAAGTATGGTTTACTAATATTGGGGGTTTTGATGTTGGCAAGGATACGGATACATTTTTTTTGTAGTATAAAATCCTAGAAAGCCAGTAAGTTACTGGCTCTCTATGATATCAGAGACACAGGCGACTTAAAAGTTGATATTTCAACTGAATATCTAATAATTAAACAAATTTTACAATTGGGCCTAATAAAAACAAGCAAACCACTACTACTCTGCCCGTGGGGTGCCGGGCTAGAATATCACCTCCCCATCTCTACCCGGAGGTGTTGTAAGGAGCGACTAAGGGTAACACACCAGATGGTGGGCAGCGGCGCTTTCTGAGGAACTGATATCTCACACTGCGATCCCCAATACGTCTGCCAAGCGTGGAGATTATGGAAAATCCCTCCATAATGGGGGAGACTGTGTTCAGCAGTGAACATCCGCCTGATACAGTAGGTAAACCACTACTACATAAAAATTATAAACCCGAGTAAGATAAAGCAAATAATATAATTAATATGATGCTTAAATTAGTTGTCCTATAGTATCATTTTGACGAAAGTGACATGGACAGCACAAAATGTTTTAAATTATGTTTTCTTAATATTTGGAGGTATAATTGTAAACCAGAATCACAACTAGACTCTCTCATTACTCCACAACCTGTCGAATTAACGCAGGTTTTATTTATAGACGTTTATGAAGTAAAAATTATAACCTTTACGAGCAAAGGTGCAACTAATTTTTTATATTATATAACCATTATTATATTTATATTATCCATTATAATATAAAATAAGATGCTCACTAATAAGTATCAGTTATTATTTATTTAATGTATTCAAAATAAGTACCGCTACAGAGCAAGTTACACTAATGATAGTAAAAGATTATAGGCAAGACATTGCTTAGCCCGAGATAGTGCTTTTAATGATACGAAGAATAATTATGAAATTAAAACTTATGTAGGTCACGAATGACCAATATGGATACTTTTAACTTACAGTAGCGTGTAAACCGGTTGATGTTATATTAGTCCGGTCAATTTAGACCAAAAAATGAGAGTGAAGTTACATAAAGTCCCAACAAGCTGAATTTCTGTGAAATTGTTCAAAACATAATTATAAACAATGTCTAGAAGTTCCCCATCATTCCCGTGTGTGGAAAAAAAAATATTCAAGGTCAAAGGTCAAAAAAATTAGTTTTTCGCGATTTTCAGCTAACCGGTAAGTTTTATCATAAAAGTAGGTACCTCAGACAAAACTACAATTTTTGTCTTTTACTTTTATGATAAAACTTACCGTTTAGCTGAAAATCGCGATCTGGGGAAACCACGTTAAAAAACGCGCTAAGTACACTACCTCATAGGTGGCGTGGAAACGTGTGCATATTATGACGATAAAAACTTTTCGAATCTTTATATCACAGAAACGGTGGCTCGTAAGAAAAAAAGTATTAATACATTTTTTATAGATAATTTTATGAACTACATTTTTTGTCTGAGGTACTTTTATGATAAAACTTACCGTTTTGCAGAAAATTGCGAAAAACTCATTTTTTTGACCTTGAATAAAAAAAATCCATACACGGGAATGATGGGGAACTTCTAGACATTGTTTATAATTATGTTTTGAACAATTTCACAGAAATTCAGCTTGTTGGGACTTTATGTAACTTCACTCTCATTTTTTGGTCTAAATTGACCGGACTAATATAACATCAACCGGTTTACACGCTACTGTAAGTTAAAAGTATCCATATTGGTCATTCGTGACCTACATAAGTTTTAATTTCATAATTATTCTTCGTATCATTAAAAGCACTATCTCGGGCTAAGCAATGTCTTGCCTATAATCTTTTACTATCATTAGTGTAACTTGCTCTGTAGCGGTACTTATTTTGAATACATTAAATAAATAATAACTGATACTTATTAGTGAGCATCTTATTTTATATTATAATGGATAATATAAATATAATAATGGTTATATAATATAAAAAATTAGTTGCACCTTTGCTCGTAAAGGTTATAATTTTTACTTCATAAACGTCTATAAATAAAACCTGCGTTAATTCGACAGGTTGTGGAGTAATGAGAGAGTCTAGTTGTGATTCTGGTTTACAATTATACCTCCAAATATTAAGAAAACATAATTTAAAACATTTTGTGCTGTCCATGTCACTTTCGTCAAAATGATACTATAGGACAACTAATTTAAGCATCATATTAATTATATTATTTGCTTTATCTTACTCGGGTTTATAATTTTTATGTAGTAGTGGTTTACCTACTGTATCAGGCGGATGTTCACTGCTGAACACAGTCTCCCCCATTATGGAGGGATTTTCCATAATCTCCACGCTTGGCAGACGTATTGGGGATCGCAGTGTGAGATATCAGTTCCTCAGAAAGCGCCGCTGCCCACCATCTGGTGTGTTACCCTTAGTCGCTCCTTACAACACCTCCGGGTAGAGATGGGGAGGTGATATTCTAGCCCGGCACCCCACGGGCAGAGTAGTAGTGGTTTGCTTGTTTTTATTAGGCCCAATAATTATTTCTTTCACATATTAATTTATTAATAATTAAAATACTTATATTTTAGATTGAAATACAGCTTAAAAGATCGACTTCAAGCTCGTTCTTTCGTTTTGTTCTACTTATAACTAATATGAAATAGAAGAGATAAAAGAGGTAGAATCCATTAAGTCAAAGTTTAAACGCTCGACGTTGTAAAATGTGTAAAATAACCCTTTTCAATTAGAATCTGAGGTATATGGTCACATGTACAACACTTTTCAATCACGAAGTAGGTAATAAAACCTAGTAAGGTAGGCAACTAAGGCAGTTATTTTATTTCTGAACTTGACTTTGTTGTAGTAGGCCACGGATATAACCGAATTTAGCTCTCAAAAAGGTCAAGTCCGAGATATTATTCTTAGCAGATCTGGCAAGATTCCAGACAGTTTGAATTTTCGAGTAACTAGGTGTAAAATGATTTCAATTCTAGTGACAATGAACCGTAGGCTATTGTTTTTTAATGGAATGTCGTATACAAATGTTTTAGCAAGACTTGTGACAAAAGAATGCTTCATTTTACCTTGCGTTTCACGAGTGTATGTAGTAAGTTGTACGAGTCGCCTAATACTTAAACCAAAGTTTTATAGTGGTTTAGTTTTTAAAATGACAATATCAAACACACGTGTTTGATTCCTAGTAATAAATATGATATGTTTGTTCATCTGCATCACTGAATTGGATGGGATAATATATAACATTCCCAGTAACAAAGTGCGGAACAATGGCAAATGAATGGTATTAAAAACATGTTGATATAATAAAATATTTTGTACAAGAAATAATGTGTTGCATTATTTGATAATAACAAAATTTAGATAACAGTCCAGTCCAGTGGAATCGCGGTGGCCATTTGGCTGAAATTATATACCATACATAACGTCAGCGAATATCCGTTAAAATAAAATAAAAATTGTGGAACAAGTTTTTAGCCTATTTTATCATTTTATTTTTAAGTTCGAGCGCTTTAATTAATGTACAATATTTACAACTTCCTAGTGAAGGGATGCCCCCCATTGCTACCTGTGGATGTCGTAAGAGGCGACTAAAGGTAAAATACTGGTAGGTGGCAGCGCCTTCTGAGGAACTGATAAACTGCGATCCCTAAGACGTCTGCCAAGCACGGGGATTATGGCAAAGCCCCCTTAAATAGGAAAGGCAGTGGACAATCCCGCTGATACAGTACAATATTTACAACTTACCATATCTTTTAATAAAACCTATTAATCGATTCATAGATTTTTTTCCAACAATTGTTTAAGTTAATACGTTTTGGCTACTAATACTACGCAAGCCCGGGAGCATCTTCTAGCATTCCCATACCAGGTATTTCTTGTAAATTTTGATCCTTCTAACAAAAGATCACAACTAGAGTAAAGGAATACTGCCCAAATTTGAAGATAGTAAATTAACCAAATCACGGAAAAAAGTGGTAATCCGTTGAAGCAGGATCTGGCGAATACAGATGGTTACGAATGGTTTCTAATTGCAGTTTCTGTAGAGTTAAAACGGTTTCTCGTGCTGTATGAGGTCTCGCGTTATCATGGAGCAATTATGGTGAAGATCGGTTCATGAGTCGAAGCTGTTTCACTGCTATATTTACTATCATTGTTCCAGGGTTGGTATAGTACACATCTGCCGTTATTGCTTGATCAGATCGGAGAAAGCTATAGTAAATAGCACCATGCTGAGACCATCAAACAGTTACCATTACCTTTTTATTGGTAAGCTTTGCATTAGGACACTGCTGCGGCGTTTGACCTGGGGTCAGCCATTGCATTTTTCGCTTACAGTTATCGTAAAGAATCAACTGGTAGTGCGCTGGAGTATTTGGACTGCCTGTTAATCTGCAATGACTTGTGGGTTGTCTAAAATGGGTTTATTGTAGTAGCTGAAGTTTTGTATATAGTTAGTAGTATTCTGTCAATAAAGGCGTACCGCCGGTAAAAAAGCATTCTTATCTGTGTAGTGTTTCAAAATATTTGACCAAATGAGTCACTTATAAATGAAACGTTAACTGCGTAATTATGACACAATACTCAGACTCAATGTAGTTGTAACCGTCTATTTTAATCAAGAACATCGATTCGAGAAATCTGAACTTGAGTCTGAATAAAACAAACTCACTTCCCAAACTAATGAAAGCGTTCGTAAAAATATTTGTGTGAATAAAATAACGAAAGTTTATTTTATATAATAGTGATCAAGTTATAGTACTTCCACGCACTGCAGGTATGTTTATTATAACAGCATGCAGTAAAAAACTAAAAATAAAAGTAACTTTACTGTAATACCAGTGAATTTAAAAGCAAAATTAGAGTCGGTTTTTTTTAATATTTTTGATATTGTGACGGATCAAGCACGAGGCCCACCTGATGTTAAGTGGACAAACCTCTACCATGTAACAGATGCATTTCGTCAACACAAATTGCCCGTCACACTGAGACGTACAGATGTTAGGTCTCATGTGCCTGTAATTTTACTGGCTCTTAAATACTGCTACTGGAACACACTGTTAGGCGGCTTGGCGACAGATTTTCTGTTTGAGGGTGGTCGCTAGCTAGCCGGGCATTCGCAAAATGCCATTCCACCATGCAGTGAAGCTCAAGCCCGCGGCGGGATTCGAACCATGGACCTGCTGCACGGTATTCCATAGCCAATGCCACTGAGCCGTCACTGCTTCAATATACAAATCAAAGCGGTTATTCTTTTATCTGACATACCCATATTTCCAATCTACTTATATATAGTCCGGTCAATTTAGACATTCGAAGTTATATAAAGTCCCAACTAGCTGAATTTCTGTGAAATTGTTCAAAACATAATTATAAACAATGTCTAGAAGTTCCCCATCATTCCCGTGTGTGGAAAAAAAAATATTCAACAACTAACTTCGAATGTCTAAATTGACCGGCAGCAGGTCCATGGTTCGAATCCCGCCGCGGGCTTGAGCTTCACTGCATGGTGGAATGGCCAAGCACGGGGATTATGGCAAAGCCCCCTTAAATAGGAAAGGCAGTGGACAATCCCGCTGATACAGTACAATATTTACAACTTACCATATCTTTTAATAAAACCTATTAATCGATTCATAGATTTTTTTCCAACAATTGTTTAAGTCAATACGTTTTGGCTACTAATACTACGCAAGCCCGGGAGCATCTTCTAGCATTCCCATACCAGGTATTTCTTGTAAATTTTGATCCTTCTAACAAAAGATCACAACTAGAGTAAAGGAATACTGCCCAAATTTGAAGATAGTAAATTAACCAAATCACGGAAAAAAGTGGTAATCCGTTGAAGCAGGATCTGGCGAATACAGATGGTTACGAATGGTTTCTAATTGCAGTTTCTGTAGAGTTAAAACGGTTTCTCGTGCTGTATGAGGTCTCGCGTTATCATGGAGCAATTATGGTGAAGATCGGTTCATGAGTCGAAGCTGTTTCACTGCTATATTTACTATCATTGTTCCAGGGTTGGTATAGTACACATCTGCCGTTATTGCTTGATCAGATCGGAGAAAGCTATAGTAAATAGCACCATGCTGAGACCATCAAACAGTTACCATTACCTTTTTATTGGTAAGCTTTGCATTAGGACACTGCTGCGGCGTTTGACCTGGGGTCAGCCATTGCATTTTTCGCTTACAGTTATCGTAAAGAATCAACTGGTAGTGCGCTGGAGTATTTGGACTGCCTGTTAATCTGCAATGACTTGTGGGTTGTCTAAAATGGGTTTATTGTAGTAGCTGAAGTTTTGTATATAGTTAGTAGTATTCTGTCAATAAAGGCGTACCGCCGGTAAAAAAGCATTCTTATCTGTGTAGTGTTTCAAAATATTTGACCAAATGAGTCACTTATAAATGAAACGTTAACTGCGTAATTATGACACAATACTCAGACTCAATGTAGTTGTAACCGTCTATTTTAATCAAGAACATCGATTCGAGAAATCTGAACTTGAGTCTGAATAAAACAAACTCACTTCCCAAACTAATGAAAGCGTTCGTAAAAATATTTGTGTGAATAAAATAACGAAAGTTTATTTTATATAATAGTGATCAAGTTATAGTACTTCCACGCACTGCAGGTATGTTTATTATAACAGCATGCAGTAAAAAACTAAAAATAAAAGTAACTTTACTGTAATACCAGTGAATTTAAAAGCAAAATTAGAGTCGGTTTTTTTTAATATTTTTGATATTGTGACGGATCAAGCACGAGGCCCACCTGATGTTAAGTGGACAAACCTCTACCATGTAACAGATGCATTTCGTCAACACAAATTGCCCGTCACACTGAGACGTACAGATGTTAGGTCTCATGTGCCTGTAATTTTACTGGCTCTTAAATACTGCTACTGGAACACACTGTTAGGCGGCTTGGCGACAGATTTTCTGTTTGAGGGTGGTCGCTAGCTAGCCGGGCATTCGCAAAATGCCATTCCACCATGCAGTGAAGCTCAAGCCCGCGGCGGGATTCGAACCATGGACCTGCTGCACGGTATTCCATAGCCAATGCCACTGAGCCGTCACTGCTTCAATATACAAATCAAAGCGGTTATTCTTTTATCTGACATACCCATATTTCCAATCTACTTATATATAGTCCGGTCAATTTAGACATTCGAAGTTATATAAAGTCCCAACTAGCTGAATTTCTGTGAAATTGTTCAAAACATAATTATAAACAATGTCTAGAAGTTCCCCATCATTCCCGTGTGTGGAAAAAAAAATATTCAACAACTAACTTCGAATGTCTAAATTGACCGGCAGCAGGTCCATGGTTCGAATCCCGCCGCGGGCTTGAGCTTCACTGCATGGTGGAATGGCATTTTGCGAATGCCCGGCTAGCTAGCGACCACCCTCAAACAGAAAATCTGTCGCCAAGCCGCCTAACAGTGTGTTCCAGTAGCAGTATTTAAGAGCCAGTAAAATTACAGGCACATGAGACCTAACATCTGTACGTCTCAGTGTGACGGGCAATTTGTGTTGACGAAATGCATCTGTTACATGGTAGAGGTTTGTCCACTTAACATCAGGTGGGCCTCGTGCTTGATCCGTCACAATATCAAAAATATTAAAAAAAACCGACTCTAATTTTGCTTTTAAATTCACTGGTATTACAGTAAAGTTACTTTTATTTTTAGTTTTTTACTGCATGCTGTTATAATAAACATACCTGCAGTGCGTGGAAGTACTATAACTTGATCACTATTATATAAAATAAACTTTCGTTATTTTATTCACACAAATATTTTTACGAACGCT
The DNA here is from genome assembly GCA_963890685.1 of Plagodis pulveraria. Classification (NCBI taxonomy): domain Eukaryota; kingdom Metazoa; phylum Arthropoda; class Insecta; order Lepidoptera; family Geometridae; genus Plagodis; species Plagodis pulveraria. The sequence goes on along the minus strand of OY982949.1, from coordinate 13,974,935 downwards.
TTCATTAGTTTGGGAAGTGAGTTTGTTTTATTCAGACTCAAGTTCAGATTTCTCGAATCGATGTTCTTGATTAAAATAGACGGTTACAACTACATTGAGTCTGAGTATTGTGTCATAATTACGCAGTTAACGTTTCATTTATAAGTGACTCATTTGGTCAAATATTTTGAAACACTACACAGATAAGAATGCTTTTTTACCGGCGGTACGCCTTTATTGACAGAATACTACTAACTATATACAAAACTTCAGCTACTACAATAAACCCATTTTAGACAACCCACAAGTCATTGCAGATTAACAGGCAGTCCAAATACTCCAGCGCACTACCAGTTGATTCTTTACGATAACTGTAAGCGAAAAATGCAATGGCTGACCCCAGGTCAAACGCCGCAGCAGTGTCCTAATGCAAAGCTTACCAATAAAAAGGTAATGGTAACTGTTTGATGGTCTCAGCATGGTGCTATTTACTATAGCTTTCTCCGATCTGATCAAGCAATAACGGCAGATGTGTACTATCCCAACCCTGGAACAATGATAGTAAATATAGCAGTGAAACAGCTTCGACTCATGAACCGATCTTCACCATAATTGCTCCATGATAACGCGAGACCTCATACAGCACGAGAAACCGTTTTAACTCTACAGAAACTGCAATTAGAAACCATTCGTAACCATCTGTATTCGCCAGATCCTGCTTCAACGGATTACCACTTTTTTCCGTGATTTGGTTAATTTACTATCTTCAAATTTGGGCAGTATTCCTTTACTCTAGTTGTGATCTTTTGTTAGAAGGATCAAAATTTACAAGAAATACCTGGTATGGGAATGCTAGAAGATGCTCCCGGGCTTGCGTAGTATTAGTAGCCAAAACGTATTAACTTAAACAATTGTTGGAAAAAAATCTATGAATCGATTAATAGGTTTTATTAAAAGATATGGTAAGTTGTAAATATTGTACTGTATCAGCGGGATTGTCCACTGCCTTTCCTATTTAAGGGGGCTTTGCCATAATCCCCGTGCTTGGCAGACGTCTTAGGGATCGCAGTTTATCAGTTCCTCAGAAGGCGCTGCCACCTACCAGTATTTTACCTTTAGTCGCCTCTTACGACATCCACAGGTAGCAATGGGGGGCATCCCTTCACTAGGAAGTTGTAAATATTGTACATTAATTAAAGCGCTCGAATTTAAAAATAAAATGATAAAATAGGCTAAAAACTTGTTCCACAATTTTTATTTTATTTTAACGGATATTCGCTGACGTTATGTATGGTATATAATTTCAGCCAAATGGCCACCGCGATTCCACTGGACTGGACTGTTATCTAAATTTTGTTATTATCAAATAATGCAACACATTATTTCTTGTACAAAATATTTTATTATATCAACATGTTTTTAATACCATTCATTTGCCATTGTTCCGCACTTTGTTACTGGGAATGTTATATATTATCCCATCCAATTCAGTGATGCAGATGAACAAACATATCATATTTATTACTAGGAATCAAACACGTGTGTTTGATATTGTCATTTTAAAAACTAAACCACTATAAAACTTTGGTTTAAGTATTAGGCGACTCGTACAACTTACTACATACACTCGTGAAACGCAAGGTAAAATGAAGCATTCTTTTGTCACAAGTCTTGCTAAAACATTTGTATACGACATTCCATTAAAAAACAATAGCCTACGGTTCATTGTCACTAGAATTGAAATCATTTTACACCTAGTTACTCGAAAATTCAAACTGTCTGGAATCTTGCCAGATCTGCTAAGAATAATATCTCGGACTTGACCTTTTTGAGAGCTAAATTCGGTTATATCCGTGGCCTACTACAACAAAGTCAAGTTCAGAAATAAAATAACTGCCTTAGTTGCCTACCTTACTAGGTTTTATTACCTACTTCGTGATTGAAAAGTGTTGTACATGTGACCATATACCTCAGATTCTAATTGAAAAGGGTTATTTTACACATTTTACAACGTCGAGCGTTTAAACTTTGACTTAATGGATTCTACCTCTTTTATCTCTTCTATTTCATATTAGTTATAAGTAGAACAAAACGAAAGAACGAGCTTGAAGTCGATCTTTTAAGCTGTATTTCAATCTAAAATATAAGTATTTTAATTATTAATAAATTAATATGTGAAAGAAATAATTAAAAAATTCTATAATTGATAATACATAATTTAACGGATTAACATATTTAACTAAAAAACTTAAATTTAACTACAAAACTAATCCAATATTCCGCTACCATTAGGCAGCGTTACCAACATGCTGGCCGCATTGCCACGTTGTATGGCAATGCTTATCCTCTGTGCAAAGTATATGCCAGCATTTTGGTCACAAGTAGCGTCGACCAGACGTTTTGAGACGTCTTTGAATAAAAGTTTGGCGCTTGGTCCCCACCAGCCCAGCTTTTCGACCCCAAAAGGCACAAACATGTAACAACTACTGAGATTACTATATTTTGAGGCCTTCTGATAGTTCAGCCGCCGCACCGGCCACTTTTTGGGTTGCGGGAAGATGAGAAGGTGCTAAGGTATCGACACAGGTAGCGTCCCATACCAGAGGCCTTCCCATCCTCCATGGAATCTAAGTCATGCCATCCGGCCTCTTACCATCGCCACGTACAAGACCACTAGGTTCCAAAATGGCAGCGCAGTTGGCGGTGGTCAGAGCCCGGCGAATAATTTCATTAAGTCCGGCGTGGCGAGGAATTCTTCCGGTGCTTTGCACATTAAAAAATATTTCTATTGACAATTCCGCACAATTTTCCTGTTAAGCCTACGTGACGTCATAAACGCCACGCAGCCATACCTTAAGAATTTTCGATGCGTTACGCTTCCACACTAAGCATCCTCACGAGGTCTTGAATCTAAGAGCGCTCGATTAATTTATTGAATCCGGATCTCGTGGAATTGTCACAACATATATATATTATTATAATATTGTTAGGTTTGCAATAACGCCTGCTATGCGGATTACATTACAAAATCTCAAATATACGATAGGAAAAATTTAAGTCATGTGCGGGATTCGAACCCGCGTCCATCCACCCCTTGAGCCGGGGCATGCTCAAACCAATTGAGCTAACATAACATGACGTCATAACTCAAATCTTTCCCATCGTTCTTTAAACATCGTATTGGGATGGAGCGACATCTATAGTACCACTTGCGTTGTACTACAAACAAGACCAATTTTACAATTGGTTTTATACCTGTAAATGATGACGCAACCTTATAATTTTAATATTGTTAGGTTTGCAGTAACTCCTGCTATGCGGATTACATTACAAAATCACAAATATACGATAGGAATTATTTTTTTTAAGTCATGTTCGATTTTCGAACCCGCGTCCATCCACCCCTTGAGCCGGGGTATGCTCTAACCAATTGAGCTAACATGACATGACGTCATATTTATTATATTTATAAGTGTTTTATTTAAACATTAATTTAGCGTTTTCTTAAAATATTTTGTTATTATTAATAAACATAGATGTCCTCAAAGTAACGGCTATACGCTATCTTAAAGGGTCGACTTCAAGCTTGTTCTTGCGGCATCTGTTTTATATCCTCGTCACATTTTTAATAGGTAATATCATCAAATGGAATTTGACAAAACTTTCCAATAATATTTATGAAGACAGATCAACAATACTAATCTATTATTTGACGATCGCACAAATAAATTCTAATTGTAATGCTCCATTTGATTTACGTAATAAAACGCAGTATATAACTATTTGTGCGTGTTCGTCCAGGAAAGTACTGCCCTACCTATTTCTAATGCCAAGCATTAATGTTCACATTTCTGTGCACTGGTTTGAAGGGTATGGGTGCCGGTGAAATTATGGGCATATGAGACTTAACAACTTTATGTCTTAAAGTGATAGACTCTGTGCATTCGGCAATGATTAAATGCATTTATTATGGGCGGAGATTACCGCTGGGCCTCTTGATTAGTTAATCACAGTAAAAAAATGTGTTGCACAAAAGGACACATGGCTCATCATCGCGTGATAAGCTTCTCTTTGAACAATTTGAAAAAATCTGTTTGAACATTTTTTTATACAAATGTACTTTTACCAAAAATATTAATGTAATTATTGTATTTGTATACCACCGAAAGTTGAAAAACGTTTAAGAAAAACTATCATAATTTACAAAATACATGTGCTTTTTCTATGGCGATGTGAGTTTCAGAGTAACCTACAGCTATTTACTGTTTTCTTCCGCAAATTTGTTGAAAGTGGGTAAAATAATTTAAAATAGTCATCAAATAAGTTATTTCGAACAACAAATAAAAATTAACAAAATAATTTTAATTTATTAGAGTTTTACAGGACGGGCTGGCAAAGCTGCGTCTGCCGCTGCAGGGTACGGAAATGCAAAAATATTACGCTGATTTGAGAAATCAAACCAGTTCAGTGTCAGTTGATCAATTGAAACCATAGACAAATAAGCTAATACTTATTAAAAAAAAAAAATTCATCGGTTATCACGTAACTAAAAAAACGCACCATAAGACAATCAAAATGCAATTCCTTTGCATTAAGTAAATATAATATATATAATAATTCAACTGGCACTAAGTATATACAACACAATGTATATAATAAAGTATAAGCTCAACGAAATACCTAGTAATAATTATTGATCAAAATATGTCAAGCCCCATATTACCTGATTGTCTAAAAGATTGTTAGCTGATACTCGTCATGAAAACGTTAGGACAGCTGCCAGTGGTAAGGCTAAAAATCAAATTAATATCTCTCTTTGATAATCACCGATTAAGTATTGCAGTATGGGTATGTATGTAGGAGGTACGGGGAAGCACAGAGGCCGCGTGTTTTATCGTTTGTTTATAGCCTACTAGCGACAACGCAGCACTGCTTCAATCGAGAAAAATCTCCTCACATCCTCCTCTCTCATGAATCTCCTCGCGCAGTTGACAGATATTGTGTTTTTAAACGATCTGGTATGAGATGCCCGACCACGATGGGAAAATATTGTTATTTCGTACAAAAAAATATGCATGTATTTGAACGCAGTCAAATCTGATAGAAAATTTCGACGCCGACGGTGGATCATGATTGCTAAGATATACCTGCTCACTCTGTTTTCGAATACACCCAGCTTATATCTAGATCGGTAAACAGATACACATGTAAGGTATACCGTTCATCACCTCTACACATAATGACCCTGGAATGAAAGCACTTCGTGGGCATGTTTGTGTTGGTAGTTCGATCATATATGGATGCTGCGTTCCTTTGTGTCTGGTTACCCGATAATAGAAAAATGATATATTATAAAGAGGAATACGTTTTATGTATATTGATTGCACACTTTTAGAAATGAAGTCGATAAAATATTGATTAGTTGGCAACTGGGTCTTTGTTGGAGGCTTACAAGTCTAGCAATCAACGCATCGTCACCTATACACTTCTTAACTCGATTATCAATATAATAACATAAATGTAATTAAACTTTATATTCAACAACTGAAATATTTACTAGTAGATCATGCAAAGCGTTATTAATGTTTCTCTTGTAAGTGAATACGACGGTGATGGCGGATTAAAACCAGATATTAAATGTAATCTATACAAGGATTAATATAGGAGAGAAAAGATTTGTATTTTGGTATTTTTGTATGTAACAAAAAAACTTAAAAATTACTGAACCGATTTGAAAAATTCTTTCACCATTAGAATCCTACATTATACCTGATGAACAAAGGCTACATAACGTTATAATTTTATTTTTAACTTTCGATGCCTGCGTGGCCCTCTAGTAAGATAATAGAATACCCATACCTCAATTATGGTATCATTTTCACATTAGTGATAATATGATAAACTATTATTTTACGAAATGTTTTTTTGTGTTTACATCTTGTAATTATTAAGCTTCACAGGTAATCAAGGATGTAAAATTTCAGGACCTCCAGTGGATGTGGGAGTCACCATGTACGTGCTCTCTATCAGCTCGCTATCTGAAGTGAAAATGGTATTTAAAGCCGCAAAACTAGTTATAGTAGAACTAAAGTAGCGAAAACATAAGGATAGGTTAGCGACTCTCACTCGAGCCTAGGACCAATTTACTTTAAAATTGTCCACGTTCGATCGAGCGATTCCGGGGGTCTAGACACCGTCCTTTGGTTTGGTTTTCACGGCGCTAGGCGCATCCACGACTCACTTATGGGCTTGATTGCAGGTCCGCCAGTGGAGGTGGGCGTCACCATGTATGTGCTCTCTATCAGCTCCGTCTCCGAAGTGCTCATGGTACTCGCCACTGTCAGCTCACGCTTGTCTCGGTCGCTCCGGCCGCGCGAACAGCCGCCGCGACCGAGCAGCCCCAGACACGAGGCTGCGAGCATGCCGGCTATGGAGCAGACCACTCGGATTGAATTACTCCACTTTCTTTGTACCTAAACTATGAAGTTGGACTAAATGTTATACAAAACAAACAATATGTGGCACATTCTCTCCGAGTGTGTCATTTACAATGTACCTGGTCAGCACATCTCCAAACAAGACACTTGATTAATTATGCTCCGATGCTATTGTTTTAAGCTTTATATGTTTTTGAAGGTTATTTGTTGTGTGGTTGTGGATACGTTTTGTTTTCCAAATTTCGTAAACACTTCTGTAAAATGGCTATTCATAAAATTAATGTTCTCTAAATATCAATATATGTTGTCTATTATATTACCTATTTAAATACCTACAGATAATGAAATTAACTAGACTGGAAAGGTTTTCTATGTAAACTTATTTAATTTGCATTTTTAAACTTCCTTAGATATACAAAACTCACAACTTACTACTTAAAAATATAATAAATGGCAGTAAAAGTATATAACGAAATTGGTGTGCCACGAATTTTTAAAAAGTGGAGTAATACTCTTGTAAGTTGTAATTTTATTTTGTTTTGATGTTTCGGTTTCGGTGCCAGAGTGCCATGAATGCCATAGGGCCTACGGAAAGATCATGTTGCTGGGATATTTTTTATAAGCACAAATGAAAAAATTATTCATATTTTCCACCATATACACCTATACCACTATTAACATTATTATTATTTAAATGGTTTAATTTGAAATTTATTTATTTTGTCCCAAATAACTTTCAATAAATAAACACAATGTCAAAAATAATAAGTATTCAATTAAATTACTTAAAAAAGTATTTTTTTATTGAATTAGACACAATATTATTTTTACACACAACGTTAACGGAATAATCTAAACTATTTCAAATTTAACGAACACGTTATGGCATGTACGTTTCAGCCAAAATTCTAAGATATCTGATTGTGAAACTTTTACAGAGGTAGATATATAATAATAGATACCAACTGCACAAAGTTCAGAGAGTGTTATATAAAGTTTACTTCATCATCATCATCATCAGCCGGTAGACGTCCTCTGTTGAACAAATGCCTCCCCCAAAGAACGCCACAAAGAACGAACATTAGCCGCTTGTAACCATTGGCTACCCGTGACTTGAACGATGTCTTAGTTCACCTAGTGGGGGCCTACCAACTCTACGTCTTTCAGGGTAATGTGGTAACTAATCGAGAACCTTTCTTTCCCATTGGTAATCAGTTCGCCGAGAAATATGACCCGCCCATTGCCACTTCAACCTGCAAATTTAGAAAACAATGTCGCTGACTTTGGTTCTTTTGCGAATATCCACGTTCCGCATTTTATCGCGCAAAGAAACTAGCAGCATAGCTATGAGCATAGCTTTTTCATAGCTCGTCGAGTGACTCTGAGCTTGTCCAAAAAGATAAAGTTAAGGACCACGTTTCAGTGCCATATGACATCACTGGGAACACCCACTGGTTGAAGACTTTGGTATTTAGACTCTGCGGGACGACGAGAAGTTGGCACTTAACTTCCCGAACACTGCCCATCCGAGTTGGATTCTTCGGGCGACCTTTTTGTCGTAGTCGGACCTACCTAATTGAACAGTCTACCCCAGGTAAATGTAATGATCAACAACTTCGAGCGTATCGTTCCCAATTCATAAGCTTAAAAACATCATCCAACGCATTCATGAACAGTTTTAGACAAATAACATCTCCCTATCTCACGTCTCGTTACAATTGTATGAGTTTCGTGCTCTTGTCCTGTAGTCGAATCGACATGGTGGCGTTTTTATACAAACACTTCAGCTTTTCGATGTACCTATAGTAAATTTGGCATCGCTGAAGAGACTGTAGTACGGCCCAGATTTCTAACGAATCAAAAGCTTTTTCATACTACAAAAACGCTACACACAATGGTCGATTATACCCCTCAGTCTTCTGCATAATCTGGCAGAGCATATGGATGTGGTCTATGATGTTAAAGCCTTTTCGGAACCTTGTTCGGGAGGCTGGTAGTCCTTGAACCTACAAGCAAGACAATTCGTAATGTTCATCGAGAACAACTTATAAACATGGCTCAGAAGTGAAATGGGATGTAGTTCTTTAACAAGGTCTTATCACCTTTTTTGAAGAACAGTACACTACACTGCTGCTCCGTGCTTCTGGAGTTTTATGTTCGAGGATGACATAATTAAATATTTTTTGGTGGACCGAGTGTACCGGTTTTCCATCCACTCTCAGAAGTCTGTCGTGATTGAGTAATCACCTGGCACCTATTGGTTTTAGCTATTTGAGATTATAATCGCGTATAGGCTGATGTCCGAGGTATATGTATATCAGTATAATGTCGGGTCAGTTTTGCTGTCTTATCCTGAGTTGCACTTACATGTTCTCGTGTCTTGGTGTACCTTAGTATACTATACCTGTCCATTAAACCTCTCAAGCTCTCTCAGAATCTCCGGTTTTAATGATATGACCCTGCCATCGTCGATTTCAGCTTCGTCATTATTTAGACGAATTTTTGCGAACGTTTTGGAACCTTGGTTATGCTCGATTACGGCTTTTATACATTTTGTATTAAAAACGCGCTAGTCGCATCGCGTGACTTCGAAATTCTTTTATTGAGTTTGCCGTACTTTGACATATCAGCTGAAGATTGCAGTCTCATCTCATTTTCTATCTCTCTTTCATCAGCTTCATGGATTCTTCTGAGATTTTCTTCGGTTAATTTCGGCGAGGCTATATGACTTGCAGTTTGGTATTATCTATTGGTGATTTTAACTTCTTACATCGGTCGGTCGCAAGGAGTATTTGCAGGCTCAACGTACATGAATGTGATTTTTAACTTGTACATTGCGTTATCTTTGATTTACAAGTTTCAATTAGAGGTCAATAAGCAACTACAAGAAAATAGTGTGTACAATAATTACGCTACTAAGATATCATCGAATATTTAGCGTAAATTTTAAATTTTCGATTATATATACACCTCTATACTAATAGGTTTACCTGCCATTTTCACTTCAAACCCACAAACTTCGTCTCGTCCTCCTTTACTACACAACTATTGAACTTTGAAAAGATATTATTTTTATTTACTTAATTAAGATTTTATAGGGTTTTTTTTTTTTTTTTGCATGATAGGTTAGCCTTTGACCACTATCTCACCTGATGGTAAGTGATGATGTGGTCGAAGATGTTGTTCAGGCTAACCTAGAAGTACTGGTTCTCAAGGACAGCTGCCGGAACACACCGTTAGGTGCTTGGCGACAGATTTTCAAATTGTTTCATGAATATGTGTAGTGATTGTGGAAACCTTACAATATATTAAGTTAGATTTTGTATCGTGAAAATTTAGTGGAAATATCTACTTATTCTTACAATCGGATGTCATAGTACATTATATAAACTACTAAAACAAAATGAGGGCCAATAGCTCATTTATATTTAAGTGCACTTTAGTGAACTGAAAGTAACTGATAAGTAGTATTGTATTAATCTAACGAACTCTTTGGCTTCCTATCTCTTTCATGTTGGTGTTCGTGTTCCTAATTTGAAATGTTGTATTAGGCCACCATTTTAAGAAAAATAATAATGGGATATTATTCCAGTGTTTTGTTTCGATTGTCTTCTCACTTTGTATCGCTTATTTAAGGAGAAAAGTTTTCCTTTATCAATTTAAATTGATCATTTATAATCTAGTGTTAATCATGCCACCAGTAGCCACCACGAAGGCACATGGGTACGATTACTATAACCATTTAAAATAGGACGTTCATAGCGTTATGTAGGTTTGCAGTTGGGTTTTTCTCGCAGTGCTATCCAAAATGTATGGAATCGCTTCCAAGCCCTGGTTCAGTGGAGTAACAGCCGGTAAGTTACAACACCACGTATGGTTGACAACGGATACCTGTGTCAGTGACTAAACTATCCGCAATCGATTGCACGAAGACCAGCAAATGTCAAAACGATGAGTTGTTCGAATTCCTCTGACTAGGGTTCAATGTTCAAGCCATTTAAGATTGTTCCGTCAGTACTTGAACTGGGGTATCAATCAGTGGGGCAACGTGATTTTTACAGACGAATAAAAAATGTTTTAATGATGTTCGGCGTGTTATGGTGTAGAGGTGACGCGGTGGGCGGTTTTCGGAGTCTTGCATCCACGAAGTTGACCGTTTCGGTGGTTCCAACGTACGGTTTGGGGTGGTATAAACTTACACGGTGAAAATGAGCTGGCCATTTTAAAGACGGGTATCGTAACTGCAGAGCGTTACATCGAAGACATCATCAGGCCTCAAGTGATCCCATTTGCACAGCTAGTGGGTCCTGGATTTATCTTGATGCAAGACAATGCACGTACACACACAGCTCGCGTGACCCAAGCTGTACTAGAAGAGTTTCATATTGAGGTAATGATTACCATGGCCAGCTAACAGTCCGGATTTAAATCCAATCAAGCATATGTGGGACCAATTGAAACGAAGGATAAGAAATAATTAGCGAGGGGTCTACAACCAACAGCATCTGAATAACACTTTCACACGTGTCTGGGAGGATATATCAGATGAAAACGTGAGGACTTTGATCTTGACTTTGAGTGTGCATGCGAGGCTTCCGGAGTGCATTGCTAAGCGAGGAGTATATACGCGTTACTAAAAAGCAGAAAGAAAAGAGGACAGTATCTATCTTTTTCCAGTGGTGTTCTTGTGTTCATGCGTTCCATTCAAAATGGCCAATTTCATTACGAAGTCATAAAATTTCAAAAGTCATGATCATTTAAAAAAAAATTGTTAGCCTACATTGTAAGCGATAACATTATTTTATAATTACATAAGTTAAACAATGTAATGACTTTACTGTTTTCATGGCACAGCAACAAATCTTAGGGCCTTTATTTTGTTTTGAGTAGTTTATATTCTTACTACGGTACGGCCAAGTTAATTGTTGATTCGTTTTGTTTGTTCAAAGTTAAAACTGACAGGCGTCAACTACAAAATAACTTTGTTTCTTTGAATTGAGTATGAGTTGGGATACGAAGTTTTTGAGGTGAGCATGATATTATCTGGCTTGCAACGCCGTGTATCGGTATTTAATGATGTGTTCATAAATTATTATTTGATTATTTATGCCTGGTTTCGTAATTAAAATTCCCAATTGACCAGGGTGTATGACCCCTAGTGGAAACCAAATCAAGGAGATGTTTTAAAGTCACTACAAGACGTGACTAAGCCGAATTTCGCTTTGTAACTTGCAAAGTAACAAAATCGAAGATCGCTTTTAAGTCTTTCTAAAGCTAATACAAGATTAGATAAAACACGTTTGGATTTGCTATTAAATACTTACAATGTAACATTGAATTGTGTGATATAAACGTGTTTTATCCGTATTTTGTTCGCGTGTATTTTTTTATCAGTTACACGAGATGTTCAATAAAAAAATGTGAAGGTATTAAACAAAATATATAGAAAAAAACTCTAGAAGAAAGACTACAACGGAAAATCCTACCACCAGTTATTATAAAAATATTTCATATCTGATATTTTTATCTTCAATATTATACTGTGATATTTTACGTAAGACGCCTATGTTGAAGACATGGAAATGACTGCGTGTATTTTGTTTGTAGATGTATGGCGAACTAAAACTTTTAAACTGATTATATATAAAAATTTTGACACACAAATAGCATAAAGTCCTGAAAAGATTCCGAACGAAATGGCGTGTGTGTCAACTACTTAACTATAATATTATATTCATTATATTGCTACTTTATAATCTCTATTATAATTACGAGTACATCGTTTACTCGAATGAACTGGTTGATATTATGGAAATTTAAATGATAAACTAAGTCACATTTGTTAGCCTGAGCTAATTCATTTGCAATAGGAAGATGTTTTGAAATGTAAACTTACTTATTGAAACTTTGCTTTTACCGATATCACACCCATTTTTCTGGGAATAATGATTTGTTTAAAACCAATTATGCATATAATCATTACACAACCAGAAAACTTCAACTTAATTCTATAACAATATTTATAATGTTTCAGGACTTCACATTGGATTTCTACTTTAGACAGTTTTGGACAGATCCTCGACTTGCATATAAAAAAAGACCAGGCGTTGAAACGCTATCTGTCGGATCCGAGTTTATAAGAAATATTTGGGTACCTGATACTTTCTTTGTAAATGAAAAGCAATCATATTTTCACATCGCTACAACGAGCAATGAATTCATACGTATTCATCATTCTGGATCTATAACGCGAAGTATAAGGTAAAAATATTAATTATTGGGAACAGATATTATTGTTGGCACAGATAGTTCTTAAGTTTATAAAATGTTAATATTTTTACAGGTTGACTATAACCGCCTCTTGTCCAATGGACCTGCAATATTTTCCAATGGATCGACAGTTATGCAATATAGAAATAGAAAGTTGTGAGTTATACATTTTATTACTTGCAAAATATTTTACATTTGGCTTGACATATCCAGTTTCTCGAGATTCTATTATACAAACTTCCTCGATCTGTCTTATACCTTGTGAAATTAACCTGATTGTGTGTTCAAGTTATTCCTTTCCACCGGCAGATTTATAAAGCTTTGATTTTTGTAGAGTTGACATTTGAACATATAAATGCTTTGATATAATGTATAGTATCAAATTTATATTTGTTATGCATCGACTTACCAATGTAAGGACAACGAATACCGTATCTACTGAAACATCACGACAAAATAAAGAAAATGTTTGCCAAAAGATCCCTAGTTGATTACTAAATACAAAACTTTGTAATGAATACTAAAATTATAACACTCAACTTTTGTAAATATTATTGTATAATTGTATAATTTTGTAAATATTATTAAGATAACTTTACTAAAATAAAAACAATACAACTTTGGTATACGAATCTATATTATAATTAAATATGCAGTAACGTAAATAATACATACATAATAATATATTATAAACAATGATCGTATATTATAACAAGCAAAGTCAAGTCGTATTTTTCAAAATTCTAGCATTAACTAATAAAGCAACATTATGATAGAAATAGGTTTTGTAACATTCCAAGTATGAACATTTATGACAATATATTTGCATATTTAAATATATTTTAAATATTTAAAACTTCATTTAAACTAGGTCCGGCGTCCTTATATTGGAAACAGCATTGTTAATCGGATCTTTCAATAAATCCATCACACTAACTTTAATCGATGACCGCTTTTCATTTTTATTAGAGTGATGAGTAGATAATAAACTGAGTTATCGAATTCACCAGTTCCGATTTTATAAAAACCCAGTGCGATGGGTGCTTACTTTATCGTTCCATATCTCTGCATGGTACAGTCGGCTACACCATGCGGGACATCCGATACAAGTGGAACGAGGGGCCCAATTCAGTGGGTGTGTCGAGCGAAGTATCCTTACCGCAATTCAAGGTGTTGGGTCACCGCCAGCGAGCAATGGAGATCTCCCTTACGACAGGTACCAAGCACAAATGCAGCCCATGTTCAGCACATTAATTCTTAAATTGACAACAACTTTATTTTTATTTATATATTATTTTTTGAGTATGGAATGCATCCGTTCATTAAAGCTTTGGTTTCAGCTACAAAAATAATTTAAAATGCTTCATTATTAGTTTTTATGAATAAAAAATATGTACCTTTTATAAGTTATTCATTGTTACGTATAATTAATTTTATAAACCATTTTATATTTCTAAAGATCTCCATTAATTTCAGGAAACTACTCTCGTCTGGCATGTGAAATTCAGTTCGTTCGTTCTATGGGTTACTACTTAATACAGATTTATATTCCTTCTGGATTAATTGTCATTATATCATGGGTGTCATTCTGGTTAAACCGCAATGCTACTCCTGCTCGTGTATCTCTTGGAGTGACTACTGTTTTAACTATGACTACATTGATGTCTTCCACCAACGCTGCTCTGCCCAAGATTTCTTATGTCAAGTCCATCGATGTATACCTGGGCACGTGTTTCGTCATGGTCTTCGCGAGCCTTCTAGGTAATATTGATGTTTAAATATTCGTAAAGTAATATTTGCTGTTTAAGAAAAAAGCATTTAGAAGAGGTACTGTTTTTTTTTGTTTTTTATTTTTTATTTTATTTTATTATGTTATTGTGACGTTTCAAGCACGAGGACCACCTGATGTTCAGCGGACTAACCTCTGTTAGTTAATGTTTTTTTTCTTGGTAGCTTGATATGCTTCTAAAATATATTTTACTAGCTGTTACTTGGGCTTTGCCCCCACTTGTTTTAGTCTTATTTAATGTTTATTTTACATTTGATATGAACATTCTCATTTATTCACAGTTAATATTAACATTTCAATTTACATTGCCTTGATGTTTGTCATATCTATTTCTACCTTGACCTCAACTTAAAACTTTTTTACTATTATCACTATCCACTCCCTTGCTTTCACCTTAAATATCCTCTACCTAGAGACTATCACCGGTGTTCTCATCCTTACTCCCTTCCGTATCCCCTAATTCTGCTTTTCTAATAGTAATTTTTTGCGTAGACTTCACCTGAGATATTATAAAAATCAAACGTGCATCCCCTATTTATGTCTTTTAATTCATATTTGTGTCGCTTCACCCTAATCACAAAATCTTGAGACAATACTTTTTCTTATTTTATGTGACTAAACTTACTATTGAATTTCATGCTGGCTACCTTAGAAGCATAGGATTTTTATACAAAATTTCAGTTTATATTGGACCCTACTTGGACTTAATGCTGTCCTATCGTAATATCTGTTCTTAACTGACGCATGTTAGCTTTAAATCTGTCATACAAAATTTAAGCCCAGATTTGAATCCAGCCTCCTTATAAAACCCGTTGAGAGCTGACATCTCCTACCTATAACCATTATCAATATTTTTTTGTATGTATTGACGTTTTTAATTATGGTGATAAAGAACTTCTGTACAAATGTACTTATAACCTTTACGAATAAATGACTATTGACTATAAATTACCTACATGCCAAACTTCAGCTTCATAAGTCATGTCGATTTTGAGATTTCTTCCCCAATTTTATTAAATTTATAAAATAATTTCTAGGTTGATGTCAACAACACTCTTCAATTTCATGCTCTCATCTTCCTAAATAAAGGAAATGTATGCAAAGTTCCACCCCTAGTATCACCCCCCTTTATTCTGTCTTTTTGTATGACCTGTTCATAGCCGACATTTCCTGTCCATACCTACTTGTAAAAATTTCGTGCAAGTAGTTTTCAATTTAAACATAAGTTATAATTTTGTCCTCTTTTTGTCGCTGGATTGGTCTAACTTCAAAACAAAACACAGGACTTTCATTCAATCTTTAAGCCCCAATTTGAGACCTTTGAGTCAACCCTGTTGCAAAACCTATTTTTTAGCTGACATCTTTTACTTATAAACTATATACATGCCGAGTTTCATGTTACAATTTAAAAAATAAGACTTTAATTCAAACTTTGGCTCCCTGTTCGACCCCTTTTATTGGGCTTTGTTGCAATATCTGTTTTTGAAACTGACGTCTCCTACCTAAAAACTACTTACAGCCGAGTTAAATACTAATAATATAGAAAAAATAAGACTTGCATACAAAGTCTGAGCCCCCATTTGCCCCCTTAGTTAGACTCTGTTACAACATCCGTCCTAAGCTCCCTATTGATAAAGCGACAGTCTTCCTGGGAATCAAAATGGTTTCCACTTTACAATGGGATCCACATATACATGATCTCTCCGGAAGACTTAGTTCTGCTGCATATGCAGTTCTTAGGGTAAGACAGTTAACAGACGTAGCTACTGCTCGCCTAGTTTATTTCGCGTACTTCCACAGTATTATGTCGTATGGTGTATTGCTGTGGGGAACTGCTGCTGAGATAGAGACAATCTTTATCATACAAAAGCGTGCAATTCGAGCCATATATAAAATGGGTCCTAGGGAATCTTTTTAAAGAAATTGATATTTTAACTTTACCAAGTCTGTATATATTTAAAAATATTATGTATGTTCGTAAAAAATTGAAAAAATTTAAATTAAACAGTGACAATCACGATTACAATACTAGGAATAAAGATATAATAGCGGTGCCAGGTTTTAGATTAGCAAAAACAAATAAAAGGTCCTTCTTAGGTAATTGTGTGCTGTTTTATAATAAAGTTCCCAAACATATTACAACGCTCACAGAAGGGAAATTCAAGTTGCACGTGAAAAACATATTGATTAAAAAATCCTACTACACAGTTACTGTTTACATAAACGACAAAAATGCCTGGACAATTCCGCCTCTGCCAAGCTATTGCCTGTCACCTACATAATTTAAAAAAATATTGTAATAACTCTATTAAATAGTAAGTATGTAACACATTGTTAAAAGATGTTTAAAAGAATGGCCCCGAGTTTCTTGCCCGTTCTGCTCGCAGTGGCTCTATACAATTTATTTGCTGAACGTGGCAATACAATGTAGAATATTTCAATACTAAAATTTGTAATTGATCTTTATAAGAGCGTCGAAGACGCCTAAATTGAAGAAATGATTTTGACTTTGACTTTGCTACCTTTTTTCTACCTGGAAAATTTAAGCTTAAAAAGTCAGTCAAAGCTGTTATTTTCTGCATAACTATATAATTTTTTTATAAATTTAACCCTTATTTGTGTCACTTAATGAATCCCTCTCATAGAATTCTTAGAACATTACTTTATTATTTTATGTCATACTGAACTTTAAAAACATAAGACTCTCATACGAATTTTAATCCTAGATTTGGCCCCGTTTATTCGGTCGTGTTCCAAAAGCGTTCTCGTCGCTGACATCTCCTACCTATAGACTGCCTACCTGCTGAATTTCAGCTTCATAGGAGCATTCGTTTTCGAGATATCGTGTTTAGTCAGTAACTGACAGAAAAAGTGACGAAATGTTACTGGTATATTAATTATATTTCCACATTTCTTTGTTAGTCATTGTCTTTTCGTGCAGTAACAGTTGATGTCGATTATGGAAATGAGAAAGTAATGACGATAACATAAGATGTATTATCAATTCCAGAATACGCTACTGTCGGATACATGGCCAAGAGGATCCAGATGAGGAAACAACGATTTAATGCTGTACAAAAAATAGCAGCGGAGAAAAAAGTTAACGTTGAGGTACCACCCGGAACCTCAGAGCCTGTGCCACCTCCGAGGACTAGCACATTGACTAGGCCTTTACCACCGACTAGATCTTCGGTAAACACAATTTATTACGTTGATTTGATTTTGCACAAGGCTAAAGAAAAAAAAGGCCATTTTCTAAACGTATAAAATTTCTGTTAATATTTTTACCAAATAGTGAGCTATGTCTATTACTTCCACAAGTATAGAGTACTAACCAGTTTCTATGAAATTTTGCATATGAAAAAGACAGAATACCCCAATATTTCCACTGTTCATGGAAGTGAGGTATGAACAAATCCTACATGGACATAGTCGCAGGCAAAGTCATAAATCTAAAATGATTGAAACCTGCTTTAATAAAAATTAACTTCATAATAAAATAATGAAAGAAATTGTTGAATTTAACATAACTTATTTTAGGATCACCGATACAAAATGCACGAACCTAAAGCATACTCGAAGAGCAGCATGATGGAGAGCTCAAACAGCGGATCTCGTGCCAATATTGCAGCTCCACCTCCACCTCCTGCTCCACAGCCTGACGAAGAAGCCCCTGGACCACATTTGATGAAAGCTTCCAAGGTAAGGGTCCACCTGACAAAGAAGTAATATAATGTTTCTTGGCTTAGTTCCTATACGCGATCGGTTTTGTTCTATGCATTGCTATACCAATATGTTTTTATCATAATCAATAAAACAATAAATAAAAATACTTATTTTTTATGGTGAATGGACTTATTATATATGCGTATAATTAAGCCATTGTTAAGAGTTATGTTAATCACAAGAAAATAACCATTTCCAAAAGTATTATTTTGTTTAATGTATTTTTATCACAAGCAGAAAGAATTAACTGAGTAAATGAATTAAAATCTTTTTTGTACAATGGTAATTTCGGATTCAGATATTAGGTGTAGCCAGATATTCTAGTCAATCAACGTACTGATTTTCCTACTATCAGGGAACCCTAGAGGTTTAAAAATGAAGATTAAAAGTAGCATGTTTTGTTACT
Organism: Plagodis pulveraria; assembly: GCA_963890685.1. Lineage (NCBI taxonomy): Eukaryota > Metazoa > Arthropoda > Insecta > Lepidoptera > Geometridae > Plagodis > Plagodis pulveraria. Next base: position 13,956,328 of record OY982949.1, on the reverse strand, counting down.
GGTATCGTTTAAAAATGTCTGATTAGTCTTTCTGAAAGTGGTCCTAGAAATTATGAAATAGTTTAAAAATTATGAATGTTAGCTATCTTCTTAAAATGCTACTGCCATGCTTTGCGAATGTGTGACAAATACTTGTGCTTATTATAAGCGGAAGGAAAAGCGAATTGATTTTAGCGAATTAACTTTCATATCTTGAAAGGAAACTTCAAAATTGCAATGCGACTTTAGTTATAACATATTTGAATTGTATCTAATATAGCAAACAGTGTTTTGCTGAAAACTGCTACAAAAACATATATATAAACGAATCAAAAAATAATCTTATCTGTAATAAGCAATTCATGCACAGCATTATATTATTATATATATAGAACAAAACCACATTTAAAACTGATGGGCATTTTTAATGGTAGCCTGGATAATTAGTCCGTTCAAAAGGAAACACTAACACCAATTACCTATCAGTGTGTACTGGTAGCTGTCCTTGAGAATTTACCCTACTGCCATCTTTGACCACAGTATCATTTACCCAATAACCTATTTGTTAGCTTTTTATCTTACTAAAATATATATACTATGACACTGGAGAAAATTTTAAAATCAACGTCAACTTTTAATTTAGTGAGAAGTTCTTACCAATTTCTAAATTATTTTTTTTAGTTATGAAGTGAAATCAACAAACCATTTTGTTTACAAAACAAAGAAAGCGCTGTACTCTATGGCTACTGAAAGTGGCGATAATTTATATATCAAGAAAATATTATGAAAATATTTAATTTTGAAAATAATGTTACAATTACATCACGTGAAACATAAAAAATGGCACAACAATGTATAATTTCGTTCGTTTAATATCATGTTGCACATGTTTAAAAATATACGACAATGAACTTAAAATAAATACGAAATATATTAGGTTTCAGTTTTCAAATTCAAATTCAAATTATTTATTTGGAACTTAAGCGATAGCATACATTGAATGAAACACTATGGTAACCGCGAAAGTTTTTGAGAAAAACTGTGTTGCAGGTACCAACGCCCTCCTCCTTAAAAACTACGGTACATTTAGTTCCTCAGGCTTATCATATGTACAGAAAAAGTAAAATGAAATATGATTAAAAGTTAATACACTCGAGAGCAATGAATCCGGGTCACTTAAAGAATCCTAAAAATCTCGGAAACTAAAAATGCTAGGTTAATGCAATAAATTGTATTTAATAGACAATGTAATACTCCTTAAATGAAGGTATTAAAACTTCTTAGTTATTGTAAAGTTATATCATAAAAAAATCAAATTTGAAAAAGGGCCACTTTCGAAGATGGAACTACGAAATTACAGCATTTGGTTTTGCTTTTGTTTGTAATCTGTCATTTATGTGGGTACATAAACCATGTTGATAGTGCTCTATATTCATTATTCAAGCTGAAATTATGTCGCTTACGCCTGAAGAATGCACCAGAATACTTACAATGCTGGAAACCGGCCGGAGTCAGCGCGATACAGCCAGGACTGTCGGTGTGTCGCTGTCAACAGTACAAAGAGTTCTCCGACGTTACGAAGAAACTGGTTCTAACCTACGCAGACCAGGAACGGGCAGAACCAGGTGTTCCACAGCACGAGAAGACCGATACTTGGTGAACACCATGCTTCGAAATCGCTTTCTCACAGGAACTGAACTCACCAATCAGTTTCGACGCCTCGGAGGAAGTAACCCAAGTGCATGGACAGTAAGACGTCGGCTTGCTGAATCTAACTTAAAACCCCTTAGACCTGCAAACGGCCCTAAACTGGAGCGTGGGCATCGTATTTCGAGACTAAGATATGCCCAGAGCCACGTAAATTGGAGTATTGAAGATTGGTCAAAAGTTATGTTCTCCGACGAATCAAAATTTATGCTCTACAAGCACGATGGAAGACACAGAGTGTATCGAAGACCAGGGGAAAGATTCAAGCAAGCATGCATCGAAGAAAAAGTAGCCTACGGTGGTGGGTCTGTACTTGTGTGGGCCGGAATTTCTTCTGAAAGTCGCACAGAGCTGGTGATCATAGAAAACGGCTCTTTAACTAGCGTAAGATATGTGGAAGAAATCCTCAATGATCACGTTGGTCCATTTATGGTCAATTTAGGTGAGGATGCTATATTTATGCATGACAATGCCCGACCTCATACAGGTAGGATTGTGAATGACTACCTTCAAGAGATGAACATTACTCGTATGGAGTGGCCAGCGCGCAGCCCGGATATCAACCCGATCGAGCATGCTTGGGACGAGCTAGGCAGATGCGTAAAACAACGAAACCCTCCCCCAATCACGCTTCGTGAGCTCAAAATTGCTCTCACAGAGGAATGGGAGAATATTCCCCAAAATCGTATAAGGAACTTGGTGTACAGCATGCCAAACCGCGTAAACGCAGTAATGGAAGCACGAGGAGGCAATACGAAGTATTAAAATTCAAGAAAATCGTAATAAAGTTCAAAAATTTCATGTTTCCTATTTTTGTTTTAAGGAGAGATCAGCAGTTTTTTTCTTTATGTAATTTTGTGTTAATAAAATGTATGGTGACTCATATTTTTTTTACTTTCATTTAAGGAGTATTACATTGTCTATTAAATACAATTTATTGCATTAACCTATCATTTTTAGTTTCCGAGATTTTTAACATTCTTTAAGTGACCCGGATTCATTGCTCTCGAGTGTATTAAAACAATTATATAAATCTATTAAAGTAATTATGTCTCTCTTTGAGTGTATATGCTTACAAGTATGTGTGTGTGTATGAGTGTGAAGATGTGTACGTATGGTACTTATGGTACTTATTTATTTCTTTTGTTGTCAAGTAGTAGTAGTTAGGTTGTGTACTTCACAAGCTCTTCCGTTTCATCGTATGTAAGTGATTGTAGCCAGTCTTTAAGTTTCATTTTACATTGTTGAGAAGGAAGAGGGTAAATATTAATAACTTTATTGATTCTGTTATATAAAGTGCCACTAATGCAATAATAGTGACGACCTGCTTATGGAGTGCGACGATAGACTGCTTTACAAACCCTGTCGGGTCTGCGTTTAGATTTTACAAATTGGGAGTCATAGTTAAGTTCAGAATGTTTGCGGATAACTGTGTGCAATATAAATAGCTGTATAACTGTAGGAACCTTGCAGAGAGTGTAGAGGTCAGTTTTACAGAAAAAGAACCTGTATACACTGATAAAATAACCAAAAAATCTACGAAATTAGTCACAAACAGGTTAAAACCATGTTTCAGAATTTAAATGAGCGTGCCTTTTGTCTGCACAAAAGGCTAAAAAATTATACTGCTATAATGGATTGTTCACGGACCGTAAACATCTGCGCACCGGTTTCAAACGTTTATAGAGGCGCGAGGGTGATAGATTTCCGTGCTCTGTATTTCACTCGCGATTCTTTGTTCCTTTATACTTATAATAATATAACAGTATTGTTCCTTTCTTAACTACTAAAATATTTTGCTAAAAAGTGTGGTTATTGGAACGTATACAACGTTAAAAATATTCAAAAAATAGCTTCTTTTTGAGTTTAATTTGTGTATATAATGTTTGATCAATGAATTCACCAACAAATCGTTGGACTGGTTAAAAGTTACGGTTGGTATTATTTGTTAGGTGCACTTTTACAAAGATCATTATTCCACCAATTTCTCGAATAATACTAAAAGAGGGTGGTAGCTAGTCACGCGAACATTCCCCAAATGCCCATTCACCATACGGTACTCAGACTGGCGGTGGGGGATTGAACCAAAGACCAGCGGCACCGCAGTCCGTTACTATAGCCGCTTGGCTATCATTGCCTCAAAATATAAAAAAATCGGATTTATATGTATTATTAATCATACAAACCCGCTGTCTTAACTACGAATAAAAAAACACGTTGATCCATTCCTTCAAAGCGTAAACAGTTATAAAACAACACAATAAATCACAATCATCCATTGCTACAAAGAACAAACAGTCAAAAACGGCAAAAAAATAAAAAATAAGATACTTTTGCATAAATAACAAATGTGGGGCTCTTTATTTAGTTTAAACTTTACACTTTAGATCTATTCATAGTTATAAAAAGTTGTTTAGTAATATATATTATATTGTTTTTTTATTTAATCGCTTTCTTGGCTGATTATTAAAAAGGTTTATGATATTATAGTATCCAAAAAGTTGCATAATCAAGTTCGAAAAATTTAATTTAAATGCAATGTAGGTATATATTTTAGTAAATAATATGGGATAACTCACGTGAATAAGTCAGATAGCTCCGACTATAGTTTCTCAGTTTGAGTGCTCATCGAGACGTCAACGCGGGCGTCCCGAGCTCTCCTAAAAAAAGACCGACGGATGTGGTTGAAACTATAGTCGGAGCTATCTGACTTATTCATGTGAGTTACCCCGTATTATTTACTAAAATGAGTGAAAACCACGTTAGTTTGTATAAAAAATGTAGGCATATAATTTTACAAATACTACACATTTGACCTTTTTGCACAACGCACAACCTTTTTTCCGTTCTTGACCAAGATCTTCTATTCTTATTTGAAACACATTATATAATCTTTGCTATTGCTGGCGCCTGTCCCACTTTTTGCGTAATATTATTTTCTCTATAATCTTGTTATTACAAAAAAATGGTACGAAATGATATATTTAATTCATATATAATTAAATTCGCACACAGATATCAAAACTATAGTTTACGTTGTGGTACCAAGTTTTCGTTGAATAATACAAGCGTAAGCGTACATTTAGTACGATTTTTTTTAAAAATCTTATTGTTAACCCTGTATTTGTCAAAAAAGTATGAAGAGGTAGAGGTCAACAAGGTACAAAAGCGTTATTTGTGCATTTAAAATTAAAAAGTAAAACACAAAGCATACCACAAAACATTAAACTATTCAACCAGAAACACAGAAATGAGGTATGAAATATTTACTGATTAAAAAGCTTAGCATAGGTTTAATCACTAACCCTACTAACCAAACTATCTGTCCGTATACGATGCAAAAAGTAGTTGATCAAACTACGTTTTTCAAAGCGCGCTACCTTCACTATCATCACTATCATCTAAATTGCACATTTTGAATTTGATATAATATTAAAATAATCAAAAAAATTGTTTCAGGGTATCAACAAACTACTGGGAACCACGCCTTCGGATATCGACAAGTACTCCCGCATTGTTTTTCCAGTCTGCTTCGTGTGCTTCAACCTTATGTACTGGATTATATATTTGCATGTATCTGACGTTGTCGCTGATGACCTAGTACTCCTTGGTGAAGAGAATTAAACTGAGACGATTAAATGTATAGTGATCCCTAGGTAATGACCTAATTCACTCTTTTCTAAAGCACTGCTCCTTATGTCTTGATCAATAAGACAAAGAGATTTATTATGAAATAAAATTATATTGTATAACCTTAGAACACAGACAATTTGATGGTACATAACTAACTGCACAATAAAAAAAATATGGAAATAAATATAAAAATTTTTTTTTGTAGTTTCACGACTATAAAACTAGGATCAAGAAATGAGAAAAAATAAGAAAAAAACAAATAGGCGTATATGAAGTTGTTTATTACGTAATATTAAGTCACACAGAGATTATAATTTAATTGTCACCATAAATAATGTGTATGAATATGAAGCATATATAAACTATATATAAACTGTTTAAATACAAAACAATATATAAATGGTAATGATAAATAGTACGGAGCATAATTAAAACTTAAATAGACAGATATCACAGATAATACTGTTCTCATTAGAATTCTTTTCTAATATTCAATTAATGGCTCTAAAGAATTCGAATATTAGCGTATGGAGGTGTTTAAAAACGACAAGACTATTGAGCTATGTTTAATATGTATTAAACCTCTTCTTACATCTTTCCCGAGCGAAACCTTAGCAAATATACATTGTAACAATAGTGGTATATAATGATCAGTAAACATTTTATGCAAACCTGTTAGGAAATGTAGGCAGGTAATAAAAAATATCATAAAATTATAAACAAACCAGGTGAAAAGTGATGGTTAAGTATAAGGCTAAAAATTGATGTTTTAAAAATAGTTGACAGGAACTCTTGAAACAAGCTATTTCGTCAGTCTTATATTCACACACACGCATTACTTAGTTATGTACTAATTATGGATATATCAATATTACTTTTTTCTAAAATAACAAAATTAGGAGATTGATTACTACGATCTTCACTGAATCGTACTTTTTTCATTTATAGATTTCGGGTCTTGTTTGTATTGTTTTACATAATTTGTTGTCTATTGTTTTGACTTCAGCTATTTATTCGAACTGTTAAGTGATGAAAGATATCTTGTGAAATATATCTTTAAGGTATTACGAGTCTCTTAAGAACTGGTTCGCTAAAGCATCTGCTGAAATACACCGCTAAGCGCTTGGCGGCAGGTTTACTGCTGAGAGGTTGTAGGCAATGACAAGGTATTTAACCACCGTCCGGTCAAACCCGATGCGGGATTCAAATAATGTACCATTTGCGTGGCAATTGATAGTCATTGCCACTGGGTCACTGCATTAATAATTCTTGTTGATAATTGGTTACTTCTTCCACTATTCTCTTCCATAGGGTACTGAAAAATATTGTTGATGATAGTGTCCTTATACGACATTTTTTTTTGTAATTTTGTATGAGGGACCTGAATAATATAATTTTATAGGAGTGATACAGTGTATGTGCTTTTGGGTGAGAGATAATATGTATTTGGTTCAAAATCTTGAGCCTTAAGCAACAAAAATACAAAAGGGGGTTCGGCTATTTACTGTCTTTATATTATAAAAAACAATATATTTGGTGATAATGAATTCAGTTTAAAATTTATATTTTAATTAGTATATATGGTCGTAGTTAGAGCATTAATGTGACAAATAAGACCAACAGGCCAGTGATTGTTTGTATCAAATTTGGCCCCTTTTTATTTAGAAGTATAACAACGGTATGTCCTCAGCTTAACCCTTGTGTTTTTAGTGTTGTGCGGTAACCAAAATCACGAGTATTCTGTCATCTATGCCTATATTCAGATCACGTATTTGTAATACTTCGGCATTGATTTTGTCTCGATCAGAAGATCTGTTGTATATTCAATATGAAGAAAGGTAATACTTATACGCATCGTTTCCTTACACTTAAAACCAGATAATAAAAAGATTCAGCCCGCACCCACCCGCATTAAGGACAAAAGAGGTCAATTTAGTGCGAGTACGACTTTCGCGTTTGGTGCGTTGTGCTGTAGTTTCATCTGAGGATCTATTTTCAGCTTTATGACATTAAAACTAATTTTTTTTTTGTTTTACCTTATATAATTTAAATTACTCTATTTTTAATTTATTTTGTTAATTATTCAATAGCTATCTTAAATCAAGTAGTATTGTAGTTTCCTAAACCTTTTGAGTTGTGTTTTTTCCTTTTGTCTTCTTTTGTAGTGTGAGAACGTTTTGTCTTACGTTTTATATTGTGGGTCTGATTTAGGAGATCCTGTACTGCCTTTTGGTTATTTCTGCAAGTTTTTGGTATCGGTTTTATGAGTTCGCCTCTTATGCTAGCTTTTTAATATAAATTTCGATGTAGTTAAATTATAGTTGAATTCATCAATACATCTATTAATACCATAGTGGGTATGGTATTTTAAAATTCCCAAATTCAATAAGCGAAAGTTTTTAATAACTAATTTATAACTTAACATCATATTCACAAAATTTAAGCATCGGTAGGCATGGAATTCTATTTTGTATTGTTATTTTTGTTTATGTGTTATATGATGCGAAAATTTAATAATTTGTATATTTTTTGTTATAATGTATTTTATTAATGATGTTGGATGAATGTTTCTAACTCGTATTGTTTTTATCGACCGATTATTGTTATCTTATTATAATAATACAAATTCGAAAACATCCAAATTTTTAGTTTGAAATATGTGGAAAAGCGTTTATATTAATTACATCACTATGTCTTTGCTAGACATTCGATTATAGTATATTTCTAAAATACTGGTTACATAGATTCACTAAATATTTTAATGTGGAAGGCTCAACGGAGAATGTATTAAAAACTTGTACAAACAATGGACAGCTTAGCATTCTCGAGATCACCCGCAGCTTCACGTAATTTTTTGCGAATTAACATGTTGGCAATAGATAAGTATATCATTTTAAGTTTTCTCGTACTCTTTTAGATTGAAACCATACTCAATAAGGTAGATATGGTATGGCTTGGGTACATATATATATTTTGGTGAAATGAAAAAAATCGTAACCTAATAGAAATGTTTTTTTTTAAACTTCTTAGGATCGGCTTGAATATATTAACAGCTTAAAACAACCCTTCTATTGTTTTACTTTATATACTGATATAATATAGTTATTGAAATCTAAGTTAGTGAAAATCTGTTCATCAATAAGTTACAGGACATTTTTTTGGAACGCCTTTTTTAACAAAATACTACGAACAATACTACAGCTACTACAATTAAAGCATTTTGATTCGTTACAAGTCATTGCAAAGTCACAGGCAGTCCAAATGCCTGGCAGCATTGCCCCGTTAAATTGCAATGCTTATTCGTTGAGCCAAGTAGGTGTTAGCATTTTTTTTGGGAACTTAGATCAATATTGTTTGCATTGACGGAACCCCCACCGTTTGTGTCGAATCACCAAACCTGTTTAAAAAAGAATTGTATGTTCACTCAAGCTTTAGAGGTAGTAATCATGGGAGAAATTGAAATAAATATACAGTCATCTCTGTGTACAATATCGTGAAAATTACCTTTTAATTTATAACATACGTAAATTACAAAGAATTTTCACTGTAATAGAAGGCCAGATTGGATAATATGAGACGAATCACTTGGCATGGATGGTCCATGGGTCTAATGAGCAAGTGCCTGGTTCATTACATTGCAGAGAAAAGGTCCAGCCTGAAGTGCCTGGAACCTGCAACCCAGAGAGTTTATGCTTTCATTAATGTTCCCCACATCTTCATGATTTCTCTAGTGCCTAACCAAATTTGGTAAATTCTATGCTACTTTGGTTTCTTGGATTCAAGGATGGTGGGTACGGATGTTCTTGACAGGCCAAGGTCATTAAATAAGCTATAGCGGGATTTCTCTGATATATTCTTGGCTCTGACTTCTACAGCATATAAAGTAACTACATAAACCTTTTAGTTCATTCATTTGTTAAGTCGTAATATTTGTTGGCTTCTATTGAGCGGTCTTTAGATATGTTTGTTTTCCAGTATACAGAAAGTTATATTAGTTTTATGTGTCGAATTTAAATATCAAAAAATTTTAATGATTAAAAATAATACAACACCAAAATCTTAATCGCCTCTTGTCATGTGCTTCAAAATAAGAAATAAATATCGGCTTCATAAATATATGTTCGCAGTCAGACGCAATTAACTCCTAGAAACAACAAAGGTGTATTCCAATAATTATGTATCAACGATTTTATCACTTGGAGACTTTAGGTTATATTTATTAGTTACGTAATTAAGATTTAAATCGGAAACGAAAATGCCAAATTAAAATTTCATCATTTAAAATAAATGAAACTGTTCACAATTATGATGATGCATATAGAAAATTTTATCACGCATATTGTATATCTTTGATAGTAAAATAATACATTTTAGATGCTAGAATCTAAACCCTAATATTACAACTAGTGCCTCTTCTTCAGGTGATATTTGGTCCGTGGATAAAACAATGGTTCCTTCCGACAATTTTAATGAATTTAAAAACTTTGTTATTGAATAAACTTATTCAATGGAGGAATTCGAAGAGGACTTTAAAGTAGTCACTGGCTTTGATATGAAGTGTAAATAAAAGTACTATAAATAATATTATAGTAGATGATAAAATATTTATACGATTAAAATAATCAGTTAATTGTATAGTTTTGTAAAAATATTACTCAGTTTAAATACTAATATAATATACATACTCCCGTAACTAAACTCATAACTAACACAATGCAATGCTCGTATATAATCTAGTGCACGATACACTTTGCAAGTTTCTATTTTATACTACTCGATCAATAAAAACGGGTACCAACTGAAATACACGTAGCGTTAATAATCCCTTATAACTTACAGTTAGGTAATATAACATGTAATCATTCGAATACGACCGTGATTGATAAATGCGCTTTAGTGTAGAAATAGTGACCAGTTCAAATATTAAATTATCTTCATCGGTTTGTTTAAAAACAAAACTAAGATCTTATAACAAATTAAATTCTAAATAAATGAGCACCTTTAGCTACAATTAAAATAGTTCTTTCAAAAGATTTTAATTATATTAAGTATTAATAAATAGCAAATATGGCAAAACCGAAAATGTTGTATGATGTTATTAATTTATAGTTAGAATTAAGATACCCTATCAAATTGTATGACTCTACATGAGTAATTATTGTGATTCCTGTCTATGAAGGAATTAACTATCTAAATCTTAGACTATCTAGTGCCAACTATACAATTTTATGTATCTTTGTAAAGTGGGTCGTATCGTTTATTGATTGAAATTAGTAGCTAAAAATTACAATACATTAATGAAAGTACCTTACAGTCCGGCAAATATTTAAAACAACGGTTTTACTTCATGACTAACGTCTACCTCATGATAGATGTTTTTGACCATTTATCTCAAGAATATGTTGATCGCTTTAATGACAATCAATACTTGACTTCAACTCAATAATGAAATAAATATGTTGTAAATTTAAATTGTTTTCTGAATTTGCTCAACATTAAGAACTATTTAAGATGGGAGTTCAGAAAAAGGAGGTAATTTAAGAATTGTTAATCAAATTAGAAAATAAGAATTTACGATGTGTTAACACATATAATAATAAAAATATTTATTAATTTTAACGTATCTTATTGTTTTAAACTTGTAAATATTTTTAAATAGTTCATTAATAATATGGTTGTATATCAGAAAGTAAAACTAAATATTTTGTCTTCGTAACGAACAATTTTATAAAGACTGAGGCAGTATCTATTCGGTTTTGAAATACATTTTTAGAAATTTATTCTAACATACCAAATAGTAAAAAGATAAGAAGTTTTATATTTTTATTGTTATTTTAAAATGAGAACAAATTATAAATATATTAATTTTTTATCTATTTTAATAAAAACAATCAGTTTTTTTCACTAAGAGATCTTTTTAGTTAAACTTAAATTAACTGTTATTAAAACATAAAGTTAAATATGTGAACTAAATGTACAATATATTATATAAAATATTACAGTGGTAAGAATGTGAAATTTGCATTATATTGCACCTAGTTAGTAAGAAGTAGCGTAGTACGGTACTAGGGGGAATGGGCGACGCGAGTGTACGAGTGCGTCTTTGTTCGGATGGGATTGCAACGGATCGAACGCTTTTACAAACAAAGCGTTTATAACGTAAGATATAAGCCTTACTGTTTAAATCACGATAGTAATAGCTCAAATGGGACTGATTGTTTCAAGTAAAAACGCGCATCGCCCACAAACCTCATGTACGAAACCAAATTCTAAATCACATTTAAATAAAACGTAGTATTGTAACTTAAAGAAATTATACTATAGGAGTAAAAACAATTTAGATATAAAAGATTATAATCTTTTTTATAAATTGTGTTATAATATCAATATGGATTAATATCACGATCTAATTAATTATATGAATTGGCTGTTAATTATCACATTGTTTATTGCTTCTGTTGATACGTCGCAGTGTTATTTAATTGTGGTCTTGTAATTTCACTAGTGATATTATTATTACGGACTTTTGTCAATTGCCTTCATTCCATACACGGGCCAAATTTGGCTAATTTCTTATTTCACTGTGTAAATTTCAAGACATAATTCATGAACAGGTCGGAATTTAAATGGATAAAACACGTAATGTACTAAGGACCATTTTCGTTCTGGGTGAACATCAGATTTCTGATCTAGGGTTGTTTACAATGACACTGATGTTAAAGCGTTGTTAAAACTCATGAAATATAATAAAGTTTTGACGGGATTCAAGTAAAAATAATATATATGTTGTCGATAGACAATAAGATATTAGTGTATATTTTTATGCTTTAGTGATGAAACAAGCTCGAAGCCCACTTGATGTTCAGCGGTATCGTCTGCATATAACAGATGCAGTTTGTCACAAACGGCAAACTACACGGCGACCATCACCCTGAGAAATAAGTCTCATGTGCCTATAATTTTATTGATTTGTTAAATCTTATGCTTTTAAAACTTATTAATAATTTTTATTTTTTTTTAATACTAAATTCTCTTCTTCATCTTATATTTTCATGTACTTTAGTTAATTAAAGTGTTTCCAATAAAATAAAATAAAAATGAAATTATCAAAAATGTGTGAATTACAATATTTTGGCTTTCGTAATGCGATTAAAAGTGCTATCGTCGCCTGCTTCACATGTGTTCCATGACAGGATAGCGACGGCACTCCACACCTCAAAGAAGGCTTTCGTGTGAAATCGGAACATGAGGGTATTTAGCTGTATCGATATTGTGGTTTTGGATTTACATGACATAAATCAAATTTATACAACAACATTCAATAAACGACAAAATATAAATTATTTCGGATAGAAAAAGGTAACTTCCAGTGGGACTTGAGCCCGCAACCCCCAGAATACCGTCTTGGTGCAGTACCAATTACCTATGCTATGAAAGCGGGTGCTGGACAGTCGAATCTTCTCCATCCGTTTGAATGCACGTCTTTTTAACGTTGGTTGGTATGTTTTCGCTTAGCATGCGTCAATGCTCTTATAAAATAATAGTAGCCAACGACAAACTGTTAGAAACAACGTGCTCAAATATGAAAAAAAAAAACTATCAATAGTATTAATTTTCAGAAAAATATTTTGTAGATTTTGAATATATTATATCATTACAAAATTACAAATATACTATTCTTTATAATTTCAATTTAATGTAATCCGCATAGCAGGCGTTATTGCAAACATATGAAAATACATGAAAAAAAATATATTATATCAGTAAAAAGCATAATATTTAAAATATTTCGGTACGGTTAAATACCCTGTTTTGAGCTAATTAAAGTTTGAAATCGATATGGCAATAAAGTACATTTAAAATCAAATGAATTCCCGACGTCAATGCTCACCTTATTATGAAGACAGTCCGCTTGGTATACATGTTCGCACACGTATATATATATATATATATATATATATATATATATATATATATATATACTTGTAAAAATTCTGATGTTTCATCTGAAGTCATTTGTTGTATGGGGCAACCAGCAAAGCTATTTTCGGAACTCTTACAGTAAACAAAATAGATAACAACGGTCCGCTGCAATAATAAATCGTTATATACATTAAAATTTTTATGATTTTTTACTTGTCTTATTTTAAGTATTAATGCAAGCCCGGATATAAACACATAAGTGTTACTGTAATAACAATAAATAATTAAAGCAATAAAGTATTTATAACTGTCTAGGTGTATGAAGATAAACTATGCTGTTTGCATTGTATAACTTCATGTTTTGTAGTACCTACAAACTATGCTATTTTTATATATTTCTGTTTTTCATGTTAATTTGTTTATATATTCTAACTTTTAATATTACTTAAAATTATATGTCTATATTTATAAAATATATAAGCTTTTGTTGAGACTGATTTTTATGTTTGATCTATGACAACACATTCACTGCGTTTTTATAATGTACGATCTCGGTCCAAAAATATTTAGTTTTTAAATAACATACTTATTACTTTTTAATACTATTATTATAAAGTATTGATACTTACAAAGAGTATTTTTGACTTTTTGCAGAAACAAGCTTATGATGAAACACTTTTTTTTATATAAAATGTATTTAATGCAATGACATTTATAAAAATATAGTAATAATAAAGCAAGGAAATAACATCCTAATTTCATCAATGTAATAAAGATGTATTTATTGAAAAAAAAATACAAGTTTTACCTTCAACAATGGGCATACTTGATTGCGTTCAGTATGTACCTTATGTACTGTTAAATACGTATTGGGCTCGATAGATCGTTACTTGATACGGCAGGCTTCAACATTCATCTAATTCGACATTTACCTTATTCAATGGCTTGTTTGGTCAGCAGATATGATGGTTTAACATTTGGACTGTCAGAATACATTAAGAACCGTATTTATTCATGTGGTCAGAACCCTGAAGTTCTAAGATCATCTTAGCACGGATGTACAGCTCCTACACCTGCTTATATTATTCAATCACATCATCACTAGGTATTCCAGAGTTTTGTGAGGAAAATGAGCGGTGTAAGAGGAAATAATCAGACAATAGGATCGATGCGCTCAGTAACGCTTGGAAAATAAAGATAACCTCTACGTGGATTTTTTCTTCTTAAACCGCTCATCTTCTTCTTATATCTCTGATGACACATTGAAGGATCTCGTTTCGCATGCAATTGAGGGAAACAGAACTACGGAGAATTAAATATAGTGACGGAATATTTTAAGTATTCCATCACTATATGAATATATAAATTGGATTTTTATAAAAACTAAAACAAAAGTTTTATTTACTTTATAACATGGTTGCTACATAATGAGAATTAAACTGTGTTTTTATCCGATTTACTATATAGACACAAAACTTGATTCAGCCAAATTTAAAGCTGTAATCATGATTTTTTTACTACGGAGAGAAATATATGGAATTTTGCGGATTAGCATATTATTTGTCATATATTATATATATTTTATTCGGATCTGTAAGGCGTACACTCTTCTAAGAATTTTGCCTTTTGAAGACTCTTATCGCCTTAACCTACATCGGGAACTGGCTTTTAAAGATAGCGGCAGTTTTGATGCACAGTAAATAATTCGCGTCAAATCTACCACTGGAGGGTAGTAGTTAGCCAGGTGCCTCTTTGGAAAATGCTCTAATAGCTATAATTACTGCTATCCTAACACATCATCCGGGACCGATGGCTTAACGTGACCTCCAAAGTAAGCGCTCAGTAGGAAAGGCCGCTGTCACCCATCCTACGATATTTATTCTTAGCACCCATCGAAATAGTACCGACACAGACGTTGCTTACCCTAGTGAACGACACAATAAAAGAATTGAACTAATGAATTATGTAATTTAACAAACATTTTTTTCAAGATTTATTCTTTAGATAAAGACATAATATACAATATATATTAAGATCAATGTATTATACCAGTGTATACCTAATAAAATCACTTAGATATCATAGAACTTGATATTTAGATGAGTGCATGCAATTATAAACCTTAAGCATTTTTAGAACACGGCTATGCATATTATTAAATATCAGAAGTATATACAGTTATTTTTAAAACATGCGCTACTAAATATATGATAGTTCAATGGGACGCTCTGTAACAATAAGGACTACATCGTGTGAGAGCACTTAGAATACAATTATACACTCAGCTATTCATCACTAAAGTGAAGAAACAACTAACTCCTCAATATTAAAAAAACATTTTCAACATCCTCTTTTTTGCAAACGTTGTGATGGTTGGTGCGTTTTTTTTTATAAACTATTTATTTAGTAATACTGTCGTAGAACTTATTCAAAAATACATTTCATTATCTGTTTCCCTGACTGTTACTTGCCTGTTCTTATATCCAAGTTGTAAGCGACGGTTATCCTTTTATAGCGCTTGACTCGCCTAATCTATATCAAGCTAAGCACGCGTGTCATATGACTATTTTCCATACACTTATGAATAAATTCTTTAATAAATCACCAGTTCGTTATATAACAAGATATACGCGCGCATATTATGTAAACAAAGAAAAAAATACCATTGTCTTTGGCTATGAATAAATTATTCGTAGGCCTTTGGTAACTCATCGCATGGCCTACGTAATAGAGCCTCTACGAGAAAGTGTCTTGTAATTTATTTTCCGCATAATATTACTATAGCATTAAGAAAGTTCATCAAAGCGCCAGTGAATGAGTTGTCGTTAAATATTCGATTTAATTGTAAATTAACTAAGTATGAAAAACCTTATTATTAATAATATTAGTTACGAGTAAATTGATTGTTCTTCCTTATTTTATATGTATGGCATTGGTGTGGATAAAAATGTTGCTCAAACGGAATAACTTAAACAAGTAGAAATGACATTGTATGAAATTTAGTTCTGTGATCCAATAAATGACAATGATCTTGTGTTGGTGTTTTTTACGGAAAACTTCTGTTCACCTTCTACGAATATCGCCATAAGTATTGATACAACCATCGTATTAAAAAGAACATCTTATCATATCGAATCTTATTTTTAGATCGATATGCATTGTCTAGCATAGTGGAAATTTCCACGAAACACAGCAGAACTATGACTTTCTGTAAAGAACGGTTTCAAATGACCTTCGGTTTGATAGCCATTATAACTTTTCATACAAATATATCGTAGTATTATGTTTTTAACACCAAGATGAAGGCAAGCTATATCTGCAGCTTGCTACGATGTTTCATCTTAATCATAAAGTGTTTATTCAGGTTTATACTGAGTAACATTAGCCCTGAAAGGAATGTCAAAACAGAAGCATTCTGGACTCTTTGAATAAGCTTCTGAGTTTTTTTAATAGATGAGGACAATACACTCCGTCCGTATAATTAAGTTTAGATAAAACCAGTGACTCCACTAATTGAATACGTAAGGTGTCTTTAAGAAAGGGCCTCATATATTTATATATAACTTTTAGTTTATAAAATAACTGTTTACTGCATTTGCCACATGCTTTTCGAACCGCAGTTCAGAGTCCATATGCAAACCCAGACAGAGACCATATACTTGAGATCCAGTACTTCTAGGTTAGCCTGAACAACATCTTCAAACACATCATCACTTACTATCAGGTGAGATAGTGGTCAAAGGACATCGCTATCAGGAATAAAAAAAAATATTGCGTGCTTCATAGACTCGCTTTATGGGCTCACCCTTAAGCATTACTCTCTCGGATGGACTCATACTAGTTATTTGATATTAATTACCAAAAATAGGTATTTTTTTGGAGGGATTGAGAGGCTATTGTTAGTTTACCACATAGCTATACTAGTATGATCTTTTTTAAGTGTACATATCGTATCATCATTTTCAGATTGCTTACAGGAAATATACACCTGAATATCTTCCTTATATAGGTATATATGAAATTTCCAATTTTTTATGTAATTCTCTACGAATAAATAATGTAAAGAAGTATAACTCTGATACAGTGACCGCTTTGATTTCGGACTCATCAAGTTCACAAGTAACAAAACACGCACAATTTTCCAAATTCAATTGGATTGGTTAATTGATTTAGCGCCTAGAAATGATCGCATCTGATTGGTCGCGTCAAGGTGATGTTGTCACCGCCTTCATTGTCTTAAGGCAAAACCGCACTACTGCGGCACAGTGTGGCAACGAAGTGGCGCCGCTTTTTTTTTGATTTATTTTTTATTTTTAGGGAGGACATAGATTTTGACTACCGCTATACGGACGTTCAGCTCCACCGAATTTTGGGCGAGGGAAGGCCCTCTATAGCCCGGGAGGGAGAAGTGCCGAAGGCACTTCTCCTCAGACGGGCGTATAAGGCAAAAAGCGCCTTATACCTCCATCTCCTGCGGGCGCCGACAACGCTCCGCTACTATCGGGAGGGATGAAAGCGAGCTCAAGGGCACCACTGTGGTTCGGACCTAGGCTTGTCTCGCTGCCGAGAGACAAAGGGGGAATCAGAACTAAATGCCACTGTACAACTGCAGTGTTGTACCGTTGAGAATGGGTCCTACTGAATATTGCTTTGTGACTATTTGGAAGACACTAATCGGGACTTTATTTTTACCTCGAGCTCGCCGGCGAGCTCGGTTTTTGATCGTGTAACCTCTGATTACCGCACACCTGGGGATGTTACCGGGACGACTTGCAGACAACGCTAAAGCTGCCAACGTAATGGCTGCGATGGGGTCATCTGGGTCGTCCAATACCTGCCGTGGCCGGCGACGGGGAGGTTTAAACCATGTGTCAGATAAGGCTGTTGAATAGTTTGCTGCCTGGACAATCAGAGGGTTTGGATGGTGGGGGCTCGATCAAAGTGTCGGCGGACGCAGACCTTATTGAACTGCGCTAAAGAGGAAAGGTTTAGGTCGCAGTGCAACTCGGCGCTCCGGACGTACCAGGGAGCGCTGGTTGCCCTGCGAAGAAACCGGTTTTGAAGGGCTTGAAGCTTATGTAGGTAGGCCTCACTAGCATGACTGGACACTACTGATGCGTACGTCATGATGGGGCGGATGCAAGCAGTGTAAAGTGTCTTCTTATTACTAAGAGACATTTTACTTTCTTTACAGATTAAGGGACTTAGGCGACCCATGACAAAGGCCGCCCTGTTACGGACAGTATTGATGTGATCTTGATGTGAGTGGGGGCAGGTTCTCTCAGTAAAGCACATAGCTGCGCTTTTGACTGGACAGCGATGCGCCATTTTCGGAACCAGTCACCGATCTCGGTGATAGCCCGTTGAATGACGAAGTAAGTCTGTCTATTAATATGCCAGCCAGTGGAATAAATGGCGGTATCGTCCGCGTATTGGGCTATGAAAACTTTGAGTTGGGCGCGAGGGATGTCTTTCGCTGCGTCGAGGAAGACTGCTACCGTCGATTGGGGCTTGGGTTTCTTATTGAAACCCTCAAAGATGTGCTCCGTGAGGCAGTGCACCTTTTGGACGCATGAGTGTCTAGGTCTTAACCCAAACTGCTCATTGGGAATAAGGTGGTATTCCCGTGCATGGGACAAGAGACGGTTCGCAAGAATCCGTTCGTAGAGCTTCCCCAGGGCGCTGATGAGGCTGATGGGACGGTAGCTAGTGGAATCAGAGAAGTTTTTGCATGGTTTGTGAATGACATTTGCTCATTTCCAGGTGTCGGGGAACACACAAAGGTTCATGGCCGCATTGAAGATGCTGACTAGGAGATGAATGAGAGGGGGAGAGAGGATTTTAAGTACTTTGTTGGAGATGCCGTCGGCACCGGGGGCTTTACGTTGGCGGAGGTCCTTGATCAGTCTCGTGACCTCAGCGTAGGATACTGGGGTGAGCGTGGGGAGTTCCGAGATGACCACAGAGCTTTTACGTTCGCCTTTAGCGTCCACCGTATCAAGGTGAGCTTGTTCTACGTGATCTAAGTTGGGGGAGCATTGAGCCTCTAGGCTTTTGGCTAGGCACTCAGCTTTGTCTTCGTAGAAGAACGCTGGGACGAGAGGGACTGGTCTGTATAGTTGAGGCATGTCGCTTTGTCCGACAGCTTTCATACCTCGTGCGAGTTCCCAGTAAGCCTGGTGGCTTGGCACTAGGTTTGCAAGTTTTTCGCCCCAGCTCTGATCACGCAACTCGGACATGCGACTTTGGACTATGCGTTCAAAGTGGCGTTTCCTAGTTTTGTTCACTTTGCTTGGGTAGGAGTCGTAATGTTGGGTTACTGCTTTACTCTGTGTCACTAATCGTCTCACATTCGCTGGAATGGCAAGGCGCCGGTCGTCCGGCACAATGATTTCCTTTGCGAATGCACCTACTACGGTGGAGAGGTGATTAGTGAACGAGTCGATCTCAAGGGATACTTCATCTTTAGTCAGAATGTCGTCAGGGATTTTATCAAGTTCGGGTGAATTGATAGCTTTTAGGGATTCACCTAAGAGCTTCCAGTTCACTATCGTCTTGGTCGGGCAGGGTAAGTCAGATGTTAGGTCGGGGCCTAGTCGCAGTATTATGGGGCGGTGGTCAGAGTGTAATTCGTGGTATACCTCCATAGAGTGTAACTGAAGGGTTACGCCTTTGAAAAGTGCCATGTCGAGTAAGTCGGGTCGGCAGTTGTCGAAGTAAGGGTAGTGAGTGGGCTCGATTGGTACTACTATGTCAAAGTTCAACTCAGCGACTAGGTTTTCAAGGATAACACCGCTGGGATTGTTGGTATTACAATTCCATAGGATGTGTTTACTGTTGAAGTCGCCGATCAGAAGGACGGCGATTCCTAGTGAGAAAAGTGCTTTTAAGTCAGCGCGGGCGATACGCTTTTTACAAGGTTGGTAACAGGAGGCTATGACTATGGGTTGATGACCCGTCATGGCTTGTAGGCAACAAGATGCTTCCATAGTACTAAGAGTCGGGGTAGGTAAGGGGATGCAGTGCAGGGACCTTTTGTAATAGATAAGAGTGCCTCCTCCACGACCGGTCAATCATATCATTACGTACCGTTCTGAAATTAGCAAACCTGGGGTTCGCCTTCCTCGGTTTTAGTAGAGTTTCCTGCAAGATATAATGTCGATCAGGGAGGTATTACAAAAGTCGTGGACAAAGTCACGTTGTCTGAAGAGGCCGTTAGCGTTAAAAGACGCTAACGAAACTGAGCGCGGTTTATTCCGTAAGGTTGTACTACCCATATTGGATGTACTGGGGGGGGTTTGGGGGGCGCTTAGAAGGTTGGCATGTTCCAACGTATACTGGATGACTTCCGCAGGTGACTGTGCGTAGTGCATCTTGCGTGCTAGTGCACGGACCTCGTCTATGTTGATGGACATAGCTAAGTCGCTGACTAGCGCTATATCCTCTTGAAGAGAGGTGTCCATCAATGGCATAGGAGGTGGGGCCACGGGCTGGGCGACGCGGGGAGCGGCGCGTGGAATGAGGGCAGGAGGTGCCGGAGGTGCCGCGCGGACCGGGGCCGGTACGTGGGCAGGGGCCGCGGTACAGGCGGGGACGGGTGCTCGGTGGCTTTGACCACGCGTTCCTGGCGGGGAGAGGAGCGGGAGTCACCTGTGAAGCAGGTGCTACAGTCAGCTTAGGGCTGACCCGCTGGTATCGGTCGTAAGTGGGACGGGGAGGTGGAGGTCTCCTTTCCGCCGCCACCTGTGGTTTGTGCGTGGCGCCTTCGGGCATCCGCGGTAGTTGGCGGTACGCCCCTGGGTGCCGCACAGAACGCAGCTGGGTGGGTCAGGCGATTCCCTCGTGCGCGAGCAAAGCTCGGATGCGTGATCGCCTAGGCACTTGATGCACCTAGGACGAGCGTAGCAGAATCTTGCTGCGTGCCCATAGAGTTGGCAGTTGTGGCACTGCGAAGGTGGGCCGTTGTGGTATGGGGCTTGGACATCTAGACCGGAGAGGCCACAGACTATTTTCAAATTGAAAATTGCCTTGCCCTTTGAATACGTATTGTTTAAATTATATTTATTTGTTTTTTTTTTATGCCACCCCATTAATTTTTTAACAGTTTTAAAAACAGCTGGCCTCTTTCTATCACATATTTTATACCGATCTGGTATGCACCGACCTCAAAGCACAGGATTTCCCAGGACATGCCGTACACCGCATGTACAGCGATAAAGACCGTACTCCGTACGACCTCGTACTAGTCGAACTAGACCGGGAACGGTCTAGGGTGGCATAAAAAAAACAAATAAATATAATTTAAACAATACGTATTCAAAAAATACTTACAACTCTGAGAGCCCACTTTTTCTTTATTTAAGTTGAAATAAACACAACGTTTGAACAAAAACTGTAGAATTAAGTTACGATACTAGTATTAGTATTATAATTACAATATTCATAAAAAATAAATAACCATGTTGCAGCAACAGCATGAAAAAAGACCAATATGTTTTATTTTCATTTTTGTGAGCGGATCTTATCTCATTTAACAATAAAAGAAATAATAAAAAACCAAAAATGTGAGTTGGGAACTCGCACCCCGAATTTTCCGTACCTAAACAAATTGTTTCATACATTTTAACATTACTCTAAAAAAAAAACACTTTTTAATCACCGTTAAATGCCATCAAAGAATGTATAAACTGCGGATTGATTCTAAGGATACTTTGTATAACACAATTAGATTTAATTATAGATGCTGAAAACCTAGGGTGGGAAAACATTTATTATAAGGCGGCGCCAGAATTATTAAAGAAACAGGAAGGGCTAGAAAAAAAGCCACTTTTGATTGTTCAAGACGTGCCCGGCGAACTGGGCACGACTTGAAAACTGAGATGACCAGTTAGAAAAAGTATTCGTCAGATAGCCATATTCGCAAACAGTTCTTCAGCATCTTCATAGTAGAGAACGTAAGTACGTATGATGGATACAACATGGGTGTCTTCAAATCGAGAGTAAATCGGTTTCTTCTAGGTAAGCGTGCTCCATCTTAGACCACATCAATGCTTAACATCAGGCAGGGTGTGGTCAAACGCGAACCTATTATGAATAAAAAAAAAATGTTAACACCGAAAATGTAGCCATATTTTCTGGGCATGAATTCATCTTTGGAATGTATTGATAGATTTGGACAGTGTTCTACTAAACTCAAATTTTATAGAAATATGTAAAAGTGGTTTGAAATGAGTGCTACACTGCAAGTGCAACAATTTCTGTCTGCAATTGAAGGGGGTGCATCCACCAAGTCTTGAAATCTGATTTCAAACTCTTTGAATTATTTCAGATTGTTCTCACACGTCGGTGACAGGGGACATTCCAAGGGTCATACACTCCTACTTTAGAAGGGACTTTGCCGGGCCAGATTAAAGGCAAGACGGACTTTAACAAAAGATTGATTTAACAACATTGAGTACAAACAAGCTTTTGTAAGATTGATTGCCTTTGAATATAAAATAAATTATCGCAAACGAAACTATTAACGCTTCATTAATAAAAAAAAACAATATGCGAACAATATCTTTTTAGGTTAAATATACATATTTAGGTTTTATAATCATCATTTTGATTATCTGATTGAACTAATCTTGGGATAAAAATGGCCCCCGTATCGGTCGCAAATATTAAAGTTACACAAGATTAAACAAATATTAACAAAAAAAATATATTTTGTTGTTTACCTTTAGTAAATAAATCATAAAATCATAGTAATTTCTTAAGACTGCATAGTTAATTTTTAGGGCCAAGGGTACTTGGTGTACAAAAAAATATAAATAAAAATACAAATATACACTTGCAGAATTATTCCGGAATTTATTATATTTACAACAACATTTTTTTATAGGTACAGCGTTTAAACTTTTGTCTGTTTTAAATGCATAGCCAAATTGAACTCACTCAGCTTTAGAACTTTTTTGTTGACCCCTGATATGAATCCTCGGCGGAAATGTAACGAGACACATAATAATTTAAGTTTTTCTATAACTGACCTAAAAGTTACGAGATAAGAGCTTCGTGGACGTCAGTGGCACTACGGGAAGGATAACCCCTTCACCCATACATAACAGCGGACGGGAACTGCCCTCTCTTCGCGCTTCCGGTTTTTGCAAATACTCCACGACTAGCACAGACAAATGCTAAGTGGAGTTGGGGTTGACAAAATTGGCGGTTCAATAACAGTTTTTCTGTACTTAAACTCAAGTAGGGTTATTAAATAATCTATTCATACAATCAAAGTCAAAGTCACAATAATTTATTTAATTTACGCATCTACGATGCTTTTCTTATGAATGTCAATTTCAAACATTAATACTGAAAAATTCTCAATTCTACTGCTACAAAAATTATAGAGCCACCGTGGAGAATGGCAAAAACTAGGGGCCATTTTTTTTAATGTCTTTTTTATGTGATATGAAGATAAATGAGCTGCCGCCTCACCTGGTGGTAAGTGATCACCGTCGCCCACAAATATCCGCAACACCAGAGGTCTCGAGAATCCGTTGTCGGCCTTTGAGGAGGGAGTATTTTCTCTTCTTGTAGGCTCCTAATTTGTATCTGTTCGGAAATACTTCACCTGGCAGCTGGTTCCATAATATGGCAGTGCGAGCTAGAAAATGCCGTGAAAATCCCAAGATTGTTCCAGACGTCGACATGAAATTGATGAAACATCATGCTTTGACGGGAAGTCCGATGGCTAAATTGAGCTGCCGGTAGTAAATCAAACAGTTCCTCAGAACACTCCCCGTGATACGTGACCGCAGTGAAGTCTGCTACTACACTAGTTGAAGGAAGGTCAGCCTAGAGCTCAACTTGGTAAGCATTTAATCCTCTGGACTAACAATTCTTGAAGTTGGGTCGTAATTTGGTGCAAAGCGTCCATATTACAGCAGGTATCGTGATCGACGCAGGGGGCCAAGCTAGAATTACACCCCACACCCCATGGCATACCTTTATATTCCTGTGGAATTCATAAGAGGCAACAAAGGGAAAAAATACCAGAAGGTGGCACCAGCGCATTCTGAAGGTCTGCCATGTACTGCGATCCCATGATGCCTGCCACGCGTAAAGATTACGGCAAATAACAATGATTCTTTGTCCATGGGTGGACATTTCGGTTGATGTGATGACGATCATAATTTATTATTTTTTAATAAATTTACTTGGAGTTCAGAAAATATATGTGTGTATCTAAGTGCAATTCTCGATTGTGACTCTCATTCATTAAAAATATACGGGACCTTTATATTATGTTTTAGGCATTTTGTTTTGGCAATATTTGTTGTTTTAATGTAATTAGGGGCTAGTGTTTGGCCATCTACATGTTACTGATTTTTTTTGACCCAAAATGCCAATATTCTGGACCTTAGGATTCTTTTTCCATTTCACCGGCGATGATGTCATTTTAGTTCAATTTCTTCATTTATATACAGATTTGTAATGCCATTATTTTATATGTAACTTACAAAATAATTTTAATCCCAACATATATAAGGAAAGTACACATTATCAAAAATTAATATTATTAGTGAGCACCTTAAATATACGAAACTTTACGTTTCTAGGTGTGTATAAAAATAAATCAAACAATTAAGAGGTTCAAATAATGTTGTGTTTAATACAGTACGCAACAAGTTGAGTTTAGCTTATGACATTTGTTGAAAAAATAAATATTCTTATTTTTTTCCTCATTTCTGTGTCACAGCTTTATCAGCTTTGTTGAGCTTTATTTTGCTTATTGCTGATTATAACATGTATTTACAATATAAGTGTTTATTCACATTAAAATATCATCAAATGCATTATACACTTAACCCTAGTAATAGCTTTGGTAATTTTCATTCAAAACTACGCCATACTTCTTCACACAAAAACTACGAAAGAGGGTTTAATGGTATCTGACAGAGAAACAAATAACTTAGTTTTTAGTTATTGTAAGCAAATTACATTTGGATGAAGTCACGGCACGAAAATATACAGATTCTGTTACTTTTTTAACATATCAACTTGAGGGTGGTCGCTAGCCAGGCGGGCATTCGCAAAATGCCCTTCCACCATGCGGTGAAGCTGAAGCCCGCGGCGGGTTTCGAACCATGGACCTGCTGCGCGGCAGTCTGTAGCCAACGCCACTGAGCCATCACTGCTTCACTCACACACTTATTTATCATTTACAGTCAATTTGTAAGTGATAACACGGGAAAAAATATTGCATAAACCGTTGCCTGCAAAGTTCTTGACTCAAACTAAACTACTGAATTTAATTATATTTATATATTTTCTTAATTAAAATGTATTATCCAATTTGGGCAGGCCGTGGATATATATGTCTAGGCCTGTTTCCCGAAGGGGTAGCAGAGACCACATTTTTACACTTGAATATTTAAGCAAATCGTTTTTGATACCTTTACTCATATTGCATTCTTCATGCACGCCCATACAGTTTATGGTACTCATTACCTGTGTGTAAGAGCTTTTCCAATGGCTCAAAATACGTTTTACAAGTAATTTAGCTTCTAACTGTTTTTCTTACACTTGCTTTGTTTTGCTGTTATCACGCTTTATACATGATCAAACCATAATATGTGTGTACCTTATCGGCAAATGTCACTGTTGTATGCTTAAAATATACTTACGCTACGTTGCTTCCTTATCGAGCTGTTCCTCTCTGTATTTCAGTCACACCACACTTCTCAAAGCTCTTATCTTGACCTACAGTAATGTCATTTACAGTGGACGTCGAAATCTGTGAAAACTGCTATCCAGTTGTGTATTTTATGGTAGGTTTCGACCGGTCATAAAGTCGTGGATAGTCCCATCCACTAGATTCCTATCGTCGACCCTCTTTTCAATAATTTTGCTATCCTTTTTATTCTTTGTAAATATATATAAAATAGCTCCCTCATCAACAAACCCTTCCTCATATTAAATTTATGCCCCATAAATTCTCTTATAAAAATAATGAACTTAATTTAACCATCATTTAGTAATATTGTCATTCCAAATGCTCCATGAATAATGTTACTTATATCCAGTACCTCGTGGTCTGATTCCGAAGATCAAAATCTTGCTCGAGTGTTTTATAATTTTTAGGACTTATTTCATATTTTTTTCACACGTATGCAATGGTTAGCTTTTTCATTCATAAACCGATTGCTTTAATTGAAAACAACGGCAATTACATTACTTCTGTGTTGCAGCTAAAGTTTAAAAGGCATCTTACTAAATGGTAGTTTGCCTGGTCTTGGCTTCAGTATCTCGACGGATTCCTAATCCCACCCCATCCCATTTCATAAGTAGATACCTTTACCAGCTTTTACGAATATGAGTAGTAAATATTAATATTATAATATTTTATGAATATTAAAAAAAACATGTACAAAGGTGATGTGAGGCATACCTCAAAATGTTACCATAAGCATTAACTCTTTCATACTCAGCTATTAAAATCATTATCCTTGGAGTTATTACAAACATCTGTGTGAATGTCCCAAAACAGATCTGATTCTGCATCTTCTGTCTGGGATGCTCTAATAGCTATGACTTTTATTCTAAGCCATAAAAGTCTGGCATTTACACATAGAGACTTATTAGGCCCTCATTCATGAAGTAGTAAATTTAAACCATCACTTTCTTGCAAGCCCCGTTACTACTAAGCACCACTAGACTAGTACGCCGTATAGGTATCGTGCTTGGTAAAGTAACACTCTTTCTGTTTTGATCTATTATCTGGAGTCTCGTGTATCTTTTACTTTATTCGTAGTTATTAAATGCAACGTACTGGAACGACTTTATGTGGTATGCTTGACCCTTGCGGGAAACGAGATAAGGAAATAGCAAGCCTTGTTTTTAAATATATACATGCACAAGCCCAAAATAATTTGATTTGGGACTTTAGTTATGCACTTATTGTGTATAACAGTTATTGTAAACACGCATATTGGATAAAATACAACACATTTTACGAGAAAACAGGTAATTGCAACGGTTTACATCTTA
The DNA here is from genome assembly GCA_963890685.1 of Plagodis pulveraria. Classification (NCBI taxonomy): domain Eukaryota; kingdom Metazoa; phylum Arthropoda; class Insecta; order Lepidoptera; family Geometridae; genus Plagodis; species Plagodis pulveraria. The sequence goes on along the minus strand of OY982949.1, from coordinate 13,929,052 downwards.
TGCACATTTGTGGTTTACAGAGATGATATAATTATCGATTATATAAAATTTCCTTACAAGCGTTATTTTATGATAATTATCAGAATAATACTAAGCTTAGTAGAATACTATTTATTAGATCAAAACCTGATTCCGTTCATTTATACTTACCATTATTCTTTCAAATTTAAACAGACTAGTGTTGTTTTCATTATAACAATATTATTGTTAAACACTTTGACTCTCATAATTGTGTTAAACCATTTGCAACTAATTTAGTAATCTTTTGACAAATCAATGAATTTTCTCAGTTTGTGTATGTCAAGATTTAACGTATAAATTAATGTATGATGGTATTTTGCTTCATAGGTTATAAAATTCATAGCTGCAAATCGATTTTAACAAAACTATACATAAATAAAAAATAGCAGTTGAATATCACAGTAGTAGAGATTCATTAAAAGGTGAATAATTATGGTAGAGCACTAAACGCTAGCTATTCATATTTTCAATCAAACTAAATATAACACTCGTTTCGCAGACGAAAATGATATTGTTGAGTGATAAATTAAATAAACTCATTCACTGAGATTACTACTAGAGTATTGCTAATCATTTCGTTGGTTCGTCTAAACCATTTCATTTGAAATTTCAATCAACATGCAATAAAATTTATGTTTTACCATGTATACATATATTTACTACGAATACTAAACCGCCGACATTTGACTCCAAAAGTAAATTAAGATGGAAAAATAAAAAAAATCTGTGTCATGGGTTTGATTGTACAGAATATTATTTTGTTCCTATTCGTGGCAACTGAGAGAGGACAGTGTAAGATATCCCAAACAATTTTGAGTAAAAAAAAGCTCGGTTGCTAGTTAGGCAGTTAGCTAGTTTAAGTAGGTTTCTATCCTCAAGACCATACAAGTGATTACTGACTAATTGGAAAAGGAAAAGAGATTTTCGTGAAGCCTGCTTTACCGCGGCTGGTCACCACTTATCAGATAAAGGCATGCCGCCACAAGACCTAGCCCTGTTCCAGCAGTATGTCTGGTGTAGACATTTCAAAAGATATTTTGAAAGAGTAGCTTTACTGAAAATAAGCTAAATTCAGATATAAAGCTCACATGTTCATATGCTAATGGCTTGTTACGGAGAGTGGTAAATCCGAAGCACAGTACTACGTTGTCTGATTATAGATAGTAGGAAGCAAGACGCTTATCAAAACAAATTAATTAAAAAGATAAGTTAAGTACAAGTGCAACAATCTGATTCTCTCTGGACAGTTTGTTATTTCTAATCTTCAGTGCAAGGGAGAAATCGATCACTTGTCATATTCATGTAATATGTAATTGACAAACTTGAAATAAAGTGACATGAGAATATTCCAGAACATAATGTTTATCTTTTTTTATTAGATAATCTAAAGATCGGAAATATGCTAACAACCTCTTAGGGTTAATTTTTGCTAGTCCTAAGAAACTTTTTGAAATGATTTTAATTGTTGTGAACAAAAAAAAAAATTTTTTTTTGCTTTTATACCTACTCCGCCAAAATTAATGCCTGTATATATTTTTTTCTTAACTAAATGAATCATTTTAGATGCAAAATGTTTCTTAGGACTAGCAGAAGTCAACCCTAAGAGGTTGTTATCATTTTACGAATAGTCCTGTATATATATACAGGACTAGGATATATACTTCAAGTACAGAATGAATAGGTAGGCAGGTATGTTCCATTGTCAACCGCGTCATTACTTACCATCTGTTGAGACTGCAGTCAAGTTTTACAATGGAACATACCTCCCTACCTATTCATTCTGTACTTGAAGTCTCCCAGACTATACAGGGTTATTGGAAAAATGCTAACAACCTCTTAGGGTTGACTTCTGCTAGTCTTAACAAACATATAGAAACTATTTATTTTTAATTTTTTCATGTGATTTTGGCGGATTAAGCACAAGGACCACATGATGTTAAAAGTCTCTTGTGCTTATAATTATTTATTTCAACTTTTTTAATAACTTTGCTGTAAATATTCAAAACTCTATTCAAAGCGAGCGCGGCGCGTTCCAGTCTTGCAGCGGCGGGCAATTTTAGCTCGGAGTAGGCATTGTCTTTTACAGAACTTAAAAGTGTCAGACAGTACTAGACAAAAATTTTATTGTTTTAAGTTTTGAGTCTCGTTAGCATTTTTCCAATAACCCTGTATATATATTTCGAGACTGTAGATATAATAGAGACGCTAGTAAGGTGCTAAATATTTCAGACACTATGAGGCGTTATGAAGCGCTTTTTGCGTATTTTTGCAATGTCAACAATATACGGTAGTACGACGAAAAAAAATAGATATGTGAATAAGGCTGTGTAGATGAATTGCACATAGACACGCCTAAATCTTTGTAACATTGAATTTCACCAATCGGCATTCCCGCATTCGGACAGTGTTCGTAAAGCCAAATTAATTCCCTCGCACATCGCTTCTCTGTGTGACTGGATTTGGACACCTTTGGCCGGCGTGTCAGATATGTGCAACTCTACAAAAGTCCTGTCGGCTGCATACCCAATGTACCGGATTTTAGCAGATTAGACATATTTTACTAGCAATTGCTATATATTTGTTATATACTTTATAAGCCTAATGAAGGCGGGTAATTACAGACAATAATTACCTATTGGTGTTGTTGTCAAGAACGCGGTCAACCGCAAAACCGAAACTATATTTTTTATCTATAAGTGTGTTAGTGTTGTAATTTAAAAAAAAAACCATACACCTTATTTGAGTGTAAGAAAATGATAATGAATGATTTTAATGCTATATTATCGTACAAAGTAAACAAAATACATTATTTATTTATATAATCAAAAATAAGATTTCATTATATATTTCAAACTTGGAGAGTCAACGTAGGCCCTGTGTTATGATGTTCGTGTATTATTGCCGATTATTGGTAAAGTCACTAGATGCTCTATATACATATGAAGACAGTACTGAAATCCATCATTGACATTATAGCACATCACGCCTTAACAAATATTTATTTTAGCATTATATTTCTATTTACGAATACTAATATAGTTGATTTTAAAGATTGCCACAAAACATATCAAAATACTTCATTTAAACAGTTTTACAAAGTACATTCGAGTTTGATTTTAATCTCACTATAACATTTCCAAGCTTTGAAGCTTTATATACTTATGTTACCTAAAGTAATTTATTTACAGTTGATAAGGCTAGAATGATAAATATTATGGTAATACATTTTTACCTACAGGATACTTTTGCCTTTGTGTCGATGATATCAAATTCGAAATATTCAATAATACTGTAAATTTACCACACAATAAAATAAAAAAAGGCACGCACAGTTGTTTTTATATTATTGTTTTTTTATTGCATATTATCACTTTTTAATTTCGTTCTTACTTTAGTAGATATTTCAGAGCTGATCTACAAAATTAAGTAAAGGGGCATGATACGGTGTTATATTACATATGATATGATATAACAATTTTATGAGATAGTTTTTTAGCCTTATCAACGAGCGATTAGATGAATATATAGATGACAGACAGTAAAGGCGCTTTATGACACAGCTAGCATCAGATTTTAACTTGATGATAAAGTCACAGGCATATACATATGGTATAATTAAAATTGGAATATTTAAGTATCGTCGTTACACATTGAGACATAACAGTAATAGTAACTGAAGCATGAAGATGGCTTTTACTTATAATCATAGTTTGTATTATTGCATATAATGTTTCTATTGATTTGTAAATTTAAATCTTTTCGGTTTCTATTATAGCAATAACATGAACTTTCTAATTAATTCTATTCTTATCACTTGTGACAAATGTTACTAAATTAAAGCTTATAATTACATAGATGATGATTGTATAAATATGTAAGTGTACATGTATACTTGAAATGTGTGAGTATTCGTTTGTATTGCTTATTTTATTCTATGTAGATATCTTCTATTGGGTACGCCGTCTCTATAAATTTCTGATAAAACCTCTGGAATGCCCTCCTGTGAACAAATATTTGGTTAGTTTAGCTATTGATCTATTTTTTTTGTCCGTTTGCTTTAATAAAGAAAAGCTACAAATAATATCCCCCCGTGGGGTGCCGGGTTAGAATTGCACCTCCCCATATCATCCCGTGGGTGTCGTAAGAGGTGACTATGGGAAAAATACTGGAAGGTGGGCAGCAGCGCCTTTTAAAGAACTGCCATCTTACACTGCGATCCCCAAGCCGCCTGCCAAGTGTGGGGATTATGGCAAATACCCCCTTAATAGGGGAGGCTGTGTTCAGCAGTGGACGAGTCGGCTGTTACAGTACAGTACAAATAATATAGTAGCTACACTTAAAACAGTTTTAGTGAACCATCTTAGTGGCATATATTACATTGAAAGAAATTTGTAATAACTTAAAATTGGAATCTGTCTTTAGTTTAAATTTATCTTTAACTTAAACTTTCAATTGGCAAATATACGAGTTATATGAGTTCTTTGTTATATGTGATATCAAATTATATATTTGGTTATTTTGTGTGTATGAAATTAAAACTTTATGATAATTATAACACAGTGTTTTACTTTTCATTTAGTATTTTTACTACGCCAGCTTAGATTTGTAGGCTTGTGCTGTTCGTGTATTAGAGACATATATTGTGAAAGTATGAAAATACTTGCAATGTAACCGATCAACATGGTTGTTATTTTAAATAATTAATATCAAATTTTACGAAATCATTTATTAAGTCAAACTTTAATAAATGATTTCGACTTGGACTTTGTATGTCACTATTAAATCATGTCAAACACAGCTTTTGGACCACATGAATAAATAAATACGGACTGTCTATAGCTGCATTCGGAAACGAGTGATTTCTCACCAGTCCAACACTTGTCAGTTATCAAGGTTAAGCGTCATGTAATATACTAACTTAGTCGTGTCCGAACGAGCAACGAGTAAGTTTTGATTAAGTAGGAGTCATAATTATTTCCTAACCCTTTGCATATAGTTTGACAAAAAATGATCACTAAAAACTTGTAAAATTCAAGATTTTGATTTTAACATTTTTTTTAATGTACTCTTTTATGTCTGCTGCCTATCATTCATCAGATAGGTGGAAATCTTTACCTGGTATTGCATCGTATGGTAACATATTCAATTTTCAATTGTATTTTTACTTGTTTTTCAGATAGTCTCGAATGAATGTGAAAATTTACTCAGGTAATTTCAGGACAGTACTCGAGTAACTGTTAAATTCAACCAGCATATTATATAGGTAGATGTAGATTTTCCTTTCAATTTAGTAAATATAATATATAAATGGCATTTCACTAATACAATATAGATTATAAAAGTGACTTTATGTGGAAAAAGTTAAAATAAATCAACATTTAAAAGCTCTTAGAAAGGATATTGAAAAAAAAGAAAGGTAAATTAAAAATAGTTATCAAACAATGAAATGCTACCAATATCAACCCAATGCAAAATTTGATAATGATATATATTTTGCAATAAATTGTTTTCTGCGTCAAAAACTTTATCGATTTGTTTGTCCGTTTTTGACCTAATTTTCGATACCACAAGGTCTCTCTACGTTGCAAACAACTAACAGTACTGTTAAAATATGCTTGTGGTGTACTCACTGTATTATTAAATAGAAAAAAGTAAATTAAATATACTTTTAAACCATAACCGTATTGAAAATTTTAAAATTTATTTTTCTTTGGCAAAATACACTAATAAAGTAAAAGTAGCATCAATATTAGAATTTTTGTAATAAGGTCTTAACTGAGCCTTACCCTACAGCCTCAGCCACTGGTCTCGTAGACTCTTGGCCCCTAAAGACGTGGCATGCAAACCGCTGCAATGTTGGATGTTTGGTGATGAAACCAAGATATCGGTGGTCACGCGGATGGAATGCGCAGAACGACACATTTTTCAATGAATAAAAATAGTCGATACAGGGCCCACTTCGATTTACCTGGAAAACAACAAACATGTTTATGCACTTTTACGAATCTAAATACTGAATATTTTGTTACAAGTACAGCACAATTTATGAAATTTTGCTTATATATTATTTTCAACATGCATACATACAAGTGAAAATATCCACTGTTGAACAAATGTCTTTTGTTAACCTACAAGGCGAGACAGAAAGGCAGTATGCTGGTCTGGAAACATCACAGAAATCTTCAGCTCTATTAGAAATAATTCCATCTGATTGCTCATTTGTTATGATGATCTCATTAAAAATATTGATAAAATATTACATACAAATTTTAGCATCTATTATGAGATGCTAAAATTCTAAGTACAGATGAAAATATATACTGTGCAGATTTGAAGCTTTATAAATGGTCTCATCTCAGCATGTACCAACTTATCTAAATATGAACACTCCTACACCTACTTTACCTATTTACAAATATTATGGTTGAAGTAATATTTCATATTTATGACTATGGTTTTCTGGTTAACAACAAAGTAAGTATCTTTCTTTAGTATATGATATACGCGTTCAGCTTCTGCACTTCGGTAGTTTTAGCACTTTCGACTTTGTATAGTACATTATTTAAGCCTTTAGTGTATTAATAACATAGTTTTTCACGAGAACCATGATTTAATTTCTTGTGTGTTGAAGTTTGCTCAGTTTATAAACAAAGCGTCAGCGTTGCCTACTTCAAACAACATCGCCAATCTATCTACATCTTGTAATTTATGAGACTACTATCGTAAAGGTGAGATTGATTGATTGTTTGGATGTTTGATAGATATGAAAAAACGATGATTGAAGTGAGGTTACCGCTGATGTGTGTAAAGCTGATAATGTGCGGATATCCTGGTATGCTTAATTCATAAATAAAGAAAATTAAACAAACAAACCGTTCGCCAAAATACGAAGCACATAAATAGATTGCATATTGGCCTGTGATGTGTATATTATATAATATCGTTATATTTCAAAATAATAGTAGTCTTACGTCTGGTTTAGATCGATCGACCATACGTAGACCCTGGTCAGACACTTCTAGAATGCAGGGATGCAACGCTGGCTCAACAGTGCAGTCGCCAACAATCTTTTTCACTGCCTGGCAAACGACGCCAGTACCTTTGTGGGCCAGAGTTTCTACTGAACCCATATACCTGAAAAAACGTTATATAACACATTTAGTGATCATTGTTTGTCAACCATAGCAGTTAAGTTGATTAAGTAACCATACTAACCCCAGTAGATACCGCTCCCGTTTCACTTTCGCATTTGCAGGATCAAAATCATTATAGTCCATGTCTACCGCATAGGCCGAAGGGAATATGCCTTGCTGTCCAGTCCTGAGGTTGACTCCTGGAAATCACATAAAATTATTTTAAATAATTGTCGAATGTCATCATTAAAACTTAGTAATAAAAGTAGTCTGGAGACGTTCTGGAAAAAAAACAAGTTGAGTACTCCTAACAGACAAACTATGACAGATATGAAAAAATAATGTTATGAGAGCGAAGGAAGCAAGAAAATTATATCAAGGCAAATGAAACCATTTCGCTAATTTATAATTTGAGATCTCAAAAAGTACCGGACAGTGCAATACTGTAGACTATTAATGAGTATTTAAATATTATAAATTAACTGACAAAACACTCACGTTAGGAATCAAATACCACCGATCTACCTGGTTTCAAACATATCAGATGCTCATCATCAAAACGAGTGCGCAGCGATGTCTGCAAGTTTCCGGTTTCCATCAGTTAGATCAGTGATGGACTGAGCGCTTAGATAATGCGAACCCTATACACTTACCCCCTTACTTATAAAAACATCGCTATGTAGTTGCTAAGTAATGGATAACTAAACAGTGCTTAAGTAATGCTTAAATATTTCTTACTTATAAACGCTACATAGCACCTGTTTAGCTAAGCAATGGATAATGAGGTCGAACGTATTTTAAACTGACAACATTGTACTAAAAAGTATTATGAATGACCTAAATGGCCAAATAGCATGTATCTAGTGCTAAATATCTTGAAATTAAAAAGTAAATATAATACTTTTCTTTGTATAGTACCACCAACTTAACTGTGCAGTTTTCGAGGGCGCTACTGGTCAAGGAAATCAACTACGAACTGTCACAATTTGAAGGAATGTTGTAGTTCTTTTTTCTGCCACCTGAACAGATTAGTTGGTGGGTCTGTAACTAAATCAGCTGATCAGAAATATGGGCGCCATCTTGTTACTTAAAATTTAAACAAGGGTGGGACGGTGTTTAATTTGACAGCTGATTTAAGCAGTATTTAGGTACTGGATAAAGTTATGTAGCGTTTATGAGTAAGAAATTTTGCTAATCAGCGGCTAAGTAATGTTTAAAATTTAAGTAGCGTTTATAAGTAAGGCTGTTAGAGAAGAGATCGAACATGTCAGAGGGGTACTGGAGGACAATAGATACATTTGATTGCAATGTGCTTACTGTGTAAAGACAAGTGAACTTATGACCAATAGGAGTGGAAAGATTCCTACTTATCTTTCGTGAGTAAAAGGAATAACGCATAACATCAGATGTCTCTTAAGACGGATATATGAAATCAGAACGTTCATCGTCTTCTTGTGTCTCCTCTGTTTTAGTAAGAAATAAGTTTTATGTACCTTGTAAAATACGTCAGGCTATAGAAATTCTGATAAAACTATGATAATGGGGGTTGGATGTTACTACCAGTCAGGATTCTTACCCTTAATGCCACCTTGATTTTAAAGGTGGGACAGTCTAGAATGCGACACGGTTAGGATCGTAAGTCCCGATATGTGATGATGTTGATATGAACTCACGGATACACAGATATAGTTGGATATGCTAGGACCTGATCACCCAGTACCAGCAGCTTTGGGCTCGCTCCACTCCTCGCTCCCGCCAGTGTCGGTGTCAGTGGCGGTCCACATTGCCCGCTGGGAGCTCACAAACGCTGCTGTGCATTAGCTCTGATGATGATCATCTTATATGGAAAACCCGGGCGGGGTGAACGTATTCGATTCTTATCCTTTCATTTTTACTGCCAGTTTTTTTTATAATATAAAAATGTGATACCCTCACTATAATTACGTGTAAAAAATATTACTGGAGTACTTTTTATGAAGAACCCAAAATATTGATCCGTGCAGTAATTTGAACCCAGGACAGATTCAGCCGTGTAATATTAAAATTTAATGGTGTTACCGTTATTTGATTTAAGAGATAAACGTCAGATAAAGCTTAATTATAATATAAAATATTTTGAAGGATCGTATTTAAAATAATTAGAAGGAGTTAAAGCAAATTATATGTAGTTTTTCATTCAGCGGCCAGTAAAAGTAAGTTTCTTCATCAAGCTATGATAAAAATTGAAAACAGTTATATAATCACTGTTTTCGATAATGTCACGAAGACGAAACTTACCTTCACACCATAAGTCGTCAGCTTCTTTTTGTACATATATGGGGTCTCCAATTTCGACTTCTATCTCGTCATGGTGTCTTGGATTAAACTTGTGCAATCCTCTATGTGTTGCTTCTAGCATTTCAAGTTGACTGTGTGGTACTGTTGTCATGTTTCCACCGAAATTGAGGCCGTTGATGCTGCAACTTGATGAGGGCGAAACTGAAACAATTGGTAAGATTTCTATTACTGAAAAGCTTTATTGACCTAAAATTCTAAAATCTGTTTATCTGTGTTATCCAAAAGCCATGGCACAATAGTTCTATGCCAGTGGTTTATACTTACTATACAAAACCAATTGGCAACAATTGTGGTATAATTACGTTTTTAACATTGACTATTTTAATTGATTAATAAAAAAAAATTAGTATATAACATACATGAACAACTTTTAATGGAACAACTGCAAATATACTAACAACACAGTCTTCAATAGTTAATGAAACTTTTTTATTTACCGGTAAATAAACAATTTTGGAACATGCATATTCAATTGTAATAAAATATATTTTTGAGATTCGTTACAAGTTGTTATTAAAGAAAAAACATTGTTGTAATGTTTTAAAACAGTAAACAAATAAGTCAGTGTATCCACACTATTTAAAAAGATTAGTTAAGTGCTATTTTTTATGCCTTTATTAACAAAATACAACGAACTAGTATAAACAAAAATATATTATCAGTAATGCTTACAAATATAACTCTTTTTTACGGATTAACATATTTAACTAACAAAACTTAATCTTAACTAAAAAAAAACTAATTCCATATTCCGCTACCATTAGGCAGTGTCCCCAAAATGCTGGCCGCATTGCCGCGTTTTATGGCAATGCTTATCCTCTGTGCAAAATATATGACAGCATTTTGGTCACAAGTAGCGTCGACCAGACAAACATAAACAACACTACAGCTACTATAATAAAAGCATTCAGACAACCTACAAGTCACAGACAGTCCAAATGCTTGCAAAGTTAGATTTATTTTTTGGAAATTGTTTATATCCTCATGTGCTTCTTTATTTACTGTTGGCCCATAACAGTAAATAAATAAAAATAATTATAGTACTTATTTACTTTTTTGTGACGTATGATATAAATCTATGAAAATGCAACTCAATAACTCTTACCATTCTGTTGTAACGGCGTTGGTGATATGCTTTTCGGTCCAGTGTCAATCGGTGAATGTGCAGTACTGTGTCCACTGTCCACATCTCCCAGGCTCTGAAGTCTCTCTGAATCCGGGCTTGAGTCTTCGTCTAGCAGATAGCCGCATTTGAGCACCAGCAGCGGGCGGCTTTGACATCCTGGACGTACAAGCAACCCAGCCAGGGAACCCAGCTCGTCAGCCAGTGATGCTGGTTGACCGCAAGCTAGAATAGATGCTGGAAATATTAACACACATCTAAATGATCAGGCAAGGATCGAATAATCGTATATTTATTCAATTTTTAGGGATAATTTTATCTACTTTTGATTTGGTTTTGCATAATTACAAAACATTTACAAACATCTAGCAACAAAATTTATTAGCCCATGTGCACTTAATTTATTTTTTTATAGATGTATATATCATGTCACAGTATATATACATAACGCAAGTTACCAGGTGAATGATCACGTAACAATACACAAGTCAAAACAGTCATATAAATATAAAAAAATAGTTTTCAAAATAAACACCTAACTTCTGCAAAATTCTCAGCAGGTAAACTAACAAAGTGTTATACAAATAAAGTTATGTCAATAGTGCCCAACGAATAACATGAGCTAAGAATGCCTTTGAGAACTAAATAATTTTTGCTTTCTGATATACGAATGAGTAAAATAATGTCGATCAATTTAAAGATTATTTAACTAACTACGAATAATTATATACCGTGACTAATAAAATCTTAGGAGACTTTAGAAATTTTAATTGCAATAACTATAACAATTAAAATTGGCTCGCTAAAACCTTGTCAAAAGTTTGAAATTATTAATATGAATATTAATAGTACATTGAAAAGAGGATAAAACACGCCAAAATGAACATTTTATTACATGGCTTGACACCTTGTTTGGTCAATTTATTATACTGCAATATATGTGATCAAAATGATGTTATATATTGAAAAGTTATTACTAACGAATTTAATGATTCAAAAATGTTTAATCAATAACTACTTCGTAAATACCATTAAAACATATTTAAAGTGAGCACACCGAAGGTTAATTAAGAATAAAGTTCTCGACCTTAACTCATCTTTTGGACCAAGACAATGTGAACATTATTTCAAACAATAATGTGACATGTTATATAAAATTGTTAGCTAGATACGTGGAATTCTAACATAAACAACTTCCAATGCTATATATATAGAGAATGCATCTCTAAACAAGTAAAGATGGAGTCATAAGATAGTACGTAAAAATTGTTCTCTGACTTTTTAGTATATGAAGTAATCATTAACATTATGGTATGTAAACAAGGTAAGCAGTAAGTAAGCTTAGGGCGTATTCCATTTGACGCCAATTGCGTTATTTGCCATAATTTTGACCACATTTTGGTCTATGGTTGTGATCACTGTGCTCGTTTGTAACTGTTCTCCCCTGTTCCATTTTGGATAAGAAAGCTAAGAATGCCACTATTGACATTAGATGTAGGTTATTCGAACTGTTCCAGTAGCTTCATAGCGTTTATGGCGAAAATAATGCCAAGCCTCAAGTGGAACAACTTTGTAGGAGTGTGATCGTTTTTATCGTTTTTGAAGAATTTAACTCCAAATGGTACGCACCCTTAGATGTGAAACGCCAGCATTTGAATATGTATTTAATTAAAAACTATGATGTGTTATAATTTATTTTAAGTCCTTAAAAAGATTTTGAACTTACTTTTTTGCTACGTGTATTTTGTTTCATTGTCATTATTATATTCACTAGCCAAAAGTAAAAGAAAATATTGATAAATAAAACAAAATTAGAGAATTTTGTAATGAATATATTTTATTTTCATTGCTACTAATTGCTATAATTTAAATCAATTAGCTATAAGTAAGAATATACTGATAACTATTTTTCGTAATATAAAAACGAAATGATATAAAGCAGGTGCCTATATTTACTTATATTTTTTCCTTGACGTTTATATCAGTTTGCAGTGATCGTGGTCACGGAATGACAAATTGGTATTTATTTTGTAAAGGTTTCACTGACAGAATCAGTAACCTTTTAAAAAAAGAATCTATAGTCTTTAATTACTTCAAGCCGCACAAAATGGTTCACTTATTTCTAATATAGAGAATATTAGAGTATTAATTATTATTATTAACTCTATATTAATATTATTAATATAGAGCAATATTACAAGATGCAAATTTTCTTATGTTTTCGTGGTTGGTCTAGCACGAGGTCCAACTTGTGTTAAGTGGTAATCTCGGCCTATAACAGATGCAATTCGTCACATGTGACTAACTGCACTGCACCTATCACCTAGAGACAAACGTTTTAAGTCTCATGTGCCACCCTCCCTTCAAACCGGAATACAGATGTGAACATTACTGCTTGCCGGTAGAAATTGGTATAGTGGCAGTACTTAACTGGAAGAACCAGCACAAAGAGTTCTACTGGTACTAAAAGATTTTACAATCTTCGTTGTAATTGTGGGTTTACGTGAATTGGCTAGTAAAAGAGTTGTATTGGTATCCGGGCAAAAGAACTCAATTTTGACATTATGAATAGACACTTAACTAAGGCTGCAGTCTGTAATTACGCTCTGGACAAACAAAAAATCTTACATTCGGAAAACCACAAATCCCGCTGGTGAGAAACATTTTAATGGCATGAATGTTATGCGAGGTTATTAAAAGTTCCCAAAAACCTCAATAGGAATGATGGTTTGCAAGTAAAATACAAGTGAGAAAAATAATCTCATCCCACAATACTACAGAATCTCTTGACGCCCTGAGCAAATACTGCTTGCATATGAAATATTAAAATTTAAAGCTTTCAGATGGAAGAACATAATCATTTTCTTATTAACATAATGATAAAAGAAATAAATTAGACTTCGTGACCACGATCTTTGCAAAGTGTATGCAGCGGCAGGATAAAATTACCGATAAATTACAGCGATTTAAAACGTTTTAAATTATTTATTTTATATGTGTTATAATGGCAAAAACTTAATTAAACATTAAATCAATATTTATATTGAATAAACACCTACTTTAATATATTTACTAATTACCTAGTAACTATATGATTATTTTTTGATTTATTAAAATGTTTTTTTTAAACAACATTTGATATGTATTTAAGTATGTTTTACTGATCACATGATGAGATTCATCAACTCAAAAAACTTTAACTCAACAATTCGCAAAAGTGCTGTATAACTTTCGTCATTGCCGGCAATCATATGTAAAATCGCTTATCAGATAATAATATGAACAAAACTATTGAAAATTTACACAAAATGCATTTTTAAATGCCACGTGTAATACACAAAGTTTCATATAAATAACAGCATAACTAAATGAAGCTTACTCTACTTACATTTTTTATTCTTAGGTATTTCTGGGAGTTTTCTTCTTCTCCTTTCCCCATTTGTAAATGTTGTCTGATGACGCGGGCTCCTGGGTGAATCTGTCTGAGTTTCCGGTTGCGGCGTTGGCGAACCTTCACCTTCCTGAGCCGTAATCGTCGAGTCTGCATCTCCTACGCATCCTCTATCCTCTTCCGGTGATTCTTCACTCTTTGATGATGGGGAATCATCTTCGAATCCCACATTTGGCACTAGCCTATAAGCATACGGCACACTGATTTTAAATATTTCCATTTAAAAAATTGTTGACAGATACGCCCTTTTTCTTACGTGACAAATTGAAGTGTCATGTTGTGCAAGTCTATTTCAGTGATCAAAATATAGGTCTTCAAGAACTTAAGGAACATTTGCATAATAATAGTATGTGGTGTACTTACGAGTAAAAAGGTGTTGGTGCCTTTATATGTTGTGGTAATCTATCGAAAACACGGCGAAATTCTTCAAATTCGCTATCAGCCATGTCGCCTATACACCTGATTGTTGGAAAGAGTGAATATCGCATGCGCGATTGTCTACCCAGACGAATATCGACCAGGCGGGGTCGCCTGATGAATAGAACATATGCCGCGCATGCACTGAGGAACTGCGCGCGCACCTTCTCACCCCATAACTTAAGCGTAAATGTCACCATAGTTAATATACACTTCCTTCGGGACAATACGCCACATAGATAATGCGTCAGCGGAAAACCCATTCATTATTATTTATAGATAAATCTTGACCGTGAAAGAACCTCATGGAAAATTATAATATCGTAGTTTATTTAAGTAAATTAGTTAATCACACTGAATTTGCAAAACCGTAAAAATAAAAAAAAAAACACTAACTACCAAAGTAAATATTAGAAACGTGTTTCTGCCCTCCAATGATATATTTTTACTGGGGTTTCGTATCCAACGAGCAAAATTGAGCCATATTAATGAGACTAAGCCGACTGTATGCCCATGTGAATATATTCATCTGTATATCAAGATACCTAGCTTATAAACGGAAAGAAATACAAACTTGAAATTTAGAAATGTAGATGTTTAACTAAAAACGAATATTTTAGTAGATATTATATATAATTTGTATTTAAGGGTGCCTTCAACACATGCCATTACAGCAAAAGGCTCGACAAAATACTAAAAATACAAGCGCACAGCTACTCACTTATTTTTCGTTAATTATCACATATCATAATTCATAATCAAACTACGCGTTTGTCTGCCGCAACTCAATCGCTCTCCCATTGACTTTAGTAAATCAATTTAATTTGTTACAATCAAGAATTTTGAACAATCCTTTTAATTCTTAGGTATTAGTGGTTGTGAGCCCAAGTTTCTCTGTATAGTTCCCGGCTTAACAAGGGCTATTCCATATCCATATACATATTGCTAATTAAGCAACATGCCACCACCCACGTCGATGTAAAAGCTTGGGTGTTGCTCCATATTGGGTGTACACCAAGGATCCTTGCCAAGGTATCCTAGAGGTAGCGGGGTCCTGTGATTTGTAAATTTAAAAATATTTTAGTATGTTCACGTGTATAGTCTTTTATGTAGTTAGTGAAGACATAATGTACCGACCCTTTATAAGTGACATAAGGATATGAAGATTAGTGATAGAATGTTTGTATACTTCCAGGCTAATGTGACACGATGGTTTTACGTAACACAGTGGCGGTTTTTTTTTTATAAATATCATGTTTAGGTCATGTGCCATGACGTGACAGACAAAGAAAATACTTATCGAAATACATTGAAACTCTCAGTCTATGCCACATAATACTATTCAGTAGTAGGAATCCACCATATACCCTGCGCTTATGTCACACTTTGCCAGCGTCTCTTTATGTAGCGTGGATGTCAACAGCTGTCAAAGTGACAGTTGATGTCGTATTTTCATATTTAGGCTACAAATGACATAATAAATACCTTTGGATAGATCTTAGGTGTGACTGCTGTCGAAGTGACAGTTGTTATCATAATATCTAGTTCTTATCTGACATATTTTGGCGTACAAATGACATAAAAATGATCTTACACTAGGTATTTCGTATGGTAGCTGTCAGTCAATAGTTAATGCCGTATTTTTCGGTACTAATTTGATATTAAGGCTACAAGTGACATAAAAAAAATACCTAAAGTTAGTTCGTAAGTGAGTGTTGATGTCGTATTATTTTCGGTAATCGGTTTTGTTCTATTTATTTGACTACGAATGATAAAAATACCTAGAAATAGGTCTTAGATGTGACAGCTGTCAAAGTGACAGTTGATTTTCAATTTTTCAGTGCTATTTTTACTAAGACTACAAATATTATAATATACCTATATACATACGTTAGGTGTAAAAGCTGTCAAATTAACAGTTGATGTCAGATTAACAGTTAATTTTCAGTTTTTTATTTATACTTCGGCCCGATAGGTATTCGGAATTTATCGTATAGGTGGTTATTGTTTTATAGACGGATGACAGGTTAGTACTCAGGTAGTTAGTTGATTAATAGGCACGTTTGCACAATTTTAATAGGTATAAGTAAAAGGAAAGGATTACTATATTAAATTTTAAATTGCTTGCCCCCAAGTTTTCAGGCCAAGGAGCTTATATTTTTGGGAAATAATTGATAAATTAGAACAATGTAGGCCGGTATATATTGACATGTTTTGTTTTTGATTTACTAATAACTAAATCGTTCTGCAAAGCACGTGGTTATAGAATGTGTGGTTTGATCTTGTAAGGTATGAAAATGGAGTTCAATACCAATTATAATGGACCGAGTTCATTTAAAATAAAACTCCGGCTATATCACATTCGCTCACTATATACATTTATGCCCCTAACTTCAACTACCTGTGGGATTCGTATAAGATCGAGGATCAAAGGTTTTCACTAGAAATTCTGCAGCAGCCTTCTAACAAATCCCCTATAACACTTTGATTCCCAAGACGTCTGAAAAGCGTGGGGATTATAGCAACTCTTCCTTTCCCCGGTGGAGGAAGTTATTGTTTAAAAGTGGACATCCTCCAGCTCCTTTGGTTGGATGTGATTATAGATTTAAATGTAATTAAAATAACAAATCTTTTGCATTGCATTGTAGAAAGCATCACACTATCTTTTTGGTTTCAGTTTGAATTTGATTTTATTTAAAATATGTGGTTGTGATGTAATGATGTGGTTAATTTATATATATATATATATTTATGTTATTGTGACTGAACAAGCCGAGGCCCACCTGATGGACTAACCTCTGCCTATAACAGATGCATTTCGTCAACGACGAATTGCACTGCGCCCGTCACAGTGAGACGTACAGTTGTTAGGTCTCATGTGTCTGTAATTTTACTGGCTCTCAAGGACGGCTGCCGGAACACTCTTTTAGGTGCTTGGCGACAGATTTTCTACTTGAGGGTGGTCACTAGCTAGGCGAGCATTCGCAAAAAGCCCTTCCACGAAGCTGTGAAGCTCAAGCCCGCGGCGGGATTCGAACCATGGACCTGCTGCACGGCAGTCCATAGCCAATGCCACTGAGCCATCATTGCTTCAAAATGAGCTCATAAATCCCTTGCGTTTGTTACCATACCTTATGATAGTTTTCAGAGAAAAATATATTGTTTGCATATAAAAAACAATATGACGTCATCCCTTCCTCCTAATATTCATAAGAATGAATCAAAATGACTGTTTTGATCTAGTACACGTGTGCCAAACGGGTATTTTATACACGGTTTTTCATCGATAGTAGGCTCGTACGGCGTTCTGTAATATCCCACTATAGTCGAATTTATGTGAAATTTATATACTACCAATACAAGTTGTTCAGTAATTACGAGTTAGTATTTTTAAACTTATTACAAAGTTATTATTATTGGTACAACCTAGCACAAAATAAAGTACTTGTGTTTTGAGCAATGATAACCGACCAGTAATAGCTTTGGACAGCCGTGCTGCAGCTCCATGGTTCGATCTACCCAGCTAGCGCTAACCGCAAGTTGAAAATCTGTCACCAAGCACTTGAAGCGCTCGTAGCGAAGTTTACTTAGCTGTTCTCAACCGATCAGCAAAGTTAAGCAACGTCGCCGGCGGTCATGAGTTGGATGGGTGACCGCTAGTGACATTACTACTAAGCGTTTCCGTGCTACGGAGGGCACGTTAAGCCGTCGGTCCCGGTTGTTGTCTTAGGATGCCAGACAACAACCGGGTCGTTATAGCATGGTGGTAGGGTATTTTGCGAATGCCCGCCTGGCTAGCTACCACCCTCAAGTAGAAAATCTGTCGCCAAGCACCTAACGGTGTGTTGCCGGCAGCTGTCCTTGAGAGCCAGTACTTCTAGGTTAGCATGAGCAACATCTTCGACCACATCATCACTTACCATCAGGTGAGCTAGTGGTCAAAGGCTAACCTACCAGGCATAAAAAAAAAGAAAAACGGTGTGCGGCCTTGAGAGTCAATAAGTAATAATAATAATCTCTACTACTCAAAAACACATATTTACACTAGGAGTACATTTTAAGTGTTTTTTTTTTTTTTTTTTTTTTATTTTTTTTTTTTTTCTTTTTATTGTTGATGGTTCACAGAACTGGATATACACTTAATTAAACACAAGTGATAATATCATTATAAAACATGTACAGGCGCGCACGTCCTTCTTGCTGTGAACACAGCATGCTTAAAAGTATTGTGTACCAATAATTTTTAACTAAGGTTACATTTATTATTTTTTACTAGTGTTGAACAAACATTATTAGAATAAATTTTTAATATATAGTAACTATGAAATTACAGGCACATTTGACTTAACAACTGGTGATCGGCGCAGTACAGTTCGTCACTGTTACATAAATGCATCCGTTACAGGCAGAGGTTAGCGCTGTTTAAAATGTCGTATGTTTAAAACGAAATATAGCATTCAAGGTATTATTTACTGTTATATTCTTTGTTTTTCTGACAAAACGATTTTTGTAATTGCCCCGTTACTGATAGTTTTGCCCTCTTTAAGGTACAAAGAAGGCGGAGCAGTATTAATAAAAATAACATAGATGCTCCTTATAGTAACAGCTTCGAATTATCGGTAGACAGCAGTTACTTGTTATTTATACCACACACCTTTAAAAAAGCTGAACGGTTATATAGATGACATTTGAGAAACAGGAATTAGAATACCCAATTGTGTTCGTCATTAATTACTAAAGAGCTTTCCGAGGGTGCGCAATATGATGAATGCAAAACCACTTGTTATATGTAAAAGATATAATAAGTATGCCTACAAAGGAAGTGAAGGAGTGTGGGTGTGTTTATTTGTTACAACTAATCTATAAAATGCCTGTTTGGAATTTTTGTCATCATCTATACTTATAATAAAACTGTAATAGATCCAACTCTGTACATGAAAGACACTTTGAAAAATAATTTGAGAGTACTCTGTAACTGACACTGATGCCAAAACTGTATTTTTTTAATATCGTTTGTCTGTCTGTATCCCGGCCGCGTATCACTCCAGAAGTACTGAATGGAATTCAATGAAACTTAACACGATTTGAGTTTATACTATGAAGAAGGTTATTGTATACTTTTAATCCCGAAATTCAGCTCGGTTCCCTCGGGAAAGGAGATGACAGTCAAAATGTATACTTAGTTGTAATTTATTAACGCGTAGTCCGATTTCAAATATTCTTTTATTGTTAGAATAGTGACGAGCTCGGAAACCCACGGGCAGTCGGGCACCCCACGGGCATTACGGCACCCCACGTGCATTCCGGCACCCCATCCATGGGTATTCCGGCACCCCACGGGCAACCTGACACCCCACGGGCAGCCCAGCACCCCATGGGCAGCTCGGCACCCCACGGGCATCTTGGCATCCTTATATGGATTTGCCAGCTTGCTAAGATAAAACTCTAAAATGTGGAATATTCGCCACAATATTTTTTTTTAACTTTCTATCTTTTGCTGGATACGTTTTGGAGATCTGCGCATTGGAAGTGAATAAGAAGAAAAAAAGAAAAAAGACTAATATATTTTCGTTTAATAATCGAAATTCCAAAGTAATTACAAAGTACTTTGCTTCAACATTTATTGTGAGAACCGCGAAGGAACTCTGAGTTACCTAACTACTGTCTTCTGGAAAATACAACCCGGGAGTTATCAAACCCAAAGCAAAAAGCTCCATTCTGAGCTATGCTTTACTAGGAGTGCTTCACCGCAGACCACAGCGTTGCTTAATACGAGATAAACAGTGCTCAAATGTGAATAATTAGTTTGCAGGTACGGCAATCGCGATCGAAGTCGCAGGTACAGCTAATAAAATATAAAAAGGTGCGGCTATTTTATATTAGTGAAGTTATTCATATACAGACTTTTAATAACTAATCTTGAATCCTTACGTGACTCAAAGTCACGTTCAAGTTTTGAACGTGACTTCGAGAGGTCATTAAATTTAATCACATTTTATTTAGATGATATGGGAAAAATATTAATACAAAATACGCATAGTTAAATACTATATCAGCTGTATACAACTACTTTAGTTGAAATTATTAATGCATAGCTAAAAGCCTTTTGTAAGTGTCACTTATACATAAAATTATTATTTAGTGAAGAGTGAAAGTTACGAAATAATAAAGATGAAATAGATGAATGCGACGTAGGAAGATAAAAAACTTAAAAATCAAGTACGAAGATAAAAAACTTAAAAATCAAGTACAAGACTTGAAAAACTACAGGACCACATATAGCACAAGTGCCTCCGAGTATAGAACGTGGCTGTACCAATTGTAACCGACGGTAGAGCGGCTTACTGTGTTGACATTGCTCTTGGAACGTGCCTCGGAGAGCATTGGTCGGCTTTGCCAACCATGTCAAATACAGATTTCTAGATTTAGAATGTATTTCCTGGAGATTTACGATTCTGTTTCACTACAGAAAACTGTATATAATGAAACGCAGGATTTTGCAAATTATATATACTGATAGTGGTTAATGTTAAAACAATAGTTTGATGATGTCGTATATTTGTACAATATAACTGAAGAATTACAGAGTAGGATATTTATATAGAAGTAAAAACATTGTATACAGTTTTCAAACAATAATTTTCAACACACTCGCTCGTAACTCGCTTTAAATTCACCGATTTTAGTGTCATAATTGTCTATTACGCACTCGGGCTTTTTTTTACTTAACCGCACTAGTGTTTAAATATAAAAAAAACAACGTTTCCACACTTCTCACCAAGGAGATTGTAGTTTGTTTCGTTCGGTTATTATATTAAAACAAACCAAAGAGTTTTTTACCTACTGAAGTAGAACTATAGAAGATTTAATTATATACCTTCTTAATCATAATATTATTGCTATCAAAAACATTAAAAATATATTTTCGTATTTGTTCCTCACAAGTGTGTTGAAAAACGTCGTATGAAACTCGTGCGCGTTGTTTATTAAAATCTCTACTTCGATCTTCGATCTCAGGCCTAAAACCCGTCTAGATTGTAATAAACAATTTCGCGCACTTGTTGCATAGTGTACTATTTCTAAATATTATTACAAGCACTATCGCGTCTTAAATGACAATAACATTTAAAAAAATTGTGCACAAACCTTTTCTTCTCGATCTGAAATAAAACCAGTTCCCCTGATTTTATGCACCGCTTGCCTTAACCATGGGCTATCGAAGCTAGCTCGATTGGACCAAATAGTGTCGCTACTTAAATTGTTTTACTTTAACCTTCAAAGGGGTTGCGGCCATCCCTTTGTTCTTTGTATGCTTGACAATCAGGCTACTCATTATTACAACTGATTATACCAATTATTTAGCAAACTCACGTAAATTCAATGCTTTACTACAAAGCAATTCCAATGAATTATTTAATTTACTGGTAATAAAATCCAGTATATGGTCAAATAGATCCCTCTTATATGCTATTACAATAATTTTTCGAAGCAGCATCTTTGTGTGTAAATAAATACGAGCTACAACACCATTGGCAACCTTGGAACGAGTTTGCTTGCGCTGAATAATAATGTAAATGAAATGTAGGGTAGGGACAATCGAGTAGGTGGTTACACTTACACCTAAATAGTAAAAGCGCCAAAAGACGGTTCGGGTTTGGCGGGATTCCAAATTGTTTTCGGCCAGCATTCAGTCGTAATTTACAAGATGACTACAATATTTTTTATACATGAATATTTTAACAATACTATTTAATGTTCTTTTTTAATTTTTAGGTCATAGATACAGTTACATTATTTAATTATTTTAGTGTTGCTTTTTAAAATAGGAAATACAATACTATTCTAATATTTTTTACTGGACGAGAACTCTGTCTAGATGAATTCAGTTTTAATTAGATAATAATTAAAATTAAGCACCTAACGGTGTGTTCCGGCAGCATTCCTTGAGAGCCGGTGAAATTACGCCCGTAATTTCACCGGCTCTCTAAGACTGTCAGTCTCGAGCGTGCGCTCGTAGAGTCAAGACTTCCTGAGGATGCTTCGTTTAGAAGCGAAACGGGTCGAATACTCTTCCGGATTGGCTGCGTGGCGTTTGTGACGTCACGTCGTCTTAACAGGAAGTTAGGCGGAATTGTCACTGACATATATAATTTTTTTAATACTTTTTAAGTGTTTTATTTAATAATTAATATAGATTTCCGCAAACAAACGCCTGAATCTATTAATTGTATTATTATTACTATTTTTTATATTGTATGTATCGTAATTTTGGTTTTATTTACCATGTTTTATTTTGTTATTTGTATATCTACATTTAAAACTTGCATGCACTACCTAATGTAATTGGTTATACCGTATTAGTTATGTAAAATAAATAAATAAACTATCATTCGATTTTTGATTATACTCCGTTTGACTGAATAGTTTTGAAAAATCGAACCGAATTCCCGGTACAGTTTAAATTGCATTCGATTTCATAAGGTTTGCGACAAGTGTAAGGCTTTGCGAAGCAGAACGGCAGGCCACCCTGATTGGACACAGGAACGACGATTAGAATCAGGTGCACTCGTTAGACGACTATTATAATCTATTTCAGGAATTCTTTTATAAACTATGTCTACGCCTATATGAGTTGTGTCCTGCCTAAATATCCATGCAGTCGTTAAACGAAGGCGTCTAAAAGGGCCAATCGTGCGGGTGTGAGAGATGACGCGGGGGTGACGTCCCAAACTTCATACTACGTTTTATTTGTTTGTAGTCAGGGACTCACCGATAAGGGCTAACGCATGTTTTTTGGGGTGCTGATTACAAACATGATCATCATTCTGAAATCAAACATGGTAAACTTCAAAATTATATAGGTGTCAATTTCAAGTATTTTTCAAAGTCAAAGACAAAATCATTTATTCATATTTGGCGTCTACGACGCTCTTGTGAACAATAATTACTAATAGATAATATTGAAATATTCTACTGCCACGTTAAAAAATGGTATAGAACTTTTAGAAGAACGGGGAAAAAACTCGAGGCCATTTATTTTAATAAGTCTACTGTTTTAAAATTTTTAGGTCTAATATAAAATTATTATAAAGGACTGGCGGTGGTTTCGCAGAGGGGTGCTGATTACGAAAATGACCTCTGTTTGTAAACCAAGGAGACACACACATTTTCATTAATATATTGATTCCATAGTTTATTTGATACGTATATAAAATTGCTTTCGTTATTGCTCTATGATATTCTTTTATGTAAAACATCGAACTTTCCATATTAGTATATTAGTCATATCACCCTTGGAGCTGTGGACAGAATTTTACGGTGGTAGCTTTTACAAAAACTTCAAAGGCGTTTAACCACTATATGATTCTTATACTGCGGCATCACATTGTAGACTCTAGGTACGGAGGTCAGGAGGTCATTACGTAGAGTACATCGGGTAATGCTACTAAATCGCTAGCTAGAACATCAGGATCTGAAAATATTATAGTATAGATGGCTGAACTAAACTCTACCAAACATTGACAAATTCTTATGATACTTGTATAAATAAACGTACTGTTATAAACCTGAAGGACTTATTGACTTATTACCAGTAGCCTTATACTTTACACTTGATGTAGTCAGTATGAAAAATTATTGAGCATACACTATTTTTAAAATCATCATCCTCTGGCGGAAGACGTCCACTGTTAAACAAATGCCTTTCCGACTGAACGCTACAATACACGGATACTAGCCACATGAAACCATTGGCTCCGCGAATTTTAAAATATCGTCAGTCCACAGTGGAACACCTGCGTAGAAGTATGTTTTATCCGTACTTGTTTGTCAACTTTGTCAATTGTCTAAGTTTTTTTTAACATTATTCGTAACTTTCACTTCGCACTGAATGGTAAGAAGGACCTTCAACAATTTAGTCTATAGATTTTGCTCCCAGTTCCTTGTTGCTTCAACAGCAGTAATGGCACTAAGTCTCTTAAAATGGAAGGAATACTAAGTAATCTTATTAAGTAATTGTGTTTAGAACGAAACTCATCTTCTCTAAAATACCTTTTGAAGTCAAAAACTTAAATAAAACGTGTAACCTAAGTTAAATAATTTTGTATTCTTCAGATCGTGAAATCAAATGTTGATGTAGAACGCGGCAGCTGCTGACCTCCTGTTTCTCTCCATTACCAAATGCTACATCTTGAAATAAAGCAGTGGCACATTTTCCTTAAGTCAGTATATTCACAAGCTTATAATAATAACAGCTAAAAAGCAGTCGTATTTTTTTCTGTAGCTGACATAAATATATCAATCAAAGGAATGACTCATTGACTAACATTGTATACCGGGAGTTGGTATGAATCTCGTCATAATATTTATTAGCTCACGCTTCGCGCCTTGTCTCGCGTTGGCGTGTATAAAACTCTTCCTCAAAGTTTATTAGGTATGCGATCTTCATATACACCAAAGAATATGGTAGCTACCTTTTTAACCTTCTTTTTGATCATGATTTGATATTTTTTTGTAACAGAACACGCACGAGGCCCACCATGATGTTTAGCTGTAACCCTTGCAGACAGTAACAGATGCATTTCGTTATAAGTGATGAACTGCTCCCGGAACACACTGTAAGGTGCTTTGTGACTGTTTCTCTAATTGAGGGTGCATGGTAGCTAGCTAAGAAAGCAATCGCAAAATGTCTTTCCGCCTTGCGGTAAAATGGAACCATGGACCTGCGGCACGGCAGTCCGGAGTCATCACTGATCGACTATCAGAACTTCATTCATACCTGAATAAAAATAAAAGGTTTTGAAATTAGTTTCCGGACATTCGTTTAATTCCCGGACCCCCCAATGTCTCGCTGCAGCGAGCCGAACTGAGGTCCGAACCACAGTGGTGCCCTTGAGCTCACTGTCAACCCCCCTATAGTAGCGGTGCGTTTTCGGCGCCCGCAGGTGACGGAAGTAGAAAGCGATTTTCGCCTTCTACGCCCGTCTCGATAGAAGTGCCTTCGGCACTTCCCCCTCCCCGGCTATAAGAGGGCCTTCTCTCGCCCAAAATCCGGTGGAGCTGAACGACCGACAGCGGTAGTCAGCATCTAAGTCCTCCCTAAACAAACAATGTTTTTAAAACAATGTTTCAAATGGTTCCTTTATTGAGTTATTATCTGTCTCCTTGATACCAGCAGCATTATAACTACATATTGTTGAAATCTATTTCTTAATCAGATTAGTTAAAAGTCAAAAATATTGTTGGTTTT
This sequence comes from Plagodis pulveraria, assembly GCA_963890685.1. NCBI lineage: Eukaryota > Metazoa > Arthropoda > Insecta > Lepidoptera > Geometridae > Plagodis > Plagodis pulveraria. The sequence goes on along the minus strand of OY982949.1, from coordinate 13,903,322 downwards.
CTACGATGTTTTCTAACTTGTCAAAAGACGGCCGCGCATGCTTCTGTAACTGGATTAACATCGAATCTTAAATGAAATTTGGTCCCAAATGTATTTACTGAATTGAGTTATTTGAAATACGATGCTAAGTCCTCATTTCTTTGCCTGTATTATTTGTTTTATGTTATTATGTTTTATTATTAATGTACTGGGTTGGTAATTATTATATAGTCTGGCACGTAAATTAGAGGTAATATGGACATATTCGGAGACGGATAATAGTTATGATTTGTTGATTTACAACAGAAAATTTAATTTTTCTGTGTGACAGATACTTACTTCGTCCTTGCAATTTAATTAATATCATTAATATTTGTGATCATACAACAATATTTGATTATGCCGCAATCTGCTTGTTGTAACGCTGTTAGCCGATAGAAACTATTGAAGCTGGTATTAGTAAGTATAGTAAGTTATTAAGCGTTATTAAAACTGAAAACCGGCTTAACTATCTGGCTGCTGTATCGTCTAACCCAACAAAGCATATCCGCGGGCAAAAGTATATTAGTAAATGAGTGTAGTCTAAATGATAATGAAGATGATGAGACCTGTACTAGAATAGTTAATCATAGCATAATATGTACATATTAAAAGAGGTACAGTTATCAAAGCGAGGGCTGCATGGTTAAAGTCTAACGAGCCGTGAACACGATAACGTGGGTGGAGAATACAATAAGCTTTTGGAACCTATATAATATTATACTCACATACGGGTCACATTACATAAGCGTATAATATAAACAGCATATAGATGGACTGCGGTCTGCGTCGAGTTTTGATATCAGGGCCTTACAGTACCCAAATCACCAGCTTGTTTCCGGCCACTACGAGAAAAAATAACGATAAAATAAGGTTCATAGCAGTGCATGCTGCAGCGTGACATTGTCAGTAATCGCTCAGTCAGAAATGCAAACAAATTTAAAAACATACAACTTTTTACTTAAAACTATTCTTCGATTTCAAAATCGTATGTTTACCGACTACAAATATTAAATCAAACCTTTGATTTTTAAAGAAAAACAAGATCAAGGTCGCGTAGGAGGAGAAAGACTTTTTTTTTCATAAATATTTTTAACTATGTTGTTTTGGTGTTGCAGACAAATTTTAAGTTGGAAATGTTCTGAAGGATCTGACGAATCTAAGTATATATTTCTCAAATCTTTAATACAATCTGTAAGAATAGATATAAAAATAGACATTAAGAGTCAAGACTGGTTCTGGGACTGTAAGGGTTATATCCGTCCTCATAACATGGCCATACCACGCCAATCTTTAAGATTATTGTTAGTCTTCAACTGTTTTGTCACGAATTTAGTTTTTTAGCTATACCTTATTTAATAGTTTTGTTCTTTTTATTTCATACAATCACCTTAGCATTTGTATATCTGTCAATAAAACTCCTAACACCGCCTCTTTCTTACATGAGATCCGTAATAAGTAATACTCGTATAATGCATGTCGCGAACTCATCGATCATTTATTTCTTATATGTGGTAATATAGTCAAAATTATACAATAAGCACAATTTGCATCTTAAACGAAAAATATCGGTATTTTAGTCTATTTAGGCGACGTCGGAATCCCAAGCAGAAGAGGTTCTTAATGTGGTTTGTTTAAAACCCATACTAATGTTTATGCAGAGCGTCCCACGGATATGTCATATGGAGGAAAAGTACCTTGAATATTGTAGATGGAACATTTTACAGAAAAAAGATATTATTTGAATTTAAAAAACAAAGTAAACTGCATTCGTAGCTATTTAAAAAATTACATGGTTGAACCAGGAATGGAACAAACACCTTATACGAGAAAAATAATCATTCTGTAGTTTTATCTTGCCGATCAAAACGCTTCATCGTAAGGATTATTTTTTGCTCAATAACATAGTGTCAGAAATAAAAGGAAGACCATGAATTATGACATTTAATATGAAATTATGTTCTGAAAAATAAAAAGCTGACATTGCCGTAAGCACATACAACGGACATTATCATTAGTACCTATTACTAATCAAGAGCTACATGCAGAACTTAGACGTATTATTCTAAATATCCACCAAAACAACATCAAAATATCGAAAGGGAGCGAAATAATCAAAAGAGTTCGACTTTGTATTCAACAGGAATGGACTCATTTTGAGCATTTGATAAATTGATTAATTTATATCAAAATTTATAAAATTCATGGTTTTCCTTTTAGTTATCTTGTTAGCTAAAAATAATCCTTATAATGAAGCCTTTCGATCGGTATGATAAAGATACAGATTGATTATTTTTCCCTTGTAACGATTTCGATTCCCGGTTCAACCATGTGATTATTTAATTATCTATCAATGCAGTTTATATTTTTATTTTAATTCAAATAATGTCTTCTTTAAATGTTCCATCTACAATATTCAAGGTACTTTCCCTCCATGTGGCATATCCGCGGGACGCCCTGTAAATCTGTAAGATGGAACAGGTATGATTCATTTTAGTTAAGTTGAGAGGACCTCTATTTCCAACATGATAAATTAGATGATGTGTAAGCTAACAAAATCTTAATTTGGTTTCTGATATATTGAAATCTGTTTAATAATAAATTGCTATGATTATGTTGTTGAAAATAAAGAAATACCGACACATGCATAAACATATTGTTGTCTATTTACTATTATACCGGCTAGCACTCACAGGGTTTGGCGAGTGCGCGTCTAGCAGTCCTCGAAGCTGCCCGCATTCCTTGAGAATGAGCATCTTTACTGCTTGAACACCGGTCGGAGATTACGACCAAACACCGTGAATGCTAGCCAGTATAATAGTAAATAATTATGTCAACTCACGTTAGTTTTTATGAAAATATATTGTTGTCTGTCTGTTTTTTTTTAATTTGGGTAATTCTATTTCGATCACTACGATAGTTTGTAAGTGAACGTGAAGTGTATTGAACAATAGGCTCCTGACATCTCTGGAAGTGAATGATATCACTCAACTTCGAACTTTCGAAGTCACCCCAGAGCTTATACTATTCTGAACTTCATTTATAAACTTCGGAAATTAAATAAAACTACAGTATTGCAATGGATACCATCACATACTGGCATTGTGGGTAACGAGGAAGTAGATCGGTTGGCAAAAGAACCTTCAACTGACGGAATAGCATTTCACTGCGTACCACTACATTCTGAGGTACTGAACAAAGTCAAAAATAGGTGTAGGCAAGAATGGCAAGAGTATTTTGATGAGAGATCCCGCTACTAAGGGATATGGTACAAAACAATCCAGTGTGATCTGCCTCGTACCCATGGTATGAAATATTGCCTATGAACCGGAAATATGTGGAGTCTCTGTTGAGATTTCGTTCCGGGCACATTGCGTCAAACAAGTTTAAATTTTTAATGGTCATATTAGATTCACCAAATTGCTTAGAATGTTGTACTGAAGAAGGTGTAGAACATGTAGTAACAGAATATGTACGAAACGATGAGACACGACAGAGTTCACTACTAATTAATGCCAATGTTGGTGCTTGAAATAGTCTTCTGGATTCGCCCTCTTCAGACAAAACCAGAGTGCTACTAAGATTATACTTGTTTCTCTACTGAGGAACAAGTCCTAGTTAAAGTAATTAGCTATTAACATGATGTGAGACTTACGGGGGTGACATGGTCAATTACTGACAAAACCTGCAAGAAAAAATAAGAAAATAAAATGACTTACAATACGCATTTCCCAAAAACTGTTCAACTGGGGACCTTCCATTGCATATCTGAAACGAGGCTACTGTGAAGCAACCCCCATCTCTTTTGATATTTCAAAGGCCCTTGACAGGGACTGGCAGTCTTGCAAGCTTACCAAGCTTCCACCCTACAGCTGTTGATTTATGCACTTGGAATCCTAATTTCAGCAGAAAAGGATGATTACAAGTCGTATTTGATGGGTGCTCACCTAATCAACTATTAACAAAAATGCCGGGGTACCTCAAGGGTTGGTTTTTTAAGTTTGTGTATGTCCGTTTGTCGAAATGGGTTTATCCGATGGGTATATATTCGGCCATGACTACCGTCACATGTTTTTGCGAGCCGATATCGTCCATTAATGAATTAAATTCAAATGTTATCATTATCTATGATGCGCATGGATTAAGCTCTATCCACTAATCACTTGTAGGGTCAGGAGGGTGAAAATCTACTAACGCAGACTAGATGGTTCCTAAAATCGTAATAAATGTTTGGTTTAGAATGGAGCGATTTAACTTTTGTTGCTAAAACAAGTCCTTGATTCTCTGAATCTGGTATTTTATAGAAATCTTCATTAATTTACGATGAGGGCAAAAAAGCTAAACTATTTCCGAAATATCATTATACGATTCTTATGGATAAACAAATCAATTTGTCGTAAAAGATAAAAGTTTCCAATTAATTTTATGCGTATAATTTAGTTTAGATGGAATGCCAAATTCAAGGACTTTTTTAGGATCATTTTGTTAAATTATTTTATTGTAAACGAAACATTAAATCATATTCCATGAGCCAAATTGCATTATTTTTTATAGACTTGTTATTTGCTTACAGCTTACACACAGACATTATTTACCGCATGTTTCATATTGTTTATGATTAAAGTGTACAAAACGCACCAACAGAAAGATAATTTGTATTTTCGTAGTTACTGCATAGAACTACAGCTATAAAAATAATACTCAAAAAAAGGCTCACCTGATTTCTCTGAAAGGGTTTGCAAAAATGTCTATATGTGTTTTTGGCCAATATAATAGAGGGCAATAATATTTTTTTTAATTTAAATTTAGGTATAATATTCAATAATAACATGTATATCAACACATAAAATAATATACTTTATCTGATCTGAAGCCGTTTTCATTTCACCAAGATATACCCCTGCAACACGCTTTCCAGTACTTTATATGAAGTATAAGCCTTTCTTATTGATTATACTAGACTTTTGTTTGACTAAAAACTAGTGCATAAAACGTACAAATATATACCAACATACTAAAAGCTTAACTCCATAAACGTACACCTAAAGAAATAAACCCGATTTCATTTTATTCCGAAAGAGAGTGGAGTAAGCGAAGCTTCTTGATAATGAATGATAGCGAATGCTTTTTTCCTAAACAATGGTAATAAATACAGCGACGGGTGCCGTTAACACCCATCAAGGAACGGCCAGGAGGAGGCTCCTCCATATTCTGGTCTGCGTACACGGGTTGCGGCTGTGTGAGTGATGACCGGCAAGTTTTTGCACACTGGGCACTAATAATAATAAGTAAATTAAATATTTAATGACAAATCACAGGTGAAATTTATGACAGTGATGGCCAAGATATGTTTCTCACACAGATCTTAACCACAAAATCCATTTTACAGTGTGATATGCTTGAAAGGAAGTGGAAAAAGAATGTGAAATCTTTTTGTTTCGTCAAATACTTAAAGACAGCAAATTTACCTTAATAGTTAATATATTTAGGTTATTATACTGATTTCACGAATATAATATGTATGTAACTAAGCACGTCTGTGGGAACTTTCATAACCTATTTAGCTGTTACACACTACAGTCCCATAAAAGAGTATTTTCTTTTCGGTGGTATGCCTTTATTAACAAAATACTACGTACTATATGTAATTTTTCCTTAAAAAATTTTTCCTCTCTTTGTAAATTTGTATTTTAATGGTAATGGTTCTATTTTTAAATATTCAGCGTTTGTGTATTGGCCTGATCATCCACTGCTGAACTCAGTCTTCCTTACTCGCAGTGTAAGATGGCAGTTTTTTATAAGGCGCTGCTTCTAGTGTTTTTTATTTTCCTCACCTTTTACTCCGAGAGGAAGATATAAGCGGGTGCAGTTTTAGACCTTTATCAAGATATTAATACTGAAATAGTAACAGATTTTACCAAACCTTTCATATTATTGCATAGAGATGAAATAAATGAACTTCAAACTTAGGGGATAAAAATCATGCATATATACTAGTCCGAGATGGGCTACAGGCTGCAATCACAGGTGACATTGCGGCTAGTGGCTGTGGTTGACCGCAGTGCTGCCTGCGTTCGCGGTTGCTTCTATTTCCAAGCGCGGTGGCATACCGCGGCCTCAGTCATTCCAGTACCTTTGTGTGAGACAGAATGTCGAACAACGCTACTGACAGTTTATATATTAAGTATGAATGACCGACTACAAACATATAATTAATTTTTATTTATAATTTTCCGAAAAAGTCTACATTTTTGTACGTGACACGTGTAAACTCTTTGCGGTTCGCGGCACCAATGGTGCTGCAGCCTGCGGTCGCTGCGCGCCGCGGCCGCAGGCTGCAGTGTTGCTTCGCTTGGAATAAATTTCATAGAGATGCATAGAAACCAGTAATGTTGCTTGCAGCCTGCAGTTGCAGTTTGCAGGCTGTGGTCCGTCTTGGAATCGCACTTTGCGAGATAAAGCTAATTTCACAGGGGAAATCTTTGTGCAAATATTTTATAAGTTAATAATTTCCCTATTACTTCTAAAAATACAGTCTCATTGGTGCAGTGGCATGTCTACCACGTTGCTTGATCCCGCGATGTCCTGGGTTCAATCTTCAGCCAAATATTATTGGTATACTTATCCTCGAAAAAAAAAACAAAATTGAATTTAAGAAATTTAGCCCAATTTAGCTCTTGCGGTTTGGTACCTAAGAAAATGCTGCCAAGTCGTGAATATATTTTCGCCCCCTTTTGTGTTATGATCTTATGTTTTGCGTGAGATTACCAGGTGATGGGCATATAAGGCTGTAAATAGATCGAAAGTTTTGATAGTGTTATGCCAACACAATCAAATATTCATAAATAATTTTATATTATCTCATTCGGTAATATTCTAATTATGAAATTTAATGACATATTTTATTTACATACTTCATTAAAAAAATTAAAAAGTTCAATTAAAGCATTATTCTACTATAGAAGTATTCGAGATGTGGGCCTACATGCGCATGATGGCGATTTCCTGGACTCACAAAGTTACCAATGTGGAAGTACTGCGGAGAGTTAGACAAGAACGCAAACTTTTGAAAACTGTCAAAGAAAGAAAAGTAGCCTATTTGGGCCATGTACTTAGACATGACAGATATTGCCTTCTGCAATTAATAATGATGGGAAAAGTTGCGGGAAAGAGACGAGTTGGTCGCAGGAAGAAGTCATGGCGATGAAACATCAGAGAGTGGACAGGGATTGCGAGTGCTGCTGAACTTTTTCGCCTCGCCAAGGATAGAGACGGGTACGGAAAGCTGATTGCCAACCTTCATTGATTGAAAAGGCACCAAGAGTAGAAGAAGATTATATAACAAAACAATGCTTTAATTATTTTTTTTAATTATTAAAGTACAATGTGTCCCAACCAAGGAGGTTTCAATTCAATTTAAGTACACATTATCTGTGGTGAGCGCGCTGGTTCCGAGCCATAGACCAATAACAGACTATTTCCATTTTGGCGCTATGTCGTACATACGAATTTGAGTAATATTTTGTTGAATAAAAATTTTATTTAATGTAGTTACTACTAAACTACTACTATAGCCATGAGATTAAATAAAGTAGAGTATGCAACTGCATATAATTAGGTATTAAAACACTCGTGTAATCTTATTTTGAAACTCGCCTGCGGCTCGTTTCAAAAAACTGCGCTCATGTTTTAATACCCTCTATTATATGACAGTTGCATAAACTACTATTAAATATGTATGTAGTATATTATATTAAAACACATTAATTTATATTCAATGTAGTATGTCCAAAGCTTAACGGTATGAAAAGAGAACGATTCACAAGTAACTCCGAACACTTGATTCAGCCAATCAAATACACCCCACCCCCTGCCAACTCCCGCTTCTCGACACTTTATAAACCCTGCGGAGCATGGGGAAGGCGCAGTATAACCTAGTCATTGCAGCGGCGCATCTCCTAGCTTACACAACTCCCAAGTACCTATCAAAATTAGCCCAAGTTTGAGGTATAGCTATTATAGGAAGTGTCAAACTTTAATGCAAAGCCCATTTACTCAAGCGAGCTATTTAAGTTGCTGCTTTTGTAAGGAAGATTTACTTGCAAACGATATTAAGCATAGTTTCTGGTTTCAGACCTATTCATTATGAGTGGCTCTGGGAAAGGTTTACTGGGTCTCTGGCTGTATAGAAATGGATCTGATTGGCAGGTGAAGAATGAATCACCTCATCATCCTAAACTTGGCGAGTTGCACTCAGCTGTCCAGCACCAGCAGCCTCAACCATCTAGTGAGAGAATCTCTGTGATATTTACGCTGAAGAACCAAATAGGTGGATTGGTTCGAGTGTTGTCCGTGTTTCAAGATTTGGGCATCAACGTACTGCACATTGAATCAAGAAAGTCGGTTAATGAAGTATCATCTGTGAGTATTTGTCATGAACAAGTCTTTTCTTTATGTTGCTTATATATTTTTTTTTAAATTTTACTGTTTTTTAGTTTGCTATTGAAGAATAATCGTAAAAAGCGATTAGGGAAACATAATTCACCAAATTGACTCAATTAGCAATAAGTCGTATTAGTCGAGTTTCACTGCGAATTTAGCACTGAATAGACCGAACCTGGTAACGGGTTTACCGTTCGTTCAGCGGGTTCACCGTTATAAAGGAAGAAAAGTAATATATACATTGTAGTATAAAATTTAAAACATTGTACATTGTCAAATTCGTAATTGTTAGATTGTTAGAAAAATAGAACAGATAATGCAATTTTATCAAAAGATCGTAAGTCATATTTTTGCTTGCTGATTTTGGACACTAAGTAATAAATACTTAACATAATAGAAATGTAACCTCAGTTTTGAAATAATTAAAACATGCCCTATTTAAAATATGAATATTTTAGTAGGCTAGTTGCAATTTGCCCCGTTCACGTTTTCCCCGATAAATCTATCTACCACTATTTACAATTCCCAGTCAGTGAGGAATTTGCAGCATTAGCAGCTGACTGAGTCAATTAGCCGAGTTTCACTGCGAATTTAGCACTGAATAGACTGACTGGTAACGAAGTTCTCAAGGATGATTGGTGTGGAAAATCCAAAGGCCCGATTATAATAACGAAGTCAAAACCTTTACAATAAAGATTCATTTTTTCGATATCCAACTCTGGTAACGCCCTCACAGCGTAGTTTTATAAAGGATGGAAGGTAATATATATTTTTATATAAATATTTAATATATATTTTTATATAAATATTTAATATATATTTTTATATAAATATTTAATATATATTTTTATATAATATTTTATATATTTGGTATAAATTTAAAACATTGTGCATTCCTAATTGTTAAATTGTTAGAAAAATAGAACAGATAATGCAATTTAATTAAAAGATCATAAGTCATATTTTTGCTAGCTGATTTTGGACACTAAGTAATAAATACTTAACATTTTGAAATAATTAAAACATGCCCTATTTATGATATGAATATTTTAGTAAGCTAGTTGCAATTGGCCCCGTTCACGTTTTTCCCCGGTAAATCTATCAACTACTTTTCCAATTCCCAGTCGGTGGGGAATATTGGAAACTAATGGGGGAGTTTTTTTGAGTAACTAACATGTCTAGTTCATAGGATAAAATAAATAATCTTAGTAATGAGATTGAGGGGCCGGAAGGGCTGTAAATACAAAACATATTCTCTTTTTCACCCATAATTGCAAATATACTTCAAGTATCGAACGTATCGCCTGGAAGTACTATGCACAAATGCGTATACAATTTATCAGTATCAAAATATATGTATAATTTATTCTGTTTAATCATAAAAAACAGTGATTAATATTTATTGTAATACCATGAACATATAAATATATAACATGTAACGTGTGGTAATCATAGATTTAACATTGTCGTTTTTGCATTTACTTTCACCGGCTAAGCGAATAAGCTTACCATAGTAGAAGGAAATAAAAAATACCGGCCAAGTGCGAGAAAGAGAGAGAGGTTCCGTACAAACCTGTTGGATACATAAGTAAAAGTTATGGTAGTTTTATTGTTAAATGAAATCCATAAAATTTAAAAATCATTAATAAATATATATTATATGATGTTACTGAAATGTATGCTTTAGCAATTTTTCCTATATCTGTGATGTAAGACTGCTTCGTTACAAGTTTCAAAATTCTGAGTTTACGGGAAGTACCCTGCAGGTTATCATTGAGTGTCGAAAATTTGCTGCATTAACGGCTGTATCTTTTGATTGCGTTGGCGAAGAAGTTTGACTTTTTCACAAGGGACAGTAGATTTGAGTACTCGTATTTGATATGAATGTCAGCTTGATACCTCTTCGCGTTACTGAAAAAAGGGTCTTGACAGACAGACCTACGGACAACAAAGTGATCCTAAAAGGTTCTGTTTTTTCCTTTTGAGGTACGGAACCCTTATAGTAAAATATTGAGCGAGATTCGAACCCGCAAGAATTCGTGGTAGACCGTGGTATCCACATTTCACATACACTCAGATTGGTAGATAATAACCATAGGGATGGATGGTCGCGGGTTCGAATCCGCGCGTGTATTTTTATTCATATATAATTTTGTTGTGAAAAGCTAATTATAATATTATATTTATAATTATAGCAGTAGTTATTAGTTATTATTACTTATTTAACATAGTATATTATGTATATAAAGGGTGGTTAAATTTCAAGGGCCGATGTTGATTTTGAATAAAACTCAAACTATTTAGGAAATTATTGTAATATTATTTTATTATGATAAATTTGTATTACTCAATTATGTATGGAATAAAATATCGGTCAAATGGGCGCCGCGACCACGGCGGCACACCTCCATCCGATGGTCCAAATTTTCGATGACTCTGAGGCATAATGGAGGTTCTATGCCGTTAATGTGCCGAATTATCTCATCCTTTAGCTCTTGAATTGTTGCTGGCTTATCGACGTACACCTTTTCTTTCAAATAACCCCAAATAAAAAAGTCCAACGGTGTCAAATCACATGATCTTGGCGGCCAATTGACATCGCCATTACGTGAGATAACACGGCCATTGAATTTGTTGCGCAAAAGAGCCATTGTTTCGTTAGCTGTGTGGCAAGTGGCACCGTCCTGCTGAAACCACATATTGTCCACATCCATATCTTCCAATTCGGGCCATAAAAAGTTCGTTATCATCTCACGATAGCGAACACCATTCACAGTACCTGCCTGACCGGCCTCATTTTGGAAAAATACGGCCCGATGATGCCGCCAGCCCATAAACCGCACCAAACAGTCACTCTTTGTGGGTGCATTGGTTTTTCGACAATCACTCTTGGATTCTCATTCGCCCAAATGCGGCAATTCTGTTTATTGACGAATCCACTGAGGTGAAAATGTGCCTCATCACTGAAGATGATTTTCTTCGAAAATTGATCATCCACTGTTGCCATTTCTTGCCACCATTCTGCCCATTCACGACGTTTGGAATGGTCAAGAGGCTTTAGTTCTTGAGCCAATTGCACCTTGTAAGCGTGTAAATGCAAGTCTTTATGCATAATGTTCATCAACGACGAGCGTGAGAGGTGCAATTGTTGGGCACGACGACGAGTTGAGGTGGACGGCTCTTCAGCCACACTATCGCGAACAGCAGCAATATTTTCTGCAGTACGAGCTGTACGAGCATGCACTGGTGTTCTCACATCTTCTACAGACCCGGTTTGCTCGAATTTTTCCACGATTTTTGCGATTGTACGCACATTTGGACGATCAAATTGACCAAAAAAATCACGAAGTGCACGATATGCATTTTGATTTGAACGCCCATTTTCATAATAAGTCTGGATAACTTTAACACGTTGTTGGATTGTGTATCTCTCCATGGTTCAAATTGAGTAAGTCTGAAATAGAGAAATCTCAAATAAAATTCGAAAATAAACTTGGCGTTTAGGTGTGGTTCATATTCAACATCGGCCCTTACAATTTAACCACCCGTTATTTACGTTGATTAAGAATGATAATACATTTATTTATTAATACAATATGTTATTGTTCGAGCAACATTTAGAATGATTATATCTAGTTTTGAGGTCTTGTTATTAATGTTATTAATATTATTATATCGGTAAAAGCGAACGCGGAAAATCGCGACATTTAAAATCTTATGTTATCAAATAAACATAATATATTGGGCATATATATTATTCATTCATAATTGTTTCAAACTTTAACTTAAATTCAAGGACATTTCGATAAATAAAAAGTATAATCAAAGAAGTTTGTTGTAGCCAGGCTACCAAAAAATTACACACTCATACTTTACTGCACCTAATTGTTTAAATCGTGCATATGTTAATCAAAAAACCTTTATAAGTGAAAAAATTATGAGGTTCACAATATCCTTCTTGTAATATTATTTTTAGCGCTTAGCAGAAATGATATATCAAATTTATGTACCTACTTTTTTTTAGCACAGCATAACATTTAAATAAATATGATTTTGATTCAAAATATGCGCATAATTATTAGTTGCCAAAGATTAACAACTATGACGTGTGCTCTCTGTGTCTTCATATTACTTTTGTTGTAAAATTCAGGCCGATATACTCTTGGACGTTGAATGTGATCCACATAGAATGGAACAGTTAAAGCGGATGCTGAAGCGTGAAGTGCAGGATTTCGAGGTTGTGCCTCCGCAGTTGGGAGAAGAATTTCCACCGCCAACACCCCTGTCAGCAGCTGCTAGTTTTGGTAAGCATTTATCACTTATAACTTGAAATTAACAAATAAATAAGTACTGGTTAATTATGAATATAGTGTCAGCTCATAAAGTGAATAAACTGATAAAATTTATCTTTTGGTGATAATTATGAAGGGACGAAACAAGTGACTTGCTTTATGGTAAGCGCAAACCTGAAAGTACTCTGTAGTAGCATAGACCATATATAATACTACGTATAGAATGGACACTATACTTCCCCCACCAATCGAGCCTTCCTCACCCCGCCTCCGATTCTGAGCTGTCGCTGAGCTGACTTTAGGACAGGACGCCCAACTCGCGCACGACGACGTGGCGACAAAGCGTGTCGATTGTACGAGTATTTTTAAACTTGAGAATGGGGAACTCTTGTGCTGTTTACGGTCGCTTATCAACTCAACGACAAAAGGTTTGTTTGTTGTGAATAATGATTGTATATTATACGAGAATGTAATTTTACGTTCATAAATTATTATTGTGATGGTAATTATTATCATTACTAGTATAAAATGTGAACTTGGCATGCTACTTTTTGTTTAGTGTAGGTATCTATTATTGTATAAGTAATGGAGTGAACTGTGAAGTAATGTCACCTACTCAGTTGTGTGTTGCATATTCTTACGCTACGTCTTTGCCAGTTGTTTACTGTGGATTCTTGTGCTTGTAAATTTTTTTGTAGGTATATGCATAGTTTACGAAATCTAACACGACTAATAAAAATATCAATAGATTGTTACCTAACATGTAAGTACAATAATTATTCATACGGTGACAACCTGAGACTTCATGCATACAATTACGCGTGTACAAAAACAACATTTGTGTAGTGTCTGTGTAATAGATAGTTAGAACGCGAAGGTGAAGGGGCCTTTGATAAAACCACCTCTTCCAGTATCAATCACGCATTGAGAAACAGGGGTGTTGATGATAGGGTGAACACTTTCGTCACCTTCATGCTCTCTAAGAGAGCAGCGATTATAGAAACCTCGGGGACAACTCGCTGTCGTGTAACACGAGGATGCCCACAGGGGAGGGGGGGGGGGTTTCGTCACCTCTGCTATGGGTAGTAGTGGTGAATAAACTGGTTGAACTCCTTAACAAAGATGGCATGGTCACAATAGGATACGCTGATGACCTAGTTATAATGGTATCTGGACTATTTGAGGCAACTCTATGCGAAAAAATGCAGAATGCAATTCGCGTAGTCGAGATGTGGTGTAAACGCCATAGTCTATCTGTAAACCCACAGAAGACAGAGTTAGTTATGTTTACACGAAAAACAAAGTTAGGGAATCCCAAACTTCCCACACTGTTTGGAACAAAATTGACCTTAAGTAAGGAGGTCAAATATCTAGGGATTTGGCTAGACAGTAAGCTTTCGTGGGGAAAACACCTGGAACATATCACAACAAAAGCTACAAAAATGATGATGCAAAGCACTCTCTAGTACTTTGCATCAAAATGTTTGCATCAGTAGGGAAACACTGGCGTCTTAAACCGAAGCTCTGTCGATGGATCTACACAGTCATAGTACGACCTGTCCTCACCTACGGCTGCGTAGTGTGGTGGCCACGAACAAGACTGGTGACTACAATAAAGAAACTGCAGCAAACCCAAAGACTGGCTTGCTCGCTGATCAGCAGCTGAATAAAATCAACACCATCAGTTGCCCTTGATGCGATCCTGGGCTTGACGCCATTACATCTTCATATACAGCAAGAGGCGATGGTGGCAACCCTAAGGATAAAGTCAACCGACCAGTGGATAGGCACGGGTCAAATCACAAACCATTGTCGAATACTAGACAGGGCTACAAAAATAATACCCGGATCGAGACAAGGCACTAACAAAATAGCTAGTACCTACCTTGACAACAAGAAGTACAAGCTGGTTACTGAAAACAGCACTACGGCAAACATATCACCGTCATACAATATTTACACAGATGGCGCGAAAAACAAAACAGGTGTAGGCTGTGGCTACTACTCACCGGAACTTGGAATCTTGGACTCAAAAGGACTTTATAAGATGACAACAGTAATGCAATCAGAGGCTATGGGCTTACTGCTAGCTGCGAGGGCGATATTACGTCTAGAATTAACACCCAATTTAAAAAGTAAGCAAGAGGGTAAGCTCCTACTTTCCACTACGGATAGTGCGGCATTAATATATGCACTCAGAAAACCAGTAACCAGGTCTAGAGTTATTGCTGAGTGCCATGCTGCCCTACAAAAATCATCAAACAATTACAAAGTAATAATAAGATGGACGAAGGGACATAACATGTGCCCGGGTAACACCATGGCAGATACTCTGGCCAAAGACGGGACAAAAAAACAGGTATGTGATGACGCAAATAGCCTTTGCCAACCATCAGTAATGCAAATACGAGAACTATTGCGTCTTCACAACGAGAGAGAACTACAAAACCTGTGGGATAAGGAAGAAGACTGTAAACATGCGAAGGCCATGTTTCCAATTCTAAACAAGAAGCTGACAAATAACCTGCTAAAGCTACAGCCGGATGAATTGCGCCCTGTTGTAGGCCTCTTTACGGGTCACTGCAACCTGAACTACTTTTTGCATAAAGCGGGGCAACAGACAGTCCTCTATGTAGACGCTGTATGCGTGAAGAAGAGACCGTGGAGCACGTCCTATTGCACTGTGAAGCCACGGAACAAATAAGTGTTGAAACGGGCCTATGTGAGCCATTCTCACCATCGAAATCCTTATCACCACCACACAAGTCACTGGAGCAGCTATGCCAGCGACCCTGAGTCCTTCTCCGCTACGTTAAGAAGTTGGGATGGCTTGGGTAAAAGCTGGCGGGGGAAATGCACAATACACCCCAAGCGGGACGTCAGTGCAGGACATATCGGCCCCAATTAGAATAAGAATAGTTAGAACGCGGTTTTTGTATAGAGAATGAGTCGAGTGTCCCGGGTGTGGTAGTAAGCTTCTAGAGTGACTGTGTCATTGCAATGCACTCGTAACTGTCAGAAGTTTGTTCTAATATTTCGTTTACTAAGTAATTTCACTAGCTTCCACTTCTTTTAAAGCCGAAATTAACATTACGGTCGTACGTACCAACCAGGATAATGTCTTGCACAAATACCTAACATAATCTAAACACCATATCGGGTTTTAGTCCAATTCCATTAATGGACTGCTTTGTAATATATTCTTCCCAGAATTTTGTGAAAATCACCTCTGCTAAAATACTACCTCGTGGCCTTAACTACTGCAGGTATGCTAGCAAAGATAATGCTTAATTAAAGCAAAATATGAAACTAACTTAAAAATACGATGTCAACTACCACTTTGACAGCTGTCAAATAAAAAATAAATTTCAATCGCCGATTATAACCAGAATATAGAATGAAAATAAAAAAGTAACATCGACTGGTCAATGTAACAGCTGTCTTTTTTTGTCTGGATTTAAATGTGCCATCCGACTGCAGTTAGGGTTGGCTTGGGGATTGCGTGATTTAACTCCTTTTAAAGGTTCGTCATATATTTATCCAAATCAAGGGACTGACTAATGAGTGTCGAATTCTCTTCTGTAACTATACACTTGAAGCTTTAAAGGATATGACACTAAGATTTTGTTACCAGAATAATGAAAACTCCCTTTAAAGAGGAAACGAATGAGGATTTTGAAACTAATACACGTCGTGAAACTAGCCTGCCTGCTATATATATATATATGTTAATGTTTTTTTTTGTATTATATATATATACCAACTTCCCACTCAAAGATAGCCAAAAGTTTAAAAACTCACATAGACCTCTAATGCTCTATTAAAATGTTGGCACTTATTTGGCTTAAAGTATAAGTTATATTGCCCCGTTGGGCAATGCTGCCAGCATGCTGAGCACACTGCGAACTGGTAATGGTCTGGAGCCTACACTCCATTTTTCCTTTATTATATTTGGATATTGACTATGGAGTAAGGAATCGGATAAATAATAATAATAGCTCTTTAATTCAGACTCTGGAATCCATATTACAATGTTATGAGAATGTCAATAAAATACATTTTAAAATTCAATGTTGAAAGTAATTTAATTATAAAAAACATTATAAAAACAAAAAAGTAATAATAAAAAACTGGTTATCTACTTAGGTCACTATATCAACCCAGTGTTTATATGTTGCAGTCTGCATAAGTCTATCTGCCTCACTTGCTCATTGAATGTCCATAAAGCTGAAGACTTAGATAATATGTCTGGGCAATAGGGTATTGGCACGTCACGAGGAGAGATTTATATAACTTAAAGGGTTCCGAGTACGAACGTGGACGGACATAGGAACAAATAGCGCTAAAGGTTGAGTAGATGTACTAAGTGCATAATAATAATGTATTGAAGGTATGAGTACTGCTAAGACAATTTATATAGTGAAGCGCTCGTAGCGAAGTTTGCTGAGCCGTTCTTAACCGATCAGCAAAGTTAAGCAACGTCCGCCGCGGATATGAGTTAGATGGGTGACCGCTAGTGACATTACTGCTGGGCGCTTCCGTGCTTCGCAGGGCACTTTAAGCCGTCGGTTTCGGTTGTTGTCTTAGGATGGCAGTCGTTAAAGCAAAGAAGTAGGGCATTATGCGAATGCCCGCGTGGCTAGCCACCACCCTCAAGTAGAAAATTTGTCGCCAAACACCTAACAGTGTGTTCCGGCAGCTGTCCTTGAGAACCAGTAATTCTAGGTTGGTCTGAACCACATCTTCGACCACATCATCACTTACCATCAGGTGAGATAGTGGTCAAAAGGAACCTATCAGACAAAAAAAAAACAATTATATATATATATACATATATAATAAACTAAACGGAAGATTGATTTATTGACAATGCTACTTCATGTAGGGTAAGGGTAAGTAAGGGCAGACAGCAGATAAGTATGTTTTCATTATTTCCACCCACCGTTCTTTGCCTACCTATGTCTGTCTATATCTATACTCAGCACTTTCTTCCTCTTTATTTAACTTAACGTTATTTTATTGTAGATTTTGGCGAGATGCACTGGTTTCCTCGTAAAATATCTGACTTGGACAGAGCACAAAATGTCCTTATGTACGGCGCTGAATTAGATGCTGATCATCCAGGATTCAAAGATCCAGTTTACCGCAAGCGTCGTGAACAGTTTGCTGCCATTGCTAATAACTACAAATAGTAAGTATCTAAGTGTATTTTTTTTAATAACATAGTGTGTTTTGTAATTAAAGTTATTTATCTTAGAAGGCTTTCTTTAAGTATTGTTTGGTGATATGATAGCTACAGTACTTTTAGAAATTATTGTGGTTTTATGAAAAATATATATTGTAATGTGTACTTTTTTAATTGAGGGCATTTGAAAATATAAGTATGTAGTGATGAATTCACGATGTAATCGTTTCAACGATATTAATTCATTTTGTATAGTTTACATATGCTATAACCATCCTAAAACACAACCGGGACCGATGGCTTAACCTGCCCTCAGAAGCACGGAAGCGCTCAGTAGTAATGCCACTAGCGGTCTCCCATCAAACTCATGACCGCGGCGGACATTGCTTTGCTGATCGGTTAAGAACAGCTAAGCAAACTTCGCTACGAGCGCTTCTAAAATGGTGATACATGGATGAGTGACCGCTCGTGGCATGTCTTCTAAGCGCTGCGGAGGGTACGTTAAGGCGTTAGTCCTGGTTGTTGTCTTAGGATGGCAGTCGTTTTATTATAGTGGAAGGGCATTTTGTGAATGCCCGCCAGGGTAGCTACTACATTCTAGAAAATCTGTCCTCAAGCACCTAAACGTGGATTTGTTACGGCAGCAGTTATAAACTAGTAATTCTAGGTTAACCTAAACAACATCTTCGATCACATCATCACATACATGGTTGGATAGTGGTCAACGGCTAGCTAATCAGCTTTTACGAGAAGAAAATATGTAATTTTTTATTAGTTTCTTTTAAATGAGAAAAAAATGATTTTACAATTCCACACTTTCGACAAGTGTTGAGACGAGTAGCAACCATTAAAAAATGTTTAACCATGTAAAAAGACAAGAATTTCATTAACATAGTTTATGTTTCACAGTTCATATAAGCTCATTTATTTATGTAACGTTCTATGATGCAGTGGTCAACCCATTCCAAAAGTACAGTACACTGAGACCGAAATTAAGACGTGGTGAGTGTTTACTAACTTACTAGTTTAGTTCGTGACTCTCAGATATATTTGACAATTGTTTTCTAAACACGTATAACACTAATATTTTATGCTTCAATGTTGAATTCGTAAATTCATGAGAACAAAAGTAAAAATAGTTCATTATTTTCTACTTAAATAAACTTGCCAAGCTTTCTGCTGGGAACTTAAGTTTTACTGATTAATCGTAAATTGTAATCACTTGGTGAAACAGTCGAGCTGATTGTGTTTTTTTTCAATATTCTCTTTTGAAACCGATAAAAGTCTTTGTGAAGTGGTTTTGAGTACTGATCTTCACTCAAAATTGTCTGGATTGCCGCTTTGTTTATTTATGAAAGCTTTCAATTTATTTCACCGACTTTTAGACTCGATCTGCTTAGGGAAAAAGCCATAGGTTTATTTCCGTTTGTTTGATGAATCTTTTCTATTACAGCCCCTCATTTTGTATTGTTTCTGTTCTGTTTGATCCGGTCCACTTGTTGCGTATACTCTCGGGGAAGCTGTTAATGAATCAATCATAATTTAGGTTGTCGTTTGAGAGGCTTTGAGAAACTTTTCCTAAGCAATTTCCTCGTCGAATATTAGGTACTCGCTTGTTAATAAACTTGTTTGACGTCCATTACAGGGGTATTGTGTTCCGCGAACTTCACAAACTGTACCAGAAGCATGCTTGTGATGAGTATTTGGAGAACTGGCCACAGCTAGTCAAATACTGTGGATACAGAGAGGATAACTTACCGCAGGTATTAAATTATTTATATATTTATATATATATATATATATTAAATTATTTAGAATAAATTATCTTGCCTAGACTCATATTAAAAAGTTGGCATCGTCAAGACCACAATGTCCTAGTTATGAATGAAATTCTATTGTTATCATTATCGCCAATGCCAATGAGTTAATAATTAAATCAATAAAATATATGATTTTATATAACATACAGGTAATCTGCCTGCTTTAAAAAAAATCACTATTAACTAGTCAAAATAACTTTGGTGATTGAAAAAAAGTATTTTTTTTTTGTTTTAGTAACGGCTCAAGCACGAAGTCTACTTGATATTAAGTAGTAACCTCTGTCTATCTAAGATCCGTTTCGTCACAAGTGACGAACTTCACTGCGCCCGTCACACTGAGACATACAGTTGTTGCATCTCGTGTGCTCGTGTTATTTTACTGGCTCTCAAGGACTGCTGCCGGAACACACTGTTAGGTACTTGGCGACAGATTTTCTACTTGAGGGTGGTACCTAGCCAGGCGAGCATTCGTAAAATGCCCTCCCATCTTGCGGTGAAGCTCAAGCAGGCGGTGGGCATCGCAGTCCGCAGTTTAAACAATTTCAACAAATGAACGGCTAATTCAAGCTTATTTAATGCTGCATGCAAAATGCTGCCTTGTTTTACAAACCTACAATAGGTTCGGATCTCGCTCATGATATATTTTTTCCTTTTGTCACTATTTATGCTAAACTGGCATGAAAGTAAAAGTAATATTATTAAAATTATTACGCATATTATATATACTTTATATATTAATTTTGTAATGGGATCTAATATTACGGTAAAATTAAAAAATATTTATGTAAACCGAACTCATGACTGCCCGAATGACGCTATTTTCGCAATTTAACAAACGTGCAGTATTTTCAAAATTCGGCAGTACATTTGGTAGTTTATGAAAAAATTAGAGGTAAAAATTTATTCGTAAGTAACTATCATAATTAGTATTTAGAGATTTTATGGACGTATTAGTTATAGAGATGGGATAGATATTAAATTATAATAATTTTTCATTTGAAGAAGATATTATGTGTTAAACAAGGTTATTAAATGATTAAACAAACTTTCAATAACAAGACAAACTAAAACTTAAGAAACAATGTAGGTAAAATAATATAAAACAAAGTATTAGAACATATATTTTCAGGGTTAGCATTCAAATAACATATTAAAGCTTCCAATTCAAAAGAGACATTTCCTGTTCTGTTTTGGCAGTTTTCCAATTGCCGCGTAGAATATTATCGTAAATTTTGGTCGTCTTTTTTTAGTTGGAGGATGTGAGTGCTTTCTTGAAACGTAAGACCGGGTTTCAGCTTCGCCCAGTAGCTGGTTACCTATCCCCAAGAGACTTTTTGTCTGGACTAGCTTTTAGAGTGTTTCACTGCACTCAGTACATTCGACATTCTTCGGATCCTTTCTACACCCCAGAACCGTGAGTAAAATACTAGAATTACATATATAGCGATGTTAACAACAAAGTTAGTACAAATATATATTTTTTTATGAACCAAGAGATGTAATTGGTATACAAGGGTTACTTATGATAACAAAAAAAAATATTATATAGAAATTTAGATCTATATTTATGTTATAAAGAGGAAAAGTTTGTATTTTTGTATGTAATGAAAAAAAAAACTACTGGACCTATTTAAACATTATTTCAGCATTAGAATTCTACGCTATTCTTGATAAACATAGTTTCTAGAATATATTGAAAACTTACTTAGATATTAATAGTTAGACATATTATACCATAATATGTCATACACATGTAGACATATTATGCTATTATACCATAATATGTCTAACTATTACAGTTATGTCACAATAACTACTTCTTATGTGTTTCAATTTATATTTTTTGTTAAATTGCCGTGCGAAGACGGGGCGTGCCGTTAGTTATTAAAATAATGGATATGTTTTATTCGGAGCATTAAAGTTAAGTAGTTAAGTTAACAAAATTACTTTGTAGGGTATTAACAGCATTTTATTATCTACAATTTATAAATTGCTAATTTCAGGGACTGCTGCCATGAGCTTTTAGGCCACATGCCGCTGTTAGCGAATCCTAGCTTCGCACAATTCTCCCAAGAGCTAGGCTTGGCTTCTCTGGGTGCTTCCGATGAAGATATTGATAAATTGGCAACAGTAAGTAAGCGCATCACAAACTAAATTAAATGCTTTTTTCTGAACTACAAATATAGACTATGATGTTTAAATTTACTTTGAAACTTTTCACGGCTGTCTAGTCTGCGCATGGAGGAGTTATGATATCAAGTAATCGTCTATCAAAACAACACGTCTGTTTTCGTAATAAATGTTTCCATTTCTGCTGTAAACATACATGTAAATGTGTTTTACGACTCTTTTATTAAGATTTTTTTTAAGAATATCTGAAATATCTAGATGTCATAAGAAAACTAAGGATGTAATTAAGCCAAATTTTTATGCAAATAAACACAACTCGTATATGGTCTCAGAAATATAATCCTCTAAAATTTCATCCCTTAATACCAAAACGATCCGATCGGCCCTCTAAAATTTTGATAGATACATTCGGTTCCTTGTAAAACTCTTATAAATAATTTTGTTACTCAATTAAGGCACTAAAGTGACTCCTCTCAAATATAAGCTAACAACATCTACGACCACATCATCACTTACCATCAGGTGAGATAGTGGTCAAAGACTAAGCTAGCAGCTATAAAAATATAAAAAATTAAAATACTACATATATAGTGCATGTTCAGAAAACCTAAACTCAAATAAAAAAATATATAAGTAATTAAATATTCTAGGTAGTAGATTGTGGTTTTAAATAAGATTGGTATAGTACCATACGAGTATAGCTATCATAGGTGTAAGTGGTTGATTAATGAATGGTTTGTCGTTCTGACTTGTATCACGTAAAATTACGTTTTAGTATATCGGAATGTAATATGGATATATTTTTTATATTAATTATTAAAAATTCTACAAACATATTTATTCAAACTGATAAAAGTTCCACGTGTATATTCTACAAATCAGAAAAAATGGTGTTTAGAAAAGAGCACTGCAATTATGTCAATTTTAATCTCGGCTTTGTAAATGACAGTAGTAAAGAAACAGCAAAAACCCATGATATGTAAGTACAGTAGTAAATATGTGCCTGAAACGGGTACGTGAATAATGCTATTGGGTACTTCATCTGTGTAGCTCTACTTTTTCACCGTCGAGTTTGGGCTGTGCCGCCTCACTGATGGCACTTTCCGGGTGTACGGAGCTGGTTTGCTGTCTTCAGTAGCAGAACTAAAGCACGCTCTCACCACTCCTGACAAGATCAAACGTTTCGATCCCGACATCACTGTTAATGAAGAGTGCATCATCACCTCATATCAAAATGCTTACTACTACACCGACTCCTTCGAAGAAGCTAAGGAGAAGATGAGGTTAGTTTTCAAGGAGTATGTATTTATTGAACATATTTTGACGAATGACAGGTTTTTATAATATAAAAACTTAGTTTAGGTATTTATATTAGTTATTATAATAGTGAAATCAGAAGTGGTGCCCAAAATCGGATATAGGTATCTATTTTAAAGTGAATACCGGTCGGTTACATAACCTATCTGTTATAATTTTGTAAACTTATTAAATAAACGCACGAAAATACTGTTTTAAATACCTTTTGAAATATATAGGCAGAAGAAATAATCTTAGTACCAACCTTATGAAGTTTAAATTTTACATTTGTATGAATCTGGTGGTAGTTCTTCAGAAGGTGCTGCTACAAGTTATGCTTTCGTCGTCTCTTACGATGACGTGAAGATATTAGGGGGTGCCATTCTAGTCCGACACCCCGCGGGGCATACACGGAGTGAGCTATATAAAAGCAGCCTAGAATAGATTTTTAATAATTTGTTCCCAAAGAGCAGAACGGAACCGTAAATAGTTATATCCATATGTTATTAGATCTTGTACAGCTTGTATACGGAAAATATATAACCTAAAACCTAAAAATATAATTGTAAATTTCAGAAAGGATTATTTAGGGGTCCAATATATAAAAAGTTATCAGCGTTTTGATCAGAATATTTAGGTACTTTTATATAATATTATGGAGCATATAAATTGAATTTATTGCATGGTGGTATGGCATTATGCGGGCTAGCTACCACCCTCAAGTAGAAAATCTGTCGCCAAGCACCTATCGGTGTGTTACGGCAGCTGCCCTTGAGAGCCAGTACTTCTAGGTTAGCCTGAACAACATCTTCGACCACATCATCACTTACCATCAGGTGAGGTAGTGGTCAAAGGGTAACCATCAGTCAAAAAAAAACAAAAAGAAATACATTCGTAATGTAGAAGCACGTAAGTAAGTAGTAGACGAGATTCAAGTCACGCGAGGCCATTTCTTTGAATTCTTTAGTATTAATGCTCAAAGTTAATGTAAAGCCGTAGTTTATATCTCATTGCATACATTTTGAATATTATCAAATTGCGTCTAATAGAAACGTGGCACCCGATGCAAATCAGTCGATAAACATATTTCATGGAATTCATACGGTGTGCATCGACTTGGGACTTGTCAGAAATTTGTATGAATTTGGGTACGAGTGCATAAATGACAGGAAACGGGCAGCATATTGGCCATTGCATATTATACTACTTAGTTAACAATAGCACATACCCAAATATATTATGTGAAAATATGTTGTTTGGTTTGTTGATTAGTCATTATTTTATTTTACGCTTCAACGGGCAACAGTAGACGTGAATTTAAAAAAAAACATAGGTAGATTTAAAACCTGAGACTGACTTAGTCTGCTTTATATCCCGAAAAATGTACCATTTCCTGTATAGCAATAAAAATGACTTGAAATAGTGTTTGCATTTATTTCATTATTATTTTCATCTGAATGTCATTCTGATGTTATACCAATGTTTCAGGTTGATGTTTGTAATAGTTTCAAACGAATGCTGTGATTCTCTGTCTTAAGCCTCGCTGCAGTTAAATTGGTTCCGCGCTCTTGACCTGTATAATGAAATCAGCATAGTGGTGTTTCGATCAAAATACTTCAGCACTTTTATCACTTATAGTCTGAAGGGATTGCAATACCGCCCATACTGAACTTTTTTTATTTATCGCTTACAATACTCCGCACCCTTTAAATATAAATAATCGGGTGGAGCGTATAGATTAGGGATGCCCAAAAAAGTGTATTGTATCGATATATCGCATCGTAACTGTATCGAACTTGGTTGTATCGATACGCGATATTATCGATTTCCTTTGTATCGATATATCGTATCGTAACCGTATCGCATGCCTTTCAATTAATATGCGATATAATGAGTATATATCGTGCAAAGGGTTATTTTTTTAGCAGTTTTACTATATTCTTTTATTTTTTTAAAAGAAACAAATAATTATATGTATATAAAATAGTTTTAATCAACAAAAAAAACACAATTGCCATTGATCAGCATTTAAACAACGCAAAAATAATAATTTTGATAAGCGCTGTGAAATTAACCTATTACGGCTTAAGGAGAACATAAACTAAACATTTATTATTCATATTTGACGGTACTACAAAGTACAAAGATTTATTTAAATCTACCTCCAAGTCTAAACAAAAGCCGGCTGTTCTTGTTCCATAAACAATTTTGTCGACGTTATCATTCTCTTATTACTAATAACAATATATTCAATGGCACTGTCTATTATCGTTTAGTGATGATGTAATAGGAACTTTAAAATTATACAAATTAATCACCGACACAGTTTGATACGATACGGTAATGCGATATTTTTATAAGAATGCGATATATCGAAGCGTATCGTATGGTCAAAATATCGCATCAAATATCTCTATATCGTATAGTGCTGTATCGATATTTCGATATATCGTATCGTAACGGGCATCCCTAGTATAGATGTGGTATATGGTAAAGGCTTTTACCACCTTATTTGAAAAACTAGTCAACCTGCGGCTGACAAAGATACGACAACTTTGCTAAACATTAAGATGAAAATATGAAAATCTGACCGTTTTCCTCAACAGGTTCTGTGTTGGCCATAAAATGAGAAATTAATTACATTAGGTTTAATCACATTACATTAATTTATTATTATTATTATCCGTGTAACAATTTCACATATGTATCTTCGAGCCGTTCTATACATAGAACGGCTGTTCGAGCAAGTTTCCATGTCAATCCCAAGGCCAGTGTCACCGACTCTTTCAACTTTGCTGTAGACTTATACTAGGAGTCTGGTATTTGTCTGTTGTTTACAAAATTTTTATATAAAATTTTGGAAACATTGCAATCTTGTTTCAGAATTTTTAGACTGGAAAAATCAATTGGACACATGCTTGCACTTAAAAAGTTCATACAAATTTTCACATATTTTTAAGAATTAATATTTAAAAATATTACGTTTTAATTCGTTAGGCATACAAAGTTTGAGTCCGCCCTATACTTGGCTACTTTTTATTATTTAATGTTACACAGATTCCCACTTCGTCGCTGTGACTCTGATAAAGTTAAAACGATACTTCATCTCATTAATCTATGCCTATCTGCATTATATCACTGGACCTGTCAAAGTATTAACTACATATAATCATGCAGAATCACTTGTGTGTCTATTTATGGCGCATCTCTGAAACATCGTGGTTAAATATCGAACGGAATGTGTGTGTCGAAACGCAACATGCTGAAATGACGCCACATGCCGCTCCAATCTGGGAACGTAAATTATACAGCTTTTGTAACGAACAGGTGCACAATGTACCGCGAATAATGACGTATTATGCTAAATTAGGGCCTGTTTAGTGTGTTATTTCTGGGTCTACACTGAGAAGAAACATTCAGCCAACTAGAATTGAATGCATTGTAGCCAGTGGAAATAAAAAAGGAATCAGCCAAACTTCCAAAGAAAACTTGCTTCCGAGAACATTTTACTATTCTTGTGGTATTAGGACAATGAAGTTTCTTTTATTCTGTAGAACTTTCTGAAGATTTTTCATTAGACTGTGGCTGATTATGCACTATACCCACCTGGCGTTAAGATAACCTCTACTCACATATATCACATATTCGTCAAAAGTGACCAACTGCCCATCACCCAGAGACATAATGTTATTAAGTCTCACGTACCTTTAATTTCACTGGCACCGATACGCTTCAAACTATCAGCAATAATTTGCTGAATGCTTGGCTGAAGAAAGAGATTACAGTATTTCCTCACAAAACTCACTCACAAAGTGGTATTACTGGTACTAAATCGCTATATTACTACTATCTCGTATTAATGTAAACGAAAAGAACACCCGAGAGGTTTGCATCGCCTCCATTATTCAGGTTAGTTACTATTGACCACGTTTACGAGCAACACCATCTAGCGCGCTTGTCAGCCAATCTACGTTTAGTTATGAACATATAACTAAATGACACTACCTTCGCTCGTCCCAGTCGGTATCGACATCGATGGATCCATCAATTTAGGTATCCACAATCAATGATAAGAGGCAGATTCAATTACCAGCTTCCGATTTCCCAACATTGTATTTGTAGTAAATTGGAATAACCAATAACCCAATAAGAAATTAAAATGGAATACGAAACACTATTTAGTTATGGTGTTACGAAATTGGGATATAAGCCTATTGAGCCTGTGATATCTATCTTGGTGCCTTCTTCAGGAAGTAATATACTCTCATGTAATCAGTAGCACAATACCATTCTTTTGGAACCACCACACATAAGAGAAATTAAAAAGTATTCATAGTGAGAATTGTGCATAGTTTTTTTTTGTCGCAGTTGCATCACAGTTTGGTAATTTTAAAAAAATAGAATCTTATGATGGCATAATAACTAAATTATTTTAGGTATGACCATCTGCAAAGCAAAATCAGATTTTTATAACAGGATAGGCGTAAACAGTACACATACACGTATCTTGTATGAAATAACTTAGGGATATGGTTACAATAACCAAAAGTTTGTATAGATATACATGGCAGGATGGTTATAATCCCCAAGGAGCTTGGTTTGACATCGAAAGGCCGTTTAAATAAGTAACAAAATTGATTAAATTATTCTAAAGTTGATGAATGAAGGAGCTTTGTTCGATCATATTGTACTGAAGTTAAATACTTGGTGAAATTATCTAGAATGTTCAGTTTAATCGTATACTTTTCACATAAAGATACGTAATTTTTGATTTCAGGGCTTTCGCGGAAAGTATCCAAAGACCTTTTGGCGTACGCTACAATCCCTACACACTGAGCGTAGAAGTGCTCAGCAATGCGCAGAAAATAACAGCTCTGGTGCGGGAACTTCGCGGTGACATATGCATCGTGTCATCCGCTATTAAGAAGATCTCTGCTCAAGACTCCACTTTAGATGTCGAGACTATTGCTAATATGCTGCATACTGGATTACAGGTACTATTCAATATTGCTATACGACACCATGTATCTAGGGTGATAGTGACTGTTCCCCTGGCAAGCTTTGAGTTCCTGTTTTGAATCCATGTGAAAGGAAATAATTGAGTTGAATTATATACTCAACTCAATTATAGGAGTATACATATCTTTGGAAATCATAGAGAGTATGTAATAGTTATAAAAAATTTCATCGTTAGAATGTTTTATTGTCATGCAGATGCTTTGTTTTTTAAATATTAGGTCCTTACATATGAAATTGGCGTTTTTCGTACTGGCCACTTTAATCACGAATTTCTCCTCTTTGGTAAGGAATTCCAAATTCAAATTTGTACAGCTATAGACTCATGTATTTGTGCTTCGATGATCGTCATTCATTTGTTTTTTTTCTTCTGTTTTTTTCTGTTTGCGTCACTCATTTTACAAAATGGAAAACCTTAAATATCGCATTATTTACGAGTACGAGTTCCGCCGTGGCACTAGTGCTGCGGAAACAACTCGAAGGGTGAATGATGTGTATGGCGGTCGTGTTGCAAAAGAAAACACAGTTCGTTTTTGGTTCCAACGTTTTCGTTCTGGAAATTTCGACCTGCAGAACAAGCCCCGTGGACGGCCTGAGACTCAAGTTGATAATGAAGAGTTGAAGGCTATTGTGGAAGCGGATCCATCGCAAACCACGTCCGAGTTAGCTGCAGGCTGCAATGTTAGTGATAAAACTGTTTTAATTCACTTGAAGCAAATTAGGAAGATTAAAAAGCTTGAAAGGTGGGTACCTCACGAATTGACTGAAACAAACCGGCAAACGCGCGTCGACTGCTGCGTTACATTACTAAACCGGCACAATAATGAAGGTATTTTAAACCGAATCATTACCTGTGATGAAAAATGGGTTCTTTACGATAATCGGAAGCGCTCAGCGCAATGGTTAGATCCTGGCCAGCCAGCCAAATCCTGCCCCAAGCGAAAATTAACCCCCAAAAAGTTACTTGTAAGCGTTTGGTGGACTAGTGCCGGTATTGTTCATTACAGTTTTTTCAAATCTGGCCAGACTATTACGGCTGATGTCTATTGTCAGGAATTGCAAACTATGATGGAAAAGCTAGCGGCTAAACAACCTACTGCTGCTTCACGACAACGCTAGACCACACACTGCGCTACAGACGGCTACTAAATTAGAAGAGCTTCAATTGGAAAGTCTAAGACATCCTCCGTACTCCCCGGACCTTGCTCCAACAGATTACCATTTTTTTCGAAATTTGGATAACTTCTTGCAAGGGAAAAAATTCAACTCCGATGGGGCAGTCCAAATCGCCTTCAAAGATTTTATTGATTCCCGTCCGACTGGTGTTTTTAGTAAAGGGATCAATGAACTACCTATGAGATGGCAAAAGTGCATAGAAAATAATGGTTCATACTTTGATTAATTTAATATATTATATTAAAAAATATTCGACTTTTTGTTCCTCCCATACAAAACGCCAATTTCATATGTAAGGACCTAATATATATATATATATATATATATATATATATTTAGCATTTTTATAATTGCAAGCCCTAATTATATAGTTTATAATAATAAAATATAAGTGAAATAAAATAAAATGCTAACATATAATAAACATCAGAATTGATATAAAATTGCCGAACGGCTTATAGACTGCGGTGCCGCAGATCCATGGTTCGAATCCCACCGCCGGCTTGAGCTTCAACGCATGGTGGAAGGGCATTTTGCGAACGCTCGCATGGCTTGCTACCACCCTGAAGTAGAAAATCTGTCGCCAAGCACCTAACAATGTGTTAAGACAGCAGTCCTTGAGAGCCAGTAAAATTACAGGCACATGAGACTCAACAACTGTATGTCTCAGGGTGACGGGCGCAGTGCAGTTCGTCCCTTGTGATGAAATACATCTGTTATAGGCAGTGGTCACCATTTAACATCGGGTGGGCTTCGTGCTTGTTCCGTCACGATAACATAAAAAAGTGTCTATCAAAGGTAAATTTAGCTGCATCATATATTAAACGCCTATAAATAATTGCCATGCCATAAAAACAACGCATATCATGAACAGTATTGGGTGGAGGAAAGTCGGTAAGGGCTCTAATCTTGTCCTAAGAGGATTTAATACCCTCTGGTCTGATTTACAATTTTATGAAAAACTTTCGGTGTTGAGAACACAAGGTAAGACAGCAAACTCATGTTGCTTACTAACCTTGCCCGTAAGACATTGTAAATCCACAATGAACAAACTTATTGTGGAATTAGAGTTAGAAATCATATTTATTATAAAGCTTTCGTAATTCTAACTATAACGTTAACTACAGCAACTACGTTGAATCAACTCGAAACGCCGTTGTATTGTGCAAGGCATACAATGTTTATGTCTAAATGTTTTGCTAGCGAATAACATACCTTTGATCATTGGATCAAAGGATTTATAATTAGATATTTTTACCAATTCACGTTCTTAGCTACTGCGTTTGGTTTCGTTAGCAAAAGAACATCTTTATCGAATGATACTCTTGCTACATTCCTATTTGTGGGTCATAGTTGCAATTTAAACACCACTCGATCTTAAGAACATATTATTTGATATCATGCTAGCATAAAATCTTACAAATCTCTGTTTTATGATCTTATAATAA
This sequence comes from Plagodis pulveraria, assembly GCA_963890685.1. Classification (NCBI taxonomy): domain Eukaryota; kingdom Metazoa; phylum Arthropoda; class Insecta; order Lepidoptera; family Geometridae; genus Plagodis; species Plagodis pulveraria. Next base: position 13,872,499 of record OY982949.1, on the reverse strand, counting down.
AGACAATATTAGGTATATTACCTATATACCACTTATTTTGCCTCATATTTTTTATTCCAGCCGTGCTATTTTTTTACCGGATATTGTTGTCAATAGCGTCTCAAATCGACCCTGTTGTCAAATGTCTCGAAATGGGGCCGGCTGACTTAGTTCAATTTTACCCCAAGAAGGCAAAAGTTTGTTCGTTTTTACCGCTAAATAGTACTACTAAGATAGTTTCCTCGTCTTCTGTTTTCTTTTTTCGTTTCCGTCATCTTTGTCGTATCCCTGCGCTTTGACACTGATAAAGGTGGCAGAGGGGGGCCTCTTGCCACCATTATCAGTGTAATCGGAATACTTGGCGTTGACATATTGAACGCCGTTAAATTTTGCTGCACCTAAGTTAGCCGCTAAGAAGCTTGGTGAGTTTGGAAAGGCGAACGAAACTTTACGTTGGCTCATCATCGGCAACTTTATTAGGCTCTAACTAACTCTGGTCGAGAGCTCCTCCGTACTAGAATCTTCCGTTTGAGCGGATTCTACGCAAAGCGGCTCGATTCATCAAAGATCAAACTCTCTCCGATCTGCTCGAAGTTTTGGCACTGCGTAGAGATATTGGATTAATTTGCATCTTTTATCAAATCTATCACGAGGTATGTTTCGAGGAACTGTTTGGTTTAACAAATGCAGCATAACTGCAGCTGCCACAATGTCCAAATTGGGCAGCTGCTGCTGGGCAGTCGCGGGTTTTAATCCGGCCAATATATTTAGAAATAAATTATGAACGTCAAAAATTCATAATTTTAATAATGGTTGTGTTAGGTACACAACAATTATAAAAAACATAATTGCATACATCTATACTTGTGTATACTAACTAACCGATGATTAAAATAGATATAGCCTTTATTACTAAATAGATGGACTGGATCAAGAGTATCTTTCTTAACTTAAATAGTACTATTGATAAAGTATATTTTATTGAATAGTAAATTTAGTATCATTATTTTATATTTTATTACAAAATTATAGCGAGAGAAAAAAATATAGACATGTGCGGGATTCGAACCCGCGTGCAATCCACCCCTACAGCCGAGGTATGCTCTAACCGCTAAGCCAACATGATATAATTTGTCCTTTCGTTCTTAAATATCGTATGGTGATGGAGCGACGTCTATGGTTCAACTTACTTTCTACTACAAATAAGACCAATTTTTGTGAGATTATATGTTATGAAAAGATTCCCAAGCCAAAGCGTTGTAAAATATGTTGTAATTTCTTTGTTCACACATGTTTGCTCTATAAAAGAAGACATGTTGTACGTACCTTACATGAGATAAGGGTAAGAAGATGACGTTTAATAAAGCACATATTTTTTTAATTACCGATATAATATTAATAATAAAATAATCATTTACAGTTAAAAATGTATCAAACGTTTCTGAGAACGACGTTTAAAACAAAATTTGTCACTTATATTGAGTTTAATTAAGTCAGGATAAGGTATACATGTACCAGGAACACATGAATATGAAAAGTAACATCACATAAACGAACGAGATCTGGTGAATCATCCGCATTGCGACATAATATACTAAGAGCATGACAGCCAATGCTGTACGCATTACCTACCTGTGTTTTGAAGTAGTTAAAAGTAAGAGTTTACGTAGTAAAGTTTATATGAACGCTTAACTAATTTATTGAGAAAATTTTAAGGTTTTGAGATTTATAAAATAGATGAAATAAGTACTTCTGATATGCAACACTGATAAAATAGTTTGCGTGAAATAACACATAAGTGCATGTCCAACCGATCCTCTTCAGAATGTATTATTTTGAAGCGATGTTGGCCAAGCGGTAATAGCTATGGGCTGCCGTGCCGCAGGTCCCTGGTTCGATCCCCACCACCTGCTTGAGCTTTACCGCATGGTGGAAGGACATTTTGCGTTTGCCCGCCTGGCTAGCTACCACCCATTGAAATTACAGGCACATGAGACTTAACAACTACGTCTCAAAGTGACGGGCGCAGTGCAATTTTTGACTTGTGATGAAATGCATCTGTTATAGGCAGAGGTTAGTCCGCTTAACATGAGGTGGGTCTCGAGCTTGTTATGTCACAATAACATTAAAAAAAGTATTATTTTAATAATAATATAACAATTTTTTTTATAGTAATTTTTTTCGTATTATTTTGTTTGTGTATGCCTTCATTAACAAAATAATATGAGCTATGTACGATACTGCAGCTGCTACAGTATTTGTCGATGAGTTGCCGGTCCTCACGGACCCAACGTCTCTACAGCAAGTAATATAGTATAATAATTGTATTATATTATTATTATACTTTATTACTTTTAGGTGATTGAAATTCAAAAAATATTGTAATAAATTGAGTACGATGTTCTTATAATTTAATTTCAATTCCATACTAGTAAACGGGACTCGTCGGTTCGTCCGTCTGACTTTTCAAGGGTGTATCCTTGTAAACATCAAAGGCAGCTGGTTGATGTTTTCATAGAAAAGTATTCTATTATTCATCATATACAATGTACGCTCTCATGGTTTCTTTTAAAAATTACAATACTAAATGTAAAAGAAGGTTCCCATAGAGAAAATCTGTTTTTATTTAATATGTTAGTACGTACATGCATCAAACATGTTGTGATTTTGGTCAAATATCTTACGTATGTATAATGATGATATGATATATTTAAGTATATAAAATAAAAATCGGCCAAATCTGAGTCGTACTACCGATAGTGAACTCGAGCTGTATAAAAATACGAATTTTGGTATATTCTGCGATGATACGGGACTATTGGTGTGCGAGTCCAACTTAAATTTGACTGATTTTTATTTACTTTAAAATCTTATAAAAATACGTTACAAAATTTAAAAAAAAACTGTTTTAAAAACTATATATAAAAATATGCCGGTGCACTAATGATTTTTAAAACCTACTTCCATCCAAGATTTAAATGTTATCTGGTCTACAATTGTACCGTAGATCAATTGCAGAATTAAGGTGTTTGTCAAGAGTTACACCTAAAAGTGTACGTCGTATAATATAGTTAAATACATATTTTTGATGTTATCTTAGGTTTCAGTACAGTCACCCCGTGACCACGATCACTGCAAAGTGTTTTACAAAAATAATGATAAATATACGCGATTTAAACGGTTTAAAGTTGTTTAATTAACATACATATTTTTAGTTCTTGAATGAACTGACACTTGAAAATAATATATACTGGTGAGGTAACGGCAGTCAATGTTCTAACCTGTCAATCATGTTAAATATTATTGTTTGTTACCCTTCACTTCAGGTACTAGAGCATTCTTTTTATAAATAACGTACACTACTGTTTCTAAAACATTCAACAATCCGCCAAATAAACCTAGACCGTGTGAATTAAATAGTACTTCGAAACCGGCTACGGCTAAAACTCTGGTATGCATCCGTTCCTTTTACATAATATATGAAACCACAGAAAATTTCACACGCGACCGCGTTACATATACCGGAATAAAAACCGATGCTGTACATATCACTTTTTGTTACACTGTCTCCCTTCCGCACAGAAACGAACGATCATAATGGCATTATTGAGTAGTCAAATGAAGACATTATTTTATGTATTGAGCACAAACAATCCTACGGCCCGCCTGATGGTAAGCAACTACCGTCGCCTATAGACATCTGCAATATATTATTACTGTCAAGGACTCTGTTAATCCCTTGTTTAAACCCCCCATGTCATAGTTATGAGGAAAGACCGAATAAGGTTGGTTGTTCCACATTTCAGCGATATGTGGCAGAAACGACCACTTAAAACGGACGATGCGGGACGTCCCATTCTGCAAAATGTGAAGATGAGCATTAAGACTGTGTTGAAACGTGCAGTGGTAAAATTGGTTAGGTGGAATAAAGTCCAAGAGCTCGGCAGAATTCCCCATTGTACAATCGACACACAGTACAGACATATCCCTTTTACGCTTTTATACGATAGTAACAGAGTAGAAATACTCAAAGGTTAACTCAATACATTAGGACTTAAACAGACATTAAATATACTAATTACGTGTGTAGATATATATTCACGATTTTGCTCCATACATAATTTATTTGAAACATGGCCCAAATATTTTGTTGGCGTCGTTATAATTTTATGTTCATAACAACATAGTCGCTTCTGAAACGTGTAACGAAACTCATCGGCTACCCAAGTATCGAGTTATTTTTATACATCGTTGACTAATGTTCTCTATATTTTATATCAGGTGGAGAAAAGTCCCCAGAGCGCGTCTGGAGGAAGCTCGCCGAACTCCGAGCGCGCTGCGTCGCCAAGGCCTGACACGGCGAACTAGAAAGATTAAAATAATCTCCTAGTACCTATAAAGTACTTACGTAAACGTTTTTCTCACAATTAACTGTTATTTACAATATAAAACCTATAATGTGTAATTATATATAATATAAAAGATGTATTATGAAAGTAGCGTAGTTTTTTGGAAAAAAATATAACATTGTCGCTTATTTACCAAAAAAAATGTATTTTACTAATGGATTTTACTCAACATATTTAAAACTTTACTAAATATCTTTTCACTTTGGTTTTAATGGTATTTCATCACAATCAACTCATATAGATGTCTATTATATTGATTAAAATGGTCCAGTTTTAAAATATTTATTTTAACTGCTAAGGGCTATGTGGTTACGTCACAACATGTATTACTTTGTATTGATACTTAAATCAAATATGTCAACATCATAGTATAACCTATTGTTGTTTCTTCTCTTAAATGTGTAATAAATAGGTAGTCAGTAGTATGAGTCTTCAACTCAAGTAGGTACTCTGTGTTAAAATGACGAGCTGTTCTGTTCATCAAGAAATATCTGCTTAACTTAATCACATATTTATGCTACATGTTTACGAAATGTTAAAAGTAGTTTCAAACTTGACTTATACTCGTGTAAAGTATCTTAAATAAAAGATGTCAAAAATATTGTTCTATTTTTATATTCGTCTTACTTAGATATTTTATATATTATATCTTATATATATTATCTTATCTTACTTACGTGAGTTATTAGTGTATTAAAATACATTAGTAACGCACGTATTCTAATTTTAACGTTATAATAAGCGTCAGCTATATATGCAGTATTTTTTTAATGTCGTCGGTCCGAATATAAGCCGCTGGTTAACCTGATGGTCAGCGAACGCCACCACCTATGGGTTTCTATGAACTGTGACATAATTATCACGTTTACGTTCCGCACTCTTTTGACCATTTTAGGACTCTGTTAATTCGCGTTTTGAGCGTCAGGCTGTGTGCCCGAGTGCCATGTTGTGTACTATACTCCCCTTTAAATCTTTCTGTGGAAGTCGTACGAGGCGATGAAGGTGAAAACTAGGAGAACACACGGTATGTGACTTCCATGAGTCGATACCTTCATCGAAAATGTAGTAAAATTCCTATCGATATGTCGTATCGAGTTATTAAGATATTTATCACTATGACAATTCATGCTGCTAGTATGCAATATATCGTACTAGCAGCATGTATTATGCAAGATTCCATGCATAGCATAGGCGATAACACAGAACCTTGCAGAATTTATGAGAATACTGTTAGAGCATGAAACGTCGACAACGATCTTAATGCTGCGATCAGATAACAAGCTGGCGAACCAAGTGCATAATCCCTCGTGGATGGATAGGATAGGATGGTAAGCCAAAGTTAGGACAGGGGTACTTTGTGCCATAACCGATCAAATACCTTTGCAGTATCCAGACTAACTCCACTCCAATACTAAAACAACTCTGGTCCCTCTCCTCTACTCTCAACGACTTCAGCCAGCAGTGAGTGAAGTAATAAAATGTTACAAACTTGTCATTATTATGCGTAATACAATTAAAAATAATATGAATATGCATAGTAAGTGCCTAGTTTGTGAAGTGTCAAAAGTGTCAATTTAAGCAAGAAGCAGTCAGGAGTCTAAAACGATGACACATACGCTTTATAGGCTCGTCCATACTTATGCAACCAAACTCTGTAAAAAATACTCATTACATTGTTTTATTGTCTACCAACTGCAAAATTTATTAAAGAATACACAAAATCATGGTCAAGCTATGCGAAGCTTCACCGCTTACTATAGTTTGTACCAGACCTGGCTTTGTATTGATAGTATTAGGAAATCACAAGTGTTGAAAAAGAAACAACAACGTCACAATCTAGTAATTAATATAAAATCTAACAAAATAATTATAATAATATTTATATAGATATTATACCTACTAGGTATTCAAATATATGATTATATACAAAAACAATAACTATGTAAAGTTATGTACTGAATAATAGGGATGCTGTATAAAAGATTATCTCTCTTGAAACCCGTAACTAACGAAGATATAACTCTGTCAATAGCTGAAATTTTGTCACTATTGTCTGCGTAGGAGTAAAACAGAGGCAGCGATGGTGATGCCCGATTAGTTTGGGTAAAACCCGAAAGAAAGCTTAATAACACAATACTATAACGTAAATCGAAACTAACTTTTCTTATCCCTTTTGATAAGGTTTTGGTATTTTATTGTTATACCTTTTGACACATTCGTAGATAAATAATTAAGATATTTACGTTAAAAACGTAATTTAGAGTCAACTTTGCAATTTTATTTACAGCGAGAAATTTTAATGATTGACGTTTTTCGGACTTTTCTGGGCCTTAGTAAATATTATCAATATTAGCATATAATTTTCTTGCTGCTACCAACTAAATATATTTTGGTCAAAATCTGCGTTCAAGTAAAGCTATTTAGCAATTGTTAGCGTTTTAAATTGTGGTTGTATTAACCCTCATTGAATAAATCAACCAATGTTGGTACTGAGCTATTTAGCATTAAAAATAAATGCGACATGATGTCATCTTGATTTTGGGAAACATACTAAAGTTTCTAAGCCGGCAACCACGAAACGTAAACTGTGCTATAAACGAAACCTCGGGTATGAGGTATCTTCAGTAAACATTAATTTAATGACTTGCAGTTAAAATAGAACTGATTTAACAATGTTAATGATAATTTAGTGACCATAAAATGTATCGATAACGTTATAAAACTAAACAGCGCAGTCTTGGCTCCTAGCCAAGCACGAAATACGTAAAGTACAGATTGGTAAAAATCATAGTGCTGGTATCATTCGGATTTCGGCCTCTCCCGGGGACCATCAAAAGTTATCATTGCACAGTTATTCCGGTTCTAGCGAGAACATTTCAGAGGTTTAGGCAGTTTGCCAGAGCATGAAAATATTTTTTTAGTAAATGACGCCATTATCCAGGTTGAATGATAGAATTAAAGTATTTTTCAATGGTTTGCATAAGAGGGTTAGTGAAAATTATGTAACATTATATAATATCTTTCCATTTATACATTTTGTTACAGGACAAAATATTCATATTGAGCGAGAATATCGACGACCAAGTGGTTAAGGCACCCCGGGCATAAAACCGAGTGTTGCGAGTCGATTCCCAAAAAAAAAAATTGTGGTCATAAAATGTGCAAATCTGATATTTGTTTAGCATGTAATAAACCGTAATGTGTTTGGAAACCATATTAGAGCATTAAATTAAGTAATATCGTTTTTAAAATATGGAAGACTGAGAGCGAAGGACGGAGAGATCTCGTTTCTCATGTGAGTGAGCGAAACAGAACTACGCAATATTTAAATAGCGTGGTCGACTTTTGTAATGTAATATGAAATTACAAATGAGCTTTTTAAAATCGGTAAACATATTTTTTGTACTGTATCCCATCCCATATATAATCATTAAAAATAACTACTATATAGACTCAAAACTTGAAATAATAGCGCTGTATTCATATTTTTTTCTATTGGAAAAAATAATATGGAGTCGTGTTTTCAAAACAAGGCATAGTATTTGTCATATCATTTAGTATATTATATAGTATAATTCATATCTGAAAATTAACTCTTTCAAAAACATGTTAAAAATTTGCCCTTCGACGACTCACTTTGCCCAAATGTTTTTAATAACGCCTTATTTACGCCTTTTATAATTTTATTATGTGTAACTTTGAATTCCTCGTAATAGTTATTTATTTTTCTCTCGCAGTCTGGAAGAACGACTTGTAAATTTTGGTTGGATTAGTTATGGTTGGCAAATTTTCCCAGCAAATTATTTGCGATAGCATGAGTCCTGGCTGTAGTAATGGAGTGATGCCAGAAAAACATTTTAATCTTTTTTTTCACGGTCATTTACATAATTAGTATTTTTACTTACAAGTTCCTTTAATTTTATTGTATTGTTATGGAGCACGCACGACACCCATCTGAAGTTAAGCGGTAACCTCTGCCTATATGTATTGTATCACAACTGACGAACTGCACTGCGCCCATTACCCAGAGATATACAGTTGTAAAGTTTCATGTGCTCCATTAAACTATCACAACCCATTAAGTTTGATTTACCGGCTCTCAAGAACTGCTGCCGGAAAGCAATGTTCGGTGCTTGGCGAAAGATTTTCTACTTGAGAGTGGTAGCTAGCCAGGCGAGCATGCACAAAACGCCCTTCCACCATGCGTTAAAACTTACGGCGGCGGTGTGGATCGAATCATGGGGCCGCGGCAAGGCAGTTCATAGCTCCATAGTCCGATCAGCTATCACTGCTTCTGAAATGGGGGCACAAAGAGTAACACCTAAACACGTATGCAAAAAAAGGGGACACGAGGTTTTGGTCTTGCCCTGTCCATGTTAATATTATAATCCACCTGCTGGGAAACTTTAGTGAGGTCTCTGAGCATGTACTAAATTCCTCTAGCGACTCTTATGATTATGTTGTCAGTATGATTCATTAAAAAAATTGAAGGGCTGATACTACTCGTCAAATCTTGGCGAATGTATAAATTACATATCTATCGTGCAAAATGTTACATTCAGTCTACGCTGCTCGAAAAACATGTAAAAGCAAAATGCAACATAGGGTCAAGATTTTCACCCGTCAAGTGATTGGGTCAACTGTCAAACTAGGGATATATCATCTGCCTTTGATGATATATCCCTACTTTTTCGCGTTATTGTTTTGTCCTTGATAACGAGCAAGGCAAATAATAATAACATGTGATACTGGATGCACATTACGAAAAGTATAGTTTGACTTATTTTATGATATTTCAGCTCGAGCAAGTGAGATTTAGAACCCCGCTTAGATTAACCATGTCGTCCAACTGTCACAAAATAATATTTCTAATAACAGAGTCTGCGCACATATGACGACAATAGCTACGCCTACGCGTGAGGTGTTGATTTGATTGCTTCACATATTAGTATTAAATTTAACAGGACTGCTAATATGGAGACATTGTTTTCTTATAAGTTATTCGAATATGATCAGATAGTGTTTATACAATATGTGATATGGAGTGATTTTAAACTCTAAAACAAGGTTTTCTCTGCTCAATATAATTGTGAAGAACTATATCATAATTGTATAAATATATTCAGTAAAAGACTTGATGACATAAAGTTAATATTTCAACAAAACAAAGGGCATCTGCAAAATATTGTGTACAGTTCTGAGTAGATTTTAATCATAGTCCTTGGCAATGGTTCTTGAATTTAATTATATCTGCTCGGGTATCTGTCAAAATTGCATGAAAGTTGGCAAGTGAGCGACAACACTGCCGCTAAAATTAGCTAATAACATTGGTATAATGGATCACTGAAGTTTAGTAAGTTTTAGTAGAGGTACTTTTTTGGAAGGCAATAGAGAGAATGCCCGCAACGTTTATTGTTTTCAGATCTATGCATGTACGCTGCAATGTTAAAAAAATATACTGGGACTCACATCGTATGGACGGATTTTTCCGACCGATTACGCCTTCTTGTCTAACTAGAATGTAAAAGAAAAATAATTTAATTTTGACATTTGAACATCATAGTTGCTTTATCTTTTACTGGAAAATGTAAATCTTTTTATTTATACAATAAATTTCCAATTTCAGTTTATTTCTAATCTCTTTATCACCCGACTAAATTTAGAACGAATATCTTGAGGAAAACTATTTTACTAACATGCAATGTGCATGTTAGATACCATTCTCCATCAAACTACGACTACACCAATTCTCCTCAAAGATAGGGGAACAGGTTTTAATGTGATTAATGCATAGTATTTTATTTTATGTCTGCAGAGAATATTGATATACTAGGTATGTTATGTAAGTTCTAAATTAATTAACTAGACATTCAGAAGTCGCGACAAAACCCATACTTACATTACGAGTGAAAATAAATAATTACGTATATATGTGACATAACAAAACTTAAAATAATAGAAATGATGAAAGAAAATCCAATTCAAAAAGTATGTTATTTTCAGTGATTTTCTTTCTGATATTTTAGCCTTTAACCACTATCTCACCTGATGGTAAGTGTGAATGTGGTCGAAGATGTTGTTCAGGCTAACCTAGCATAATATAATGAAGAAATATAATGAAAATCTTACATCATGTCAATATAGCATAATTTAATATCTGCACGAGCTATTGCAATATTGTTTGTGGGCAGCTCTACAGGGCGTATGCGTGCGGAGGCCTGAGTGCGTGCACTCGTAGGCCTCCGCACGCACTCATGCATTCTTAACGTAGTTAGGTGTTTAGTAGGAAGGTGTTTACAATATGAATATCAAAGACTGATATATTGTAAACACTGTCCCTCTTCCTTCAAAGCTATCATGGTTCAAAATATCAGTTAGCAGCTGAGACATAATACTATTACGTCTCTAGCTTACTAAAAATTTTACTTTTACTGTGGTATTACTGTCCCGCTTTCTTGTTCACCCGGTGCTGCATCATTTCACAGAAGTAAACGTTTTAAGAGTCCGCCATCTGTTCATTCTAAAAGCAATAAACAAAAGACACTCTCACACCAAACAGCAGCCTACCAAAAGGAAGATTCATCACCTAAGACAACCACTTCCAAAAGTAAATACAACATTTGCGTCCCGTCTCCCTAAACACTCTCAAATATTTTCATACGACGCAGTGTGTAGGTTAATTGACATCAGCAACACTCACTTTGTCGATGCAGCACAGAAAATAAAAAAAAATGGTTGCTGGCGTTAAATTTCGAACGCACAGAGAGATTTGTTGGATCATGTGATTATTAGATAATAAAAAAACAGGCTGAATTCATCTCCATCTAGCTATTATTCATTTTACCACACCCTCAGATACATCACATACACACATACACAAACTCATACACACGCACACACACCCTCACCCGCCTTAACATAATCACATACACGTCGCGTCGTCGCAACAAAATCATGTAAACAAGGTGTACTTTACTATCTCAAGTGGCCACGCCGGTGATGCGTCAATAGATATTAGGTCTATGTCAATACAAGTTTGTGGAGGGTTGTCTTAAGTAGTAAAAGCGACCACATAGTAATAATTACAAGAGTGCAACAATTTTTTAACTGTGCGTAAATCCATAGATTCACGGCTAGACAAACTAAAGGCCTATATAAAAGCCAAAAGTGGCCATTTCGATTAGAATATTGTTTTTATTATATACATACCTAGTCCTACCATAAGTATGTTCTGTTTCAAGTGAAAATGCATATTTTGTTTAGGAAGTAATACAATATTACTAAAACTTATTAAATAAATATGTGATATAGGATGTGTATATATATCCTTACTAATATTATAAACGCGAGTTTGTAAATATGGATGTTTGTTACTCTTCCACGCAAAAACTACCTAATGAATTTTAACGAAACTTTACAATAATATAACTTACACATTAGAATAATAAATAAGCTATAATTTATAAAAATATTGTGTGAATTGTCCAAAATATAACGATAATTGTCAAATAACTAGGAGACAATTCGGTCATATGCGACCTATTCTGGCGTGCGCTGCATAGAAATTTAGCACCACACGTACAAAATGCATACCGGAAATGTTAATCTTAAGTTATTCTACAAAAAAGCCCGCAATAGCATATATCAATCTTTTATGTGTAAGCCGTTATCACCAAAATAGTGAATAATAAATACTATAAAAAATTATAATTTATTTTTCTAATGCACATTTGGTAGTTGATCCTTATCAAACTAACAATATAAAGGCGAACGTTTGTGAGTGTGTTTGTATGTTTGTTATTTCTTCATGCTCAAACGGCTGGACCAATTTTGATAAAATGTTATATGGAGATAGATAAGGCGCTGGATTAACAAAAAGGATACTTTTAATCATCATCATCCATTAGCACGCGGGTGTACACGCGGAGCGCAGATAGTAGTAATAGGAATCAAATATCTATATATATATATATAGATATTTTATAGGTTATACCAGACGCGTAAACAAACAATGTATATAGACTTATAAACAGAATACCAATTTCTCGTATGGACCCCAAAATATAGTATGCAGCAAAACAAAACTTCGCGCTAATTTGCTTACATCTAAATATATCTTCTTTCGGTCGCACCACACGATTCTTACACAGCAAGATGAGAATACCAGACCCTTTTAAGTGTTAACGGCCTTTTAATATTAGGAGAACGACAGCGCAAGCTTACGCAAGAAAACTCAAATTTTGCGTTTTTGGCTATATTTGGCATTACTTGGGTTCTCGTATATATAAACACCCACGTTTTGCCAGATGTGTTAGGTTAATGTTTAATTATTATGACGTTTTTTTTTTTGCTTAAACCCTGAATATTCCATTTTAAACATGATTTTTAATATTATATAATATATAATATTATAATATTATATATTATATAATATTATATTGCAAAAGGAAGTATATTAACTATTACTCAGAAGCTATATTTTTATATGAACTATCGATGAATTAACCAAGAGCAGCGGCAAATTATTCGAAATTAGATACGCGGCCAATATCTGAGCAAATCAGATTTTCACGTTCAGAGCTCAGCGGCATCAGCTCTCGGGGCATATATGTGAAACGTAGCTTAGGATATTAAAATAATTTGATGAACGAGAAAATATGTCTTTACCAGGAAAAAAAAATTATCATAATTTTATTTGTACAAGTTTTTTTAACGCCGTTTTTTTAAACTTCACATAAACGAAGGAAATATAAGTGACCCTGGGTTGCCCTTGTATAAACGATTTATAATAATTAATGAAAGAAAATATCCCTCAAAACAAAGGCTTAACTTGCTTAAGAGTTTATTTTTGAATTGTGACACGCTATATATAATACTTTGGGTAAACAAATCCATTTTAGGTACTTACTTACTCAATGAATCTTACATAACAGAACCGAAAATAGGTCAGCGGAGTTGAACGATGTTATTAGAAGAACTTCTTACCAAATAGCTATACTTTTCTAAATTTGGATGATGGAATATTAAGAAACTATGAAAAATTTAATCGGGGTCTCAAGTTGTCAAGTACAAAACATCGATGTTATGAGTCAGGTTTAATCTATTAACATTTAAAGATGGGATTTGTTTAATAATCGAATAAGTTTCATAGATTAAATCAATATTGTCAAAGTTCTTAAGCACAAGTCTTCTTTTTAGAACGAAGTAATTATCATTTATCATTCGCGATAAACATACAAAACTATGGTCGACTAATGATTAGACAGTGAATGACAGAATTGTAAATATCCTTCATTTCAATAGCGGCCAATGATATTGTTTCCGGTAAATCGAGATATTTAAGAGCTCAAAGTCAAAGTAACTAAAAAGTTTAGGAGTAATGTTAACGAGTGACGTGTCAGGCTCGACCTGGAAGCTCACCGGGGCGGGCGTCCGGCCACAGTCGCGCTGAGCTCCGTGGCGGCGACGCCACGCTGCCGCCACCACCGCGCCGTCGCGTCGTCGTAGTTGCTTGCCTGCTCTTTACGGACGCGAATCAATATTCCACCTAAACACAATTTATTACCACAAGCTAATAGCAATTCATCAAATTTAAACCCTGGTTTTATCATTGTATCTTTTTTATTCATCCTTTCTTTTCATACCGCGTTTTGACAGTTCAGCGTCACAATGTAAACAATCAACACTAAAATAAACGTGCGTACCAGCTGACAGTTTTTCGGGAACAGCTGACAAACTAAGAATGGAGATATTGGTTGTATTTTATTTTCAGGTTATGAAATGGATTCTGGGCCTAGTTGTAATATAGTTATAATATTAGCAAACAAAAATTAGCGAAGTTTTTGAGTGATCGATATAATTAACGAAATCAAATAAATGGCTGGCGTGCGTAGTTTCCGTGCCGTGAACAGACCGAGGGAGCGATTTAGAAAATTTGAGCGTGTGATCGTGAATTATTGGTCGAAGGTCGGCAGTTGCGTCGACGCTGCGTCCGCGTTGTCGTCGTTGCGGGAAGTTGGCAAGGTGCGCGCGCGCCATCACGTCGCTGCGTATCTTAGGCCACGAGTGTGACGCGGCGTGACTCGTCTGTGTCTCCCGTCAGGTCTGCTGCTCAGTCTAACCTTGCTCGCGCTTAGGATATGTCCGTGTTATGGATTATCAATGTATCGTCGTTTACACTGTCATCAACATAGCTCCACAGCGTTATACCACCCAGCCGACAGACTTCACAGATGGCTGTGTCACATGGCTTAAAAATAAAGTGAAAAGGTATATTTTATATTTTTGACAGGTATTTTATTGTGAAAATTTGAAAAGCAAGTTAAACATTATCAATTAATTAAAAATAAGTTAAGTGGAATTATAACTATAGTGGAAGTAAAATCTAATAATATATATTTTTAATAAGGTATAGTTTTAAAATTACGACACTTATGCTGGCATCCGCGTAAAAGTCACAGATAATTGTAGAATTAAATTAATTAGCTAGTAAGCCCCTTTTTTTATTTCGTTAAAATACATTTCAGTTAAATCATTAATTAATGTTATCTTAGGTTTTCGCGATTATTACACATAGTAATTAAACAACTTTAAAGGGTTTAAATCGCGTATATTTATCATTATTTTTGTCCCGACGTTTCAAACACTTTGCAGTGATCGTGCGATCGATCGAGCGAGTCACCCCGTGACCACAAAAATAATGATAAATATACGCGATTTAAACCGTTTAAAGTTGTTTAATTACTTTAAATCATTAATTATTAATGGCTGCTCATACATCAATCAACTAAGCTTGAACCGACTAGCAATTTTGTATGTTATCTTATTATTACTTGGTGTGCTATAAGTAGATAGTATTTTTTTTTACAAAAGTAAGGTACCATTCAAAGCAATATATTATTTTTTCTGGTATTTAATCTAATATGCGTGATTATTTTAGAATGTATCTATTAAGATTGATGTTAAGCTACAATCACGAGACAACTTTAAAGCTAAAAATAATACCAATCTAGTCATGAAATTGGAATATTTAACCGTTTACTGGGAGTATAACCAAACATGGAAAATGCAAAAGTTTCAACATAAAATTATAGATGAATTCTAAGTTAGCTTGAATAACATCTTTGACCACATCATCTTAACACTACTAAGGTGCTCATACCATCAGGTGAGATAGTGGCAAAGGGCTAACCTATCAGCTGTAAATAAAAAAGATAGAAAAAATAGAAGAAAGAATAGAAACCTATTGAGTATCAAATTATTATAGTTAGCGCAAATCTTACTCACATTAAGTCAATTTTTAGGGTTATGTACCCAAACCGTAATTTGCCCTAATAATGAGTTTCCAATCTCTGTCTGCCCATCCGTCCGAATATCACAAGTTTCAAGCTCATAAACGGAATTAGTTACAAACTTGAATATTTTAAGTAGTTCTTCAGGCGATTGGTAACCATCATAAACCCACACCAACTCTCGCATTTATTATATTTAGAGGACAGGATTAGAATTTTAAATAAACAAATAACGTTATATTTTTAAAAATGATATCATTCTAGTTATTATTAATGATATGTAGAAAAATCTTTGTTGGCCTATCGTGCTTTCATCGACTTTTTGGCTTTAAGTTGGTAATATTTTCCAGAGCGGTAGAAGTTTACCTCCATTCTTCAAAATTGACACCAAACGGAGGCATAGCTCTTGGACATTTAGCATGCCAATACTACACGCAAGGTTTTATAGATCTAGCAATTGACACTTACAGACAAGCAATAGAATTACATCCAGACTTTCCAGATGCTTACTGTAATCTCGCTAATGCGCTTAAAGAAAAAGGTCTCGTCGCTGAAGCTGAAGAATGCTATAATTCTGCTTTGCATTTATGTCCTTTGCATGTTGACACACTCAACAACTTGGGCAATGTAAAAAGGGAACAGGGTAAACTTCAAAATGCCACAGATTTATACAAGAAGGCACTTGACGTATATCCGGAATTTGCTGCAACACACAATAACTTGGCGTCATTATGGCAACAACAAGGTTTGTATCAGTAATCTTTATTATAATTTCTCTCCATATTGTTATGTTATTTATTGACTTGTCTATTTCAACATTTCATAACAAGGTAACATTTCATTAGTGCTTGTTAGTTAGATTATTTTCTGTATTTGAGTAATTACCTTGCAGCCGAATTTACTGGCAGTTTAATACTATTAAGAAACTTCATCACTCGTTATATAATTTCTGATAATTTTATTGATATTATTATGCGAAAGAAAAATTAATATATAGATATGTTTATGATAATAAAATATATTTAAACATATTTATAATATTTAAGAAATAATACATTTTGATATAGACAGTTATTTTTTTTTACTCATTATTTACTGTTGTTTACTGTATTTTATACATACTTACTTGGTTTTATTTGGAACAACTATTTATGTTCATCAGTTTTAAGATTCGTTCCATGTCTTCTTTTTTAATTATAGGTAAACTTCACGAAGCATTGGTGCACTACAAACGGGCTATAAATATTCAGCCAAACTTTGCAGATGCTTATAGTAATATGGGAAATGCACTCAGAGAATTGCAAGATGCATCAGGTGCAATGACCTGTTTCAAAAAAGCAATAGAGCTAAATCCTACATTTGCTGATGCCTACTGCAACTTAGCGAGCATTTACAAAGAAATGGGAAACATCGTTGAAGCTATTGAATATTATAAAAATGCACTCACATTCAAACCCGACTTCCCAGACGCCTATTGCAATTTAACACACTGTTACCAAATAATATGTAATTGGGATAACTACAATGACCGAATGCATCGCCTTGTATCTATAGTAGAATATCAATTGAAGTATGAGAAACTATCATCTGTGCATCCACATCATTCCATTTTATACCCATTAACGAATAATGCTAGAAAAGAAATCGCGACAA
The DNA here is from genome assembly GCA_963890685.1 of Plagodis pulveraria. Lineage (NCBI taxonomy): Eukaryota > Metazoa > Arthropoda > Insecta > Lepidoptera > Geometridae > Plagodis > Plagodis pulveraria. The sequence goes on along the minus strand of OY982949.1, from coordinate 13,855,167 downwards.
GACATGCTGCGCTGTACACTGAAAAAGCTAATTTCCTATCCAAAATTCGTTTTACATACAAAAAACGCAGAGATTCAAGATTGAGGATAGGTTATGTTAGTAGTGACTTTGGGAACCATCCAACTTCACATTTGATGCAATCTCTACCTGGCTTACATAATCGGACTAAAGTGGAAGTTTTTAGCTACGCTCTCAACGCCAACGATGGCACTTCATTCCGAAGCAAAATTATTAAGGCATCTGAAAATTTTATAGACATATCAAACATTCGATGTAACGCCGATGCTGCCAGCAGAATAAATGAAGATGGTATAGATATTTTAGTAAATATGAATGGTTACACTAAAGGCGCTAGAAATGAAATTTTCGCTTTAAGACCGGCTCCAATACAGGTCATGTGGCTAGGATACCCAGGCACAAGTGGAGCCAGCTATATGGATTACATAGTTACTGATAAAACTTCATGCCCAAAAACAGCATACAATGATTTTAGCGAAAAGTTTGCGTATATGCCGTATACGTATTTTATTGGAGATCATAAACAAATGTTTTCGCACCTGCGAAACAAGTATCTGGTGGTATACGATAATGTAGGCCAATATAGAGATAACTCAATGATAATGAATGCTGCAGAAAATATAGATTTGATACAAGCATTTGATGTAGTTGAAAATAAAGAGATAGTATGTTTTGAAAATTTGGAACCTATTGAATTAGTTGTAAGAAAAATAATCATTCCGAATTACGTTGTCGATATGACAATAAATCCTGAACAAACACAGGTAATTACATGACATACTCGTAGAGCATGATATCTAATTTATAAATTTACAATGGTTATTAATTCATTTAATATTCTTGCAGGTTCTTGTTAAGGGTACTATAATAATAAATGGTATATCTATAACTAGCTATGATAAGGAAATGTCAACGGGAGAGCAAAGTTTTGATAACATAATATTTACATCTAGAAAACAGTATGGTCTACCTGATGACGCTGTAGTATTTTGTAACTTTAACCAATTATATAAAACCAGCCCTGAAGTATTTTCGACTTGGGTAAAAATACTAAAGAAAGTAAAAAACAGTGTTTTATGGCTTTTAAATTTTCCAGCAGCAGGAGAACCATTTTTGAAAAAATATGCATGCAGTTTGGGTAAGTATGTAGGTTTACTACAATTAATGAGCGCATAAAATCATACTGAGCCAAATAAACGACACAAAAATAACCAGCATTTTTACAAAATAAATGTTTAACAGCGACTAGCTTAATGATATTAACTTATATAACTTTTAGTGATTATTTAGTAAGTCTACGATTTTGTTGGCATGGAATTCAGTTAAATGAAAATCTTATAGAAGCTACCATTAGGATAGACCAATCTTTTTTATAGTTGAGTAAGGATAAACCAATTTTTTTTTATATGTCACAAGCTTAAAGATAGCGACATACACTCGTATACATTTTGTTAATGTTTATTTGCGCCTTTAAAATTTTAACACCTTTGTTTTACCTACCGGTCACAGTTCAAGACTTTAGTTTGCTACTGAAAATGTCTGTCAGAAAAAAAAACAACTAAGATTCTTACCCAGGACTTCAAAACTCCAAATGCTTACTTTATGCTATATATACTCAAATAATGAGTTAGTTTACAATGCAGCAGTCCCTTATCACATCACACATAATCACACTACGGAATATTAGAATAAGCTTACAAATTTTTCAAGGCATCATAGTGTGTAATATTAAGTATCCCAGATCATAAAAACTATAGTGAAATAAAATTAAATGTTTTTTTTAAAGGTTTACATCCGGATCGCATAATATTTTCGAAGATAGCATGTAAAGAAGAACATGTCCGCCGTGGTCAGCTAGCGGATGTATGCTTGGATACCCCCTTATGCAATGGGCACACAACCGCCATGGATGTATTATGGGCAGGAACTCCTGTTGTTACCGTGCCGGGAGAAACACTTGCGTCAAGGTACTCTATTTTTTTATATCTCTGCCACCTGACTAGATTCTTATAAAGCGCCTTAAACTACCATCTTACGCTGCGATCCTCAAAACGCCTACCAAGCATGGGGGTAATGGAAATCAAACTATGGGAGACTTTTACTTATCGGTGAAAGTGTTTCGGTTGTCATGATCAAATCATGCACAATAGTATATTTTTCACACTTACAAATATCAGCTCTGTGTCACCAATCAAATAACGAAGGGTAGTAGTAAATGGAGGTAAACTGGTGTTAATTAGAGACAAAGCTTGTACTTGTTGTGGAACTCAACTGTACATAGAGATGTACACTAAGAATGTTGTACGGCAAGAGGCTTATAAAAATAAAGTAATTTGTTGATTTACTGGAAATATTTTTAAATCCGATTAAAATAGGTGCTATTCGTGAATTAATTAGAATGAAATATTCTTTTTGTTCCGCATTAGATTGTATTTTTTTTATGTAATTAAGATTAATTTTGCATGAAATACCTGTATTATAATTTTAAAAATAGCAGTTCCTGTCTTATACTTATTAGGTTTTGAAAATCCACATTATTTGTAAGGATGTATTTACTTAAAATATTTTGGCTGATACAGTAATACTGCAATTACTGTATCAGCAAGATTGTCCAGTGTTAAACACAGCCTTCCTCATTAAGGGGCACGCTTGGCAGGCGTCTTGGGGGGTTTAAGATATCAGTTCCTCAGAAGGCGCTGTTGTCCACTTTCCGGTATTTTACCTTTAGTCGCCTCTTACGGCGCCCACAGGTAGCAATGGGAGGTGACATTCTAGCCCGTTACCCCACAGGACTTCTGTAATTAAGAGAATGAATAAAACATGTCCTAATGTCTTGCTGTTGATGATATCAATTTGCGCTGCACTGAAAAGCCTGTATGCATTTATGGCGATACCTTCAGTTTTTTACAAAAATAAAATGAATGGACGGGCCAAAGTGCGCGGGTTTTTAGAGTCTCTCAACTCAGTCACCAATCACCTGAGTGCTGGGCTTTCAGTTGGTCTCAGTCAGTCTTGGTAAAATAGAAGATTGATAGGTGCGCAAACACAGTACACACGCATAAAACATAACTTCTTGTGCATTCACGTAGAACAATGATGCAACAGTAATTCAAAAGAAAATGATTTATTTATTAAAAATTGCAACAAAACAAGGATAAATTAATAAAAAAACCCGACTGTAAATTATTTATTTTCTTTAAGCGTTTTATCATTACATTGAAATTAAAACTGCAAGTTATATATATTTATGGAATTGTTGCTTAAAACCTTTCATTTTTAAATGACATTCGAGGAGTTTAGCTGCAAAATAAAACTATACACACAATATGGCGTCCAAAATCCTCCAAAATTATTTTTACTTTTTACGTACCTAGTGTCACCTGCGCTATCAAGGTGAATCTAATGGATATAACATAAATTAAAATCGGTTTAGCCGTTTAGAAGTTATGGTGGAATAAATAAACTTGATTGAGCTGGATGACTGACAGCGGTAATAAGCACCTATTTCCTACCTAAAAAAAAAATTGTTTCGACTCGATGTGCGTGTGGTCTGGACAAGCTATCTATTCATTTCACTTTTGTCCAACCTTCAATCGACATCATAATTTAATTTGAATCATAGCATTTATTTTTTTGCTAGAGTTGTAGCCATCGTTTTCAAATTGAAATGATACTCTCTCAAACGTGGGTTTTCGTACAAGTTTCCTTCTTTCAGGGTTGCTGCATCGCAATTAAATGCAATAGGATGTCCAGAGTTAATCGCAAAAGACATGGAAGAATACGAAAAACTTGCTATCAAACTAGGAACAGATAAGAATTTGTAAGTAATAACAAATATATATATATATATATATATACTAGTATATATATTAAATATTGTATTTATTGACATCATCAGCTGACTGATCAGGCGACATTGTCGTCAAAAGCTTGCCTATTGCCAATAATAATGTTTCCATAGTTTGTGCTAACTTAGTTTTTAACGTATAAATCACATAGGAGAGGAGCTCTATAAAAATACATAACAATATATTAGAGTACAATATTAAAGAATATACATTGCATTTTATATTGGTTATAAATGTTTCATCGACAATAATTGAAATTTGTTTTTTTACAAATTGTTTTTTATTTCCAGTTTACGATACATACGGGCTAAAATTTGGAATGCAAGATTGACTAGTACGTTATTTGACTGTGATCATTATGTAAGTGCGCTAGAAAATATATATGAGAAAATGTGGAAGAGATACGAAAATGGACTGCAGCCGGATCATATTGAATATGGTTGAAAAAATACGCACAAGGTATTATAGCATGTATAATCAAGTTGTAAAGTAAAGGTTTAGCTGTTATAGAAGGACACATATAAATAATTTATTCGTACAGCGTTACAATTCAGTGTCCCGGAACTATTACATATATCAAAATCTTCATTTAACATACACTTAATGACAACATATATATACATATATATATATAATCTGAATTATTTATTATGTTACTCCTAATATTTATTTATTTTTATTATTTCCCTAAATTATTTCGAATAAGCATTGCAATTAAATTATATTATATTTTATTGTAGTACATGTAGTGATGTATATATTGCGTAGTATTTTGTTAATAAAGGCATACCGCTGGTATTGAAAAAAACATACTCTGAGCACAATGCCCACATGGCTATTACTATGCTATACCTTATTGTACCTACTACTGGTATTTACAGTTTCTGTGCCCTTATTTTGTTCTTTTGCCATTTTCAGGTGGATACATTGTGGATTAAGTACAAAAGTACGTAGTTCTCCGTCCAAACTTGTCCATAGAATGGCGAGATCTTGCCTGGAACAACTATTAGAGCGTTTATGTATTAAAATAGTTCTTTATCAAGTATTTATTTATATATTTCTTTCTTTAAGTAATGTTTTGCCAACAAATTGTTATCTATCTATTTTAAATAATACTAAATATAACTTTGTGTTTTATTTCCTAATGTTTGACTGATATTATGAGGGTTCAATGAAAATATGAGACTGTTCCAGGGATAGTAAAGTAATATTTTATATTTCAAATCAGCGTCATTTTCATGACTGAATTTTGTATTCCAAAGATATACATGAAATATGAAATGTTTTTCACTATCTTTGTTTTCTCGGACTCTCCTTTTCCATCGAAATATGTAACCATCTAGAGGCGAAGGCTGTTAAATATAAGGTATAATCAAGTTCTTTAAAGCTTGGATCTCGGACCGCAGTAATAGAGTTTTTTTTTTCGTAATGGTCTCACTTTTATTAGTTAATTACGTTGCACAATATTTTCTATGCAGCAAATGTGCCCGTATCTAATAACAGTTAGTTGATAAAGGTAATTCAATCCCTTGACTATTCCAGAAATGAGAGCCGTTAATCTAACCGTATCCAACGGGACACGAAAGACTACTATTTTTAGAATATTTTTTTTACTACTATCTTATCTCCCTGGTCTGTGCCACATTTAAACTTTTTATTGTCCTTCTTTCACACAAAAGGCTAATTTTTTTACACTAAAGTGAAATTTTTATGTATTTCACTCGATGACAAGTGATATTACAGTTAAAAAGAAATAATATTTCTTAAGACATACCTATTGACCTTAGCCTTGACGACAACTATCAGGAAACACATGGATGTTTACAAAATCAGGAAACTCTAGTATAAACAATTAACTTTGTATTGTGAATAGATTGAGATGTTACTTTGCGGGTATCCTCATTTAATAATAAAAACATTTTAAGAAAACAGTAAATTAATATTTTTGTAAAATTGTATAAAAATAATCTAGTGACAATTCCGTCTAATTTTACTGCTAATTTTCCTGTTAAGCTGACGTGACATCATGCGTCATAAAGGCCAAGTAGCCAAACAGAATATTTTTTGTTGAATTAGTATTCACCTGTTTTTTCCTTCATAATGCCTCTAGAGCCTTAAGTTTTTAAAGTTGTATGTTGGCCTGGTATAAACACGCCCCGTAATTTTACTTTTTTTCTGCAACTAATCATCACCAAATAAAATAATACCCTGAAATTATTAACACACTCCATTTTACTGCAAAGAACAGAAAAACCAATAGATTAAAATGAAAGGTTTTTAAATCTATTCGACTGCCTCCTTTGATCTATACTTTAAACCTCGTCGCTGACCAAGGTATGTATTGGACAACCCAGATGACCCTATCACAGCCATTACGTTGGCAGCTTTAGCGTCATCTGCAAATCGTCTCGGTAACATCCCCAGGCGTGCGGTAATCAGAGGTTACATAATCAAACACCAAGCTCACCAGCGAGCTCGCTACTAAATCCAGTACTCAATTATTATATTCTTGTTACTATTCCCTTATAGTGCAACTAACACAGTTGATAAGCTTTAACTATTACTATTAATGAATAAAAATTTGCGAATCACAATAAGCACCTATTTATATTAGATTGTTTCATTTTAAACTTCCAAACCCAAACCGCAAAACCGATGCCTGTCAGTATGTCCATCCGTATGTCACTGGTCTTTAGCTCGTAATCGGAATGAGTAACAAACCTGAAATATTGATTTATTGTGTAGAACGTTTACCAAAAGATGAATAATGGACTAGACTTCTTTTGTTAATTATTTTTACTAATAATACTCTTTACAGGTTGTACCAATTATGATGATTTTTTATATTCGAAAGCTGATGCGGTATGTGGTCCCATTTAAATTTGAGTGAGATCTGACGAACAATCTTCGAGTTGTTCCTAATAATGCGTATTTTAATTTTAAAGTCGGGTTTTTGTTAAAGTTTCGTAGGGTTCTGTAGGTGTAAATTTTGGCTCAATAACCTATAGGGAGTTGAACCAGAATAATAAAATTTGCCTAAAAGCAAATACTCAGTAAAAAAAAATATGGGATTCAAGGTTTGCTTGAAAATAGACGAAACAATCAACTTAGCTCACCAAATGTTGTTACTTATATATATTATAATTATATCTATACCATGCTTTGGAACCAAAAACTCGCAATTTTTTTAGGTCTTTGTAACCATACCATATAGAAGCTGGTGTTTGTCCATTTAATGCTTTTGTTGGACTGCGGTTTAGTTCGTAAGCTGATGCGCAAATTGCTTCACTCCATAATTCTTAAGGTAAATTAGTTTCTGTGAATTTTACTCTTACCTTGTCGAGTAACGTTCTGTTCATTCTTTCAGATGTGCCATTTTGTTGAGGCGTGTACGGACTTGTATATTCTAGTATTATGCCTTTTTGTTGACAAGTCTCTTTAAATCTTTTTGAAGTAAATTCTCCGCCATTGTCTTTACTTATCCTTTTGGTTTTTAATCCAAACTGAACTTTAATTAGCTGTATATGTTTCAAAATATTATGTTCTGCTTCGTTCTTGTTTTTAAGTAGATATGTTTTTACCATATGGGAATAATCATCTATCAAAACTTGGAAATAGCATTCGCCATTTACTGATGTTGGATGAATAGGTCCACACAAATCTGAGTGCAGAAGATCTCCTATCTCTTTGCTTTCTCTTTTGCTGTATACAAAAGGTCTTCGTGTACTTTTACCTTGAATACAACTCTCACATCTTTTATTTGAAATCGGTAGTCCAAGAATACTCACACCTTTTTTATTCAAATGGCCTAGTCGTTTGTGCCATACATCATCTTTTTCTTTTGTGATATTAGCGTATTCTTTCTTGTCTTTAGGTGGTATGATGTGTATTTCTAAAGTATATAAATTGTTCTGTTTAGTACCAGGAAAATTTGTTTTTCCTTTTCTTAAATTCACTCCGTTTTTGTTAAATAATATTGTATAACCTTTACTAGTTATTTTTTCTAATGAAAGTAGATTGTGCGTCAGGTTTTCAACAATGATTGCTTCAAAATCTGTTTTTATATTGTTGCAATATCCAGTTATTTTTCCTTTTTTATTTGCAATTAGTCATTTACCATCTCCAATTGTTACAGTAATTGGTTCATTTAATCTTTGGACATTCGTCATATATTTTTCAAGTTTTTCTGTAACCATGTAATTTGTGGCTCCGCTATCAAGAATAAATTTATTGTCTTTTTCGGCTGATGCCGTTAAAGCTATGAGTCCATCAACTTTGTCTTTGTTTCCTCTAGAATAACCTCTACTACGAGAACTTCGTCCTCTTGTAGGTCGTCAAGATCTTGTATAGTTATTACTATAGTTCGGTCTTTCATCATGAGTATTATAATTATTTGTTCTTGGTCTTTCATCATGAGTATTATAATTATTTGCTCTTGAGCTTGAAGCTTTAAATATACTTTGTTGTGTTTCTGTCATATCTTTGTTTTTAATTTTCAATTCAACATCTAGTAATCTTGATTTTACAAATTCAGATTTATGTCAGTATTTATAGTTTCAATTGCTGTTATGGCATTTTCGTAGTCATCATTGAGAGTATATAGTAGATGACAGATCTTGTCTGAGTCATCTAACTTTTGTCTATATTTTCCAATTCATGCACAATTTTTTCAAATTTTTGGAAATGGTCTTCCAATTTTTCGTTTCATTGTAACTTTAAGCTTAATAAATTTCTTTTTAGCGTTAGCTTAGTGAATAAACTTTTACGTTGAAATACTGAGTCCAGTTTTTCAATCATTTCTCTTGCAGTTTTACAATCTTGTATAATTGATAAATGTTTGTCAGTTATACATTGAATAATTGTAGTTTTTGCTTTTGAGTCGTCTAATTTTATTTTTTCTAATGTGTCATTTCATTTTCTTTTTCTAAAGTATGTACTACTTGTTTTTCTTCTAGTAAAGATTTTACTCTAAACTTCCAGTTGGTGTAGTTTTCGCCGTTTAATATTGGCAGAATATTTATATTTGCGTACATTATTGCTATATATTTAAACAATTATGAAACCGATTTCACTTACGTTAGAACAGCCGAGTAGTTCGATCTCGACCGGTTTCGCGACCTTCAGAGTCGCTTCATCATGGAGTACGTACGCTCCCGACCGCGTCCGCGCAAGCACTGTTGTTTGGTTGCGCGGCGGCGGCGGCGGTGGCGGCGGAGCGGGCCGCGCGCGCTGCCGCTCGCCTCGCACGCTCCGTCGGCACCGTCGGCGGCGCCGGCACAGGTGCACTATCTTCATCGTCGTCACTGCTGTCACTTATAATCAAACTTCCCGTACACGCCGTACTAATTGTGTCTTGCGACAAGGTGTTTAATTGACTATACTGTGCGGTACTGTTCAGAACTGGTTTCCATGCTGGTGCCAACATCCATCCACGGTCGCGGTTGAAATTGGGATGACGGCCAATTTCTATAGCTTCCCGTACTTTCCGGGGTATGAGGAACTTCTCCCTTGCTAAGACGGTAGCCTTGTCAAACCTTAAAAAATGGCTCGCCTCTTGAGCGTGTTCTGCAACCGCGGATCTACTGATGTCCAAGTTCTTAACACTTTTTATGTGCTCAGTTAGTCTTGTTGCAATGTTACGTCGAGTTTCACCTATGTAACTTTTGCCGCAATCACAGGGGATCCTGTACACTCTTGGCACGTTTAATGGCTCCTTGTCCTTTGGCGTTCGCAACAACTGCCGTAATTGACCGGGTGGGCGATAAAATGTCCGTATGTTATACTTCCGCTGTAAAAGGGCCCCAATCTTATCGGTCACTCCCTTCACAAACGGCAAGTAAATCGGAACACGGTCAACTTTACTGGCTTTTTTGCGCTCTGTGCCATACGCCCAACGCGTACACTGCCGCCACTTGTATCCATTCTGCTCTAACACCTGCCTCACGTGACCCAACTCCGTGTTTATATACTGTGGATCACATAAACTATGTGCGCGGTTGATGAGAGCTTTTGGCACGGACATCAGTTGCGACGGGTGATGGTGGGAGTCTGCTCTCAGGTACCGGTCTGTGTGCGTGGCTTTCCGGTAAACCGAGTGGGTTATAGAGCGCTAGCGAAAAACCACGTTACTGGTGGCGTTATGTGGACGATGTCTTTGCCATAATCACCAAGGACGCGTTGCCGTTATTCACCGCCCATTTAAATTCTGTGCACTCGAAAATACAGTTCACGGTTGAAGAAGAATGTGATGGGAGTTTGCCTTTCCTAGATGTAAGGGTATATCGTGAACCAGACGGTTCTATAACCCACTCGGTTTACCGGAAAGCCACGCACACAGACCGGTACCTGAGAGCAGACTCCCACCATCACCCGTCGCAACTGATGTCCGTGCCAAAAGCTCACATCAACCGCGCACATAGTTTATGTGATCCACAGTATATAAACACGGAGTTGGGTCACGTGAGGCAGGTGTTAGAGCAGAATGGATACAAGTGGCGGCAGTGTACGCGTTGGGCGTATGGCACAGAGCGCAAAAAAGCCAGTAAAGTTGACCGTGTTCCGATTTACTTGCCGTTTGTGAAGGGAGTGACCGATAAGATTGGGGCCCTTTTACAGCGGAAGTATAACATACGGACATTTTATCGCCCACCCGGTCAATTACGGCAGTTGTTGCGAACGCCAAAGGACAAGGAGCCATTAAACGTACCAGGAGTGTACAGGATCCCCTGTGATTGCGGCAAAAGTTACATAGGTGAAACTCGACGTAACATTGCAACAAGACTAACTGAGCACATAAAAAGTGTTAAGAACTTGGACATCAGTAGATCCGCGGTTGCAGAACACGCTCAAGAGGCGAGCCATTTTTTAAGGTTTGACAAGGCTACCGTCTTAGCAAGGGAGAAGTTCCTCATACCCCGGAAAGTACGGGAAGCTATAGAAATTGGCCGTCATCCCAATTTCAACCGCGACCGTGGATGGATGTTGGCACCAGCATGGAAACCAGTTCTGAACAGTACCGCACAGTATAGTCAATTAAACACCTTGTCGCAAGACACAATTAGTACGGCGTGTACGGGAAGTTTGATTATAAGTGACAGCAGTGACGACGATGAAGATAGTGCACCTGTGCCGGCGCCGCCGACGGTGCCGACGGAGCGTGCGAGGCGAGCGGCAGCGCGCGCGGCCCGCTCCGCCGCCACCGCCGCCGCCGCCGCGCAACCAAACAACAGTGCTTGCGCGGACGCGGTCGGGAGCGTACGTACTCCATGATGAAGCGACTCTGAAGGTCGCGAAACCGGTCGAGATCGAACTACTCGGCTGTTCTAACGTAAGTGAAATCGGTTTCATAATTGTTTAAATATGTGTACTACTTACGAAACTTTTAATCAAATATTATTGCTATAGTTATTCACTTACTTTGACATCGAGATTTTTTTCAACTCATCCAAATTAATTGCCCATAACCTTTGTAGGAACGAGTTATCCATTATCCGATATACTAAATTACATACCAATATTAACAGGCTTTACTGTAAATTCATTATAAGTTTATTTTAAATAACTTCTACATATTTTTCATACTTGACAACCGCTAGACATTACTTTGAATCTGTTAGAAGTCAGATGGACTTCTTTATAAAACATTTCATAGAGTATCCATTAAACGAGGTCGCATTCTCACACTTTGGACACTGTATTTTGATGTAATGTTATGTGAAAATGAGGGTACGTAAAAAACTGATACCTTAAACTGCGATTTCTAAGACGCCTGTCATGTGTGGGGATTGTGGCAAACCCCTGCTAAATGAGGGAGACTGTGTTCAACAGTCAACAATCCGGCTAAAACAGTATAGGGGCACTTGCTTCTGTAGTAATTGGTGCTGAGTCCAATACATATCCCGGCTACATCTACCAGGGTGGACGGTAATGCCCAAAGGCATATTCCACGTACAAAAAAGGGCTTTGGTTTATATTATAAAACATCGATTTAAGGGGGTGATGGGTTGGGGCGGGTGAGGGGAATGGGTAGACTCCCCCCTTTGAGGGGGAAGTTGCGATCCCCTCCCCCCCCCTTTCTAAGAAATGATTTTTTTAAATTTATGACCTCACTATTGTAAGACAGATTTTGGTTGTGGGGTAAGGGTAGATCCCCCCCTGTGAAAGGGAAGTTGCGACCCCCACCGGCTCAGGTTTAGTAGAAAGAGTAGTACGTCTAATTGCTAAAACCTATGTTATTAGTTTAGTGGATTGGATTAGGTTCAAAGTGAGTTACAGATCCGACACAGAGCACACTAATTCCACCTGGTCTTGTGGTCCCTACCCCTAGAGTGTATATAAAAAATGCGGAGCCAGAAGCTCGCTATGGATATCCTGAGTGGAGCAAGCCCGCGAGGCCAGCCGACGAGTTCCGTAGTGAAGCGAAGGTCGAGTGGGTGAAGCGACACTACTTACTGGCAAAAACGGGTCTCCCTGGCGAGGATTTGTAGATTGTCGAACCGAATGTAGTGGTTGGGTTTGTCCTGAGCATGTTCACAAACCAAGCGTCGAAACAAATATAATGATAAATATACGTGATTTATACCGTATAAAGTTGTTTTATTACAATCAGTGAATAAATTTAAAAATAAATATATGTTTTCTGTATTTTAAGTAAATTTCATATTTTTTATACTTTTTTTTTTATAATTACGCAGATCCAAAAGACTTAGTTCTGCAGTATAATTATGAAGCTGGTAAGGCGGATAACGAATTCTCACCCTAAAATAGCATAAAGCAAGTGCTATATAAAATTAATCCTACTCGTAGCGAATCACTGGATGACAATCTCACCTGATGGTAAGTGATGATGTGGTCGAAGATGTTGCTCAGGCTAGTCTAGAATTACTGGCTCTCAAAGACAACTGCCGGAACACACCGTTAGGTGCTTGGCGACATATTTTCCACTTGAAGGTGGTAGCTAGCCAGGCGAGCATTCGCAAAATGCCCTGTTGTAACGACAAAATGCTGTAACGACTGCAATCGTAAGACAACAACCGGGATCGACCGCTTAACGTGCCCTCAGAAGCACGGAAGCGCTCAGTAGTAATGTCACTAGCGGTCACCCATCCAACTCCTGACCGCGGCGGACGTTGCTTAACTTAGCTGATCGATTAAGAAGGGCTAAGCAAACTTCGCTACGAGCGCTTCAAATATATAAAGAGTATAAAGAGTAGTTATTGTGATATAACTGATATATAGATATTGATGTCTACTATAAAATTTTATATCATTACTTCGCTCTATTGTCAATAATTTCCACAACGTACGCCATATAATGATTTTTTTGGTATTTATTCTATATCAGCATTTTCGAATAACCACCTTTTTTCTGCACTTTGACTCATCTACTCTTTTGTATTACTCGAATCTCATTATTTTTTATAATTCGTCTTTTATTCGTTCTCTAAAACCGTTTCCTGCTTTTCCGGCTCTTCCCTACTTTTATGAATTTCTAACCAACTATTATTGTTCTTCTGGCAGTGGCTCTATTACACGTATGTGCTGAACGTGGCTGCAAAATATTTTTATGTAAATAAAAGCGTCCAGTCTAGTATTTGTAAATAAAAAATATGTCACGCATGACACGAGAGACAAGTAGTGGACGATAGCCGCGGCCGCACCACGCTAAGATCTGTTCATTGAAACTATCTATGGATACTAGTAAATTACAGGCACATTAGACCTAACAACTGTACGTCTCAGTGTGACGGGCACAGTGCAATTCGTCGTTGATATAACGCATCTGTTATAGGCAGAGGTTAGTCCATTACAAAATTTCAAATATACCATAGAAAAAATGTAAGTCTAGTAGTCTAGTAAAATTAAGAATGTGTGGGATTCGAACCCGGTTTTTTTTTCTGTCGTATATTTGAAATTTTAAAATGTAATCCGCATAGCAGGCGTTATTGAAAACATAACAATATTTAAATTATAAGGTTGCGTCATCATTTACTAGTATAAAACCAATTGCAAAATTGGTCTTTTTTGTAGTACAGCGTAAGTGGTACTATAGATGTCGCTCCATCACAATACGATGTTTAAATAACGATAGGAAAGATTTGAGTTATGACGTCATGTCATGTAAGCTAAATTGGTTAGAGCATACCCCAGCTCAAAAGGTGGATTTACGCGGGTTCAAATACCGCACATGACTTAAAAAAAAAAATTAAAATATTTTGAAATTTTGTAATGTATCCCGCATAGCAGGCGTTATTGCAAACGTAACAGTATATAAAAAAAAAGTTAAGTCCACTTAACATCAGGTGGGCCTCGGGTTTGTTCACTCTCATCACAATAACATTAAAAAAAATTAGAAAATGATGTTGACGCGAATATTAAAATATAAATTTCATTATTGTATCACCAAAAACAAAATCATCAAAATTTGCTTTGTGTTTTTGATTTTTATTTGATCTATTCTAATCCACTGACTTCAAACTGATATCAGCTCAGAGAAGCGTTTCATTTAAAATATTAATTGATTTGAGAGTCCTATTTTTAGATTTTTTTTAAACTCATCTAATTAAAGTTTAGAAATGAAAAGTATTTTAGTAATTTTGTAAGTTTATCGACAGGGACGAATCCAGAATTGTAAAATCTATTTTTATTGGTGTTTAAGTTATTTTAATTTCTGATCTTCTTCTTGATCGTGTACTTCATTCCTGAAGGTCGTGTCCCTGAAAGGCCTTCATGGCTCTATGCACAATACTTCTCCATTTGGTTCGGTTTTCGGCTTCTCTTAAGGCGGTCGTAACAGAGAGTCCAGTGAGGGCGGTCACTTGGTCCGACCAACGGCTAGGTGATCGGCCGCGAGGTCTTTTTCCCTCTACTTTGCCGACCACAACCAGCTTCTCTAAATTGTCTGGTTGCCTACGGGCAACGTAATTTCTGATATTAGTTTGTAATCTGAATATATGTTAAAAAAAATACTGTACCTTTTTCTTATCTTATATGACTGTAAACCTCAGCTTTATGTGGTCCCTTAGATACGACTCTATTTAACCAATACGACTTTAGAGGAAATCACTTCTCGCAAATAGTCCTGAATTGAGAAAGTCATACAAGCAAATCTATTTAAATTTTGAAACTTAGGTTATCGATCCCCAAGCCGCCTGCCAAGCGTGGGGATTATGGCAAATACCCCCTTAATAGGGGAGGCTGTGTTCAGCAGTGGACGAGTCGGCTGTTAAAGTGAATAGGTATTCCCACCAGGTGGACTGACGACATCGCGAAAGTCGCGGGTAGCCAGTGGTTACAATTGGCTAATAAATCTTTGTGGCATGCTATGGTGGAGGTTTTTGTTCAGCAGTGGACATCTTCTGGCTGATGATGATGATGATGATGATGAAATAGGTATTCTTGTTAGAAGATATTTTCTGTAACTACAGCTAACGAATAAAACCGAAGTAAAAGTACCCGAAATTTACACACAAATAATAAGTTTATTTTATGTTTTATTATATTTTATTTTATTGAATAATATGAAATAAATTTTGGACCTAATATGTTACCTTAGCTTATTTTACCAAATATAATTGATTACTTTGTTTGAATTATTATTGACATGAATAAGCAATGCGGTGATAATTGTGATTGTAATTTATGATCTGGTACAGTAACATAAAATGTTTTTTATTTTATTTTTGGAAACTATATTCAGGAGTAACTTTGTACAAAATGAAGTCTAAATAGTTATCATCGACGCATTGAAAAAAATTTTTCCACGTAAATGTGTCTATTTTTTCTGGGCTTGCTGTTTGGAGAAAACCCGAGCCTTGTTTAAATTACAGAGCGTGAATTAAAAATAATTTAAACTCTTTCTAGGTGCTTAGCAAAAACAAGCACAATGGCAGGAAGTAAATCTTAAAATAAGTATTGCTATATTCATGGCACTAAGAGAGGAAAGATCAGCTTTAGTAAACTTTACAAAGAAAAAATGATTGTATTACAGGAAAATGTTTCGGTAAGATTTTTAATTTGAATCAATTTTAAGGAAGGTAACCTAGAACCAAGAAAACCAGCAAAACCTTCGTCAAAAATTAATACTCTTTATTTTATTTATAGATACGTTTAACGTTTGTGTCTATTTGTAAATTATATTTAGTGATTTATTGAACAAAAGTAATGTGTACATGTGTATGTTCTATACTGCTACATTTATTAATCCAAATCGGGAACAGAGATAACAAGTGCAGCCTTCGTCGGATTTCTTGGGTTTGTCATTATATTAATTCCTTGATTTGGCAGTAAAAAATCGCTTCTTTTACTTTTCATTATTTACTTCATTTTAGTCGGGTGTTTACCAAAAATGTATTTGAATCATTTTTCAGTTACAATTCGTAAGTTACCTACGCAGTATTTCCATCCGTCGTCATTTACCTATGATGCAAATGTAAAAGCAATGGACATTGACATTTGAATATTTTCAAAGCAATCTTCTTAAATGATGTATAGAGTATTTATACATGCATTGATTCATTCTTCACGTATCTTCGTCCCATTCAATATTCTGCAGAGCTTAAAAGGTCTGCGACCAGTGCTTCAGTATAACTTAAGTTACTACAACTAAGAATTACATAGCATGGCTAATTGCTACTTGATGTTTTTCGTTACTTTTACAGTC
Source organism: Plagodis pulveraria (assembly GCA_963890685.1). Classification (NCBI taxonomy): domain Eukaryota; kingdom Metazoa; phylum Arthropoda; class Insecta; order Lepidoptera; family Geometridae; genus Plagodis; species Plagodis pulveraria. Next base: position 13,838,640 of record OY982949.1, on the reverse strand, counting down.
AGAGCGTATGGGAGCCGGCAACAAACCTATAACGACTGCCATTCTAAGACAATAACTGGGCCCGACGGCTTAAAGTGCTCCTCGAAGTACGAAAGCGCTCAGTAGTAATTTCCCTGGTGGTCACCCATCCAAGTCAAGACCGCGGTGCACGTTACTTAACTTAGCTGATCAATTAAGAACGGTTAAATAAAAGCCAATTTAATCAGGATATCACTTTATAATTGTAGAATACATATTTAGTCATTCGTGTTGATTCGCAGCAGTTTCCTGCAATAACCTGTAGGATTCGCCTGAAAACTTCTGATTCTACTTTAGATTTTTAGAATTTTTATACTCAAGTAGTATATTTAACAAGTGTCAATTCAATCAACACTTTAACAGTAGTATTGTCAGAGCATTAAAAGTTTCATAAAAACTTACTTATTCAAAGTATTAGGAGTAGCAATTTTACCCTAAATCCTAATCCTAAAACCTTTCTCAGTTGATGCCTTCACTGTTCTAGGAACACACCGACCAAATTTCATATCTCCCGGACGCGTTGTCCACGACGCTCCTGTGCGTTGATATTTTTTTTATAATTCATACTAGTTAAGCGTTTGACCACACCCTGTCTGATGTTAAGCATTGATGTGGTCTAAGATGGAGCACGCTTACCTAGAAGAAACTTTATTATCGATTTGAAGACACCTATTTTGTATCCATCGGGAAAAACTGACGACGGTAAGGAGTTCCACTCTTTCGCAGTACGCACGAGAAAAATGGAAGCGAAGCGCTACGTACGGGTCCTGGGAATATCAAACATGTACGGATGGCTCCTCTCCGCTCGTCTGGACGTCTGATGGATGGGGGAAACTAATTCGTGTAGTAACAAGAGTTCATCTTCATTCCAACACATTCACCGATTTGAAACCAGTAAAAGACCGATAGACAAGCGACTTCACGGCGGTGCTCGAGGCTTTGCAGCTGAGACTCCCCCAAAAAGTCACTGCCCATTAACCTCTTGGCGCGTTTCTCAATCGACTCAAGTGCCTCAAGCTGGTATTTGGCAGAGCCGTCTCAGAGGTGAGAGCAGTACTCAACACAATACTTTACTTGCGCTTTGTTCAAAGTAAGCATCCGTTCCGGTGTGAATTACCGTCTCACCTTTGAGAGGATGCCAATTTTTTTTAGCGCCGAACTGAGCCTTTGACCCGATATAAGTGCCAAAATTTAGGGTGACACCAATGAGGTCTAGGTGGTATGCGACCGGCACGGATACATTTCGGAATGGGGAGACAGTTATGAATGATGAATCAGAAATCAAAATATTTATTCACATTATAACAATATTTGTTACTCTTGGTAAGTTATTTACATAAGTTTTGCAATACCATAAAATTACCAAAAAATACACCAAAATATTGCACTTACATTCAAATATTATATTCCAATGCAAATGATTTTACATATATCATAATCATAGAAGAATTTAGATTTTTTACTTATTATAAAACATGACTATGTTTTACATCGATTGTGTTGTTTGATATACAAACACGTGGATACGCTGAGTAAAACGTTAGGTTTTCACTGCAATATCAAAATACAACAGTCTTACGTTATGCAATATTCTGACATTGTAAAATAAAAAAAAACCATTTAGATACAGGGTTCAACTCAAATTACACTGAGTAGAAGTGATACGATTACTGATTGTAAACGGAAAACTTAGGTTTTGTTTTTGCGTTCTTGATCATTTGCATAGGTATTTGAGTTAACGAACAATTTAAGGTTAAGTTTTTATAAAGATCCTGATATAGAGTAAAAAGACTGCCATAAATACCGACGCGATCTGTTGCCAACACAGACCAATATGGGTCTGTGGTCGCCAATCATTGACAGTGTGTTTCGGTTGCTGTCCTTGAGCTAGTAATATTAAGTTTAGCTTAGTAACTTCTTAGACCAGATCATCAATTACCATTCAGTTGAGATTGTGGTCAAAAGCAAACCTATATATCAGCAATAAAATGGTACTGAGTTCTGTTAGAATAATGACTTATACAAAGCAAAAAGCCGTGCCTAGCTGGGTAATGACTTGTGGAAAGCGAAAAGCCGTGGCTGGCTGGGGTTAGTCCTATTTCTGGCATTGGATGGTAATACCATTTTTTTTTTTTTTTTTTTTTTTTTTTTTTTTTTTTTCCTTTCCGGGAGCATACACCTCCCGGCCCGCGAGCTATAGGACCCCTGAATGAGTCAGAGACTTTGGGTACTTTATTTCTATCTACATACATTCCATTACTTATTATTACTGTTTTACAATTTTATCTTATTACTACTTCCTATATATATCTTATTATCTATTACACAATTTGTATTTTATCTTATTAAATTAGTTTCTTATAATTATTAATGCTGCTTATATATATGTTTAATATATATAACAATCATTCTTAATTGCTAGTTTTATTATTATTTACTACATGTTTTCCTATTTCAATACAATAGTTTATAAAATACTCTCTGTTTTTCTTATCTCTAATTATTTTGTTTACATTCTCAGCTTTTAGACTTATTTTTAGTTTTTGCTCTATTTCGTACCTTTTGAGACCGTAAATGGGACATTCGAAGAGGATGTGCTCTACAGTTTCCTCCTTGCAAGGTTCACAGGGGCATGTTGGATTGTCCTTACACTTGAACCGAAACAAGTATTCAGAGAATCCACCATGCCCTGTCATGATTTGCGTGAGTACTCCTGTCGGCGCTATTTTTCGTACTGTTGTGTATGCCTCAATAGCGTCGGGGAAGAAGATCTTGGTGACTTTAGCCGTTTCGCCGGACTTGTACCTCCGATTCCATATGTCAAGCGAATCCATGCGGATTTGTCGCTTGACAAATGAAGTCGGGCATCGGTCATAGTCCGGTTTCCTTTTGGAGTAAAGGGCGGCTTCTTTGGCCAACTGGTCAGCTCGCTCATTGCCTTCGAGCCCAGCGTGTGCTTTAATCCAGTACAAGTTAACTGTTTTATTTTGTTGTAGTACTGCACTTAGGTTTCTGCGTGTTTCAACTGCCAGGCTATGCGTTGTATTACAGTCTGTAATCGTCTCTAGAGCTGAACGTGAGTCACTGTATATGCCGAAGGTGGATTTTGGGCTTTTTAGTATTCGCCTACTTGCTTCGCATATTGCCAGAAGCTCGGCCTGGTAAACGGTGCAGTAGGACGACAGCTTCAATTTTCTTTGTGCGGTTTCACTGTTCCCCTCCCATAACGAGAGGGAGGCACCGACTTTTCCTTCGATCTTGCTGCCGTCCGTATATATCTGCACCTCATGATGTCTGTGCGCATCGACCTGCTCTTGGTTTACTAGGCCGTCGAATTCCAGTTCTATGCGTTCCGCTGGGTGGGGCAACTTTGCGTATTGTTCTTTTTGTTCCATCTCTCTATCTCCCAGTGCTGGCCAGGGGACACCTCTTTTTGTTTTATACAGTGCGGCTGCCTCCTTTACTCTAAGATCCAGAGGGAGTATTCCAGCCAGCACTAGTGCCGAGTTTAGAGAGACGGTACGATACGCTTTACAGATTTTCTGTGCGAACCCCCGCTGCACAGTACTGAGTTGCTTCTGTACGCAGATTTTGTCGGCTGCGGCAGCCCACGCACCTGCAGCATATACAATGACCGGCTCTACGACTGTATGATATAGGAGCCGAATTATCTCTGGATGGAGACCCCAGCTGATTCGGGACGTCCTGGCTATCTGTTTATAGAAACCCAGCGCTTTCCTGCAGATGTTGCCCACGTGGCTGTTGAAGGTGAGTTTTGCGTCTATGGTGAGGCCTAGGATCTTTATTTCCTCTACCATCTTGATGTCGATCCCGCCCATGTTCAGACATGGGGTATCGTATTTCAACCTGCGTGTTAGCATCATCGCGTGTGTTTTCTGCGGAGCAAATTTCAGTTTGTTACTGATCCCCCATTCCTGAACATAGGCGAGGGCGGCATTCGCTTGGCGCTGGATTTCGATTGCCGTGTCTCCTTCTATTAGCAGGACTATGTCGTCCGCGAAAGCCTGGCAGTAGTCGCCCCTTTGTGTCAGTCCCTTGAGCAATGGATCGAGGAGCAGATTCCATAGGGTCGGTCCCCCTATCGATCCCTGGACGCATCCCTTGCTCGTTGCACGTGTCACTTCTTCCCCGGCGTACCTGAGCTTGACCCTCCTGTCTTGCAGGTAACTGTCAACGAGGCGTCTTAAATTAGACGGACATCCCTCTTCTGCGAGTCTTACCCTGATGGCCGGCCACCATGCTCCATCAAAGGCACCCTCTATGTCCAGTGATATAATTGTGATTAATTTTTTCTGTTCCAGCTTCCTTCGAATGCGTGTAATTAGGGCATAGAGGGCGTCTTCCGTACTTTTTTGAGGCATGAAGCCAAATTGACACAGGCTAAGTCTGGGTGTTATGTGCCATTTTAGTCGGCCAATCAGCATTTTCTCCAGTATTTTGCCCATCACTGGCAGTAGTCCAATGGGCCTATATGATTTTGGCTCTGTGTAGTTTGCTTTGGCCGGTTTCCTAAGTGCCACTACCGTAGCTTCTTTCCAAATTATTGGGAAGTGGCTCAGCTCAAGGCATTTGTTTGCCAGCGATAGGCAAATCTCTGGGTTGTGATTGATGACTTGTTGGCATATATCGGCGGTAAGGCCATCTGAACCTGGAGCTTTCCTCGGGTTGAAGCTTGCAGTTGCGGCCTTCAGTTCTTTTAAAGTAAACGGAGGGTCATGTTGTTCATCATGGCTCATCACGTTTACTTGTTCTGCTTTGGCCCGAATTCGCATATGAACTGCAGTATCTTCTTCCTTCTTGTCCTCTGGATAGAAGGTTTCCGCCATTAGTTGGGCCGACTCTTTCTGGTCCAATGTTTTTTAATACCATTGGCATGGCTTCGATGGTGCTAGGATTGAGTAAAATGCAAATATACTTTAAAAATTATTTATTTAATAAGGTATATTTATGTCTTAAGTTTAAATTTTCACTGAATATATAACGCTAAGGAAAAGTAGCTAAATATTAGACTAAATATTTTTTATGACATACACAAGATATCTGCCACAAATATTACATAAATATACTGATTGTAAAAGATTAAATGATTTATTACAAAATGTAAAGTAATATTAAAAGTGTTGCTGTATCAAAGCTGAAAATTTCAATGATTTTAGAAAACAAAACAAACTAACTTTCTACGTTTATCTCTGCGCTCTGCATGTGGTGCGCTCTGCACCACATGCAGAGCGCATTGAGATTGAACTTTGGTTACACTTTTGTTTAACATTTTGTAACTAATTCCTAATTGATCTGCATCGACCTCTTAAAGTTTCTTGTTAGAAGCAAATAAGGTTAAATGTGTACAAAGCCCTGAATTTTGAGAGCCCTGGTAACTGAAATAAACGTAGAGAGTTAAAAAGCTACGACCTTTTGACTGCCCCAAATGCGCAAAAAATATATATGATACAATTTACATAAATGCGATTGTCTGATTTTAAAATTTTCAACCAAATTTTGGCTGAAATTAGATGAATTTCACTATCGTTGACGACTTCCAAAAAATATTTTTACTATGAATCACATTTTCAGGGTTCATTATTTTCAAATTAGAAAACACTATCAAAGTATTTAATTGTTGTTAGCAAAATACAATCGATGAATTCCAAAAGTTTAAGCTTCTGAAGAGATTTGCTCTGTGTCCACCGGTGTTGACTTGTTAACAATTTTTACATGAGTACTTAAAGCCTTTATTTTTATAATTATTGTATTATTATGCGATACGTAACCAGTAAAAATACAACGCAGCATTTACGAGTACTAGGTAAAACTTGATAAATTAGCTTTGTTTTTACAATGCAGTTTCATTTTCTTAAGGTCATAAGAAGTTTAGGCATATTTATTAACATTTATATTTATTTAGATGGGCCACTTTTTCTGAAACAACCTGTTTATATGAAAGTTTTATTATTACTTTGAGGAGTTCCTTTGACAAAAACTAATCAACATTGTAACGTTGAATTTAAAATTAAAAATCGTATTTAATTTGTATATTTTATGAGCGTTGTAAATTATGATTGTATGGTATTGAAACCTATTTCAGTGTAAAATATAATAAAACTTCTAATTCATAATAATTTATTTTGATAAAAGGGTTTCTAATGGACTATTAAAATTAAATATACATAGAAATAATACCACTACGCGTTTTGGCACTCAAAGTATATACTGCAGCCCCTATTGCAGCTTTTACAATATTTTTTATTTTATAACGACTAAAAATCGATAACTGTAATTTAAATAATTTGATGATAGAGAATGTCTACTTTAGTTTCAATGCGAGTTTTATAAAAAAAATACTTACACATACACGTAAATTTATGAAATGTTGAATTACTTTCTGTTACTGATTTGTTTATATATATTTGCCTCATTGTAGTTCTATAAATTTGCCTGCATTTCTTTCGATTGCATGTTTGTTGGGTTGTAAAATGTTAACTAAACTTATTGGCAAAATTTAATACAATAATTTTTAAAATTATTTTTGTTTTACTGGACTCACTAGTGGAAGATTCTAAAACAGATCGCTCAAAATAGGTCATACGATGCTCAAAATATATAAATTAGTTTTTCTCAGTTCTGAGGCCATGGTCCTATCAGACAAAGTAAGAGTGCTGAGCTAATGAATGGGTGATTTTATAAATAAAAATACATATAAAGAAGTACTCTTATTAAACCCATTTTCTTTTATTCACGCACTAGCCTGACATAAGTAATGGACGTTCCCGAGACAGCAAGAAATTAATTTCCTGGGTCGTAAAATTTTACCAACTACTCATGTTGTAATAGCTCCAAGAAGCATACTTTTCTGAATTTACCTGAACGCGTTATGGATTCTTACCGCTTTTTTCGATATAATCAAAAATGTTGATAACTTGACAGTGTTGCAGTACTTGCTCAAATCAAAAATTAAAAGAAAAATATAATGTATGTCACACTAAGCTGTGCAGTATATTATAAAATATCCTGAAGCATGTCTTCAGTCAAAGTATCACAAAATCTATTCTAATCAAAATTGAGAATTACCATTACTGTTACATTTAAGTGCTCAAGTGTTTTGACAAAATATGTTACAAAGTTCATTAGAGCACGTATTACTGTCAATATCACGACACTTAAACTACCTGCCTATGTTTACAAAAAAATATGAAATGAGTGAAGTTGAATTTGAACAGCTTTGTTTGAAAAAATACAATAAAAGACGTTAATTTTTAGTGCCTCAAGTGGTACTTTTCCATTTTAAAATAATAACTTGTATTTATGTAGCTACAACGAGTAAAATTTAAGAGACAACTAAACACATTACCTGTATCCATAACATTCTTTCTCGAAGATATTAATTTTAAAGCACCTACATACATATACCATACACATTAGTTTAATAAAACAAATAATTGAATAAAAAATTTAAAATTATTAAAATGTTCTTATAGTCTTTCAATGTCGCAAATATCACGTACGATGATAGTTCTACTCCAAGCCTTACTTTATACTCGTTGCTCTCTGAATCAAGTTTCGAGAAATTATGCGGAACGGTTAACCTTATAACATCTGATAAATATGAGCTGAATTTGACATTTTTAGTATATAAATCTACTCTTATTACATGCCATTGTTTTTTTTTGTTATTTTGGAGAATTTTTTATTCGTTTATTTTTTATGTTTACATAGTAACATAGTTAAGATATCTACTAACTACTTACTAAAATAGTGCATGTGGGTTAAAAAGTTATTGTTACGAATAGGTATATCTTTATTACAAATGGCTCCTTTAGTTAAGTTAAAGGTTTTAATAGTAATTGTATCAAGAGATAATGGGAAGAAAATAAAAATTATAAGCAGTAAACATTTTTATATTATTATACCTACTTAACTAATTTCTAATTGTTTAATCCTAATTAATAAAACAAAACGTTTTCCTGATACGAAAGGCACCAGCTAATCGTTATCCAGCTGAATTTGAAAACAAATCTTATATATTATTATTATTAATGCATGATCATTTTAAAACTACCCAATGTCTTGTGATTTCATTATGAGGTATGGATACTTGCATATTAAGAGACCCACAAAAAATATAACACGCATGCCGCCCGGAAACATATATCATTTTTAGTCTGGCGAACTTGTGTTTTACATAAGGCACAACCTAAATTAAATACCTTCAAGACGTACCGAAATCATTCTAAAGTAAACCCAGGCTTTCAGATACTGAAAGGTTGATACATCTTTTTTGTATTGTAAGATTTATAGAAGCGGAAGACTTTAAGGCTAATATGATATTAAATAATTCACAATAACCTTTATTTCTAATCGAACCTTGTCGATTTTTTTAAACTAGTTTCAACCTTACATAAAATGTGTATGGTAGATGAATTAAATGGACGACATTTTTATTTTTATTTTTAATAGCCTGTATGGAAGTCAAATACAGAATTTATATACAATATTCAATAATTTTATTAATTTATTCTAAATGGCCTGGTGTCGGTCATACTTCTATGTGAAAATTATGTGCAACTAGCGTTTCTGAAGTGATATTAGAGTGATTTGAATGATTATATTTTTAAAAAAATATCATTCTATAATAAGAATCTAAACTTTTACAACATGATAACTATTTTAATACATTGATTCTATTCGGTTACAACACTATGTCATTTCGTTGAACTTCCAAATAAACAGTATTTTAGTGAATACAGTAAGTACTCTACCGTTATATAAAATTTATATTACTCTACTTCAGACCTCTTTCATAATAAACATAATTTAAATTGTAACTATCATACATTACCTTCTAATATTTAAAGCTCTGGCACATGACATTTCATTTCCAGTCTAACTTTGCAGTTCACGTATTCTGCATTCTTTTCTTTTAATAACAATCTCCTATTCAAAATCGCGTGTTGACGAAACCATAATTGAACTATGTTGCTCATGAGAAAGAAATGCATTTCAAATACCCCGAATATCTGTCCTTCAATAGATATAGGTATTAACATAGTGGAGCAAAAATGGTAAATTAAAACTAATAATGATTATAATGCGGTTATAGTTCGTAACTCTAATAAACACATTGACGTTTTTAAATTCCGACTAATACCTCACGTGCCAGATAAGTAGTCTATCACATTAATATGAAGGGATTTGAAGTGTTATTAAAAATGTGCATGAATAGTCAAAGAGTACATCTAACGTTAATTAATAGGCATAAAATATAAACGACAAACCTTAATTCCAATCTAGCTTTTCTATTTACATATTATATGTTATGCTATATGAGTTATACTTAATAGTTTTATTTTAATTGAGATTTTTTATTTCTAAATTTAAATAAAATACAGTGTTTAGGATTGATCCTAATTACCTTAAAGTTAAACTTATTTAAATATATAATTCGAATAACTTAAGTACTAATCATTAGACGAATACTTTAGAATTTCGTTTCAGATTGCAGATGCATTTATTGCACCATTTTACTCAAATCTACAACAAACATTCTACAAAAAAAAACACCTACTAAAATAGGCTGTAACCTATTTTGTTACTTGCATAAATTTATATAGAATAGTTACATACAAATGTTAGGACAATAATATGACCGAGCTTACATTATTCTACATACAAATACCTACTTCACGAGTGTGTTATCTCGAGATATACGTGTACTTTGTTAATTTAATTAGAACTATTATTAATATCTATTATGTCTGTTAAGATGTGTGGTTCTTAATTTCGGAATAGGAATTTTAGGACAAATCAAAGAGCTACTAGTATTTTTACTTAATTATCAATCGAAAAATTATGTGTACAGCCATCTACGCCTATTTCAGTAGTGAACATTAGATCAATAAGTTATTTTTAATACACATAAGATACACAGTGCAACCGTGGTATTGACACTTACTTAAATTTTGATACATACACACACTTGTAAAGGCGCCCAAAGTGTTTATTATTATATACCTACTCATTTATACATGTAAAATCATTTCATATCAGACAGAAAAGGTCATTCATTAAAATATTACAATAATCAATTACAGGCAGCAGTAGGTAAAATTTAATATTGCCTTATTAAATAGTTATTATATAGCTTCTCTAAGTCTAATAGTAAGTAAATAGAACATCAATATTGTATAGATAATATAATAGTTCCACGTAATTTAGAGATAGCTATCTAATATTTCTAGTTTGAGCTTCTCATTGACATAGGTATTACTTTTATTATCTAAATATAACTGTATCATGGTGCTTGGCTACACGGCAGTGTGTGATGTTACTATGTAAGTAGATTATAAATTTATTTTATCACATAATATGTTATATATACACCTACATGTGTTCCTGAAGTTCTAGCTGTTTTTATATCTAGTCGTAGCTGAGGACGGGTACCCTGCGTGTCAGATAATCGAGGGCACAATCATTGTCAAAATGGGAATGTCAAACCCATGCGCGTTTGATATATTTGGAAATACCAAAAATATATCATATTTTATTGTTTCACCTCCCATTTTAACAATAATATTCTAATGCTCAAAAATATCCCAACTACGGTTATGTAGATAGAATAGAACTAGAGAGCGAAAAAAGCTAATTCATCTAATTAAGTTGGAACTAATTTAAAAAAGCGTTGCATGGAGCTACTGTGCGACTAATAGGTAAAATTTGATAGCATATTAATTTTATACAAACCTAGTTATATTGATCACTGGCGTAAATAAATGACATAATTAGTTTTTATGAGTAATGACGGGAAATGTTGTTCATAATCAATTTAATATACATTTAATGGTTTCGACATTAAGTATACAACAGAGTAAGTTTTTGTATTTATGCTTACTCATATCCAAACAAAAATTTCTACAACATCGAGTCTTTATTGGATTCCATGCACGGTCGAAATGTAAGGTTTGATCCTAACTTAGATTTCTTTAGGGGAAATTAGGATTTCTACCACACAATAATAATAATTCCGAAAAAAGCTTTCCAGTTAATTTTCAATAATTTAATGTGTACAACTTACAAGAATTTAATTTAAAAATACTGTACAATAATATTGAATAACATAATTACCTATTTAAAAAAGAAGTTATATGGAAAATTGCCTAGATTTTGTAAAGAAAAGTAATAGCATTCACCAATAAAACTGTACATAAAAACGTATTTACAATAATTGTGCGTAAAATAACTAATTTCTTCTTATTATTGTTTTTTTTTCATGAATTATGTGCAGCAATTTATCGAGGATTAGAAAATAATTTATAATTCAGTTTGAGATGATTAATTGTTTTGTATATGTATAATTTGTATATTTATTATATATTTTTTTAGGATAGGTATGAACTGCATGCAAATATGATAGTTACCACTGACAATAAAGTCACAAAATAAATTTTATAACGAACGAGAATCTAGCTACTGTCAGTGATTACTATGAAACCTTAATTACCTAAGAGGTGATATAAAACTATATTTATCACCTTCAAATACACTTTTTATAGGAATTAAATGCAAAAAATCAAGGTGTACTTGCTGATGTAAAGCAAAATTCTGAACATTCAATAATAAAATTACACATCATTACAACATAAAGCTACTATGCTAGCTCACATATAATTATATTTAAAATGACATGGTTTAAATAACGGCATCTACAATTCAAAATAAATTATCAGGAAATGAGTAAAGGTTTGTATTTCAATATCAGTAGCCAAAGAACAAGCAAATAACTAAGTTTCTACTCTACCATTTGATTACAAACCTTTTGATAACAACATTCTACTATGTAAATAATCAAGCAGAGAAAGTTGAGCATCAGATGTTATCGCTCATTCGTCCACTTCATAAAAATTTGAAACACAATCATAAGCCTTTGGAAGGATTTATTATTTCAATTATGTTTAATTTATGATCAGATATTTCGTTAACTTTCAATATAACACATGAGAATTGTAGTTCAGTATAAAGATTTCAACATAAGTTACATATCTAGCTGTTACCTTATTATTTCAAAAACAATAATAGGTACTGACTGCTCTTATAAAACATAATAGAATTAACACTTATTTGAGATAAAGCATGTTCCAAACTATTATTATAGTGGAAAAATGAGTGAATTTACTTATGTACCAATCCCTCTATTTATCCTCTTCCAGTAGAACCAGGTCATCAGCCACAACGTCGGAAACATGGAGATATATGATCCAGTACATGAGATTAAAGCATACGAAGCAAACGGGAAAAACTATACGGGAATATTTGTCGATGTCCGATGGTGTCATACCCAATAGTTTGCTTATATCCTGAAACAAAAAAAGGAATATAATGAAATTTGTACATATTAATCACTATAATCACTTAAATTTATTTACTTAATATATTTTGTCAGTTACACTTTAGAAGTTAATGTTATAAAAGAAAAAATGCTCCTTAGGTAATTTTGTTTTTAAATATTGAAATTTGAATGGAACTTATGTGCCTATAAAATTTTTATGAGTGTAAAAATAAGCTTTAAATTCCTAGTAGAAAACTTTAAGTTATTCAAACCGATTATCAGGATAATCGGTTTGAATAACTAACGACAAGTAAGAGAGACTTATATAATTAGTAATTGATAGTTCCTTTACAAATGCAGTAAAAGTTTCTTGACAGTCTCAGTGGTGAAATGGTGTTGATAAGCGTTATTTTGTAAATTATTGGGTCCGATCACCGGAACGAAAAGTTATTGAGTTTCTGACAAAACAAACTTTTAACATCAATTCAAAGCCTGGAACTAAGCTCTGTAGATGACAAAAGGCTCACCCCCTATTTACCAAATAGGGGTAAGACTTGTCAAACTTATCATTTAACCTGTTTCCTATCGTTTCTGAAAAATACAAGCGTTATGATATATAACAAATATATATATTATGTACATATAGTAATGTTCCATTACAGGCACGAATAATTATATCACATAATTATCAGTATTATACAATCGCATGTAGCAAAACGCAGACAACAGTAGATATTGCAAATGCCTCTTAAAAATAACGTCATAATCATAATGATTACATAAATGTTATTATGCTTATTGATTTATTTACCTTATTAGGATGTAAGATATGCGGTGGGGGTCCTGGATTTTCTTCTTCTGCTGCCGCTCTGCCCCCGTTGATTGTATTTTCTAATGTGCCTCCTTTTGAATGAGCTTTAGGATCATGAACTTTGAATCGAACTTCCTGAAATGTTTAAAAATGTATGAAATTATCGTGTAAATTAAAATGTACTTAATTTACATTAAATAAGCATATCTTACAGAAGGTCGTCCAGGTGGACATCTACCGAGAGTACTCATTTTAGAAAGAGTATGAGGATCTACAGGAGGGCAATCTACAGGCATTTTCTTTTCCGAAGCAATTTTCTGTATAGCCACAAATCTTTGTTTCCTCATTTGTATCCGCTTTGCCATATAGCCGACAGTTGCATATTCTGAAAATAAAAATTACCTTTACATTTTATATATTTTATCAATATTTTAATAGGGCTAAAAAAACTACAATCGCTTAAATAATAAGTATAGTATAAACGCACGCAATTCGCATATTAGAACGCTTAGCAATAGAATACAATAATATAGAGTATTACCTAGTAGACTCGCGAAGACCATGACGAAACAGGTGCCCAAGTAGACGTCGATGGATTTGACATATGAAATTTTAGGGAGAGCGGCGTTTGTGGACGACATAAGCGTAGTCATCGTTAACACTGTAGTTACACCCAGCGCTACTCGAGCAGGTGTTGCATTACGATTAAGCCAAAACGATACCCATGATATAATGACAATAAGGCCAGATGGAATATAAATCTGAATTAGGTAATATCCCATAGAGCGCACAAATTGGATCTCACATGCTAATCTTGAATAATTTCCTGTAAAAGATTGAAATTATTAATAAAACCATACGTTTAAAGGGCAAAATATTATGTATTATACAAAATAGTATTTAATCTTTACTTTGTAGTTTTTGTTTATTAATCAATTAATTAGTTAACAAATACAAAAAATAATGTTGCATTTACCAGTATACAGTACATTAGACAAACAACAAATTAATATTGCTTTTACTATTACACCACTCAGTGTATTATGTGCATTTGTACAAAAGCAGGACGTGAAAAGATTCGTGGTTGAATGTCCAGTGTTCCACGTAGTGGAGTTTATTTTTTGTCTGAATGTTCCCTTAAATAATCACTCGAACCTAAGTACCTGTTGTTAGAGAAATTTCCATGGCTCGCTGACGATGACCGAGCACCTTGAACTGCGGCAGCGACACTTCGCTGGAAACACCCACAGAGTTGGGCCCCTCATTCCATTTGTATCGGATGTCCCGCATGGTGTAGCCGACTGTGCGCAGCGGATTATTATAAATGAAACACCCCAGGCCCATTGCAATGGGTTTTAAAACTCGAGTCGTTATTCGATCGGGGTAGAAGAGCAGAGAAATAACGCGGCCGGTATCACGCGTCACACGTCTCGTCATGCGTCAGTCATAGTCGTGTTAGCGTGTGTGCTGGTGTCGCGCTAGAAATTATCTGGGCGCGAGCAACGGGCAGAGGGAGACGGGGCGGTGGCGAGCGATGGATGAGTGCAGGGAGAGCGAGTAGCACGGTTAGTTACCTGTTGTCAGCGTTACTACAGTGGCTCGTTGCCGGTGACCGAGCACGCGAAACTGTGGTAGCTGCACCTCATGGCTCATACCGACGCTTGTCACTCCGTCTTTCCAGTGGTACCGAATGTCTCTCATCGTGTACCCGACTCCGGAGACATGCCAAACACACAAAATGCTATCACTTACGCTGCGAAGAATTCCGAATCCCTCACGCAGCTTCGGCTCTCGAAGATGGGGAACTCAGACTTGTATCTTGAGTTACGAGATCAGAAGAGCAGAATCGAGCAATACATATTGTAAATTTAATATAAAATATTTCTCTATTCAGCTCGACATTAATGATAGAAAAAAAATCTACTAGTTCTACCTATAAGGAAAAAATACAGTAAAGGAACTAAAAATCAATTGATATATCATTTAATTTTTACCCGACTGTCCAAAAAGTTGGGTATTATTTATACAAAAATTCTAGTGAATATAGCTATTGAAAATAAGAGAACAGCGTACAAGAAATTTAGGCGGATGTGCAGGGGAAGGCATGCAGTGCTAAAAGTGTGAGTAGTGATGCGGGTGAGGCTCGGCGATGTACTGAGTGCGGTGCTGCTGCCTCCGTCTGCGTCTGCGGCACGGCTTTCGGAACGGGCAGAGCGCGCCGCCACCGTCCCCGCCTCCTGGCCCGCTCGGTATGGCGCAGCATCGATGTCTCGATATCATTTCTTTTGATTAAATGCTCGTGAGAACTCAGGCGTACTATAACACGAGTCTGCCTTCTGCGGGTGCTGTATGCGAGAAGGAGACGTTTCGACTTATGAAAACACGCGACAAATCACAGCACGACTCGAAGTTGCACGCTTGTGATCACAGGATTTCCCTGAGTAGCATCTGTGATACAAGAAAGTGGTCACAATATATCTGTAAGCCTAGGTTGCGTTGCAGTGTGGCTTTTTAAATTAATACCTTCAGTGAGCATAATTGGTACACTATTTATAGCTATACTCTTTCAAAGTGATTTATGCATTGCACTTTTATTTGATTGATTTATATGCTTTATAGCTCACACAGACGTTAATAATTCAAAAAATATGTTGATAATACACCCAAAGCGTGACATTTATATATTAGCACAATTACATAATAAATAGTGCCTTTAAACTTTATATAAATATAAAAAAATATATATTGAATAACAATAATATTGCAGATGATATACATTGATATAAAAGATTTTGACATATATTATAACACGGATAACCAACTTATATAAAATAGTCAGACGTACAATTTGCTTAGTCAGAGTCACCATACAATTTATTTTGGAAGATCAATGTTCGGTTGCATAGTCGAGATACTTACAACTTTCGATTTCAATGTGACAAAGTTGACGATCCATAGGAAAATATTGAAGGTTCATGGGACACGATGCTGTAATTGTTAATCTGAAACAAAATCAAAAATACATTAGAACTATAAAAAAACATGAAAAGATAATGTTGACAACTTTATATTCATACCTGATACTTCTAGTTATTGAGCCGGAATAGTGAATTCGTATGAACTCATTGCTAGTAGTTGCAATATGAAAGTATGATTGTTTTTCGTTTACAAAGAATGTATCTGGGACCCATATATTCTTTATGAACTCAGAGCCAACAGATAAAGTTTCAACTCCAGTACGCTTCTTGTATGCTAACCGTGGATCCGTCCAAAATTGTCTGAAGTAAAAATCCAACGTGAAGTCCTGGGAAATATTTAAAATTTTATTATCGTAGTTTGTATGTTCGATAAAAAAATATAATGTAGATCATTTACCTAAACTCTACATCGTCAGCTACAAGTATAGATATTTGATATTTTTTAAGTGTTACATATATAACCATTAAGCATTACAAATACTTCGCTCTATTATTTATACTTCAACACACTGCAAGAAATCTGTGTGACGTTATGGTGTTATTTTATATAAAGGTTAATTATTATGCGTTCGTCCCTAATGATATTTTTCAATTAAAAACAACATTGGGAATGTTTTATATGATTGCAATTTGAGACGCCTATTAAACCTTTATGGTATTCCTTTTTTTGTAACCAAATTTTAAATAATTATGTCATAAGAGAGCTTTGAATACACTTTAATAAAATATGAATAAATAAATAAATAGTAACAATCATTTTAAACTAAATTAAAACTAACAAAAACATCTAAAATTAAGCATGCGGTATATATAAAGAAGATACCGCTGTACACAATGTGTAGTAGTCAACACTGCGACAGATGTGAAAATGCTAAGAACACCTGCGGAATTTTAAACGTCCGAAGCTTAGTCATTGTAACTTCAGATTAAAGTAGTACCACAACGGATATTATAATGGACACTGGCACTACAAATACACCGAACAGTATAAATATAGCGTAAAGCGTAACAAATTAAAAAAATGCATAAAGTGTGGAGTGCTATTGAAGCCTTAAGGACATGTGAGGAGAATTTAAGTATTAAACCTAAACGAAGGTGCATCGAGTAGGATAAGGAAAGGGTGGTAGCAGAGATGAAAAACCACGGCTCGATAAGGGCAAGTTGCTCGGTATAAGCTATGTAAGTATTACAACATTGGGTTATATTTGATGACTCAAACCTCTTTAGATAAACACGAATTAGGAATATGCGAATCGTAGATTGGAAAATACCACCCACCCGGCGCAACGGGTCACGTCACATTGTGACCTTTTATATTGATTTGGTTTCCACTTTGGGCTTTTCAATCTGAGAAATCTCTAAGCAAGCTCTCTCAGATATGCGTTTTGGAAAACCGACAGTGGTTAAAACTTCTGGCCGTTTTATTGTATTGCGCATACAATCATAAATGTTAGTTTCACCGCACATAATATTCAATTACACAGACAAAAAGTAGCCAGACCATTTATCGATGTTCCAAATCATTGGAAAATGTGGAAAAATACAACGATTTTAGCAATTACTCATTAAATACACATAATACGTAGGTACAAACAACAACAAACTACAAATTGGTCACGAGTAACAGTCGTCGCAAATCCATAGAGCAATTTAATCCTATCAGATAAACACTAATTTCAATTATTTGTTTATATATATAAAATTGTTTTAAAAGTAATAAAAAGCTAATATGAGTTTGAGTATCTGTCATATTATTTCAAAGGTGCAATAAAACGTAGTTTATTTAAATACACAAACGTATTGATGGTAGCAACTTACTGATGGAATTGAAAAAAATCACAACAAAAAATACAACTATTGTGAGTAAAGTATGCTAATATATATCAACCCTCTACCGCATCAAATATAACATAAAACGTGTATGTAAATTTGTGGGGTATCCGTGGAATGCCGACCTAAACCTAAATGGGAGAATGTGTTCAACAGTGGACAATCCGGCTGATACAGGAAGACTTTTCATAGTCTACTGATAATAACTACCTGCCTACCCTATTTTATAAGCTAAGGGAAAATGCTTTTTTGATACCCACCTGCTGGGAAGCAATTACATGGATGGTGTAAGGCATAATGGTCAATAGGGACTAAAATCCCCATGATGGTCCACCGTCCTTGACTAGTGGTGACTTGACATGCAAAGGCAGGCCCGCCAAAGCAACCTATGTGACCCCCCCCCCCTCCCCCACAGCACGGTATGAACAAAAATATAATCACAACTTTATTATTGAAACATAAGGCGAATATGCAAGCTTATCACAAGAATCACTTTCATTTTGTTGCAATGATATCTTTCACACACGTCATAAATCTAATTAAACAATAACTTATGTTATGGTCAATCTTATACTCCGATTGCATTGGTTCTATTCTGTACGTAATATTCCCTACGGACAGGAATTGGATATGATCATATTTCTTGTTACCGAAGGCCTAACGTGGTATGAAAGTCATTTAGTAAATTATGAGACAGAAATAGGGCGGTAGTTGACAAACAAATGTTTTTTTGGGCAGGCTGCACTCTGGCTTGCTTCCAAGTTTCGTAAACTTGCTAAGAACATACAAATTAAGTGTGTAAATACAATATGTATATAACATGCATGAGGCACACAATGCACATGCCAGTTATCTGGAGAAATATTTTTTGGAGCAGAGTACTATAATTAGCCCCAAGTGTACAACTTTAAAAGTTATCTCGCATTTAAGAACTACTGTGCTCTTAAATAATTAATAAAGTTTACTTATATCATATATTTTTAAGAGGCATAAGTATTAAGTAGATTATTATATTTATCAAATATTCGTACACTTAAGTGAAATTCTCAAAAAAAAAACATTATTGTAACAAAACAAAATATGATTCACATTACAGTTTGATATCGTTCTAACTATATTGTTTTTGCGGTAGAGGGTATGTAAATGGGTACCGACATACATATTGAATAGGTAGATAAGAACAGTTAAGAAATGCTTATGACGACATTTCCTCTAAAGCGCTCCATATGCATGTTGTTGGTTTTATATTAAAAATCAAGTATTCAAACTCAAAATAGTTATATATTCATGTCAGTCATAAGGAGAATCTTTCCATAGTTAGATTATAATTCTAAATTACACAATTTGAGAATGAAACGTTCAAAGAATTAAAATTACATCAAACTTCAAAAAAGTAACAAATTTATAGAAAAATCTGACAAAAGGAAATGAAATGTTATTTCAAGCATTCAATATTATATCTCTTTATGAATACCTATGATTTAAACTATTTATGAAACATTGCTTGTATGGAGCATATAGGGGAAACATCATCTTAAAATGTAATGTAATTACCGCGTTATAAACTTTAAGCAGAAATAATAACAGATATTCACCAGTTTCACTGTAGAAAACAGCAACTGTGGAGTTACGAGTACTGCAGACACACAATTGGATACTTTCAAGGTTGCGGAAGTAACAGTTTGCGTTTCTTATTATGATTGTTTTATTAAAAACGTTAATTTTAGTAATTTTAATCGCATAATAAGAAAGCAAGAAGGTGGATAGAGAGCGGTCTGCTCCACCAAACGCGGCATGCTCGCAGCCTCGTGTCTGGGGCTGCTCGGTCGCGGCGGCTGTTCGCGCGGCCGGAGCGACCGAGACAAGCGTGAGCTGACAGTGGCGAGTACCATGAGCACTTCGGAGACGGAGCTGATAGAGAGCACATACATGGTGACGCCCACCTCCACTGGCGGACCTGCAATCAAGCCCATAAGTGAGTCGTGAACGCGCATAGCGCCGTGAAAACCAAACCAGGAAGAGGTAACGTGCCCCATCGCCGGGTGGAGCGAACGGGACGTGAAAGGCGCTGATGCGTATTGTCACTTCTTAAATGGTCATATGGTGCTTGCGGCATGCAGAAGATAAAAGAAACGCACAACTCATCACGCTTTGCTCACCCTAAAATTACCAGGGTATCTCGCGCCCGGCCATTGCGCCTCGCATATGTGCGTCGATTCTCGCGCCTATTTTTATTGGAATTGATCGAACCGTGGACACAGGTGCTACAATGAACGGTTTAATGTTGGTGATAAACTAAGGATCATACATTATTTTATGCTATAATATGCGCTGTGTCATTAAAATTTGTTTGTAAAAGGTACCATTTTCACTTCAGACAGAGAGCTGATCGAGAGCACGTACATGGTAACCCCCACTTCCACGGGTGGTCCTGAAAACGACACAATATTCAACAAATAGCAAAATACCAAGAGTACGGAGTAACAAAACATCACACGAACTGAATATTAATTATAATGAGAAATAGTTTATGATAATATTATACTAGGCATTATTCGACTACAAGTTTTAGCTGCTTTTTTGTGCTGCATATCTCTATTACGTACAAGGCATACAATATTTCTTGCACTTACGCAAAGTGCAAGAAACCAATTATAATTATACCAATTACATATACCATATTTATGGTGTATATATATTATACCATATATATATATACCATAATTATATATACCAAACCAATTATAATAAGTCATATATGGCAACTGAATCTGATTTTAAAGAACTGGTTATATGTTGTTTCACTTATTTTCTAGTCATTAAAACTCCTAGTGAATTCGATAATCGGGTGGTTCAACGAATCTGTATTGCAATCCAATGGTGATAGCATTCTAGGCACACTGCCAACTGCTGGGGGGTAAAGAGTTAGGGCTAATTTGCTGTGAATTTTGTGGTTAGCTCGATTTACTTATTTTACAGCATTTGTTTGTTGTGTGTATCAAAATTGTATCAAAGTGAACAATATCGTTAAATTATAATTATTTCTAGATTTATTTATTTCAATCCAAACCTCTACAATCTTGAAATTGGCTAAGAGGTCGAGATGACTAACTCCGCTTCAAGTCCTTAAGTTTTACTTAATAAGGCGGACAATTCTTGCAGCATTGATAGCTCAGTGGCATCGGCTATGGACTGCCGCGCAGCAGGTCCATGGTTCGAATCCCGCCGCGGGGTTGAGTTTCGCCGCTTGGTTGAAGGGCATTTTGCGAAAGCCCGCCTGGCTAGCGACCACCCTCAAGTAGAAAATCTGTCACAAAGCATCTAACGATGTGTTCCGGCAGCTGTCCTTGAGAGCCAGTCATTCTAGGTTAACCCTGTTAACACCTTTGACCACATCATCAGGTGAGATTGTGGTCAAAGGCTTAACTATCAGCAATACAAAAAAAAAATTTTTTTTATATGTGTTTGTGTTTTGGCCCGTGCACAATTTAGTTAGTCAAAAAAATACAATAAATGCTTATTCAGTTGACTTTTTTGCGATGCAAGTGGCCATATACCTATAAATGAGTTGTAAAGACAAAAAATAATGAATTAAATATCTAAAATAATTACATAAGAAAAAAACGGAAACTTACACTAATATGGATATTTAAGGCGGGCTACGTAAATATTGGAATAATCAAAGTATTGACCGCAGAAAACATGGCTTAATCTAATTATTCGGTTATGGATGACAAAGGCAACCTCGGCTACGAGTATTTAAAAATAAATTTAATGAATCACTCTAGTAGGTACATACTTTTACGAGTACACCTATATTGGACTTTTTAGCAAGTTTCATCAACGGCACAATTAATATTAATGAGTCTGTCGTAAATACACATGTTTATATTCGCCATAACTTTTTAAGTACACTCAAATGAAAAAGTATATATAATGTATTGTTTTTAAATTTTTTGTTGCTGTACAATCTATTTACTTTCAAGTGGGTATTTTCTTAGATAAATCCTTTATAAGTGTAACAGCTACCCTATTGTGTTATCTGGGAATGAAATCACCTGAAGACCATATAATAAGTCTGGGATCACAATCAGCTTACTTGTAGCAAAACCAGCTGGGTACCTCTAGGGCTGGAGTCGGGTGGAAAGACACAGATGTAACCAAACAGTGGTTGGAATTTCCCAAAATACTGATACCGAATTATGGTTTGGATCAGTTGTCAACAGAATACCCCAGCAATGTGCAGTGTGCGTTTTACCACCAGTTACGCATGTTGCCTCTACGAGTCTCAGTTACGCATGCAGAGTAACATGTAACGTTGAAGCCAGCTTTTGCGTCTCTCTTTCAGTATGGTTAGTTTCCAATTATGGGAACAGCAACTCTATTAACAAAACGCTACAAACTGTATACACACTTACAACGAAAACATTTAAGCAACTTAAAGGCCATTGCAGGCCCACAGACAGTCCAAATGCTCCATTCTACTACTAGTTTGCAGCGTGCCCCAAATGCTGGCGGCATTGCTCCGTTAGATGGTAGTGCTTATTTGTTGACCCAAATAACCGCCAGCATTTTAATTATGCGATGCCACTCTTCAGGCTCACATTAAAGTTTGACATTAAAACTAATTGGGCAGAAGCGTACCATTGTTTGATTTCTAATAGTGAGTTATGAGTACATGTTTTCATTATGTAATTTTTTGTTTAACTTTGTTGTATTACGATAACTTTGTAAAATACTATTTATATACATTTTTACTAACAAATATTCGGCTGCAAATAAATTGGTGGAAAAGTCAACAGCTCATGAAGATGTTGCGCGTTCATACTCTTGCGAGTATTAAAGCGCCAATTCCACATACATGCAGCTGGCTGTTCGTTTTGTAATCATAATATGAACATCTACAGTCCCACCAACTTATCTGTTCATGCGGCAAAAAAAAGAACTACAACATTCCTTCAAATTGTGACAGTTTGTAGTTGATTTCCTTGACCAGTAGCGCCCTCGAAAACTGCACAGTTAAGTTGGTGGTACTATACACTAATATTATAAAGAGGAAAGATTTGTATTTTTGTATGAAACGAACAAACATAAAAATTACTGGACCGATTTTAAATATTCTTTGAACATTAGAATCCTACACTATCCCTGATGAAATAGGCTATAGAATATATTCAAATAATTTGCAAATTGTATGAAAACTTCGATAATGTAATTCAAAGTGTGAAAAAAATACCACATTTTTTTTATATCGCGTACATTGCGGAAATTGTTGATAATAGAGCAATGTAATCTACAATTTTATAGAAGTCACCAATATCTTCAAAAAGTCTGTAATACTATATGTCTAACTATTACAGTTATGTCACAATCACTACTTATGTGTTCCAATTTATAATTTTTGTTAAATACCCGAACGAAGCCGGGTCCGGCCGCTAGTTTATTATATATACAAATGTCAAATCACTTGAACGCATAAAAAAAAAATATTGTCAACGAATGAAAAAAAAATACTTACCTATTAATAATATAGATATTTTTTATTTATAATTGAATATAATTTTTTATAATTAATTGTAATAGAGAGAAAAACTGACAGAAATTAGCCCCTGAATGTTGGCTATTGCTCCACTTCTGTATTTCCAAGAGATAGGAACAATGCAAACATTTTTTTACTTGTAAATCCAAAGAGGTTCGTTGTACTTACAATTTGATCTGATAGGTCATGCAAACTTTTTGTGTATTTTCATTGACATTTGAGTATAAAACATCAAAATGGACTCAAAATTGATTTCTAGCGTAGGTATGTTGTAAATTTTACTTTTATTAAACATTATGGTTGTAAATTTTATTTGTATTAACATTTTAAAATTATTTTTTATAATATGTTTTATTTAAACTGCAGCGTAGTGTACAAATGTAGCACAACGTACAATGGGTACATGTGTAGCAGTATACAAATATTTACAGCTTTATTCTCTTAACAAATCATTAAAGAGGAGTAAAATTTATTATTGATTTGAATGAGTACTTATACATATGTGTATCTTCTGCTTTAGTCGTCGTTGTCGTCTGTGATTGACTGTATTTTGAGGTAACTGATGTCTTTTCTCGTTTTTTTACAATTTCATTAATTGGTCATTAAGTTTGGCGATATGCCTAAAATATATCAGCCCTTTTTTTAGCTGTTAAATTTTGAGGTTTATGAACTTTTTAAATAAAATTCTTATTATTTATTTGTTCTATGTTGTACCCATTGTCCTCTCGCCCAATGCTCACCTTAATAACAGGGTTGTTTCGAATCTAGATTATCTTGTTATGTATTGTTTATACAATCACTAAGATCACATACCCACAAAACTGTGTTCGCAGTTTCTACGCGCGGAAAAAACTTGTATGAAATCCTTACGATACCACCGTGGGCACCGTATCGAAGGTTTCGGACCGTGTAGACACCATCACGCGTCGTAGAATAAATATTGAAATTGGCATTGGCTCATCATTTCTTTTTGTATAGTTCTTCTTTTTGTAGAAATGTCATGCCCTTATCCCCACATAGCAAAGGCTTAACATAAAAAATAAATTCCGACATAACCAGGTGGACTGTCAGGACTTACCTTTGATGACCATAAGTACACATTGTTTGAATAATAAAAATAGACAATATATTATAGATTGTGGATAAACTATTTTGAGGTTGTATACAAAACATTGTTTATATGTTGTCAGCACAGTATATAATATAGGCCATATTAATCAAAATTGAATGATTGTAATTGTCTCATATAAAAGATAGACCACTCTCGCTCTGGCCGCGTCAGAACGTTTGGTTTCTGGCCTACAAATACTTGGGGGCTTACCATAATTATTCATACACAAATACTTATGATTTCAATGACAACGAAATAGATACTAACCTCCATAGTTGGGCCTTACTCTTTTGTCATAACTTATGCTAAACGAGTCTAAAATTGCTGAAATATTGACGTCGCCAAACATGCCACCCCCGCCGGCACCCCTGCAAAAGAAAAACATAAATAACTATTCAGAGTCACTTCGTTTGATAGTAAGGTAAGTCATACTTATGACAGTAACAATTCTTTCTATAGGATGTTATATAAAGAATTATATTACAATTAAATATCAATGGAAATAACATTTAATATAAATGGTCTAATGTTTTCTGGAGTAGCAAAGTAATATCCCTTAGTCATGATAACGCGCATATATGTTGAAAACTATAGTTATCAATTCAGGGAATAAAATTTTGTTGCTACAATCTCACTACTTATTTTGTTTCAAGTAAAACATCGTGTGTCCTCTACATCAGCAAAGTGCGACCGCAGCGTCGTCGCCTTTCTAGTTACAAGTATAGATACTTGTAACTAGAAAGGCGACGACGCTGCGGTCGCACTTAAAAGAAAACAAAAGAAAAAAGGAGCTTATGAATCTTAAGCTTATAATAAAACATTCTTATAAGTCTTTTTCAGCTTGTGCAATAGTGTACGGGTAGTAGTATTCAAAAAATAATCTTAAGCGGTCGGAGCGAAGTTTGATCGCAACGTCCGCCGCGGTCATGACTTGAATGGTTGACCGCTAGTGGCATTACTAATTAGCGCTTCCGGGCATCGGAGGGCACGTTGAGCCGTTGGTCCCGGTTGTTGTCTTACGATGGCAGTCGTTACAGCTTGGTGGTAGGGCATTTTGAGAGTGCTCGCCTGGCTAGCTACCACCTTGACGTAGAAAATCTGTCGACAATCACCTAACGGTGTGTTCCAGCAGCTGTCCTTGAACCACATCATCACTTACCATCAGGTGAAATAGTGGTCAAATGCTTACTAACAAACAATAAATAATAAAATTGTATAATATTGCTGGTATTTCATTTAGGATATGAAGGTTTTTGTATCAAATGTTTCCCATTCAGAAATTGAATTGAATACACTGATAAAGTTTTATCATATTGAATTGAACTGCATAAAAACTTTTTATATACAAAGTCACAGTGAAATTGTAAAAACTCTGTGTATTTGTTTCCTTTGTCACAAGTTAATAGAAGTAAGTTGCAGATATCGCATCGAGTGGACGACGAGACGACGATATAACATTTAGGAAAAAAGTGTCGTGCGATAAAATGGAATGCATATTGGCTTAAACCTTCCCGCCCTTGTCCTACGTATGTTTTCTAAAACAACACAAAAATAATTTGTAAAATGTTTTGGCTTCATTTTTATGATCAGCCCACCTACCTGACTCTTGGAGTGAGGTAGGTAGGGTTGGCGTGAAATAGGCGGCTTAAAAAATATTATTGGTTTTCTTACTTTCGTTTAATAGACAAAATTATACCGAGCTCTTTTTTTAACATAATGTGCAGTAATACCCAACATATATAGAATATAGAAGCACTCATAGCGAAGTTTACTTAGCTGTTCTCAACCGATCAGCAAAGTTAAGCAACGTCGCCCGCGGTCATGAGTTGGATGGGTGACCGCTAGTGACATTACTACTGACCGTTTCCGCTTCGGAGGGCAAGTTAAGCTGTCGGTCCCGGTTGTCGTCTTAGGATGGCAGTCGTTATAGCATGGTGGTAGGGCATTTTGTGAATGCCCGCCTGGCTAGCTACCACCCTCAAGTAGAAAATCTGTCGCCAAGCACCTAACGGTGTGTTCCGGCAGCTGTCCTTGAGAGCCAGTACTTCTAGGTTAGCCTGAACAACATCTTCGACCACATCATCACTTACCATGACACTTACCACTTTAAGATAGTGGTCAAAGGTTAACCTATGAGGCATAAATAAAAATAAAAAATGAGTTGTAGGCATATAACACATTCCTCACACATTTTATCGTTGTCACCTTTTACGAAAATGCGTCTGTTGATATATTGGTCTGTGATCAAGAGGGTATTGGACTGTTACTGCTTATACAAGGGACTTTACCTACCTTAACTTACAGAAAGAACACATATTATACTATCACATATTGATTGTTAACATATCAGTAATAGCTCCGAGGTATTAAATTACAGCTACCTTAATATTCTAGTAATAGAATAATTAATACTAAGAGTACTAGAATAATTAATTATTCTAGTACTCTTTTACATTCATTTTTTTTATTTTCTTTGCGGGTTGTACCAATTACAGATAACTTCAGCTTCTTACCTCAGAGAGTATAGCAGCTGGCAATAAGTGAAGCACGCAGTATGGACATATGCCAACATAAGTCATGATGTGCAAAAAATTACTTGGCCTTGACTAAAGTACCTTCTCACATCTATGCAATGTAATAAAGTACACAATACATGCACAGTTTTCTAAAACCCATTTATTATTGTTATTCCAATACGGTGCTTGCGTGCATTTGCCAGGTTATAAGAACACGCAAACTTTGCTTAGCATGGTTTTTATTTTGACATATTGTGCCTTTAGGGTATAAATCTTAAAATGTAATGTACCTACTCAAAGAAAATTTTTATACTCCGTTCGAATGTTAATACGAACTACTAAAACAGGAAAAAATATCAGTGGTCCAATTAATAAAACTAATTATTAGTAAAAGTGCGCGCTGATGAAAATGCCATTTCAAAAAATATATACTGCTGTATCTCGGTAGCAGAATCCTTGGATGATAGCCATAAGCTCAGGCACTTATAAAATTATTAGAACTCAAACTGGCCAAAACACTGTGGCACCTCTGGCGACTGTACTACGAGTTGCGAGTTATGATAAGCTAAAGTGCAAGTACAGCTTTCCATACTTTCGTCATATCTTAAATACCAAGTGTTCAAACTCAGTGAAATTTTGCTTGTTTATTACTGAGTTTAATATCTATGCTTCTGGTTAGCTGGTTTTTCGATTTATTATGTATTTTACCCCTAAATTTGAACATAAGAATTTCCATACAAAACCCCCGAACAAAACAAAACGATATTTTTCGAATATATATGAAAATAGTTAAATTTACAGAAAACTAGGCAAATCAGAAGCATAAATATTCGGCTCAAAGACATGCATTAATCGATTTTGAACACTTGGTAAGTATTTAAATTATAGCGAAACTACGTGTTGTATGGAAGGCAGCAATGCCAATACATTAGTCATAAGGGTTCCATATACATTGGTCAAGAAGCGAGCGTTGTTACAACTGGGCACAGTCACCAGACTCCGGACTGCTACTGCCTAGATATCATCACTATCTGACGCAGGGCCAGGACTCGAACCCAGGACCTTTAAATTTCAAAGCGTTAGTGAACGCCGCCAAATCTTTGCATTTAAAACAATAATTGGCTTCAAACTCTGAGTGAATGCACCAGATGTCCTTGCTGCAAAATTACAAAGCTAGCTTTTGACAATAATGTAACCTAATGGAAAGTGGTTAAGCGGTTGACGGTGGAGTAGGTAGTGTCACGGAGTATAAACGGATAAATAGGCTTAACCTAGAAAGGGAACTTGCGCCATAGTTCCGCGGTCAAGTCAATTCTTTGCCAATACTAAGACCCCCCTATTGTGAATCTTTAATTGTGAATTATCTATTAATATTACAATTAGGACAATGTTAACTTATTTCTATATCTGAGCGGGCAAATCAAGAATGGGTCGGGGACTGTTGACACATACTCTAATTTGCTACTTTAACTAATTTGCTATTTTTCCTTTTCGACACCCAGCTGCCGGAACACACCGTTAGGTGTTTGGCGACAGATTTTCCCCTTGATGGTAGAGCTATACAGATGAAAATATCCTACCACCATACATAGTATTAATAATAATAAAAATATTATATTCAGTTAAAAATACACAAATAAGGTTATTGACATGTAAAACAGTTTATCAGATGAGTTTTATGTCAAATTTCGTGTATACATTAGCCTCTGCAACACATATCTGAGTACCATTTATCACAAATGCCTCCTCTAAATGTTTCCAAAACTCTTTGTTCATCGCAGACCTAGTCAAAGTTATACATGCTTGCTACCTCTTTGGTTACGTATTTATTTTCAGTTTGTATTTGATGTTTTTATTTTGCCTGATATTTTTTTCCAAGAATGCTTGTTTCCATTGCATTTTGTCTTGTTTATAATTTTCTTAAATGGATTTTTGTGAGGGACCATGTTTATTATTCTGGTGTAAAATAATTATTTTAAATAACTGCGCCTGATAGAAAACGGATCATCTACTAAGCTAGAAGTTTTTAATTGCAAAACAGGAAGGCGTTTTGAAACCATTGAATAAATGTATAACATTATGATGTTTCAATAATAATATCAATGTTGAAAATAATAGATATATTTTGACGTCGATATCAACGGACATCAAGCAAAGTTGTATTATATGTGTAAACATTTTTATGTAAGTTAATGATGTGATCCATGTTTATTATTAAGCTACTCGTCAATCTAGGCAGAGATATCGTTTTCTTTCTGCCCTTGTTAAAAGGAGTGTTTCTCAGTCTTAAGTTAGGTAGTAAGACTAGTTTGACCCACAGGAATTTTGGTTCCCATTGGTAAGATTGATTTGACATCATGGTATGATAAAATAATTTTACATAAATAAGTGCAATCGCTTTTTGTATGCTTGATACGTTAGCGTTTGACCACTAACTCACCTGATGGTAAGTGATGATGTGGCCGAAGATATTTTTCAGGCTAACCTAGAATTACTGCCTCTCAAGGACAGCTGCCGGAACACACCGTTAGGTGCTTGGCGACAGATTTTCTGCTTTAGGGTGGTAGCTAGCCAGGCGGGCTTTCGAGAAATGCCCTACCACCATGCTATAACGACTAAGAACAAATAGTAATGATCTTTTGGTGGAGTGCGTGCTGGATGTAGACTTCGTAGGTACACTGAATGAAACACATATACGTTTGTTCTGACACCATGAAATTTATGCACTTCCACAATAACTATTTATAAGCAGAACTTCAACTAAAATACAAATTATTTACAATTTTACGCGCGTGCGCCACGACAAATTATCAAGCAGAGAGTAGTTATTTTCTATGGGCAGTGTTGCCAGACTAAAAGTAATATAATGGCGTGGACAGCCGTCATAATCTTATCATAAATACCATAAAGAATATGAAATACACTATACAAGGAAATTTACAAGCCAGCACATAGCCCCTTTCAAAAAAAATACTTATACTCAACTTTTCAATATAACCTGATTTTTGATTTCATTTTGAATTAAATGTCCATCATGGTACAAGTGAATTGTACTTCAAGGTGTATATTTGTTTTTAATGTTGATATTATAATATTAAAAGCCGCTTAACGTCACAAAACTGAATCCAATTCAGTATCGTCTCCATGTTCCAAGTAATATGGCATCTGTTAAAGATTTGAAGAACATAAACGATCGATCGATATAATGATACGCAGCTAGTGTAGGAGCTACCTCGTGGCACTCGTGGTCAGATTGGTGGTCGTCTGATTACCGGAAATCAAAATTAGAAGTGGTTGGATGTACTCCATATTGACTAATAGTACAGTTTTGTAAAAATATTCTTAGCACTTTACAAACTATTAATGTTTAATATTATTTCATAAGAGTATTGACGCTGGTAAGCGAAACATAGAAATTATTACGCATGGTAAAAGATAACTTCCAGTGGGACTTGAACCCACTACCCGCAGAATACCGTCCTGGTGCATTAACAATTATACTATGCTAGTATTTTCGAGTATTAATGTTTAGTTTTTAATTATAACAAAAAAAATCCTTTTTGTCTTGTCAGGAAATCGTAATCAAATGGGACGTAATCAAGTAGAAAATTTGTCGTCAAGCACCTAACAGTCTGTTCAAAACTGTATGTCTCAGTGCGACGGGCGCAGTGCAATTCGTAACTTTGACGAAATGGATCTTTAATGCGCAGAAGTTAACATAAGGTGGGCCTCGTGCTTGTTCCGTCAAAATAATCCAAAAAAACTACTGTTCTAAAATAATAATAATTAGTTAAAAATTTAAAAAATATACGATAATAGTTTAAATGGATTTTAATTTTATTTATCGAATGGGTTGAGTCTTTTTCACACAATGGGTATCAATTTTATAAAAAAAACTTACGCATGCGGTAACTAAATTTATAATTCAATGGAGCGCAGGGCGTGGCACCTGTTACGGTTCAACTAAGTCAATTATGTATATTATATATAAATATTAATAAATACGTGCGTGATTATATGTATGTATGTAAATATTAATAAAATAATTTTATTATTGCAACATCATTTGGAGACTATCGCGAGTTTATCCATAATAACTTATTAGGGACCGGCTAGGACTCGCGTTATACCGCAAAAATCCGACCGGTTTCACTACTGATGCACATGGAGCGACATATATTTACCCTAGATCATAAAGTGGCTGCATCTTATGCTTTAAAATGATTATAATGCTGGCACATAATTGGCTCAACGAATAGGCATTGTAATTCTACGGGGCAATGCTGCCAGCATGCTGGGCACGCTGCCAACCTGTAGTGGATCATTTGGACTGACTGTGAGTTTACAATGACTTGTAGGTTGTCGAAATGCTTCTATTGTAGTAAATGTAGTGTTGTATACAGTTCGTAGTATTTTGTTAATAAAGGCATACCACCGGTTAAAAATACTTTAAAAGGATACCCTTTCGTGGAAATAAAAAGTCGCTGTTTTAATTGCAAGCAAGCAAACAGATATAATTTAACAAAATCAAAAATATTAAAACGCCTAATTATTACTCATTACGGAGTTTTTTACTCGTTTTTCTAGTTTTACTATACACCACATTTCATAGATGAAGGTTGGCAATACATAATTAATAATAATTATACTTATGATTTATGAAGATAATGGATAGAAAAGTCTGGTTTTAAGCAACAATGGCCTGTTTTTGGACAGAGGGGACCAGACTCCCAATTGTGCAGAAAAATATCATAAAGTACTGCATCATAAATAATAAATTATTATCATATTGCGAAGTAAATTAAGTAATTGGTAGTACATTCATTTTTATTTTATTATAAATTACAAAATGAACAATGGAAAACATTAGACACGAATTCATATTGAAATCAAAAATTACATATACTCGTATTAATTGAAAGTTGAGTATAAGAAATGTTTTTGGAACGGGCTAAGTGCTGGCTACAAAAATTACCAAAGTGCATCCGAACGATATATATAATATAATTCAAATTCCACGAAAGGGTATCCTTTTTAAGAAATAACAGGCATAATGAGACTTAATAGGTATGTCTCAAGGTGATGGGTGCAGTGCAGTTCGTCACTTGTGATGAAATGCATCTGTTATAGGCAGAGGATACCGCTTAACATCAGGTGGGCCTCGCGCATGTTCCTTCACAACAAAAAAAAACATTATTATCTATCACTATTTTTATTGAAGTTGACGACCCTTGTTGTTCTTTGACTAGACATGAGATTTCCCAAGGATCTACTCGTATTTACCGCTATAATGTCCTTTAATCGATAACAAGCTGTCTAGGTATGCTATTGGCAGCTAATAAAGTGGTGTCATCACTATTTATTAAAAATAATACCACTGCTTTAAAATAGTACTTAAGACATGTCAAAATCGATTTTAACGAGACGTTGTATTTTTATGACAATTCATTAACCCCAAATCTATTGAATTTATATTAAACAATTTGAAGGCTAGGTGAAAGTTAGTATGCGCTTCAATGGCTAATAAAATCAAGACTATAAATCTTAAAAAATGTTACAGTATTATCGACTTCACATCAAGTCTGAAAGTTAAATAGGAGTTTGCGTGTTTGACCTCTTTCACGTGAAACTGTAATCTACCTAATTACCAACGTTTGCCACAAATAGAATTTAAAGAGGCTTGTCAAGTATGGGCTTCGCTAGTGCATCAAATGATACGTAACTCTAAATACCTATAGCTAGTTTTTTCATTAGTACTTTTATAATATTTTTTTGTTATAATAGATTAGCACGCATTTGAATGCAGTATCACCTGGACATAGGTACTTAGCGAACGCTTTCGACGGTGGAATATGCTTGATTATAAGTTATCTATTCACTGTGTACTTTTTGAGTCACATACTTTAATATATCGTGACGCAAAGACTCGTTCATGAGCATCTTGATGGCCAATGACAGAAAGGGCAAAGTAGAATAAAGTGTTTAAATCGAAAATCTATTTTCATTCTTGTATCAATAGTTAATAATAATCAATATACGTTAAGCCGTCGGTATCGGTTGTTGTTTTAGGATGGCAGTCGATATGGTATGGTGATCAAGCATTTTGCAAATGCCTGCCTGGCTGGCTACCAAGTAGATCATTCTTCAAGTAGATATTCTGTCGCTAAGCATCTAACGATGTGTTCCAGCAGCTGTCCTTTAAAGCCAGTAAGTACTTCTAGGTTAGCCTGAATAACGTTTTCGACCAAATCATCAATTTCCGTCAAAGGCTAGCCTATCAGTTTTAAGTAAATAAATGAAAATCATCAGTATTTTCATTCTCTAAGATACATAAAATAAAGACATAAAGCTTCTTCTCTGTTTGATAAGGTTATCAAAATGTATGGTCTGTTTCCTAAAATTATATACTAGGAGAAAATTAGTTTCTTCGGGTACTTTTCTATTACGTGGTTTGTAGGGTTATGCCAACAATATATACTTTTTTGTAGCCAACATTCATTCAGGAATTACTTAGGCACTTAAGGAAAACTGGCAAGAAAAATTCCAATTTATTCAATGTGAGTTCTAATGACTCTATAGTCTATAGAACGACGAAGAACTAATTGGAACGGTCTACACCTACAGGGATATAAAGTTTAACCAGTTCTACGACGTCATAATAATTTAAATCCAATTGGAGCTACCATAGGCATGTAGCTATATAATCTAAAAATATGTCCGTCAACAAAAGTATTCATGATGCTTAAATCTAAATCCTTAATATTGTTTCTACTAGATACTTTTTGTGATAACAAATAACAAAGCATCTGCGTTTACTGTTTTTATAACAAAGTAACTTAAGGTATTTTTATTCTAATTTTGAATTAATTTGGTTTATTTCTTAATTGCCTTTTATTTACCCGATTATGAAATAGTATTTGTAATAATTGTATCCCAAGCTCAATCGCGTCTTATCAAAATCAGCTTTATTTTATATCAGTATTTTCTTTTTATCTGTTAAGGGTGTGTGTATATTTCATGGATTGAAATTTTGCGTGCATGGCAAATAACTTACAGTAAAGTTTGTTGGATTTTTTTAACGTTTCGTATCCAAAGGCTTTGATGATTACGTATCTCCAGTTTACACTGATAATATAAATAATTTCATTTATATATTTCGACGAGTATAATATATGTCATAAAGATGACAATACAATTAAATGATATAATTAGATAACAAAAATATCCCAATGTTATAGAAAACAAATCCATGCCTCAAACATAAAAATAATTAACATGATAATTTACGCTAAATGGTAATAATAATACCATAATAATTATGCTGTCATGTTAAACAAATCGGGCTATCATAATAGCCCTTACAGACAACGCCCTTCGATCCCTCTCTATGTCAATTATCCAAGCCTCCATCGTCTCTCTGATCAAAAGATAATATATACCTTAAATCTAATTTAGAACTACTTAATTGTTAAAATTAGTTCGTTGAAATCACTTTAGTAAATCAAAAAGTTTGCAACGTATATTTTGGTACCTATACATCTTTTAGAGTTCAGAAAATGTAATTCAAAGCCAAATGTTTGCTAACTCTTGCTATATAATATGACGCTACCAAACGTTTAGCCTCCAATAACGCATGATATCAACGATGAACTTTCTTGCACGATTATCAATGGGGTCCAAGGTTTCTGGTGTAACTGTCCTAGAAATCGTTTAGTAGCGGTTAGTGTAATAAGCTTTTTGTCTAGGTCGCAGTTCGTTATTACTCAGCCGTAAAAACGTGATAATTGTACTTAAATATCATACTACTGTACACGTATATAGATTAAAATAAAAAGTTAAGAAATAACGTTCTACGAATATTTTGTCTCCGTGTCTGAATACGAGTGTTTCTTATATAAAATGCTCCTTCTTCTGGAAATCCACTCCAAAACCTTTTTTGGGTTTCTTATTCTTTATTTCTATTACTTATTTAGTCCAACAAAAGATAATATTATTTTAAATATCTGAATTTTTGCAATGATGCATGCTCTGCGGATTACTTTACAAAACTACAAAGGAGGTAGGTAGGGGTAGCTTTTACTATAATTACTATATTTTTATCTCTCGTTGTAATTTTGTAATAAATAATATGTTATCATCAATAAGAATATGGTTCTACGGTAAAAGGAAAAAAAACGTAACAGCTTTTATAGCCTTAGAATTGCAATTAGTATGACAATAAATAAAGAGATAAGCTAGTGGCGTATAAAAGCTAAGGATGAAGTGGCCAGCTAGTGGAGAGAAGATGCTTAGCCAGAGTGTTTCACACTTGAGATCTACCTAATAATGTATATTCTTATAAAGCCAGTCAATTGACTCGCTGGAGGTCAGTTGAGAGGCGTCTTCGCAAACAGGGAAGGGTCGATCGAATTCAGTTAGTAGTTTGCCAGAAGTAGAATCGAACAGTCAATTAAAACTTTTCCAGCTACCTGGAGGTGTTTAATATGAAAATTATCAATTTTGCCAATGCGAATCATCTAAATATAATTTATGGTGTTGTTGGTAAAATTCTTTGAAATGTTTGAAATACTATCTATTATTAAATGTTATTTTGCAGCTATTTGCTATATATGGCCTATTGCAGGACTGCAGTGCACGCTAACTCACCCGTGCCGCGTATTTTCCCCGGTCTCAAAGCTTTTCTGAAGGCTTACTCTGATCTATTAGAGGATGTAAACGTTGATGTTATATTATTTCTTATATATTATTTGTTCTGTGTGTCTTAAGTGGTATGTTACTGCAGCAATTTATTTTAATCAAGTTACGTACTCTATTTTTAAGAGCCCTTTTACATTTTGCAGCCTTCTCACTCGCACTTTTAAAGATAATTTCAAATAGCAACAATATGGTTTATATTTTATAAAATGTGGTCAATCATTATTTTGCTGCATGCAACTATAGATGTTCTCTACTCATTTTCATTTTGATATCTGTTATGGGGGATCCAAAACGCGTAATTTAGTTATTTTAAATTTTGGGCTTCTAATTCTAATTGGACTCAACATGTAAGAAAGTAAAAATATGTTGAGAACATCTATAGTTGCATGCAGCGAAATAATGATTGACTACATTTTAATAAATATAAACCATATTGTTGCTATTTGAAATAATCTTTAAAGTGCGAGTGAGAGGGCTGCAAAATGTAAAAGGCCTCTTAAATATTTTAGTATAATTTGTATACATATGTGACTAATCTCATATATTATGATATATTTGTAAATACTTTATATGCGAAATGTTTTAATAATTAATGTAATTGGTTGTGAAACCGTTTTAGTGATTGTAAATAATTGATAATTAAATAACTGAAACATTGGTGTGATTGAACGTCACTTTTTTACCAAGGTCTTCCTATCCAAACAAGAGTAACAAATACTCACGTGTACTTTCATCATATCCTATACGTGCCACCAGTTAAACATATTGGATATCTTTCTTTGAACAGTTTGGAACAACAGATAAAAATAGCTTAATAAAGTATTCAACTAAATTATTTCCAGGTTATTCAGCTGTGATAAAAATTGAATTGGAAATGAAATTGCAAATTGAAAAATTACATTTTCGGCATTTTTTTCAATTCCAAGTAAAGTGTTAGAGGTTTGGCTTAAATATAATATACATTTAAATATCGATCAAAAGATTTTTAATATTTCTTTTATCTGCGATTCTGAGAATGCGTCATGAAAAACCTACTGAATATACTTGGATAAAATGTTGTAAGGTTCATAAATTAGTACCTAGAGTGTAATTCATAAAACAACATTCAACTAATTGAAAGAAGTGTAAATGACACATCTCGCTTATTATTTAGGATACAAACTACTCAGGGAAAATAACTTATAGCGGGCGGGGACTGTATGAACGACATCACTGACAAGAACATTTTTTTTAATATTATTTTCTATTCGAACTCTTAAACTATTCCAAAGTAATTTCCTGAATATTAAACTGGTAAAAGATGCAGATGTTAACATTTGAAAAGTCTATACAAGCTCATTAACTTTTTTCAAAGTTGACAAAATGGACAATAGTGTCCAATATAATCAACTGGTTGACAAGGTTGATTGGTCAAAATGGATTCAACTTTACAGTGGGATCCACATATACATGATCTCTCCGGAAGACTTAGTTCTGCTGCATATGCATTTCGTAAGATAAGACAGTAAACAGACGTAGCTACTGCTCATGTACTATATTTTGCGTACTTCCACAGTATTATGTTGTATGGTGTATTGCTGTGGGGAGCTGCTGCTGAGATAGAAACAATCTTTATCCTCTTTTTAATCTTTTAAAGAAATTGATATTTTAACTTTACCAAGTCTGTATATATCTGAAAATATTATATATGTTCTTGAAAATATGAGTAAATTTAAATTAAACAGTGACAATCACGATTACAATACTAGGAATAAAGATAAAATAGCGGTTCCAGGTTTCAGATTAGCAAAGACAAATAAAAGGTCCTTCTTAGGTAATCGTATACGGTTTAAAAATAAATTTCCCAAAATATTACAACGCTCACAGAAGGGATATTCAAGTTGCAAGTAAAAAAAAAATTGATAAAGAAATCCTACTACAGTTTCTGATTACATAAACGACAAAAATGTCTGGACAATTTCGCCTCTGCCAACCTATCGCCTGTCACCTACATAGTCTAAATAAATATTGTAATAAATTTATTACATAGTATTTATGCATATACACATTCTTAAAAGACGTTTAAAAGAATGGCCCCGAGTTTCTTGCCCGTTCTTCTTGCAGTGGCTCTATACATTTTTTTTGCTGAACGTGACAAAATACACTAAATAAATTTGTAATTGACGATTGAACGAATTTGTTTCATAAAATACAGTCCCAGTACGCATAAATTGCGAAATGCCTTAAAATTATATTTTTTGCGCTCCTGTCGCAGGCTCACTTTGCTGGCTCTGGCAGTCATGAGAAGCTTTCTCTTCTCGTGTGAAGTTTTTAATTGAAGGCAATCATCTGCTGATTCTTCCACACTCAAACGATCAAGAGGTTCTCTAAACGACAGTTGTTCAGGCCTGATTGCTTGTTGTTATCAAGGCGACACAATTTGTTTATCGATTAAATATAGACCTTGTCCTTGATTGTTGGGTGTGAATGGAAGTCCATCACATGTGGAAGCTGTTTAAGGTCTCCTAGCAAGTACAAGCACGTACCACCAAATGGCTTTTTTGTTTGCGCTGGTCTAACTTGTCTGCACCTGCGGTCAAATTTATGCAGCAACGAGCATCCTTCCATACCCATTTAATCAATTATGATGAAATGGCAGTGTGCAAGTTCCACCTGGAAATTTGTAACTGCTTCGCCATCCAATTCTTTGAATCATCTTCCAATTACTTTGTGCACGCCAGAATGAATTGTGCATCCACCTACGTTCACGGCTGCAACTCCAGTCAGCGCTAATAACAGAAAGCTCTTAGGCCCCTGCTCGTTGCATTGCAGACTACTAAGATACAATAAGTTGGCATCGTCAGGACCAATACGTCCTAAGTTATGAACGAAATTCTATTGTTACCATTATCGCCGATGCCAATTGGTTAACATACAGATATACGCGGGACGTTTTACTGAGAAGTCAGATTTCCCGTGATATTTGGTAAATAGCACTCGCTAAAAATATTGTTTCCTTACTGGTAAACCAATTATTTGCACTTTTTGGCCAAATTGACTTAGAAATGCAGTTCTATATTTTTTCCCTCTATCGTCTAGTAAAACAGAATATATATTAGAGATATCAGTATATAAATCATTATACTAAATACCTTGTAGTACACGAAATCAGTATACTAAATATGTCAGATATTTGGTTTAAATGATTTATAAATTCACTAATAATATGAAATAAAACTAGTAAAACAGCAAATTCATACTTATTGCCCGACTTTATTAAAGTGGTATATTACGTTAATATATATAAGTATCATTTTCTCGTTTAG
The DNA here is from genome assembly GCA_963890685.1 of Plagodis pulveraria. Classification (NCBI taxonomy): domain Eukaryota; kingdom Metazoa; phylum Arthropoda; class Insecta; order Lepidoptera; family Geometridae; genus Plagodis; species Plagodis pulveraria. The sequence continues at coordinate 13,799,498 of OY982949.1, read as the reverse complement.
CATGTAGTTAGTGAAATAGAATACTATGAAAAGAGTAACAAAAGTTTTTAAAACTGTATTTTCATACATAATATACAATTATGTATATGTATTGTAATAAATGACACAAACTGACGAAAAATACTTCAGGTAAAACCAGTTAACCTTAAGAAAACAGAGATTTTTGAAGTAAATATTGTGAGAATTATAATTTTCGATTCAGATTTTGCTTCATAGTCAATTAATACATGTCTGAATGCTAAAGTCAGCTTTCTGAAGTCACTGAAACAGAAGTTAGAGTACATTTTCTAATTACAGGTAAAACCAATTAACTGCACAACCTTCAGGATATAAAGTCAATTTTAAAGAGTTTTATTTAGGAAAACGAGATATATCTTAATTAGAAATTCTAAAAAACCGAAAAATATTGCATGATTTATTATAAGTCATTTCCGAGCTCTTAAGTTTTATTAAAGTGAGATCTTAGCTTAAACTTTGAAACGCAATTTACTCGAAACGACAATAGATGCAGCTAAATGGTTTTCACAGTAAGGTGACGATATCATCTCAAATCTTATACCTAGTGCCTCAAAACCATTAGATGATAGAACAATCAACTTCATCAAAAACGTGCGAAGCCAAATCCTGAGACCGAGTGTACAAAAATAAAAACTTTAATATTCGCGGTACAGGAAATGAACACGAGATGGCACCACGTGTCTTTATATTTAATGATTTAATTATTTGCGGTAATGTTTACGTTATATTGAATTGCTCATATTCTAAGTTAACATTTTAGTTGGGCTTAATCTATACGTACAAAATTTTTCGTAGCTATAGGATCAACGGTACTCAAGTTATAGTCGGACAAATATAATAGATACAAACACACAAGCTTACAAACTTTGAAGCGCTCGTAGCGAAGTTGGCTTAGCTGTTCTTAACCGATCAGCAAAGTTAAGCAATGTCCGCCGCGGTCATGAGTTGAATGGGTGACCGCTAGTGACATGACTACTGAGCACTTCCGTGCTTCGGAGGGCACGTTAAGCCGTCGGTCCCGGTTGTTGTCTCAGGATAGCAGTCGTTAAAGCATGGTGTTGGGCCGGAAGACACGGCGCTCCATACGCTGGAGGTGTGTGCCGCATGGGGCCCGCAGCGGCACACTCTCTCAGCCCTCATAGGAGGGGATCTCTCTCTTCCGAGCGTTGTAAACGCCATGCTCGGAGGAGAGAGATCGTGGCAGGCGGTGGTCTCCTTCTGCGAAGCGGTAATGGCGCAGAAGGAGGCCGCGGAGCGGGTCAGGGAGGGCGATGCCCATGCTGCCCCGCTCCGGCGCAGACGAACGGGGGCGAGGAGGCGGCAGTTTGCCCGCCTCCTCCCTTCTCCGTAGTGGGGTCACTGGTGGAGAGTCGGGGGATTCTCCACCAGCTTGCACGGCCCCACACGTTTGGGGGTGACCTTGGTGAGTAAGGTCGCCCCTCCACAGGCGCAGAGGCCCGACAGAGTTTGGGCCCACCGCCGGGGCAAGATGGTGACTACTAACGCGACCCTATCTTGCCCCATCTTGGCGGAGGACTGCTCACGGGGGGGTTTTAGTGGGTTCAAGCCCCACACATCCCCTTCCACCGCCCCCGCGGTGGAGGGCCAGTGCGAAGGCATTTCCCCCCATCAAAAAAAAAAAAAAATGGTGTTGGGGCATTTCGCGAATGCCCGCCTGGCTAGCTACCACCCTCAAGTAGAAAATCTGTCGCCAAGCACCTAACGGTGTGTTCCGGCAGCTGTCCTTGAGGGGCATAAATTCAAGGTTAATCTGAACAACATCTTCGACAACATCATCACTTACCATCAGGTGAGATAGTAGTCAAAGGCTTACCAAACAAGCATAAAAAAACATACAAGCATACAGACGCCAATTGTTCCCCGTGGATTCTGAGACCTGGTTATGCTCGTTCAAATATATATTTCGTTTTTTTTTATTAATATTCAATCACATCAACAGCAACAGCAATTAGGTTCTCCGTGAACAAAGACTACCCCCATTAGGTAAAATTCCTACGCTTCACAGGCATCATGGGCGTTGCAATCTTTCAACTCAGAAGGACTATATGGTCATTCAAGAAGATATGGGAAAGAGGTAGAGACGGGTATAATTCTAGCTCCTATGCATTAAAGCTTAATAGTTCAAACGTATCTGGAACCATCTATAAATATTTGTACAAATTAGCAGCTAGTATAATCGGATTTCCTCACCCACCACATAGGTAACTTATGTTTTCAAGCAATGATAGCAGTGCGGTAATAGCTATGGACTGCCGTGCCGCAGATCTATGGTTCATTCCGGCCATCGCCGGCTTCAGCTTCATCGCATGGCGGAAGGGAATTTGTGGTATGGAAGGGCATGTGTGGTAGCTAGCTAGACGAATGCTCGCCTAGCTAGCTACCACACTTGAGTACAAACTCTGTCGCCAAACACCTAACAGTGTGTTTCTGCAGCAGTCCTTGAGAAACAGTAAAATAACAGGTACATGAGGCTAAACAACTGTATGTCAGGAGCAATGAACTGCACTGCGCTCGTCACCAGAATAACGAAAGGCATCTGTTCTGGCCAGACGATACCGCTTACCTACCTATAGACCATACAGACTCACTTTTAGTTCATCGAGGAGACACCAATCAGAAATGAGAATCATACTTGTCACACTCTGACTAGATCTCTCTAGAACATAAATTCAAATCACGTATACATGAATGCTCAAGACGGTATCTGCTACAAGCGTCTCTGAAGTCTTGAAGATCCCAGTTAACAGTTGTATGGTGTTTAAAAGATATCAGGATCGAGAAGATTATCAACGCATTTCAAAAAGGCCACTGCCAATTGACTTAATCTTCTGCTGACCGCCAATATAGACTCTTATTCAGTGTTTGTTTTTGTACCTCCGACTAGCTCCTATCATATATATGTCATATAAACAAGTCGGTATCGTCATATTCTCTGACACTCATTCTGACGGTAAAGGAGAGGCGAGTGTATACGTCAATAGATTGAGATGGACAGTTAACATCTTGCCTATTAATCTCCTGCTAATCAACAATATAGACTCTTACTCAGTATATGTTTTTACACCTCCGACTAGCTCCTTCCATATATGTCATATAAAAAAGTCAGTATCGTCATATTCTCTAACTGACCCTCACACTAACGGCAAGGGAGGGGGAGTGTAAAAGTCTATAGATTGAGATGGAGTGTTAACTTTCTTTGTCTCATATCTTTTTCTTGCGGTTAGTGCGGATTTGTGCATTATCTAAGCATATACTTTATTTCCGTTGGCCACATGCTATTGTCAGAGAAATATGGTCTTTTAAGAAACGAACAGTACAAGGTGATGCCAAAACCGGTCTCTTGGTATCGTCTGGTGTGCGACACAAGTATTTTGTATGCTATACTTACGACTGCTATTGGAGCGAGGCCATTGGGAGATAAGGAGAAGTACTTCTTAACATTGTTACATTTGTTCAAAAGCCTTTTCGGTTAGGCATCAACAATTATTGTAAAAGTTCTAACTAACAGCTTACGAAGTTTACGCTACACGCTACGAAGCTTATAGCGTAGATATCACATTTGAGAGAATAATCAATGCGAGTGTGTGTTCGGGGCTATTAGTCCAATCAGTCTGCAATACTCCACGGGTCGGTTTTGCAGCACTCGTCGTCAATGATGTAATAAAGCCGGGTTTATTGGGTATGCAAATGATAGCACTATCGTGGAGAGAAATAATATATCCAATGCACGATATTGCAGCACAAATTCAGTCTCACGGGGAAACCATGGTGGATCGCGTGAATTTGCCTTTGCTGGCGGTTTATGGTTGGAGCGGAGCCAATACAGCCAAATTCAACGCATCCAAGGCATGTACGTTTACTGCTTAACGAATTTCTTTAACACATATATTTGAAATCCATTATCCTTACTGCTATAAAACCATATGATTAAAAAAAATACTTTGACATTATACTTCAATGTTGGTTCTAAAAATTAATAGCTCGAAAGCTACGAGTAAATTTATTCGTAGCTCGAAAGTAATTGAGATTCTTTACAATAGTTTATTCTAAATAATGTGTAATTTAGAATCACAAATACAGCAATATCGATCGTTGACATATTAAGGCAGAAAGTCACTATATCTTATATATTTTTTAAAGAAATTAAGCGATCTGTTATATTCATGAGCTCACTTCTTTGTATTCTGGCTTGAACTGCTTATATACAAAATTGAAGCTCTTGCCAAGTCCATGAACACTAAACGCTTCATTGTATTTTACTTTGCAGATGAGTTTTGTAAGTACGCATAGGTACACACTGTGACGCATTTTGCGCATGATCTGGGGAGGTTTTTCTATTTAACCATGGCGTTTTAATTTGGAATAAAATATTGTTTACCACCATATTTGATACAAAGCCGCACCTAATGAATGCAACAAAGATGGGCTAATTACTTATTTAGTTTACGTTATTATATTAACAACAATATACACTTAACTATATTAATTTATTCACAAATATTCTCAGAAAACAATATGAGTGTTTAATTCAATAGAAATATGGTTTAGAGAACAAAAGTATTTTACTTTACTAAAATTCAAATTGCAATTTATGCTAACAGTTTATTTTGATAGGTTTGTGATATAATGATGCTTATATTTTATATTAATTTACTTATGTATATTGCTGGAGGTAAGAAGTTTGACGGCCTTTAAATTACAGTTTTCCATGTATTTGTTCATTTATATTTCATTATTATCAAGATATCATCGTTATTGGTGATACATTGTCCTTCGCAGTCGTCGTTGGTCGTAAAACTAATGCATTTCATTTTACTGTTTCTCCGAGATTTATGATCATTTAAGTTTATTGAGAAATTATACAGCTGTGAATCAAGCGGCATGTATTTGATAAATTACTTATTTGTATGAAATTCACTCACGCGACATGGTTGGCTTGCGGTAGAAATGCGGCCGCGAGTGCCAGCAGTATGGGCGCGCTGCGGGGGCGGGCGCCGCTCATCGCGCGTTCGGTCGCATGTGCACCGGTGTTGGCTTGAAGAGTACAGCGTTCAGTCGCCGGTGTCGCGCGGCGGACTGGCTCCTCTGGCTGGCGCGCTTGCCTGCTTGCCGTGCTTAGGCTATCGATCCAGCAGGCGTGACCCAGCCCGGCACCGCCTGTCGCTCGACTATCGACCGTCGCGCCGCCGCAGCCGATGCGACGCGTCCTCACCTACGATTTCGAACTCACACATTAAAACTTAAGCGTGCGCATGACAATCTGGTACTTGGCAAAAAATTCGGCTTATTCATGAAGCGTAATATTTTGATATACGAAGGTTATTGCTCTAAAACTTGTAAATAGCGAAATTAAAGTACATAAGTATTTCTGGCGTTCCATTATGCTAAATTTCGTTGCAGTTTAAATAAAATCAAAGTTTGTAACTAGTGTATAAAACCCATTTTAGCCTCTTCGCCTTACTTCTTTACAAATTTACAATTCGATGCAGGATCGTAAGATCCTTAAATACATTTTACCGTATACTTTGACTTCTCGAGGTAAGAAATTTGTTTGGGAAACAAAGTTAAAAAAAAGAAAACAACTTAACAAAGTAAAGAATTTCATCAGAACGATTGTTTGAAGAATAATTAATGGCTAATTAATAACGTAAAATAATGACAAAGAATAAATTTAATATCTTTAATCTGTACATAAATTTAGAAATGGAACTACAGCGTCAGAGTGATAAGTTTAATATTCTCAAATTTTCGGACGGACTGATTACCATTACTGACATGTTGCAGTGTGCGCTGATATTTATTTATTAACTAGCTGCGCCCCACGGTTACACCCACGTGGTGATGAATTATGACGATAAAAGTATCCTATGTGTTAATCAAGAGCCTCATCTATTTCAATACCTAATTTCATCCAAATTTGTCCAGTCGTTTGAGCGTGAAGAAGGAACAAACATACAAACACACTCACAAACGTTCGCCTTTGTAATATTAGATTTTTAAAGATAGATTTCTTACTACCAAAGATGAAATTGGAAATAAATTATCAATTTTTATAGTAATTGTGGTTTACTATTTTGGCGATAATGGCGTACACAAAAAATATAAATATATGCTGTCGCGGTTCTTTTTTGTAGAACAATTTCAGATAAAACTTTCCGATATACATTATGTATGTGCGATACTAAATGTTTTGGCAGCGCTCGCCAGAATAGGTCGCATATGGCAGATTTTGTCCTACCTACTTGAAACTTATCGTTATATTTTGGACAATTCACACAATATCTTTATAAAATATAGTCCTTTATGTGTTATTCTGTTGTGTAAGCTTTTTTTAAATAAATTAATAAGTAAATTTTCTATAAAATCCATTCAGTGCTTTTTGCGTGAATGTGTTACTGAAACCTCCATACATCCATAACTAAAACCTTTGGAATTTATAATATTAGTAAGGGTTCATTAAAACGGTATGAGGACCAATTACATTAATAAATTACATTTAAAATGGTCAATACAATGCCACTAAGAATAATAAATACTAACAAAATAAATTATACATCATTATTGTCATTTGTCAATAGAAAAATAAAAGCTCTAGTTGCATTTTTGGTTGGGTGTTTGTTGGGCCTTTACCCCAATCTGTTTTTCTACGTTGTTACTAGTGCCAAGCCGTGGGGCTTTTGAGTCATAACTATAGGCCCAACTATAGCGATGATAAAACCCCATCGGTTGAATAAATGTAGACCCTTACCTGTTTTTCGTCAGGCCATTGATGTGTTTTCCTACAGAGATCAAAGCTTTGGTTACTCAACCCAAAATCTAGCTGAAACCACGATAACGCCCTAACGTAGGCCGTCATCTGTTTTTATACGATAGGCCAACTAAATATACAGTGACCCTCCGCAATGATAGCACCCTAATGTTGGCCCCTTTTATTGGATTTTCGTAAATGACGACGTTGTGTGATGCATAGTATTAGCCTCACTTCCGAACTGAATAGTGCGTCTTTGGAGGCACTTAGTAGCTACATAAAAACAATTCTCCTCTGTATGAAATTTATGAACTGCGAAGACATTCGGTTTAAAACGCGAGCTCTGAGTTTTGGCATGTAAGTTTGCTGTGGATACTCTGTGCCACAAGTGATCTAGACAAACACGTGAAATAAGAATAATACTTTGTATCTTAGGCTTACCGCCGATAGTAGACGTATTTATGACGTGATTGATTGTAAAATAATGTACCGATCTATTTACATATAATATTAGCTGACCCGGCGATCTTTGTTCCGCCTTTGTGGCAATACATGATCAGATTTTGGATTTTATTGAGTTACTTTTTTCATATGACAATAAATATAAATAAAAACCATCAAGTATTTGAATGAAACTTTATTGGCCATGTATTTTGGTGCATGAGTTGCACTCTTCAGTGAAGCACCTTGTGATAGATGACATTTTTTATTTTATTATCAGGCGCAAGAACAAATAACGCAGGTCGTCTTCCGAACCATGAACATGCCACATTATGTAATTGAACTTTTTTTTTTTTTTTTTATTTCATTTAATACGGATTTCTAGATTCAGACCATAAACTTTCAAGGATTGGCCTTGCGATTTGTTAATGGTCATGGCGAATGCGAGACGGATCGGCAATTGAAGTCGTTTAAACTCAAACGGCGTATCGATTAGGATCATCGGAATCCTCGGAACGAGAACTTCCTCACCTTCAAATTTTCCTTGTGTATCGTCGCGTAAATCACATCATTCATCAATTTACTTACCACCAAACGCGTTCCATTAGACAGTTTTGGTTTGTTTATATTTCGAAGCATGATTACCGTTGGAGTCGTCGGCGCGCTTAAGTTATTTCGTGAAAAATCAAATGTAGATTTTACATCGGTTGGGACAACGTTATACCTACGGCAAACAAATCCAATCACAGCATTAATAGGCACAATTTAAATAAAATGTAAAAACAAGACAAACCTTGCGTGGCTAGTGCACTGTTGGGACTTTGTTAGCATGCTTACTACAACAAAATGCAAACTATTGGCGACTGTTCGCGACAATACCTCAACGTGAAATGCTACTAGGGTAGTTTAAAAATACGTATAAAATTAAAATAATAATAATAGTAGATGCTAACATCGGTCTCTCGCAATATCTCAGACAAGCTGATATTTAATCTGTCCGTAGGGATAGGTATAGGGATGGATCCCTAAACAAATCACTTTCAGAAATGGTAGCAAAGAGAGCGTTGAACGCGGCAAGTGTGCGCGGGGTAGGCGAGACAGAGCAAGCCATTGTACAGCAAAGTGGCACCGCGACCTTTTCGCGGTGTTATCCCACCTACTGTGACAATAGTCCGGCATGAAATTCGACACAGCCCTTTGAGCAGTTCAGGTGGATTGAAATCCCCGCGTTAAATATTGCACATAACATAGACATCATGCATTTCGCGTCTGACTTCCAGCGAATTGTAACTAAGCCTAAGCAACCTATTGTTATATCGCGTGTGATGTACAACAATGTTATAGAAAACATCAATATCTACAAAAAATCTGCAATGCTATACGTCTACCTAATCACAATAACTACTTTTTATGTTTTTTAATTTATAATTACTGTTCAATACCCGTGCAAAGCCGGGGCTGGCTGCTGGTACAAGATAAAATAAGTATATTCATTTTGATTAAATAATACGGATTTATAAATAATTATTTAAAACACTAGATATATATATTTTCTATGATTATAAGTGAGCTTAAGTAACATTTGTTATTTTTATTCCTATCACTGACGTCACGGATTATAATCTGGTAAAGGTATCTAGGCACATCGATCAAGTTCTCTTTGATCGGCTCGACCCTTTGGCACTGCGTAGATATGTTTGATCACTATGCATTTTTACCGTAACTACCTAATCTATCCAATTCTAATACATTATATCATATACCTCTAGCTGAATTTCGTCATCGTACGTCCCGAAAAGGCGATGTTTACGTCATTTTCTGCCTTGCACTGCGATAATATGGAACCAGCTGCCATGTGAAGTATTTCCGAAGAGATACAACTTAGTAGCCTTCAGAGAGCATATTTCCTCCGCAAAGGCCGGCAACGCAACTTCGAGACCTCCGGTGTCGCGAATGTTCGTGGGCGACGGTGACCATATATCACCAGATAACACGCCTGCTCGTTCACCCTCCCATCCCATAAAAAAGTTTGTAATACATATAATAAAATATATTTAAACATATAATATATATAGTAAACTTTAAATCAACGCTTAGATTTTTTAGCGTTTGTTTTCAGAATGCGCTTTAAAATTTAACATATATATTTGCAGAAACAGTCTAAGAAGAAAAATCTACCGAAAAAGAAAAAATAGAATATGCCAATCTGTTTGAGCATTGTTTGTCCACCAACTACTTTTTATATAGAGGCCAGTTTTATCTGCAGATCGATGGAGTAGCTATGGGTTATCCAGTGGCTCTTGTAGTGTCTATTTGTACGTGGAACATTTATCAAGAACAGGCTATTTCCACATGTCCTGTCACAATTAGATACTGGAAGCGATAAGTGGATGATGTTTTCTGTACACTGAAAGGTGATGCCACAGCAGTACACCAATGCTTGGATCATTTGAACAGCGTTCACTTTGCCATTCGGTTTACAGTAGAAGTTGAAAAAGACCGGGCTTTGCCATTCCTGGATGTATTGATTTAGGTTAGGTATGGTGGGATCCTGAACCATACAGTTAACAGAAACCCTCTCTCAGATCTCTATTTACACGCTGCCTCACATCACCACCCGCGTCATCTGAATTCTGTGGTTAGTTTGCCGACAAACCTTTCATATGATTTTTGAGATCCAGAACACCTCGCTGACGAGTTATCCCACGTTCAGCAGGTCTTACGTAGAAATGGATACAAAGTGAAAGTCGAAGGAACGAAACCACGAAAGAAACGGATAATGATTCCTAAAATGGATTGCCCGCCTACTTTCTTGCCATATCTGAGAGGAGTAACGGACAAAATTGGTCGATTTCTGGATAAATATTCCATAAAAACCAAATTCACTCCCCATAAGAAAATAGCGCAAAGTCTGCGTTCCCCAAAGGATAAAATCCAATTTGAATATGCCGGGGTGTATAAAATCAACTTCTTACATCGGACAAACCAAGCGAACTATCTCATGCCGCATCAAGGAGCACACAAAGGCAGTAAAAAACAACAAAGTGCTCAAATCGTCGTATCAATCGTAATATTGGATTGAATTTCATAAGCCACAGGTTCTATCTACGGAATGCCACTACATTTCCAGATTAGTCAAGAAAGCGATAGAAATATCCAAATGTAAGGGTTTTAATAGGGAAGCAGGCTATAAACTCTCCGGTACGTGAAGTCCAGTATTAGGAAAATCGAAAAATTTTACACGTTCGCATAAAAGTAAATCTTAATAATATGTTCTGTGTATGTATACTGTGAGTGTATTTTGTCGAAGCTTTTAGTCGAGTTCGAGTACCAGTGGTACGCGTGGCAAACAGAAAGAGGGTAGATCGTTTCTCTGCTCGTGATTTTTGCAACCGCTCGTTTTTGACACGCATTTTTTTTTTTTGCGTACTTACTGTGTAATGTAAAGCAACGAAAGTGTCCCACATGCATTTTATTATTTTCTGCCAAATAAATTTCCAGTGATTGAGAATTGAGAAGACAGAGGAGTACAACCAGCCTCTGTGCCTAGCGTATGTGGACTACGAGAAAGCCTTCGACACTGTCGAGACCTGGGCTGTGCTGGAATCCATGCAGAGGTGCCTCGTCGACTGCCGATATGTCGAAGTGTTGAGATGTCTGTATGAGGCCGCAAAAATGACCGTCCAAGTACAAGAACAGAGCACAAAACCAATCCAACTGCGTCGGGGGGTAAGACAGGGAGACGTAATCTCTCCGAAACTGTTTACCAACGCGTTGGAGGACGTTTTCAAAACGCTTAATTGGCAAGGACGGGGCATTAACATCAACGGTCAGTACATCTCACACTTGCGGTTTGCGGATGACATTGTCATCATGGCAGAATCTCTGCATGAGCTGGAAAGGATGCTGAACAGCCTGAGCGATTCTTCAAGACGGGTGGGTCTCGGGATGAACTTGGATAAAACCAAAGTCATGTACAATGACCTTGTTTCCCCGAGACCTGTAGTCGTTAATGGTGCTACACTCGAGGTTGTGCAAGAGTACATTTATCTTGGCCAAGCAATGCAACTGGGGCGGCACAACTTCGAGACGGAGGTGAACAGAAGGATACGCTTGGGCTGGGCGGCATTCGGGAAGTTGCGCGAAATCTTCAAATCGTCGATCCCACAATCCCGTAAGACCAGGGTCTTCAACCAGTGCGTCCTACCAGTAATGACCTACGGAGCCGAAACGTGGACACTCACCGCAGGGCTGGTCCACAAGTTCAAGGTCGCTCAGCGAGCGATGGAGAGAGCAATGCTCGGAGTTTCTCTGAGGGATAGGATTCGGAATGAAGTCATCCGCCAGAGAACTAAAGTCACCGACATTGCTCGCAGAATCAGTACGCTGAAGTGGAAGTGGGCTGGTCATGTCTGCAGACGAACAGACGGTCGGTGGAGCAGACATGTGTTAGAGTGGAGACCACGTTTAGGCAAACGTAGCGTAGGACGTCCTGCCGCACGGTGGACCGACGATTTGAAGAAGGTGGCGGGCGGTGGATGGATGCGGGCTGCCCAGGACCGGGATGGTTGGCGCTCTTTGGGGGAGGCTTACGTTCAGCAGTGGACGGCAATAGGCTGATATGATGAAATTTCCAGTGAAACTTTATTATCTAAAAGTATTATTTTATATACCTAGATGATCTCATTCATCAAAATGCTTGACAAGTAAGAGTGCAAATATTTAAAAATATTGGAACCGACTTCTAAGACTATATGGTTATAACTTGTAGATGTGGGACCATTTAATTCCAGTACTGGAATTAACGCGATAACATAAAATACATAGTATAAGAAGTAACTTCTAATTTTTCTTCTTTTAAAACTCATATTTTTAACAAATGCAGCAAAAGTAAAGTATCACTAATGTACTTACTGTATTTAGTTTCTAAGTTGCCAAAATTAGTTAACTACTATTTTCTGCAATTCATCTTTGTGCCTTGTTCTAAAGTACATTGCTAGAACTCTACCTGAAAGCGCAGTCTGAGTACGTCATTATTAATACAACGCCAGCTCAGCTTGAATATTCAACGTTCAATTAGCTGTAGCACCGTATCGAACTTTTTAAATTGGCTGGCTGCATCTGGTTTATCAAGAGTACTACAATTAAGTTCAATATTTCGAAATAATGAAAAGATTTTGAAAGTAGTACTTATAGATAGGCACGTCCAAAAGAAAAATATTATATACTAGCTTTTAACCCGCGGCTTTGCCCGCCTGAACTATTTCTCAGGAAATATTACCGGTTTTTGGGAGCTGTGTAAAACGTGTCATATATAAATAGGTTTTTTTAATCCCTTTTAATCTTTTTAAATTGGCCCCGTAAATCATATGTACCATAAAGGTACATTTTGAAAACATAGATACCTACTTGCCCCGCGGCTACCAGTTTAAACGTAGTGCCCCATGTCGAGTATTGTAACATATCGCTAGAGTATTCAGCTGCAGTGGTGAAGTTGTCTCTGTTATACTTATCATCATAAGACAATATTATGTCTGTATGTATTTTTGCTAATTAGCCACTACATGGCTGTCAATCTCTTTACGGACAACCATTGCCCTTTCCTGAGTCCCATATAATAAATAGGACAGACATCGAAAGAGGCTGCACTCATCGCTATGATAGTAAGTAACCTGGGTCCGAGCTCAGTGGCGAGGCATCACGTAATGGATCGCAATGCTATACTCGAGCACGATGTACGTCTCATCCGAGGGGTGACATTCAAGCCCGGCACTCCACGGGCATATAATACTACAATAAAGTATTAAATGTTTAATATTCAACTGATTCTGAAAATTATATATAATAATAATAATATAAATAATAATAAAGTTTTATTAGTGAGCTAGTTTATATTTTTTTGTATGAAATATTAATTGATTTAATTTCAAATGTCTATTACGGTTCAAAAGATAAGTACATCAATATGACAGATGGATGAACAGGCCAAGCACCAGAGCGGTTTCGGTGCAGGTGACAAACTTTCCTTCCCATTTTCACTCTTTCTAATCAACTCTAGCAAAAAATATTACCAGAGCAATTATTTTTTCTAAAAGTCTATCCAGATACCAATTTTGATCACTATCACTTAAAACACAATGACCTTTCCATACAAAGTTTTATCCTCAATATCACGCCTGTAAATCATCCCTGTCAAAAAAAAATGTTGAACACGTAATTTTTATTTTGAATTATCTATCCGAATACAAATTTTCAGAACTGTAAAGCCGGCCAAGCGCCAGTGAGGTTTAGGTACAGGTAACAAACTTTCCTTCCCATTTTCACTCTTTCTAATCAACTCTAGCAAATAATATTATGGTGGCACGTATTTGTTTTAAAAAATCTATCCGGATACCAATTTTCATCAATATCACTTCAAAAACAATTCAAACCTTTCCATACAAAGTTTTATCCCCAATTTCACCACCTTAAGCCATCCCTGTCGAAAAAATGTTAAACATGTAATTTTTATTTTGAATGATCTATCCGATCACTAATTTTCAGAACTGTATGTTAAAAAACAAAGGACTTTCATACAAACGTCTTCACCCATTATTATCCACTTAGGGGTTGAATTTAGAAAATTCCTTTCTCAGTAGACCCCTACGCATACAGACAATTACGCCATCCAAATTTCAAGTCTCTGCGACCAGCGGTTTAGGTTGTGCGTTGTCTGTCAGTCAGTGAGCCAGGACTGTGATTCTTCTATATATATATATATATAAATATATACTTGAAATTTGAATTTTGGATGGTGTATTTATATATCTAAATAATCACATCTATATATACATATATAGATGTGATTATTTGGAAGTTGAAAGACTAAAAGTAAAGTAGTAACAATAATTAAGAGACGTGTTTTTTGTAAGAGTGGAAAGTAGGCCTAGAAGACGAAGCAGTATCTTAGACCACGAGTCATTTTCAAACCTGGCGGTGAGAAAGGACTCTATGCTATGATACTTACATATGATTTCTGATGGAAGTGAATTTAACGAGGTTTACCTATAAATCAAGAATCACATTCTCATGAGGTGAAAACAGCTTTATACCCAAGAAGTATAGTATAGAATACTCTACATACACCTTTACTTACTTTAAACTTTCTGCAAAAACTTTAGCAAACGGTATATAAGAGCCAAATACTGATCAGACCTGACTTTAATAGCGATCTACTTTGACATAATGTATTAAAATATTCCCGTGTTTTTTAGACTCCTCTAAAGTATATCAAGACTTAGTGGAGGCCTAAGAATGGCCCCTCTTAACAAGTCTTTCATTCTTTTCATAGGAGGGTACCTTTTGATTTTGTTTTGAGCTTCAAAAGACGAGCAATTTTTACTGTTCACTTTTGTGCAGACTGCATCGAAGGTATATACTTGCACCTTTGCATTCTTTTGTGGAGCCTTGATAGGAGCTCGCCTCTATGAAATAGTCGGAAGTTCTCTTAGGGTTAAGATCGAATATATAATATATATTGCTGGCCCTATTCAACTATTGGTGTTGGGATGGAATTAATTGAACCTTACAAATTATGCCTTATAAATTTCAGCCAATATGTATGCAATCGCATCGCTGTAATTTTAGATAAAGCAGGTAATTGGACATGGAGGCACGTCCCAACAACTATAAATCCTGCTGACCTAATATCTCGTGGTATGAATATTAAAACTTTGTAAACCGTGAATCTATGTGGTCTGGTCCTGATTATTTAAAGGAAGATCTATGTGAATGGCCGTCTAAACCTGACCTTGTTCAGGCACTACCCGAACTTCCGCCTGACGTCTTATTAAATGTTGTCTTGGATGACACTCACAGTAGTATTATTATATGTTCTATGCTCGCAGTACCGATTCTTTAATTGACTTTAGATAATTTTCTAACTACCTACGACTTTAATAGCCCATGTCTTACGTTTTATCCGATTGTAAAAGCATGCTATTAGAGAGACTACATTTTTAGCAGAGCTACACAATGCTTAAAATGTTATCATTAAGAAAATTCAAGAGTAGTCATTTCCCGAATAAACAATGCTTTTAAAAAGGCAAGAATCAGCAAAAATAATTGTTAAAATGGTATATATTTTTAGCTAAATCTTATATAGCGCGCGTCTTGATAATTTTGATTTTTCTCATCATAAAAAACATCCACATAATACAGCCCACACATATGTTCACGAAGTTATTATTTAATTTTAAGCACAAAAGCTCCCAGTTATTACTGGCGTCTATTAGGGAGTGCAATTTAGCGAAAGTCTGTTACCATAATTGCATCTGATGTAGTGGCATGAATAGCAAAATCGTTACTCTCTTGTTTGGAAACTTACCAGAGCAGCGACTGCTTCCAGGTGGCTATCCATTTAAAAATTTAAGTGTTGATTACACTGGCATCATAATGTGTGCTAGTCGTCGCGGACGAGGTTGAAGACTAACTAAAGCATACTTACATCGCGATTTTTATATGATTTACTACCAAATGTAGAGAGTAGAGACCTGGAGCTATTTAGCTCTTTAGGAGCGATTTAACCAGCAATAGCTACATAATGGCGTTGCGACGCTTTATTTCGCGTAGAGGTATATTTTCAGACAAGGGCACCACATTTATTGGCGCATACCTTTCTAAGTTTTGAAAACTAATTGGGTATTAGTATTACTTATAATCGCAATTAGTTTTACCATAGTGGGTTATGGGAGACTGGTGTCAAGGCTACGTATAAGCGTTCTGGAATTCAAAATCACTTCGACTTGGGTAAGTGTGTTGTCAAGTTCTTCAAATGTTAGGTTACAATCACCCAGCACTCGTTTTAAGTGATATTTCGTAGCCATGAGATGCTATTTGCTATTATAGCTAGTGATATTTCGTAGCCTTGTGCTGTCTTCAGACTCCAGATTAGAATCGAGAATAGAACCAGTAGATTACAATCCACTGACGCCAAGTCATTTTTTCATCAGACGCCCGCTTAATTCATTACCGGAGCGTGATCTTCAGCAAAAATCCACTAGTTGTCTAAACCAATTTTAACGCATAGAGCAAATCCGGCAACAATGTTGGTCTCGATGGAGCAAGCATTTTATTTCAGAATTACAGCAACGGATAAAATGGTGTTTTTGCAAGGATAGCTTGAAAATGTATACATTGGTCGTGATAAAAAAATAAAATCATCCACCGTTGAAATTAAAAATTGGCAGGGTCGTTGCCATTAACCCAGGTCCTGACGGCTTTGTTCGCGTGGCAGGTGTTAGAACTTCTACTGGTTTGATCCGGAGGGGATATCTGTCCGTTGCCTGTATAATCTAAAACTGGTTGAAAACACGGTTTTCAACGCCCGAGAGCATGTTGAAGCGCCTGCTACTCTTACACCCGCGTTGTATATCTAGTTTTAAAAGATGTGAGATCACTTGCTAGTGTGAAGGTACTCGAATCGTACGTTTTAAATTGTACGTACAATATCCATCACACTCGTTTTCGGCGGGTGTTTAACCGTAAGTCTTTATTTAAACACCCCAACAACTACAGACTGAAGATAAATAATCGGCAATATTAATGTAATCGATTATAAACGAAATGACAAGCTCATGGTAAACATAAACATCGAGAAAAAGAAAATAACAATTGTACTCGATACAGGAGCCACGATGTCAGCTATTTCACTCAAGGATTGTGGAAACTCAAATTAGAAAAATTATTTTCAAAACAATAATACAAATGGATTAAATATTGATGACTCACATTCGGTTACACCGGAACTAACACATCATCAAAAATGCGACAAAACAATCACAAAGACTAAAAGTGTTTGAAGAAAAATTGGAATGTATCGCAAATTTCAATAGACATTTAAACTTACAAGAAGACGTCGCTCCCAATATTCACATAACAACGGGATTTTCTCTGCGCCCTTAAAATCTGTCAAGCGTATTTCAATATACAAATGGACGAAGGAAGTGCCTTGCTGCAAACACTCAGTATACACAACGGCAGATTCAAAGTCAACCGGTAAATGTTTAGTGTCAAGGCCCGAACTTATCCCAAAAAAATATAGATCAAATTCTAAAGGATATACATGGTGGCTATTAATATATCAACAATACTGCAGGGGGTGGTAGGGAATCGATAACTAAGTGTGTTCCACTCATGTTTAATATTCACATACACAAAACAGTAGGTATACTTACTATTATCTAAGCAGTGGAGCATAGCGACAAACGCGGTTAACTCCATTCACACACGTACGAACGCTACGCGAAGTCAATAGGACACTATGCTCGGACAAAACAGCTCTTTTCCGTACCTTCAAACGGTCGCGGAGGCTAGGCGACGGCATTGAGGGCGCGGCGTGTGGCTGGATTATATCAGGTTACCAGCCAATCTAGCCATAGTTCTTTATGGACCACGAGGTGTAATAATGGGTAAACCGTATTCACATGTGTGTGAAACGGCAGAAAATATATATAGTCCAATCGCACGTCACAAAGTAAAATAATATGGTAGTCATTGGATAGGGAGCCCCGAGGCTCACAATTGGATGTGTCCGGAAGCACACAGGCAAGCCGCAGTATCACGAGCGACTTAAGTTGGGAAGTGGCCAGGACAAGTAGGGGATGGTGGTGGTCCTTTAGGGGCAAAGCCCCCAAGTTCGGCAGGTGCCAGAGTTGGGGCTCTGTATACGTCATCCCCAACAATTCGAAGTAGTCCAGGGTCAGAGCTCTGTACACACAGAGACTCAAGACAAGATTAATATGGGCTCTCTGGTTACCAGATCCCACAGGATTACGTAAGGCACTAGAGCACTGTTACGAGTGCTCAGACCGGAGGCGTAGTCGTCCGTGAGGGTGTCATGAAGAGCACTCCTTCTAGGACCCCCCCCCTTTTGTGGGTACAATGGAAGCCGGTAATAGCCTGAAGGCTTGTCTGTCCATTGTCCATTGTGTGTGAGGGTAGCTTGCAATAGCAGATTTCTCGACGGTTTTTATCATTTCATATCATTTCATGTATATGTATAATAAAATGTACGCGTTCTTTGTTGACAAATGTATATCTATACTTACTAGGATTCGGGCATCTTTACGTAAAGGTGTTGAAGGCGCGACAACAACAATCTAAAAGTGAATAAAAACAAATGCCAGTTATTTTTTCACACAATTATTCAGTGTTTTGGTCAATTAATAGCTAAGGTCTATACAAAAACAACCTGCTTGGACACCTGTTTTACCGGGTCCAGGGGCACCACGTGTAGGTTCTCTGCGCATTTATGGACAGCCTCCTCTTGTCTAGTATCTAAGTTAACCAGGTACAGTGTCATATAACATCATTTTCGAAATTTTACTAAAGACTGGAGTGAAATTAAACATAATACAAAATGCACAACATTTATTAGTAAAATTTCAATAAGTTTATTAAGAAACTAGAATGAATATATATAACATTACATCGTTAAAATATTTGCGACGGTTAACTTATTTAACATAATTCATAATACTGTTGTGCATATATAAGATATTAGTAATTTATTAAATTAATGATTTTTGGATTTATATAAAATGCCTTTATATTATTATATATTTTACCTTTTGTAACTTATTTATATAATTTTCAAAATTATTTAACAATTACTTGCATCTTAGTTCAGAATGACGTGTTTTAATATTAAATAAACTGTCACTGTGAACTAAGATGACATAATGACTGTACCTTTCAACGTTTTAAATACTTAGCAGTCATTGTAGTTAAATACTTCGCATTTACCAGATACAGATATATATATACAGCCATTATGTTCTATAAAAACAATTTTATATGTTCATTCTCGTATAGTATTTGTCTGAAATAGGTTTGATTATGGGCCGATTTCACCAAACTAGAATATAACTTTACCAGGATAACTTCCATCTCTTTAACCAACAAATATTATAAGTCTTTGTCACCATAGACTTCCAATGATGTTGTAGTATTTTAAGTGTTAGCTGTATTGGTATTGACTGTTATAAAAATTTACATCAATCTGATGACTGTTGCAAAGGAAAGAATCCTATTGATAAATAAGACAATTAACAAGGCTTTAGTCCAAAGCATTATATCCTATGGATTGAGCAGCCATGGTCGTACCTACAAAACGTATCTTGATCAAATTTATAATGTTCAATACAGATTATTAAGGCTAATAATAAGTTCCAAAGAAAATAAAATAAAAATATTCAGATAACCCATCTGGACTTTTCAAATACTGTGGTTCCGTTCATAAAAAGGTTGAATATATCTTATTAATTGAACAATTCTTTCGAACTGAAATTCAGACCCTAAAAGTCCAGAACAAATTTACTAGGAGTGTATCCAATAATATAGTATCCTCCCCGTGGGGTGTCTGGCTAGACTGTCACCCCCATCTCTATATACCCGTGGGTGTCGTGATACTAAAAACAGACAGACGACAGAAATCCAACAAATTCAAAACCTGCTACTAGTTTTGACGTTCTGTTGTACCAAAAGCCAATCACATTTTGGTGGTAGGTATATAGTATAAAGAAATATGTTCATTATCGTAATCAAAACCCTATTTTGGTGAAATCGGGTCTCAAAGATTTAGATTAAGGACAACAAACGCCACACCCCCAAATTCATAAACAATTTTCAAGAGTCTTACAAATAAATGGTGTAAATGTTTGTAGCCCTTACTTATAATTGTGTCAAAAATAATAAAAAATGTTTGCTATGAACTTTGAGATTAAATCTGTAGTAGAAAGATATTAAAGATGTTTACGTTTTATGAATATAAGTGTTAAAAATGTACCTTATACTAAAATATTATAAGAAATCTATTTTAAACTACATACTAGTAAAGTTTCCATTTTTATTGCTTTTATGTTATTTAAGCACATGTGCAGACAAATTTCACATTCGTATCATAGTAAAAGGGTTTTTCAACAAAAACTTTGTTTTCTGAAACAAAATAAAGCAAAGAATTTAGATGAAGATGATTCAAATTTTTATTGTAGTGAAGAGAAAAGTTTGGCAATTATGAATGAAAAATTATATCTGGCAAATGTACACCACGAGCACGCTGGCAGATGTCGATTCTTTCATCAAAGTTTTAATAACTTTTTTGAAAAAATGGCGGGTCCATTTCGTTAATCACATAACGGATTTTGAGTTTTAAGGTTGCAATCGATTCGATAGCCTGCGAATAGACTCTGTCCTTAACATAACCGCACAAAAAAATAATCTAGTGGTGTTAAGTCACACGATCTGGCTGGCCACATAACGGCTGAATTTCGTGAAATTATGCGTTCGGGAAATTGTGTTTGCAATAAATTGATCATTTCATTGGCTGTGTGACATGTGGCACCTTTCTGTTGAAATCACATGTCAGTGATATCCACGTCATCAATAATAGGCCAAAATTGAGTTGTTAACGTCTCGCGTAACAGAACTGCCATTTTTCCAAAATGTAATTAGGAACTCAAATGAAAGAATCGACATCTGTCAACGTGCTCGTGGTGGACATTTGCCAGATATAATTTTTCATTCATAATTGCCAATCTTTCCTCTTTGTAATACAATAAAAGTTTGAATCATCTTCATCTAAATTCTTTGCTTTATTTTGTTTTAGAAAAAAGTTCTTGTTGATAAACTTTATATTCGTGTTATTGATATTTCATACATTTTTTTTCTATTTGTATGGGTAAACAATAATTTAAAAAGGACAAATAAATGTTTATTTTAACTAATTAATTCAAATAAACTCAACGCCTTCAGTTTGTTGGAACCGGTTTCTTTATTTTAGAATACAATTGGTAGCTGGCCATAAAACCAAAACTCAATCTTTTTACAATATATATGATCATGTTGCAACGGTACGAGGGCCCCTAGGCTACCGGCCCTGAGCCGTACATTCGTAAAATTGGGCAATACTGTAAAAAAATATCTAATCAATCTCAGGCACTTTTCCTGATCAGTTAAACCTGAATTCTATTTTGAAATGAAAGTCCCATTGCTATTTTCTTTCTTCGTTCAAACGGTATGTTTTTATTTTAATGAAACAACATTTAAACCTTATTCAGGGCAGGCATTTGCCAGTTGAAAGGATGATGGTTTATATTTTGTACTATGTCCACCTGCTTTTTTTTATAGAAACACAACTATGCACAGCCACAATATCTTACACAGTCTGTGTAATTTCTGTTCTCCCAAGCTTGTAAAACCAACTAGAAATCTGTCTGCATTATTACTTGTATATTGACAGTACTGATTGATGATATTACTGAAGCATTTTCAATGCTAATTCAACTTATTAAAGAATTGCTTTTCATCTAGCTTTACTACTTCACTTATATATCAATGTTATTAGCCTATTGCAATCTAAAGGGCACATTTTCAGACTCGGTTGCTATGACAATAGCTGGAAACGTGAATGCTATGACCTCTGCCAAACTCTTCTGGGATATACAGACGGGATGATATGTTTTCCTCGTATTTATAAACCAGGAGATGATAGTCATATATATATATATATACACCGTGTCCCAAAATTCAACGATAAGCCGGCATCGGAGCATGGACCTACTCATGACTCCTCGGAAAAAAAAAAAAAAAATTATAACTGTTTTTTTTTATTAATTACAGAGACTTTTATAAATTTCATCGATATTCGATACCCATTATGCTATTTTCAACTACCATGACCACAATTTTTTACATATTTTGATATTTTTTGTGCATTAGCAACCTAAGAAGGACGGCTATCTACCACAATCCTTTAAAATTACAGAAAGTCTGTAGTTATTTTACAAAAATCAGTAAAAAAAAAAATTTCTTATTATTTTCATAGATTTTAACATTCTATGCACTTTCTATAGTCGGGGTAAAAAAAAAAAGTATGGACACTACCATGGCAAGTTTTATTAAAAGTTGGCGCAACTTTATAAAAGTCTCTGTAATTAAAAAAAAAACAGTTATAATTTTTTTTTTTTTTTTCCCGAGTAGTCATGAGTAGGTCCATGCACCGATGCCGGCTTATCGTTGAATTTTGGGACACGGTGTATATGTGCTCAAAACACGCATTACTTGATACAACAAATATACTGCTTTCATTATTATTCGAGACTATCGTTCTAGGCAGAGTGTAACCATACAAATAACGAATCTATATATCTATATATTATCTGTATATATCATTAAGCATATGAATTATATCTATATTTGCTTTGATTAAAACAATAAATAACAGTGTACCTAGTAAGTACCATCTAGTGGATTATAATAGTGACAGTGATCGTACCTGCGCTTGCTTGACACTTATTTTAAAGAACATTCATAAAAAAATACTTCATCACTTAAAACTATTTTTTCATAGTTAATCGATTAACCTCAATGTTAAAGTGATTTAGTTAAATCTTCTTAAATAGTTAAACCTTAATTTTATAGTGATTAAGTTAAATCACTTTAAAATTTAGGTTATACCGAATAATCGATTAACAATAAAAAAAATAATTTTAAGTGATGAAGTACTTATTTTTATGAATATCTTTGTTTATTTCTAAAATATATTTAAGGAGATAATATTTCACCTACATATGTACTAATGAGCACAGTTTGTAGCTTAATAATAAGAACAATATATGGTAGGTATTGTTCATTTTCTGTATGCATAGAACCCCTATCGGTGATATAGGAGTAGGTCAATAATATTATTTAGTTGCATTTTATTCATATTATACAAAATCCATGATGTTTATTTTTGTGAACCATTGATATCTTGACGCTGCTTCAAGTAGATCATGGAAGGGGGTAGATAAATCAAAATTAATATAGGACATATATGTCTACACTCTTTCTAAACATTTTGCTATTTCCTGAATCTAGCAGATGTTCGTTAGAAATAATCATCACAGACTTTTACCGTAAATAAGTATGAATAATGTGCATGATCGTAGAAGTCTTAAACATTGTTTAGTTGAATATGCCATAGTCCAAACAATCAATGTAAATTTAGCAGTAAACCATGAAATACAAGAAAATGGCATTATTTTTGCATAAGTTGATATTTTAAACAAATCTTGAAATGTTTCCGTCACAAGGTTTTTGAGGTGAAAGGTTACTTAATTCTGATTTTTTCATAATTATACATCGTGTAAATAAGTTATCAAGGTATACAAATTAAAAATGTATTTACAAAAGTATACAATTATATACTTAAAAATAATACAAGGCCAAATGTCGTTAAATCTACATTTGGCCCTTGTATTGTGAAAAAAAAGAGGCAATAAAGCAAGAACAACAACAGCTTATAATCAAAAGATGTTATTTTTTAAGTACAGCTGTGAGTCAATTATTAGTTTTTAAGTCGTTACTAAACATATAATTCTAATATTAAACAAAATAATACAAACATAATTAATAATATTTAAGTCAAACTTAAAACTAGCCTAATCAAACAACCCACCCCTGATCGCTCCCGGTGCAAAGGTGCCCATAACACTTGCAGCGTTTCCGCGTTGAATGGCAATGGCCATCCTCTGCACCAGGAACGAACTGGAGCGGGAGTCACCAGTTTTTTCTTTTAATCTGCGCCCAATTTCACTAAATAACTGTTTGGCCTCTGTTCCCCACGAACCCATGGTCTCTACTGCAATGGGCACAAAAAGGTAAACGGGCTCCATTGCTGCGTACTTCTGGCGTTTTTTATTTGCGGCGTCTTCAGCTGCCGCTGACGGTGAGTGGACAGTGCGACACAGGTGGCTGGCAGCGACAGTGCTGACGCAAGTAGCGTCCCACACCAGGCACCTGCCATTCTGCCAGGGCACCAGGGTCATCCCATCGGGCCTCTTACCATCAGATCTACATAAACCCGGTGGCTCGAGCACGCAGGGGACGTTGGCTGACACTAAGGCTCTTCGCACAATGTCGTTGAGGGCATGGTGACGCGAGAATCTACCCGCACAGCGACGACAACTCAAAGCGTGATGGCCATCGGCCTCCACCATGGAACCGCAGGTGCATCTATGGGGTTCACACACCTTGCAGCCCAGACGGAGGGCCACCGCAACACGCAGAGAGTCATCGTCCAGTAAGGTGCCTAGATGAGGTGAAGGTAAGGCGTGCAACCATGCCCCAGATTCTGACTGCGACACTGCCTGAAGTCTGGCCATATCAGCCCCGGAAGCTCGTTCCAATAACTGGCTTTGGATCTGTTTGGCTCCAATATCATCCCACGCTCGCTGAACATGTACCGCTACTGGATTTGTTGCCCCCGAGTTGTTGTTTGACCAAGCTGACACAGCATCTGACACAAACGGTATACTCGCCCCGTCACCATTAGACTGAAGGATGGTAGTAACAAGGTCCGCAACCCCATGTGCTGACGCAAGGAAAGCCGGCAAGCCTATATCACGTGCGCATCGTATCCCGAGACCTCCGTACCGGATCGGAAGAGCCGCCTGACTCCATTGAAACTCATCCAGTGCGATATTGAGTACCGACTCAATCCCTGACTTTATGACCTTGTCAAATGAAGAAACTTCATCCGGACAAAGCCAGGTAGGGGTGGTACGCAGCAAATATGCGATTCTAGGAAGAGCGAAACACATTCGCAGCAAAACAATCGCAACGTGCGCGGAAAGATTCCCGAGACGTTCTTGAGAGGTAAGAAGAAGTCGTTCACGAGAAGTAATAGCCTCTGGAACTGCATTCAAGAAAATAGGAGAACCTAGTAGGTTAAAATTGGAAGTAGAAAGTTCCCTAAGACCAGGAAGAAGAGTGCCGAATCGAGTGAAGTGTTTACGAGCTTCGGAACTACAGGGGAAAAACTCACACTTAGAGGGATTCACCTCCAGACCAAGGTCTCTGAGGCGAGGAATCAGAACCTCCAGATCCTGGAATACGTCTTCCGGTGTCCCCCCGATCGTGCCATCGTCTAGGTACCAAATGTTCAAACGAGACTTGACATCGAGGATTACTTTGTGGATGGCAAGACTGAAGACGAGTGGCCCTAGTGGATCCCCCTGCTGAGCTCCCACTTGCGAAAGAATGAGGTTATCATTGAAGAAGAGATTTTTAAGTTATGTCTAAATCGTTAAATAACTATTGTTACAAAGAAAGTAGACATAAATATAAATATACTTCAGTCTATTTATATTTCTGTCAATTTAAAAGTAAAATGTCGTAACGTTGTAAAAATACGTAACATTTATTAGTACGTCAATTATATAGCAACGTTGAATAATATTGGAATGGTTACCTTGTGTTGCATTTTTTTCTAATTTATCGATATAAAAATGTAATATACACATTGAACTTAATTAAGCATGTAACAGGGAATAAACAATAATATTTAATAACATCGTAGGTAAAAACTAGCACATACTTCTTACTTACAAAAGCTATGCGTTTATAATAACTGTTTTTTAGTATAACTACATGCATAGCAGAAAATTATAAAGGTTATTCCTAAGTTTGTTTTCCAAGAACCTAATCTTACTCTACTGGAATTAACGCGATAACATAAAATACATAGTATAAGAAGTAACTTCTAATTTTTCTTCTTTTAAAACTCATATTTTTAACAAATGCAGCAAAAGTAAAGTATCACTAATGTACTTACTGTATTTAGTTTCTAAGTTGCCAAAATTAGTTAACTACTATTTTCTGCAATTCATCTTTGTGCCTTGTTCTAAAGTACATTGCTAGAACTCTACCTGAAAGCGCAGTCTGAGTACGTCATTATTAATACAACGCCAGCTCAGCTTGAATATTCAACGTTCAATTAGCTGTAGCACCGTATCGAACTTTTTAAATTGGCTGGCTGCATCTGGTTTATCAAGAGTACTACAATTAAGTTCAATATTTCGAAATAATGAAAAGATTTTGAAAGTAGTACTTATAGATAGGCACGTCCAAAAGAAAAATATTATATACTAGCTTTTAACCCGCGGCTTTGCCCGCCTGAACTATTTCTCAGGAAATATTACCGGTTTTTGGGAGCTGTGTAAAACGTGTCATATATAAATAGGTTTTTTTAATCCCTTTTAATCTTTTTAAATTGGCCCCGTAAATCATATGTACCATAAAGGTACATTTTGAAAACATAGATACCTACTTGCCCCGCGGCTACCAGTTTAAACGTAGTGCCCCATGTCGAGTATTGTAACATATCGCTAGAGTATTCAGCTGCAGTGGTGAAGTTGTCTCTGTTATACTTATCATCATAAGACAATATTATGTCTGTATGTATTTTTGCTAATTAGCCACTACATGGCTGTCAATCTCTTTACGGACAACCATTGCCCTTTCCTGAGTCCCATATAATAAATAGGACAGACATCGAAAGAGGCTGCACTCATCGCTATGATAGTAAGTAACCTGGGTCCGAGCTCAGTGGCGAGGCATCACGTAATGGATCGCAATGCTATACTCGAGCACGATGTACGTCTCATCCGAGGGGTGACATTCAAGCCCGGCACTCCACGGGCATATAATACTACAATAAAGTATTAAATGTTTAATATTCAACTGATTCTGAAAATTATATATAATAATAATAATATAAATAATAATAAAGTTTTATTAGTGAGCTAGTTTATATTTTTTTGTATGAAATATTAATTGATTTAATTTCAAATGTCTATTACGGTTCAAAAGATAAGTACATCAATATGACAGATGGACGAACAGGCCAAGCACCAGAGCGGTTTCGGTGCAGGTGACAAACTTTCCTTCCCATTTTCACTCTTTCTAATCAACTCTAGCAAAAAATATTACCAGAGCAATTATTTTTTCTAAAAGTCTATCCAGATACCAATTTTGATCACTATCACTTAAAACACAATGACCTTTCCATACAAAGTTTTATCCTCAATATCACCCCTGTAAATCATCCCTGTCAAAAAAAAATGTTGAACACGTAATTTTTATTTTGAATTATCTATCCGAATACAAATTTTCAGAACTGTAAAGCCGGCCAAGCGCCAGTGAGGTTTAGGTACAGGTAACAAACTTTCCTTCCCATTTTCACTCTTTCTAATCAACTCTAGCAAATAATATTATGGTGGCACGTATTTGTTTTAAAAAATCTATCCGGATACCAATTTTCATCAATATCACTTCAAAAACAATTCAAACCTTTCCATACAAAGTTTTATCCCCAATTTCACCACCTTAAGCCATCCCTGTCGAAAAAATGTTAAACATGTAATTTTTATTTTGAATGATCTATCCGATCACTAATTTTCAGAACTGTATGTTAAAAAACAAAGGACTTTCATACAAACGTCTTCACCCATTATTATCCACTTAGGGGTTGAATTTAGAAAATTCCTTTCTCAGTAGACCCCTACGCATACAGACAATTACGCCATCCAAATTTCAAGTCTCTGCGACCAGCGGTTTAGGTTGTGCGTTGTCTGTCAGTCAGTGAGCCAGGACTGTGATTCTTCTATATATATATATATATAAATATATACTTGAAATTTGAATTTTGGATGGTGTATTTATATATCTAAATAATCACATCTATATATACATATATAGATGTGATTATTTGGAAGTTGAAAGACTAAAAGTAAAGTAGTAACAATAATTAAGAGACGTGTTTTTTGTAAGAGTGGAAAGTAGGCCTAGAAGACGAAGCAGTATCTTAGACCACGAGTCATTTTCAAACCTGGCGGTGAGAAAGGACTCTATGCTATGATACTTACATATGATTTCTGATGGAAGTGAATTTAACGAGGTTTACCTATAAATCAAGAATCACATTCTCATGAGGTGAAAACAGCTTTATACCCAAGAAGTATAGTATAGAATACTCTACATACACCTTTACTTACTTTAAACTTTCTGCAAAAACTTTAGCAAACGGTATATAAGAGCCAAATACTGATCAGACCTGACTTTAATAGCGATCTACTTTGACATAATGTATTAAAATATTCCCGTGTTTTTTAGACTCCTCTAAAGTATATCAAGACTTAGTGGAGGCCTAAGAATGGCCCCTCTTAACAAGTCTTTCATTCTTTTCATAGGAGGGTACCTTTTGATTTTGTTTTGAGCTTCAAAAGACGAGCAATTTTTACTGTTCACTTTTGTGCAGACTGCATCGAAGGTATATACTTGCACCTTTGCATTCTTTTGTGGAGCCTTGATAGGAGCTCGCCTCTATGAAATAGTCGGAAGTTCTCTTAGGGTTAAGATCGAATATATAATATATATTGCTGGCCCTATTCAACTATTGGTGTTGGGATGGAATTAATTGAACCTTACAAATTATGCCTTATAAATTTCAGCCAATATGTATGCAATCGCATCGCTGTAATTTTAGATAAAGCAGGTAATTGGACATGGAGGCACGTCCCAACAACTATAAATCCTGCTGACCTAATATCTCGTGGTATGAATATTAAAACTTTGTAAACCGTGAATCTATGTGGTCTGGTCCTGATTATTTAAAGGAAGATCTATGTGAATGGCCGTCTAAACCTGACCTTGTTCAGGCACTACCCGAACTTCCGCCTGACGTCTTATTAAATGTTGTCTTGGATGACACTCACAGTAGTATTATTATATGTTCTATGCTCGCAGTACCGATTCTTTAATTGACTTTAGATAATTTTCTAACTACCTACGACTTTAATAGCCCATGTCTTACGTTTTATCCGATTGTAAAAGCATGCTATTAGAGTGACTACATTTTTAGCAGAGCTACACAATGCTTAAAATGTTATCATTAAGAAAATTCAAGAGTAGTCATTTCCCGAATAAACAATGCTTTTAAAAAGGCAAGAATCAGCAAAAATAATTGTTAAAATGGTATATATTTTTAGCTAAATCTTATATAGCGCGCGTCTTGATAATTTTGATTTTTCTCATCATAAAAAACATCCACATAATACAGCCCACACATATGTTCACGAAGTTATTATTTAATTTTAAGCACAAAAGCTCCCAGTTATTACTGGCGTCTATTAGGGAGTGCAATTTAGCGAAAGTCTGTTACCATAATTGCATCTGATGTAGTGGCATGAATAGCAAAATCGTTACTCTCTTGTTTGGAAACTTACCAGAGCAGCGACTGCTTCCAGGTGGCTATCCATTTAAAAATTTAAGTGTTGATTACACTGGCATCATAATGTGTGCTAGTCGTCGCGGACGAGGTTGAAGACTAACTAAAGCATACTTACATCGCGATTTTTATATGATTTACTACCAAATGTAGAGAGTAGAGACCTGGAGCTATTTAGCTCTTTAGGAGCGATTTAACCAGCAATAGCTACATAATGGCGTTGCGACGCTTTATTTCGCGTAGAGGTATATTTTCAGACAAGGGCACCACATTTATTGGCGCATACCTTTCTAAGTTTTGAAAACTAATTGGGTATTAGTATTACTTATAATCGCAATTAGTTTTACCATAGTGGGTTATGGGAGACTGGTGTCAAGGCTACGTATAAGCGTTCTGGAATTCAAAATCACTTCGACTTGGGTAAGTGTGTTGTCAAGTTCTTCAAATGTTAGGTTACAATCACCCAGCACTCGTTTTAAGTGATATTTCGTAGCCATGAGATGCTATTTGCTATTATAGCTAGTGATATTTCGTAGCCTTGTGCTGTCTTCAGACTCCAGATTAGAATCGAGAATAGAACCAGTAGATTACAATCCACTGACGCCAAGTCATTTTTTCATCAGACGCCCGCTTAATTCATTACCGGAGCGTGATCTTCAGCAAAAATCCACTAGTTGTCTAAACCAATTTTAACGCATAGAGCAAATCCGGCAACAATGTTGGTCTCGATGGAGCAAGCATTTTATTTCAGAATTACAGCAACGGATAAAATGGTGTTTTTGCAAGGATAGCTTGAAAATGTATACATTGGTCGTGATAAAAAAATAAAATCATCCACCGTTGAAATTAAAAATTGGCAGGGTCGTTGCCATTAACCCAGGTCCTGACGGCTTTGTTCGCGTGGCAGGTGTTAGAACTTCTACTGGTTTGATCCGGAGGGGATATCTGTCCGTTGCCTGTATAATCTAAAACTGGTTGAAAACACGGTTTTCAACGCCCGAGAGCATGTTGAAGCGCCTGCTACTCTTACACCCGCGTTGTATATCTAGTTTTAAAAGATGTGAGATCACTTGCTAGTGTGAAGGTACTCGAATCGTACGTTTTAAATTGTACGTACAATATCCATCACACTCGTTTTCGGCGGGTGTTTAACCGTAAGTCTTTATTTAAACACCCCAACAACTACAGACTGAAGATAAATAATCGGCAATATTAATGTAATCGATTATAAACGAAATGACAAGCTCATGGTAAACATAAACATCGAGAAAAAGAAAATAACAATTGTACTCGATACAGGAGCCACGATGTCAGCTATTTCACTCAAGGATTGTGGAAACTCAAATTAGAAAAATTATTTTCAAAACAATAATACAAATGGATTAAATATTGATGACTCACATTCGGTTACACCGGAACTAACACATCATCAAAAATGCGACAAAACAATCACAAAGACTAAAAGTGTTTGAAGAAAAATTGGAATGTATCGCAAATTTCAATAGACATTTAAACTTACAAGAAGACGTCGCTCCCAATATTCACATAACAACGGGATTTTCTCTGCGCCCTTAAAATCTGTCAAGCGTATTTCAATATACAAATGGACGAAGGAAGTGCCTTGCTGCAAACACTCAGTATACACAACGGCAGATTCAAAGTCAACCGGTAAATGTTTAGTGTCAAGGCCCGAACTTATCCCAAAAAAATATAGATCAAATTCTAAAGGATATACATGGTGGCTATTAATATATCAACAATACTGCAGGGGGTGGTAGGGAATCGATAACTAAGTGTGTTCCACTCATGTTTAATATTCACATACACAAAACAGTAGGTATACTTACTATTATCTAAGCAGTGGAGCATAGCGACAAACGCGGTTAACTCCATTCACACACGTACGAACGCTACGCGAAGTCAATAGGACACTATGCTCGGACAAAACAGCTCTTTTCCGTACCTTCAAACGGTCGCGGAGGCTAGGCGACGGCATTGAGGGCGCGGCGTGTGGCTGGATTATATCAGGTTACCAGCCAATCTAGCCATAGTTCTTTATGGACCACGAGGTGTAATAATGGGTAAACCGTATTCACATGTGTGTGAAACGGCAGAAAATATATATAGTCCAATCGCACGTCACAAAGTAAAATAATATGGTAGTCATTGGATAGGGAGCCCCGAGGCTCACAATTGGATGTGTCCGGAAGCACACAGGCAAGCCGCAGTATCACGAGCGACTTAAGTTGGGAAGTGGCCAGGACAAGTAGGGGATGGTGGTGGTCCTTTAGGGGCAAAGCCCCCAAGTTCGGCAGGTGCCAGAGTTGGGGCTCTGTATACGTCATCCCCAACAATTCGAAGTAGTCCAGGGTCAGAGCTCTGTACACACAGAGACTCAAGACAAGATTAATATGGGCTCTCTGGTTACCAGATCCCACAGGATTACGTAAGGCACTAGAGCACTGTTACGAGTGCTCAGACCGGAGGCGTAGTCGTCCGTGAGGGTGTCATGAAGAGCACTCCTTCTAGGACCCCCCCCCTTTTGTGGGTACAATGGAAGCCGGTAATAGCCTGAAGGCTTGTCTGTCCATTGTCCATTGTGTGTGAGGGTAGCTTGCAATAGCAGATTTCTCGACGGTTTTTATCATTTCATATCATTTCATGTATATGTATAATAAAATGTACGCGTTCTTTGTTGACAAATGTATATCTATACTTACTAGGATTCGGGCATCTTTACGTAAAGGTGTTGAAGGCGCGACAACAACAATCTAAAAGTGAATAAAAACAAATGCCAGTTATTTTTTCACACAATTATTCAGTGTTTTGGTCAATTAATAGCTAAGGTCTATACAAAAACAACCTGCTTGGACACCTGTTTTACCGGGTCCAGGGGCACCACGTGTAGGTTCTCTGCGCATTTATGGACAGCCTCCTCTTGTCTAGTATCTAAGTTAACCAGGTACAGTGTCATATAACATCATTTTCGAAATTTTACTAAAGACTGGAGTGAAATTAAACATAATACAAAATGCACAACATTTATTAGTAAAATTTCAATAAGTTTATTAAGAAACTAGAATGAATATATATAACATTACATCGTTAAAATATTTGCGACGGTTAACTTATTTAACATAATTCATAATACTGTTGTGCATATATAAGATATTAGTAATTTATTAAATTAATGATTTTTGGATTTATATAAAATGCCTTTATATTATTATATATTTTACCTTTTGTAACTTATTTATATAATTTTCAAAATTATTTAACAATTACTTGCATCTTAGTTCAGAATGACGTGTTTTAATATTAAATAAACTGTCACTGTGAACTAAGATGACATAATGACTGTACCTTTCAACGTTTTAAATACTTAGCAGTCATTGTAGTTAAATACTTCGCATTTACCAGATACAGATATATATATACAGCCATTATGTTCTATAAAAACAATTTTATATGTTCATTCTCGTATAGTATTTGTCTGAAATAGGTTTGATTATGGGCCGATTTCACCAAACTAGAATATAACTTTACCAGGATAACTTCCATCTCTTTAACCAACAAATATTATAAGTCTTTGTCACCATAGACTTCCAATGATGTTGTAGTATTTTAAGTGTTAGCTGTATTGGTATTGACTGTTATAAAAATTTACATCAATCTGATGACTGTTGCAAAGGAAAGAATCCTATTGATAAATAAGACAATTAACAAGGCTTTAGTCCAAAGCATTATATCCTATGGATTGAGCAGCCATGGTCGTACCTACAAAACGTATCTTGATCAAATTTATAATGTTCAATACAGATTATTAAGGCTAATAATAAGTTCCAAAGAAAATAAAATAAAAATATTCAGATAACCCATCTGGACTTTTCAAATACTGTGGTTCCGTTCATAAAAAGGTTGAATATATCTTATTAATTGAACAATTCTTTCGAACTGAAATTCAGACCCTAAAAGTCCAGAACAAATTTACTAGGAGTGTATCCAATAATATAGTATCCTCCCCGTGGGGTGTCTGGCTAGACTGTCACCCCCATCTCTATATACCCGTGGGTGTCGTGATACTAAAAACAGACAGACGACAGAAATCCAACAAATTCAAAACCTGCTACTAGTTTTGACGTTCTGTTGTACCAAAAGCCAATCACATTTTGGTGGTAGGTATATAGTATAAAGAAATATGTTCATTATCGTAATCAAAACCCTATTTTGGTGAAATCGGGTCTCAAAGATTTAGATTAAGGACAACAAACGCCACACCCCCAAATTCATAAACAATTTTCAAGAGTCTTACAAATAAATGGTGTAAATGTTTGTAGCCCTTACTTATAATTGTGTCAAAAATAATAAAAAATGTTTGCTATGAACTTTGAGATTAAATCTGTAGTAGAAAGATATTAAAGATGTTTACGTTTTATGAATATAAGTGTTAAAAATGTACCTTATACTAAAATATTATAAGAAATCTATTTTAAACTACATACTAGTAAAGTTTCCATTTTTATTGCTTTTATGTTATTTAAGCACATGTGCAGACAAATTTCACATTCGTATCATAGTAAAAGGGTTTTTCAACAAAAACTTTGTTTTCTGAAACAAAATAAAGCAAAGAATTTAGATGAAGATGATTCAAATTTTTATTGTAGTGAAGAGAAAAGTTTGGCAATTATGAATGAAAAATTATATCTGGCAAATGTACACCACGAGCACGCTGGCAGATGTCGATTCTTTCATCAAAGTTTTAATAACTTTTTTGAAAAAATGGCGGGTCCATTTCGTTAATCACATAACGGATTTTGAGTTTTAAGGTTGCAATCGATTCGATAGCCTGCGAATAGACTCTGTCCTTAACATAACCGCACAAAAAAATAATCTAGTGGTGTTAAGTCACACGATCTGGCTGGCCACATAACGGCTGAATTTCGTGAAATTATGCGTTCGGGAAATTGTGTTTGCAATAAATTGATCATTTCATTGGCTGTGTGACATGTGGCACCTTTCTGTTGAAATCACATGTCAGTGATATCCACGTCATCAATAATAGGCCAAAATTGAGTTGTTAACGTCTCGCGTAACAGAACTGCCATTTTTCCAAAATGTAATTAGGAACTCAAATGAAAGAATCGACATCTGTCAACGTGCTCGTGGTGGACATTTGCCAGATATAATTTTTCATTCATAATTGCCAATCTTTCCTCTTTGTAATACAATAAAAGTTTGAATCATCTTCATCTAAATTCTTTGCTTTATTTTGTTTTAGAAAAAAGTTCTTGTTGATAAACTTTATATTCGTGTTATTGATATTTCATACATTTTTTTTCTATTTGTATGGGTAAACAATAATTTAAAAAGGACAAATAAATGTTTATTTTAACTAATTAATTCAAATAAACTCAACGCCTTCAGTTTGTTGGAACCGGTTTCTTTATTTTAGAATACAATTGGTAGCTGGCCATAAAACCAAAACTCAATCTTTTTACAATATATATGATCATGTTGCAACGGTACGAGGGCCCCTAGGCTACCGGCCCTGAGCCGTACATTCGTAAAATTGGGCAATACTGTAAAAAAATATCTAATCAATCTCAGGCACTTTTCCTGATCAGTTAAACCTGAATTCTATTTTGAAATGAAAGTCCCATTGCTATTTTCTTTCTTCGTTCAAACGGTATGTTTTTATTTTAATGAAACAACATTTAAACCTTATTCAGGGCAGGCATTTGCCAGTTGAAAGGATGATGGTTTATATTTTGTACTATGTCCACCTGCTTTTTTTTATAGAAACACAACTATGCACAGCCACAATATCTTACACAGTCTGTGTAATTTCTGTTCTCCCAAGCTTGTAAAACCAACTAGAAATCTGTCTGCATTATTACTTGTATATTGACAGTACTGATTGATGATATTACTGAAGCATTTTCAATGCTAATTCAACTTATTAAAGAATTGCTTTTCATCTAGCTTTACTACTTCACTTATATATCAATGTTATTAGCCTATTGCAATCTAAAGGGCACATTTTCAGACTCGGTTGCTATGACAATAGCTGGAAACGTGAATGCTATGACCTCTGCCAAACTCTTCTGGGATATACAGACGGGATGATATGTTTTCCTCGTATTTATAAACCAGGAGATGATAGTCATATATATATATATATACACCGTGTCCCAAAATTCAACGATAAGCCGGCATCGGAGCATGGACCTACTCATGACTCCTCGGAAAAAAAAAAAAAAAATTATAACTGTTTTTTTTTATTAATTACAGAGACTTTTATAAATTTCATCGATATTCGATACCCATTATGCTATTTTCAACTACCATGACCACAATTTTTTACATATTTTGATATTTTTTGTGCATTAGCAACCTAAGAAGGACGGCTATCTACCACAATCCTTTAAAATTACAGAAAGTCTGTAGTTATTTTACAAAAATCAGTAAAAAAAAAAATTTCTTATTATTTTCATAGATTTTAACATTCTATGCACTTTCTATAGTCGGGGTAAAAAAAAAAAGTATGGACACTACCATGGCAAGTTTTATTAAAAGTTGGCGCAACTTTATAAAAGTCTCTGTAATTAAAAAAAAAACAGTTATAATTTTTTTTTTTTTTTTCCCGAGTAGTCATGAGTAGGTCCATGCACCGATGCCGGCTTATCGTTGAATTTTGGGACACGGTGTATATGTGCTCAAAACACGCATTACTTGATACAACAAATATACTGCTTTCATTATTATTCGAGACTATCGTTCTAGGCAGAGTGTAACCATACAAATAACGAATCTATATATCTATATATTATCTGTATATATCATTAAGCATATGAATTATATCTATATTTGCTTTGATTAAAACAATAAATAACAGTGTACCTAGTAAGTACCATCTAGTGGATTATAATAGTGACAGTGATCGTACCTGCGCTTGCTTGACACTTATTTTAAAGAACATTCATAAAAAAATACTTCATCACTTAAAACTATTTTTTCATAGTTAATCGATTAACCTCAATGTTAAAGTGATTTAGTTAAATCTTCTTAAATAGTTAAACCTTAATTTTATAGTGATTAAGTTAAATCACTTTAAAATTTAGGTTATACCGAATAATCGATTAACAATAAAAAAAATAATTTTAAGTGATGAAGTACTTATTTTTATGAATATCTTTGTTTATTTCTAAAATATATTTAAGGAGATAATATTTCACCTACATATGTACTAATGAGCACAGTTTGTAGCTTAATAATAAGAACAATATATGGTAGGTATTGTTCATTTTCTGTATGCATAGAACCCCTATCGGTGATATAGGAGTAGGTCAATAATATTATTTAGTTGCATTTTATTCATATTATACAAAATCCATGATGTTTATTTTTGTGAACCATTGATATCTTGACGCTGCTTCAAGTAGATCATGGAAGGGGGTAGATAAATCAAAATTAATATAGGACATATATGTCTACACTCTTTCTAAACATTTTGCTATTTCCTGAATCTAGCAGATGTTCGTTAGAAATAATCATCACAGACTTTTACCGTAAATAAGTATGAATAATGTGCATGATCGTAGAAGTCTTAAACATTGTTTAGTTGAATATGCCATAGTCCAAACAATCAATGTAAATTTAGCAGTAAACCATGAAATACAAGAAAATGGCATTATTTTTGCATAAGTTGATATTTTAAACAAATCTTGAAATGTTTCCGTCACAAGGTTTTTGAGGTGAAAGGTTACTTAATTCTGATTTTTTCATAATTATACATCGTGTAAATAAGTTATCAAGGTATACAAATTAAAAATGTATTTACAAAAGTATACAATTATATACTTAAAAATAATACAAGGCCAAATGTCGTTAAATCTACATTTGGCCCTTGTATTGTGAAAAAAAAGAGGCAATAAAGCAAGAACAACAACAGCTTATAATCAAAAGATGTTATTTTTTAAGTACAGCTGTGAGTCAATTATTAGTTTTTAAGTCGTTACTAAACATATAATTCTAATATTAAACAAAATAATACAAACATAATTAATAATATTTAAGTCAAACTTAAAACTAGCCTAATCAAACAACCCACCCCTGATCGCTCCCGGTGCAAAGGTGCCCATAACACTTGCAGCGTTTCCGCGTTGAATGGCAATGGCCATCCTCTGCACCAGGAACGAACTGGAGCGGGAGTCACCAGTTTTTTCTTTTAATCTGCGCCCAATTTCACTAAATAACTGTTTGGCCTCTGTTCCCCACGAACCCATGGTCTCTACTGCAATGGGCACAAAAAGGTAAACGGGCTCCATTGCTGCGTACTTCTGGCGTTTTTTATTTGCGGCGTCTTCAGCTGCCGCTGACGGTGAGTGGACAGTGCGACACAGGTGGCTGGCAGCGACAGTGCTGACGCAAGTAGCGTCCCACACCAGGCACCTGCCATTCTGCCAGGGCACCAGGGTCATCCCATCGGGCCTCTTACCATCAGATCTACATAAACCCGGTGGCTCGAGCACGCAGGGGACGTTGGCTGACACTAAGGCTCTTCGCACAATGTCGTTGAGGGCATGGTGACGCGAGAATCTACCCGCACAGCGACGACAACTCAAAGCGTGATGGCCATCGGCCTCCACCATGGAACCGCAGGTGCATCTATGGGGTTCACACACCTTGCAGCCCAGACGGAGGGCCACCGCAACACGCAGAGAGTCATCGTCCAGTAAGGTGCCTAGATGAGGTGAAGGTAAGGCGTGCAACCATGCCCCAGATTCTGACTGCGACACTGCCTGAAGTCTGGCCATATCAGCCCCGGAAGCTCGTTCCAATAACTGGCTTTGGATCTGTTTGGCTCCAATATCATCCCACGCTCGCTGAACATGTACCGCTACTGGATTTGTTGCCCCCGAGTTGTTGTTTGACCAAGCTGACACAGCATCTGACACAAACGGTATACTCGCCCCGTCACCATTAGACTGAAGGATGGTAGTAACAAGGTCCGCAACCCCATGTGCTGACGCAAGGAAAGCCGGCAAGCCTATATCACGTGCGCATCGTATCCCGAGACCTCCGTACCGGATCGGAAGAGCCGCCTGACTCCATTGAAACTCATCCAGTGCGATATTGAGTACCGACTCAATCCCTGACTTTATGACCTTGTCAAATGAAGAAACTTCATCCGGACAAAGCCAGGTAGGGGTGGTACGCAGCAAATATGCGATTCTAGGAAGAGCGAAACACATTCGCAGCAAAACAATCGCAACGTGCGCGG
Source organism: Plagodis pulveraria (assembly GCA_963890685.1). Lineage (NCBI taxonomy): Eukaryota > Metazoa > Arthropoda > Insecta > Lepidoptera > Geometridae > Plagodis > Plagodis pulveraria. The sequence goes on along the minus strand of OY982949.1, from coordinate 13,760,900 downwards.
AAAGATTCCCGAGACGTTCTTGAGAGGTAAGAAGAAGTCGTTCACGAGAAGTAATAGCCTCTGGAACTGCATTCAAGAAAATAGGAGAACCTAGTAGGTTAAAATTGGAAGTAGAAAGTTCCCTAAGACCAGGAAGAAGAGTGCCGAATCGAGTGAAGTGTTTACGAGCTTCGGAACTACAGGGGAAAAACTCACACTTAGAGGGATTCACCTCCAGACCAAGGTCTCTGAGGCGAGGAATCAGAACCTCCAGATCCTGGAATACGTCTTCCGGTGTCCCCCCGATCGTGCCATCGTCTAGGTACCAAATGTTCAAACGAGACTTGACATCGAGGATTACTTTGTGGATGGCAAGACTGAAGACGAGTGGCCCTAGTGGATCCCCCTGCTGAGCTCCCACTTGCGAAAGAATGAGGTTATCATTGAAGAAGAGATTTTTAAGTTATGTCTAAATCGTTAAATAACTATTGTTACAAAGAAAGTAGACATAAATATAAATATACTTCAGTCTATTTATATTTCTGTCAATTTAAAAGTAAAATGTCGTAACGTTGTAAAAATACGTAACATTTATTAGTACGTCAATTATATAGCAACGTTGAATAATATTGGAATGGTTACCTTGTGTTGCATTTTTTTCTAATTTATCGATATAAAAATGTAATATACACATTGAACTTAATTAAGCATGTAACAGGGAATAAACAATAATATTTAATAACATCGTAGGTAAAAACTAGCACATACTTCTTACTTACAAAAGCTATGCGTTTATAATAACTGTTTTTTAGTATAACTACATGCATAGCAGAAAATTATAAAGGTTATTCCTAAGTTTGTTTTCCAAGAACCTAATCTTAAGACCAATTTGTTTTATTTTAAAATATAGAAATACGGATTATGCGCTCAGTTTGTTCATTTGTGAAATAATAGTTTAACTAAACAATCAAATATTACGGAACTAACATATACTTGCAACTATGCTTATTACTTTTTCTACATATTTCGATGTCCCGGTTTAGTAGTATTTTTTTCCTGATAATAATAATTTTAGCACAGAAATGTTATTCTATTCTATTTCAGATGATTAATATAATTTACTATTTATCAGAGTTTAAAACCGTGCCGAACCGTACTGCAAAATGTATTTCATATCCCCCAAAATGTACCAGAGAGGCTACAGGTCTATCAATAAATTAGCGTTAATACAACTAGTCCCGCGACTGCTACCAGAATTAACAGTTCCATCAAGCAATTTGGCATGATACAATACAAGTTTGTATCACAAGCCTGTCATGCAGGCAATACGAGTTAGCCGGTTTTTTATGGTTTTTCGTATCACCCCCCACCGAACGATATGCTTCATTAAATGTACCCTTAGCTGATTATCACTCTTACAAATAAATTATTGGACGAACGTACGTTTCACCGATTATACTTCTTGACTAGAACATATAATAATACTACGACAACGGTTTGTTTCACGAAAAAATTTTTCTCTATTCAATGGTTAGACGGAAACGCTCATAGCAGACAAATCGTCCCACATACTAATTTTTACATTTAAAGTTTCGCCAAGAACACTCTTGGTTGATGGTTTATTTTTGGAAAGGATCATTTGGTGATTAATGTTTCGTGAAACTCTTAGTATAAACAAGTAAATTCAAGTGGTTTTGGTATTCCAGAACCACTTGAATTTATTCTGGTTTCACCTCCAATAATATTTTCTATCGTGCATTTTATTTACGCGATGAGAATACATCCAGCTAATGTTCCCCTCGTTTAGGTGGTACTAAAATGTACGTTTCGTTTTCATTGCATAGAATTTCAACTTTTTCTCTGTAATATTTATTTTTAACATTATGACGAGATATAAAAAATGTTTGATTACTTTTAGCCTACAAAATTTTCAAAACGTAAAAATTACTTTAAAATGTTATATGGTTGTAACACTGTGTAAAAAAAGACTGACCAGAACTGACGACTTTTTAGTGAAATATATTTTTCGGCTGGATATTGACCTTACATTGAAGTATCAATTCTGCATAAATGTAGCAAAAAATGTAAGTCGTCTCTCTACAATCAGTCAGGAGTAATATTATGACAAAATGTTTATAAGAATTGATTTTCTCATTAAAAATGAGCTTCACTCTTCAGGTTCTATAAAAGACAACTGGACTGGACAGAGTAGGTTTAGTAATAGGGATGGATAAGCCTGCTTTGTCCGTCCGTCCAACCTACCTTTAAGGGGCAGTATCTTTAAAACCGTAATTGGTTGAAATACTGTACCTATTTTAGTATTGTAATTGATGAAATATTGTACGTAGACACCCTATACAAAGAACGCATTGGTTACACATTTTGGTTTATCGCATTGCTATATCGCAAAAATGGTTATGCCTAAAAGCGTCAATATAGCAAGTATAACAACAAATAGTAAAATGAATAAAAATTCCGATGAAATCTAGGTATCATTTCTATGAAGAAATTCCCTGTCTAGATAGAATATTTCTTAAAAAGAGCTTTACCTTTTTAGTTGGACAGCTGTCAATTAAAATGAAGATTTCAAGGAAATCTATCAGTTCTGTGAAGAAATTCCCGGTTTAGGGTCAATTGTTTCTGAGACAAAGCCCTTTACAAATTGATAGCGGTTTTCTTATGAACACTTGTAACTTTAAACCTCATCAACAAATTTTATCTTGTGTCTAAGTATACTTTGTGTGGAATATATCACTTAAATTATTAAATGTCATATTTGATACTATTATTTAAAATAAATCATCCACCGAACGTCAACGAAGAGGAGCTCGGTGGAATTTTAACCGGCAATTCCTTTCGTATAACAAACCGTCGACATTAATGGACTCGACTCGAGAGTCGACGACATGAATTATTTTTCGTAAAAGTGCCAATCGAATAAGCGTGTTTTCTATAAACCATATCGATCGTTCGGTGAAAAGAGTATTAGGAGTACCACTTACCAGAAGCACTTCTGGTGGTCAAACCATATCAAGCTCAAATTGCATTAAACTTTATTTACCTATATTTTTCGATCTAGGAAAGAGGTAGTGGTAAAATATTTCAACGATTCGCTACCATCTGTGAAAGCGCGGTGTATTAGTTCAATAGATGCTTACACTTATCCAGGCCGGGATGAAATAGTTTAAGTAGTTAACAAAAAAACAGTCTCTCACCTAGGTACGATGTGGGATGTGATAATGTTATGAAAAAACGCTCAATCGCTCATCTTCTCTAAAACTAATTCCAGGTAAACGTTTTTTTTTTTACGAAAGTTATTATTATAGTATCATTTATTTATTTAATGTTTGTACGTTAAAGGCTAAATTAATAATAAACATCTGGCATAGATATAGATCTGAGATGAGGGCGATCAAACACCTAAAAAAATTGATTAATAAATATTGCAGTAGTATATGAAACTATATGATGTTTTGAGTTTAAGTAATTATATTAAATGTACGATTTTGTGTAAATTTAGTTAAATTATTATGGATTAAATATATTATTCTATATAAGATATAATATAGTATCATTTATAAGCAAGTTATGTCGTACCAATGTAACTATATCTAGCGACTACAATTTCTATTCCCTTATATAATACAATAATTTTGTAAACTACTACACATTAATGAAATTATTGATACTAAAACAATAATATGAAAAAACGTGTCCGTAAGGAGACGCTTTTCGCTACACGAATATGTTACTGTTCGTACAGTAACATATTCGTGTAGCTTAAGAACATGCTGTCCACACTTAAATTATAACTATTTGATATTACGAAAATAATATAAGTTTAAAACTTTTACCAAATATTAAAATACATTTCTATGGAACTTCTAAGTAAATAAGGATAAATGCAGTTCAATGATACGATATATTCAGTTTGTCTTCTCAAGAAAAATATGGTGACCTGGCCATCATATGTTTTTGGAAAATAAAATATATAAACAGTTTCATTTGTTGTTCTATACAAATTATACTTATAAAAGTTACAAACATGTTATGTCATATCAATGTAACTACATCTAGCGACTACAATTTCTATCCTCTTATCTAATTTATTATAAAGTAATAACTGGTAGAAATAAAATAAATTAATATTAAACTAAAACGATACCAGCGTGTTCGTAATAAACGATGATTATACGATTATGATCGAAAAGCTTAAATAAAATCTGCTGACGATGCTTTATTAACTATTATTTTGAGAAAAAATGATTAGTTTATTATTATAACAATATATTAAAATAAGTCTCCTTTTAAGAAATCCTAAGAAATTCGGAAAGGATAAAAATAACACTATACGCTATATTTTTGGAGTCTTGAAAAATCTGGTCATCTGACGATCATATATTTGGAGGCCGTAATCACGCTTTGGCTCCGTATGGCACAGTCTAATAACTACTACCAGAAATATTCTTAAACAAAATGGCTAAATATTTTTATTGATATTATCAGAAATCGAAAACTCCTTTAACACAAATTATTTTAACTAAAAATTACGATTACTCACATAAATAATTCAGATGATACTGAATTTAGTTTTCACTACAACCGGTGATCTTTTTCAATGAGTGGTCGGAATGCTCGCGTTAAAGTATTGGTTATATGGGTTAGCGCAGGGGATGGATTCTATAGATCCTGTTTTTTGAATGCTTTCAAGCCTTACAATAACGGCCTAATTTTGAATTTAGAAATATATAAAGCCTTCATGTTTTTACTATATAGATATTTTCGTGTTACGATGTTTCGACTTTGACTGAAAAAGTACAATTTCGATCACATTTTAAAGTTGAAACAAATCGTTATTGTTGGGCTGTTTGGTGAGAGATGACCGACGCCCATTGGCGACGGCCTTCTCCGCGGATCAAACGTGAGTGAAACTGGCATGGACCCCATCCTCTTGAGAGATCTGGGTCCCAGCGGTGAAATACTGAAATCAAATAAAAAACATATTATTTACTAATTGCACGAGTTTTATATGTACAAATTGCAGTGCTTCTATTAAATAGCTGTAGTTTGTAGCCATTATTATGTTTCACTTAAAAATAAGTATACCTTTCATAGGGAAAACGGAGCAAGATTATTGCTGAGGGGCTGAGTTATACTTATGATAAAGTTGCACCCAATTAGAGAAGAATCCCAGTAGTGAGACCATTATTTCAGGGCTTGTCAATAATTTATATACGTTTGACATCATATCGCGATATTAGAGGTGTTATTTTTTTTTCAATCATAAATAAATAACAAAAATATTATATATATTCATAAGTACCAGAAATAGTATATGTAATAATTTCTTGTTTCTCACATATTATTTATGAAAGATAAATAACGTGTTAGACGTCATAACTTGAAAACTGTGGTACCCAATTATACGCGTTTCACTCGATAAAACCAGAGAGTAAGACCATTACTAAAGTACATTGTCGAAATTTTTAATATACGTAGTTTAACGTCACATCGATATCAGAAGTGTTTTGTTTTCATTCATAAATCAATGACAAATTATCATAGTTCAACTCATATTGTTTTGGGGTCATGCAATACATTGAATTTAGGGATATTTTGAAATACTACAATGCATATATTACAAATCTATAAAACATATTTGTGCAGGACCCAAATGTAGGAAGAAAAAAATCGTAGCATATGGTGAGACGTCACGGTATAGTATCCAACACGACTTACGGCATACTGTCAGTTGTTTTAATATATCTTGCGATGTGTATTTCCCAACAGCTCTCTCCCTAAGAGAAACTCATTGTGCTAAATAAAAACAAAAAATAATTTATCAGTACAGAGTCCACTCCGTGTATAACACGCAGTATATTTTCGTGAAGCATTTAAGGCCTAGAATGCTAAACCTAAAAAATATTATGTGAACTGCATATTGAAATGTTTTGTACCGAATAAAATATATTGATTGTGATTTAGCTAATTCATTGAAACATTGATTAATTGAGAAATTCAATTATTTAAAGTTTCATAAAGTCCATTCTTGTGGGATCTGGATTAAAGTTTCTAATTCACCCGGTGATGTCCTGATTCGGTCTGGTAATGTTAGCCTGTTAGTCGGAGGTCAGTTCAGTTCATAAAGTCTGACATCAGTTCAGTCCGCGCCGTTGCCGTTGGTCACGATGAAACTGATGACAAATTGATAGAAGAGCGAACGATATTACACGCTCAATCAGATTGACCATTAGTATAAACGTGAACACGCTATAGATAACACGCATGGTGGATTCTATTTACAGATATTTTAACAAAAATCAAGGTAAGTGCGATTTGGGCCTTGCTCTTTTAGAGTTCCGAATAGCAATAGAATGTACAAGAACCAAATATTTCTTGATTTTGATCAGAACTCCAAATGTACACTAAAATTCAGAGTTTTTAGTATATGATGATCAAATATATTGATCAGTAGTACAATCGTGAACTCGCTATAGATAACAAACATTATGGTTTCTATTTATATGATTTTAACAAAAAACAAGGTAAGTGTGAGGTGCGCCTTGCTCGTTTAGGGCTCTCATTGCAACAGCCTGTAAAAGAAACAAATATTTCTTGGTTTTTATGAGAGATTCAAATATGTACTATAATTAATATTGTTTGGGTGATGAAATCTATTGACCACTAGCTGTACCTGCGTTTTCGTTCGCGATTGCCGTACCTGCAAACTAAATATTCACATTTGAGCTTGATTTTCTCATATTAAGCAACGCTGTGGTCTGCGGTGAAGCACTTCTAGTAAAGCATAGCTCAGAAAGGAGCTTTTTATTTTGGGTTTTTAAAACTCCCGGGTTGTATTTTCCAGAAGACAGTAGTTAAGTATTTTAGAGAGTTCCTTCGCGGTTGAAGCAAAGTACTTTGTGCGTGTCTTTGGAATTCCGAAAATAAAATGGTATATTTTTGTCGAGGTTCTCCTTGTTAAAAATAAATTAGATGGTGCACTTCCATTGCGCAGTCTTCAAAATGTATCCGGCAAAAGATAGTTAAATAAACTGATTGTGGCGAATGTTCCAGATCTTTGAGTTTTATCTTAGCAAGCTCGCAAATCTACATAAGGATGCCGGGCTGCCCGTGGGTTGCCGAGCTGCCCGTGGGTTGCTGGGCTGCCAGTGGGGTGCTAGGCTGCCCGTGGGGTGCCAGGTTGCCCATGGGGTGCATGGATTCCCGTGGGTGCCGAGCTGCCCTTGGGGTGCCGGGCGGCCCGTGGGGTGCCGGGCGGCCCGTGGGGTGCCGGGGTGCCCGTGGGGTACCGGGCTCACTCGTCACTAAACTAACAAAAAAAGAATATTTGAAATCGGACTACGCGTTAATAAATTACAACTAAGTGTACATTTTGACTTTCATCCCCTTTCTGCTGCTGCTGAATTTCGGGATACACAGTATACAATAACCTTTTTTGTAGTATGAACTTAAATCGTGTTAAGTTTCATAGAATTCCAACCAGTAGTTTTGGAGTGATTCGCGGCCGGGATACAGACAGACATACAGACAGAAAAAAAATACAGTTTTGGCATCAGTGTCAGCTACAGAGTGCTCTGAAATTTTATTTTCAAAATATATGACATGTACAGAATTGGATCTGTTACGGTTTTATTATAAGTATAGATTAGTGCAAACGTGAACTCGGTATAGATAACACGCACAATGAAGTCTATGTATATGATTTTAACAAAAAACTAGGTAGGCGCGAGTCAAATCTATATTATAATTCAGACTTTAGTATTTGGTGATCAAATATAAATAAGTATGAAATCTAAAAAAAAATATTAGTAAAATTCTATTTTCTAACAAAAGAGAATATAGTACGGAACATAATATTCCGCAATTCAAGATTCTTAAATAGTTAAGTTTTTTATTTGACCTAAAATATCTTAAATACAGATATCAGTTACTTTTTTATGGTTGATACCTGTTTATGTCGAAGCTGTTGTTCAGGCTAACTTATTAAAATATTTAAAAATTCTGTCAGTCCGGTGCAACAATTCAACAGTCAACACATTACACCATCAATCTGGTGTCAATATGTTGGGTATTGGGGCGTTTCATAACACGCGTGGTTTGCACCGTAGTATGTATCAGTCAACAGCTGTTTTGGATGAAGATGTTTTTTACACTGGGGCGATTTAAACCGTTTTGTATGGATTACTCATGTTATTTTTTGAATGGGGAGCTTCGGACCAATATCACGTTTAAAAAGTAGAGTGTAATTTTAGTTTGTACGAAAGGGCACATACACTTTCAGTGAAAACAATTGTAATTGCAGTATTATACGTACGTTTGTAGTGATAACTTATGGCACTGAGTAGTGGAACTTAACTTTGGCTCTTATGACATGCTCAGAGTCGCTCAAGAGATGTGGAAATTACTATACTTAGTGTTTCATTGCACGATGGAATCGGAAATTTTCTTTTAAATCGGAAATTACTTATGGGATCGATTGTCATTCACTGTCAATGACTATATCATCAAGATAGGAAAGTACTATTCAGTTATTGGAGTGTAACTTAAAAACGGCTTGACCGATTTTAATGAAATTAGTGGATTAAATGGAACTACACAGCAAGCATCAGCTTTCAAATAAAAAAAGAATCATCAAAATCGGTTCACCTAGTCAAAAGTTCTGAGGTAAAAAACATTTAAAAAAAATACAGACGAATTGAATACCTCCTCCTTTTTTTTGAAGTCAGTAGAAATGAATACAACTTTTATTGTGTATTTTGTAACTAGGTATACCTAAAAAGGAAGGTAACGAATAGGGTAGGTTTTCCTTGACGGAAATTTTGAAAGTAGTGGCCTGGTAAGCCTAGTAAAAATCTGTCACCAAGCAGAAAACGGTGTGCAACTGCCCTTGAGAGCCAAAACCTTTTAGATTAAACCAGTATCATCACTTACCAATAGGTGAGATGGAGAACGAAGACTTATCTAACAGCCCTATAAAAAAAAACTCAAAATTATTGAAAATTCAAAATTAAAGACAGCATTATTTATTTAATATCAGCATCTTCGACGCTTTTAAAAGATCAATTACAATATTATCATTAAAAATTTCCAGATTCTACTACCCCGTTCTATATAGAGCCACTGAGTGAAGAGCGGGCAAGAAACTTCGGGCCATTATTTCTTGGTTTTGTAATATAATTGAGAACTTTATTATAAAACCGCATACAATTCCCTAGAAGGACCTTTTATTTGTCTTTGGTAATCTAAAACCTGGCACCGCTATTCGATCTTTATTCCTCGTGCTATAATAGTGATTGCAATAATTTAATTTAAATTTACTCAAGTTTACACTACCATACGTAATATTTTCAAATATGTACAGACTCGGTAAAGTTAAAATATTTATTAAGATTTATTTTGATTGAGATTGATTTTAGTAAGATAATTGATAAGAATCTAAGTACACGCTTTTGTAAGAAAAAAGGTAAACGTTATTTCTATCTCTGCAGCGCTACACATAAATATAACTACAAGTATTAATAAACATGTTTCTATCGCTATTAAGTCCCGTGACATACTAACAACTAGATGCAATTATGTTTAATTGCATCAACATATACTTTTTTGGAATAATTGATATTTTTTTTAGTAGAATCTGTGTATTTATTTTGAGTTGAAAACACTGATTTAGCAAATTTCTCTACGTTACTTAATATATATACCATAATTAATATGTAATGTAACTTAAGTATATGTTTAAGTAACGTAGAGAAATTTGCTAAATCAGTGTTTTCAACTCAAAATAGTAATAAATAATTTAAAAATCCTGTCCAAATATATATATACATATATATATGCTAGCCTTTTTTTGTATCCATCTGTACAAAAAACCAAGATTTAGAGACAGGATTTTTTTAATTTTTCATATTGATTCGTAGCTCCCCATACAAAATATTACATGGGCAATTCATACCGTGGTTCAAACCGCCCCAGTTTATAATAACCGTAGGCAATTCATACCTTGGTATGAAAAACCCCATTCAAAAAGCGCTGCTGAATCACACACACTACGGTGCGAACCACGCGTGAACCGCCCCCATACCCAATATGTTATCAATTGAACTGATGCTAGACTTTGTGACAATGTAACCTCCGACTTAATGCTTAAGATTTTTAGTTCTGTCTCTCTCATTCAAGATCATATAAAGGACATAAGTAATACCCCAAATGGTGCTCCGTTCCAACCAAGACGTTCGTGGTCACGATGCGAACGCTGTTGCGGTTGCTTGCGGTCGGCACGCGAAGCCAATCGCGCTTTAGCCCGTAAGGCGGCACTGAGAGGAACGTTGGCACGCGCTGCCTCAGCACGCCCGTGTTGGCAAAACTCCACTAGAGCAACTCCCAGTGCCACTGTCAGACCACCCACCAGCACATAAAAGATGCCAGCAACTTGGCTAAGGCTCATCTCAGCTATTGTTGATTCCTGAAAACATGATAATAACATTTCGTTTTATTTTACTTCGGCGTCTAAGGCGCTATTTTATTAATCTATACTAAGCTTCATTATTGGTATTTACTTCGTATAATTTACTTATTACTAAGGAAATACTACCTACTTTTGTGCCTCGTGTGACTATATCGGATTGAGGAATATGTCACAATAATCCCTTATTTGATTTATGACAGATTTGCTTTAAGGGAGATTCCTTTTACGATAGATTCGTTTTACGGCAGATTCACTATACGGTAGAAGTACAGTTAACTAGATATAGATAATCTGACTTAAAGCCAATCTGTCTTAAATCAATAAAGATAAGAAAAAGTGGAACAATGTTATTGTGACGGATCAAGCTCGAGGCACACCTTATGTTAAGCGGACTAACCTCTGCCTATAACAGATGCATTTCATCAAAAGTCACGAATTGCACTGCGCCCGTCACTTTGAGACATAGTTGTTAAGTCTCATTGTGCCTGTAATTTCACTGGCTCTCAAGGACTACTGCCGGAACACACCGTTAGGCGCTTGGCAACAGATTTTCTACTTGAGGGTGGTAGCTAGTCAGGCGGGCAATCACAAAATGCCCTTTCACCATGCGGTGAAGCTCAAGCCGCCGGTGGGGATCGAACCAGGGTACTGCGGCAGTCCATAGCTAATACCGCTCGGCCATCACTGCTTCAAAATGTCGCATTATAAGAATGATTGAACTCATCTATCGAATGTATTCCTCCGTTGAATGTACATCTTCCTGGCTCGTAGCGACATCTCACCGATTATAATGAAACTATTTCCCTAAGCTGGTAGTAATTGCAGTGTTGCGAAGCTATGCAGTGATTAAGATATATTGAAAAGTAATCTGCACCATCTTGATTTTATATGTCAACTAGTTCATACGCAAAAAAATTGACATTCATGTTTAGCTATTTTCCAATACTTTACGCTGAATTGAGTAAAGTAGCAATAATAGTTAGCCCTGTGGAGTGTATACGTGTTTTGACTGGCCATGCTAACTCAGGTACCTGAGAGAATATATGTTTAACTGGGTTTTGTATTAGTCTATTACAAAACACAGATACCGCGTGGCTTAAGGAATGCCATGGGGTATCCAAAATTTCACACATACCATGTCTAGATCCGTATCAATTCATCAAGTTATGTGGAACTTGACGTCTTCCTCTCACAGATGAAGGTGAAAAATATGAGCCATAATCTACCACGAGGGCTCAGTGTGACTGATTTATAGGCTAGTTTACAGCCCGTCCAAAGGCCTCCTACATAGGCTTACAACTACCGGAGTCGATAATAGCGGTCACCCATCTAAGTATTTACCACAGAAAAAGCTAGTTGATCAATTAAGAACAATAACACAAGCCTTGCTACGACCCTTGGGGATGCCCACGTTTATTTTGTATAATATTTGGTTCTCCGGCGTATATTAATGGAAATTAATAAATGGACATTAATAATAAATGGAAATATTGAGTTATTAATAAGATAAGACATTATCATTATCAACATCAATCCTTATCTTTCCTCACGACTCCTTCCAGTTCAAAATTCTAAATGTTCTCCTCAAGTTATTCTCAGTTTTTATATCCGTACGATTCGAATTCTGTCATCACCGCAGGAACGTACCATTGCAGCGTCTTTATTGCAAGAATGATAGAATGAAGTCACAATGGCCCTTCCCAACTTTAAATGAGTAATAGGACTAAGGTGATTCGGAATCTTTACCCATTTTTACATTTTCGGTATTTAGGTTTTTCTCCTCAATTGGAGCTAAGGCCTTTTTGTGGTACTTCTTTTGCACAATCCTATGTAGGCATCCCTATATCAGCCCAAATGAATAATATGAGAGCTTGAAGCAATGATTTATTCAAAATATGTCTTGGATGCTATGTTTACTACATTCTATTTTATAACCCCTTTTTAAACAACCCTGTGAAAACGTCCATATCTCAGCCCAAATAGACCACTAGGCCATATACTTTGGTTAAAAAGAAGGATTTTAAAGCAATATTTTAATAATATACATTTAAAAGCACGGATTTCTGTCACCTGTCTTACATATATCATGGAAACTTTGTTTGTGTATTTGTGTAAGTATGTTAACAATAATCTCTAAAACCAAAACTGTCTCTTAATTATTACTGTAAACTTAAATTTATGGTTACATGGTTCATAAAATATAAAAACATAAAAGAGTATTCATACACACCTCTTCTTTGGCATTGTTACAATTTCTTGTTTTAGTAGACATTATCCATTTTCGCCACAACTTAGATATGATGCCTTCTCTCTTCAGATGCGCAATTGCCAAAGTGACCCCTTCGCTGAAAATATTAAGGAGAAAATATATATATTGTTTTTTGTTTATAGTTGTTCTACGTTCTTGCTTAAGATTTCATTAGATTAAATGTGTTAACAAGATATGATGATAAAGTTTAACTAGGAAGTTTATGTAAAGAACTATATTTGTAGTATTGTAAGTGCCTTACACGAAGCAGTTCGACTTATGACCTGTTTCAGAATGTTTGAGTAAGTTACGGTTATACTATCCAGAACATAAAATAACTGAATGATAAAAATGACAGTTTACATGCAGCGCGTTTCAAGCTTTAACCGATGGATAGGCTATTTATTAAATATGTTCTGGGTACTATAACCGGAACATACTCGAACATTCTGTAACAGGCCCTAAATCTACCACTTTCTCTCTCTCACCTCTTCAGTTGTTTGTCACATTCAAGGAAATTACAATTTTAATATAACATAAATGTCAATGATATACGTGTTAAATTTCAAAGTGTGTATAACTTTTGGCAGACCCACCTCAGGTTTCTAATAGTTTTGGTTTTAAATAAAAAAAGATACAAACGTACTTCCTAGTAAATTTCACGACGATTTTGTTGTTTTTCCAAAAATATGGTGCATATTAGTCTTAAATCACTTTTTATAAATAATTGTATTGGGTGCACAGTCAATTAGAGTATAGTTCGAGTTGAGGAAGACAAACGGGGACTTGATTTTTAAATTTGAAATATCATGTTCTATCGGAGAAGATACTTATTGAGATACAATTCACATACACATTCATAAAATATTTTTACAGCAAGAAGGAGGTGACAACTGAAGAGTGCTTACAGCTTAGACTTTAAAGCGAGTAGCTAACCATGGGTGCATTCTATATTTCATTACTAGCCTTGGAGTGGTGCGACCTTGTTGTATGGCAAGTGTCCAGTCTTATTAAAATTTTACCTTAGCGCCTTCCAGATTACCTTACAAATGTATTCTGGTCATACGGATCTAAAACTCTGAGGACGTTGGTGTTTACAATTCGGCTTGGACATATTTTTAGTTAAGAAAACTAGAACAATTTTCTTAACCGAAAACACCATGCACCACGTGTACTTGCTGTTTTGATCTCTTTTCGTCTATCATTTCTACAGAACCAAACCATCCAGTATAACTTTCTCATCCAATTTCACTATATTTTATTTTAAACTACTTTGATTTATTTCATGCTGTTTCCCACTTTGCCTTTTAAAGTCACACCATCATACTTATAATAGCTGTCACTAAAATCACAGTTCTTCGACTTTGATCATACTTCTGCATTACCCAATTTTATTTGCCATACATAATTGGGACCCCTACTAGTCTGTATACATACTCCTATTAATTTCCATTCTTCTATCTCTATTTCCCTCATGTTTTCCATTCCTTGTAAATAAAGGTTTACATTCGCTTGGTTAACTTTTACGCATTCACTCAAAATACGTGGCTGTCATATGATCATTTCTCTTTACTTGTATAATAGTTAGTTAGAAATTTGTGAAAATAGGGAAATTCCTAAATGCCCTGGCACCATGCGGTGAAAATTTAGCCCGCGGCAGGATACGAACCGTGGACCTGCTGCGCGGCAGTCCAATGCATAGCCAATGTCACTGAGCCATCACTGCTTCAAAATGCTTTAATGTTATAAAAATAATTAGATTTTAGTTGTACCAAAAACAGATTAGCAACAGTACAAAAACAAGGTCGTTATCCAAAAATACTGATATATAATAAATTAACAAACATCTTGACCACCACCAAAATATAGTTTGGTCAAACTAAAACCGTAAAAGTTATTTGAAAACAATACAGTCTACACATTAAAAAAACACAGGTCAATGAAGGTTGTGGAATCTTGCTTATTAGGACAAGTGTAAACGAGATAACTGTTAATAAAATGTTACTTTGACTTGTCTGTGGAAAATGAATACACAATGGCTGGTATTCTTTATTTCATATGTTTAACTAAAATTCATTCCCTTTTTCACAAATTCTCCATGCAAAAGCTTTACTATATCCTGTGAATCATGCTCCGACGCAGAAAGTACCTACCCAACTATAGGCGTAGAGAAGATACTTGACGAGTAACTTGTTAATTCTTAATCATAATCAAACAACACAGCCTCCCCCATTAAGGGGTAGTTTGCCTAAATCCCCACGCTTGGCAGGCGTCTTGAGGATCGCAGTTTAAGATATCAGTTCCACAATTTCCCGGACGCTGCCCATACAAAAAATAGATTATTCGAGCGATCCCTTTGACGAAGTTGAACCTGCCTAATCCAATCTGTCCTAGGAAGTCAAAGTCATTGACAACTTCGAGAGTATCGTTGCCTACAACTACCAGTCGACAACTTCGAGAGTATAATTTCCTACGATCCTAACTAAAAGTACGTGTGTAACATGGACACTTGACATAATCCTTGTCTTGTCCATGTTCATTTTAAGACCTACCTATTGAGAAACTTTACTAAGGTTGCTGAGCATTGTACAAAGCATTTCAAGCGCCTCTGCCATAGTGACAATATCATAAATAATTTTCAGTGAAAAAAATTGTCTCAGTATCAGTGAGCCTAAAAACCTCCTACGTCATGAACAGTTTCGGAGAGATAATGTCTCCATGTCTCCCGCTTTGCTGAAGTTGGATCGGTTCCGTGCTCTTGTCTTGTAATCGATATTTTCGTGTTTCTATACAAATACTTCAACATATCGATATACCTATAGTCAATTTCAAAAGCCTGCATTACTACCCAGGTATTGATTGAATCAAAGGCTTTACTCGTATCATAGTCCACAAACTCCAGACAAGTGGTAGATTATTCAGGCAGGAGTTTAAGAATGTGGTTTATGGTGCTAAAGCCTTTTCGAAAACTTGCTTATTTTGAATTTCATCAAACCTAGGGTCGAGACGATTCGTAATGACCCTCAAAACAACTTGTAAATATGACATGATCATTGAGTGCTTAACTTCTCTCTGTTGTCTAAAATACGCTTCTAGATTGCATGAATCCTCTTTGACCAATATTGGCAATTTTTTTCTGGATTAAGTTTCTGTTTGCGATTTTTTTTTGATATTATATTGGCTTGGTAAGGATATTCATTCGTTGAGCACTATGATTTAATTTATTTATTTCAAAAGTAATTATTTGCCATCATTTTCTTGCGGCGTGACACAGCGTCGTTTACCTCCCTATAATGTGTGTCCACCTCATAATGATTTAATAATAAATATATTCTCTGTTTTTTCTACAACTTTGATCCATGCAAATTTGCATCTTTTATTAAATATTGCACAGGAGAGTCCCTAAGCGGACGACAGGGGAAATACTTGCTGTCACCTTATCATGTACGAGAATAAAAGGAAGAGGATTGAGTTAATTTATATATCGGATGAAGCAGAAACAGTCAAATGAACAGGAAACCCAGGAATTGTTATATATGCTAAACAATACATATAATTTAATTTTAACTCCACCAAAAAAAGCTTATTTTTATGTGGTTATCAAGAAAGATATCCTACCGTAGAGCGTATTGATTCTGGGTTTCTCAACTAAAAACTTTAAGACCTATACCGAAACTTTATCATACTCTCAATGCTGGGACACCAAGCAAACTAATCAAAAACCGATCCACAGTAATACGTTAGCAAAGTTAAACTGTCAACAGGCCATCTATAATATGATATCACGGAGTTGTTTCTTTAACAAATTTACTAGTTTTCCGGTCATGGCACCGCGGCGCATGTATCGGTAATTTCGCAAAAACCATTAAGCTATTTTTACGCAGTTAGAAAAACCCATCTTATATCCATACCCGGGTCTCAAACTATTTCCATACCAAATTTCATCCCAATCGGTCCAGTAGTTTTTAAGTTTATTCCTTGCATACAAAAATACAATTCTTTCCTCTTTATAACATTAGTGTAGAGATGTAGGTGTAACATTTCCACTTTTAAATGATGTATGATATGCATATTTGCCAATAATTATGCTACTTTTTTGACCGCTTCTCGACGTATAATCACAACCCTGAAGAAAGCATTTTGCCATATATAATACAACTATATTAAGTATTTTTAAGTTTATTTAACTAATTGTTCTACGTAAGTGAAAATTAAGAGGTTTTTGAGTTATAATCAATCAACTTAGCTATAGTCCAGGAATATAAAGGGTTTCATCTCTGAATGAGAGCTACTGGGCTATAAACTTGTATAAGCCTTTATTTTAGCACCCTTAAACTTATCTAAAACCATTATCAGAGAATGTCCGCGACTACAGATATTCCAAGGTAGGTCAAAAACCAAGATTTTTTTATAAATTTATTGCAAATATCTCATTTCCTATGGGCTTTATGGTATTGTATCTATTATAAATATTGTAGAAGATTAAATTCTCTAAAACTATTGTATAATTATTTTTTTATAATATGCACCATTTTTGAAGATAGATACTCAACCATTTTTCTGGATTTCATCACGCATTATCCAACCCCAATCCTGGGGTTCTAAATAATGCCCTAACCAAATCTGAACTTGATAATAAGCACGGTTAAAATGTTAGTAAGCTGCTGCACTCTTTAGTGGAAGATTTGATAACTGCACAGGTTTATTCAGTTTTATTAAATTGATGAACTGCACATAGAGAAGACGATCGATACAGTCCTCAGATTTTGTAGCATTATAGATTGCCAATCAGGTTCGCATTCCATTCTCAAACAGTGATTGAAACGGGTAGCATTTTATTATTCAAATGCTGAAGCATTTTATTCCAAATTCGGAAGATTTTATAGTGTATTTAATAATTTTTTTCTTTTTCGAAAGGGCGCAGACGTCATGTCACAGCTACTTATTGCGTGCAGAAACAATATGTGTTTTTGAGAACGAGGATATTTATCAAAGTTTTGCAAGAGCATATTTAAATATATACATTTCCTTTAACAGCTTTTTTAAAGAAAATTACCCTACTCTACTCACTAATCAACAAGTTGATGATATCTCATCATCAGGGCCTATTAGGTAAAAAAAAGTATAATCTTGTTTATATATACAAGATTTGTATATATATAAGATTATGCATTTTTATTTTTTGTTCAGAAGTGTTGCGTAGTGTCTGATTTGTTGAGTTTTATAATAGAACTCGCGCGACCACAGCCTGAATTGAGTCTGGAAGGCAGCTTCGTCAGCCGGGCTGACGCATGGAAGCGTTACAGAACGCAATATGTTTATATGAATAAAATAACGACGAAATACTAAATATTTGATCCTCATATAGTTTTTATTTTCATAAGCATTTGACCATTCGTCATTTAAAACAATAACTTATTCGACCGTTCGTGATTTCGACGGTTTTTCGATCACAAGACCGCATGTTATACCGAACACGACGAAACGAGTATCATCATGATACTCGTTTCATCGCTCGAAATGTTTTCAGTAATGGATTATTCCAAATATAAAAAAGAGCCAACGATTTCTGTAACGAAGAACCCTGCCTACAAATTACATTAAAATATTACCTACAAATACTGAACTTTGCTGTGGATAAGAGTATTCTATCGGGAATTTAGATAAAAACGCCACTATGTCGTCAAAGCCTAACCTTGAAAGGTGACCGCTGAAAATGTTGAGTTCTTTAAGCCAATGTTCCGTAAACAAGTGAAGTCACTTCGTTCAATAAAGTTTTCCCCTATCTCCAATATCGCGCCGCGTCGTAAAGTCCTGTCCGTATCATATAAAATGTAAATTTTAACTTGTTGTCAAAAATCACGTCCGCAAATCGCGTACCATATAAATGGGTACTATAAATTCGAAATGTTGAGTGCCGCCTTCCCTACTGACGGGTCCCATGTAAATTTACGACTTTTCAGTATTCAACCGGGAATTACCGCATAGAGGCGAGATTTCAGCTGGATAGTAGAAGTGGGTCTCTCTGCGCACTGGATATTGATGCTGGTATTTCTGTTCGATATACACAGAGGGGAACTCTTTTATTTTCACTTTGTCGTACTTACTACTTACCTCACAACATGTAGGCTCTCGGTCCATATCTATTTTGGTAAGTATTTTATTTTGCTTGATTCTCTGATAGGTGATATAGTGAGTGAATAGACATTAAATAAAATCACTTACTACCACAGCACTTACATGAAATAATATTTGTCTTTTTTGATACAATTTCACTCTGCTTTATATATCGAACAGTTAGCTGGTTTACTACTGTAATACAAATGTTTTTTTAGTGAACTCGGGCACGAAATCGGATGGACGATCAAAGGCATCCTCTCATCAAGCCCTCTGACACAGGGTTAGCATGTTTCGCTCTTTCAAACTATTTGCCGATAGCAAACTTTTGAAATTCATTGCTGCGCTTTTATACGATGAAAATACAAGTATATATTCACATAAAATGTGAGAGTTTGTATAAATTTCATGCGTGTCTATCGCGGGCTTCTTTTGGGTTCGTCTGTTTAGTTATCTACTACAAAATTGTTATTCATAACAAATTGAAAGGCCTGCAACGCAACCACGATACATTTTATTTTGGAGCTACTTTAAAAAACTTACATTAAAAGTAATTCTATACTCTTAAAAAAAACTTACACCGTGAGAAAAGTTCCTAGAAGAGAAAATAACTACCCGGACTAACTTGTATCTCAATCAATAACCTGAGTTTTAATGTAAATAAAGTTCTATTAGTATATTATTATTTTATACTCACTAATGCTGCGGCTTTTTCCGCGTGGAAATAGTTATCTAACTTTGAGAACTGTTTATAATGTATAAATAATAATTTTTGAATTTTAATATTGATAATGACATTTTAATCATATATTTTATGAAGTTTTATGTGTATAGCGCCTTGGAAAATTAATTCTGTAATGCTGTATATGTATAAGTGTGTAAATAAATAATAAATAAATAACTTTTGGTAAGTCGGGATTAACACACACGTTACTTTTGCATAGATCAAATTGTAATGTTTACACATATAATAAGAGTAATTGTACTGTAATGTATCAGCCTGATTGTCCACTGCTGAACACAGCCACTTCGATTAAGAGTGGATTTGCCATAATCCTTCCGCTTGGCAGGTGTCTTGGGGATCGCATTTTAAGATATCAGTTCCTCAGAGGGCACTATTGCCTACTTTCCGATAATTTAACTTTAGTCTTCTTTACGACACCCACCGGTAGCAATGAGGGATGACATTCTAGCCAGGCACCCCACGGGGATATTAATTATAATAAGCTTTTGTACAATTTTAGTTTTTTTACAGTGGTAATATATAAGATTTAAGATTATTTCCTTACCGTAAATTCATTTAAATAAATTAACAAAGCATGTTTTAGGACAATTAAAATTATGTTGAAAAGCGGTATTTAAGTATCCGATATGGCAATTGTGTGAGTGTTTTTTCTTATTATATTTTACCTTAACGGTGATCCTTTTATTGTTGCCAGGGCAAAGTTAACATGCTTATAGTTGCAAACGCGAGACGATGTTCCACAGGCTATTTGCTGCTCCGAGTTGTCAATGAGATGAACAGTTTCTGCCTCATTTAGCATTGAATCCGTGGCTTGATACTCAGTCGAAATAACATGGTAATTCTGAAACTAGGAAAGGAGGGGTAAGGGTAGGGGTATGTATGGATGGTTAAAATATTACTGATGTCATCAATTCACAAACCTTACAGTTCAAACTTAAACTATTTTCTTATATCTTTGGAAAACATTTTATTTGCAAATATTAAGCCCCAAAATATCATATAAATATATAATTCTCGTTTGAGTAGAAAAGAATGTACCCTTAAAAGATAATAACGCAAAAACTACTGATTTCATATCAATGTGAATGCAAAGGAACCGAGTGCACCGTATAAATAGCAAGCCAACGCTCACAATTTCAGGAATGTGTTGTTACTACACATTAGCGCCTTAAATAATCGAAATGTAGCAGTTTATAGTGCCGACAAGAACATTTGCGAGGAGGGTTCACATCAGAGAGGAATTGTTAATAAAAACCATAACCAGAGCCAATAATGTATTGTAATTTGTTTTGGTAATGCAATATAGCAATCCCCCAAACCTACGTGAAGATGTAAGCAATGACATTCAAATGGACAAGGATTGTTGCATCATGAACAGTTGCAACAAAAGTCGCAAATTCAAGTAGGATGATTAAGAGTGTAGAATGTAGGTATAATGATTGGAAGCTAAATAACGAAGTAGAACAATGAATTTGGTAATTAACTAATTATCAGGTGGTAGGATTTCTTCAGCAAGAGTCCGTCTTGGTGGTTACTACCGCTTTGTCACACACACTGCCTCGTAGCAGCAGTGGGTAAACAGTGTGTTTAGGTATGAAAGGCACTGCAGGAAGTGAAAAGCGTAATGGCTTCAATCAAAGTCAGTCACCCTCAAAATAAGAGGTTGAGGTCTTATATGACAGTACGTCATTGGCACTAATAGAACCACTGTCTACGAAGAACCCAGTGGAAACCACAAGGCACATCTCAGCCGTATGCTATGCCTGGATGCTTGGTCTCTACGCAGATGATTCAACTAATTCATCTGTTCGTATATAACAGCTTTTCAACAAGAGGTTACAATTTTTGCTTGACTCCTAACATTAGCTTTCAAAATAGAGACTTACGGATCATTTTGTCAAAACCCTAGTGACGATCCCTACAAAGCACTAATACAGAGCACCAAATCTGAAGTTACTATGTCAACATTTGCTATCAAGAAGTTCTTATTACCAACATTGACTGAAGGCTGAGCTTCAAGAAACATGCACGTCACCCTAGGAAAAATGAAATGGCTACCACCTCGGACAGCAACAGGATTGTAGGTATAATGAAAATACTTTCTACACTAAGAGCTAGCACTCTGCGTTACAATTTAGATAATTAACCTGTACCAGATCTATATATAAAAGTCAGGGAACATTCAAAGTATAGGCCCGCTCCACACCATACCACTAGATGTAAAAGCCGATGTAAATAAAACCTTCGGGCCGTGTGACTTCAGTGTGTAGCGTTGTTCACATACGAATATAAATGAATTTTCATAAATCATAAATGATTACACTCGTTGCCCATTTTACAATTAAATTTACAACGTGTTTAATTATATCGGTATAAGCCCTGAAACTATTTCATAAATGACAAAATATATGCGATAGTTTAGTTTAGTTTAGAGCCCTAAACATTTCGTAAATATAATATTTTTATCAAAGCAGCTTAAGGTCATCAATTCGCTGCAGCAGCTACAATTAAAAACTACGTGTTACCTGCATCGCGTAATAATCATGTTGTTTCTTACTTCGGTAAATGGAAAGCTTGAAGCGATGTTGGATGGTGGTTTCGGCTCAGCTATTCTCTCCAGGATAAGATAAGCGGCGAGATTTGCCGTGTACGAACATACCAGGATTAATGCGAAGAACCACCAAACTGTGCCTACTATACGCCCAGATAAGGATCTGAAATAATTAACTACATAGTATCAATGTATTTAAAAAAATATAAATACTCATAATAATACGATAGTAAACTAACAATAAAAGTTTATATAACTATGATTATTGGAAAACCATACACGTATGTTTATTTATGATTTCAAGTACTATTGCATGCTATGTTTCTATGAAAAAAACATTTTGGGCGTGAATTGAACTTGCATATACCAATTTTGTGAACGAGATGCCTGTACCGTTAAATATTATTATTTTAACCGTCGTCATAGGGTACGGTGTGGCGATCAACCAGATATTTGAACTTGATCTGACCGTTGAAAATGGTTTTTTTTTTCATTAATATACTCTTAAAGATGTCGTTACTCATTTATACATTATGATTTCAAACACTATCACATATTAATCAAAATCACATTTTAAGTAAAAAGAAATAGTAAAAGATTAAAGTCAATATATTACCTTGGAACAACATCGCTCCCTTGTTGCATAAAGGACCCAAGTGAAAACCAAAATGAGTTCCAAATGCTAAATTCATTGTGCAAAATAATCTGAAATAATAGATAAAATGATCATCATATTTTATTCTTAAGGATAATGCAGGGCAGCGCTTTCCGTTGAAATGTTCACATCATATTTTCAATACCAACTCCGTGAAATATTAGCATGCACGTTATTGAGACCATTTTCTAAACTCCTGGTTTGCCAGTTTTCCGTTACATTATATATTCTTATCTTTATACATTAAAACAGTTATATATATCAACTATAAACTTTCGTTATTCATGAATAAAAGGAGTATTTCATACCTCGTTAGTGCTGCTCAGTGGATGATCCAAATGTGTGTCAGATATCGTAATAGATCGCCATTCATGCGGGGAAAATCTTGATACTAAGAAAAGAACTATACTGACTGCAAAGAAGCTGAAGATTATACATAACTGAAATGAAAAATATTATTCTTATAAGAGAAGCCATCGGTGTGTTTAAAAATAACTATATCTTTTCACTGAATGAAGATGATCTTAAAATACTACTTGATAAAACAATACATGCACAGACCTGAGTATAGTCACATTTATGTAGGACTTAGTGCATACTCTTACTATGCATTAGGCAACCGACATTTTTTTTTACAAAATTAATGGTTTCATTATTCGAAAGGTACCAGGTAAACTAACGACAAGAGCATTTCAGTGGTGCATGATGTTCATTCTTAGTAAATAATAATTACTAAGAATCGATATAAATAAATTATTCAACATTATTTTAGCTCGCTCTCTCTGCACCAGACCACCACAGATGGTTCCCGTGGAGATAATTTTTTTTTATTTTTACATCCACCTAACTTGTTTCGATGACGAACTTTGCTTACGTACACTCGTGATTTATGCGAATTGGAGAGTATTTTTTTACACTAACTAATAAAGATTTTGAACTCTGCCGAGTTGACTATTTATTACTAATCATAAACTTGTACAACATTGATTACATATGTGATAGTTATATCCTTTATTGTATAAGACAGTTTAAGGGGTAACCTTTGAAATTTATATGAAAAAAAAATATTATTATATGTAGGTACCTAATATAATATGCGTTACTCTTTTAAACTCTTTAATACAACGAAAAGGAATATTTGAAACCCACATATCGTGCCCTTTAACTTTATACTTATATAGCTGAAATTGTTTATGTTAATAATGAAACCATTATATTAGTTTACATTTTTTTCTGTGCTATAATAATATATTATATTATCTTGCTAACGGCTGATCAACATATTCAGAGTTACAGGTCGAATTCAGAGTTGCGTTTCGTTATATCGGAACACTAAAAAGGATTCGTGCAGATAATATCCATTTTCTGGGCAACTGTACTAGTTACAGGTAGATACAATCACTGAGCAGATCATATACAAATAAAAAAATAAAATAAATTGATTTAAGGTGGTACGGCAACTTACCCATATTTCTTTTGAGAGTGGTTTGAGAAAACCAAAAGTATCGGTTGGTTTCTTTTCGGTAGTTTTTCTTCCCTGTTTCACAGGAATGTCCATCGACATAAATGGTTCGCTGAAGTCAACTAACCGTGCACGTTCAGGTGACATAGCCAAAGGAGCAATGGCTATATCAGCTACCTAAACATTACAATGATCAGTTATTTATGGTATAGAGAGCTCGTATATAATTGTGAAGTGTGTGATTGTGAATGGGTCACAAAGAAATAAGTTGAATAATTTTTATGTTAACGATATAAAAGTAACTAAAACTGACTAGGTGAGCTGTCACAAATTGGCTAGAAGCCTCTGAGGTCAGGGGGGCGATTCAAAATTGCGATATTTATCAGCAATCGATAAGTGATAATACCGAGTAAATATAGTAGATGATTTACAAAACATTTCATTATAAATGTGTACTGTAACGTACACCCCTTACTATCGTCACCTATGGTGTCGAGATATAAGCGTCTGAATTTTATTTGATGTTGTCTGGGTATTATTTATATACGACGAAGAGTTACAGGCCTGTGGGGTGCCAGGCTAGAATGTCACCCTCTCATTGCTACCTGAGGGTGTCGTAAGACTTAAGTCGCCAAAGGTAAAATACCGGAAAGTGAGCAGCGCTTTCTGAGGAACTAATCTTAAAACTGCGATCCCCAAGACGCCTGCTAAGCGTGAGGATTATGGCTAATCCCCCTTAATGGGTGAGGCTGCATTCAGCAGTATACAATCCGGCTGATACAGGTACGAGAAAGAGAGCAATCAGATTCAATTTTGAACCACACTCATAGTATTATAATTTCCAAGATATGCTATCCAATTTAACTTGGTAGACGTAATTTTTATATAATCAGATTTTTCCCGTAATCAGTTTAATCCCCTTTGCTATACATTACTTCAACCTCCCATGACTCCTGGGAGAGAAACACCCCACTCTTCTCTTATAGTTTCCGAGATATAACGATTGATATTTTTCTTTAAGGCGGTCTTCTATTTTATTTTTTATGATAAACGGCAAAGAGCGCATTCATATTTATTTAGTTTTGGTCCTCGTCCCTAAGTTTTATAGTTTCCGAGATATGCTATCTAATTTGCCTTGGCAGACGACATTTTAATGTTTTCAGAATTTACCCATTATACACCCATCTCAACCACCCCACCCCCACTTAATTTGTACTTTAACCTCCAACGACTTCTTCTGGGAGAACAAACACCCTACTTATCTCACATAGTTTCCGAGATATAAGCGTTTCAAATATTTTTCCCACGGTGGCTTTTCATCTTATTTTGAATAAGAGCAATAGCGCAAAAGCTATCATATTTTTTATCCTCTGTCTCCATTCTTTTTCAGTAAACAATTGTTGCAATCCATTAGAATTTAATATCGCGAAGATCGAACACAGTAAAAGACTTCATACTAACTCGATACCTAGCAAGCTTTATAGTAATCTCTGCTCAATATTTACTTATCGTGATATTGTTATCACTTCACGAGAATTGCCGTCCAAGCGCACGGCAAATAATTTGCCTGAAAGGTTATTGTTATAGCTCAGCTATATTCAAGTTTTTCACATTTACTGCGTTTCTACTTTAATTGCAATTGCAGCTCATATTGTTCGACAGGGTTCGGATGAGACCTACACTTTGCGTTGTTTTGTATTAGCGAGCGGTATAGAACAGTTTTTTGACGGCGCGGAAAGACGACGTCACCTCGTCAATTATCATCATCAACATCATCATCATATATAAAACTGGAATAACATACACTCACTGACTCAACTTCTTACATATATGTACATATAAAATATAGAAATTTCTTTTTTTTTATACCGTCGGTATGCCTTTATTAACAAAATACTACGAACTATATACAACACTACAACTACTACAATAAAGCATTTAGATCCCTATAAGCCATTGCAGACTCATAGGCAGTCCAAATGCTCTAGCCCACTACCAGTTGGCAGCGTGTCCAGCATGCTGGCAGCATTGCCCCGTTGAATTGCAATGCTTATTCTTTAGAAATTTCTATATGTACATATACGAGTATATTATGTACATCCTCCATTTAACCATCAAATACTGAATACATGATTTTTTTTTCTTTAACAGTCTTTAGCAATGCGGAACCCTAAAAGTTCGAGACCCGAATCGCACTAGAACAGTCTTTTATAATTTCATATGACTTGTAATTAGTTCCAGACCACCAAGGCCATAGAGAATTATTGCACAGTTTCAAAAACTGTGTACTATACTCGTATCTCTATGATATACTGCCAATAATGGGCTTCGAGCGACACAAAAGAGTTTGACATTTTATATTCCATTGAAAGTCATAAAGATAATATTATTTGGTATAAATACATCGCCGAAAGCTCAACAAAAATGCGTAAAAAGCTTTATTTATGAACACAATGACATTCCGGGCGAAGCTCCACTTGATATTAGATTTGCCGTCAAATTTCTTTGCGAAGTTTCGCTAAAAGGCGTGCCGCGAAGAGGTTGTGCAAAGATTTGTAACTACAAAAATACGAAGTAAACTCAATAAACAAAATCTTTCAAAGAGCGCATTTGGTCGCTCACCTTCCGCTGTCGAAACGAGCCAAACTTGTAGTTTTCGGACTTTGAGCTAAAATGCTATTTACACATTTCCGGGTCAGGGTTTTATCAGAGCTCCGTCAGGGACGGAATAAAATGGTAGGTTACATTTTGTATTAAATATTTCAGAGAAGTCTCAGGCGCAAGAGGCCGTCAGTATCCCGAAACACGCTCTGAAACACTTTTTTTTTTGGTCAGCCTTCCTATCTACAGGCCTTTCGCGCTCGGTGTCCCGTCAGGGTCTTGGCATCTGTTACCCGTTTGTTACAGGTATGTTAACATGAGAAATCTTTTTAATGTGTTTCGCAATTGTAATGCCGATTAATACAGAAGAATCTATAAGTTGATCGAGACAACTCAAGTAAGTATTCCACAATTCACAATAATTTCAGGCTTCACCCAAAATAGTCTTATAATCACGCAATACGGGGCGTTAGAAATCAGATAGTGACAGCTCAGATACGGAACTGTCTGAACAAATTCATACAATATGTGTGCATTATTTCTTGCCCCTAAAGTAACACTGACCAGGTCCTAATCCAGAAATGTGTGGAAAGCTCTTAATCAAGAGTTCAGCATTAATTGTATACAGCCATGCTGTCTACTAACAAACAAAGGCCTCTCCCCTCTTTTGCCATAATTTCCACGTTTGGCAGGCGTCTTGGGTATCGCAGTGCTTAGTTCTTTAGATGTTAGTTCTTCAGAAAGCGGTGCTGCAATTTGAGCCCGGCACCCACGAGGCAAATAATTAATCAAGAGTTATCTGTATGTAATTCATTAAAACACGTTATAATCGAGTTTATATATGCAATGGATAGGTTCCTATGAACCTATTCTTTGCATTTTAAACTCGATCTTGCCTATGCAAGATACTTAAAAATTAAAGGTCATGTTCCATTTATGACGTAAAGCTGTACTAAGAAGGCAATATTTTAAATGTATACTCTGAGGTATGAAAACATGTGTTTCACAATTTTGTTATGTTATATTATAATATGCATTATGTTTTGTAATAACTAATGTAAATGCAATTGGGAGCCAAAACTATTTCATTTATATATAAAGAAATACCAAACGGTAGAATAACATGCTGCTATACAGCCAAAATTTGGTTAAAATGTTTTTGGGCTATAGATTAACAAATGGCAGTTTATTTCTCAACCGTCAAAGTCATTTGAAAGTAAAGTACAACTAATAATAAACAGATTCCATAAGATTGCATGTTTTAACGTACTTTCGCTACTTTCTGCGATGGAGTAGCTACACGACCAATCATTTTAAACTAATAAGCTGTAATTGATATATGCTTTCTAAGCATACATCAATTATAAAATAATTTCAAAGTATCACCTTCAGGGATACGCCTGAATAAAATGTAATATAAAGTTAGATCGTATATTGTGTTTCAAAGTATGATCCCAGTGCGCTCCGTGGAGCAGGCAAACTGCAAGTTTATAGCCCGCTCTTGTTATTGTTAAATCGTTGTTTACGGTGCCGTGAAAATGCTTTAAATCATCACACAATTTTAAATTTAGTATTGTATATGTACGTGTTTATGTTGTTTTATTAACACAACCTTTCACTGGCATAAGGCTTCTTATTAAAAAATATTTTATAAACAAATGTCATCACGCTCTTTTGCCTTCAAAGAAGTAAACTGAACTGTTAAAACGGTACGGTCGGTTTGTTCTAAGACATAGAACACGCAATCCGTGGCGATCAGGCCATTGAATCTATAATTTTTCTACAGCGTACGATGTATTGCCCAAATGCCTTTCTACTCGTATGTTTAGATTTCTAACAACTTCAATATCAGATATCTAAGATATTGGTAAGGAATCGACCGATAGTTTTAAGGTAGCATGTTGTAACTAACCAATCTTCTGTAGTCATTAATAAAATATCAAAATAAATGGTAAATGTAGGTACTTAATGGCACCTGCATCATGGGTGATTCATGAATTATGGTAGATAAGTTGAAAGCAAAAGATCATAAGAGTACAGCGCATTAAAGCAGTAAGGGTTTCCTATATTTCCTCTATTATATATCATCGTGTGAATGTCGTCTTGGCAGAATCATCTTGGCATAAAGCACGTTGTACAGAGGTCTCATTAAATTTTTAAACCGCCATATATTAACCGATCCTTGCATGTCGAATGCTGTTCAGAAGTTTTATTACGTAGCAGAAGTAGCGTAGATTCAATATTTTGCGATTTTCGTGAACATTATTACACAGTAATTTGATTGTCTTGAAAATGTCCTAGGTACAACATTGCTTGTTGAAGGCTTCGGGTGCTAGTGCTATATCAGTTAATTAAGTCAGCGGTGCTCGGCGCAGTTATGATGAAGCTAACAAGGTACATCATAAAAGATGTAAGTAACTAACAAGTTACTTACATACCTACTCACGATTTGTAGGTAGACACTTAAATAAATCTATACCTTATCAGTTCTATTAATTTAAGAAAAATAAATTAACCAGTTGATATATATACATATATATATACATATAAGTGTTCCTTTTTAATATTTAAGTTGTTCGTGACCAGTATCTATTTGTTACGATTTGTTCGTATCTTATTGATTTTTAATATTGCAATGGTTATGATAAGGGAAATAATCCGTCCACGTATTGAGTTGAGATTAAACTACCTGTGGGATTTTATTTCATTCATTTAGTTTGTAGTTTTTTTTTTCATCATCAGCATTGAATTCTTTTGTGATTAGTTACAGTGGAGTAAACGAAAAACAGTCATTGACTTTCTAGATCATGTAATGGTCACAATGAGCCACACGTTTAAAATGTTTTCTTTTTAGAAACATAAGTAACACACCCACAAAAGTTAGTAAACGTCCAACAAGCAAAAATACATTATGTAAATTGCAGTCATTCACAGACTACTGACGGTCTATAAATGACTTCAATGTGCGCAGGCTATTAGATGATAATAGTAATAAGAATAAACTTTTTAGCGTCTACTGTTGACTTTACTTTTAAATGCATTGCTACACCATCAACATTGTATCTTCAAATTTGATACCATAGTTAGAAAATAAGCAGACGAGCTACCTGAAGGTGGGTGCTTACCGTCTACTATGGATGTCCTTGTGGGAATCACAAATACGTTGCTGACATTTGAGTACTCTCTTGACTCGCCTTTTGTAGAGCCCATCTCGTAGCTATTTGGGAAAACCGCGAGTGGGGTTCTACCAACACTGTGGTGACAATAAGGCTCAAGTACCTATTATCATATTGTGCTCATGGTACCGATTTCAACAAGTTATTTCACACATTTGGGTGTTGAAGTCGGTTCCATTTTTGGCTATAATATTTTCACATACTGTGGGATCAATATCCACGATCCAATTGTAAGTGGATAATTTGCTGCCAAAGGTGTATATTGCCTCAATAAAACTGCGACAGTTTGAATATTTTTTCAGTATACTCATTTTGTATGTCTGCTATGTCAGCCTTTAAGCACAATCTCACGTGCAAGGCTAACCTAGAACTACTGGCTCTCAAGGACAGCTGCTGGAACACACTGTTAGGAGCTTGGCGTTACATTTTATACTTGTGGGTGGAAGCTAGCCAGGTGGGCATTTGCTGAATACCCTAACACGATGCAATAACGACTGCCATCTTTTGACAACAAAAGCCGAAAGCTTAATGTGCTCTCCAAACCACGGAAAACTCAGTATAAAAATGCTACTGGCATTCACCCATCCAAATTATATCCGCAGAAGACGCAGCTTTACTTCGTTGGTCGTTTAAGAACGACTAAGCAAACTACGCTACGAGCGCAATTCAAGGTTTATTTCCGTTGCATATGCTATAAAAGAAACAGAGATAGGACCTCCGATTATTTGACGACATATCGTTATTATCTGCCTTTAGAGTGGTTTTGATTTAGCTGTAGGTAACGAGTGTATTACTTGACCTGAATAAAAAAAATATGCTTCGTGTAGATTGTTTTGAGTATATAAAAGCAATGGCTAAAGTTTCCCAAATACACTTAATTGTGCTTGATATTTTGATAATTCCCTTTGCTTACTAAGTAGGTATAGGCACGTGTATGTGGTTGTCGTGAAGTAACGTTCATATCTCGTCAGTCATCAACGGCAGTCGTAAAGTTTGCGACTTCTCATGTTTATTATATTACCTCAGTGTAATGCGTCATAATATTTTCTATTAACCTGTTACGTTATATCACTTTAAGTATCTTTCGTCATTTTAGTCTATACCAAATGTACTACTATGCTACTGAATGGCCATTAAGCTATCAATTTCACCTAAAATATTAGTATGCTTATAACTTTAAATTGTAATTGTTAACGGTACGGTACCAGCCGGATTGTCCACTGATGAACACAGCCTCCCCCATTATGGGGGGTTTGCCATAATCCCCATGCTTGACAGTCGTCTTGGTGATCGCAGTTAGAGATATCTACAGCCCTTACAGTATGTAAAACTCTTCATAGGTAGGACGACCAGAAGGACAGCTTTTGATTATCTTGCTTACAAAATAGTGACTCTTACCTTTTTGGCTAGTTCGCTGACAATATTTGACCAGTTATCCGGCGAACTTTCAGTGGCGAAACTGCTATCCTTAGCAAGCCTTATTTCAACTAAAAAATATATATAAAATGTATTTATACATAACAGGAAAAAAAACTATATATATATATAGTACAATTTGTAATATGTATAAATTGTGAATAGGTTTTATATCATAAGATCACGGACAAATTTTAATGAATTTTTTTTTAATTTTTTTTTGACAAAATCACTCAGATAAAAATAACCATATGGTCGGATCAAATCATAATAAACTATCGTTAATTTTCCAAAAAAAATCGAACCCTATAAAATATGATGGTAATATTTAGTAGTGTTTTTTTGCGTGCTCCTCTTAAACAGCAGTTTTTTTGTGTAAAGTTTCTATTTCAAATGCTGCCGACTGCACTGCGGGCTGAAAGTGCCGCGGTTGCATGTAGTCAATCGCAGATTGAAATCATAGAAAAAAAAATAATTACTGTACAATTAAAATTTTTAATAGAATTCTATGGTTTTATTTCATTATAAATAAATCCTTAGGCATAAGTTACTTTTGCCAAATTTTATCGTATTTTTTACATGAATTATATATTTTCATCTCTATTTGCTTATGTGTGTTTATTCACAGTCCGTAACTACATGGCGATGCGCCGGCCTCTTTTTGCATATTTGCTTTTTCTTGCTGCAAGTTACTTAGTGAGGGTGAGAAATTTGAGGTATTGTGCTTGTTATTTTTTTTTTGTGTTAGAGGAACTCCACAAATCTTCCTTGTTTCTATGATTTGAAATCGCAGCGGCGACATCGTAACAGGAACGAATGGTGACTGAAAGCTAAACTCACTTGTTTCTATGATTTGAGATCGCAGCGGCACTACTAAAACGAATGTATTTCAACGAAATAACTTCCAAGCACTGCAGCACCTGCAAGTGCAGTCGTGGTCGCAAGGCGCAGTTGCGCTGCACTTGCAGCCTCCAGTTGCTCTATTATTATACAGTAGTCAATTAAAATACAGCAGTAAAAAATGTCTCACTCTATGGTGCTTTGTATCGTTACCTTGACTCACTATAGAGTCAATAGGATGTTGTCCATGGCATGTACACTCGTGATTTATTGTGAACTACTATTCATATTTTTTCTAATACAAGCAAATATTTATTCCCGAGACGTACTTGTATCACGGATGTCTTCTTCTTCTAAGTCGTTACGCTCTTGACAGAGCGGTCCTGGTCGTCATGTAGTTGTAGTGGGGGCAGATGTAATGCGCCTCACAATGTCACGCCATCGCCTTCTATTCGCGGTCATCCTGGTGCACTCATGCAAGGGACCGCCCACCGCAGATTTAATTTGGTCAGTCCATCGCATGGGTGACCTCCCGCGCGGTCAAGTGCCCTCTACCTTGCCTTGAACGACAAGACGCTCAATGGACTGACTACCTCGCCTCAAAACATGCCCAAAAAATGCGAGGATCCGCGATTGCACTATAGCTGAAAGACGCTGCTTAATGCCGAGTTCTTGAAGTATCGAGACGTTTGTGCAAAACTCGGTCCACGACACTCCAAGCATTCTTCTCCAGCACCACATCTCAAGAGCATCTATTTTCTTTCTTTCGATCTCTCGCAGGGTCCACGTCTCTGCAGCGTAAAGAAATATGGGGAAAATAAGAGTTCGCACTAGTCGGATTTTTGTGGCTTTGGTGATATTTCTGTTCCTCCATTCTTTTCCTCATATTGTCCATTGAGGTCCTGGTTATCGCCATACGTCGTTTGACCTCGTCGATGCATCCGCCGTTATTCAAGATTAAAGTTCCCAGATAAACGTAAGAGTGGACAACTTCGCAGTTCGCAATCTTAGTCACTTCAGGCGAGTTATAGTTAGCGCGGTCCACAAACATCACCTTGGTTTTATTGCGATTAATCTTCAATCCAAACTCGAGGCTCACTCGCTCCATTTTCAAAAGTAGTTCCTCCATATGGCGTTCACCAGTCGCAAACAGAGTAGTATCATCTGCGTAGCGTAGGTTTGCTATCTTATAACCGCCAACTTTCACGGATGTAACGGAGTGCTAACCAGAGACTTGCTCATTATGTTTAATTGCAAAACAGTTATTTTCTCATTCATTTACATCCAATGAAAACATCATGTAAGTGTATAGTTTTTTATGAATTAATACACTGTTTTTCGGTGTTTATTTTGCATTTTATTTATTGACAACGTACGAAAGTACAGGTATTTTGAGTCTGCAATTCTTAAGCTATTGTAACAGACGGCATTGTTTGTGCAAAGATTTTAAAATACAAGCAAATACTTATTGCAGGGCTTACTTGTGTCACGGGTATAAATACAGTTTCTTGACCATTATGTTAATTTAAAATGAAGTTAGTTTCTCGTTAATTAACGTCAAAGTAAAATATAATTTAAGTTTATCGAATATTCACGATATAAACACGGGTTTTCAGTGTACATTTTATATCTTATTTATTGCCAACGGACGAGAGCACAGGTATTTTTCCTTTACGGTTTCAAAGCTAATGAAGCATTTTGTGTGCTTATGTTTTAAAATACAAGCAAATATTTAAACCAACGGCACACATCTTATGCTCCGCGTGTGTAACAAAGTGTTAATTAGATTCTTTGCACATTATATTTGATTGCAAAATAGTTACTTTCTCATTCATTCACATCAAATTAAAACACAATGTAAGTTTCTCGAGTTTTTACGAAATAATACATCGTTTATCGGCGTAAATATTACAACAGATAAGTCCAAATTCGGTCCAAGTCCGTTGTATGTTGGCTTATGTTTTGCCCTAGGCGATTTTCTTTGACAGGCTCCAGTCTATTTTATTTTGGAAGAGTTTCTTTCTATTTTATTATAAACCAAAAAAAGGCACAAGTATTTTGAGTTATCGTTCTGTAACTGACCAAAAAATCATTTTTAATTATTTTCAATGATGGTTCTAAAAATTCTTAGGTGGGTTATCTTTTTCGAAGTTACACATAGGTTTCTTTTTTAGTTTGAACTTCTAATATAAATAAACAATTTTCAGTCACAAAGGCTGTTGTGACTATTTGCCTAATTAATGACTAAATTGTATTTCATAGATATGTATGAAACTTTAATACTTACACTTGATGCCCAATTTTTTCGTTATCAAAACAGCCAAGTCCTTCGAAAATCCGTAGAGGTTATCTTCTTTATCGCTATGTCCAAATTCCGTAACTTTTTGCATCAGGAAAGGTTCGTGTAAAACAGATGTGATTATATAAGTTTTGTTTGTATCGTAGGCAGCAGGTGACTTCAGTTGAACTTGTTTTGATGGTATAAGTTGCAAGCCAAGAGCATCAGTCCATGTTCCGACCTAAAGGTTACATTTTAATATTTATAAATAATAATTGGGCTCACCATCACTCTTTTTTAGCTCCAAGGAGTGACAAAAGACAAATGCAACTAAATAACCACCCACTTTTCGCTAGATATGTTTTGGACATAAAGGCAGAGCCTATTGCCCATTACCAAGCGCTGTTCCAGACTCTGGATTGCTACTGACTTTAAATATATGCTGTATATGTAATGAAACTACTATTTCTATTTTATTATGATTATGGAATTATATTTGCTATTAAAGGAGATTTTGGCATCATTAAATTATATTTTCTCACGACTGCTAGGCCACAATTCGTTAATCTTTGTATTTTTAATAACTGTCTTAACGTAGCAAAATCGGAAAATAGTTAATAACAGCAGATTTAAGATAATGAATAGATTCAGGCGTTACTTTGCGGAAATCCATATTTAATTATATATAAAGTAATTAATAGTAATATAATATAACCAGTAATTCTCGGTTAAGCCTGTTAAAACCTTCGACCACATCATCACTTACCATCAGGTGATATTGTGATCAAAGGCTTTCCTATTATCAGCAGATTTATTTAGGTTGAGCTAGGTAATCGTTACGATTAAAGTGAAAGTCTTTAAATAAAAACAACGCGTATAGACATTTAAATATTTATAGTAATACACGGTTGTTTTTTTTTTACTCATTTACTTATAGAAATAACTAAGAGATATAAAAAAATAAAGAAATATTTTCAGATATTGTAGAGTTTTAAGTAAATCCAACGTGCTCTAAAGTTTTCACATGTTGAGTGGGAAAACGTTATCGTGTACCTTCTTAATATCATTTTTAATTTTCGGTACTTATAAATAATATTATGTCAATCAAATACATACTTTTTTCGTTAAAAAAATACATCTGACAAATATAAATATAGTTTTCGCTACCGATCAAACTTGCAAAACTAGTACCTTCTTTTTTAAGTTACCATAATGTACTATTATTATTTACCCTTAGGTAAAATACTAAGCACACCTTAAGAATAGTATATTTTACCTTTAACATAGCACTTTGCACCGTCATTTCAACAACTTGCAAAGTAAAATTTCGCCGATGACCTTCTTCGTTGAACGATATATTGCCTGTGAGCCCTTCTATATCCGTCTAAAACACAACAAGTTATTTCACAGGATAGCACAGGGCAAACTTGTAACATTTATGAAGTAATAGGAACTCAGGGGCACAGCCGCCTCAGGAGAACTGATATTACTTTGAAACTATTGCACCGATTATTACACAACCAAAACTTGGGCAGAAGAATATTACAAGCAAAGTAATATTCTCGCTAGTCTTCGATGTTTGTACCGTGTTTACAAACACGTTATAAGATGGAATAGGTACCATATTTAAATATTTTGATAAATAATATATTAACCAACATTTAAATTAGATAAATATTATCTTAACAGCGGGTTTAATTAAAATGAAAATGTTATTTTAACTACCCTTAGTCCCCTCATAACCACGATCGATCGAAAAGTCGAGGATAAACAATATTATACTTTGTGATTAAATAATGGGCGAATAGACCTGATGTCTAGGTAAATTATGAATCTCAAATGCGAGAATTTAATAAACTCTAAATGTAATTTAGAGTTTATTAAATACTATTCTATTTACTTTCATCAGTTACGTCACGATAGTACTTGTAATTCATATAGATACCTTTTTTATGAGTCGTGAGATTTTATCACCATGTTCAAAGGGTATCACCCAACTTTTGCCAGGATTGCAGTCAATCACCTTTGTAGAATTTGCGATTCCCGCAGCTCGGCGCAAAGCGTTTCTAAAAGCGTCTGGTTTCTTTCTCCAAAGCCGACCAAGCGCATCCATTAAAACTTGTACTCCGTCATACATCAGAGCTGTTTGAGCCTGTCATCATTATTTAAGTTAAAATATACCTTGTAAAAATAACAATTGTAAAAGAACCATAAATAGATCATAGTAATTTGTGCAGATACAATGACTTCATTTGTCTATGAAAACTAGGTATGCATAACAAGAGTTTATGCATTTTATTATCTTCTACCTGAAAAAAATCTATAGGAGACATAAATTACATAAATTCTTACTTAATAAAATTTTACTTTTTAGTTTCCAGTTGTTTTGAATACGTTAGTTTATTGTTGTACTCACATTATGACACATCGCAGTTTTAATTGTCATAAAACACAACTACTATTTATTCAAGATTAACAAAGCAATATTTCTCATCATGTGGTATATTAAATTGCGGAATATGAAAAATAAAATGGTTATAAATAAGGGCATAACAAAGGGCATGTGGTATTAATGCACATATAGGTAATATTATTTCCTTCATCGTTTTAAATAATAATATTTTTTTTTATTTGCCTTTGTTTTTGTTTATGGGATATGATGGCAGGCGTCTCACCTGGTGGTAAGTGATCACCGACCCCCACGAACATCCGAAACACCAGAGGTCTCGAGGGTGCGTTGCCGGCCTTTGAGGAGGGAATATGCTCTCTTCTTGAAGGCCCCTAAGTTATCTGTTCGGAAATACTTCACCAGGCAGCTGTCTTGTTGCAACAACTAGACTAATTCCATCTAGATGGATGTCTACGTCTTTAGGTTGTCGTGATAACATGTTGTAAAAGTTACAATACCATTTCTAATATTTCTCAAGCCATAGGGTACGCTGCAGCAGTCCATGCATTATCCAAGTTTTTCAGCCCTCGACGCCCTATGACTTTTTTTTTAGTTCTAAGACGTTTTCTAATACCTAAACTTGTCACCCTTATATCTAAATACTCCAATATACCACTTATACCCTAGAAAAATAACCATTTTTATTAATTTATTTTGTGTAGACCGAATAGCGAAATGTAAATAAATTTGTAGAGATTTTGAGGTTTTTTGTTTTTTAATTGGGTTTTTTTTGATGCTAGGTGTAATATTTGATTTGATTTTTCTTTTAGTATGATTATGTACTATGGTTCTTTACCCATAAATTATTACAGATTATTAAGCCACACATTTTAAAAGCAGTAACGAGATTAAAACAACTCTATTTTTTTAAGAATTTAGGCGGGAAAACTGTTAGAGAAGAGCAATTATTTTTTTC
This sequence comes from Plagodis pulveraria, assembly GCA_963890685.1. NCBI lineage: Eukaryota > Metazoa > Arthropoda > Insecta > Lepidoptera > Geometridae > Plagodis > Plagodis pulveraria. The sequence goes on along the minus strand of OY982949.1, from coordinate 13,722,981 downwards.
ACAAATTATATCATCTACAACTTTGGTTCTTCTTTTGATATCATTTTTACGTGTAATCGATACACCCAAATAATAACAGATTTTTAGGTTGAGTAGTTTAAAAGTAGTAACGATATTATTTATTACGCATGTTTCCATCGCTGAGTGTTTGCGCAATGTATCATGTGAAAGATTTTATTTTCATTGCACGATTTGAATAACTTCCCGTTATCGAAAAATGATGCGGTTTATTGTGTTGTATAGGACACTAGCTTTGTTACGGTTTTTTTTCAAAGTCTTGAACGTTCCCCGCTTTCTTTTTAATCTGTTCTGCGCAAAGCGGAATGTCCATCGAACGTCAACTAATCTATGACCTTCGAAATTATGATAAGTAATGGCACTGTGTTGCCAGATAATCGAATTTTCTCACTTAGCGGGTGGAGACCGTATGGGGATGTTTTTTTTTATACCATAGTTGTTATTACCAAAAATTCCGTCGCGGTGGAATCCCACCACGCACGAAGCGGAACGGGTTGTTCGTCATCGCATTGAATGTAGGAGCCCCGGTAGTATATACTTTTGGTCTCCATTTGAGTAAACTGAGGTTCTGTTGCCCATTTAGCGCCTTGTCCCTGCTTAGGCTCGTTCCAGGACGATGGCGGAAGTGAAATCCTGCTTGGCGACGTCCACTATTGCTCCTAGCGCAGTGACACGAATTTAGGATTTCCCCTTCTTTTTGAGGAGGCCCTCTCTGTAGGAAATGGGTATTTCATGGCAGCAATCCTGGCATCCCTAGGCGCAGATTAATAAGGCATATTTTTATCTGTAAGTTTATCGGTAAGTGGCATGATCTGTGTTTTTTGCCCCTTCCTCTACGAATGTTCGAGAAACTGTCGCCGCCCCGTAAATACGGCGGAAGAGCAGTTTTGCACTCTTTTTCGCCCAACAAACCAAGTGTGACGCTGCCTGCTGCTAGGTAAGTCTTGATTCCCGTGGCGTGCCCTAGCGGCTTTGGAGTTTGGCAATTGACAAACTAATTTCGATATTTTCAGGGCGGGACCACAATCAGGACAGCGTTCCACTGAGATTCTGGACGATACATACCAGCTGAAATAAAGCCCTAGGAGGCGATTTCCAAGTGTGAGACGTGAAGTCACCAGAACGCTACAAGCGCCTTTCAACCTCCCAAAAGGTTAGTAAAGTGATTGAATATTTTCGGTGCAGTGTTTTCGTGCGAAGTTATAGGTTATAACGCCGGGCTAAATTCCAGTGTTTCGTCTCGTGAATTTATCTAGTGAGGCTCTCCGAGTTGTGGACCGCGTGGTCCCTAGGCCCGCGCCGTCGCTGAACCCGAATGTGCGAGCTTTCTCAAGTGACCGCGTGCCGAGTGTATGGATATTGGCCCTGTCGTTGCGAGCGAAATTCCGTGTTTTCCTGTGGATTGAGGCTGGCTGCGCCCGCATGCATCTTCACCACGTGGGCTAGCCACCCACGCCAAATCGACCGGTGCCTCTTTTGCGATAGTGATGTCAACGCTTTATAAATGCCCTTCACAGGCAGGTACGATTTTCACATGCGCACCCTTGCGTTTTCCAGGAGGTTCCTGGTTAGGAGGGGAAACTTCACCGTTAGGGGTTGAAGAATAACTACCTACCATAGCCCACCATCTCCGGCAGTCAGCCCGAGCGAATGGTTGAGCTGTCAGCGCTCTGCTTTGCGTCCCTTATGCAGTAGGGCTGCTGACCAATGCAGTGATTTCACCCCAAGGCGGTAGATCGTCACACCGATCCGGTATTTATATATTTTCCCGGTTTTATATAGCCGGATGGCGCCCTTTTCTTTAATTACAATAACGGAATTTATCTTTTCACCTTATGCGACTCACGATTTTTCCCCTGAGCAATTACATTGATAGTCTTATATTATCTCTTATCTTCTATCATTGAACAATATTATTTCTTTTTTAGCATTCTATAGATGACCATTCATTTATTTTGAAGGCTGTCGCTATACAGTCTTCGTCTCTTCGTTGTGTGTTGTAGAGGGTTGTGACTATACAGCTTTCTCTTGTTGTTTTTGAAGGCTGTTGCTATACAGTCTTTGTCTCTGCGTTGTGTATTGTAGAGGGCTGTGACTATACAGTTTTCTTTGGGTTATTGAGGGCTATCACTATACAGATTTTCTTATGCTGATATTGGAGGCTGTCATAATACAGACTTCATGTAGTGATAGTTTTGAATGCTGTTGATATACAGTTTTCACCTCTTTTTGCTGATGATGTCATCGGTGGGTTCGGCTTTTGCTGATTTTGTGCTGTTGAAGGCTGCCGCTATGCAGTTTTCTTTTGATGGAGTTGCTGATGAATGGTTTGGCTGTTATATATAGATGCTGTTTGATGAGAGTTATGTTGTTCAATGTAGGTATTGTTTTAGAGTCAAATTTTTTTTGTTTAATTGTATGAAGGTTTACATTTTTTTACATTGATCTAGTTAAAATTTACCTAGCTCCTTCAGCTTTTTGTTGGTTTTATTTATCGTTTCAGCAAACAAGCAGTGTTTGCTTGGCACTGTTATTACCTCAATGCAGAGTGATTAGAAAGGATCATCATGTGGCAGATATTGTTTGGAAACGCGCCTATCCACTTAATGATGCTAATAAATCCTTTATCAACTCCAATCATTTATTTCAGAAATCATCCAATATACATCTATGGCTAAGCTGACTCCTAAATATGATAAATGTAAAATTATCAAAAGGTTGAGTCGGTTGGTTTACAATCTTTTGATTTTACTTCAGGTAAATTGTTAGGCAGTTGGCACATTAAGGATCTGAAAAGGGGGCAGTCATAAATATTTACCTATCTTCAGGTCTGATTTTGTGTATTTTTATAAGTGATTTATTAAAGTCTAGATAACATAGGGTTGTCTTAAGGCACATTCTTCGCAAACCATATAAATATTTTGTACTAGTTAGGACATTTGTGTTCTGGGACACTTATATGTCTATATATATATTTGGTGGGTTCGCTATAGGCAGTCTTGCTTTTTTTAAATTCAATGTGGTGGTACCAGATAGCTCTGCAATGTGCTCTACCATGTTCAGGCCTAGTACCATTCTTGTTTTTATAATTTTGTATCTTGGTATTCCTGATGTCATTATAAGTTGCACTCTGTCGAGTCCACTTAGTTTCAGGGTACAGGATTTCTTCGTTTTATGGGATTATACATAGTTCTATACTCCCCTAAAATTTTAACTCACCAAATAGGTACCTCAGCAAAGTCCTGAGATACATGTTCCTTTTAGAGAATGGAGACTATCCGGTCTTGGTTGTTGAGTACGGAGTAGCATCCTAAGTATTTTTTTTATGTATATGTTTGCTATATTCATTTATTATATTTATCACAGAGCGGATTGTAACTCTATAAATTAAGCCTAGTACAGGGGCGGTTTACTAAGTAACCCCTTTTTAAAAAGCCTAATACTTAGTAATCATTTATTTGTCAAATGTCTGGGCGTTGTACTCAGCTGAATGAGTCAACATCTCTACTGGCATTATGACTTATGTACCTATATACGTAGTTTATCTATCTGTCTTATTTCCTTCGAAGAGCGGATTGTAACTCTTTAAATTAAGCCTTTACAGGGGCGGTTTACTAAGTAACCCCTTTTTGAAAGCCTCATACTTAGAATCTGTCTATATGTCGTTATTCTCGGCGTTGTACTCAACAGGGTGAGTCAACATCATGATAAGGACACCCTTATCTCCCTATTTAAAATCTATGTATTGTCTCTCTATATATAAATATATATAAAAATATCTGCATTTTGTGGGTGAGTGGTAATGCTCATGAGGAACCACATAATGCTTTATGCGATAGATGAAGTATGTATGGGAAGGCTAAAAGGATATGATTATGAAAGATAATAAATGATAGAATGAAAGACTGTATCATATATATATATTATACCTTTATTATGCCATATTATTATTACCGTCTGAATGGAGAGTACTGAATGGATAGAGCGGATGGAATGTTAGGAGAGCAGAGTGGGGTGACTCATGAACCTTGTTAGTGAACCTGAAATGTAAGTGTTTTATATTATGTTATGTATGTATGTATTAATGATTAAATTGTTCATTATAACAGCTTCTCCATACCCTCCTGAACCATGTCGGCTTGTTTCTTTGTTGTATTGGGGAACCTTTCCTTGTTTGATTTGTTTTATTAGACAAGATTTAAACAATATTAACACTTGGCATTGTTCCAGTGAATTTTATTGGTGAGTGGGCAGTCATTTTATTTGTTGTTTTACCCTTCTTTTGCAGGGATTAGCACTTGTATCTTCATCAGTTAGTGCCTATATTGATACATAGGTTATCATTGGCAATCTAACTGAAAATTTAAAGTCTTTGTAACTATTTTTACTGACATACCGGAATGGCTTCTAAACGTTATAAACGTTATTTTTTCTTTCAGCTGGTATGTATATGTTCATGTTAGTATCCTAAGATCCATAATAACTATATACCTATCATAGTTATGGGTTAGTTTTATGAGGTCTTATTAGTAGTTAGCTACAATGCCGTAGGCCACTCTGTCATCAGTGCCCCTTCTGGGTGCTGTTGAAGCCAAGGCATTCTTCCTCTTTCCTGCTCCCTCTTCTTCTCTTCTTCCCTTTTTACTTTGTCTATCCCCCTAGGGTACAGATCCCATTTTCATTTTTGATTTGTTACCGAGCGACTCGGTGACCCGTTTCCGCCATCGCGAGTTTGCTTGCCCTTTCCTTGGGGAGGAGAAACGTCCTGTCTGGTCGCCGGAGCGTGGGGTAATAAACCAATTTTTTTTTTTCTCTCCAATATTTTCTATTTTCAAGGGCCGAGACAATATTTCTTTGTACCTATTTATTGGTCTTAATATAGGCTGTTTCCACGGCTTAGACCTCTAACGGTAATATGTGGTTATCCACCCTTTTGTTTACTTACTTCTCATTTGATATTTGGGTTTCTCCTGATTGACATGGGTAAGTAAATTTTGTGGCATCTATATGCTATTGTTCTAGCTAGCTCTTCGGTCCTTGCCTTTTAGTAATTAGTAATGGGCTTTAGAAATATTTGGCCCCTAAGGGTTGCCCAATTTAGTTTTTAGTTCTATGAAGCGTTCAATAATTTTAAGTTTTTTTTTAGAGATCTTAATAGTTCTGCTACAATGAGGTTTCACCAAATGTTTTCTTTGTAGGACTTGTTTACCCGTAGGTTGTGAACATTTTTGTTCTGAACCTAATACTTTGTAGAGTCCGGTAGTTGAGATAGAGCAGGTAGTTTTTTTTTGGTTCTTTTATGGAATTAATTTTCAGGCTGCACTATTATATGGAAGCCTTGTTTAAGTTTTGACATTATGCTTCTCTGTTCAAGTTGATAGCTGGGGGTCCAGCTAACATTTTTGTCGGTACCCCTTCAAAAATTCTAAGGGGAGGGGGTACTGTTACGGTTTTTTTTCAAAGTCTTGAATGTTCCCCGCTTTCTTTTTAATCTGTTCTGCGCAAAGCGGAATGTCCATCGAACGTCAACTAATCTATGACCTTCGAAATTATGATAAGTAATGGCACTGTGTTGCCAGATAATCGAATTTTCTCACTTAGCGGGTGGAGACCGTATGGGGATGTTTTTTTTTATACCATAGTTGTTATTACCAAAAATTCCGTCGCGGTGGAATCCCACCTCGCACGAAGCGGAACGGGTTGTTCGTCATCGCATTGAATGTAGGAGCCCCGGTAGTATATACTTTTGGTCTCCATTTGAGTAAACTGAGGTTCTGTTGCCCATTTAGCGCCTTGTCCCTGCTTAGGCTCGTTCCAGGACGATGGCGGAAGTGAAATCCTGCTTGGCGACGTCCACTATTGCTCCTAGCGCAGTGACACGAATTTAGGATTTCCCCTTCTTTTTGAGGAGGCCCTCTCTGTAGGAAATGGGTATTTCATGGCAGCAATCCTGGCATCCCTAGGCGCAGATTAATAAGGCATATTTTTATTTGTAAGTTTATCGGTAAGTGGCATGATCTGTGTTTTTTGCCCCTTCCTCTACGAATGTTCGAGAAACTGTCGCCGCCCCGTAAATACGGCGGAAGAGCAGTTTTGCACTCTTTTTCGCCCAACAAACCAAGTGTGACGCTGCCTGCTGCTAGGTAAGTCTTGATTCCCGTGGCGTGCCCTAGCGGCTTTGGAGTTTGGCAATTGACAAACTAATTTCGATATTTTCAGGGCGGGACCACAATCAGGACAGCGTTCCACTGAGATTCTGGACGATACATACCAGCTGAAATAAAGCCCTAGGAGGCGATTTCCAAGTGTGAGACGTGAAGTCACCAGAACGCTACAAGCGCCTTTCAACCTCCCAAAAGGTTAGTAAAGTGATTGAATATTTTCGGTGCAGTGTTTTCGTGCGAAGTTATAGGTTATAACGCCGGGCTAAATTCCAGTGTTTCGTCTCGTGAATTTATCTAGTGAGGCTCTCCGAGTTGTGGACCGCGTGGTCCCTAGGCCCGCGCCGTCGCTGAACCCGAATGTGCGAGCTTTCTCAAGTGACCGCGTGCCGAGTGTATGGATATTGGCCCTGTCGTTGCGAGCGAAATTCCGTGTTTTCCTGTGGATTGAGGCTGGCTGCGCCCGCATGCATCTTCACCACGTGGGCTAGCCACCCACGCCAAATCGACCGGTGCCTCTTTTGCGATAGTGATGTCAACGCTTTATAAATGCCCTTCACAGGCAGGTACGATTTTCACATGCGCACCCTTGCGTTTTCCAGGAGGTTCCTGGTTAGGAGGGGAAACTTCACCGTTAGGGGTTGAAGAATAACTACCTACCATAGCCCACCATCTCCGGCAGTCAGCCCGAGCGAATGGTTGAGCTGTCAGCGCTCTGCTTTGCGTCCCTTATGCAGTAGGGCTGCTGACCAATGCAGTGATTTCACCCCAAGGCGGTAGATCGTCACACCGATCCGGTATTTATATATTTTCCCGGTTTTATATAGCCGGATGGCGCCCTTTTCTTTAATTACAATAACGGAATTCATCTTTTCATCTTATGCGACTCACGATTTTTCCCCTGAGATAACTAATTTTCTTGAGCAAGCTGGTTTATTACTATAATTCACTTTAAATATTAAATCTTTTTAATCTAGGACACTTATTGTATGTGGATCTACGTTGCTGGCACACAGAAATTATAATTGAGGCAATTTTATGTAATAATTAGTTCGGTGCTGCTCGCTCGCTCTGGGTATATTTTTGAAATGTTTTAAATTTTAATATATCTCCTACCCCTGGCGCTAGCGTGCAACCCCTTTTGATATTAAATGTGTTCTGGACTGATATAGCCTATTTTTTAATAACAATTGTGTGTATGTTTGGAAAATAAATTATATGAACTTATTGAACGCTCCATACCTACTGTTTTTATTTGTGTATTAAAGCCTCCTTATTTAGATAGGTAGTGTTAGGTCAGGTGTGTGGAAGCTTCTCTTCCCCACCTGGAGAGTTGCCACTTTTCTTTTTATTTAATTTAAATATTTAGTACCCAAATTTTATCATCAAAGAACTATGAATGTAACAGCTTAATAACAACGTTTGAATAATAACGATAGGATATATACAAGCTAAACCTATTTTTCAGAATACCGGGATCCCGGTTAAAACAAATATGGTGGCCAAACTAAAAAAAAAAACTTGTTAATCCATCATTTTAATTTCTTTTAACATCATTATTGACTTGTTCTCTATACATATGCAAAACTACAGCTTTCTAGGTACATTACTGTAGAAGTAGTTACGAGATTATTATTAAATGACGTAATATTTTGGGGCTAAAATGTAATTTGGGCTGGCTTCAGATTTCATAAAAATATTAAGATTGCTTTCCGTTATTACAGAAATATATGGATTTTTATTCGGATAGCCAAAGATGCATCCTTTCGAAAACCGTTTGGATTATGACTTCTTTGATCGATTACCTATGGAGTCCAAGGCTTCGAGCTGGCACTAAGCCGAACTAACCCAGAGGTAGCTGCAGATCCATGAAAAACCGGAACTGAGCTTGGTACAGGTTGATAAACTGTCCCGATGTAAAATAACGCAGCACTTTCTTAAGGACACTAAGCATTTTGAAGCTAATTAAATGTAGTGTAATATTTTCAGAAAATTTTAAAAAATATATATTTCTTGATCATTTCGCCTAATTTTCCTGTTAGCCGACGTGACATCACAAACGCCACGCAGCGAAAACAGGAAGAATTGTCGACGCGTTTTGCTTCTGTAGTTTGAGTACAAAGCATCCTCAGGAGGTATTGACTCTTCGAGCGCACAGTCTCGATCGTGTACGGTCGCCAACCGACACGATGACGCATTCCCAGGATTTTTTGCAAGATGGCGGCGTTGTATTTGGTTAGCACATTACTGGGGTCCCATACTATCTACGTTCGTAATACGATCATACAACCGCGGGCGATATAATCCCCTAAATGGATAAATAACCTCAAAATTGATGCGGATGAATTTACTTAAAATGCATTTACAACTAATGCCTGTCTAAAATGCCTATATGAAATATAACTTAGTATTGCAACCACTCATCAGTTGTTGACTGTGTACTAACAGTAGAAGTACACTAATCTTGTTTAACACAGTCATATCTAGAGATTAGAAGTCTTTTCATTAAAATTGTTTATAAACGTCAAACGTCCCACCCAAATTCCAAAGATAAATCCTAAACAATTGTTGCACTTACCGATACAGTTCCTTTGAAGCGGGGGTCCATACGCCGTAAACCGTCCATGAAATCACGTACAATCTTACGCGAGTGATCAACAATGCGAAATCCAGTTATATTCACAGCACCATATTCTGTTACTTCGTTTTCCCAATGATCGTCCATAACCTGAGAAAGTAAAACTCACTGTAAGCTCAAAACAACCGGTTGATACTAATAATTTGAATATTAGATGCAAGGTGATTATGGAAAAAACCTTAGTACGTATATTTCTTTCCTGATACTCACCAGTCCGCTGAGTAAGTAATGATAAGTCCTTCGTCCCAATTGTACTTTTCGTACATGTTCCACCAATATGTTTTTTGCATTTTTAGCATTGCAATCTAGTACGATCTGTTTATTTCCCCAGCGGTCATATTGTTCCAAAGCCAACAGGAATTCCATGGCGTCGGTAGCGTTGTTAACTCGCTTTACGAGATGAATTCGAAAAGCAGTTTTTCCTGGTTTCATGGATTGATAGAGCTGTTGTAATCGCAGTAATCCTGAGGACAAAATTGTTTTATATGTCAAAATATAGTATAGTGTCAAACTTCGCCCTTCGGCAATGCAATTAGCGTTGCTGTTCGGCAACAAAATTGATCGTTTGCAACTTCATGCTACAAAATTGGTTTTGCCGATCGTTCAACAATGCCGTGTCCAAACAAAACTTAGACACTCATCAGTCGTCTAGGTGGTTTATCAATGCACAATGCGCTTTAAGCTTAATATAAAATTTAAGCGCTATTAAGTGAAAACTTATTTTTATTATAAGCGAATGAACTGTAACTCAAATGTGATCTAGTACGAAATATATATAAGTATACCACTATATTTAGTAAATTTTTCCACTTTTAGTTTGAGGTACAGGAACATCCAATTAATTCTAACTAAGTACGTTAAGGTAAAATAAATGCAGAATTAAATATTTAATTAGATCTTTAATGTGCTCCAGGTATAATTGTTTTTAAACATATATGTAAAGTTGATGCTACCGGCATAATAAAAAAGCGGCCAACAAATGCAACGTTGCAGATAATGAATGCAGAATTAAATATTTATTAGGTCTTCCATGTACTCCAGATAAACATTTATTTAACATAAAAAGACATAAAGTTGATGCTACCGACATAATAAAAAACCGGCCAATAAATACGACGTTGTACATAATATATGCAGATTTAAATATTTAATCAGGTCGTCCATGTACTCCAATATCAATTTTTTTTTACATAAAAATACTTAAAGCCGATGCTACCGACATAATAAAAAACCGGCCAGCAAATGCGACACTGCACGGCCACGCGTGTCACCTGTTAGTACAGCTCCATTCAAAGTGCTCCGTTTGAATTTTGTTGCATTAATGGGTCCGTCGGACAACACGTGTTGTGCAGTAATGGGACAGCTAATTAGGACATAGTGTAATACAAACGCCTGTAGGGTGCTGTTGTAGAACTCGAATATCCCATTTCTTTTTGTGTGAAGCATTTCTGCACGATGTAAACGTTTAAATAAAAAATAGCCGATGCAATTCATTTGAAATACACATACCCCTTCACATCATCTCACTTTCTAGCACTTCCCAATATTTATTATCAATGTACCTGCATCCGTAATACTACTCAGTTTCCCAAAATGTCCGTTTCTCTAATTGTCAGTGTTACAAAACGCCCGTAACTCAAATTTTCCGTTTTAAAAAAGTGTGTTTACTACCTACTTAATTCAGTTTAATCCTATAAATTTAATATATAAATATATCATTCTTAAAAGGTTCAGTTTTTTTATGAGCGAATGTGGTGCTACATGGTACCACGGCTTGATTCTTATTGCATTTTGATTTGAAAGTCTCATATCATTCAACGTATTGAATGTAATTTAATGTCTCGTAAGATAAATTTTATCAGAATAAGGACCTGTAAAACACAAGTGAAACGATAGACTAACGAGTTCGCAGTAGCGAAATTTGCTTTGACCCACTCAATTCATTTCAACAAATCCATTAATGGATATTGAATTCAATCCAACTTCTTTATTTCACTTTGGTCAATTATCGACATATATTAGATTTCACTATCTTTTATATTCCACACTTATCCGTAACTTGGATAGATTTCATTCCATTGCTTTTATGTGTTTTCATGTTTAGTGCTTATTTTTACTTTGATCTCTTATTTGCCTTAATTATATTTAATTAAGGCAAATAAGAGATCAAAGTAAAATCAAAGTGCTTATGCCTATTGAAGTGTCCGACAAGGTGTTATACCACTATGCCTAATGATTATGTGATATTAAACGACCACTGTCAATGAACCCAGTGCTGGCGTCAATATAACAGCTGTTGCATTATAGCATATTCAAATTATTACTTTTTTACGGCCAGCTGTTAAAATTACTGTAGATATATTAAATTTGGTTTGATTTTCAGCTTTAGGATCAATATGAAATAACACTTGAGTAATTGTACATTATAAATATCATAAGAACATCTTAAAGTGCAACATCAGCGGTTATTCAGCGCGCTTTCAAACGTGATAAAAGAAAAATGCTATATTACCGTCAATTTGAGAGTTGTGGCATCATCCTGTGACCTGTCATCTTGAGTCATTTTTACGTCAATGAAACTTAAATAACAATACATTTCTGTAAATATAAGACTAATCTAATAACTAAAACAAAATAATAATTAAGTATACCAAATCACATGTGTGTGAAAAATAGCAACGAGAGCCAAAATTATAGTCATGCGTCGGTTTCGAACCCGCGCCATCCACCCGGGTTATATACAGCTACGATAAAAACTCAGTGGTTACATATAAACACACCATTGAACATTACAAAATGTTGGTTATATAAATAATTTATTATACTAAAGTAATAACCACAAAATGTTGCGTTTTAATATTCCTGTGTGATATTGACTATATGTTCAACTTGAACCAAATTGGAAAGTGTACAGCTTAAAAATTTCATATTACACAAGACCAACGTGCAAATAACAAAGTGGAGCAACGGTTGTACCACCGGCAGTGAACTGTTTTCAAAGGCCCTTGAAATCAAGTATCCTCTCTAGGTGAGTACTAGATTTTTGTGCAAACTGGAGACAAGTATTTCCACAGACGAATATGAAATTAATGTTATAAATTTTTGCTACATTATTCGTAAAATCTATAAAATTCATAATAGGTTTTTGACAATGTCATCTACTTATATACTACTAGCTTTCCGGCCGCGGCTCCGCCCGCGTTTATTTGGTTATCGCGCAAAACGATTAACCTCTTTTTGCGCAGTGGGATAACAAGTATCCTACGTCCTTCCCCAGGTCTCAAACTATTTCCATACCAAATCTCATTCAAATTCGTCTGGTACTTTTACGTTTATTCGTGTCAAACAAAAATACAAATATTTGCTCTTTATAACATTTTAATGTAAATAGTAGAGACTAAAAAATACTTCTCCAACTGTAGCCACTTACGTTTTCGCACAGGTTTTTTGATCTCATTTAAAAGGGGACGAGCCTATCAAGTATAGCTCTACATTCCGGTCTGCTTCTGATAATTGCTTAGTCAGATTCTGCCTATAGCGGCTTACAGTATTTGTTTCATTCAAAACTCTCATTGCCTCTCAAAACAGTTCCTCTGGAGATAAATGTGCGGCGAGAAATGCGGTGAAAGTTTCACCCGCACTCGGACTATTCATGCCATGTGTCGTCTAAACTCGTAACCCCTAAGGTTATCTCCGTCGCCAGCCGGCTAATGGGCTGGTACGTCAGCACCTCCAGATGCTTTGTACAGTATATAGAAAGCCTCAGCAAGCAATATCGAAACAAAAATAATATATGTGTTGACCACTGTGTTGCCATTCAACACATACTAATTATAATTATAACATTCTAATGATCGCCTTGGCTTGTTAAGCTAACTGCCAATCTGCATTGGCACAAACTAGACAGACTAATTTTTCAATTAGACTTAATTTTTTTTTTAATTTTTTTTTTTATGCCTGATAGGTTAGCCTTTGACCACTATCTCACCTGATGGTAAGTGATGATGTGGTCGAAGATGTTAATCAGGCTAACCTAGAAGTACTGGCTCTCAAGGACAGCTGCCGGAACACACCGTTAGGTGCTTGGCGACAGACTTTCTACTTGAGGGTGGTAGCTAGCCAGGCGGGCATTCGCAAAATGCCCTACCATCATGCTATAACGACTGCCATCCTAAGACGACAACCGGGACCGACGGCTTAACGTGCCCTCCGAAGCACGGAAACGCTCAGTAGTAATGTCACTAGCGGTCACCCATCCAACTCCTGACCGCGCGCGACGTTGCTTAACTTTGCTGATCGGTTGAGAACAGCTAAGTCAACTTCGCTATGAGCGCTTCAAAATAATAATTTTCTACTTACTAGCTTTTAACGGGCCTTTAAATTGAACGATTTTAGTGTCATAATATAGTCTATTACGCACTCGTGCTTTTTTATTGCTATCAAAAAGATAAAGTAAATATTTTCGTGTCGAAATTTTCGTATTTGTTCCATGCAAGTGTGTTGAAAAACGTCGTATGCCATACGTGTGCTTTGGTAATTTCAGCTTCTGATTTCTTGTAGCAATATCGCCTTGTCTGTATTTTTCAACTTACCGCATTTATATCATAATGTACTATTACAATGACGGAACCTGATAATTTTAGCTTTGTAAATTTTGATAGCATTCGCTTAGCGTGCGGTAATGCACGCTTAACGTTAACCTACAAAATTATAACATAAGGAGAAATTTAAACCACGCGGCCATCACTCACAACGACGTTTTCGGATTATTGTTCCTAAAGAAATATAACTTTTATCTAATAAGAAAGAATCAGGTATTTAAACCGTGAAAGTTATATTTGTAAACTAATTATTTAATTTTAAAATATGTTTCGCGAGGACAGTTAAAATTATTAATTTAAATATGTACACGAGAATATAATTTCAAAAAAACTTAGCAAAGAAAATTTCGTTCGTATTGAAAGCAAAGACTTCTAAAAAAAGGAAAACAATCACTAAACTATTTTAAATACTTTGTAGTCGTGCTATTCTATTTTTACACCTTGATAACAAGTAGGACTCTGACACCTATTAATATACTATTATATATAATATAAAAAAATAACGAGTGACAATCGAGATATCGATCGTGCCCTCGAAGAGTCAAGACCATTTGAGAATGCTTCGTGTAGAATCTAAACGCGTCGAAAATTATTTCGGTTGGGCTGCGTGGCGTTTGTGACGTCACGTCGGCTTAACAGGAAAATTAAGAGGTAGGTATTATCAGTTCATATAATTATTTTATTTTTTAAGTATTTTTCTAAAACATTCATTTAATGTTTTCTTACTCTACTCCTTCGTGTGAGTGTAAATACGCCGATTAAAAATATCAAAACCTTGGGTTCGATTCTCAGGGCGGACAAGTTATTGGAATTTTGTGACAAAATAAATTTCAGAAGTAGTTCAGAGAGTGTAAGGCATTCTGTGCCCTGTAGACGGGCACTAGACTCGTCTCCTATAGCTAAATATGTCTGTGGGGGTGGGCACATAGACACGTGGGCATTAAGATACCTGTCTAACCCATACAGTATAAGGTCTAAGACGTTTCCATTATCGGCTAAAAAAGTCGGTGCGTAATTTATTTTAGGTATTGGTTGCATGTTTTGATTCTGATGATAAGTTATTGGTTGCATGTGGGCCTCAAACTAACTTTGCATCAACCAATTATTATGGAAAAGTATGTAATGTTAAAGAATTATATTCAATTGAAGCAATTTATATATAATGAATTCGGTAACGTACGATTTCAATCAAATATTAAACTATGTAACAAAAAAAATTTTTTTTTTTTGTTTCATGCCATGCCTATCTGTAAATTATAAATAATGACATTAGGCAACAATGTCTACACAATCCAGCTACGTATCTATACAGTTTGATGTTTAAAAATGAAAGACAAATTATTTCTTTCAGATATTATTAATCCATATTGTAGTAACACTCGTTAAACTTTAAATGAAATTTTAAAATTTTGTATTATAATGTGTTTAATGACATAATATTATTCTACATAATTTATAGTCAGTCGAATTTAATTAACACATAAATATACAAATTACTGGAGCACAATTTTTTTTTGGTCGGGAATCAGGGCGACACATGGGACAAAGTTAAATTCGAAGCAGAAAGAGGACTGTCTAATGTTTTATCGTGGCTTAGTCATAATCAACTGACCCTTAATATCAATAAATCTAAATACCTCACATTTTCTATCACTGAAGCCACCCAACCATTACCATCTTTTGATATAAAGGTCCACTCTTGTTCTAATACTTCTAATAATTCTAACAATACAAAATGCACGTGTCTCTCACTTGAAAGAGTAACGATAATTAAATACTTGGGAATCACCGTTGACAATCACTTGAGTTGGGCCCCCCAAGTACAAGCTCTGTCTACACGACTTCGAAAACTTACTTGGATCTTCAAGAGTCTGAGAGATGTTGCTCCACTTGGTTTATTAAAAACAATATATCTTGCACTAGGGCAATCAATCATTGGATATTGTATTCCTGTTTGGGGTGGTACCTTCAAATCTATACGAATTGTGGCTGAAAGAGCTCAACGTTCCATATTAAAGGTAATGCTAAAGTATCCTATAAGACATCCTACTACGGCTCTCTATAAGCACTGTGAGCTTCTAACTGTACGCCAACTATTTATTCTTCGTATTACCTTACAACAACACGCGAAAATACAATACGATCCATTAATCCTTACAGGTAAACGCACTATACGTAATGTTACAACACGGGAACAAGGTTCTACTGCCTTTTCTAAAAGACAAATCATATTCCTTGGCCCTTATATATATGATACAATAAATAAAATATTTAACATATATCCGAAATCTACCTTTTGTTGTAAACAAATTCTGGAACAATGGCTTATCG
This sequence comes from Plagodis pulveraria, assembly GCA_963890685.1. NCBI lineage: Eukaryota > Metazoa > Arthropoda > Insecta > Lepidoptera > Geometridae > Plagodis > Plagodis pulveraria. Next base: position 13,707,232 of record OY982949.1, on the reverse strand, counting down.
CATTAGACTACGACCAGACGGAAGAACTTATTCAAGTTCATACTTAATGTGTAAATAATATAAATATATGTATACACACACACATATGTATATGTATTGATACTATATTAAAGTAACATTTATATATTGTAAATTGAATTATTATTTATATTCATACTTATAATTATATATATGTATTTTTATATGTTCCACACGTATGCGTATCATATTTATGAACAATAAACATCCTAGACACTACATTATTTATTGTTAGAAGCACGCATTACGCGCATCATCACATTACTAACTACCCTCTTCACTATTAATAAATAATACTTATTTAACTTACCTAGGTACCTACAATTACACTTCAAAACAAACATGCTTCGTTCCTATCATAGGCTTAGGATGTACAAGACCAACAGTGACGGATGAATGGTGTAACAAAAAATGAAATGTAAATGTGTGAGTGACATAGTGTTGTAATGACGCGAGCGTAATACTATCGACAGTTTTACTTGTTGAATCTTAGGACACATTCGTTTGAAATTATGCCCTATATAGTTCATTGAGACTATTGTAATGATCGTAAACAACACTGAAATCACAGAAATGCAATATATGCAACTTCATTAACTTGAACAACTTATTTTTCAAGTTATTATGATTTAAAAACCAAACTACTTAACTGATTATGATGAAATTTCAAAGGGATGAATCTTAAAGTATATCCTTTCAAACAAAATACGATGTTTTCAAATGAAAATCAAACCAAATATCATAACATAAATACAACCTTATTGAGAACCTGCTCCCTTTTTGATCTGTTAAAAATAAAACTCATTCAAAGTTGAAGTCAAATGCATTTATTGTAGGTCTAAAATGGTACAGCACTTTTAAAAGTAAACTACAATAACTTCATCGTAACAAGATGAAATAAAGCTTACCATTACTAAGTATTATGATTACCATTAACAAAATCACTAAGCTGCAAGTATACAGGTACTGTAAATTATTAAATTACATTTATCTGAATACCATTTGCGTAAAGCATTCACATGTGGTAAGCAAAGGTCGAATTTGTCCCTTGTGTAAACATAGCTTATTGGGCTGTAGAAATGACGATGTGTACATAATATCGATGATCTTTACTAACTGGCCTACAAAACATATAATTCTTTAAAGTCTGCTTTTAAGTCTAAAAGCCGTTTTATCATTATTTTTGTTTCAGCTTTTAAACTTCTTAAGAGCTAATTTTTTTCTGTAATTTTTGTCACAATTTAGAACATTAGTTAATAAGTTCTTTTCCTTGGAGACAGTACTTGATTTGAAGGGCAGGTAATATCTAACGTTGGTATTAACGGTGCTATTTAAGTAAGGTCAGGGCCGTCTTATTATCAATTTGATCTGAAAGGAAAAATAAAAATTATGTTGTGTCAGGATAGCCATAGCTATTCAGCGCTGCAATGAAGCGAGTATTGTAGATTTTATTGCACCAGGGACGCTAAGGGAAGGGTTACTAGATTGACTCAACATATCCTACAGTCTTTACATGAAAAAAAAATATTTGACCATGTATTTTACTATAAATTAAACTTTACGTTACTTCTGTCATCATTTCCTAAAGCTATTGACTACCATTTCCACAGCTTTATGCATTCAGGGACATTAAAAGTTGGTATTGAGTCCTTGAGAGCCAGTGAAATTACATGAGACTTAACATATATGTCTCAAGGTGACGGGCGCGGTGCAATTCGTGACTTGTGACGAAACGCATCTGTTATAGGCAGAGGTTAGTCCGCTTAACATCAGGTGGGCCTCGAGCTTGGTCCGTCACAAAAAAAAGCCTGCTTTCTGAATTAGGTTGTACATTGTGTTTACGTGGCCTTACCTCTGGTCTTACTGAAAAAGCTTAGCCAAAGCCAATCGCATTGGCATAACAAGCCACCGAAAAGGCTACAGCTTTTATCATTATCTCTAATCTTTTACCGTATGAAGATTCACTACACTGCAATATGTTTTTGTTTTACGCTCATTCTTCACTTTTTGGTATATTCATTATAATAACCACTGCGTATTATGTATTAGACAATACTTACTAAATGCATTAAACTTTCGTGCCCACTTTTATTTCAACAACACAATTTAAATGAAATTCAGTCCCGCGTAATATAACCATACCATAACAGTATTATAACTCAACTTTTCTGTTACTGGCACTACTTTCAAACTTCCTTATAATTTACCAGCGCGCTGCGGTTTGCCTTTATTTTAAAAACACTGCATACTACATAGGTATTTACACTACTTCAGCTACTAAAACGACAACACATGCAAGCTAGCAGCCGTATGCTCTCATTTTTATTCCATTGTAGTTAAACTCCGCATCCAACTCAGCATATGTGCTACGAATGAAGTTCATGATTTGAATCCTGGATTTGGAATTCGAATTTTTGAATTGTAGTATATGGGATTTTGTGAAAGCTCGAATAGCGCGCAAGTAGACAACTATAGACCTTCGAATGGAAGATTTGCCTCCAACTTATAGCGACATGAACCACAAACGCAAGAAGATCCTGAGTTGACCGGTTTTGGCAAGACCAGAATATTCTAGCAGCTTATTTTTCAACACACCACAAAGTACATATTGACTAAATGTATATAGTTCTGTTATTGATAGTATCTGCATGATTATTTTGTTTGGGCACAAGGCTGCAATTTTACAAGCTTTTAAGTTTGTCACAGGCCATGTAACAGAAGAGTCAAGATCATGTATACTAGATATTAGGGTTATTTCAGAAATCTTAACGGGACCACTTGCAAGAGAACAAAGAAGGCTGGCTATATTTACGTTTATTTAGCGCACCGTCATCCCAAGACGTCGATCTAGCGGATACGAAATGCCGGCATAGATGCCTCACATCCACGTAGATGCCGTCGTAATTCACCCGCAATATCCAAACTTGAAGACTTTTCTAAAAGAGTGGCTAGCAAAAAATACCCGTCAGGTTTTAATAGCGGAAGTAGAGTAGGATGACTGTAATTGGATTGGATCATAATACTTCGTTAGTTGCAGGGTAAGACCCGTCTTACCCTGCAAATAAGGAAGCATTATTTGAACCTGAATTTTACCAAGTAGGTAAGTCATGTAACTTGGTAAAATTCCGTTTTTTATTGTATCCAACGATATTGTAGTAATCTTCAGCTTTGTGGATTCAAGCATCAATCCAGGCTAAGTAAACTTCATACTTTAGCTTTTTAACGTGTATTTAACTAACAAATAATAGATTTAACCGAATAATAATAGACATAGTTTTGTTAGACTGCGGCTAATAATCATCACAATACACATGAAAACAGAACTCCATTACCTATTGTCATAATAGAGTCATTAAGGGAGACATACGTTCAACCGGCTTAACACTGTCTAGTGTACTTGCCTTCTTTTAAATGATGCTAATAGGTGTAAAAGAAAACTTTCATGTTTTATGCTGATAGACTAGCCTTTAACGACTATGAGTGATGATGCAGCCGAAGATGTTGTCCAGGTTAACTTAGAGAATTACCGGCCTTTAAAGACAGCTACCGGAACACGAGAGGTGATTGGTGACAGATTTTTTTACTTGAGGGTAGTACCTAGCCAGGCGGGTATTCGCATACTTAAATTGTAGCTATATTCGTTCTATTAAAAGTTTTAAATTGTCACCCTGACAAAGGTTTTGCTGTTTTGTTAACCTTTTGCACGGCTTGTGGTAAAAGCTCCAGACTAAATGCGACAATTATGAACAATGTTAATAGTTGCCTGAACTTCACAATTTCTGAGTTCCATCAAGTTGGAACGCTTAACAGCTAAGGCAATAGAATTCACACTAACATTTTTATAAAATTGTTGTCTAGCTATTGTACAACATTTTTTTTTTCGTTTAGGTTTCAAAAACTGCCCCTTAGGCTATAGAAAACGTTGCAATACAATCGGGTTGTTTACGTTGTGGCACGGAAAGATTTGTCTGTGATGTTGTAGCCCACTTCAAAACATCGTAAACACTGTGTTCGAAAGTATTTTTAAATTCAAAATAATCCTGAGATATTATACTCAGTTATGGTATGGTTTTAATTTTTTATTATTTTTATGTATGTTCAATGGCTATCTGTGTCCGGAACTGTGCCCAGAAGACGGGTTTAACCTTGTACTGTATCAGCCGGATAGTCCACTGCTGAACACAGCCTCCCCCAATATGTTTGCAATAATCCCCACGCTTGGCAGGTGGCTTGGGAATCTTGGGCATATCTCAAAAAATGCTGCTTTCCACCTTCTGGTGTGTTACCCTTAGTCGCCTCTTACGACACCCACGGGTAGAGATGGGAGGTGACATTCTAGCACGGCACCCCAAGGGTTTAACCTTGCCTCTTATTAATAAATTAGACTAAAACGTATCGGGAAAACGATGTCGCTAGAGCACTGGTATTTTCTTCAATATTTGGAATTGTTTTGTTCTTGTAACTGGATTATACGAGTAATTCAATACCCATCTCAAAATTTTTAAGTTCATAAAAAGGTACTGTTACTTGACGAAACATCTCTTATTTACTTAATGGCTAATAAACATTGCGGTTTGTATTACGCAAACCTTATTTCTGTGCCAATTTTATTTGATGAGATCTTTTTGTTCGTTTCTTTTTCCTACTCGCGCAACCCCTATATTCCAATATCCTTGCTTATAGGTTACAAATTGGATTAGAAAGACGCTATTTGGTGTCTTACTGAAATTGATTTTAGGAGAAACATTCTTCCCTAAAACAACAAGCGTGTAGCGACGTGCAAGTAGCTGGATATAGGGTATTATTTCACAAATCTTGTTTGTTGATTTGTATGTAGTTTAGATATCTTATTTTAATATATTTTACCAAATACGAGGCAAACTTGTAAATATACTCATACTCCTGTCATATATAGACTCAAATAAACAATACAAACATTCTTTATTATTGGTATATAAAAAAGACACATAAAACCTGAGAAATGAGTCTAAAACTATGGTAGTACAATAAGCAGCCTTATTGCTAATAGCGATTTCTGCCAGGCAATTATTTATTTCTTATTCCAAGTCTCGCTTAGTATCATCTTCATCATTAGGAACATATGAGAAGTGATTAAAAAATTACTTCAAAAGTCGAAGGCCCACTAGGAATCAAAAATATGCCGAAGCAACTTACGACTATATATTCAATATTTTTGTTCATACCCACATCATAGTCTGATCCCATTTTAAAAGTATTTAACCACAAGGACAATTGAAAATGCGAATAAGGAATCTTCGCGCTCTCTCGACGCTTTGGAATTCAATTTATTCAATATTGGCGCCAAGTGACATTACTATAGCTAACCCGCAAGCTAAGGCATACTTAGTCGCATACCGACGTCGACATTATTTGTAAAACCAATTGCATGCTAAGATCTAGGATAACTCTCGCTGCATCGAGTACGAAAAGATAACGTATATATGACAGTTAAGGCTAGGGTCTTGATAGCGATTTCTATGCAAACGTAGTTACTTCATATTTTTAATACAGTGTTCTAACTAGTTTAAACATTGCCTACATGTACTGATATTATCATATGTACCTGTTGCTAAGAAATGCACCTACTTGAACACGAAACGCTATTATACTTTAAGTGTATGATAAAGAGATACGTAATTAGTAGGTACCTGGTTGTATGCAACAAATCGAATCGTATCCTGAGCCGAAAGACGGCAGGCTGATTATAAAGAAATAATTCAAAAAAGTGTTCCATATTCAAATTTTTATACTTTTGTTTCTGTGACTTTTACTGTGAGATTTTTGCATTGTATTGTAAATTTTTGGCATAACCGTGGCGTTTAAAAATATTTTTTTGTGGTTCAAGAAGCATACTTTTTGAACCACAAAAACATAGCCTTACAATGGCACCGCGAAAGATATCTTGATAGAAATACACCATCTCGATTTATTATGAAACGGTTGATTGATATTTTTAATACAAAATTAATCAATTTATCAAAATGAGACCCTACCTGTTGAATACAAAGTCGAACTCTTGATTATTTCGCTCCCTGTCGATTTTTTTGATCTTGTTGTGGTGGATATTTAGAATAATACATCTAAATTCTGCTTGTAGTTCGTGGACATTTTCATACTGGTTCTTGTAAACTAAATTATTTACATAACCCCGTAAAAAAAACTAACGGGGATAGATCTGGGAATCTCGGCGGCCATCTTATTTGTCCATTTGTCCCAATCCAGGGATGAATGTGTTCATTGAGATAGTCCCTTGTTCCGTGACTGTTATGTGCCGGAGCCCCATCTTGCTAAAAAATAAGGTTTTGTCGTTGTGCAGCCGGAAGATTATTTATCTCATTTCTCAAAACCTCAAGTATTTCTGAATACCTTTCCTTATTCTAATGCTTTTCGTAAAAATATACTACGAGGACCCGGTTTTTACAATCCCACACCAACAGTTGAACGAAAAACGCACTTGATTATTAGTCTCGCGGATACCTAAGAGATTCTCCTTGGACCAAATGCGATTATTGTGTCGGTTGTACATACCATTAGTGCTGAAGTTTATCTCATCTGACCGGATATTATTATTCAGAAAATACTGATTCTCTAGGAACAGCATCACCAGCCAGTAATTTTTGAATTAATCTCCCTTCAATGTAACTTTTGTATTTGTAATATTATTTTTTGATGACAATGATAGAATAGTCCCAAATTTAGCAGATTATCCACCAACTGTTTCTTAATAAATTGAGATGGTGTATTTCTATCATGATTTCTTTCGCGGTGCCATTGTAAGGCTAATGTTATGTTTTTGTGGTTCAAAAACTATGCTTACATTAAATCAAAATTATTTTGATACACCATGAATATGTTAAAAAATGACAATACAATGCAAAAGTCCTACAATGAAAATCACAGGAACATAAAAATAAAAGTTTGAAAATGGAACACATTTTTGAATTATTTCTTTTTAATCAGCCAGCCGCATTGGGATGGACAAAATAATTTACACGTCATTCGGCTCAGGATACGACTCGATTTGTTGCATACAACCAGGTTCCTACGTTATTACGTATCTTTTTATAATTTTATCATTCACTTCAATAATAATAACGTTTCTTATTCAAGCGGGTACATTTATTAGTAATAGGTACTTATGATAACGTCAGTTGTATGTCCTTACGATAAAGTGAGATTTCATTTTTATGAAAAAAATATTACTTGGGTGTTAAAATTCATGGTCTTCCTATTATTTCTGACACTATGTTATTTAGCAAAAATAATCCTTGTAATGGAACCTTTGGATCGGTATGATAAAGGCATAGGATGATTATTTTTCTTGTGTAACGGGTTCGATTCCCGGTTCAACCATGTAATTATTTAAATAGCAATGAATGCAGTTAAAATTGTTTTTTAAATTCAAATAATGTCATATTTTAGTAAAATGTTCCATTTACAATGTTCAAGGTACTTATCCTCCATCTGGCAGATCCGTGGGACTCCCTGTATATATTTTTTTTGTATTAATTCCCTGTATTAATTAAACGATTGTTTAACGTATTTTTCAAAATTTGTTGTTATTAAGCATGGATTTCCGTTGAGTAATGCCTGAATCTATTAATTATCAAAATAAGTTTTGTTTTTTGTGCACCCAACATTTTGGACCGAACAAACATAAGGCGTATTCTCTTTTTCATCTAATCTTGTCCGTCCTATCCCTGGAGTGTTTAAAAGGTAAAACCGGAGTTGGGGACCTAAATGCAATCGAAAAAACGGACGATGCCTATCCAAGCGAAGCAAGGCAACTAAACGCCCGCAATAGTCGGATCTGTAATAGTCACTTGTCTTGTATGTACATTCTCGAGTTTAAGATTCAGACAGTTCTCTTAATTGGATACCGTAAAAGCAGTTCTCTTTAAAAATAATGAATGCGCAAAGTAACAATAGGGGAAAATTTTGACAACTAAATAATTACATATTTGATCATAAGTATGCATATTTCACGCCACTCGACGCCTGTTTATTTTCAAGGGTACAAAAAACCTTTAATTTGTTTTAGTGAATTTACCGATTTTTTTAAGCTATTTTCTCTATTCACTCTATAAAAGGTTTGCGGAGAAGCTTAAATCTAATTGACACAATAATAATCATTATTGTTCGTGTTGAGAGCAGCCATTGACATCTACGTGCTGTTGACAAAAGATAAAATCAATCCTGTACATAGAAAAGTGTTCGAGTTTAGCCATTTGAATAATTTATAACCTTTATTATAGCTGACGCATTTGCGAAATCTTTAGGTCGGTTTCACAAAAATATAATTTACTTCTTAATTAGTCAAAGTGAGTAGCAGCTCACCTTCTACTTGTTATGTTTAAAACAAACCAATATCGTTTGAACTTTAATTACATGTAATTACTAGTATCGTGTTGTGTTAGCCTTTAAGAGGTTATACATTAAGCAGTGGCCTAAAGTATCTAGAAAAAAAAATTGTGTATGTTAAAATGTAATAACTGTCGGTTGACTAAAAATTAATAAATATAAAACACTTCAAATATGCTTACGGAAAAGCTAAGACGTTCAAGTTACCTCTTATAGTAAACAAATCTATGGCGAGTTGGCTAACGATAACAGTATTCAATTTATTCGATGAGCATACGACAAAGAGATAAGCGTAAGCTCTATCTACATGCTACGTCATGATCAGAAGCTTGTGTTGCATTACAGCAAGCTTAGCATACAGACAAGATTCTTATCTTATATTTGCGTGGTTGTACGCCGTTTTGGGAATGATTGCCTAGCAACGATTATTTGGTCCAGCAGGTATTCTTGTGAGCTCGTTTTTTTGTCCTGCTTAACTTTGATCTAATCATCACTTACCAACAGGAATATCTTTGAATAGATTCAGGCGTTAATTTGAGGAAATCCATATATTAATAAGTGTTTTATTAAAATATTAATTTAATTTATTCTTAGAACACTTTTAAAATATTATCTTTGAATAGATTCAGGCGTTACTTTGAGGAAATCCATATTTTAATAAGTGTTTTATTTTTTAAAATATATTATATTTAAAAAAGTATTCTAAGAATAAATTAAATTAATATTTTAATAAAACTTATAAAATAATTTATTCTTAGAATACTTTTAAAATATAACAAATATTTTAAAAGTATTCTAAGAATATATTAAATTAATATTTTAATAAAACACTTATAAAATATAGCTAGTGCCATTCCGCCTATATTAATTATTATTGATATACTTAGTTTTTTCTTAGAATACTTTTAAAATGATTGGTATAAAGCAATATCTTTGTTAAAGCTAACCTATCAGTAGTTAAAATATAAAGTCATGATTTTTCGGTTATTCATCACATAGAAAATTCTGATCGCACTTTTCATACGATTTAGAAAATCGTGCAACCCGTATTTTATAATTATTGTGAGTTTTTTTAAGGAAAGCAATACATACATTACTTATTTTTGAACACTGAAGTGTTAACGTGTATTAAATTTAGAATAATTGCAATATTCAAATAAATGTAAATATGTTTTTACAAACAGACACACATTCGAGATATACATGTATACTAAGAACAGTAAGCAACTACAGTACCATGAAAACAGGCTAGAATAGTTTCAGACTCTTAACTGTTAGTGAGAACTTTTTTGTCAGAAAACAAATCCCTTTAGCAGTCATATTATGGTTACAAATGCACCTCCCGTATCTATCTGTGATAGTCGAAAGAAGTGGGCAGCAGCGCCTTTTGAAGAATTGCCATCTCACACTGCGATCTCCAAGACGCCTGTCAATCGTAGAGATTATGGCAAACTTCCTCTAACAGTGGATGTCTTTGTACAACGACGGAGATTATGGCAGTTGATGAATACGACAGCGGGTAAACGCGACCAAAAAATAAGGAATTAAAAATGAAATTGTAAAACGAAAATAAACTTCTAAAACGATTTCAGAGAAAATGTATTTTTATTCGATTATTTAAACATTCTAAATTTTAAAATGACATGTTTTTCATTTAATGTATATACATATTTAGTTATTTAAATTTTTAGAGTATCAAAATTGTGAATATGATTCTTAATATGTAATATTATTCTCATTCAGCTTTTAACTAGAAAATGGATATAGCGAAACTCGACGTGAGACTAACGCAGCAGAAACTGCTCGTAATATTGTGTTTGTGTAGGACATGGCTAACGAACGCACCATGCGTTATGGGTTTAACCGCTTTCGTAATGGAAATATCAACCTTAAATTGAATTAACCACAAAGAAGACCAGCCACAAGGGTAAATAACGATGAATTGAATGTGATAGTGGAAGCCAACCTATGTCAAACTGCTGAAAAATTTGAGGCATAGTTTGACGTTAGCGCACCCACAATATCACTCATAATCAGAAAATTGTAAAATAAAAAGAAAATAATGTTGCCTTAAGGTTTGACTGATATTCAGAGAGCAGCGCGTGTTGAAGCTTGTCTTGTTTAAACGGGTAAAAAAATGAAGGGATCATGGACGGAATTGTGACATGTGACGTGAAACTGGATGGATGATGAACTAACCACCTTTTCCGCGATTTGGTTAAAAATAGTTTTCTTCTTAGATTGCAATGCATAATGTTTTCATACAGTTTACGGAGTCCAGTTCCATAGAGTTTAATCGGAAAGCTTATTATGACCTTCGTATTAGAATGCAGAAGTATAAAAACGACGAGGTAGATACGTTGATTATCAAAGTATATTTCATCCTAAGAAATGAATTATTTCCATTACGAAATTTCATACTTTGACACAAAGAATGTCGTAAGTGCTTTTTACACCTCCGCCTACCCTTCCCATAACACAGGTGTGAAGATATGTGGTTATTGTTGTTGATAATACAATTTAAAAAAGCTATCCTTATTTTCTCTTTCGTAATTCCAGCAATGGTGCGCAAAACATAAAGATGTCTCACAAAACAAATTGCCGCATTCCCTAAATTAAAAGGACTCAAAGCAATAACTCTAAGCAGATTTTCAATGAATAGAACCCCTATTTTCAAATAAATTTCTTCAAACTGTAACTTAATCTTGATTGGAAGTTATGTTGTTTACAACAGACTTCTTCTGTCAGCTGCATCTGTGTACCTTTATAATTTACTATTCCACTCACATTATTCGTGCAAAAAGCATTTTGGCTTACGGTATTTGTTAGTCTAGCATATTTTTATTTAACTATTCACTTTTTTTAAATCTTTAATGATAGCTTGTGACAGACATAGAATACTTTTTACCCCGTTTTAATATTCAGTGTTCAAGGAATAGCAAAAGCATCTTACTAGTGGAAATTTACAAATAACTATATGTTTTATTAACAAACTAATATTAAGATTATTAACAATGCGGGTAAAACCGTGATATATATCTAGTATCCGATAAGACTTAAAATATTTTGAAAGTGTCATTATTTATTAATATTAATCTGTCCAAATTTTGAAATAAGATGTTTTCTGCAGCTCTGTTAATTTAATTCTGTAAACCCTAGCTACATCAAGGGGATTTAAACGGGAATATTACGATTCAATACTTCATTATTTTGATAAGTGTACTACACCAACGTAATTTTATTAAAGTATTCCAATTTAATTTTATTGTTTTGCATGTATAATATGGATGTTTATGTTTATACACACCTGAGTCTTATTTTTACAGTCTGGTAGGGCATTATGCAAATGCGCCTGACTAGCTAACACCAAAACTAAAATCTGTCGCCAAGCCCGTTTAAGGCTAACTTGATAGGTTAGCCTTTGAGCATGTAAAAAGGGGTATACATACCGTGGTGATTAAAATGGATTCATGTTTTATCCCTCTCAATTTCTTGATACTATCTAAATCACTCAAATTTTAATGTTCTACTTTGTTTCAAAGCTGACTTAAGCTTATTAAATTTCATAATTACTTTAATCGTATAGTAAATTAATAACTACAATAGATAAATTCAAGAATTACGGTGCTGTATACTCTTAATGCAAAGTGGCAGTTATAGAATGTAGAATATTTAAATACTCACATTTGTAAGTAACTTATTATGAGAATTTTATATTCCTCAATTGAAAAAACATATAGAGACTCTGATTTTGCAAACGTTGACAACATTAGCTCATCATATACATTGTCAAATAAGTTTTTTATACCTATTTTCACAAATCACTCTTCAAATGATATATTTATGTTGAAGTCACAGTGACTATGTTCAATAAATACTTTTCTACTTATAACTCCTCCAATGATTTGTTAGTATTATGTGTACTGGATGGAGACACCAGCGATTTATAAATACGCGTTTTGCTTTTCAACAATCGAGAAGATAATCTGTCGCGAAGCTCTTAACAAGATGATCTAGCTTACCGTCCTCCTGTTTTCAGACTAATTTACTACCATTTTCGACCTAAACTTCATAAAAAGTCGTAAATTATTTAAGATCGTTTCTTGTTTAAAAAACGTTTGTTGATTTAATAGTAGACTCAATTCCCGACTTGAAAATCAAGGGTTGTTATGGGGGATACATAACAACCCTTGATTTGACCTTTTTCAAGTCGGTCGTTAAATGTTCTAACAGTCGACTCAAAGAGAAAATGCATCAAATGATCAGCATGACAATACTTAGTCGAGTTGAAATAAGAGTGTTTCTACACAATGCATACAGTAACTAAATAGTAGTGATTATACAACTACCGAAAACTGAAACATCAGTAAGATCAAAATAGAAGCAATGTTATTATGAACATCGCACATAAACGTAAACGTGAAATAATGAAATAATGCCCTTATATACGAAACGAAAACAATTATAAGGATTTGTGCAAAAAATAATAATTTAGTTTCATGTTTATAGAGCTGAACAATCCTATTCCAATAGAAATAGATGTCCTTTAATATCTTTGCGGTTACTACTGCAGTTTTAGTGCAGAGATCGTCTCGCAATTCCACTCGTGGACATAAAACTTTACGGTTATTGCCTTGTGATAATCCAATGAAATTATGTGTCTATGGTGCCTGTTAGGTTAAAACGTTTCTTTTATATAAAAATAGTCTGTTACGTAGTTAAAAGGGAATTCATGCTATAACAAGATTCTAAATAATAAATACTAATGACCGCCTTGTTGGAGAAGGAGCAAAAGCATTACTCTAAATCGAAAGTATAGTTATTGATTTAAGTTATTGGGTTTTAATGACAAATAAATAATCAGTGGCATTTTGGAGCCAAGAACATGCAAAAAGTTTGATGACGAGGAGAGAGACAAGTCAAGGTCTTAGGTTCTCCGAAAATCGATAAAAAGACAATTTACATCACAGTTTTAAACCTGTGATCAAAAACCAACGTTTTTTGCGTTGTATGCTGCGACTTATACGTACATGCACGATGGTAGGGCAATTTGCAAATGCCCGAGAGGCTAGTACCCTCTGGTAGAAAATCTGTCGCGATGTACCGAACGGTGTATTCAGGCAGTTCTTCTTGAAAGCCAGGAATTATAGGTTAAGCCTTTTAACACCGTAAATTACCATAGGGTGAGATTGGGATCAAAAACTAACAGAATTTAAAAAAATAGCACAATATGTACTTGGCACAACAAACTAATTTGCATTTATCTCACGTAACGGCTGTCAATGTGACATCACGTTCATATTCACCGTTGCTTCATACAATATAAGCATTTGATGCCATTTGGGGCATTTGAGAGACTTATAAAACCGGAACCTAGTATGAAATGTAAAGATGTAAGAAGGTAACAAGACAAAGCCTGATTAAGGATTAAATAGTATTTTGATTTTTTGCAGAGCACGGGAGAACTTGGACTCATTTGGTTAGTAAAAATCCCAATTTATAACGCATTTTATCTCAATCAAATTTTGTTGAATTATATATAAAATATCGATTCGAGTAATAACGTTCATTTTCCCCCTCATCCGAACTTTGCGAAAAGTTAGTGGATTCGATTATAAGGGACCACCCGCGTCTCGCGCACCGCAGTTGCTCCTTCATTATTATTTTATCCTTAACACTATTTATATTTTTATCTATTTTATGCATATTAGGTTTTCCATGCTATTATTATTAAGACTAGTCTCCGTAGCTCTTCCCAAGTACACATAGTAGTATATTTCGGCCTCATGGACATGTGCGCAATATTTATTAAAACGAAACTACTTTTGTATGGAAAGCGCTATGAAGATACCAGCCTTAATATTTTCCGGAATAACGTCACAAAAAAACTCTTTTTTTAAATAGATTTATTACATGACTGATAGCTGTCAAGGTGACAGTTTGAGTTCTGATTTGGGGTACTGTTACCAAAAAAGTACATCGAAAGAGGTTTAAGGTATGATAAATGTCAAAGTGATAGTTGGTGTAGTATATTTTTATTTCTCTTATTTGTATTACTGATGTCAGACTTACAATAGCATTATATCAAAACTCACGTAGACTATATTGTAGTGCAATATAGACTGACTATGGTGTGCAAGTGAAATATTATGATTTGCAGTGCCATCTCCATTTTTGCTGGGGGTTTTGTGGCGAACGAAAAATGTATACATGTCATCTGATTAAGATGAGAAGCGCCTTGAATGAGAAGCTAAAATCTTTGCTTATTATTCTTAGCTTCGATACTATATTAGTTATGAACTAAAAAGATCTACTCACTACCTTTGATGGTTGTTTTAATTGGCAGTTATTGCCGGGGTAACAGGACTTAGAAGGAAAACGCTCATTAGCGTCGATGCGTTAATGCAACCTAGACTCTGAAGCCTCAAACATAGATGCAAAGCTGTTAGCTTATCCCATTGTATATGCTCTATTTTGGAAAATCTGTGACTTAATATTTTCACCTCTTATCTTCTTTTTTTCATGGAACTACAAGATGGTACGGCAGGGTCAATATTTCAAAAAGCGCAGTTTTCATAGAAATTATACACAATATACCTACTTACAAAATCTAACGATGAGACAAAGCAATTATTTTTTTCTGACATATTGTATTTATGAATGAAGAACATGACATTACCATTGGCAACAAAAAAGCCTAGTTTGTATAGGTGAGCAAAATTTAACTACAGTTAAACTTCTTCTTTTTCTTTTCGTATCAATAGCTAATTTACTCTTAAATAATGTTTGCCCAATGGGAGGCCACCTCCTCGGCCCTGTAAGATGCATATTACAGTTATACTAAGACATATTCATAGTATTTCAACTCAAACATTTCTACTCCTATATGGCTTGCATTTTTACTTATCTCCGTAAACAATGGGGGTCCGCGTTGTCACCACTCACCGCCATTATAAGTATGCCCTTCTGGGATTATTGCAAACGTTATTGTTTAAGTTCTTTTTCAAATAGAATGAACAATTAAGTAGTAAAGTACATAAGTTAATCTTAAAAGCCTTACCCGAATGTTGGTTTAGCTAGATTTTGCTGGTGTAGAGTGTACTGCACCCTTAAACACTCTCCAAGTATCATCATGCAAAGTGATGTATTTGCGATCGAATTGTTAGGTTTGGGTTTTTGAAATGACTCGTAAGATTGGTGTAGTAAGTAAAAATAATCCGAGTTTATTAACAAGCTTTAGGTTGTGTAACAATTATACGCTGTTAATAAAGTCTTATTTGCAATCTATTTAGATGACAAAGATGCCATCTCGATCAGAAAGCGTCCCCCGGTTATACGCGGCGGTCTGTAAGACTTGCAGATTCAAATTTTGTGTTCCATTTGTCTTATTTTAATCATCATAGAGGAGAGCGTGGCCATCAACCAAGCTAGACCTTATGCTTTATCGCAACAAAAGATTTTTTTTTTAATTTTATTCTTATATTGATGTTGGTTAATAATAAATTTGTTTCACGTTTGTTTGTAGCCCAAAAGGTCCCATAATTTTGGAAATATAAGTAAAATACTGCATTTTTCATGCTTATAAGTTAACCTTAAAGGATACCACTGCTCATTCATTCGGACCGAGTTAAAACCTCATCGCATAGTAGCATGTAATATATCAAACGTGGCGTCTCTGGTTGCGCACTACAAATTTACAACAAAAATACACGTGGTTAGTACAATAATGTACACCCTACAGCGAATAACTGTTGTAAGCTTCAAAATTACAATAGATTTTAACCCACCCACCCACCATAAAATAAGTTCTCGTCCCGTTTCTAAATAGGATTTCAAGTAACACTACACGCTAAGCGAACATCACATTTACAAATAGTTAGAGCACAAAATGTTCATCTCTATATCAATTTTAGGGTAGTGTTCCAACGAGCCACATCTCAAACGTCTAACCGTATTACATATACATATATATACTGATTTTTTTATCAGCACGCGTTTATAATCATATTTAAATAATTACTACTGATAAATACCAAAAAAACATTTGAATAGGCTACTAGTATATTACAATACAGTCTCTCCCAGCACTAAAGCTGCATACATAGTTCGAATATATTTAAAAAATAGTTTTTTTATCACGTAATCCCGGAAAATATTAAGGCTGGTATTTTCATAGCGCTCTCCATACAAATATTGCACACATGTCCTTGAGACGGTATCAATGTAATTTTATAACTGAAGTCAATACTTTGAAATACAACACGTCCTATATTTGACAGCTGTCACATCAAAACCATATCTTCTTCATTATGTACATATTTTGCGCTAAGTGGGATCGGTGGATATGTATGCTTCTTCCATTCTTAATCAATTGCATTTTATCTCAGTAACATCACACATATCATGTTTCACACAGTCCATTTGCATAATGTTCACATCTGATACCTACCTACCATACCTGCATATCGTTGGGAACAAGCAATTGTATGTCACTAGAAATGAAATTTCATATATCCCATTGGTTTGATTCACGAGGCCGTATTTTTTAAGTATGTACCTATAGCCCAACTGGTTGTGCAACGTGATTGTTCCATGGGGACGTGGTGATGACAAGCTCAAGCTGAAACATTCCTTACGTTTTTGAAAGCTCGAAATGATTGTACTTGCATGTCAGAACACAGACACGATGGTATGAAAACTTTAAAACTACACTGGCAACGTGATTTAGACGTGTTACGATTTTCAATTTATATCCATACCGATAAACGGGAGAACAGCGTCATGTGTTCAATAGCGAAAAAATCCTAGGTCTGTGGTTCAAAATGATTTTGCGTACTTTTTAACTGACAAAAAAGAGGGGGATCTCAATTCGAAATTTTTTAGTGTGTGATGATTTTTTTCTATATGAAATGCATGTAGTCCCAATTAAATTTCAGTGGGATCTAACGAGTATTATTTGAATTATGACTAATAATGATATTTAATTGTCTTCAACTACGTTGATGATGTTCTCATTTTTACTTGTCGATGTAAAATATACAAGATAAACCGTATATGATAGTTCCGTTTATTTATTTTATGGTGCATTATTAGATTTTCTGTACGAAAATGGCTTTTAGGTTTAAAATATCAGCTATTTTAAAATACATTTTGCTTTTCATGTCTATACTAGCATGTAATATTTCAATCTACATAACATTTTTTCTATACCTAATGCGGCAATTGGGGTGCCGGGCTATAATATCACCCCCATCTCTAACCGTGGGTATCGTAAGAGGCGACTAAGGGTAACACACCAGAAGGTGGGCAGCAATGCTTTCTGAGGAACTTATATCTCACACTGCGATCCCGAAGACGTCTGCCAAGCGTGGAGATCATGGCAAACCCCCCCTTAATAGGTGAGGCTAGGTTCAGCAGTGGACAATCCGGCTGATTATATCTGACAATACAGTAATGCGGTATACTAATCAAGCAATATATTTTCTTACGTATTTTATGATCTGACACGGTATACCTTCGGTATAATTCTGTTACGAGTAAAGTCACTTATTTAGTTTTTTGTTTGTTCAGTCAAATTGTTACATAGTTTTGTAGCACTGATAGCCGTGTTGTAATAACTATGGACTGTCGTGCCGCAGGTATATGGTTCGGTCTCCACCGCCGCCGCCTTGAGTTTCAGCAGTGTAGAAGATCATTTTGCGAATACACGTCTAGCGGACAGTCTAGCGTCTCGGTGACAGATTTGTTTCTTGAGGGTAGTATATCTACTACCCTCAAGAAACAAATCTGTCACCGAGCACCTATCAATGTATTCCAGCAGCAATCCTTGAGAAGAAGTAATATTACAGGCATATGAGATTTTACAACTATACTCGTATGTCTCAGGGTAACGGGCGCAGTGCAGTTCGATTTGAGACGAAATACGTATGTGGCGTGGCAGCGGTTATCGCTTAACATCAGGTGAGCCTGTTCCACCACAATCCCATAAAAAAATGAGATGCTACGACGAGATTAGCAATAGGATACTGGTTAATGCAACGGGAAAGGTGAGCGAGTTCCAAGTTAGAGTTCCAATGTAGCTGCCGGTGATACGCCTGGTTTCTTAATGTCCTTTCACTAGGTTCGGTTTGTATAAAGAGTTATTGGAAAAATGCTAACAACCTCTTAGGGTTGACTTAGACGACTTAGACGCCTTAGAGTTCTGCTAGTCCTAACAAACATTTTAAGAATAATTTTATACTAAATAAAACATTTTTTATCAGCCGAAATTTAAAAAATAATTATATATATTTGCGGAATAAACACGAGGACCAACTGATGTTAAAAGTCTCTTGTGCCTGTAATTTATTATTATATATTTTTTATTACTTTGCTCGATTTAAATATTCAAAACTCTATTCAAAGGGAGCGCGGTCCCGTGTTGCCGCGGCGGGCACTTTTGGCTTGGAGTAGGCATTGTCTTTTGTTACGAGAGACAGAACTTCAAATTGTCAGACAGTACTAGAAAAAAATGTTGACTCTCGTAGTAAAAGACTACCTACTATGCCTACTCCGAGCCAAGAGCGCCCGCCAAGGCATAACCGCACCGCGTTCCCTTTGAATAGAGTTTTGAATGTTTACATTGAGCAAAGTAATAAATAATATGAAATAATAAATTACAGGCACAAGAGACTATTACCATCTACTATTAACATCAGGCAATCCTCGTGCTTATTCCAACAAATACACATAAACAAACACAAGAATAAAACATCTCAAAATGTTTGTTAGGCCTTGCAGAAGTCAACCCTAAGAGGTCATTAGCATTTTTCCAATAACCCTGTATAATTATATGTAAAAAGTGTCGAATTACTAGTTATTTTTAATATTTAATTAGTGCATTAATTGTTTGAATTTCAATTTTATATCGCATGCAGTAGGGACTCGTAATTTATATAGCTACCAACTCCTCTTTGAGTTTTTGTATTAGGTAAATCAATAAATATTATTGGTGCTTATTTTATGACGTATAAAACATGCAATTATTGTTTAATTTAAATTTAACGTTTATATGTTTTCAAACATTATATTCAATTGTTATACAAAATAAATTAATATATATGTATATATAAACAATACAATAGAACGATTAATCTTAGGTGCATAGTAAATTAACAAAGTCTTTATTTTGCAGAGTCAAAGAGAAAAGTTGGCGCTTTTCCATCAGCGATAGGCGCCCATTAAATGGTTGCAGTGACTATTAGCCACAGCCGCCGTTTTCACCGCCATCGCTTCCGTGTTCCGACATTTTATTATCGGAGGAGTCAGCTCTGTTGTAATCCGGGCCGAGCTGTACAGTTTACGATTTATAAAACCACCGTTTCCTGTTGTAAAGCAAAACGATAAAGCGGATAGTAAGCCTCGACTTCCACGAGCTAACCCCGTTCTTTTGCCTCTTCTTATCTTAATATTCACTGATATTAAAAAGTTAATCCAAAAAAAATAACAAGTGCGGCGTTGGCTATTGTATGCCTTATCTTAGTTCTTTAGGCGGCCTTCGAAATGTGATGTTGGTAAGAATATTGCGGTTCCTTAAGTAACGCTGTGAATTTTCGTATCTTTTATATGTATTTTTAATGGTATTATTTTTGTATTCTTAAAACACCTGTTTTGTATTGTTATAGCTTTTAGGGTATGATAATATTCCCGAAGTCTGACGAGAATAATTTTGTTTTCCCGATAAGATATGATTCTAACATTATTATGTTAGCAATCAGAGTTTCTACAGAAAACATAGATTAACTACATAACTGGATATGTATTGCTGTTTGCAAACCGTTTCCAGGCAGCTTTATTGTCAAATTATTTTGGTTTATTTAAGTAACCGATCGTCACAAACACTCCTTAAATCAAACCACTCGATGAGGCCGAAACTGCGGTTGGAACGATCTAATTTTATATACGTTAATAATACCCGTTCATGTCAATAAACAAGATCTTTTTGTGATAGAAAAAAATGTTTTTTTTTTATATTAAAGACAATATTCTTGTAATATACTCGTAAATCGTGTACCCAGTGAGACTCAAGTTTCGCAAACATCATTTCAGTTCATAGTCAAATAGTAATATCTCTTCCAATATGTCAATCAAGTATTCCAAAACTATTCGCTATTAGTTTATCAATAGTTTCATATGTATGTTAGTATTGCAAACGAGTATAGAGACGAATATAGCAAAGATGAGATGAATTTTGGTTTTACATACAAAATAAAAGAATATAGACAAGCATTTGACCACCATGTCCAAGAGCTCATAGAATGGAATATAACGATGTGGGCGAAATGTTTGTCTAGGACGTCGTACACTAGAAGTCTTCAAGATTTTCTGGGAAACATTCACACTGGTACGTTATTTATTACATTCTTGTGTTGTCACATAATCAAAGTGGACGCAAAATACTGTGATGACGATGCCTGATAAAAATTAATAATTAGCATTAGCAGATATTTGAATCATCTTTCTGTACATACGCCGTTTATCTTCGATAACGCAAAAGGAGTTTATATTAACTTTGTTATAAAAAGTACCGTGGTTATCAAAAATTTGGAAATATTTTTTTTTTTTTTTTTACTCATTATATGTTAGCCTTTGACCACTATCTCACCTGATGGTAAGTGATGATGCAGTCGAAGGTGTTGTTCAGACTAACCTAGAAGTACTGGCTCTCAAGGACTGCTGCCGGAACACACCGTTAGGTGCTTGGCGACAGATTTTCTACTTGAGGGTGGTAGCTAGCCAGGCGGGCATTCGCAAAATGCCCTACCACCATGCTATAACGACTGCCATCCTAAGACAACAACCGGGACCGACGGCTTAACGTGCCCTCCGAAGCACGGAAACGCTCAGTAGTAATGTCACTAGCGGTCACCCATCCAACTCATGACCGCGCGCGACGTTGCTTAACTTTCCTGATCGGTTGAGAACAGCTAAGTAAACTTCGCTACGAGCGCTTCAAAATTTAATAATATCACACATTTTCCAAATGTGTGATATTATTAAATTATACAAAATTGGATCGTTCCAACTATATTTTCCAAGCACGGCGAAACAAGAAGGAACATACTAGACTCATACATATGCTCAATGAACCATTTGGATACCATCAGTTCCGCAGTGGTGGAACAGTCTCCGTCTTTTGATGCATAGCATTATATCCGTTATGATAAATCGTGAGTAGTAGCGCGAGAGAGACTCTTTGTTCCATGCAAGATCAGAGAAGCAATTAAGGTAAGCAAGCGTCCAAACTTTCACGAAGTATGGTTCCTACCACATATTAGAATGAATAATGAAACAGTAAGCTGGTTTTGTTTGGGTGATCTGCATGGTGATGAAAAAGACAACAGCTATGAGGATTTAAACACAGATTAAAAATACTAATGCTTGGTAATATTTAAAATCTATCCCAGCGTGAAACACTGCCTTTTTAATACCTTGGAGGAGTCCGATTTTCCCAGCTGCTGATGTAGCTATCTAAGAAAACAAAGTTGACAGACTACTGTAAGTTACTTTGAGTACTGTGTAGTGGACTAAGTCAAAAGTGACGTGCTGTCTTCTGATATTTGCGAGACGTTGGGGGAAAAGAAATTCTGTGCTGTACTGTGGGGTAATAGTACAGCACAGCATCTTTTAGCAACCAGCCGGAAAGATAGTTCACCCTGGAATCTTCCAAGACGTACAAGGGTAAGGGTTTCTACTCTTTATTGTAAGCCAGCAAAACGTGCTTTAAATCTCACTACCTTCTGAGACAAGCCACCCTATGCGGTTTCTGCAGCTATGTGCCAATACTACTCAAATAGAGAAGTTGTCACGACATGCCTTTTTGGATGATTACACGGAATATAATTAATGACAGAAGCATATACGTCATTGAACAGGGTGGGCTTCGTTCACTGGGTGGCAACGGCCCAGGGCCAATGCCCGTTGCCAGATTGTTGTCTCCCACTTGAGTCTAACCAAATACCATGTGTCGAATGGAAACAAACTGACGGCGGCTAGCCTTGGCCACTGAAGAGTTTGCTATATTCATAAGCATTTTTTTTCTTCTAAATATGATTACAAGCACTTTCGCGTGCTAAGCGAAAAAGTCATGTACAAAAATTATTGGAGCACAATATTTTTTTGGCCTCGGCGGGAATTGAAGTCATGTCCTCCGATTTCTCACCGGATTCGTTAACCATTCGGCCACCGGAACATACCCATTCTAGCCAAAACGCGCACCGTACTCTATGACGGTTAAAATAATACCGGTTGGAGCACATGTTTTGGCTTCCAGCGTGAAATCGGAGAAAGCGAGATCGATTCCCACCAGCAACAAAAAAACTGTGCCCCACTAATTTGTAAATGTGATATCGAATACGTACAGATATTTTCCTTATGAAATAACACACCATAATTAGATTTGGCTATGAAATTCTACGACGTTTTTAAAAAATACTCCATAAAATATTTTTCAGCACACATGCCGGAAAGGTGTTATATCAGGCAAAAGTGCTTTTATCCACTAGGGCTAATTCAATCACACCGTAATACATTTTAAAACTCGGAGTTCGTCGTATATTATATTTGGTAAAGAAGTTTGAACTTAAATAAACATTTATTTACAGTAGTATTTTTGCAGTTTTTCTTGCACCTAGCATTTTCGTAGCTGTATTGAAATGAAGCTCGGCAGCTAAGTTATTTTGTTTCTCGTTCCTTTGAAACCTTCGCTACCCTCAGGATTCTATTTTTGAACGTCTCGCTTCGCTTGTAGTACATATAAAATTACGACCCGCAAACTTTTATAGGAAAAAAGTTTAGGTTTAAATATTCTTGCTATTTGAGGACAGAAATGTGTAGATAACTATACATTGATTAAATAAATTGTCATCCAGCAAAAATAACATTTTATTATTTCGAAACGCCAATTTCATACCACTAAACTTTAACCCATGATATTAATTTCATCCTCTTAATTAATATAACATTAAATTATAAACTCTAAGTATAATCCATCCCCGGCATTAACGTGAAGTTTATTAAAATGGGCATAAACAATTAGTTCTAAGGTAAATAACGGGGAACTTATTTAACCCTCATTTAACCATGCATAGTATTATTTTCAATAATTTGTGAACATAACGGACGAAACAATTGTCGTTACCGCAGTTGATATGAATCTTGTAATAACAGTAGCTTCTTTGATTTTCACACAGACCACAACGAGCTCTTGATCATACGCTCTCCTAAAATTAATTAAAACGTACCGTTGCAACGTATTGCGGTCCATAAAGCAAATATACGTAGAATTTTGAGAAAATAGTTCGTATAAACAGGAAGGTTTAGTAATTCTATTCGCTTTAAATAAATCAACGCGCTGTGGACACGCTAGATATTTGCCATAGTGTACATATAGAGGCACGTGCGTACGGGCGTGGACACGTACACGCCGCAATTGGTATCGCTCTATGAAATCAAAGTACTAGTCTGGTTCTACTATGCTAATTCGCAAGTTGATAGAAATCGCAAACGTGTTATTGTGTTATAAAGCCTCAATGTTTGCAAATGTTAAAGCCTGAAGCCAAAACCCCTCTCCCGTTCTGGAAAAGCGAGAAGACAAGCTCACTCCAACGAAGATAATGATTTAAGGAGCTCTGATAAACGGAATTTTCACACTACCTGCTTGACAATGTTAATTTGCTAATTATGCAATCTCAACGTAAAGTCAAAAAAACCCTTAAGGGAGGTTTAGTTGCATAAAACTCCCAAAGAAGTAAAGTGATTTGTATTTTACTTAGAATGTCAAACTCGTGAAAAACTAAAGAAAAAAAATGCACGTAGAAAAAAATAAAAAAGGCGCAATTCCATACAAAAAAATGTAAACAAAAGCCGGTGTTTGGATCTGTGATTTCCAGTCAATTTTATTGTAATATTCCTGTAGACGAAAATGTCGAGTCCTTCGGTATGTTCAGGGTTCGATTTGCGTAAGATTTATCTTGTTGGTGCATTATTGTCAGGAAAACATTTCTATAAATATATATATCTGTATCAGCCGAATCGTCCACTGCTGAACACAGCCTCCCCTATTAAAGGGGTATTTGCCGTAATCCCCACGCTTGGCAGGCGGCTTGGGGATCGCAGTGTAAGTTGGCAGTTCTTTAGAAGGCGCTGCTGCCCCACCTTCCAGTATTTTTCTCTTAGTCTTAGTCGTCTTTTCGAACACCCACAGGAAGATATGGGGGAGGGGGGGGGGGCTGTAATTGTAACCCGGCGCCCCACGGGAGGGGGGGGGGTTAAATAAATATGCTTACTGCATTAACCAAAAATTCCACACTTTTGAAAGAGATCGTATGTACTGTGCGTATATATTTGAGGATTAAAACACACACTGAAACTCTACGCTCAAAAGAAGCTCCCATATTTATTGTCATACGACGTTGGGCTTCTTTTAAAAACAAAACTGAACTTACCATCGTGTGAATCATACATGTAAATGATTTCTTTCCATCCGTAGTGAATAATAGTATCGACGATCGCTTTGTGGTAGTCTGGTCTCATGCTCACCGCGTGGTCTATCAGCCCAGATGACGGAGGAATCACCTGTAACAATCATCTGTGTCAGCTCAAATAGTAACAAGATCTTAATCAAAGACCTTGATGTTTAGAAAATTATATCTACTTAATTTGGAATTTTAGAACTTATTTGAGTTGGTTTTGTCCATGTCGGTAATTATTATCGTCACTTTTTATAATGACCTATGATACTTAACTTTGTGTGTTTAATCAGCAATGTGTTTATTACTTTAAAGTTTTGAAACACTTAAGTCTAACAACTTCGATTAATACTTAATGAAAGTTATCTTATTCTCAAATCTTCTCATGATATTTGTTACATTAAGGGCAGGTTTCAGAATGTTCGAGTAAGTTTCGGTTATACTACCCAGAACATATTTAGTAAATAAAACACTATTTTTGCGTTTCACAGTCATCGATTCAGCCTATCCATCGGATAAAGCTTGAAACGCGCTGCACGTTAACTGTTATTTTATGTTCTGTTGTACTTGTGTTATACTTGGTAAACATGTAATCATCAGAAACTAAACTACTATAATTGAGTTGACACATAACTAGATGAATATAAAATATTTTACAAAAGTTTTAATGTAATCTAATGAGAAATGTTGAACACTTTCTCTTGGACTCAATATTTACCCAAATTTGAACAGCTTTAAAATAGAATATTCTAATTAGTTATTTATATGTTGAACAAAATTTAATGCGACCAAAATCTTCTGTCGTCATAAATGATCAACAGCCAACAAGAGAACATTATTTCACCTTTGATCAATTGCCTCCCCCATTGGGGCTTTGTCATAATCCCCATGTTTAGCAGGCGTCGTAGGGATCGCTGTGTAAGAAGGCAGTTTTTCAGCAGGTGCTGCGGCCAAATTTCTGGTATGTTTCCCTACGTAGCCTCTTAAGATTGCTACGGAAGGATTACAGAGAGTGCGTCTCTTGCCCGGCATACCACGGGGAAGTATATGACAAATATCAATATTTTTGAATTTGCTCAGATTATATTTTAATAACTCCTACACCAATTTTAAAAATAATTATTTTAATATTTACTTTCTTGTCCTAGCATTAGATGTGTTCACCAGTTTTGTACCCGTGAATGAGGGAGTCTTTCCTGTATAGCACAGCATTAACCTTTGCTCATAATGATAAATGAATAAATAACAATGCTCTCTACGAGATAAAGTTTATCTTACCTTCTCAGGGAACCAAGGAGTAACGAACGGCATTTGAAAGGTGTTGGTGTATGAATGCAGAGTATCGAACGATTCTGGAGTGACAGCGCCAAGCATTGCGAATACTCCGCGAGCGAATTGGTTGCAAACTGTTCACAAACAAAATTAATTCATTTTAATAAATTTCAAGATATATAGTGCTAAGGAACTTTGGAAGAATTCACGAAGGTTTTTGGAAGGATGTAGTTGATGTTTATACCACAGGGAAAAGAAAATTGAATTAACTATGACAAACTTTATTTATATAAATTTGGCATTTTTAAATGTGTTTTTTTCTTAGCACGCATTAGTGCTTGTGATCATATTTAGAAATATAGAAGGCTAGCGACATCATTTCGAGAGTTAAGTCTTTGAAAAAGCAATTCTTTCGATCGGCCTCTCGGTCACTGGAGCATACTCTTTCGAGTCGAAACTTTGTTTTCCGATTGTATTATTTTAATCTTCATAGGGGACGGTGCGCGGTCATCTGTATATGCTACTAGACTTCATCTGATCGAAAGAAGTGCTTTATCAAAGACTTAACTCTTGAAATAATGTCGCTAACCTTGTATATAATATGATCACAAGAACTATGTGTGCTAAGCAAGGCGTCCGGCGTGAAATCGATTCTCACTCGGGACAAAAAAAATTTGCATAAATTGAAAATGTGATCTCGAGATTGTTTAAAACATATAAAAAGTAACATTATTTAGAAAATGTTGCATATAGTGGATATATATTGATCCATTCTACGGCTTAACAGATTTATATAAATTTGGTTCACACAATTGGGTTGTCTAGCCTTAGGGCCCGGACATAACTCAACGGCGCAGCATTACGTCATAAAATAACAAGGCTGCGCTGCGCACGCGAATCTCAGCATGGGCTCGATGTGGATATGTTTCGCCGCATATTTTCACGGCATGGCGGAGGTGCGTCTATGCCAGATTGCACTGACTTTCTTCATCGGCGAAATACATAACATTTTGAATAATTTTTTACGCTTACTGGGGATAGGATATTTCTCCTTTCTTTAAATTTGCGACATCGCTATTTAATCTGCAAGTCATAACAGCACACCGCGGTATTTTCAATTAATTTGAATACTCATGTTGAGGAGCATGCTATGCACGCGTGCCACGTCCCTATCACCTTTCAAGTGCTTTCTCTTTTCTGTGGTGATGTTATTAAACATTTTTGTAAACAACTTCTTTCTTTGCAGCAATGGCTGACAGGTCATTTCTATGATTTGCCGTGCCGTAGGTCCATCATTTTGATCCCCACCGCCGGCGTGAGCTTCACCGCATGATGAAAGGGCATTTTGCGATGCTTACCTTGTTAGCTACCACCATCAAGTAGAAAATCTGTCCCCAAGCACCTGTGTTAAACCCCAAAAACCTGTGCCAAAGTGTTCGGCAGCAGTTCTTGAGAGCCAGTAAAATTACAGGCACATGATTATTAACAACTATATTTCCCAGGTAGGTAGGCACTGTCCGCTTAACATCAAGTAGATCTTCTGCTTTTACCATCACAATCAAATTTAAAACAAAACGTTTGAAATAAAATAAGTGTGTATTTATAAACAATATGTTTGTAAGTACAGAGGCTTTGTATTTTCGTAAAACGGTAACTCTATTGTTCGTAAGATCACATTACATTCTTTGAATGAGCAAGATAAAAATCTCTAGAGTATAAGGATGGATTAAATAAGACAATTCACTTTATTTTCAGGTTTATTAAATTTAGCCCCTCTGACAGGCTTTTAAGGTAATTGCGTTAGGGTGCAATTACAATGGGACAAGGTGCGCCGCCGCTCAGGGCTTAAACTTCAGTCTATTACATAACAATTTACTTGAATTAGTGTTTAAGTGTCTTTCTTTTAATAATGTTAATGTATAGCAAAAAAGATTTAACCTTTAATAAAGTTTATGAACGTAGTAATTTATATGCAACGCACGTTGTCTATCAACGTGTGCCAATATGTCACTTATTTTGCTTCTGAACTGCTGAATTAGTTATGATGAAATTCACCACCTTGATAACTGTCACCTGGGGGCGGACTCGGTTAATTCATGCCCTCATTTATATGTATGTTTAGTAAAGGGCTAGATATATTTTTTAACGACAGCATATCATTATTTAATCAAATTGAAAATCCCAGTGTTCAAACAAGTATAACTTTAATTGAATACCCCATCATTGATTGGGTTATCCTATAAATAAAAATTGTACTCGTTTGTCATATTTTAATGCTTTTTTCTTTAACTTTTTGTTCTTGATATTTTTATGTCCATAATTTTGATTTATTCCTAAATACTACACATACAACTTTATATTAGAATAATGTTAAACATTTCATCTATTTCTTTACAAAATCTTTTGAAAGAACAGGCCTTTACTTAAAGCTGAGTGTCACGTTAACCAATTTTCTTTTGAAAACCACGTTCAGGTTTCATTCACAAAGCTTTAATCTTACTATGCATGAGCATACAATGATGATACTATGTGAGCACATCTTTTTTGTTATGTAATATTAGACTTTAGTAAAGCTATAAATGGCAAGGTATGTCTTATTCACAACTGGGAAATTCATTAATATATTATTAAACATGTTCTGAATTTAAATTTATGCAAATAAACGTTTAATTTTCATAAATAAAAGTATATTTTGCAGCTAAAGTTTTCGGTCGACTAACGGACATTTCGATGTCCGAAAATCACATACCTAGTATTTAAATTTAATAGCGTATATTCAAAAGTCATAATGTTTTCCACGATTTTGACGTGTGTTTCAAATACCTATTGTCAATTTGAGAAGTGCAAACACTTTGGTGTTTTCTCATTTGGTGATTTTATTAATAAGAATCAGTTAGAAAGTTGTTATAGGATTCCTTACCAAGGTAAGAGCAAAATGGTGACTTATTAATATTGCCGACTATCTGATTGTCCGTCCGTTCGTATATTACCCGTCGTCTATACCTGCGATTAAGACGTTTTATTTTAAATGTAGACCCATAAACAAATATAAAACTATAAGTCAGTAACACTATTACTGAATTTTTATACAACGAAAAAGTGGCCTAAATTATATTTTTAGTACTTACCTTAGACATGGAAATAAATCTCCTAAAAGCCATCATACATTCATCATATTCGATAATAGAGATCTAAATAAACTGTTTTAGACTATAGTACATTTTACTGAGTCTACTTCAAAAACTAGTT
Source organism: Plagodis pulveraria (assembly GCA_963890685.1). Taxonomy (NCBI): domain Eukaryota; kingdom Metazoa; phylum Arthropoda; class Insecta; order Lepidoptera; family Geometridae; genus Plagodis; species Plagodis pulveraria. The sequence continues at coordinate 13,677,803 of OY982949.1, read as the reverse complement.
GTGCTAGTTAGCTCTCAGCGAATTCTAAATATTTGAATATGTAGCATACCTACCTAATAACAAAAATATGAAATCAAACCTGTGAACAAAATAAACAAACGTTTTTATCATTAATTTTTTGCAATGCTAAACCGTAATAGATAAACGACTCGCAGATACCCTATAATTTTATGGTTGAATTTTTCTTGGACTGAGACATGCTCTTCCTAACTAAGCTATAAAGGTACAAAGCAAAATTTCATGAAAAAGGAAACAAAGGATTTCCTTCTTAAGTGTATATTGTGCGAATAAGAAACCTAGACAATTCTAAATAAAATTTAGTAATGTCTCCAAAGGATCTCTTTTACTGCTTCAGATTAGATATACTTGGACCTGTCACGTACCTGTGAGTCGCGTGAAAGTACACATTACGAGTACAACTAATATAAATCAATTTTATTTGAAGGTCGCAAATATGGACAATACATATTACCGTATCAGCCGGATCGTCCACTGCTGAACACAGCCTCCCATTTAGGGGGTATTTGCCATAATCCCACGCTTGGCCGGCGGCTTGGGGATCGCAGTGTGAGATGACAGTTCTTCAGAAGGCGCTGCTGCCCACCTTCCAGTATATTTACCTTAGTCGCCTCTTACGACACCCACGGGATGATATGGAGAGGTGCAATTCTTACCCGGCACCCCGCGGTGTGATGTACATATTACGAAATACAAAAGTAAACAGTAAATGTTATGAAATGTTAACGATATATTTAAGTACAAAATAAGAAAATAACAGTACTATTTTATTCAAAATATATTGTATATTTCTTTGAATCAAATAGTTTATCTTAACCACGCGATAACAGAGCGAGCAAAGAGCGAGACATTTGTTGTTTAGATACACAGTTCTAACTTAGGTGTAAACAGTTCTAACGTATAACTTGTAATGCATTACATATGTTTTATGATTTAAAAATATACGAGCTATTAAAACTACATACCAATTTATTTTAAACTTAAATTATTGCCTCTTATCACTCATTACAGGCCTGCATAATACAGTTATAAGATCCAAGGCCTGTATTTAAACTTGTTTAAAAAAATAACAATATGCAGCAGATTTATAGTATTTTTAAATTTGATCATCGTCAAAATATACAGAACTAAAATGTTCAGTAATCTGCTAAACCCGTTGGACATAAATTCATTTTAGTTGGAGCGTCGATGCAAAAAATTTAATCGTATCGATAAAGCACTCACTGAGCCGTGAAAGCTTGAAAGCATCCGCCGTATTGATGACATCGACGTATGCTTGCAGTTCGAATCTGCGCCCGGTGATGTTCTGGTTGTGCATTGTCATCGCATACTTGAACACGTTCTGGATCTCATCAGTATTCTGGTCGAAGATTGCACCTGTAGACAATTGAATAATGTCTTGCTTAGCTATTGTTGTAAAGTTCCGGCGATACTAAGTGACCACACTTTCTGTCTCCGTACTATGAAAACTGGCTAAGGGTTAAGTAGAAGCTAGTCTCACAGACAGACAGAGAGCGTGGCGAGTGTCGCCAGCATGCGGTCAAACTGACCCCATATACAAGCGGTGGCTATGACCTCCGCTTAGTTGTATAACAGATGCCGAGGGCATGACCTTTTTTTAGTTACTTAAAAAAAGTATGTAAATTACTACGTCCACAACAAAATTTAAAACAAGATATTTTTGGTGTGAGCAAATAAGGTGGCGAAAAAGAGGCGAGACGGGAATGCGGAAATGACTAAGTGAGTTATTGGTGACGGCATATCTCTCGAAAGCCTGTGGGATAGCCCGACAGATTTTTTCCGAGGCGAGATACAAAATCCCACGAATAAAATAAACATGTTGCATTGAATAATCTTCGTTATAAAATTCATTAACTTTCATTCAACATCAAAGACGTCACCGTTGAACAAGCAGCTCCTCCACTAAAGGGATTTGCTGTTTTTAGGCATAATAGCTAGTCTATCTTTGTATTCGCAGTGTGAGATTTCAGAAGGCGCTACAGCGTACCTTTTGATATTTTCCCTTATTCGCCTGTTACAACTCCCATAGCAAGATATGTGGGGGTGCAATTGTAGCCCGGCGCCCCACGGGAAGATATATTCTATTAACAACATTATGTTGAGGATCTTCTATTCAGCGTTATACATTCTTCACGTGAGGATGGATGGCACCGTGACGTAACAAATAAAGTTAATTTTGTATGTACAAAGTCGTACTGCAAACTGCGTTACGCAGTCAAATAAACTTTTGCCCTATAGGGTTTTGTGTAGATGTTTAGTGTACATTTACAGACGCATGTTGAAACGTTTTCATATAATAGGGCTACGCATAACATATATTAAACATAAATAAAATCTGTATCCTTACTGCAACTACTACTACCAAAGCAAGTCTTTTTATTGCTGATAGGCTAGATTTTGAACAAAATCCACCCGATAGTAAATTATGATACAATCGAAAATGGTAAACAAGATTAAACTAGTTTATATATAGTAAGGCCTTCTTCTGCGAAGCGGTGATGGCACAGAAAGAAGCCGCGGGGCGGAACAGGGAGGACGATGTCCAAGCTGCACCACTCCGGAGAGGAGAACGGGAGTGAGGAGGCGGCAGTTCGCTCACCTGCTCCCAGTCGGGAGATTTTCCACCGGCTTGCACGGCCCCACACGTATGAGAGGAAGTCTTAAAGAGGGGGGTTATGTGTTCAAGTCTCCCATACATCCCATTCCACCACCCTCGTGGTTGAGGGGCAGAGAGAAGACATTTCTTCCCTCACAAAAAAAAAGAAAAAAAGGATATATAATAATATTATGTAGCCTAAAAGAAAAACTGTCTCACAAGGAAAGAAGCCGAAATCCACCATAGGTGTTTGGGTTCAGATTTTCTACTTGAGGATGGTAGCTACCCAGGTAAGCCTTCAATAATTGTCCTTACGACCCCGTGATAAAGTTAGTGAAAAAGATGAAAGCACGTGGCGGGATTTAAACTAAATACCAACTGCACAGCAGTCCATATTCATTGGTACAGATGATCATTGTTGGTAACAGCTCCTGAAATCTAATAAGATAAACATGCAGTAATAAGCGGTATTATCTTTGAGCTACGATCTTTTTCAGGCATTTTTGCATGTCTTTTATAACGTCAGTATGGTAAGCGAGAACGACAACCAAAATCGATATTTCTATGCAATGACATTTATGAAGCTCACAGAAGACATTTATCCAATTTAGGCGCCTAAGACGCTCTTATGGAGGTTAATTACAATTCTAATATTGAAAATATTCAATATTGTACTGCCAGGATTAGCAAAAAAAATTATAGAGCCACTGCGAGAAGAATGGGCAAGAAACTAGAGGTCATATAATAAAATTATTACCATATTTGTTAAAATAACGTAGGTGACAGGCGATAGCTTGGCAGAGGCGAGAGTTGTCCAAGCATTTGGGTCGTTTATTTAATCACAAACTGTGTAGTAGGATTTCTTAATCAAAATGTTTTTCACGTACAACTTTTATTTCATTCTGTGAGCATTTTAATATGTTTGAGAACTTTAGTACAAAACCACACGCAATTACCCAAAAAGGACCTTTTATTTGTTTTTGCTAATCTAAAACCTGGTACCGCTATTTTATCTTTATTCCTAGTATTTTATTTGTGATGGTAACTGTTTAGTTTAGATTCACATTATTTTTTTTACGAAAAAACGTAATATTTTCGAATAGATACAGACTCGGTAAGGTGAAATTTTAAAATCTTTTAAAAAATCGTTCAGAAATTCCCTAAAATCCATTTTATATATGGTTCGAATTGCACGCTTTTGTAAGATAAAGATTGTCTCTATCTCAGCAGCAGCTCCCACAGCAATACACCATACGACATAATACTGTAGAAGTATGCGAAAAAAAAAACTAGTCTAGCAGTAGCTACGTCTGTTAATTGTCTTATCTTACGAAATGCATATGAAACAGAACTAAGTCTTCCGCGTAGATCATGTGTATGTGAATCCCACTGTAAAGTTGAATCCATTTTGATTCCCAGAAAGTCAAAAGAGTGTTTATCTGGGCCAAGCTTAATGTTTGGTTCAACATAAGTAACATTTGGTAAAGAAAACCACAAAATTTTGGTCATTATTGAATTTAAGAGAAATGATTCACCGATTATAAATCGGTGAACCATTTAGAGATCATTAATAAAATATTATTTACATGAATTAGTTCACTATCCTTTCTTTCTACTATAAAAATCAGAGAGGTATCGTCTGCGAATAAAACATTATCGCATAAATCTATGCAGCACAGATATTTAATAAATAAAATATAATAATTAATATACGCTAGAAATAGAAAATGTCCTAAAATTGATGAATTTTTCAAGATTTGGAAGAAGTATTGTCATTTTTCCAACTTTCTGTAGCTTTTCTGACAGATATGACTCTAAACATTCAGAGTTTTTTCACGGATACTATAGTGTGAAAGTTTACAAATCAGAGTGCAGTTCTTTACACTGTCAAATGCCTTAGGAATATTATAAAATACGCCAATACTATTATGTGAACTCGCCCAGGCTTCAAATATATGTGACATTAATTGAACAGCAGCATCTGTTGTGAATCTGCTCTTTGTGAAACCAAAGTGATCCTCATTCAGAATATTATGCTCATTAAAATGTGGAAACCAGGGACGTTCCTTTATAATGATGATCGATTAAAAACGATGCATGCTTCGATACGAGCGCTTTATCGTATCGAAGCTTGCATCGTTTTTAATCAATCAACTAGGTTAAGTTAAGCAACGTTTGCTACGGACTTGATTTGGATGGGTGACTGTTAGTGGCATTTACTATTGAGCACTTCCGTGCTTCGAAGGACACGTTAAACCTTCGTCACCTGGCTTGAGCCAGCAGTTCGTAGGTCCAAGTTAGCCCGCATAACTTATTCGATCGTATCATCACTTACTATCAGCTGATAAAGTAGCCAAAAACTAGGCTAGTTTTTGTCTAAAAACACAAAGGCTAGTAGGCTAGTCAAAGGCTAGCCGATAAGCTATAAATAAAAAAACACGATTATAAATATGTATATATATTTACATATATATATTTATACCTGGCTTGCCAGGTGCGCATTCGCCCACCTGGCTAGCTACTACCCTCAAGTAGTAAATCTGTCGCCAAGCACCTAACGATGAGTTCAGCAGTGTGTGCAGAACATCTGAGCCAGGTGGGCGAATGTGCGCCTGGCAAGCATGGTGGTATGCTTTCGCAAAATGCCCTACCACCTTGCTATGACGACAATTGCTACCTGTGGGTGTCGTAAGTGGCGACTAAAGGTAAAATACCGGAAGGTGGGCAGCAGCGCCCTCTGTGGAACTGATATCTTAAACTGCGAACCCAAGACGCCTGCCAAGCCTGGGGATTATGGCAAATCACCCTTAGTTTGGGAATCTGTTTAAATCTGTTTTAAGCAGTGGACAATCCGGCTGATACAGTACAGTACAGTATATGTAATGTAGTCGCAGTAGTACACCGATCTATTTTCCACGTTAGTGGCGAATATCAATTGGAGGTTAATGACTAAATTTAGCGTTTGTGTGAATGCAGCATTTTCACACGAGCCAGATTGATAGACGGATGAAGTTTGGCAAATACCACATAATTGAATGTTGTATTGCCAGCCACAACACCACATGCGAATGCGATATTTCCGCCTCCCGTTACTGATCATCCTTTACCGCTCATTTTATATATTGTCTTTTAAGTGCATTGTTGTAGTGACTAAGAAACCGTCCGTGACCTCATTTTCATAGGATTTTATAGTATAGTATTTTCTCCGTGTTTCCTGTGAAATTTCACCGAAGTTGGTGATAGTTTACACGTTGTGCAAAAACTAAATAAATCTGTATATCTATACTTATAATTAAACTGTAACAGATACAATTTTGTACATGTCAGATATTATGAAAAAATTTTTTTTGAGATCACTCTCTAGCTGACACTTATGCCAAAACTGTATATTTTTATTTTTGTCTGTCTGTCTGTCTATCTTTATCACGGCCGCGCATCACTCCAAAACTACTGAATGGAATTCAATGCAAGTACACAGAATTTGAGTTCTTTTTTTTGTTAGAATAGTGACGAGTGAGCTCGGCACTCCACGGGCAGCCTGGCACCCCACAAGCAGCCCGGCACCCCACGGGCAACCCGGCACCCTTATTTAGTTTTGCAAGCTTGCTAAGATAAAACTGTAATATCTGGAACATTCGCTACAATCAGATTTTTTAATGATCTATCTTTTTTGGAGACTGCGCAATGGAAGTGCACAATCTAATATATTGTCATATATATCTACCGCCAAACAAGGAGAACCTCGGCAAAAAGACACCGTTTTAAAATCGACATTCCAAAGAAACGCACAAAGTACTTTGCTTCAAAATAGCTAGAACCACTAAGGAACTCTCTGAGTTAACTGTATTCTGGAAAATACAACCCGGGAGTTTTAAAACCCAAAGTAAAAAGCTCCTTTCTGAGCTATGCTTTACTAAGAGTGCTTCGCATGCTGACCACAGCGTTGCTTAATATAAGATAAACAGTGCTCAAATGTAAATAATTAGTCTGTAGGTACGGCAATAGCGAACGAAGTCGCAAGTACAGCTAGTATGAGACGAATTTACTTAGCATTCCACGGATTCACCGTGCGGGTGCCGGGTCCATCGCGTTGCAGAGGAAGAGGCTAGAGGGGCCTGGGACTTGCAACCCAGGAGTAGGATTAGGGGCCCCTTTATGATATATCAATGCTCTCCTTCACCACTCGAACCTCCTCCCCTACCTAACCAAATTTGATAAGATCCTACTAATGCCGCCTTAGATACACGTTCTAGGATGGAAGTTACGGTTGTTCTTGGTAGGCCAAGGTCTTTAAGTAGGTTATATAGGGATTTCGCTGGTATACCCCTTGCTCCAACTTCTACAGCATATAAACTAACCACATAACCGTTTTTGGTTAATTCATTTGTTAGGTCATAATATTTGTTAGTTTTTATTGTGTGGTCTTTAGGTATGTTTGTTTCCCACGGCACAGTAAGTTCTATAAGTACTATGCGTTTGAGATTCTTTGAGTATAGAAATATATCTGGTCTGGATGACAAAACACCAATATCCTCAGGAATTTTGTGGTGTTTTTCATACGTGTCCATCAAAAGAATCCAATTGGAGCTGTGCCTAAGATGGACTAAGGCTTGGATTTAGATTTTGTAGATGACCCTTCTTTTACAAAAGCAACGTGTCGTTTGTTCGTGGTCAAACCTTTTTTGTTCTAGCTACTGAGAGACTCGCCGCTTCACGTATGATTTCGAGGACTCTATCGTGGCGACGGGAATAATGACCCCAATCAAGGAGCACCTTGCATCCTACCAATAAGTGCCGTGCTGTACCTATGGCCCCCCGACAAATACAAACACTTTTCGGTGGCTTTCCCCCATCTTACTAAATTACTTTGCTCTAGGAGGATCGTCTGCAAAGGCGTTAAGATAGAATTTTAATAAGGCAGGCCATTTTTATGACCAATCGTATATCAAGGTTCGCCACTTTAATGCCAGAGGGATACAAAATTCACCTATGGTAATAATAGACATTTACATACCTTTTTTTTGTAAGTAGTTGCTATAAGTAATTAATTGTATGTGTGAATATTGCGATACAGCCAATAGAGCCTGGTTGAATACAATAACATTTAAATGAGGTTTCTATTTTTATTTGCTTGTTAAGGCCTAATTGATGTTAAGCGGTAACCTTTCCCTATAACAAATGCATTTCATCACAAATGACAAACTGCACTGTACCGTTCACCCAGAGACATACAGTTGTTAATTTATATCTCTGGTGTGTCTCACTCATGTGGCTGTAATTTCATCATTACATACTGGATCTCAGGGACTGCTTCTAGAATACACTGTTAGTTGCTTGGTCAGAGATTTTCTACTTGAGGATGGTAGCTGGTTAGCTAGGCGAGCATTCGCAAATGCCTTTCCACACTAAGATGAAGCTCTAACCGTCGCGGCGGTAGGGATTGAGCCATAGAGTTGTGGCACGTTACTACTGTAGCTAATACAGCTATTACCGCTCGGCTATCACAGCCTCAAATCTTATGTTACTTATACAGTGTGGACCTCATACAAAACTACCCTGACAGTAAAAGAGAAATCAGTGTGGCGACATTAAAATACACAACTGTTTTTTTTTTATATTGTATGATGTCTGTCTCTTATTTGTACGTGGCTCGTTCATCAAAAAATCTCTAGTGATTTAAGTACAAGCTGTAAAATATCCCTTGAAAAATAATCATTTTATAGTATTTTTATTGCATTATAAACTACATCATAGAATGAAATAAAGAATCTAGTAAAACGTAAAAGACTTTTTCAATCTCAAATCGTAAACAGAAAAAAGGTAAGCCTCCGCATTGTGAAAGCGTCATCGAACTGAAATATGGGTGCTGACCAAAACGTTTATCTGAATCTCTGAAGCCATAGCTTGCTAGCTCTTTTACTCTCAGGACGACCGCTGTGACACTGGAAAGCTCGCTTTGCTTTACGTAGCAGCTCACTATCACTGTCTTTTTTCACTCCTAGTGGTTGGACATTACTTCCTGAGAGCCATTTCGAGTCTCGGTGCTAGCAATATTTCTTCCATTTGCAACGTCATTTCTTTCTTTATTACGTGAAAATGTTTCAAACTAAGGTTTATGGAGTCCAAGGGACGATCTGTAAAATGTATTCGTGGCCTAGATATGTGAAAGTGTGTTCTCTATAATGAAACTGCAGTAATTGAAAGAAAATAACCACTAAAATTATTTATAGAATATACTAGCATCGATACTCAATAACTTGGTTTGCTTTTATCTATATCTATCTATACTTATAATAAAACTGTAACAGATCCAATTCTTTACATGGCAGATTTTTGAAAAGAAAATTTTGAGAGCACTCTTTAGCTGACACTGATGCCGAAACTGTTTATTTTTATTTTTGTTTGTCTATCTGTCTGTATCTCAAAGAATAGGAACTCCAAAAACGTGAATATATTACTAAAATATTATTATCCCAATGAAAAATGAATTTCCTCAGGCAGACAAGTGTGCTTTCATTACCTTAAAAGCGAATTTGCGGACAGAAACTAGTTTCTCATAAATACTCATATTTCACGTAATTTTCTGCAAAGTAGAATTTGTTTACACTGCCAAGTGTCTTACCTGGGAGTCTGTAACTTCATTAAAAGAAGATTAAAAGAAACTTTTTCAGCCTTACAAAGTGTTCTATATCTCGGCCGGCAGCGCTGTTATGAGACCGGGTCTTATAAAACCATAATAACAAGTTGCAATATTACTACGGAAGCTATATTTTTCTTTATGCAACCTAAGACTCCTGACAAGATAAAGCTTTATGGCGTTCGCGCGCTGTTAATCTAGTGTTCATTATTCAAAAGCTTAACTAGTGACGCCTTATACATTATTAAATACGCTTAATTGAGATATTGTTGTATTAATACTTACCTGTCATTACGTAACACTGTAAATAAATCAATGAAGGTATTTTTTAACAATTAACTGCGAAATCATGTAAAAACGCTTCAGTTCAGCAAAGTTTGTTCCTACGTTACAATATACAAAAATAAAGTGTAAAAAATCAAAATAAAGTGTATGATCAATATCTACAGGAAGTGTTAAGCAGGTTCTGCAGTACAGATCACTTTTATTAAAACAATGCGCTCTGGGCTAAGTTCCTAGTTTGTTGAAATATCTGTCATAAGTAACTAAATTACACGCGTGTTAACTGGCCTTCTTCCTGGCGCATGGAGGTAGCCCTGGTAGTATACGAAGAAGTAGAGAAGAAGCCCAGGGTACTGCTCTTAAAGTCACGGCTGCTCGAGTCTCGGGTCAAGAATCAGCCATGAAGATGAAACGCAGCATAGAAATAAGCACTAGCTAACAAGTGAGTAGACACTCCCTGACTTCCGAAGTTTAGTACTAATCCTTAACGATGGTTTCTACAGCGAGCTTTAAGAATCAGCACCAGCAGGAGAGTGGTCACCATCAGAGGTCAAAACCCCAAGGGCCCGGAATGTGACAGTAGAAACCAGCAGAAGAGGATTTACTCTGCAGTAGCTAAAGGCGCCCAAGAAATCCAAAGAGGGATTCCTTTGTGATATTAATGATATGAGTATATTTCTAGTAAGCCATCGACCGCCCTGCAAAATATCTATAAGGTTGCTATTTAGAATGGACAAGGATGCCTGCCTGCTTGCTGCCACCAGACTTTGGTCGAAGGAAGGCCACCAATAACTCTGGGGTTTATGAGAGCTGGCAGCGCAGTGTTTTATTATGCACCCGTCTTTTGAACATCAAAACTTCTGGAAAATTGACCCCTATCGTCTTACGGTTTCATGACTCAAGCGACATGAGTGAGAATGCTGCTTGGTTCAGTAGCATTAATTGAACAATACTTGAAAACGGCTACATGGTTACAATGATATTAATTATTTAATTGATTCTTATTAGCTCTTATCATTTTAATGATTACAGTTTGGATAGTTACGTCTACGTCGAATAGGTGCTTTGTGGTATACTTTCTTCATTTATTAGTAATTATGTTATAAAGTACGAAGATAGAAGGTTTCAAGGAAGAAGTGAACGTAAGGTATTACTGGGAATGAATACACTGAACTACATGGTGCAACACTCAACTGTTCAATTAGGAACTGGGAAAAATTATTTACGAGACGGAACTTCCACTCGCATTTTATCAAACCAAAGAATAAAAAACCAGAAACAGCAGCAATGCTACTATTCGGTGGCAATAGGAAATTACTCTTTCATTCCGAGCTGTCAACATATTACTATCAATATTGCGATCTCTAAAAAACACTTGCCATGCGTGGAGAATTAAGCAAAACAGAGGGATTTCCCCTTAATCTCCACATTAGCTCTCCCTAGCAGAGACGATCTTTCAAGGCCTAGTGTTCAGCAATAGATGCTGTGACTGATACAGTTGTTAACACGGATAACAAGGGATGTGGCATGGAAGCATGGCACGTGTCGGCAGCTTGCGGTCAAGCTGACCCTATGTACAAGCGGCGGCTACGCGCGTCGTCTTAGATGATTAACAGATTTTTTACCTTAATAATATATCCAATTGGTCAGTGGAAGTACATAAAATTAACATTACAATAGCTTGTATCCAATGCCGGTTTAAGTCATTGTATTTCAAAACACTCGAGAAATTGTTGCATGCTTTAGGTTTTCTCAGCATATTCTTGTATGTATGACCAAAATTCACGGTAATCATCTTCTGGTAAAAGCGGAAAATTTGTACAAATTCCGATCAACTGTGCTGCAGACTGTTTGCTGTCATTGGCTTTTGAAGCCTCGGCTGTGCGCCAAACAGCTGTATTTAAGTTAAAATAACACTTTAACACATTTACTTGTAGAAACGTTTTTTCATGGCGTTTATAATAGCTAGCTTGAAATCACAATAGATATTTACATTTTTTTAAAGTTCATACAAACAAAATAAGTTGTCCGGCAGAAAACAATAAATTACACCCACATCTTGGACCGTGTTGCTACTTCTATACATATCAATATGTACAGATACTATTCGGGTGTCAAAACAAAATTACTTAATAATAATATTTTATTATTTTCTGAGCCGTCTTCACACTCCAATATGTTATTGGCTAATATTTCGGGTACCATAACATTATTTAACGATATTTCTTCTGTTCGCTGCAGTCACAGGAAAACTCTCCTAACTCGGCGAATGGCTTCTTTTTTAAATTATAAATTTGTTATAAAATCGAGATCCAGCTCCAAAAATTATCTCCATAATCTTCATTTTTTCCGTGCTTCGGAGGGCACGTTAAGCCGTCGGTCCCGGTTGTTGTCTTAGGATGGCAGTCGTTATAGCATGGTGGTAGGGCATTTTGCAAATGCCCGCCTGGCTAACTACCACCCTCAAGTAGAAAATCTGTCGCCAAGCACCTAACGGTGTGTTCCGGCAGCTGTCCTTGAGAGCCAGTACTTCTAGGTTAGCCTGAACAACATCTTCGACCACATCGTCACTTACCATCAGGTGAGATAGTGGTCAAAAGATAACCTATCAGGCATAAAAAAAAATAGGCCAGCAATACATCCTTGAACCTCAAGGTTGGGTTTTCTTTTATTCAGATCTATACCGGTCGTCCGATTCGAAATTGGCCAGATTTTATTATTTGTTACCTTACCAATTTTCAATTTTAAGTAAGTTCAAGTTTGTTATATGCAAACGTTAAACTTATTGGATTAGACATATTTTCCTATACGGCAAACTAAAAGAACTCGATGAGTGTATTAGGTACCCCAATGTTTTATTTCTGTTTTTCTTTTGTTACTAGGTTATCCGCTATAATAACAATAATTCAATTAATATTTTAAATGGGCTAGCTATTATGGTTTAAAAGATTCTTTTTTGTAGCAGAACCCCTAATAAAAAGTATATTGTTATGATCCTTGGACTATATTCTACGAGCATACCAAATTCTTTCAAAATAGGTACAGTAGTAATTTTTTAATTTACATCTAATAGGCTTGTCTTTGACCTCCATCTCACCTTATGGTAAGTGATGATGTGTGGTCGTAGATGATGTTCAGGGTAAACAGAATTGCTGACTTTCAAGGATAGCTTGCGACAGATTTTCCACTTAGGGGTGGTAGCTAAATAAGCGGGCTATAGGCAAATGCCCTACCACTATACCATAACGCTTGATATCTTAAGACACCAACCAGGGCTGCAGCCTCTGAAGCACGGAAGCGCTCAGTAGTAAAACCACTAGCGATCACCTATGTCATGACCATTTTGAATACAGAAAAAATATATATTATGAGCTTCCGATTTGGCAACAAATCCGTAATTCAGGTTTTTTCCTAACTGCTTAATAAGTTCCAGAGTGTAGCTGTTTTAAATTATTTTTGGAACTTTTTCTCAACGGCAATGATTTTGTACATCTGACTTCGATAAAATGTGACCAATTATATCGTTCCCAACACTGTATTGAAAATTTTAAAATCTGTTCGCATCGTTGTGAAAATTATTATTCCTATATTTCGCGCATTTCGGATAAACAAAAGCCACACTCCACGTGCAGCGCTCATTGAGATTGAACTTTATTTAGTTGTCACATGTTTTGTTTTACTTTCGGTGACAATCTCCTAATTGAACTGATTCGTCCCTATTCAATATGCCTCTAGATATACGGTGATTCCGACTTTTACGAGTATATGTGCCCAACCCCACGCTCTTGTCAGCGTACACCTTCGAGCAGGAGTAACTGTACACCGCACTGACCACAGTGCCGAGCGCACAGCTCACTCCATAACCCCCACGGTTGACAAGCGTCTCGGAGACTACACTTAATAGCGTCATTTTCTTAGAAGGCATTTTACGGTATTTTCTTTAGTCACCGCTTACGACTCTCATAGAAAGAATTAGAGGGGTGACAATATTGCCAAGCACACCATGAGAACTACCCTTATTACAACAGATTAAAGCTTGTGTGGCAAACGTAACTGTTTAGACACTTGTACCTATCCCTTTGACGATATTGTTATTTATGCTTACAGATAGATAGACAAGAGGAATAGGATAGGTTTTTTTTACGGAATGGGTTGGGGACGTGTCAATTTATCGTTGATCTGATATAAAAACTAAATTGATATCTCTGCAACTTAATTCTTCAACTCCAACAATTTAACAAATGCACCTACACATTACAGTAACTTGACGGAATATCAAGCAGATTATGCGTATGTATGCGTCATTATTCTAAGCGTGACATATATTTAAAGCAAGACCAAATTGTGCAGTTACAATAAATCCCCGTGAAGCTTTCACAGTGATTGCGTTCAAGAACACATTCCTGTACGTGATATAGCAGGTTACCTTTATTCAGCATAGAATAGCAGCGTGCATTTTACACGATTTTAGCATTTCACAAATTAAATACTTTTAACAAGAAATTTTGGTGTTATTGAAGTGTTGACTATATTGGGCTCAAACTAAATAAATATATTGCTGCCTCTATACGAATTTCTTGCCAACTGTTTGGAGCCTTGGTTACGCTCTTTACTGTATCAGCCGGATCTTCCACTGAAGTCTCACCTATTTAAGAGGGGGGGAAGGGTCTAGAATCCTCACGTTTAGCTGGCGGCTCGGAGATCGCAGTTTAAGCTATCAGTTTCTCAGAAGGCACTGCTGCCCACCTGTAGTTGTCTCTTACGACACCCATAGGTAGAAATGGGCAGGGTGGGACACGCTACGCTATTTATAGGGTTTGTATAAAAGGCACGCAAGTCGTGTCGCAGTGCCTTCGAAATTTGTCAATTGAGCTTGCCTTAGTTTAATATATCAGCTGAAAGATTGCAATCCCATCTTATTCCGGTCATCAATCAACTTGATGGTTTCATCTGAGAGTTTTTTTAGTTTATTTAGGCGGGAGGTCTTAAAGAACTGAGACCCCACTGCTTGGGCAGCTTTCTACAATCCGTTGTTTAACTCATCTACTGTTTTGCTTTCGGCTAGGCACTGGAAGCGGTTATGTTGTTCGAGTTGAAAGCTGTCGGGGTCTTGGATTTAGGCGACACTGCGACGGAGCGTGTAGAGTATAACAGACGCAGCTACTCAAATCATTGATATTCAATGTGCCTTTAAGGCTACTGGTTTTCACCTGCTGGATCACAGAGACATCATCGATTATTGGCTTCTTGTTCGATATAATTTTTTATTGAACCATCTGGGCTTATTTACGTCCACTTACTGCATGGTCGCTTCTCGAGAAAGAATTGATCGCAGAGTCCCTCCTTTTCAATGCAGTCGGCCAGCCACTGGCCCCTATGATTCCGCTGCCCATATCCAAACTCTCAACTCATCGCTACTTCGTGTGCCCCACTTAGTGATGTCCCACAAAACCAAGGTGAAGTATGTTTCGGATGAAAGTAGTAATAGGCTTCAGTTATCTCGAGATATAGAGTGTCGAGGTCGGTGCGTAAACCTGTATTATATTCAGCGAATACCGTTTGGTAATTCTGAGTATACAGTACGCCGCTCGACACACTTTCGACTTTTACAACATTGTTAACAAGGGACTTCTTGAAGAGAAACCCAACACCACTCTGAGATTTTTGGTGCCCTTTCCGGTAGAGTAACAAATTACTGGATTCAAGGATAACGGTGTCCTGTCCCTGTCTTGCCTCTTGTTGGTAGCCGGGCATCTTCCGGGGATTCTTCGCAACCCTTGCTCCACCATTACCTGTCCTGCTACCGGAGCCAGGATTAATAAAACTGCCGGGGAATGGGCCGACTTATATTTGTGCTAATATTTTTGTGAGGGTTTGCCATAGTCCCCACACTTGCCGCCTGCTAAGAGCCAAGCTGGCCTATCTTGGGGATCATAGTTATAGGTGTAAATTTCTCAGAATTTGCTGCTGCCCAGATAATATTTTTCCCTTAGTCGCCTGACCTAATTCTGCTGCATATGCAATTCATAAGTTAAGACAGTTAACAGACGTAACTACTGCTCGGCTAGTTTAGTTCGCGTACTTCCACATCATGTCGTATGGTGTATTGTTGTGGGGAGCTGCTGCTAAGATTGAGACAATCTTTATCTTAAAAAAGCGTGCAATTCGAGCAATATGTGAAATGGATCCTAGGGAATCTGTGAGGGATCTTTCTCACAGCTCACAGAAGAAAAATTCAAGTTACACGAGAAAAACATTTTGATTAATAAATCCTACTACACAGTTTCTGATTAGATAAACGACAAAAATGCTTGGACAATTTCGCCTCTGCCAAGCTATAGCCTCGTTGTCACCTACGTAATTTAAACAAATATTGTAGTACAAAATATACTTCCCTTACCGATATCAAATAGTTTCACAAAATATCTTATTCATGGAATAAGTACTGTGCTTTAAAAAAATTACAAGTATACGAGAGGAAAAATTTAAGTCATGACCGGGATTCGAACCCGCGTCCATCCACTCCTTTGTACTTAATCGTGTCCCCTTTGTACTAAACCGCGTCCATCCACACCGGGGTATGCTTTAACCAATTTAGCTAACATGACAATGACTTTATAACTCAAATTTTTCCCATCGTTCTTTAACTGTCGTAGTGGGATGGAGCGACATCTATAGCACAACTTACGTTATACTGCAAACAAGACTCATATTGCAATTGTTTTTATACTTGCAAATGATGACGCAATCTTATAATAATTTTAATATTGTTATGTTTGCAATAACGCCTGCTATGCCGATTACATTACAAATATACGAGAGGATAAATGCAAGTTATGTGCAGGATTCAAACCCGCATCCATCCACCTCTTTAGCCGGGGTATGCTCTAACCAATTGAGTTAACATGATAATGACGTCATAACTAATATTTTTCCTATCGTTCTTTAACCATCGTATTGGGATGGAGCGACATCTATGGTACAACTTACGTTGTATTTATTGACACGATTACATGCCACCGAATATTATCGAAGTCTTAGTAAAAAAAAAAAAAAAAAAATTTATCCTAGAACTCATTTTCAAGGCCACTGGCGTTTTTTTTTGTAGAACATAACTGTTACTACGCACCTACTTTTCCCATACACATCACATTATCTACATCAAATTTGGTATATATTTTACTCTTAGATTCTTAATAATTTACCGATTTAGAGAGTAGTTCCCGAGAGAACGCGATTTAGTATAATATTATTCTGGTTTACCATAAGATCTGTATATCTGTATATCATACCTACGTATGTATCGCCCTATTTTCACTATGAAATAAAATATATGTAATAATAATGTTAAGCAACGATATGGGGAGTATTGATAGCGCACATTTGCCATCGCATCAGCTCTCCCCCTTATATTGCACATATAGGTAGCAAAATGCAGAACCGATGCCTATGCTCCAATTGTTCTTTTGCAAATCATATTGAAACATATCTGGCCATAAAGCTTTATTGTTGGCTTGGCGTGGTTTTGTATCAAATGTTGCATCGAATGTGAATGAAAATGTGAATCCCACGGTGCAATGTATACTACATTTTGTAAGGATTTTGCACAAACATCTAATTTAACTACAAGAATGAAATTGAGTAGTGTTAAACTGACGTTTCTAACACTTTTCAGTGATCACGATCACTGTATGTTAATAAAATTGTTCATATCAACATGTTAATAAAACGCAATATCGAAGGATGTGGGTTCGATTTTCCGCCTTGGGCATAAAATTTTGTACTCCAATAATTTGTTAAAGGTTAATAAAACTATAGCCGTTATCCTTAAAAATAAAATTAATGATATTATACATTATTTTAACTCTTTACACATTATCGGGAATACTGACAACTCATATCATTGTGTGTATACGAATTTCTCATATCTAAACCAATAGTGCATTCATCACCATCCATATCTTCTCTTTGGAATATTCCGTGATGATATGCTTTTTATATTTGCCGTTCCCTAACCAAGAAATCATATATTATTATTCTTAATTGAAACAACAGATGTTTTTTTTAAAATAATTGCTTTAATTTACTCCAAAACCTTGTTTAAAACATTTCTTGAAGCGGGTGACTTTGTTAATACATGGACTTCATCTAATAGCACTTCCGAATACATTGCCTGGATTCATCCCAGCCACTGACTGCTGTCACTAATAATATACGAAACTACATGAAATTTTAACCGAGTCTTTCAAATTCGAGAATAATCTTACCAGAAATATAATCTTCACTGCAAGACTTTGCGCTGTTTTTGAACGAGAGATGCACGGAGGATACATCGCTGACGACATCAGTATTTGTATGGAATATTACATACTCTTTACTGATTCCACCAGAGGAGGTGTTCAGGCGTGAATGTACTGATGTTGTTGCTGGTAAACAGATGGCATCTTGGTCGTGTTGGCCAGGAAATCCTACCGCACCCCATTGATAGCTGCAGCTACTAGCAGTGGCCCATAATTGTCGAGCAAACTTTTACCAGCCTTCTCTGCCTTTGCTGAGATATACTGATGGGTCCCTTGCTCATCAGATTCAAGAAAAAGCTGACATGTTCGCTAATTTATCGAATGCATGTTCATTAATTTGAAGCGCTCGTAGCGAAGTTTACTTAGCTGTTCTCAACCGATCAGAAAAGTTAAGCAACGTCGCCTGCGGTCATGAGTTGGATGGGTGACCGCTGGTGACATTACTACTGGGCGTTTCCGTGCTTCGGAGGGCACGTTAAGACGTCGGTCCCGGTTGTCGTCTTAGGATGGCAGTCGTTATAGCATAGTGGTAAGGCATTTTGCGAATGCCCGCATGTCTAGCTACCACCCTCAAGTAGAAAATCTGTCGCCAAGCACCTAACGGTGTGTTCCGGCAGCTGTCCTTATGAGCCAGTACTTCTAGGTTATCCTGAACAACATCTTCGACCACATCATCACTTACCATCAGGTGAGATAGTGGTCATAAGCTAACCTATCAGGCATAAGAAAAAAATTGCTACAAACTCCTAACTCGACGACAACGGCGCACAACCACCAACAATACCTGGATGCTGTACCACTATTACTTGATATCCACATAAGGCAACGTGACGTGGGCGGAGAGCTGTTGTCACACTATTTTACTATCAAAGACCGGCATTATAGCATTCGGCCAAAATGGTCAACGGGCTGATCTTCTGGCGTACGTCGTGCACTTTTGGGGTAAAGTTATGGACAGGCACAGTGAAACATTAGTTCTCAGCCCTAACACTTCTAAGCTCCCGGCATACGGTCTGCTCTCTTGCCTCTGTTGCCTTACGGCTTCAAGTACATGTACGTAAAATTTTACAAAACAAAGACTGATCTGTATACTAAAGTTATTATCTTTTTAACTACTTATTACATGACTAATAACAAAAATTTTAAAAACATTTTAAGAAAACCTTTAATTAATATTTTATAAAAATACTTATAAAATTGGATAATATATCTAGTGACAATTCCGCCTAATTTTCCTGTTAAGTTCCCTAATTGACGTCACAGACGCCACGCAGTCCAACCGAAAAAATTCTAGATTTTTTCTAAATGTATTTCTAAAATGTAAATAAAATACTACATACTATATACAACACTACAGCTATTGCTATATACGATATACTACAAACTATATACAACACTAGAATAAAAGCATTTGGACTCATAGGCAGTCCAAATGCTCTAGCCCACTATCAGTTGGCAGCGTGTCCAGCATGCTGGCAGCATTGCCCCGTTGAATTGCAATGCTTATTCTTTGAGCCAAATAGGTGCCAGCATTTTGATCACGCGTCGCATCGACCAAGCCTTCTGATAAATTTTGGAAAATACGATGAGCTCGTATTTTAAATATAAATTGAATGTTGTCTTAAAATATTTAAAAAATATTTGTTATTATTAAATATAGACGACTGCAAAGTAACACCTGAATCTGTTCATTACTTTTTGTATTATCTGATGCAGCCTTACTTGGATCGAGTACTCACTATCAAATAATTAAGCACTAAGCGCCGATTGCGAGTGAAACATGTATATGTATGTGGAATGCAGCAGGAAACACTCCATGTCATGAATCTAGGCTTAAACACTATCCACTGATAGCTAATGTCCGCTAATAGTAGCTGTATTTTAGGAAAAAGTTTGTCAGTTTAGAACATTAAATATTCTACAATGACCTTCTGATGCAGTGATATTATGTAGAGTATGCACTAAAGAGACAAAGCAGTGTCTTTAGTGACGTTTTGGATTCAGACTAGAATCCTGATTAGAGAAGGTAAGGAATTTAAAGCCACCAAATACGAAAACTACCACTAGGTGTGGCTTAACTTGTGTAGTATAATGAGTAACCTTACAAGCACAGCACATATAAATAGCGAATATTAAGAAACTGTTCTAGCTTTATAAATTTAGTAGATAAGAAAATATTCTACGTTTTGTAATATCATAACAACGCTTTTCGATTTTTAAGCTTATTTTAACATTTGAATACTGAATGATGAGGGTAGAAAATCAAACCAATGGAAATAACATTTCAAATTTAAATAAGTAAAGAGAACCACAGTCCTTTTGCTAAAAAAACATTTAAAGACCACGAACAAATGTTTCTTCTTTGGGAGTTTGAATAAATTTTCAAGCATCCCTTCAAACGATGTCGAGAGACTCTCACATTTCGTAATGGAACTTACGAAATGTGAAAACGGCTGGTACCCAATGTCAACAAACATGCCCTTTGCCGGGAATGGACGTAATAATAAGATAGTTTTTTATAAACTGTTGTGCTAAACTAATTGATAAACTTTAGAACAAACTGAAGCTAAAATGCAAACATATACGTATAAAATGCGTTACTAAAGTCATATAAATTATAAATATTGCAAAATTAATATAATTATTGCAAAATTAATATAAGTTGAAACCGACAAGGTACATTCCAATAAAAGAACTAGACGCTGCTTACGCTATGTAGCCATTGCATCTCCACTAAACGTTAGGGAAATGTTTGCGAGGTAAGCTCATTGTGTGCTGAAGGCAGTCTATCTGAGAAACACTACTGTGCCGAGATGAATTAGTAAATGGCTAATGGCCAACTGAGACGTGGTCATTAACTGTGGCCCTTATGGACAAGCTCAGAGTCAACGAGCTAAGGAGAGAACTATACTCGGAATTTCTTGGCGCGACAAAATCCGGCACGTGGATAATCGCCAAAATCACCGACATAGCTCTCAAGTTTAAGTGGCAATAGGCTGGCCACATTGCTCGACTAACTGATAACCGATGGGGAAGAAAGGTTCTCGAGTGGGTACCACACCGGAAGACGTAAAGTTGGTAGGCCCCCCACTAGGTGGACTGACGACATCGTGAAAGTCGCGGATACCCAATGGTTAAAAACGGCTAATACCCGTTTTTGTGGCGCTCTATGGGGGAAGCCTTTGTTTTACGGTGGACGTCTTCCAGCTGATGAAGATGATAAATGGTCAGCACTCCTTCATGCTAGCCGGCCATATGAGACACAATAGCGTAACCACTAATTATCTCTAATCCAAAAATATTACAAATTACAGTGATAGGCCAACTGCCAGATATCACTAAATCTGCCAACGTCATTAATTCGATGCGGTTATCCGGATTGCCTAATAGATCCCGGAGACAGCGTCGTGGAGGTTGAAAGTAGAATTCAGAAGAGACAGTTAAATAATTAAAAAAGACTAGGCAACTACAGGTTTCATGATAAGGGGTTGCTTTGAAGTATTGAGCGTAGGATGTGTTCCGTTATGAAGTAAAATATGGGAAATTATATTGAATAACTTGAAACGTTTTAAGAGGCATTTTACATTTTAATGCGGTATACAAAGATTTTAAGCGCTTAATTTACTATCATAGGAAATATCTACAAGTTGTTTAATAATTGATAAAAATAGAATAATCTGTTTTCTTTTCAGTTAATGTACCAGATTTACAAACATAACATTAATTATTTTGTAGTGACCAATCTCCCGCACCTTGTTTTACGAATTAAAGAACACATAGCCAACTTCAGAGTTCTATCTCTTGTATAAAGATTCATCAAATTAACTAAAAAAAAAAACTGTGCATCAGACATATAATCCTGTTGACACATAGTGTACTAGAATATCGATAATTAATCGTCATTGTAGAAAAAAAAAAAAGATCTTGCGCCAATTTCCACGAATTATATCAGCAGTTTACCACGATATATTGCGTTTAATAAAGTGTAATTCCAAACAGATATTATATGAAAAGAAAGTTAATTCTTTAATTAATCTGATCTTTAATAAATTGTGCTATCAACTCTGTTTTGTTAGACAAGAAAAAATATTTAACATAACTCGAAATGCTCATAAATTGAAATGTACAAGCGCGAGGCGATCAGTACCGCGCGAGCGCTCATCGAGGTAGGACCTGCGTTCGTTTTGCCTTGCTCTGACGTCTCGTACGCGGAACGCTTAGACGCAAGTTTATAGTGCGACCACAGAGTTTTGATCATGTCTTTATTTTTTTAAGTAACAAACTATACCCTATTTTTGTTGTCCATAATATATTTATTGTTGTCTTGTTAAGTAACTACATCTTTAGTTTCTGTTCATCCAAATAAAATCTGGCTAATGGAAAAACGCCCATTGTGTTAAAAAAAAGGAAACGTCACAATTATGCAGCCTTATACAGCGTTATTGGAAAAATGCTAACAACCGGGTTGACTTCTTCTTTTTGGTCTGCTAGTTTTTATATTATTCTAGTTTAAATTAGTAACTCACTATAACATTTGTTGTAGAAGGATAAGATGACAGGCGAATAATTGATTTCCAATATTTTTGGATTCAGTTAATGTCTATAAGTGAACACAGCGATAACTTCAGCAGTAAATTAAACTACCTTCCTAATTTGTACAAGACGGCCTCCCGGCTTTTCCATCATTTGTACAAACCGGGATACCAGTTAGTGGTCGATAGTCGTATTTACAAATATACCATAAAATCTGCGTAAGTGTTTTCTGCGTAAGTTTAAGTTTTGAAGCAGTGATGGCTCAGTGGCATTGGCTATGGACTGCCGCGCAGCAGGTCCATGGTTCGAATCCCGCCCAGAGCTTGAGCTTCACCGCATGATGGAAGGGCATTTTGCGAATGCCCGCCTGGCTAGCGACCACCCTCTAGTAGAAAATCTGTCGCCAAGCACCTAACGGTGAGTTCCGGCAGCAGTCCTTGAGAGCCAGTGAAATAACAGGCAAAAATGAGACTTAACAGGTATGTCTCAAGGTGATGGGCGCAGTGCAGTTCGTCACTTGTGATGAAATGCATCTGTTATAGGCAGAGGATACCGCTTAACATCAGGTGGGCCTCGCGCTTGTTCCATCACAATGACATAAAAAAAAAAATAAAAAAAAAAGTCCGACTTTCATAATCCAAATCGTTTTCAAAAGGATGCATCCTTGCCCATACAAGAAAGAATCCATACTTTTCTGAGATAACGGAAGTATTTTGAATATTTTGATGAAATCTGAAACCAGCACAAATTACATTTTGGCCCCAAAATATTACGTGATTTCATATTAATCTCGTAACTACGTCAACAGTTATAAACCTAGAAAAACGCAACTTTACATATGTATAAGTCATTTTTCGCTCGATACATTTTGCAACGCAAACACTTACCGATGCAAATTTGCGTATTAAATAATCTCGTAACTAATTTTAAACTTCTAAACCAAAAAATCAGAAATAATACAAGTGTATAAATTATATGTAAATAATAATATCAAAGAAGGACCAAAGCCGTAGGTGGTATAGTTTTTCAGAAAAAAATATTGCTCTCCAATACAGTTTTCCCGCCAAAGTTCTTAAAACAATTGGGCTGTTTTAATCTTGTTACTTTAAAATATATGGCGTAAAAATCTGTAACAATTCATGGCTAAAGAACAATAGTAAATTATCATATTAAAAGAAGAATCGAAGTTCTAGGTGAGTCTAGTTACGAAAAAATAAAAATAGCATTTAAATTACTATTTCCCACCATTTTTGTCGTGTGTTCAAACCCCATTTCCAGTATTTTTTTCTATAAAAAGGTGTATTATCATTTATTTTCCATAGGGGAAATAGTGAGCATAAGAGTATATAGTGAGGATTGCATTGGTACCAAGAAGTATATATGTTGATTATAGATTGCATCAAAGATATTCGATTTAAAAACAAAAAAACCTCAAAATGTGTAAATATATATTTACATTTCGCTGTTTGGTCTACTCAAACTAAATGGATGAAAATGTTAGTTTTTAAAGGTATAGGTGATATATTGTGGTATGGCAATATGAGGGTGACATGTTTAAGTAATGGAAAACCAAAAACGTCATGGGACGTTTGTGGTTGGTACTGAGTTGTTTTCCGGATGCACAGAAAATTAAACCTCAATCCTATGCATGGTCATTATGGCAGACAGTGTTAACGACTGGATATAGATACTGTGTAGAGTGTGAACGAGGAAAATAGCAATTTTTGGAAAATTTAAAAGAAAGAGCTTTTAGTCCGCAGCTTTTAATCAATGCCGTTACGTCAAATATTTATATAATTTAAAGCCGTATAATTATTTAATTATTTAAGTTTATTGTTACAATAAATGATTCAAACATATCTATTTTTTATTAATCAAGGATGAAATGTAAATATACGATTCACGATGTAGATTGACTATTTAATGTACATGCCTACTTCTTTTTTATAACATTAGCAAGTAATCGACAAGAAATTGATTATTTACTCATGCCAATCACACAATTTTTTAATTCGCAACTTACATTTCTTTATCAATGAGTGCTAGTATCAAAATATGTTACTCACAGTCACGCTATTCCGTCGTCACTTCTTTCGCTTGTGTATGCGATGCGCTGGCATTTACCTAAACTTCAGTAGCGTAATTTTGTGAAATGGCTCTTAAATCGTGAATATTTTACACAATTTTTTTTCCGACGTTTCAAACACTTTACAGTGATCGTGGTCACGGGGTAACTCACTTAACCATCACTGCACGATCACTGCAAAGTGTTTGAAACGGGACAAAAATAATGATAAATATACGCGTATTAAACCGTTTAAAGTTGTTTAATTACAATATGTAATAATCGCGAAAACCTAAGACAAAATTTTGGGAGATTGTATTTCTGGACATTTCAACTGAAATAGTTTGGAATTGTACAGGATCATCGAAAGTTGAGATTATGATTACATACATTCAAGAAGAGCTAATTTGAAGGAAATGTTTGTTGCCTAGTAGAGTTCTTTGGTCCACGTCGATTTTTTGCGCTAACTCAATGACTAAAAGTAAGTTTTTTGCTCTAGGCCACCAACAATCTAGGGTTTGGAAGGTACGGCCTTTTGTTTAAGAGATAATGGCGGGTCTGGTGTGTCAGGAGATAGGTATATTTCAAAATTATTTGACATTAGTATATATTAGGTTGGGGTAAAAGTCTTTTCGCATTATAGTATGTATGAACTTGTAATAAAATCTCTTTGGCTATACTATTTGTGTCTGGCTGGTTTTGGTATCATTGAAAGTTTAAATTTTAAAAAACATTCCAAATTCAAATTAGGAAAATGTGTGATTTTCATTTGTTTTTCTGTCAAGATGAGTGAATCTAATAAAGAAATTCGATTCATTTTAAAATTTTACTACAAAACAGGTAAAAATGCAACGAAAGCCGTGAAAAAAATTTGCGATGTTTATGGACCAAGTGCAGTGTCTGTGAGAGTAGTACCACACATTTGGTTTAAGCGTTTTCAATCCGGAAATTTTGATGTCAAAGATGCATGTCGCTCTGGTCACCCTATTACTGATAAAATGGATGCCGTTTATGAAAAAGTGGAGCAAGATCGACATATCAGTAGTTACGACGTAGCTGAAGATCTGGGAATTGATCACAAATCAGTTTTGGCGCATTTGAAAAAAAACTAGGTACAAAAAAAGCTCGATATTTGGGTACCTCACGAGCTCACTGAAAGAAATCTAATGAACCGTGTACGCATTTGTGATTCTTTTTTACGTCGTAATGAAACCGAACCATTTTTGAAGAAGCTGATAACTGGTGATGAAAAGTGGATCACGTACGAAAAAGGTCGTGGTCAAAGGCCGGTCAGGCTTCACAGACTGTGGCGAAACCCGGGTTAACTCACAACAAGGTGATGCTGTGTGTGTGGTGGGATTGGAAGGGCATTATTCATTATGAGCTGTTACCGCCAGGCAGAACCATTCTGAACTCTACTGCGAACAACTGATAAGATTATAGCATGAAGTTGAGAGAAAGTGGCCGGAATTAATCAACAGAAGGGGTGTGGTTTTTCATCATGATAATGCTAGACCTCACACATCTTTAGCCACTCAACAAAAATAAAGAGTGTTTGGCTGGGAGGTGTTAATGCATCCGCTGTATAGTCCTGACCTTGAACCTTCAGATTTCCACCTGTTTCGATCTCTTCAGAATTCTTTAGGCAAAGTCAGGTTAACATCACGAGAGGACTGCTAAAACCACTTGTCGCGGTATTTTGATCAGAAGTCCCAAAATTTCTATAGCAATGGAATAATGTCCCTACCTACAAGATGGCAAAAAGTTATCAAACAAAATGGTATCTACATACTTTAGTTCAATGTTAATAAATTATATTAAAAATGTTTTGAATATTCTTAAAAAATGCGAAGACACTTTTTCCCCAACCTATTATAATGCTATAAATATAAAGCTGTCAGTCATAAATAATTAAAATACATAAAAATAATGCAACAGGGATGGATATTCCGCTGATTCCCAGAAATATTGGATAAAATCAGATTCTTTACAGTTATAAAAACACGCAAGCGCCATTGCTCAGCCAAAAAAAAGCTGGATTTTCGATTACGAAAGAATTTATTGTGTATCGGTGTTGATTCTTCTTCTGAAATCGGTTGCCATTATAGTAAATATAAATCCAATAATAGTTTCGTTTACAACAAATATAAAAAAAGTAATTATAAGTTATAATTATATTTTTCGTAGCTAATAGGCTAGCATTTGACCTCTATCTCACGTGATGGTAAAGTTCTCATGTGGTCGAATATGTTATTCAGGTTAACCTACAATTACTGGTTCTCAAGGACAGCTGCCGGAAGACACAGTTAAGAGCTTGGTTTTCTACTTATGGGTGGTAACTAGCCAGGCGGGCATTCACTAATTGCCCTGACACCATGCTATAACGACTGCCATCTTTAGACAACAACCGGAACCGACGGTGCGTATATAAGTCAAGTCCTGAAATCATAGTATTGGCCACTTTCGATAATAGTTTTGGGAAAAGGATAATGATTCTTCTTCTGAAATCGGTTGCCATTATGGTAAATATAATTCTAATAAAAGCTTCGCTTACAACAAATATAAAAAAGTAATTATAAGTCATAATTATGTTTTTTTATATAAATATTTTAGTGAACACCCGCTTTAGTAACCGAAATCATTGCGAGTGTTAAGCGTTTGAAAGTAGCACTTCTTTCCATCAATACAATTGTAGCACCAAGTTTCGGCTTGAAACAGTAAGGTTCTGCTGGACGAGTGGAATAGGCATTTGGCGGGAAATCAGAGGATGCAGGTTCGATTCCCATCCGGAAGAAAAATATTTTGTGCTCCAATATTTTCCAAATGGGATATAAAATAGCTCTTATCAGCTCTTATCTTTTTACCCAGGTACTCCACCGCTGCTAAAAATATTGGAAACCAAGTGAATAATATAAAATATGCAGGTTAACAAATGTATGTAGTATAAAAACTGTAGTCATAATCTTCCCATTATTATTCGGTTATAACATAATAGATTGATAATTCTTAAAGTTGAAAGTGAAGTATAGCTTGGTTTTCTGGACGGCTGCCAGTGGTATACCTGCTACTAGGTGACTTGATAAAGAAATAAGTAACAAGTAAGAAATCCAGGAAATTCACCTAACTTCGAATGTTAAAATGTAACTTTTAACAAGGATTACTTAATGGTAGACAATTTCAAACTGAATTCATAAATGTTCTTACCCAACAGAGAAATGAACGTGGGCATATTTTTATAACAAGAAGACTCGCTTATTTGGCGAATTGTTTCGTTTATTTATCTTATTTACATTCACCATATATTATTAAACAAGATCCTGTTTGAAGAGGATCAACAAATCCATTGCTACTGTTTACATTTAATCCGAAATTTGCATTGGTATAACATTTAGCAAAGGCCATATAAAAAAAATAGACTTTAAAACAACCCTCTTTGTCTATGTCCAGGGTAGTCGTTGTGGAGCAGGTGTATCTCAGGCTACGGGACCATGAAACGAACTATAGTCACAGTGCATTGCAGTAGTATAGTAAGACAGGAACTCAACTCAACAACAATACAATTCTTTGTCGAATATAGGTATCCATTGTAGATTATTTCAAAGCTGAGAGGTAACGACATATATTTCTACAAATCATAACAAAACGGAGGTGTTGTTCCTGAATAGATAATAAAGAGCATACTTAGGCATTATTAATTACTTCAGGATAGTTATAAAAACGGTACGAATAAATATGTACAATACTCATGGTAAGAATTACTACCAAGAGTATCTGGACTGGGATTATGTGGTAGATATAGTAATCATCAAGAAAAATGGTTAGATCCTACATATGTTAGCCGTTATATACGATAACATAGGATCTAATTGGGTTGGGACTTGATTGGGACGGTGCCCAACATAATACTTTATACCGGCTGGTGTACGAACTCTTCGAGCTGTATTACTGCTATGTCCACTCGATAAAGTTCGTTACGATAACTTTGGATGTTACATAAATTAACTAAAAACTTACAATAATGCATCGCTAGAATAATTGTGATATATCGTTTTTGCATTTTAACTACATTCTTCTTATTATTGTAACTGATACTTGCTGCATAATAGCAAATTATTTATCGTTTTAGGTTTATTAAACAAGCTCGAAAAATGTACTCAAGTTATTTATATGAAAACTTTAAGGCTAGTGTGCATATAGCGCTTTTCATACAAGAGTAGTTTTGTTGTATTTTAAATAAGTACCTATTAAGGAAATGTTGCATAAATGTCCTAATCTCTATGCTTCTGGTTTTCCAGTTTTTCTGTTTAAGATTTATGATATCTATAAATATAAAAATAGGTATACCTGTGTGCTGTAATTGTAATTTTTTAAATAGGTATATATACCTATACAAAACGATTTTCCGAATATGAAGCTTTGAAATATGGAACATGTTGTTTCTACATATATATAGGTGCTAACATGACAAAGAAGGTTAATTTGTAAACAGTAGTTTTTATATGATTAAATTATTCTTCTTCTCAGTCGGGCACTTTTGACAGAGTGTTCGTGGTTGATAAGTGGTACATGGTGGATCTTCAACGTCTTCTTGTATCTGGAAATGCTTCTCCATTTTTGCCGGTTGGTAGCGTTGCGCGTGCACTTTGATATGGATGACTATGTTGCCGTTTTGATCAAATCAGTCCTGCGAGTGCGACATCTGCCTCTAACTCTTTTTCCTGTTACCTGGCCCTGGACCACTAATCGTTCCATAGGGTGTTCATTTCGGAGATGTGTCCTAAAAACTTATTGAATTATTCTAAATAGGAACAATTGCTAAATGACATTGTCTATGCCAATCGTTGTATTTAGTAAATCTAACATTCGATATCAGCAAACATTTACAAAAGACCCCTTTTCATACGTAAGTATGCAAATGTTACTAAAATGTTTATACTACAGCGGCTCTGGGAAGCAGCTCCGCCCGTTGTAACTTGTGGATTTTCCCTTACAAACTGATTACCCTATACCATTCAGGCCGGTAATATCCTTTACTAGTTTCTGAATGTATTTAGTAACTATATAAATAATCACCTAATGAAAAGGACTTATATACTGGCAACCTCTGCTGTAAGTACGACTTTCAGTTCAGTAGTCTTTTTACAAGAGTCTAACAGAACATAATCTTTTGGCAAGGGTTAATGTATATTGACGTTGCAGGTAAGTTGTTTGGTTTTCTGTCAACACATTCAAGGGCTTCTTATTTTATTCTATGAACATTTTCATTTATTTATGCTCATAGCTGATAGCCTGGCATTTAACCATTGTCTCACGTGATGTTAATTGATGATGTGGGCGAAGAGGTATATAATTACTGTTATAACCTGTAATTACTGGCTGTCAAGTTAGGTGCTTGGCAACAAATGTTCTAAATGAGCTGGGAGCCAGTCAACAGTCGCAAATGCCCACCACCGTGCAATTTAATAATCGTCCTACTCCACTAGTATACCCTTAGGCAAATGAGATGGAGATATTGACATATTTTCCATGTGCATATGTATGACAAACCTAGCTACGAATTTCCTATTCTTCTCGATTTTGTTTCAATCTAGAGACCCATATCTCATATTTATATTAATCATGCAGAGTGTGAGATAGGTACACCAAGTAAGTAAGCCGCTTACCATGCAATGGTAGGCTCTTGATAACAGAACCTAGCAGAAAATGGAATGGCGGATTCCAGTGTTTACTAATGCCGGTGTGTAATACGTTCACATGCATACAATGCCGAAGATTGGGATTGAATTGAACAAGGATTTGATACACATATATATATATAGATTCTATTGAAATAACTATTTAGTAGGGACTAAATTTTATGTAGGCAATCTTACTTGCTAGAAGCCTCTGACCCACATTACGATATACCGCAATAAAGGGAACCGTAACTGTCTCTATCATTCCAAGTACGGGCATATACAGTATAAGAGTGTCAAAATCCGGCAGCTCTATTAGTACCATTCGGTAGACAACTTCCAAACTTTAGCTACACGTGAAGACGTAGGTACCTAGGAAAAATGAGGCAACATAATGAAGGGTAGGATAAAATTAAGTATACTCGTGGAGGGAAACGCTACGATGCAACCTTTCTTCTGCTAATGTTGAATACTCTGATTACTAATAAATAAAAGTTTCATTAGCCACACTAACTAATATGTTACGGCTTTCTCCCGTTTGGGTACATCAACCTATCTGAATAGCTCAGCATTGACTCTGTCTAACGCAACAACTGAAAACCTTTCAGATAGTTTTCGCAAGGGCTAGGATGCATATAGACTTTCATCAGCCATGCTTATTACTAAGATTATGCTCTCTTGTCAGCTATTAGCTGAATACTCATTAGTTTCTTTGTCTCTAGCAGATTTACGAGCATTTTCATTGATAATATATTATAAATATAAAGAAATATTATCAGATACCTCATCGGGCAGTTAAATATCAATAAATAAAAGATGATTTCTTTTCGAGGCAAGTATTCATGATATTGCATATTTGCGTTGCAATTCGGTGTAGTATAATTAAAATTGTATTTCAATTGTAATTGTACACATTTTATCTGCTTTCATAATAGTCTTACATATTTTATCATATTCCTACCAAGTGCATGCGTCTTGTATAAAACTGTTCCCATTATGCAAAATTTAGAGAGGTATATTAAAGTAGTATAAAAATAAAATTGGGAAACAAATACATATAAATAAGAATACTGTAATTTACGAGTAGACTTTGTATAATATTTAACATTGAATGTTATTAATAGATTTATTAAATCTGTCAACAATTGGATGAAAATAATTGGACAAGATACATTTATGGTGATTAAGAGTCCCAAAGCTTCAGAACATTAGTTGAATGTTATAATATTCCCTCTTCAAATAATTATATTTTCATTTAATTAATTTTACGGGCTTAACTTACTGTAGCGAGAAACGCGGCGAAGCTCGACTATTTTCGTGGAAATCAGGCCCACTTCACCCATGAGCAGTATAGGCGCCGACAGAGCGTCCGGTCATTTACAATGTTCGTACTACACGATTTTATGAAATTGTAACGGTCCTTCTGTATTCAAATTAAATCAGATAAAGATAGAGTAAATGGAGTCGCAATAAATGTAGAATAATGTACCTATATCTACAACGAAGAGTGATGTGTGAACTATAAAGGAGGTTTAATAGAATTACTGTAACTCCAGCGGCGAAGTACTTCTACCAAATAACAGTAGGTACGAAATAAAAAAAAAACAACGTTTTTATAATAAAAAAGCTTTTAATATAAATTTGTTAAAGTTTGAGCTAATATTTAAACCCTTAACAACGTATTGCACGTTAATAAGATTCCGATTTGATCATTAAATTTAAATTATTTCCTGTAATACTTATGCTCATTACGTAACTAAAATACTTTTTTCTTTTACGGAAGATAGGTTCACATATGACGTAACAAATTTATCACAATGTGTACAATAAAAGGCCAAAACCGTTTACTATCGATCAAAGAGTAAAATATATGAGTTGGTCCACAGCGTCCAAGATGACAAAACATCTAAAACAAAAATCATAAGAGATAAAAGAGACGAAAGTTATGTGGGGATATTGATTTCGTTTTGAGTCAAGTCAGCGTCAAGTACTTTTTCTAGCGTACGACAAAATCAATCCAAGGCCTATTGTCTTATTTCTTTGTTTATTATTGGAGTGAAGAACAAATAATTATGAATTATTATTTGTGTTAAGGCGTGAAGGGCTCTGTATCAAGTCAAATTACTGGGCGAACGAGATGTAAGAACTAAACGTCTGGGAGTGATGAATGCAGTGCAATGAGCAGGACGGGAGCAGTGACATTGCAATAAACAGGCGTAAAGCTCGCGCGGGTAACTTGTCCGTCTCACAACTACTTAACATAAAAAAAAGTTGAAATTCAATGGCTAATCATATAATTTGTGTAATTCAGTAACTATCCTTAAGGCACTGAAAAATGCTAAATAGCTTCATTTCAATAGATATTCAGCAAATTTAATTTACTTTATAGCAGATGGAAAATTTTATGTTAATGTTGAGTAAGTTCTAACACCTTTTTAAATATTCTCACTACATTAAAATTGCAAAGTTGACTCTAAACGCGATGTATCGTGACGAAAATGCCTGGATTATTTATTTATGCACATGAAAATATAACATAAAAATAGCAATACCTGATTTCGGACGTTGAAATTTTCGATTCATGTTACTATTTTTGTATTAATACACTTACCCCCTTACTTATAAAAACATCGCTATGTAGTTGCTAAGTAATGGATAACTAAACAGTGTTTAAGTAATGCTTAAATATTTCTTACTTATAAACGCTACATAGCACCTGTTTAGCTAAGCAATGGATAATGAGGTCGAACGTATTTTAAACTGACAACATTGTACTAAAAAGTATTATGAATGACCTAAATGGCCAAATAGCATGTAGGTATCTAGTGCTAAATCTTGAAATTAAAAAGTAAATATAATACTTTTCTTTGTATAGTACCACCAACTTAACTGTGCAGTTTTCGAGGGCGCTACTGGTCAAGGAAATCAACTACGAACTGTCACAATTTGAAGGAATGTTGTAGTTCTTTTTTCTGCCACCTGAACAGATAAGTTGATGGGTCTGTAACTAAATCAGCTGATCAGAAATATGGGCGCCATCTTGCTACTTAAATATTTAAACATGGGTGGGACGGTGTTTAAATTGACAGCTGATTTAAGCAGTACTTAGGTACTGGATAAAGTTATGTAGCGTTTATGAGTAAGAAATTTTGCTAATCAGCGGCTAAATAATGTTTAAAATTTAAGAGCCATTTCACAAAATCACGCTACTGAAGTTTAGGTAAATGCCAGCGCATCGCATACACAAGCGAAAGAAGTGACGACGGAATAGCGTGACTGTGAGTAACATATTTTGATACTAGCACTCATTAATAAAGAAATGTAAGTTGCGAATTTAAAAATTGTGTGATTGGCATGAGTAAATAATCAATTTCTTGTCGATTACTTGCTAATGTTATAGAAAAGAAGTAGGCATGTACATTAAATAGTCAACCTACATCGTGAATCGTATATTTACATTCCATCCTTGATGAATAAAAAATAGATATGTTTGAATCATTTATTGTAACAATAAACTTAAATAATTAAATAATTATACGGCTTTAAATTATATAAATATTTGACGTAACGGCATTGATTAAAAGCTGCGGACTAAAAGCTCTTTCTTTTAAATTTTCCAAAAATTGCTATTTTCCTCGTTCACACTCTACACAATATCCATATCCAGTCGTTAACACTGTCTGCCATAATGACCATGCATAGGACTGAGGTTTATTTTTCTGTGCATCCGGAAAACAACTCAGTACCAACCACAAACGTCCCATGACGTTTTTGGTTTTCCATTACTTAAACATGTCACCCTCATATTCCCATACCACAATATATCACCTATACCTTTAAAAAAATAACATTTTCATCCATTTAGTTTGAGTAGACCAAACAGCGAAATGTAAATATATATTTACACATTTTGAGGTTTTTTTGTTTTTAAATCGAATATCTTTGATGCAATCTATAATCTAAATATGTACTTCTTGGTACCAATGCAATTCTCACTATATACTCTTATGCTCACTATTTCCTCTATGGAAAATAAATGATAATACACCTTTTTATAGAAAAAAACACTGGAAATGGGATTTGAACACACGACAAAAATGGTGGGAAATAGTAATTTAATTGCTATTTTTATTTTTTCGTAACTAGACTCACCTAGAACTTTGATTCTTCTTTTAATATGATAATTTAATATTGTTCCTTAGCCATGAATTGTTACAGATTTTTACGCCAAATATTTTAAAGTAACAAGATTAAAACAACCCAATTGTTTTAAGAACTTTGGCGGGAAAACTGTATTGGAGAGCAATATTTTTTTCTGAAAAACTATACCACCTACGGCTTTGGTCCTTCTTTGATATTATTATTTACATATAATTTATACACTTGTATTATTTCAGATTTTTTGGTTTAGAAGTTTAAAGTTAGTTACGAGATTATTTAATACGCAAATTTGCTTCGGTAAGTGTTTGCGTTGCAAAATGTATCGAGCGAAAAATGACTTATACATATGCAAAATTGCGTTTTTCTAGGTTTATAACTGTTGACGTAGTTCCAAGATTAATATGAAATGACGTAATATTTTGGGGCCAAAATGTAATTTGTGCTGGTTTCAGATTTCATCAAAATATTCAAAATACTTCCGTTATCTCAGAAAAGTATGGATTCTTTCTTGTATGGGCAAGGATGCATCCTTTTGAAAACCATTTGGATTATGAAAGTCGGACTTTTTTTTTTTTTTTTATGTCATTGTGATGGTACAAGCGCGTAGCCCACCTGATGTTAAGCGGTATCCTCTGCCTATAACAGATGCATTTCATCACAAGTGACGAACTGCACTGCGCCCATCACCTTGAGACATACCTGTTAAGTCTCATTTTTGTCTGTTATTTCACTGGCTCTCAAGGACTGCTGCCGGAAGTCACCGTTAGGTGCTTGGCGACAGATTTTCTACTAGAGGGTGGTCGCTAGCCAGGCGGGCATTCGCAAAATGCCCTTCCACCATGCGGTGAAGCTCAAGCTCTGGGCGGGATTCGAATCATGGACCTGCTGCGCGGCAGTCCATAGCTAATGCCACTGAGCCATCACTGCTTCAAAACTTACCTGCTGAAGTTATCGCTATGTTCACTTATAGACATTAACTGCATCCAAAAATATTGGAAATCAATTATTCGCCTGTCATCTTATCCTTCTAAAACAAAAGTTATAGTGAGTTAATAATTTAAACTAGAATAATATAAAAACTAGCAGAACAAAAAGAAGAAGTCAACCCCCTGAGGTTGTTAGCATTTTTTCAATAACGCTGTATAAGACTGCATAATTGTGACGTTTCCTTTTTTTAACACAATGGATGAACAGAAACTAAAGATGTACAGCCTTACTTATAAACGCTACTTAAATTTTAAACATTACTTAGCCGCTGATTAGCAAAATTTCTTACTCATAAACGCTACATAACTTTATCCAGTACCTAAGTACTGCTTAAATCAGCTGTCAATTTAAACACCGTCCCACCCTTGTTTAAATTTTAAGTAACAAGATGGCGCCCATATTTCTGATCAGCTGATTTAGTTACAGACCCACCAACTAATCTGTTCAGGTGGCAGAAAAAAGAACTACAACATTCCTTCAAATTGTGACAGTTCGTAGTTGATTTCCTTGACCAGTAGCGCCCTCGAAAACTGCACAGTTAAGTTGGTGGTACTATACAAAGAAAAGTATTATATTTACTTTTTAATTTCAAGATATTTAGCACTAGATACATGCTATTTGGCCATTTGAGTCATTCATAATACTTTTTAGTACAATGTTGACAGTTTAAAATACGTTCGACCTCATTATCCATTGCTTAGCTAAACAGGTGCTATGTAGCGTTTATAAGTAAGAAATATTTAAGCATTACTTAAACACTGTTTAGTTATCCATTACTTAGCAACTACATAGCGATGTTTTTATAAGTAAGGGGGGTAGTTACTTAACAAGACAACAATACTTATATTATGGACAACAAAAATAAAGTATAGTTTGTTACTTAAAAAATAAAGACATGATCAAAACTCTGTGGTCGCACTATAAACTTGCGTCTAAGCGTTCCGCGTACGAGACGTCAGAGCAAGGCAAAACGAACGCAGGTCCTACCTCGATGAGCGCTCGCGCGGTACTGATCGCCTCGCGCTTGTACATTTCAATTTATAAGCATTTCGAGTTATGTTAAATATTTTTTCTTGTCTAACAAAACAGAGTTAATAGCACAATTTATTAAAGATCAGATTAATTAAAGAATGAACTTTCTTTTCATATAATATCTGTTTGGAATTACACTTTATTAAACGCAATATAGCGTGGTAAAATGCTGATATAATTCGTGGAAATTGGCGCAAGATCTTTATATTTTTTTCTACAATGACGATTAATTATCGATATTTTAGTACACTATGTGTCAACAGGATTATATGTCTGATGCACAGTTTTTTTTTTTAGTTAATTTGTTGAATCTTTATACAAGAGATAGAACTCTGAAGTTGGCTATGTGTACCTTAATTCGTAAAACAAGGTGCGGGAGATTGGTCACTACAAAATAATTAATGTTATGTTTGTAAATCTGGTACATTAACTGAAAAGAGAACAGATTATTCTATTTTTATCAATTATTAAACAACTTGTAGATATTTCCTATGATAGTAAATTAAGCGCTTAAAATCTTCGTATACCGCATTAAAATGTAAAATGCCTCTTAAGTAGCGTTTATAAGTAAAGCTGTTAATCTTTCGAATTTTTTAAATGAAATTGATCGCAATTTCACTGTCGCCGCCGCCTCTCTTTCACTTCTGCCCAGTACGTTAGTGATGGACTTTAGCATTTGTCGTTTTTATTCTACGTTGTGCCTGATAAACACATGATATTGACATAACATACTTACTTACATTTAAACAAGAGATAAGAATAATAGATGGTTTTAGAAATTACTTTGATAATACTTACATGCTACTGACCAAATTTTTGAGCCAATGTAAAAGCCTATTTTATAGGCTTTCTCATTACAAGAAATATAAATTTAATATGTGCACATATTACGAACGGCAATGAATGCACATAAACAAAATTGATACAAACATTCTGAGCACAATGAATAAAGATATTCATTGTGGATTATGAGCATCATATAAGTCGTTTTTTATTATTAGTAGTAATTTTCAATTCGAGACAATATACTGAAGCTACTACACATTTGAGATAACGCGGTAACCCAAAATCCATTGCAGCTCTACATTGTCTAGATTACTAACAAGTGAAGTGTTAGTGAAGCAGTGATGGCTCAGTGGCATTGGCTATGGATTGCCGCGCAGCAGGTCCATGGTTCGAATCCCACCCAGAGCTTGAGCATCACCGCATGGTGGAAGGGCATTTTGCGAATGCCTGCCTGGCTAGCGACCACCCTCAAGTAGAAAATCTGTCGCCAAGCACCTAACGGTGTGTTCCGGCAGCAGTCCTTGAGAGCCAGTGAAATAACAGGCAAAATGAGACTTAACTACTCTCTCAAGGTGATGGGCGCAGTGCAGTTCGTCACTTGTGATGAAATGCATCTGTTATAGGCAGAGGATACCGCTTAACATCAGGTGGGCCTCGCGCTTGTTCCATCACAATATCATAAAAAAAAAAAAAAAAAAGTGGCAGAGCGCCCATTATGCTACTTTTTTTTTGGTCATTTAAGTTTCATAAACTTTAAACTCAAAAAAGTATTTGCCAATGTGTCTATAATTACCTGGATAACATAATGATAATTATATTGCAACTTTTGCCAATGATGTTAAGCATTGTAAGCGGGTAACACAATAGATCTTGTAAGAAGTAGTATCGTACAAGAAATAAGGAACCGATTTAAAACAATGAAGAGTATGAAGTCACTTGTGGAAGTGGGACCATGAAAATATGAGTTCAGTGTATTGAATCTGTCCGTTAAAGAGTTTCACAAGTTGTTAGATCTACACGTGTGCAAAGTGGTATTATTTTATTTTATGGCACCGTTCCATCCAGGTGTTTTCCACCCTGTTCATGGTAATGCAAGATAACAACAGTTTCAAGAGCGATAAACTAAGGATTTGAAGCAGTGATGGCTCAGTGGCATTGGCTATGGACTGCCGCGCATCAGGTCCATGGTTCGAATCCCGCCACTTGAGCTTGGCTTGAGCTTCGGTGCATGGTGGTTGGGCATTTTGCGAATGCCTGCCTGGCTAGCGACCACCCTCAAGTAGAAAATCTGTCGCCAAGCACGTTGTGTTCCGGTAGCTGTCCTCGAGAGACAGTAATTCTAGGTTAAGCCTGTTAACACTTTCGACCACATCATCACTTACCATCAGGTGAGATTTTGGTTAAAGACTTAGGTACCTATTAGAAATACAAAAAAATAAAAATAAAAGAGGATGACATCATGATACATTATAATCGACGTGCCGAAGTGAGGACTGCAAGGGTTATAGAGAGAGAGTAAAGGCCATTTCGAAGGTGTATCATCTCATAGTAGTAGTAGTAATAGTCATAGTAATGATTTTGTGTTTTCTAATTTGCCTGATATAAACATTTAAAATAGACTTTATCTTCCATGGTGTAGATAACAATTGTATAATTATATCGCGTGTATTATAGCAATAAAGATTTATAACAAATTATGTAAAAACATAAAAAAATAAGACCATATTTAAACAAGAATTGGTCCTGGTTGCTAAGCAATTGTTTCTACATTGTTGAAGAATATTTTGAATTTAAATAAACATTGAAATATTCTTTGTATAGAAATTGTATCATTTGCATTGTGTTTTATTTATTATTTATGACATTTAACTATTACTCGCATAAAGTTGACTATCTCACTGATTTTCCTTATTATATAAACTTAAATTTGTTCAGTTAGTTAATGTAATTATAATAATTACTTAATGTTATATAAAATAATTAATAAATTAAATCGTGTATATATAATTCCGAAGTATTTAAAACTTAAACATACATTTTGAACATGTTGCACACTTCTTTATGAGTTATGGTAAAATTTAACTTTAAAACTTTGTATACCCTACAGTCATATGCAATAAATGAATTTGAATGCTCATACTAGGAGAAGATAACATTCCGAAATGCAACTCAGTGACCACGTAATTATTATTAGACAATATAAGTATTTCAAAAGCTCAATCGAGCTACTTAAGTGGTTTGACACAATTGTGCAATAACAAAAACAATCCAATGAAATGAAAATGATCCACTATTTATATCAACTTTTATAAGAATTATATTGTGAAACCTCTATTGTAATAAAACTTGTTGAGATGTGTACCGCTCTATCTTCGTCTAGAGTTCCGAGATACTTTGAAAACTTTAAAACAAAGTTACAAATGAATCGAATTGATCAGTTTAAAATATGCACGATAATTGTTTGGATTCATTTGTTCGATTCAATAAATAAACCGTTTCTGTTGAATATTGAAAATGGATAGCTGGTCCGATATATTACAGACTAGCTGTACCCGCGACTTACCTGCAAACTAATTATTCACATTTGAGCACTGTTTATCTCATATTAAGCAACGTTGTGGTCTGTGGTGAAGCACTCTTAGTAAAGCATAGCTCAGAAAGGAGCTTTTTACTTTGGGTTTGATAACTCCTAGCTTGTTTTTCCAGAAGACAGTAGTTAAGTAACTCATAGAGTTCCTTCGCGGTTCGCACAATAAATGTTGAAGCAAAGTAGGTACTTTGTGCGTTTCTTTGGAATTTCGATTATACAACGATATCTCTTTGCCGAGGTTCTCCTTGTTTGGCGGTAGAACAAAAATATATTAGATTGTACACTTCCATTGCGCAGTCTCCAAAATGTATCCGGCAAAAGATAGATAGTTAACAAAATTTATTGTGGCGAATGTTCCAGATTTTAGAGTTTTATCTTAGCAAGCTGGCAAATCTAAATAAGGATGCCGAGATGCCCGTGGGGTGCCGAGCTGCCCATGGGGTGCTGGGCTGCCCGTGGAGTGCCAGGATGCCCGTGAGGTGTCGGGATGCCCGTGGGTGCCGGGCTGCCCTTGGGGTGCCGGGTGGCTCGTGAGGTGCCGGGCTGCCCGTGGGGTTCCGAGCTCGCTCATCACTATTCTAACACAAAAAGAATAATTGAAATTGGATTACGCGTTCATAAAGTTCATAAGTAACATTTTGACTTTCATCCCCTTTGCCGAGGGAACCGTGCTAAATTTCGGGATAAAAAGTATATAATAACGTTCTTCGTGGTATGAACTCAGATCGTGTTAACTTTCATTGAATTCCATTCAGTAGCCCATGGGGTGCTGGGCTGCCCGTGGGGTGCCGGGCTGCCCATGGGGTTCCGGGCTCACTCATCATTATTCTAACGAAAAAGAATAATTGAAATCGGACTACGCGTTAATAAATTACAACTAAGTGTACATTTTGACTTTCATCCCCTTTCCCGAGGGAACCGTGCTGAATTTCGGGATAAAAAGTATACAATAACGTTCTTCGTGGTATGAACTCAAATCGTGTTAAGTTTCATTGAATTTCTTTCAGTAGCCCATGGGGTGCTGGGCTGCCCGTAGGGTGCCGGGCTGCTCATGGGGTTCCAGGCTCACTCATCACTATTCTAACAAAAAAGAATAATTAAAATCGGACTACGCGTTCATAAATTACAACTAAGTAACATTTTGACTTTCATCTCCTTTCCCGAGGGAACCTTGCTGAATTTCGGGATAAAAAGTATACAATAACCTTCTTCGTAGTATGAACTCAAATCGTGTTAAGTTTCATTGAATTCCATTCAGTAGCCCATGGGGTGCTGGGCTGCCCGTG
This sequence comes from Plagodis pulveraria, assembly GCA_963890685.1. Lineage (NCBI taxonomy): Eukaryota > Metazoa > Arthropoda > Insecta > Lepidoptera > Geometridae > Plagodis > Plagodis pulveraria. The sequence goes on along the minus strand of OY982949.1, from coordinate 13,636,834 downwards.
GGGTGCCAGGCTGCTATTGGGGTTTCGGGCTCACTCATCACTATTCTAACAAAAAAGAATAATTGAAATCGGACTACGCGTTCATTAATTACAACTAAGTAACATTTTGACTTTCATCCCCTTTCCCGAGGGAACCGTGCTGAATTTCGGGATAAAAAGTATACAATAACCTTCTTCGTAGTATGAACTCAAATCGTGTTAAATTTCATTGAATTCCATTCAGTAGTTTTGGAGTGATGCGCGGCCGGGATACAGACAGACAGACAGACAGACAGAAAGACAAAAATAAAAAAAAATACAGTTTTGGCATCAGTATCAGCTACAGAGTGCTCTCAAATTATTTTTTGCAAAATTCTCTTATTTACAGAATTGGACCTGTTACAGTTTTATTATAAGTATAGATATATAGATTACTAATAAAATATGCATTAACAGGTCCAAACAAAATTTGTGAAGAATTGTAACTTTTGTGGCGTTGTATCCTTATTAACCAAAGGTATAATAAAGTTTACTTAAAACTACAGTTTTGTTTTATTATTGCATATAAAACAGTGAAATACATATATATGGATAAGAACATGGCATAAAACTGTATTTATCATGCAACATTGAACAGATTTCTGGTATTCTGCATTTTACATATTTACTAACACATTCTAATTCAACTGAAAATATAAATGAAAAACTTAAAAATACTTAACTTCCTGAGTTATCAGTAAAATAAAAATACATTTATTTTACTGTTAACTCCGTATGTTTAACAAATAGGTTTAAAATATTGTTTAGTACAACTTTAACCAATAAATATACAACTAGTTTGGTCGGACCAATCTGAACCAATGTCTAGACTAATTGCGTTATGCCATTAACAAACACTTATATATATTTAATTTTGGAATCCAAAGAATAAAAAGGTAAAAATAGAAAAGCCTATCTAAATAACACATTATAGGTTTAATCAATCTCAATTAACCATTTTTCGCATTTGTTGCAACAATAAATTGCTTAAATTTGTATTATTTATGTTTTTTTTTTAATTTACTAGTAATGTTATCTACACTTAGGAGAAGAAGCCACAAAGTCTGTACATGAAATATGAAATTAAAAATACGGCTTAGGACACATATAATACCCCACTGAACGTGATTGAAAAACATGTCTGTTTGTCACACATCACGTGAAAAGTACCTAATTGGTTTTGATAGAATTTGGTAGCATAGAAGTCTAAGAACTATCATACCACATTTTTTCTAAACCCTTGACAACATTGACAGTATTAAAAGATAAATTGAATATAGCTTCATAGTATTTATATGTACAACTTTGTATATGTATACGTTATTATAGCGAGCTAAATGCCCAAGAATCGTCTCAAACTGAAGAAAGAAAACCCATTGCGGAACGGAATCCTCCTCGGTGATCGAGTCCAAGTCGCATGTGGCCGGTTTCATAATCCGTTAAGCCTACTCAAGCCATCTTCAAGCTGTATTAAAACTTGACCTCTCGAGCGAGGCTCAAGAAGGATTGTTCAGGTCCGAAACGTAAGTTAACCTTTTTAAATTTGTAAATAACTTAAAATAACATGTGAATGTTGGCAAATTTATAACTTGTTAACCGGATCATCAGGCGCAAACTTTCTCCCATAGGTAGGTTTCAATAAAAGACTCATAGTGTTACATAAAAAGGTACGAGATGTAACGTGTGTTACCAATACTAAAATCTGTATTATGCAGTGGTCTGATAATCTGAGGGGAGTGTTGAAGGACATTTAATAGCGGGCCGATCAGAAGAACTTACACGGAATTGTTTGAGATTGATTCGCAAGGGAAAGTGACTTTTGTATTTGATCTTACGAAAAAACGAAGTCGTAAACAGATTTCTTTGCATAATCGGTGGTGTCGCAACCAAGCCAATCAGCGTGGTGGACGTTAAAATCCACAAGTATCTCGAGATCTGCAATAGAGATCTTCTCATTCGTATAATCTGAAGTCATCTGTGGGGTGCATTTCGCCTTTATCGCTTTTATCAACCACATCATCACCTACCATCAGGTGAGATAGTGGTCAAAAGTTAGCCTATCAGCTATAAATAAGTTAATATTAAGAGACCAATACATTCACGCGTAGATTCGTGTATTGCTATCTTTGCTTCACCATATGTTAGATAAGTCCCGCGTATAAATACTACTGAGGTGATGTAATATCCCCATGACGTCCTTACATATCCCCTATCCCTAAGACTTACACCCGTTCGCGGCAAAAAAGAATTCCCCAAATTGTACCCCTGTAGGTCCAGAAGGAAGTGTCCCTGAATGAGCATATCTGTGAATCAGAAGGAACAAGGCTGACTAAATAGTCTTCAGGTGGTAATGGAAAGCGTGGAAGTGTCCCTGAGGGAGCATATCTGTGTGTCAGTCAGAAAGAGCAAAGCTGATTAATTAGTCTTCAGGTGGTATTGAAAGGCGTTTGTTAAGATTCCAGATTGCCTAGATGGGTATGTTAAGCAGAGTGTCGTCCACCTGGACAACCTGTGTTTTGAATCCTAACTAGCCCGTGATGCACTGGGTTGAAAATAAAAAAAAAACAGTGACACTTACAATATAATGCAGTCCTATCGACGTCGACGACCCCAGCCTAGCGTTTCCCCAAGAATATATAATTGGCCAATTAGTATATACTAAGAGATTACTCACGGCTATGGCTGGGTGTTCCGTTCTTCTTTCTTCTTGAGATTCTTCCACAAAATCACACGTAAACAAACACGCGCGAGGGGGTCCAACCCGGCGGTGTCCCCAAAATAAATTACAATTATAGCACGAGCTATCAAAACAAAAAAAGGAACCAATTTTCAATTTTTTTTAACAAAACTTCTTTTTCACTCAATATTGTCCATAGACCAGAGAGTAGACGACTACTAAAGACCCAACTCAAAAGGTCATAGACAAAGTAGACTGCGTACGCTAAGTTGCGTTCCGAACGGCGTTTATGTTATTACTAACGGAGGCTCCCAATGATACAAAAGTGCACGGCAAGTGTGTCAGGGGTGACTTAAACCCTTGCCTTCCAAGCAGCTGATAGATAATTGATATTGAGCAAGATTTTACCCACTACAGCATGTTAACGTGCCTTCCGAAGCAAGGAACTACTCAGTAGTAATATCACTAGCGCTTACCAATCCAAGTCATGACCGTGGCGGATGTTGTTTAACTTAGCTGATTGTTTAAGAACAGAAAAGCAAAATGTGCTACAAACGCTTCTATGGCTGGAAGACAAAATATCCACAATATGGCAGGTATATTTACTATAAAAGACAGCCTGGGCATCCACCTTCAAGTCTGGCCCTGGGAGTGCACGGCCGAAGAGGGGTTATGGAGTGTAGTAAAATTGCTTGAAACTGTGTTTACATTATAACTGCACCTTGTCGAGAAACACAAGAAGCTGTGTATGCTGGAACGTGTTAAGCAATATAAGATGATTTTTGGCTATGATTGCCCAAGCTAGATAACCCACGGGTGATAGCTAGTTAACATCCCTAAGTAGCGTAGTTATTTTTTTATCTTAAAATACATGAGGAATTTATGTCAGAAAAATAAACAACTAACAGCTTTTATGTTTTATCTTTTATTGGGCATATCTAATTACGTAAATAATAATAATCCATTATCACAAAAAACACCACCAGCATTGGCCATTACAAATGTCACTTCCAAATTAAATAATAATGTTTCTTCGTTTTGATTCGTTGAGCCTTGTGACCGGTTTATTCAAATTATTTTTTTTTAGTTTAATTTCAGCTGCAAAATTTTAATACAACTTACAAAATTATAAAAGCTTTGTCGGTGACTTCTCTATGAGTCGTTGAGTGACTCTGAGCTTATCCCTAAGGACCAAAATTAAAGATCAGGTCACAGTGCCCTAAGGCATCACTGTCAACGCACAAGCTTTCATCTTTAGGCTCGGCGGGAGTGTTAGACTAGAGAATGTTGCGGAATTTTCCGAATGCTGCCTACTCAAGTCGAATTTTTATTTTAAAAACAATATTAAGTACCAAAATATATTGCATGGTGACTCCGATGTTGAGTCTCCTAAAAGGTCAAAAATAGCAGCTAATAGATAGATAAATAGATAACACTTTATTGAGACACCATTACAAAAACTTATTAAGTACGATAACATTAATGAGCTAATTAGTCAGTTGTAAGTCTAATGAGTTAGTGGTTTCTGCCGGCTATCTTACTATTCTGCTAAAGAAATTATAGCCTAGCAGCAAAGGACTTGCCGTGCATGGCAAGCATGATACTCACGTTTGAGATGCATTGCATGGGGAACGGCACTTTAGGTATGCCGTCAGGTGTGAATAGAATCATAATTAAAAGTAGTCACCAAGCTACTAATGGTGTGTTCCGAGAACCGTCTCTGAGAGCCAGTTGCTATTTCAACATCTTCGACCAATATTAGTTGATGTTGACTAGAAATAGTAAAAATTATTATATTGTAATTGTGAATGTTGTGCGTGTAGTAAATATTTATTAGGTACCATTCACTTGAAAAATTTGATATTTGCTTAGTTTATCTAGGTATTTATAAACAGCTAGCAGCCGCTTCTATCATATTAATACATACATACAAAAATAATTATGCTCTTCGGCTTTCGAGTCTTGAAAGTACAGATTTTTTTTAAATAACCAAAATTTGATCCGCTATTTCACTGATCCCATCGATCCAACCTGCCCAGGACAGAACAATGTTTTTTTTTTTCAATATTCTATTCCATGTTGGTTAAGTAGAAGCTTTTATTCCCTAAATCAACCCGTTATCCTACAACTGGCTCCTCACCCACACTATATCTTTTGTAAGCTTTCGCAGTTTTAGGTCCTAATCTTTGTAGGCACCAATATAGAACTAATACTGAATGACACATTTTTATACAAGTAATAATTTATATGGTTTATATGGTAACAAAGTAGTAATTTATGTGGCGCATCGCCGGCCGCTTCCGCGGCATGCTCGCTTCGCTCGCTCTGCTCGCGCGTTGTTGTAGTCACAAGTAACCTAACGCTCCTCCTCGCTTCGCTCGTCGTCGCACCTAAATATGACTTTGCCCTAGACTAAATGATATTTAACCCCTTTTTATAACTTTTACTAATATATGTCGTGAATTATTAATAATTACTACTAAAAGTAATACATTTCGATCGTTTATTCACATTTAACAAAACAATTTTGTGTCAATTATCACTTTATCTAAATTGAGTAGACATTATATATAATGGCTAGACAGTATATATAATATCCAGATTTATTACTTTGGCTGTGACATATACACCTATGAAAGTACATTTTCGTATTGCTAATGTTGTTGTGAAAAAGTAACAAAAAAAAATTAAGTAATATACAACAAACATTCTATATTGTTTAAAAAGACGTTTCACCAAAATCTGTTAAGAATTCAGAAAATGTTATCGAAGTGCAACTATATCATTTAAACTTAGTCGAAGCTGTAGTAATTGAACAAATTTAAACGGTTTAAATCGCGTATAATTATCATTATTATTGTCCCGACGTTTCAAAGACTTTGCAGTAATCGTGGTCCACATGATCATGACCACGATCACTGCAAAGTGTTTGAAACGTCGGGACAAGTTTTTTAATTACTATGTGTAATAATCGAAAACCTAGGACACCATTAGTAGCAGCTATTTTACGAGTACTAACCTGTTTTTTTTTCTTCAAATAATTGACATGTGTTAGGTAAAATCTGTATGAACGGTCGTCTTTCTACGCATTGCTTCGATAAGAATTGTATCACGTAATGAAATATATAAGTAGTTCTTTACTCGAGTTATTATACCATGAAGTTGTACTATGCGTAATTTTGTTTTAAATTATAACACTTGTAGTTATTTTATAATTAAAAAATAAAGTTCATAACTTGTCAAAGTTGCTGGGATGGGTAAAGTTTTATTGATTTCCATTCTTATAAGGGTTTGCCCCGAGCGCCAAGCTTGGCAGGCATCGTAAACATATTGTTCGTGAAGAACTTTCACGAACTTAATTAACGTTAATATGACACTAATAGGTCCATTCATGCACAAATTATTATTAATTTAAAACTTCGATTAACATTGACGTTTCGATAAAGTTTCAATGATCGTTGCCACGAACCGACTAAAACGGGTGTCGTCTTCTAGAACATTGCATTTGAAACTAAACAGAATGCTATGATGTGATCATAGAGAAATATAATACTATTGATGAGATATCGATCATAATGAGAAGGGTCTATAAATACGGTCCAGCGCTTCACCTATTTTCTGTTATACATAGTAGGTACTTCAAATTTTTCGACCCAACGCATCTACACCGAACGGCTCCAATATGTAACTACTACCGAGGTTAGCATACTTGAGCTGCTACGTCGAAGTAGCCGCGGCGCCAGCCTTCACGTTAGGTTCAGAAAGTTGTGGCGTCGCTAAAGTGTCTACGCATATAGCGTCCCACACTAGGGGCCGCTCTCACTTCCACGGAACCAGAGTCATGCCGTCAGTTCTTTTACCATCGTCACGCAACAGACCATTCGGTTAGAGAACAGCTGCAACTTGGCGCCGGTACCGGCGAATGATATCGTTAAGGCTAGCGTAGCGGGAAATTCGTCCAGTACTTCGAAAGCAGAAGACGCCATGGTGACCGAGTAGAGAGTACGGAAGATAATGAAACGTTATTTTGGTATGTTAATTTTGATGGTTTGCCGTAATATTGCCAAAGAAATGGGTATAATTCCGGAATTTTATCTTTCACTACAGTCAAAAGGGAGCCTCTATCTAAAGAGAGGAATGCATTTTTAATATCCACCTGCAAAATCACATCTTTTCAATTTTGATCAAGAAATGTGGGAAGTGAATGTACAGCATCCTCAACCATAACTGAGTTGTAGTGGTTGAAAAAGGTTACTTTGAAAAGCAACCTATTTCCTGCAACCACATTTGTCTGTGAGGAAACGATAACTGGCGCCTTCTGTTATAGTCCTAATACTAACATATTTTTTACTAAGAGCACATAAATACGCACCGCACAGAATTTCAGTCATTTCATTTTTGATTTGACCGTCTGGTCAAATCAACCAAAGCCCTTAAGGGATGTTACCCATAGAAGTATCTCACCTACCTCACCTGAACTAAAATATATTTTAAGTGCTGGGGCCCGAGGTCAACTAGGCCGCTGCCTGAGACACCACTTAGAAAAGATGCCACTGCTACAGAAACATCATGCGGTGTCACCTCAACAATGACATTATTTTGATTAGACTTGAAATAGCAGGCGGATGCTTTCTTAATAGATTATTAAGGAATTCATCAGATGCAAAAGGGGCGATTGTATAACAAGATGTGTGCCACGCTTTTGATGTTACCATCATTAATTTTATTTTCTTCTATTTTAGTAGAAACTGAATCGACTTTATTTGCTTATGGCAGAATAATTAAAGTTGCGCCAAAAGATTGCTCTTTCCGTGTACTGTATTTCATTCGGTTTTCCTGTACTTAAGTTGCAAGTGATTTTTTGTCAGTAGGATCAAAATTTACGTGAAATCCGTGGTACGGGAATAATAGAAGACGCTCCCACGCTTGCCTAGAATTAGTAGCCAAAACGTTTTTAATCGAACAAGATAACAATTGGGCGCATATCTCGTTTTAATACAGGAATAGTATTTTTATACGAGCTTGAAACCTTTCGAAACGGTTTGGAAGGCGTTGCAAGGCTCGCAACTGCTACTACTTATATTCTGATAATTAATTAGTTCCGAAAGGAGAATTTGGGATTTTCTATGAAATCATTTTTAGTAAATTTTGAGACCTTTTTGAACTTTAAAATAACGAGCCCGGAGGCACTGCGGACACAACATCTGGCTTTCTTGCGATACAAAGGGGGGCCCTTTGTATCGCAAGAAACTTTCTGCATTCATTGTTTGGGTACAAAGTCACAAATTCCTTATTATTTTTTAGTTTTACTCATATATGTTGGTTATCCAGTTTCCAAGCTTTAGGGAGAGAGTAAATGAGCGGAGTCATTCTGTCATCTGTGGCGGAGTTTAGACAGATGAGAAATTTTAAGAAACGTAAATGTTACTTTTGTGCAGCATAAAAATACTGTCTGGAAATAAATTTGAAAAAGAATGGACTGAATGGCTGCTAAATAATTGTTCTTATAGTGTAAAGGAAGTCAAAGAATATATATGTAGAAATAAAATTATCTAAAATATAAGACAAATTTAAATTGCAATGTTACTGCATGAAATATTTGCACGTCCGCTTGCAGACAGAGTACAACTGTGTATAATATTCTTAGGATCTACTTTACTTGTATTCTTGCAAATAAATTATTTGATCAGATTTTATTTCTTAAAATCTATCACTTAAATAAATAATATTTGACCAATGCTCACATGCATACGTCATAAATAACTGTCCGAACGCTATGACATTTTTTAAGTAATTTCTGGTGCAGGTATATCTATCTTAGATATTTCGTTTGCTAATAAGTAAAGAATATCTTATAAACTTAATTCTCTTCCAAGTTATACATAATCTTTATGAGTGAACCATAGCCGTCTGAATCGCCCATTGTTGTCAGTTTTCAACTGCCCATGCTGATTTTTACGAATACGTAGTTTGTATGTTTAATGTCGCACAGGTATATACGTCATTGTAGAATTACCATTATCATATTTGAAATCAAGCTGGTTTCATAAGTTTTTTAATATATTTCGCTTAATTTTTATATGTGCTCTTTGATCTTTTTGGATCTCTGGTAGAGCTCTGAAGACGGCACCAGGACTAAAACGACTATTATTCTCACAGAATCTCTTAGTTTTGAAGTACAGGAGAGCTTTAATTAGTGCCTGTACATATCATTTTAATAGCAAGCTGTTGTGCAGTGGCGCACGTCTGTTTTTGTAACCTATTTAAAATATAATGCAAATTTTGGTATGAAACTTGTAATGATCATGGTAAGTACATAAATGATTCTGGAAAAATTGACAGCTATGACAAAATAAGACATGTAAACTTCTGGAGGAAGTCTTTTACAGAATTTTATCAGTTCTTGTGAACATATCGCCAGCTGTGTTTTCTCTTTCTCTGTGTGTATTTGTAATAATTAAAATGCATAACTATAATAATAAGTTACTACGGACAACAAAACAATACGAACACATTGTTTTGCATATATTTCGCTTATAAAATGCAATTAAAGAAATGTGCACATTGTCAAATAATCAAGGTCATCGGTTTAATGAATCAAAGCATAAAACCCTTGACTTGCCACTTGCTTCAACTGCTTTGCCCCTAACTCCATATATCCATAGTTTTCCGATATAATAAAACATGGGTCGTTTTGGTGCAAAGTTAGAAGATCATTAGTAGTCCCATCAATGGAACTACGGAAAATAACTGATAAAAACTATCTTTTCAATTAAATTTTTTTGGTTAAGTTCCTTAATTGCAAGGATATCGGAAAAATGCATCGAAAAGGACATATTATAAGGACTTGAAATTCTAGAACGTGTCAATAAAGTACACGAAATGGCGTAAGTTCGCAACAATATCTCTATAATAGTGTTTTATTTTATATATCTATCTATAATAGTGTAGATAGACAGAGAATATATTTTTGAGGGTGGTGCAAGTCTCTTATAACTTATAATATACACAAGTACGTAATATTTGTTGTGCCGTTTAAATATTAAAGCACCTGTTTAGCTCATTTAAAATGAAATTCTTTTTAACAACAACAATTTAATTGGGTCAAAACGCTATAAGCATGTGAAACATCAGACTATAATAAAAAAATGTTTTTGTTTTTTTATCTTTAAAAAGACAAGTTAAACAAAAGCACTAGACATCTTTTTATCGCACAATAAGAAGAATTGAACAAATAGTGGTTTTTAAAGATGCAGTTATTGCCTCTGCACGGCATTTTATGACGAAATAGGAAAATACATTTGTGATAATATATTCGTACAACATGATTAAACATTTTTGAGCGCTAAATGGTACAAGAGTAGCAACCTACCAGTGCATATTTATTGTATTTTTAATCGGTATATATGTTCCAACAGTTGGTAGCTCGGTAATCAAAATAATAAATATTAGATACTTATAATGAATTTCTCCTTTAGTAACAATGTTTACAACCGTTACTCAAGAGAAATTCAGTATGCTATAAATACTCATTTTCTCAATCAAATTGGGACGGATTGTACGGATCACGCACTAGGCCTCCTGGTCTAAAGCGGCAACCTCTGCCTGCAACAGACGCACTGCACTGCATCCATGACTCTGAGACGTTCAGTTGCCTGTAAAATGATTATTATTTACTAGCTCTAAAGGCTCAACACTGCTTAAACACACTGTTAAAAAACTTTGAAAACAGCTTTAATTAAAAGACCTTGAGCCAAGCCAAGTCTCGACTTCAAAAGGCTCGAACGTATAGTGTAGCTGCTGTATAGGCTATATTTCCACCTCTTGTGGTCCCTGGATTTAAATATGACGTCCGATCTTTTACCATATCCAAACTTCAACTAAAAGAATACCGAGCATTGGTGCTAATAACGTCGCATAGTTGGTGGTGGTAAAAACTAGACGTATTACATGATTTAAGCTGACATCACAAGGAATTCTACTTGCAAATTTCACCCAGAGACGCTCACAAAAAACAATAGAGAACTCAAGTAGACAGTCGTCACTTGGTTAAAAATTCTTAGCTCAAACTTTATAAAGATAAAACATAAACAATATATATGGATATATCTTAAGTATATATAAGATGTATGTTTTTATCTTTATCTCATATACACTCTATCTATCTCTTTCTTGCACACACACACACACACACACACACACACACACACACCCACCCTCTCACTCACACACACACGCCTTATCACGCACAAACACTCTCGCAACCTCACGCACATGTAGGTATTGCCGAGTACCCAAGTCTTGCGAAGCTGTTTAGATGATTTAACGATGTCATCTAAACTCCAAAAAGTAGTACTGCATGTTTCCAGAGTTGACAACAATGCACAATATAAATAAATTTAGTAAAAATCAAATAAAAAATCTCATAATTGTAAGTCTTGTGAGAATTGTCTGTTTAATCGGTGCGAATAATAATAAAAAAAAAGATTATTTACTATAAAAAAACTGAAAAAAAACATGTAATATATGAAAACCAAGTAACTGATTAGATTTTGTATCAATCATTGAATGTAAGAGTTAATTCTTATAATTTTTGTAGAACCTAATTTTTAAGGATATAATTTAGTAAAGTTCAAGGCCAAAAATTTTAGGAATTTAGCCCATTACACTTTTTTATCGTCGTCGACATAGTTTACAGTATCCGAGTAGGTACTAAAATATCAAATTACTAAATATTTAGCTTGGACTGAAGACAACATTAAGTAAATCTAGGCCGTCAGATTCCGCAGAAGAGTCTCGCCAGTTTCACTACTTTTTCTTTCTTTATAGAGAGCAGAATTAGAGATGGGTTTCACATTAAATTTAGAATTTCGATTTAGAATATTAATAATTATCAAACATTTTACATAATTTTAATGTGTGCATTTTTCCCTCGTTGTTATTTATTATGAGATATCCTTTATCAACATAAATAACAGCATAAAAGAAGTACAAGAAGTCCTTCCAGGTACGTTTAGAGTTTTGTGCTATTACTGACCTGATCGCCTATGACAACCCAGCTCCAACACAGGGACGGACAACTCGAGCTATTGGTTTAAAACTGGTAATCTAATTTTGCATTGAAAAAGAGTTTACCAGAAAGGTTGGTCTTGATGTGGAAATGGATTTGAATGTGAAATTGGTGCCGAAAGAGCTGTATCGTACTTATGTACTTTGTGGCATTTAATTAAAGTGACAGTTTAAGCCCCTTTTCTAAAAAAACTTATAAAAACACATTAATTGCAACAAAATAACATTTTATCAATTGTTTGTACAGGAATATTATAGAATTAAGTTAATATCTAAGAGAGCGCGCAGGCTTTTATATTGATTGTGTTTATTATATTTAATAACATATATTACATATGCCAATTGATTTAATTACCCGTACATAATAATTTTAATGGAATAATAAATTATCTTGATTGTATCAAATATTTGATGTTTACAAAAACTGACAAAGATATTATCAAATTTGTTTTGATTAAGAGAGGTAGGATAAGAATAGATTAATGGTGATTGAATACTAATTTGACATAAAACATACATTAACAAAATATTACTTAATAGAGTATTAAATTAAACCTGACATTTTAAAAAACCCTGCCGTATTATGGCAAATACCTAACATTCGCTACCCATTATGCACCTTCGCATTCAGTGGAAACACCCTAACTGTTAAGCGTCTGCATTCCTATCATTACTAGTCTGCATTATTATCCGCTTTGGTGGAGTTTGAGCTTATATCAGCCCATTGCTGTGCTAAAACTATGATTTGCAAAATGTACTTCTCAACAGAATAATTGTAATTTTCAACCTACTTTGATCATAACTAGTAATGTAACATTATTATTCGACTCTAGGCTTTATTCATACGCTTTAACAAAGTTTAGCTATGCATATTTCACCATCTTGGCTGTATAAATCTATACACATACGGAAAACACGATGGTTCCATTATAAGTGAAATTGTGGTCGTGGCCATTTAAAACCAGTTTATCGTGAATAAGTTCCGCGTCAACCACCTTTCACTACTAGTTTTTATTTTAAAGATTGTTTTTGCCATGAAATTTTCAGTCAGAGTAATCCTCGCTGACGTGGAGTTATTTAATTTTGCATTACCTGGGTGCCGATGACAGCCATTTTATTTGCACTACAACTTCTCTTATGGATGAAAACTTTGGAAAAAAATAACACGATTGCGAAACGATTTCAGCTACCATAAAAATGTTTAACCTTCTTTAAATACCAAAATTACATAAATTGTATGTTACAAAATACCTCGTTTTGTTAAGACTACCCAATTTACCGTTTCAATTTCGTGCCACACATTGAGTTATAATCGAAATAAAAATATATTTATATCAAAAAATTAACAGTTATAGCAGTTATTAATCTTAACTTATTACGATGAAAATAAAAACCATCCTCATTAAAAAAAATTCAGCTCTAAACGTATATAACAAGTAGCTTCCGTCCGCGGTAAGAGTGATATTATGTTCCGGGTGATTCAAAAATAGAGCCCTTGGAGCGATTATCGTGCAGGTTTAAAAGTATCACAATATATAAATCTTGACTAGAGGTAATCAAACATGACGGGAATCAAGTCAGTGTGATATTCGATTCAATTTTGATTATTCGGACTCAGCGCCACCTTGATATAAACACTGTTTATGTTTTACCGAGCACAGTGAGGTCTCTGCGGTATGTTGGGCACCTATTATGCATGTGAGTATTTAATAACAAAACAAATTAAGAAGGGGTTAATGTGAGTATAGGAGAAATCTGAAAACATGAAAATGTTATCTGCCAAGTAAAATAGTATAATTAGATGGCAATCTAGGAAATTATAAGACATAGGGGTGAGTTTGAAAACAAAATATGATAGCGCTATTTGAAGTTTTTTTTATGCTTGATAGGTTAGCCTTTGACCACTATCTCACCTGATGGTAAGTGATGATGCGGTCGAAGATGTTGTTCAGGCTTACCTAGAACTACTGGCTCTCAAGGACAGCTGCCGGAACACACCGTGCTTAGCGACAGATTTTCTACTTGAGGGTGGTAGCTAGCCAGGCGGGCATTCGCAAAATGCCCTACCACCATGCTGTAACGACTATCATCCTAAGACAACAACCGGGACCGACGGCTTAACGTGCCCTCCGAAGCACGGAAGCGCGCAGTAGTAATGTCAGTAGCGGTCACCCATCCAAGTCATGACCGCGGCGGACGTTGCTTAACTTTGCTGATCGATTCAGAACGGCTGAGCAAACTTCGCTACAAACGGTGAAGTTTTCCAAAAAGACAGGGGTATTTGTTCTCCTAGAAGGAGTCGTGGGAGCTCGAAGTAATGTATAGCAAAGGTGAAGAAAGGGGAGTTAACTTAACTATGGGGAAAATTCGATAACATGAAAACGGTATCTGTCTAGTAAAATTGCATGTCATATCTCATCAACTATAAGCCCATTGTCGTATTTTATACTAAACAAACTGTTGAAAAAAAACTATTACATCTTGGAAACTATAAGATATAGGTGGGGTGTTTGTTTTTCCAGAAGAAGTTGTGGGAGCTTAATTTATTGCATAAGTGAAACATAATATTTCACCTTAATTATGGGTAAAATCTGAAAACATGAAAATAATGTCTGCAATGTGAAATTGGCATCTCAGAAACTATGTATATATTAAATTGCAATAATGACAACATTACAAACACAAATAACTCTTTTAGTGATATATGAGCATAATGCTAGTACATAATAAGTGAATATTATCCACTGTTTTACAACGGCACTATCCACGACCGCTAGAAAGCTCATCCACGTGCAATTGACACGTGAAAATTGCTATCGTGCAATTTACGCGCCCTGTTTTGATATCGATTTAGGCGACAGTGTTCGCTTTCTATCGGGCTTATATTTATATTATATTTATGTTTATGCGCGTAGATCGCGTCTAACTAATCTATCGTTTATATACTCGTATGATCTTTTATGTATGGTATCTTTGACCATAACACCGAACAACAACTGGAGAGATGGCAGTTCAAAGCTTGCCTATTCTTATTTAAAAAAAATATCTGTATTATTATATACATGAGTGAAGCAGGGATAAATCTAAGCCTTAGTTTTACAATTCATATAGTCATGAAAGTAAAGTACTTGTATGGTGCAACAATTTCTCGCCGGAAGTCTAGCGTCTCTGTCCGCGGTAGGCAAACTTCTTGATTTTGCCTACTTGGGCGGACGAGAACTTTTTTTTACGTTATAAAAGGTTATTGGAAAAATGCTAACAACCTCTTGGGATTGGCTTATTCTTGTGTTTTTGACAGAATGAGCACGAAGACCACGTGATGTTAAAAGTCTCTTGTGCCTGTAATTTAATATTTCATATTTTTTATTACTTTGCTCGATGTAAATATTCATAAACTCTATTCAAAGGGAGCGCGGAGCAGTGTTGCCGCGGCGGGCGCTCTTGGCTCGGAGTAGGCATTGTCTTTTGCTACGAGACTCAAAATTTAAAACAATAGGTTTTTTTTAGTACTGCCTGTTACTTTTAAGTATTAATAGTTTTGTACTAATGAATACCTACAGATAGGAATTAACATTAATTAAATTAAAATAAATAAATCTGTCGTCAAGCACCTAATAGTATGTTCCAACAGCTGTCCTTGAGAGCCAGTAATTCTAGGTTAAGCTTGTTAACACCATGGGCCACATCATCACTTATCATCAGGTGAGATTGTGGTCAAAGGGTTACCTAACTGCAATAAAAAAAATGTTGAAAAGAAGAAATGCTAAGAAAACTGCATCAGTGTTAACGTATGAGATATCATTAGATTTGTCTTGATAGCGCAAGTGACACTAGGTACATTAAAAAAAACTGGCGAATTTTGGACGCCATATTGATACAATTTTTTTTTTCTTACGATGCCATCAAGTTGTGTATCAAAATGAATGGTTCCAAAAAACGAGTCCATTAATATATGTAACTTGAAGTTCTAATTTCTATGGAACGATAAAACGCTTAACAAATATAAATAATTTGCAGTCCGGTTTTTACTTTTTTAATTAATTTATATAATTGTTTATGTATGGGACGGTTTTTTTTTATTTTCATATCAATTAGCGTTCAATTACTTATTATAATACTATGAGCAGTATTCGTATGTGATGAATTTTTGACCTTTTAAAATTTATTTATTTAGTTTAGTAGTTACGCAAACTAGCTACAGAAGCGAAGAAACTGATTGTTTCTTTAATTTCCCGCCACAAACGTCCGTTTCCGTATTAAAGTGTACTTGTAAACTAATGACTACAGAATATTTATCAAATTTATTTTATTTTCCATTTTGTGACAACCCGTGCACATATTCGCAAGACAGTATAAATACCTACGCTAGTGGCGGTTTAGCCCCACATCAAAGGCATTTGACTTCAGCTGTATAGAGTATATTGGACCAGTATGGTCTGAACACAATGCGCTAGCCAAGCGAGCAAACCGAGGGTACCTAACGCAATGGAGCGTAATGGCCGTCAGTGTGTTTTGAAGACAATTGTTAAAGAAACAAAACGTAAAAAATGCCTTATCTAATTGCGTCAAACATATCGCTTTGTTTTATTATTTACGTTTTGAAGCAGTGATGGCTCAGTGGCATTGGGGACTGCCGAGCAGCAGGTCCATGGTTCGAATCCCGCCGCGGGCTTGAGCTTCACCGCATGATGGAAGGGCATTTTGCGAATTCCCACCTGGCTATCGACCACCCTCAAGTAGAAAATCTGTCGTCAAGCACACAACGGTGTATTCCGGCAGCAGTCCTTGCGAGCCAGTGAAATTACAGGCACATGGGACTTAACAACTCGTATGTCTCAAAGTGACGGGCGCAGTGCAATTCGCGACTTGTGATGAAATGCATCTGTTATAGGCAGAGGTTTATCCGCTTAACATCAGGTGGGCCTCGAGCTTCTTCCGTCACACTAACATAAAAAAAAGAAAAGAAAAATTACATTAAATACAAATGGTTATTTCAATAAAAGTCGGTTATTCATGTAAAACAGTGTTTAAAGCAACGATAGCCGAGCGGTAATAGCTATGGACTGCCATGCCGCAGGTCCATAGTTCGATCCCCACCGCTGGCTTGCGCTTTGCCGCACGGTGAAAGCATTTTACTAATGCTCGCCTAGCTGGCTACCACCACCTTCAAGTAGAAAATCTGTCGCCAAGCACCTAAAAAGTGTTCCTGCAGCAATCCTTGAGAGCCAGTAAATTTGCGGGCACATTAGAACTGTTTCTCAGGGTGACGGGCGCAGTGCAGTTCTCGTCACTTGTGCCGAAATACATCTGTAATAGGCAGAATTTACCGCTTAACATCAATTGGGTCTCGTGCTTGTTCGGTAACAATCACATAAAACATGCCATTCCTTTTTTTTTTATTGAGACTCGTTATTTTGACATTTCGAAACACGCAGATATTTTGCTCTTAACGTGCCGTCATATGTGATGGTGGCATGCAGAATACCATTTCACGATTTTGTCACGGAGATACCGTAACGCGCCACGTTACATTTTTCTATGGTTATAGAGAATAAGTGCCTAGATGACCCGAGACCTGAGAGTCGGCATACTACTGACGAGAGCATTTATAAAAAAGATGTGGTTTTCGAAAGTATTTAAGTTCAAGTCTAGCCTATTACAATATAACGTATCTTTGTAATTTATTGAATAAAATTACTATATTTTTATATATTTACAACAAAACATCCACTAAATCTGTAAAACATTCTCATAACAATCACTATTTAAGATATCTATTCGTATGAACAACCAATAGTTATGGGTATCGATGTAATATAATGTTATATCTATATAGAAAACGCGAAGTTATTTTTAAAGGCCACCCAACCCTTCAGCCTCCTTTTCAGCTTAACCGTAGTACGCTGCGTCGAATGGTAGAAAGAGACGGTCGCAATACGTTGGAGAGAGACCAAAAATGGACTTCATAACGAACACGACGCGGAGCAATTCAGGCGTTAAAGTGAGATAAAAATATGAAAAGTAGTTTTTGTAGCACGAGTACAATTTCAAATATTGCAATATAGAATTTAAGACAAATTATATAAGATACATGCGCTTAAGAAGCATTATATGGGAAAGAGTTCAGATTAAAAATTTTGAATCAAGCAAATTGCATCTCTATTTCGTGAGAGGTTAATACTACATAAATAAACCACGTGCATTAATAGTAATACTTACCAACGGCTATTGTCTCAACTGCATAGGGCTGCGCTGTTATCACACCTACTTGAAACAATGATAATACAGCACATACAATAATATACTGTTTTTGAAGCACCATTTTGAGCTTGTACTCGGTCTGTTGCGTTGATATGTAATGAAGTTATATGTTACATGCTAATAGACACAGTTTATAAGATCGACGTGTATATTTTTTGTGTTAAATATAAACCGATAAAGTGTTGGGATGCTGCGCGCAAACCTGAGACTTTGGGGCGACTGATGGCGAACGAACGTGGCATGGGGCGCGGGGTTCGTCCCCACCCCACTTCGAATGCCGAGCGCCAATCTCACTCCACCCGCTTATCGCTTCGAGCTTTATCTTTACAAATATACTGAACAAAATGAATCCCTTAAATTTTGTCATCAACCTTGTGAAATCGGGATGTTCAATCCACTCCAGAGCTTAACATTTTGAGAATATTAAATGGTGAATATGATTTGTTATTAAATATCATTTTTACTGAGTATTTAATGTTGAAAATTAATCTATAAATATGTTAATGTGAATAATTGTGTAACAAATGTTAACAAAATATATTTATGGGAAAATGATAAATGTTTTTTATACGTGGCAACTCACATATTTTTATCGTAATTATATATCTGAATATTTTTATCATTAATATTAAATGATGTCATGAGTAGTAACATAAAATATTTTTTTTGAGAAAAATACAAAATGATTACTTCTACTTACGTATTAGGCTGCTAAAAATACTGCAAATCAATTTATTAAAATCGGTATTAATATATTTATTGCGGTCTATGAATAGTGTTCGTAGATTGCGGTAATTTAATTTTATAGGCTGTGCTCCAAACCTTTCATAAGTGTCTTTGAGCATATTTTTATGGTTCCGTACGAAAAATTGGTGCCGTTTTAATTGGCTCCCTTGGTTATGTCGTCCGTCCGTAGGGAGCAATCTTCTGAATCGTAATATGTAGTGAGTTGAAATTTATACAAAATATATATTATTGAATATCAACTACTAATAAATACGAAAGGTTACTGGTTTTCATGGTGGTAGGTGATTTTGCGAATGCTCACCTAGACAGTCTCCATTCACGTGATAGCTAGGCTACTACCTACCTCAAAAAACCGTCGAGTGCTTGATAACAGATGTTCTACTGTTATCAAGCACTTGACGGTTTGTTGCAGCAGCTGTTTTTAAGATTGAAGTGCCACCTAATTACCATAAAAACAAAGTTTGTTAAAAAAACATGCCCTATTACAAAGACTCCGCCGGCCGCCCGTCCCGTACGGAAGTGTGTAGCGCTTTTCGTAGTTTCATCAAATTTTAAATACGGAGAGTTCAAACTCGGTAAAATTTAGCAAGAATGTCCCTGAGCTTATGATAGCTTCTGATTCTGAATTCTTGGATGCAGCTATCTTAAAACCATCCTCGAGGTAATTAAAATATACATGTTTTTATCGCGATTGAGTCCCGTTAAATACTTATAAATATCTTATTTTCACTTCTGGGGATAATATAAATGATAAATTGAAAAACTGGCACTAGGTATTATTAGGCTCAGGAATATGCACGCAAAATTACACAGAGTTCTACTAGATATTTAAAATATGACGAAACAACGTTTGTATGGAAAGCAAGACGTGTTATTTAGCCTTAAATGGTTGCAGGTTTTGTAATTACAATAGTAATAGGGAGCTGGTTATTTTTGATACAGATTTGTGATGTTAGGCTGATTAAGTGAGAATAATAAAAACCAAAAGCAAATTAAAAATATTATGACGGCCCTATACAAGAAAACATGTTTACTGTTAATTTTTTTGTGTTAGCGGTACCGTGTAACATGTTAATACGTACAAGCTCCATTACTAATGGAGCTTGTACGTAATTAACTTAATGTTTTTATGAAATAAAAATGTAGTAACTAAAACATAACAAAACTGACTGTGTTGAATCGTGCCGGATTGGAATTGCACTCACCCCTCATGTCTTTCCATGGAAGTCGTAAGAGGGGTCAAAGGAAACATACTATAAGTGTCCACCTTCGTCTTTTGAAGAACTGCCTTACACTGCGAAGAATCCCTAAGCCGCCTGCCAAGCTTCGGGATTATGGAAAATACATAAAATAAGATAAATATGGAATTGTTGAAAATTAAGTATTTTGTAAATTGTTTCCTTTTCGGACCACTCGAGGTGACAGTCTTTCTCACACTAGGCTGTTTTTATTTATAAGTTTTTGATTTCTTGTACAAACGACCTCTAAAATTTGTTTGCTTATAGTAAAATGGGCAAGTGCAGTCAAGAATCAGACTATCCTGAGCTAAATGAGAAATTAGCGATATTTTGATAAATGCATACAATTTATTTATTGTGAGCTTGTATGGAACCCTCGGAGAGTCAGTTTAACTCGTACTTTTTGTTTCTGAAGCCTTAACGCCAAAGTAAATGGTGCGCGCGTCGCTATTATTGGGGTCGTGTTGCCTCCCCCTTCAACGTGTAAGCCAGTCTCTCCCTTCGGCATTAGACACAATTCTCGCAATACCTCTACACCACATTCCAATTTTAGGATTTTATTTGGCAATATAAAATAAAAATAAGCAATCTTCTGTACGTACAATCAATTTACCTAGAACTTACTCCACGATTGTGTTTTTATTTGGTCCGTTTATTTACGTATACTAATGAGATTATTGACAGTATAACAACTAGCGCGGCTTGTAGACCTGCAACGGTCCTTAAGGTGCATCAACGCATTATTTGTGTTGAAGCTCTATTTATTATGTAAAAAGTTTTCCATCCGTCGAAATTGCAAATTTCCATATTATAGAAAATGTGACACTTTGGCTTACTTTTTATTGTTTTTCAGTCCAGTCCAATATCACTTTCAATTCGTCACGTATAGTAGCATCGGAATTTCTAAGATTTATGACGCAAAAGTTTTTATCGACATTACTAGATTGTCGAAATTCGCACGTACGCTGTCACAGCAAAAGCAGAAAAGAAAGCTTAGCTATGTTATCGACCATAAAAATGACCTTACGTATAATATCTCGTAAAAAGTTTATGTCACAACACTAACAAAAATCCCTCCAAACATAACTTAAGGGCACGACTAGGAAGTTTAATATCCTTAAGCAGTTGACGACCTTTTCCCCTAAAACCTTGAAAGCTCAAAGGAGAAATAAAAAGATATTTCCATTGCAAATTTAACAAGTTTGATTTTGAATTCGGCCTTCTCGAAAAGACGACGAAGACTAGAGCTCATCTTATGCTGATTTACTTGACGTAATGGTTCATAAGCTTCAAAGCGATAAATTTGAGATAAATAAAACTCGATGGCTTATCTTTTGGAGATTGTTTCTTACACCCTTTCACAACACAATTCGACATTTGAATGTAAATTTATGATTTCTCCTAACATATTGTTCAACACGAAGACCTAGTTTCATGGTACTTGTGTGCGTGCATGTATGTCCACAGCACAGGCGAGGCATAGTTTTTCCGGATTCACTCCGCTAACTTTTTATTCGGCCTGAGCTTGGAATTATCAGGGCTGTGCCCGGTCCCAAAAACAAGTTGTAACAAAAGAAAAAAATTATGAATTAAATCGATTTTTTTACAGCCGATTGCAAGATCGAGATCACTAGGATATAATTATAAACATTTCTCCTGTATGTTTGTATAGGATGCAGCCAGTTTGACAAGTTACACACACGAGAACCAATAATCAGTCTAAGATCAAAGTGAAGATATGACTAGTTCACCCATTCGATGTTCAAATAATGTTTGTCGTGCAAGTAAATTAGCGGCATACATGATTTACTTGTATACTATTGCTGTATGTAATTTTTTTATATATTTTATTTGAAATATGTGGTATGTTTTGTAATTAGTAAGGTAATAAAGATAGCAAATAGTGAAGAAAACCAATCAATATCAGTTCATTTATTTGGCTACTGCTAGGCGCCTTCTTAAAAACGCTTTAAATACAAAATCGCGTAGAATATTCTAAACTTCTATTATTTCCAGTTTACTTAATAAAACAAGTGTGGACTCGTTTTGCTCAATCTAACTACAGATAACATTAACGCGCCTACTTTTAAGGACAAATGTCGTACTAAAACTGTACCCGAGTACCCAAAACTATCTCATTCAAGCTACTGCTTGAGGTCAATCTAACCATGATAATTATGTATCTCTTGTCAAATATGTATATATTTTGTCCATAATTAAAACAATCATGTTTTATAATACGGCTTATCATGATGACGTCATACAAGCCTGGTGACACATCCTGCCCACCTACACTGAAAAAAAGTTTTGCTCTATATAACCAAAACTTTGTCTACCAGTTGCATAAAATTAGTGACAGCTGAACCAGTGTCACACATAACAAAAGCTAGTTGAGTTACTGGAGTTGGGTGGCTTTTAACTTAATATTTTTTTTAGTTTTGTGTAGCTATTTTGTTTAGCTCTCTATAAACAAACAGGTCGTCTAAATATAAATGAATAGACGAAATGGTAATATATAGACGAAATAATTTAATGACTGCTTTTGCGACATATAGTCAATTTTGTTTAGCTTGTCACTGTCGAAGAATTTTGTTATGTTGCGTGCAAAAGGTTGGTTAACGAACCAGTTTGTCAATAGAAGTTCGTCAATTTACAACAAAATATTGATTAAATTTAGACGAATTGAAAATAACAAAAGCAGTTCAGTATCGTTTAAACAAAGCAGATTTATTAGTTTAAATAAACTTTATTAGTAAATAGACAAGTTTTTGTTATTTTGGAAATAACCGCAATATTTTGTTCTTTCTTTTTTTCAGTGTATTAACGAATTTCTTACTTTCATAAAATTCAATGATTGAGAATAATTTCATTCATGGAGCCAGAAGAAAAAGTTATAAGAACATATAACCAAAAAAGGAGAGTATAAAAAAGTTTTTACAAAAAATATAACCGACTTCAACACTCAAATGTGTGATTAAACTTGTTGAAGTCGGTACCATGGTGGTTCAAAATTACCTATTATCACAATATTGTGCGCATGGTACCGACTTCGAAACTTTTTTCACCCTTTTAGTGACCCTTGCTATTATGGGATTGATTGTCATTCACTCTCATTGACTATATCATTAAGATATGAAAATACTTTTCAGTTATTGATAGATACATGGCAGATATATAGCTTGACCGATATTGATGAAATTTATATGGGATCACAGGCTAAGCTTTCATATAAAAAAAAACCATCAAAATCGGTTGACCCAGTCAAAAGTTCCGAGATAACAAACATAAAAATAAAATAATTAAAAGTATTAAAGCATACCTGGTTTTTAAAGCACTTTTGCATCTTGGTCATTACAACAGAGGTTGATTTACTTAATAGTAATTTAATCAATATGGTCGATTTTAGGAGGACTTGAGTTTACTTTTACATTGCAATTAAAGTTATTAATTGCAAATAAATAGTTACTTAATTCAATCTTGTACATGATTACTGTTGTATTTTTGTTTTCTTATGCATGATACAATCTTATGACTATCACATTACTACATTTTATATAATAAACCAATATGATATAAAAAAACAGGTCTTTCTTTTACTTTTTATCTCGAAATTCAGCACGGATCGCTTGGGACAGGGGATGAAAGTCAGAATGTACACTTAGTTGTAATTTTTTTAACGCGTAGTCTGATTCCAATCATTCTTTTTCTGTTAGAATAGTAACGAGTGACCCCACGGACACCCCAGCACCCTATGAGCAGCCCGGCACCCCACGGGCATGCCGGCACCCCGGCACCCCACGGGCAATCCAGCACTCCATGCATAGCCCGGCACCCCACGGACAGCTCGGCACCCCAAGGGCAGCTTGGCAGCCCTATTTTATTTTGCATGCTTGCTAAGATAACACTCTAAAATCTGGAAAATTGGCCAAAATCAGTTTTAACTATCTATCTTTTGCTGGATTCATTTCGAAGACTGTGCTATAGAAGTGCACAGTCTTGCAAATAATTGAACATTTATTGAGCGAACCACAAAGGAATTTTCTGAGTTACCTGCTGTCTTCTGGAACATACAACCTGAAAATTTTCAAATTCAAAGTAAAAAGATCTTTTCTGAGCTATGCTTTACTAAGAGTGCCTCACCGCAGACCACAGCTTTGCTTAATATGAGATAAACAGTGCTCAAATGTGAGTTATAAGTATGCAGGTACCGCAATCGCGAACGAAGTCGCAGGCACACCTAGTATTAAATAATATGATATATTGTTTCCTAATTATAATGCAATAGTAATACAATAATCATCATCAACAACAATAACAGCCATTAGGTCCACTGTTGAACAAAGGCCTTCTGCACGTATGGGGGAAGATAAATAACAAAAAATTTCGAAAAGTTAGACATTTGCATAGCCTAAATACTTTCAGTATGTATATGTAGTGGTGTTTTATCATTAAAGGCATACCACTCTTAAAAAAAGAACAAGAATATGTAGTCAACGTTGAGCATTTCTTCATTATGTAAAGGCCACAGCCATCCTTATGTGGGCAAATGGTATGATTATTGTGCAAATGAGAGAACAAAATCATTATTATACTTGCGTTATTGGTGTTAGGATTGGTGGATGTTAGGATGGGGGTTAGGATTAATTAACGTAAGCAGCAAGAATTAAGAGTAATGTGCAGCAAAGACTTGACATTTGACTTTGGGACTGTACTATATTGTAATACTACTCTGTCATTAAGTACCGGGAAAAGATCAATAATACACAAAATGTTATTCATCCAAATTTATTTCATCACCTACAATGTATGTTCCTTCAGAAACTTTACACTTACGCCAACAAATAATCTAATCATCAAAATAATTTTTATTCCCTTTTTCCGGAATTGAATTCAGTTCTCGCCGCGAATTCTCCTTTAGGTCTTCTACCGAATTAAAACTGGTGCCAAAAAGTAGTTATTTGAGTTTAAGAAAAAGAAAGAAGTCGACTGGAGCCATATCTGGAGAATAAGGTGGTTGCACAATAGTGCTGATGTTGAGTTTTTGGTCAAAAGTTCGTTCACAATGATGACCTTGTGCGAAGGCGCATTATAGTGGTTTTTTTTCAAGGAATTTGGCCTTTTTGTCGAATCAGCTATCTTAAAAGCGGCATAACGATCACTTACCGTTCGACTTTTAGGCAAGAATTCCAAGTAGGCAACACCGCGATAGTTAATGAAAACAGTCAACATGACTTTGATTTTTAATCGAATTAGGCGTGTTTTTTTCGGTTTCTGTTCTTTTGGAAGGTGTCAGTCCAAAACTTGTTGACTAGTTTGCATGTCAAACTCGTAAACCCACGTCTCGTCACTAGTAACAATGTGTTTCATGAATGTTCGGTCGGTATTGACTTGTTCTAGTGCGTCCTCGGCGACTCTGCGCCGAGCGGCAACATATTGCATACCCAAGTGATTATTTTAAATAGAACGGATCGACTCATGAGACACAGAAAGCTTGGCGGCTGTCTCTCTCAAACTTGAATAAGGATTTTCAGTCACCGTTTCCTTCACTTTTGCGATGTTAATGTCACTTGCACGATAGCGAGGCAAATCTTTCATTACATCTCGACCGCTTTTGATCGCTGTCGCAAAAGCTCGTGTTTTTTAGAATCGATTCACCGTAAGCCTTTTTTGTAACTCCAGACACGAAATTCCACTGGCAATCCAAAATTTAAGACTAACTCTCTGTTCGATATTTTTGTCAATTATGAAATACACAATAAGCACTTGATATGACATTAAAAAAAAACAAATCGACTATCATTAAGATTGTTTCGGTGGTGAAAGACCAGTAATGATTCAAAATAGTATATAATGTAATCATGATACAACTCAGAAATAAAAGATTCATTGTTTCTTATCTCTTAATAACAATTATAGGTTTAACTACAATATAAAACGCTATCTAGTCGTCTCTCCGTTGTCGTAAAATACAAAAGTAATAAATGTCACCCGCAAACGGCCAAGTTTCACAACATAAAAGTTAGTGTGTGGTTGTGGAGATGACTGCTATCAAGTGAGTTTTCAACACTTTACTGTATTATTGTTTCAACAGATAAATTGTAATATTCATTATGTTTTCGTTTCCGGGCAAAACGACAACAATTTTTGACTATGATACTGTCTGAACGCTACGAAATTATTTAATATTTAATATTATTGTCTGTGTTACCTATCTAATACAATAGTTTTCTGAGCTACTGATTTGTTTACTTTCTGGTAAAGTATATATTTTATCTCCCAATTTATATTATAACATACATTCCTATGATTTTGTGGCGGTTTGCCCTTACTAAGCTCATAAATACAGACTATATACTCGTGTAATACTAAATAAACTACAACAAAAGCGTTTAAGCAACCTGGGTCTGTGAAAGTTTATAGGTAACGGCTAAAATATGTACCAGTTCCGAAATAAACATATTTGCGTGCGTTTTTAAGATGCTCTTTGATGTAGCCGCGGCGTCAATGACATTTATGCACTGTAATCTAGGATATCATGGAATGTCCAAAACTGTTCACACGACAGTCCGTAGTAACCGTGATAATCAACAACAGAGCCGCTATAGCTGCGGTGCACATTAGGGGGAATACACAATGAAACGGACGCGTTGTGAAACGGACACTATAGATATCTTAAAATTTTTGAAAGGCAATTTTCGTTTGTTTTTGTAGTTGGCAACACTTATGACCATAGACAAGCCCACAATGATGACAACTTCCTGGAGCCATATTTTTGTTTACCTTTAAGCACGTTCTTGAAGCACTTGATTTTTGTAAAAAAATATTGTATATTTGCAAACTGGCATAAAATTCTATAGTAACTTGGGCTACAGTTTTGGTGGTCGTATTTGTTGTGACATATTCTTAAAAATACACAGAGGGGTGAGTCATAATCTTATCAATAGGTATTGTTTGAAATTTGGTTAGAAATGTTTTGAAGTTAGATTTGCAATGAATCGGACAGGTGCCGTCGCGTTGAAACGGACGTCCGTTCGATACGTCAGTGTCTGTAAAGGTGCTTATTTGTGCAGCAGTGTTCACTGGCTACTGTGTGCTATTTGTCATGTGGCTTGAAATGCATGAATAATTATTAATAATAATTATATAATAATTTTGTGATAATTGTAATTAATACTCAAATAGGCAACTGGAAGGGTGATTATGTTTAATGTGTAGGTACAATTATAGGATATAAGGAAATAGTTTGTGATTTGTTATTCCTCCTAATATTATTAAGGATTATTTGTTATACTTTCTTATAATGTAAGCAAATTGAAGTCAAGCTCTCGTGTTTATTACAAGATTAGGAAGTTCAATGCCTGAATATTTTGTTTTGCTTTTTTTATGTTTAGTTTTTGATCTCAGTTTGTTTTGTACCAAAGTGTTTGACTTGTTAAAATAGGAGTTTTTGTATGAAACCAAAGAATTCGTGAAACCTGGCATATTTATGTGGCATAAAGTAGTGCGTTGGTTCCTAGTCCGTTTCAAGACACTCACTGTCCTATTCAATGCTTCATGTGTCATGAAACGGACATTAGTGAGTTGACAAAAATATCGTAATATTTCTTGAAATAAATATAATTGTCTTAAAATATGGCTTATTACTAATAGTATATGAACTCTGAATTCCCTAAGGACAGTTAGTGAGTTTCTAATTATGCAATAATGCTCCAAAGTAAAACGTCCGTTTCATAGCGTATCTACCCTACATGCCTCGCAATGAGCCTCAGTGAAGGGAAGCAGATATATTTGTTAAAAAGCTAGAATTTGGCGATGGGAAAGTCTGTAACCACTAATTTGATTCCCACACACACTATCAAAGGTACACAGGTACACAGGCTATATACTGTAAAGTATGTCGATTATGTCTCGGTTAACTCGCTTTGACAACATTTAATGTGTTGGGGCTGACAGGTCCCGCCAAATGGCTTGTGGGTTTCACCACTGTATGTTTGGTGAAACCGAAGAGGATTTTGACGCTCTTAGTAGATACACAGTAAATGGAAGAGAAACAGTATTACGTTTTTATAAAAACGGCTGAAACACGCCTCATACCAATTGGTCTTGCATTCGCTTATTCCGTAGCTATGTAGAGACGCCCTTGACGCTCCCGTGCATTTATTCTTGACGTAATTTTGGCATGACGATATCATATCATGTATTGGTCAATGTAATATATGTCCTAAATATCTAGTTACGTTACGTTGTGTTTCGTTATGTGTTCAATTAATAATTTGTTAGGAATCTTTCAAATTATTACCTTTGATTAAAATAACTACTTCCAAACACAGGTAATACCTAAAGAAATGGTATGATAATATTTACATATGTTATTATTATTTATTAATATTAAATATATGACGTTGTTATATGCTATGTAAAAACAGGGATTCCTATTACAGGTATTCTTTGCTTAAAAGGAATCCTTGCTCGCTTATAATTGTATTTTGTATAAACTGGTTAGAATAAAAACAAACATCAATTTCTTGTCTAAAGCGTGATTGTGTATATTCTGTATCATTATTTTTTGGTCATTTATAAACTACGAAATAGAAATTCGTAGAAGTGGGTAGTTATAACAAAACAGTGTTAAATGCTCACATCACACATAAACACACGTTGATGATACCTACGTAACACAAACGACAATTTATGGGCAGCCTCATTGCACATTTGCCGCCAGAGCAGGCGTAGCTAATTATCTCAAAGACATTACCGAGACGTGGCACGGTTCCTCTTTCATGAACTACTATGGTGGTTATAATAGGTGTTGCGGCGGGAAAGCATTCAATATTCTCATTGAGCTCCTCTAGAAAAACGTGACGTTTCAAGGCTCACCAGTCTCTTCGTTGGTGTTTTTGTTGTTGGTGTTCAACCTCTGGAAGTTGTAGATTCATTGCTGGTTGAGTAAAGAGTCACTGACAGTAGATGCCATCGTATCGCTGGGAAAAAAATGTCTTTTATACGAGCACTTGGATGTGTTCGTTTAAAAACTTATGATGTAATTCTAAATAAATTGTGAATTAGTTTAACATGAATGGTCGTGTTGACGTAAACATTTAATTGTTAATTTGGGACCAAAAGTGGTGATCATTTATTTAAAAGCATATGTCATACTTTAAACTTAATGACATTTATTTTATTGTGGTAAATCATCCTGTGATACGGACTGATGGTCGATACTAATTTTCTTAGCTATAAGGTATACATATACAAAAGCAAATAAAACAAAAACATTATGTGAGTGTGTATGTATGTTTACATTCGAAACGTGAAGCATCCCTTTTTGGACGCACAACAAAAGTCAATTATTATATATCTATACGATATAACTCGACTAAAGGCGCATAACAAGGTGTACATCCAAATATTACGTATTTAAAACACATCAAATCTAAAGAGGGCGATGCAAATCAATCAAGAGCTTGTAACATAACAAAGTTCAATCTCAATGCGCGCTGCGCGAGGGGTTACACAGGTTAACCTTATGGTATAATCCTATGGGGAGAGAGTGTAGAATTTGACAGTTTGTTCATCTTACAAAAAACATGTATAAGAATATTAGCAAACATAAAACAGCCAGATAGTTGCAAGCCCCACTTTATAGAACGGAAAATTCTTACATTACCATCAATTTATATTCTACAGATTGCTTTATTTGTGCGTAATAATAGAACCTTGTACAAGTCAAATCTTGAAATTAACCCAAACTATCACCTAAGAAACAAGGACAGATTAGTTTCATCAGCAAACAATAAATTAAAAATTACAAGAAATAGTCCGTATTGTAGGTCATTAGATATTTATAACAGAATACCGAAAATTATTAAGCAAGAAGAAGATACCCACATATTTCATAAAAAATTAAAATCATTCTTAATAGAAAAGGCGTACTATACTGTAAAAGAATTTGAATAAGACGTCAAAAATATTTAATGTACAATTTTATACACATAGTTAATTAATGACCTTGACATATACATTTTAATACCAATTTTGAATCATAATTTATGTATTAATGAATAATGGAATGTTAATTCGTTTATTATATAATTTATTTATTTTGAGATAAGATTGTTTAAAAATAATAATGGATTGTAAATTTGAAGATAAATTATTTATGTTTATGACATTATATATATATATTACTTACTTTAATTATCTACCTGTTAGTTAGTAAGTGTTTAAATTGTGACACCCTTACAGGGTAAATGTACTTACCTAATGCTATCTATAAGACCTTTATATATTGATGAAATGTACATTTGGACAAAATAAATGAATACTGAATACCTTTTGTTTGTCCAAAAAGCGCGCAATTTAGAAAAAAACAACACTTCTCACATTAAAGTTGTTGTATGGTTATACCTAAATGTTTTGGCATGGATTTGTTAAGAATACAATATGTACATTTAAGCGTGAGTAAGATGTGAAAATTAATTATCTAGGAGGAGAAGGACAATATTTTTTTTTAACAACTGATTTTAAAATTTATGGAGCTGAAGATGTTTTTAAAGGGCAATTTTTTCATCTATGATTTTCTGTAGGGGATTTCACCAACAAAGTGACCAAAATCTGAGGTAAGGTCCTGTAATCATAGACAACTCAAAAATTCTCTAAATGCACAAAGTGCATTTATTGATTGTTATTATTGTGAATGTAATTAGTGTTAGTGATATGAAAAAAAAATTGTGAGGGTGTTTTTTTCACTATATTAAACCTGCCTTATTATACAGTTTATAAATAGCATCCAGTAATAACAACCAATTTAACACTTGTATGTCCTCGGAAACCCGTTGATATTGTAATTTATATTGAGGTTAACAACTGGGTCGGGAATTTTCTCGTGAAATTGTTAGATATTCTTCAATACTATAATGAACACAGACAAGGAAATTGAAATATGAGTTTACCCTTTAGGAATATTAAGAAGTACTGTTTTAATTTATCATGAATTGGTCAAAGGCAAGGAATAATTATTTTTTAATTTTGTACTATTTCATAACACACATTTCATTGATCAGCATTAATAAGTAATATTATTTTAACGTTTGTGGGAGCGTGTCTTGTAAGCTTTAAATCCTGCTAAGTAAGGTTACAAAATTAAAGAAGTAATGCAAACTTATTGACCGAGAGAGAACGAAGCGCAAGCGAATTGACTCTGCTTTAGTTTACACAAAAATGATTCTCGTGAAATTATGTAAGCAGATTTGATATTTTCAAAAAAATTTGGGTCGATCCAGTTTATGCAATTTTTCAAAATTTTGGAGATATGGCGATAATAAATTTGAAAAAATGTATGTCTGAATATATGAAAAAAAAAATGTTATATAACTTTTTTGTCTCTATCCTTATTAAAAAGGAATTTTTTTTGTCAGAACAAGTTATTCATCCGATAAACTTAATGCGACCGAGATGGTAAAGAATAAAAAATATTTATATTTCCTGTGTCCTATAAAATCACAAGGGAATTTCATCAGGTACCTGAATTTCATAGGTACATTTAATGGTTTGTGTTGACCAATACTATAGATGACGTAAACCAATACCTATTATTGGTTATACATCATATAGCTTTTGTTCGCTACTTTTTCTCATTAAAGCGTTAGGCACTGATAGCTAGACAGTTAAAATTTTCACAGATGATGTAATGATGTTGCTGCTACAATATCAAATACTAAAAAACAACCAAGTGCGAGTCGGACTCGCATTCGGTTAAGTGTTCAGTACCCTTCGTGTGTGAAAACTAAAAAAAATATATGCTATAGTATATAATGCTGTACGGATATTAATGCAGCAACGTAAATCACATGAGTCGCATCAAGTTAATTTCATCAGTTTTCGGAATATAACTATGGTTTTTGGATTTTGTAACGCATTACCCCATTAACGTGCGTATTGAACCTTTATTTAGTTGTAAACTATGCAAGGGCAGACTCGTGAGGCTAAGAGTTCCGAGAACCACTAGTTTAAATTTGGATATTAATACTAAATGTTCCAATCGCCAAAGAGATTACCAACATTGTGTGAATAATTGTCTAGTTGTAGAAGAAAAAAAACCGCGCATAGAACAAATAAAAAACATGTTAGTGAAAAAGTAAACAATCGCGTTTACTTAAGTTTAGATAAATGCCTTTTTATATTAAACTACATGCGTCTTCCTCAAGTAGTGATAATAAAAGTATAATAAGTATATAGTGATAATAAGGCTAGAGCATTTGGACTGCCTATGAGTCCAAATGATTTTATTGTAGTAGCCGTAATATTGTAGTAGCTGTAGTGTTGTATATAGTTTGTAGTATTTGTTTAATAAAGGCATACCGCCGGTAAAAAAATAAATAAAAGTATTAATATTGAATCTGATGATATGCATGTGATACACAGTCTGTTACTTACAAAATCTCGTTAGCAAAATATGAATGCATATATGACCATTTCTCCAGAAAAGCGAAACGGGTGTGTGTTTTGCCTATTTTCAAGATTTAGCCCAATACAATCTTTTCCAATTTCTTAGATTTTATATTCCTCCACATCTACTTGTGATTCTCATATGATTACTAATTTCAGGCATTTAATAAATAGCTTACCCATTTTAGTAACTAGTTAGTTGCATTTTAGTAAATTCATATTTGATTGTAAAAATCACGGGATATTTGGTGTCTTGCGTTATTTCTTCCAAAACATTAGGTATTAACGCCTTTAATTACTATTTAACTAGCTGAGTCAGTATTTAAGATAAATTATATACCAAGAGCAAAGCGTCCTTTAACATAGCATTTAGCGACACAATTTCAAGTTCGAAAGCTGAAACATTTAATTGTACTGGAGGAGCTAAAGACGGCGACGACGACGCTGCGGCCAATGCACTCAAATAATTTGAAACGACTTAATTAGGAACTAAGGTGGAAAGTCTTGATTATACCTTCAAGTTCTGTCATTTGTGTAATATTGTTTTATGTTATACGTATTTTCAAAGAAATTTATTATGTATTGGTGATACACTGCACGCGTTTATAAACGGTCAGAAGGTGTCTAAGAAGGCTCGTCTGGCTGTTCATGTAGGAGTGTTGGTTCCGACACTAATGTATGGTAGTGAAAGAAACACTAATATATGTTAAGATTGTTTGGACATGTGGAGAGAATGTATGAAATGAGAATGACTAAACAGGTATCAGTGGGACAAGTGAACGGAAGTTATGGAAGGGGAAGACCTTGGTGAACGTTCCGAAATCAGATTGAAGATGTTCAGAAAAAAGGCCAGGTCAGGAGTACCCTAAACCGACGCTCATATATGAAAGGATTGATGAGTGCAGATGAAGCGAAAGAGATATGTAAGGATCGCAGTAAGTGGAAATCTAAGGTCTCGGCCTACCCCGACGGGAAAGACGCGTGAGTTTATATATTTATGTATGTTTATTATTTATTTTCAAATATAGATAAACAGCTAAACGCCATCGGATTTAATTGGAACTGAAGAAAAAAAACTTGTTAGCAAATTCGTACTGCATTAGGCATTGGAATAAGCTACTTAGCTTATTCCAATGCCTAATGCAAGGTTCAGAAGCTTCGATTTGATGGATACCACATGATTTAACAGAAGACCAGAAATGACTGCGTGTCGACTGGTGCAGCAAAATTATCAAAAAAGTTTAATGGATGACAGTCATTGTCTGTCTATAATATCGTCCCAGGTGACGAAACCTGGGTGTACTCCTTTGAACCAGAAAAGAAAAGTCGGCAGAATGGGTCTTTTAAGATTTACAGCAGTACTTTAAGGAGAGTAACTTTTACGTTAATATACGAGTAACGGTATGTATTGCCGTTTTTCATTAGAGCCATACCAAAAGCTTAGAATGAAATAACATTCGTTGTATGAAGACAACTCCTGATTTTATTATTTTTGCTTTTTACCATATTTTAAGGCAGTCCGCGTAATAACACATATTTATTAAAAATTGTTAATTAATTGTACCTTTTAATATGATTAAGATACTGGTCTACACGTAACATGGATGAAAGCACTGAGAGATGGATGTACCGGAAGGATCAATGATACAGCTTTGTATTCTTGTAGAAAAAAACTATTCATTTTTGTTAAATATGTACATATCTCTATGTTAATACAAAACCTAAGGTGTGCTAGTCAAAGTTCGAGTATGCCGGTTGACACACTACTACTCCTGTACTGTACTGTATCAGCCGGATAATCCACTGCTGAAAACAGCCTTCCCCAATATGGAGGGGATTGCCATAATCTCCATACTTGGCAGGCAGCTAGGGGATCGCACTGTGAGATATCAGGTTCTCAGATAGAGCTGCTGCCCACCTTCTGTTGTGTTATCCTTAGTCGCCTCTTACGACGCCCACGGGTAGAGATGGAAGGGGGGCATACTAGCCCGGCACCCCACGGGCCTAATACTACTCCTGTTTTAGGTAGGTTCATAATTATAACAAATTATACACCCGGTATAAAAGTTAGCAAATAAATAAGTAAATAAAGACTGTTTTATTTTCTGATGAAAAAATAATGTGCTTAATGAGTAAGTAGCATGCTACTACTTGCATTGGTGTGAGTAAGGTGTGTATGCAAAAGGCGCATTGGCGCATTATTTAACAATGTATCGATCTTGTTATTGTAATCTATCGGATGTGCTACTAACAACAGCTTCGGAAACTTAAGAAGATCGGTGTCAGACACGCAGCCAGCTATAAAACTGAATCCAAACCTTTCTTTAACATATGTTTTTGTGTCATCTAATATGTTGTTGAATGAAATATGTAGTACTAATTTCACATACGTGAGATAACGGAAAGCACAGTTTTAATTGGGTTAGTAAAATATTTTTTACAATTTACGAGTTAAACATTTTTTTTATAATCGCTACCGATCCAGCTCGATGCCTACTTGATGTTTAGCGATAACTTCTGCCTATTGATGCATTTCTTCACATGTAACGAACTGCACTTCTCTCGTCACCGTGATACACCCATTATTGCTCATGTGCCTGTAATTTTACTCTCTATCGAGGTCTGTTGCTGGGACACACTGTAAGGTTTTAATATTGTTATGTTTGCAATAACCGCTGTTTGGCGTATAACATGACAAAATTACAAATTAACTAGAGAAAAAACAACAACGCAAGTTGAACTATAGGTGTCGCTCCATTCCGATACGATGGTTGAATAACGAGAGCAAAAATTGGAATTATGAGTCATTGTGTCATGTTAGCTCAATTGGTTAGAGTATATCCCGGCTAAAGGGGTGGATGGGCGCGGGTTCGAATCCCGCATACTTACTATAATTTTTTCTCTCGTATATTTGTAACACTGTTAGGTGCTTGGCGACAGATTTCCTAATTGAGGGTGGTTAGCTAGCCAGGCGAGCATTCGCAAAATACCCTCCTACCGTGCGGTGAACCTCCAGCTACCGGCTGAGAATCGGACCATTGACAAGTGGCACTGCAGTCCACACATATCAACAATATACTTTGAACACTGTAAAATATTGCCTGATTACTGATATTAGGAAATACAAAGCAAACTAAATTGATATACGTGTCAAGCATCTCCAGAAAATGATGTTGCCGTGTAATAACTACTTGCAAATGGTATCTAGCTACCGGAAAATTATATTTTGCACCAAAGCAGGGCATAAGGTCCATACCCTGAAGAACTACATTGGCAACAAATTCAGCAATAGCATTCATATTACCCAGCGAGAAGCAAACTTTTTCCCCATGTACAGCATGCGAAAAACATCAGATTCTGTCTTATTCTGCCGTCCCATAGTGACCACATAACATGGCAGCCCACGAAACGCGGGTGAATTAAGCGTTTAACCTGCACTGATCTTAGAATCATGCAGGGGTCTTACAATGTAAGGGTAGCAATAAAGGATACTGAATAGCTGTGGGTAAATGAGGAAGAGGAAGAGTCTCACAAAGTGCATATCTGTGTTTCAGTCGCACATAGCAAGACCGGCTTAGTAGTATACAGGTGGTAATGGACAGCGTGTAGATAATAACGAAGACCTGTCTGTTACAAAAGTCCACGGCAAGCATGCTGGGCGGCTTTAACCTCGCTTGTTTGTCTCGAGCAGCTGATAGAGAAGTGAGCATATGGTTATTTCACTTCCAAAACAAGTAGGACAGGCCGAGTATCTTCTTAGAGGTACAGGTACTGTGGTGAGAGAATCCCTCTCTCCAGTGTATTTTCACCTATAAACTACAAAATACTAAAGCACTATGGCAACATCTACACCTTTTCGGAAAGTAGAAGTAGCGTTCTGTGCCCGAACGTATTTTTAACAATCTAAGATGATTTCATGCCAATATTTCCCAAGCAAAGCCGCGTGTAACAGGAAGCAAGGTAAGTACTATAAAGTATGATAAAATATGAACACAAATTATTTAACTGTTTGACTTTGAGCACTGAACGTAACTGGTTTTCAAGGCTGGTTGGGTTCAGGACAGTATTTATTATGTAAATTGTGAAATTTAAACACCAATGTCAAAGCAAGCACACAGAGCAAAATAAACATGTTGGTTTACTAATAGTAAAACTAAAATATTCCCGCCAACCGGTGGGCGCAATACACTCGTAGAATTTATGTCCACACAAATTGCTTAATTGAGGAAAAGGCTTTTGTTTGTTCACCTTTTTGCTTTCAGGGGGTCAGCGAGTAAACCGTAAATGTAGGCAGCTACTGTTGGGTTTTGTATTCCATGTTCCATATGAGGACTTAGAATTAAAGATTCTTAAAATTTATAATGAATAAAATTTAAGATGACTACACAGTATAATAGGGTTATTGATGTACAACGCTCTACAACATTTTAGACATTGCCATCAAAGATGATATTTGAATATACCTACTCGTATTTTATATCGATTTACAATTTTTTTTTGCATGATGAAAGTGTTTAATAAGTAATTGAAAAAAAAAATGATATAAGGAATAATGCAATATTAATTCATCATTTTCCTATTTTTTATGTGGTATAATATGTTTCTATGACAACACAAAATACAACAAATAAACATTTTGCAAAAAATATTGAAACCTCAGAGAATGGTCTTGTGTGCTGCTCTCTTCTTATCTGGAGCCTCTCTGTAATTTTATTAATTTTATCGTAATTACATTCGCTCTTGTTGTTGAGGGGTTTGAGATGGAAAAGCATCCTGTAGGGTGCATAATGTACAGCAACACCCTACTCACATCGACGTAAGTTGCATGCTATTCATTCTCCTTAATAGCGTTTCACAACATCCAACAACATAATATAGCATATATACAAATTAATAGGTAAACATGTAGGCTATAAACAAGCTAATAAATAGTGTAGGATATTGATATTTCAGAATTCCTTATTATTATGAAATTTATTATATTTATTGCGTTGGAAATTATTATTTATTTTGTAATTAATAGTAATTAACAACAATTAAAATAAGATGAAAGAAGAGAACTATCCCCCCACATTTGTCTAGTTAGTCAAAGTGAAGAAACAGCAACTCCAGAGCTGTTGAATAAAATGAAATGGAATTTTGAATCATATTAAATAATTTAATTGGGTTCCCAGTACTTATACATGAACAGAAACAACTTTTCTGCTTTTTACAGTCTTGCCCGTGTATGTTCTGCGCTTTTATACCCACCGTGTGGTATTTTTTTATCACTATTTTATATATCAGAAGTCGCGAGTACCACGTGTTGCGACGTTGTTAGATGTCGTTAGTGGGCCGCGACTATGTTGAAATAGGTGAGTTCACTTATTTTTAATTCGCCAAGTAGAGCGGTGAAAAACATATCTAACTTAGTATATATATAATTTTACAGAATCATATACATTTAGGTAAATGCACATGAAATAATAATTGGGTATCCGTGGAGAGACGAACATAAAGCGATTCATAATACCCACTATAATACTGTTTGATAGTGCAGAGAGGAATCGAAATTGCACAAATGTAGTGTGGAATTTTAATTCCCTCTCGCCAATAGTGCAGTTAAGAATTGTAATACGTTAAATGCCATAAAAAAAATAATTTCATATGAAAACTGACTTAGATATTGAATTTGAAATGCTTAGGATTATTTGAACATATTAAGTATTTTACTATATTAATGTATACGTTTATTATATTTTATTGCTATTCAATATTCCTTTTGGGTCTCGGGCACATACGCCTGTGACCTTTATTTAAAATAAGGTATTTGAATTTCATATAATTAAAAAGATCACGAACTAACTGGATAATAATCAACGCGGAACGTAAACTACTGAAGCTAGAAATATAAAAATATTAAAGTGTGTTTATTTTGATAAAATTAGGTGTGCAAGTAACGATGTTTGGGATTTCAACCTCCAAGGGGGAGAAATAGGGTTTAAGTGTGTATGAATTATCTTACTGAGTTGGCATAATAAAGCAAATATTGACACCTAAAATGTGTAAATAATCAAAAATGTTAAATACTGTCTTATATCCACTTGTTTAAGTATATAATACACTCTAAACTGTTGGATCTAGAATAAAGTAACTTAGCATAGGAGTTCCTTATAAAACATACCACCCACTTCTCACCATCTCTGAAGTATGACTTTCCAAACAAAAAAGAATGATCAATATCAATTCATGATAGACGGCGTAATCGCGTATCAAAATAACATAGATTCGAATTGAGTACCATCTTCTTTTTTAAAGTCAGTTCAAAAGGAGATTAATATGTTATTAGAAGTTCTTGTAAACTTAGATAAAAATCGATGTGTAGCTCTGCCGTTCGTCTTAGGATGTCAGTAGTTATAGCATGGTGTTATGGCATTTTGCGAAAGCCCGCCTGGCTAGCTTAAGTAGAAAATCTGTCGCCAAGCACCTAACGGTGTGTTCCGGTAACTTTCCTTGAGAGCCAGTAATTATAGGTTAGCCTGAACAACATCTTCGACCACATACCATTAGGTGAGATAGTGGACAAAGGCTAATCTATCTAGCAAAACAAAAAAAGGTGTGAGGTTAGGGGTACAATTAGGCTACAAGACTACTATCATAAAGGTACGTATAATTTAAATAAAAATAGAAAAAAATATATCTAGCTGCAAGCTCGATGAAAGTTAGTTGTTCACAAAGTTAACTTCATACTTCATCAGTTTTTTTTTTATTATTACACTAAAATAGTGAAACGCAAATTTGAATTCCAAGTGTATTCGAGTCACGATTTTTTACAACTCATTGCGTTATGCTGCGGCGAGCTCAGTGTGGGTGTGGAAACCATTCTGTGACGGCGAAAAATATCATAAAGAGACTATCATCAAACTTTACTGTCGTAGTACGTTTTGGTTGCAATTTTCCAGAGCTGAAAATAATTGGAAGATACTGTCACGAATTATTTTTAACCCGTTTCATAAAAAGGTTTTATACAGAATTTGCACCTTTGTCGTTGTGATAGAATATATGGTGAGAGCCAGTACTTCTAGGTTAGCCTGAACAACATCTTCGATCACATCATCACTTACCATCAGGTGAGATAGGGGTCAAAGGATAACTTATCAGACAAAAAAAAATAATTAAATGGTACTTTCAGAAAACTTGACAATTATGTGTAAATTATATAGATTTCTCCAAGTATATATACAATTGCATATCTCCGAATCTCCTGCTATCATTGAAGCGCTCGTAGCGAAGTTTACTTAGCTGTACTCAACCGATCAGAAAAGTTAAGCAACGTCGCGCGCGGTCATGAGTTGGATGGGTGACCGCTAGTGACATTACTACTGAGCGTTTCCGTGCTTCGGAGGCCACGTTAAGCCGTCGGTCCCGGTTGTTGTCATAGGGTGGCAGTCGTAATAGTATGGTGGTAGGGCATTTTGCGAATAATGAAATGCCTGGCTAGCTACCACCCTCAAGTAGAAAATCTGTCACCAAGCACCTAACGGTGTGTTCCGGCAGCTGTCATTGAGAGCCAGTACTTATAGGTTAGCCTGAACAACATCTCCGACCACATCATCACTTACCATCAGGTGAGATAGTGGCCAAAAGCAAAACTACCATGCATAAAAAAAAATGCGAATTGGGCAAATATTCTTTAAATCACTCAAGTGACTTAACGATTTAGAAAACATTTATTTTACATTGTAATTTTTGAATTTACGCCTGCTAACGCTACGAAATACAAAACTCCGTCCGCCTAAGATGGTGAATAATAGTAACGAAAGGATAAATATGACTCTGGTGATTGAACAGCCAACACCTCAATTGGCAGAGAATGTCCTGGCTCTAGGGACGGATGGTAACGAGTTTGAATACCGCTCATGGTTCAATAAAGATAACTTTGGGCTTTTATGGCCTTTACGTTGTTACATTTAGATGCTACATGTTGCGACATGTAAATGACTGTCCTTTACACATGCTTTTTTGTATAACGTAAACTAAGTCGATAGTCTCCTGAAATGTAATATATAAAAAGCTACGCTTAAATTTCCTGGTAAGCTAACGTAGTGCCTCGATTTTATGCACAAAGCATTTTCAGAAATTCTCGACTCTTCGAGCGCATTACCGATAGTTACATGACATCCTTGCACACCGGAAGTACTACATATACACGTAGTTGAACATATCCTCATCATCTTAATTCACGCTTTGTAGTCGACGTAGGGTTTATTAAATATATTTTACCTATAGTTTATGTTACATTGTCGACGTAGGGTTTTTTAAATATATTTTATCTATAGTTATTACATTACTAATACGCAACCGAGTTTTGTTCATATCGGAAATATATATATACATTTTGATTAAGAAATCTTTTTTGTGATTACTTAAACGACAAAAAAGCCTGGACAATTCCGCCTCTGCCAAGCTAAAAAGTACCAACCTACGTAATTTTAAAAAATATTGTAATTATTTTATTATTTATTTCAATATAAAATTTGTAATTGACCTTCATAAGAGCGTCGTAGACGCCTAAATTGAATAAATTACTATGACTTTTACGTTGATAATATGCGGCCATATAAAATGGATCTATCCATAAAAATATCTGCGGATATTTTTCGATGATAGTAATATGTATAACCGTCATTTATCTGTGTAGTACTTAAATATATAAAATATGGTTAATTATTAAATTAAGGTTGTACAGTGTCGTAAGTTCCTGTACCTGTGAAGTTAGAGTTGAATAATTGCGGAGTGCTGGTGGGGGACATGAAGACGTAGATGGAATCGAAACACTGCATTCACCGATGTTTTTAATTACTACTTAGTACGTTATTAATCCCGTGGGGTGCACGGCTAGAATGTCACACCACCATCTCTACCCGTGGGTGTCGTAAGCGATGACTAAGGGTAACGTGCCAGAAGGTGGGCAGGAGCACTTTCTGAGGAATTTATATCTCACACTGCGATCCCCAGAACGCCTGCCAAGCATGGGGTTTATGGCAAACCCCCCATAACATAGCCTCCCCGGCTGTGTTCAGCAGTGGACATACCAGCTGATACAGTAAGTAGTTCAATTATGATACTTTATAAGTTTAGTCAAAAAACAACAAAGCGTTCGATTGAGCACTCGCATTAATCTAATACCGATCAAAGTATACATGCAATGTGCACTGTATATAAACTCAAAACAGATTACATCACAGTTAATATACTGGTTAAATATTTACCTTGGATCGAACAAAGGTAAAACAGTAAAAATAACGCAGTGAAAAACATTTTGATTTATAAAGTTCACCTCTCACAAATCACTTCTGTAATGTATGTAATATTTATAATTTACTTATGTAGAACTAGAAATTTTTACCCGTTCTTTCCTTTTTAATTATTTTGTGGCTAAACGTATAGCAGTAGAATTATTCAGTCGCCTTTGCGACCTTGGAATTACTTTAAGAGCGTTGGCCAAAATAAAATTACTGACTCCGACATCTAAGCGACTGAGCTAACACAATCACAACGCAAGGAAAAAATTGAATCATGAGTGGGATTTCCGTCCCCTTTCGGCGGTTCAATATTAAGAGCAAAATTCGGGCTATCTCATCACTACAATAGCTAAGTTAGTAGATAATGCTTAACTCAAGGGACAATTTCATTGTGGGTTTCAACCGACTCGTGGAACATTTTATTCTAAAATTATGATTTTACAGTGATTTTGAGACCTAAATTAATTGTACATAAGCAAGAATTGTTACTTCCCTTACATATATTAGAGAATGTATTTACAATATTTCGATATAAATCTTGATATATTAAACCATTTACTATTTATATTGATCAGATATTTTGGTAGAAAAATTGACATTACGAAGAGCTTTCGCGCTACCTAAAACGAAATGGCAATTTTAAAGCAGCTATGAGAATTTACTGTTTAACGCACGGATAGACAAAGCTTTTATTGAAATTAAAGCTCTAAAACGACCTTGTAAGGATCAAAATAACTGTTACCCCTTTAGTGAAGTTGAGGTTGAGTTCTAAATTAAATAGGACTGTGTGCCAGAAGATGATCCTTTAATAGATCTGAGCCCGAGACTTAGGCTTCAAATAACCTATTTATACAATGATCCTAAAGATATTATTTATTTGTATATTCAAAATATTTATAATAGAACAGAACTAACTTCGAACAACGAAATAACTTACAGAGTCAGTACCATGGTGATTAAAAGCACTGACCTCACATTATCATGGTCCGGCTTCCATAACTTGTTTCATATTTTTCAGTGTCAGAAGTCGGTTCCAATTTTTTACTCTATTTGGTAGTTTGGTCGTGTGTACTGCTTAAAATATATTGTAACTCACATAAAATGCTGTTCAGCATCATGAGTTGTAATATCTAATCACCCAGGTATGCAAATACCCCATCAGATAACTGACTGTAACTTAAAAACTGCTAAACCAAATTTGATGAAAGTCAAATTAAACCAACTCAGAGGTATATTTGATCTCTACATATATACCCTATAGCCAACAAAATATATCATCAAAATCAATACCTAATTGGCGGTGTAACCACGTGACAAATCGACAAGAAAAAACTTGCTTGAGAACTTCCTCCTATTTTGGAAGTCAGTTACTGTATCAGCCGGATTGTCCTCTGCTAAGCACAGCCTTCCCTACAAGGGAGTTTTCCATAATCACAATGCTTGGCAGGCGTCTTGGGTATCACAGTTTAAGGTATCAGTTCCTCAGAAGATGCTGCTGCCCACTTTCCGGTATTTTACATTTAGTCGCCTGTTACGACTCCCACAGATAGAGATGAGGGGGGGGAAGTGACATTCTAGCCCGGAACCGCACGGGCAACGGAGTCAGTTATAAGCTAGGAATAAAGTACGACTTTATGATATTAAATACAGTGGTAATGTTAATATATACTCCCACTTATTTACTATAAAAATAGCACTTCCGGCTCATAAAATCAAATAATATATATATATATATATATATATATATATATATATATATATATATATATACATATATACACAATACATAAGAAACAAAAGTGAAGGTTTTCCAATTAAAATAATCTAATTACATACGAAAATGACAATAGCTCGACGTTTTCGTTGTATGTGTATGGTAAGCTTATTAAAATATATAGCAGTTTTTAAACCAAAAAATATATGAAAATATTCAACAAATTCAAGATAAACACGCACAGTGGGTACATTTGGTTTACAATTTAATTTGCTTTTAAATTATTTTGTATTCTTATTTTTGTCCCTAATCGGATGCGGAAACTGTAGTCAAAAGAATAAATATAATGGTAAGAATCTCCAAATCTTTGTCCGGGCAGGAACTGGCGGACATCGTATTAAATCCGTGACTCTTTGGGTAGGTACATTAAATCACTTCTGATTTTTGGATAAGTTACGGTCTCCTGCGGGACCAATTGTAATCGCAAGCTTA
Organism: Plagodis pulveraria; assembly: GCA_963890685.1. Taxonomy (NCBI): domain Eukaryota; kingdom Metazoa; phylum Arthropoda; class Insecta; order Lepidoptera; family Geometridae; genus Plagodis; species Plagodis pulveraria. The sequence goes on along the minus strand of OY982949.1, from coordinate 13,592,887 downwards.
GGTTTGAGTCTGGAGTCCGTGAAAAAGGTGCTATCGAGAAAATAGAGCCGGTAAGGTGTTGTGAGATTTAAGCCCACTAGCTAGCTGGTTGTTGGGAGGGAGGGGGTTGAATATCGTATCGATGCGGAGGCCAGGAGGCAATATGTACTGGCATTCCCGAGGGCCGGAACCGTAACTTATAAAGGCAAAAGAACTCAGAATGAATAGGTAGTTTTATAGCAACAGCAAATAAAAATAAGAAGTAAAACTATTTTCCTATTCAGTTATAGCCATTTTAATTACCGGCCAAGTGCGAGTTGTGCCTTGCTTCATCAGAGCGTCGTATCCATAGAGAAAATCAATAAACCAGTGTATCACAAAAACTTTTGAAAGAAAATTTTGTTTGTTTATTTTGATTACAGATTTAAAATTACTGTGAATTTTTATTTTCAGTATTTGTTGTCCACGTAGAAGTAATAGTATAGAATTTACAGAAGTTCCAAATAACTATGTAATTTTGGCCAAAAAATATATAAACTATATTTTATTTTGTGTTATGTTTTAGAGTTAGACGCTGAAATAAAAATAATAATATGCAATTTTTTTTATAAATAAATTATATATGTACTATTCAATCAGTACTAAAAGACAATATCCCACAAGCTTAGATACGAAAAACGTTTGCAGCTACCATTTCGTTTATTAGAAATACCCTAAATGTTATCAAATTTGTAATGATATTTTAAGTTTGTATCAAATTGTCAACAACCATTCAAGTTTTGGCTCAACGAATCAGCATTCAGATGAAACATTGGTGTCAGAATCTGAAAACACAGTCTGTGAAATAGATGTTAGATGTTTTCATGTTATTCAAAAACAGGAAGCGCTCGTAGCGAAGTTTGCTTAGCTGTTCTTATTCGATCAGCAAAGTTAAGCAACGTCCGCCGCGGTCATGAAATGGATGGGTGACCGCTAGTGACATTACTACTGAGCGCTTCCGTGCTTCGAAGGGCATGTTAAGCCGTCGGTCCCGATTGTCGTCTTAGGAGTGCAGTCCTTATAGCATGGTGGTAGGGCATTTTGCAAATACCCGCCTGGCCAGCTACCACCCTAAAGTAGAAAATCTGTCGCCAAGCACCTTACGGTGTGTTCTGGCAGCTGTCCTTGAGAGCCAGTAATTCTAGGTTAGCCTGAACATCTTCGCCCACATCATCACTTACCATCAGGTGAAATAGTGGTCAAAGGATAACCTATCAAGCATAAAAAAAATGGATACCGTACCGTTTCGGTATATTCTTAATAGGATAGTACACTAACCGAATTTAATGAAGCAGTAATAACTAAGCGGTAAAATCTATGAACTGCCGAGCCGCAGGCATTTTGAGAATGCTAGCCTCGCTAGCTACCACCCTCAAGTAGAAACTCTTTCGCCAAGCACCTAAATGTGTAATCTGGCAGCAGCTCTTTAAAGCCAGTATGTTACAGGCATATAAGGTTTTATAAATGTATATCTCAGGGTAATAGACGCAGTGCAAATCGTCACTTATGGCGAAATGCTTCTCTTATAGGCAGAGGTTACTGCTTAACATCAGATGTGCCTAGTGCGTATTCCGTCACAAACCCATAAAAATATTTTGTTAATATACTAACGAATATTATGCTAAGGCTGTGTAAGTAAAACATTTTGAAATTTAAACAATTTGCTCATAAAAGTACTTAATTTCTAAAAGTATTCCAATAAATTCTGACTATTTATTCTTATCATATGACTTCCGGAAAGAAACCTGTACGAGTTAATTAGTATTTGCTGTAACGAATTGCCTTGCAGCGTTTACTTAAAACTGAATTTAAATAAAGGTTCTCTTTGTTCCGAAACGTAAACTCACAACTTGTGGTCCTAATTCGCATCGCATATTTACCAGCCACATGGAGTAGTTTGTTTTCTTAAAACTTGCCCGCAGCTACAGTTTGGTTAAGAAGATTCATTACTTATTCAGTGTCATGCACGACATCTGAACAAGCCTCGGTCCTCCGTTGCCTCTTACCACTTCATTATCACACATAAGCGAGATTTTGTCATTTGGTTCTGTAAGGTCCAGGTACACTTTATTGTATTAGCCGGATAGTCCACTGCTGTACACAGCCTACCCTAATATGGAGGTCATAATCCCCACGCTTGGAAAGCGGCATGGGGATCGCAGAATGAGATATCAGTTCCTCAGAAAATGCTGCTGCTCGCCTTCTGGTGTGTTACCCGTTAGTCGCCTCTTACGACACCCACGGTTAGAGAATGCCACCCATTGTAGCCCAGTACCCCACGCGCCCAATGTATACAAGTTCTTGTCATTTTCCTTTCATTATAGTTTAAAAAGTTTATAAGTCTATAAAAAAAAAGTTCATCAGTTTTCGTACGTATTGTAAGTTAATACAGATTTTTGGAATTGGTGCGTATGTTATATCAAAGCTAATGCATGATATGAAGTCCTATGAATATAAGGATTTACCAAGGAATGTCAAAATTATGTTAAACGGGTATCTAGCTGTAACTTTAATTTTTAATAACTAGAATGCTTATCATTTATTGTTGCATCTAGTAGTCTTGTTGATATAGTTCCATTGACAAAGCCTTGATAAGTATTTGGATTACCTCCTAGATAGTAAAGCTTTGAAATATTTATTGAAATATGAAATTCACCATTATTGCCACTTCAGCAAAGTCTTCAGACTTGCAATATTGCGCTAGATTGGTATGGGTCGTAACATTAGTACCGTATATAGAGATACAAGAAAAAATAGATGCGTTTAGCAACATCTGTTTTTTAAGGTCTATCGTAACGTCACCTCGCAATGAAACCATATCGTAAATTAAATATTAACACAATCTGGACAATCTTTTGCTGCCCAATGTAAAACACTTTTGTTAAACCAAGTTTGATAAAGTCATAAAACGACAATCTGGTACTGATGTTACTTAAATACAGAATTATTAATCAGATAGATTTCTTTCTTGAACGGTCACCATCATAAGTGTGTAATCATGCCCTCAATGTATATTGAACTTATTTTGTATTCAAATTATGTCGAAGCCTGCACTCTGTGTTCTACACATTGACAATCCAGACATTTGATGCAGAACACAATAGACGTTAATTTCCGGTGTTCTGAAACGAAAGCATTTCACTGGTGTGAATTAAACTAATCAAACGTCAGTTGAGACAGCCATGCGGCCTGGAAATGTGACCCAATGGTGTCACGCAAAAGTGCAGAGCTCTGAAAATTGTCTGTCTCTACAAAATCCTGAGCTGTAATTTTAGCTCCGACGACCCTTGGTTCACTCGTTTTGTATACACTATAAGTGTACTGCACTTAAAGTGCCATACTTAAGAGATACTCTCATAGAGACATTTCTAAAGTATAAGTCTTTTATAAGCAGTCATTACAATCCTAGTGAGGTGACCTTATCTATCCTTATGTTAAATACGAGTAGTACTTGCATAATGCTATTGGAAGTCAAGAATTTAAGTACCAACATGTTTACAAAACTGGATCACCCTGGTGGGATTCTTTACTTTTGATATCCATTTTTCTGATTTTCTAACTTTTCACCTCTGGTCAGTAGGTGATTATGTGGTCTAAGATGTTGTTATTCAGTTAATAAGTATACCTAATATATGATCTGGTTTATAGATCAATATAAAAAAAAATTATATTCTATATTTTTAAAGTAATGGATTTTGAACAGTTTGGAACAATTACAGTAAAGTTCTTGCCAAAACATATAACTAGATTACACAAACAATTAATTTTTAATCTAAAGTTGGACTGCATTGATTTAGAAATACGCACCATTTTAATAAAACTTTGACTTTTATTTCCTAATTGAAACCAAATTCCAGAACTGACACAGCTGCTTCATTTGAATCACAGCCGCAGAATTTCAAAATTGGTTTAATCTATATTAAGACTTTTGACCGAATCTGTGTTTTGGCGTGAACATGACAAAATGGTATAAATGAAATAAAATATTACGTCTGATTATTTCTGTAATACGTCAAACGACGTGTGTCCAAAACATTGCTATATTCACGATTAGATATATTCAAGTTTTTACGTATCCTGCTCCTCCGATCCCTACTTCAAACCTCCCAGTCGCCGACCAAGGCAAGTATTGGACGACCTGGATGACCCCATCGCAGCCATTAAGTTGGCAGCTTTCGCATCATCCGCAAGTTGTTCCTATAACATCCTATAACATAGAGGTGTGAGCTCGAGGCAAAAATAGAGTCCTGACTCTATTTTTGCCTTATTAGTGTCTCCCCAAATAGTCACAAAGTAAATGCCGGTGGAGTGCCGGACTAGAATGTCACCCTCCCCATTGATACCGAACGCTTTATTAACCGACTATTAACTGACTACTAACCGACGCTTGCCAAGCGTGGGGATTATGGAAAACCTCCCTTAATTGGGGAAGCTGTGTTCAGTAGTGGACAATCCAGCTGATACAGTAAAATATCCGGCGGGCCCACTCTCAACGGTAAAACACTGGAATTGCACTGGGGCAATTAGTTCCGACTTTCCGAACCTGTCTCGGCAACGACTCAAGCCAAGGTCCATACCACAGTAGTGCCCTTAAGCCCGTTATCAACCCCTCCTTTAGTAGCGGTGCGTGTTTTGCGCGCGTAGGATATGGAGGTAGATGGCGGTTTTTGTCTTCTACACACGTCCCGAGACGTTCCCTCTAGGGCTATAAGAGGGTCTTTCCTCGCATAAAGTCCACTGGAGTTGAACAGCAGACAGCGCCAGGCAAAATATAAAACATCCTAAAAAGAAGGAGTGACATAAAATAATAAATATCATACAAAATTAAAAAAAAAGACAGTGTTAGGCGTTTTAGTTAAAATTTAGGGAATAATAGAGTTACCTTCTTCATAGGTTGATTAAAATCGTACATTACGGAAACAATATTCTAGGTTAAGGTGATGGCAAATACGTTTTATTTTACCACGATACAAAAGTAGGATGTGACTATATACATATGAACAGATACAGGATCTGACACCAATCTAGAGTTTGATCAAGTTAGTCCTGTAGGACCGACGCGGTGGTGTACATCATTACGGATGTAACTGCCAATGTAAGCAACGGTAAAGATCTACGAGGCCAACTTAGGCAACGGAATAGATCTAATACCAGCACACTGACCTTCAGATAATCATAGTTAGTGCCACAAAATCTACCCAATTGACTCTCCACCAAGAAAAATTACCTGCAAGTATACTCGAGCCATTTTGATGTTAAAATGTCTACTTACAAAAGGATCTGAGACAGGCCGATGTGTCTAAGAATAATAACTAGATATTCTTTAGAGGAAGGTACATAATATTTTAATATTTGTAAGACTGCATTTGATAACTACTAGGTAGTCTCATGCGAAAGTTTTTCAGAAATATCAACTTAATGTAGGATCTTCGAATACAACTAAATTTAATTACATATTAGCCTATAGAATAGATATCGATAATTGTCAGAATGTTGTAAGATATAATCGTTTTTAGGATTCCGTAGTCCTGACAAGGAATACTTATAATTTCGTCATGTCCGTCTGTCTGACTGTCCGAGGTTTTGCTAATAGACTAGTAGTACTAGAGCCAAAAAAAGTGGTAAAATAAATTATTTTCTTTTAGTGTAGCTATGTACACTAAAATAAAATGTTTTTGGAATATTTTCGGTCAATTAAAATATTTTGTTTTAGTGTAGCTATACACTAAAAGAAAATAATTTATTTTACCACTTTGTTGGCGTTATTGATTTACAGACTCCTACAATATTACAGCTCTTTAGTCCTACATGTGAATTGGCTATGAAGTTTTTTTCGTCGTTTTTGTTTTCATTTTAATTTAATGTGACTGAACAAGCCCGAGGCCCACCTGATGTTAAGTGGACTGACCTCAGCCTATAACAATTGCATTTCCTCAAAGACGAATTGCACTGTACCCGTACCACTGAGACTAACAGTAGTAAGGTCTCAAGTGCCTGAAATTTTACTGGCTCTCAAGGACAGCTGCCGAAACACACTGTTAGGTGCTTGGCGATAGATTTTCTACTTGAGGGTGGTCGCTAGCCAGGCGGAAATTCGCAAAATGCCCTTCCACAATGCGGTGAAGCTAAATCCCGGGGCGGGATTCGAACCATGGACCTGCTGCACGGCAGTCCATAGCCAATGCCATTGAGCCATCACTGCTTCAACCCTTTTTTTTACGTATGTTAAACTATAACGTGCAATTTTTTGTTCCAGTAGGGCGGACCCCTGTCTAATAGCTGAACTGCTGTTATGAAAAATCTGAAAAAAACCCATGATGATACTGAATTTCAATAACTTTAAAGGAAAATTATAGCTGTTAAGACAACTTTATTAGTTTAAGAGTAATTAGTCGTTGAACTTGGGTGTTGAATAATTTTGTATTGTTATTATAACCATGAACTCCTAATATATTTATCATTACTATATTCAGGATAAAGAACAACAGAATCGTTATATATTGCTATAACAGGCTATTACGGAGCCCTACTGCGCGTGGCCCAACTAGGACTTGGCTACATTTTATCAAATCCGTGTTCAAAAAACGATTGGTGTAAATAAGCATTATTGCCCTCATTTAGTAAGTTTTTTTTTTTACTATTTGGTTTTTTAAATATGGTGACCTTCACAGTTAAGAATATAAAGTGAGAAAAACTGTCGTTATAGTACTCGTTTTCCAATCTCAATCAAAAATATCTTCCTTGATTAACCAATAGCACATCTTGTGACAAAATAGTTGTTTCTGAAGTCTACCCATGATGGTGATTATTGTGTATCTAGAATCTACCTACCTGAAGACTTGTCGGTGCTGTTCATATTTTGTAGTCCGTGGTTTAAAATATAAACGCAATCACTTTCTATGGATTTCACTAGACAAAACCGACTTTTTTTTACTTAGATATAAACGTTTCTAGTCTAAACGTATGAAATATTACAACTTGAATAAAAAAATGCTGTAGTTTTAGAAAACTTTACTTTTCAGAGAAGTATATACTGATTAACTGTTACAATAAAAATAATTGAATAGTCATATCTTGTCAGTGTCATATTTAATCAGCCATTGATGACTTAAGCAGCAACAAAACGTTGTAGGTTACTTACTCTTAAAAGTAATATTTATTCGGTTAGTAGATATTTATTTCGAAATTAATTTTAAAATTAGCTGCGCCCCGCGGTTCCTCCGTGTGGTGATGGATGTTGATGATGATGAAAAGTATCCTATGTATTAATCCAGCGTCTCATTTACCTATATATCAAATTTCATAAACAATTGTCCAGGCGCCTGAGTGTAAAGAAATAAGAAACATACTAACACATTCACAAACTTTTGCCTTTATATATAGTGTCATGTGAAGTGTTTCACAATATCTATACATAATATAGTCACTATAATTATGTTATTTTATTAAAAATAGTTAATTTCTGCTACTAAATATCCAGAGAATAAGTGAGCTTTGTATGACATCTTTCAAGTAATCTTCAACGTAAAATTGCAAAGCAAAATGCCTGCTTGTTGTGTGAGGCTTTTGGCTTTTTTTTTACTTAATCACAAAGCTCTTAATCAAAATTTTCATAGGATAATCCTTTTCAGAGATAATTGTAACGCTATAACCTGGTTTGTTAAACCCTGGACACTTTATAGTGCTAGAATATAATTTAGAAAAATATTATCAGTCTTCACTTAGTAAGTTCGTAATATCATAATTATAATATAAATATGCTTTAATACACAAAATACTACGAACTATATACAGTACTACAGCTACTACAGTAAAAGCGTATAGGCAACGGCAACCTATAAGTGATTGCACACTCACATGCAGCCCAGCCAACTACTCGCCGCTAGACAGGCGGGCATTCGCAAAATGCCCTTCCTCCATGCGGTGAAGCTCAAGCCCGCGGCGGGATTCGAACCATGGACCTGCTGCGTGGCAGTCCATAGCCAATGCCACTGAGACATCACTGCTTCAGAATATACTTATAATACTTTTATTTGTATATCAAAATTATTACCCAATTTATACATTTTTCCATTCGCTGGTACCATTTGCTCCAGCATTTCCAAAGCATTTGTTCCAGTCTTCCTTAGGGACCTCTTCAATGGCTGCGTGGATCGCATTCACCGCCGGTTATAGGGCTCGTAAAACGTAAGCCTCTGAGTTTGCCTTCAATTTTAGTAAACAAAAAGAAGTAACAAATTGTTACGTCTAGGTTGTATGACGGATTCGCCATCAGTTGTACATTTGAAGCCTTCAAATGCACTTCTTTAGCAAAATTCGCAGATGCGTTATCGCTGTAATGGATAACATTGCTTACGAGGACGCTTTTCACGAAAGACTCTGGGCGAACAAGAGTTGACGTATCAATCTACGGTTACTATCCTTCGGTATTCAAGCGATACTATTATGTCATTTGCCGAAAAAAGTCGCAACCATTCCCTTAACAATGTTTTGAATTTTCTTAACTTTCGTCGGCAAATCTTCACAAGCAAAAACCCATTCGGGTGCTAGCTTTTTCATTCCAGTTCATAGCAGTTCATCCAGGTTTCTTTATCTGTCAAAATATTATAGACAGCCAATGGATGTACTCAAATAAAAATGTTTATCATTTACTGTACCTCTCGGCACGTATTCGTTTCTGGTCTACCGTTAAATCATGTCCATCGAGTGCAAAGCTTGAGAATCTTCAGATGCTCGTGAAAAATGCGTTTCACTTAGCCTAATACAGTACGAATTCGCTGTCAAGTAATTTTTTGTCACTTTGTATCAGTTGTCGTACGGTATTAATATTGTGTTCAGTAACCGCAGTCGCAGGCCGAACTTCACGTACATCGTCATGGAGATGATGACGTCCACGTCTCAATTCATGGAACCACGAATACACAGAGCTGCGACGTGGAGCTTCGTCACCAAAAGTAAATTGAAGTCTCTGGAAACTCTCTTGTTGACTTAAGCCATAGCGAATGCCGTAAAAAAACATAGAATGAAAATTTTAACGCTAACTTAATATATATAATATTTATTTCTGTGTTACGTTCTGTACCTATCTATATACCTATAGTCTCTTTACCAAGATACTATAGGTATATTGAGGACACACGCAACTTATACAGTTTATATTCTATAAACAATGGATCCATATATACGATCTATAGCCTACTTATCTTTATGCTAATTTCTCTCTATTAGATTAGTTTTCTCTCTACTTGTACATTGAATACTGTACCAATTTCTATGGTAGTTGCTTAAGGCATCGCCGATACTTATCTAGAAGTAACATTTATGTAATCTACGCTATACTATATAATAGGGTTTTTCTTTATTTATACAGTGGTAGGTACCTAGTGTAACTATTTATAAAAACGTTACATTGTATACTTATTCAATGGGATCTTATTATGTAATCACTTAGTGTGATATCCTATGCAATCATAAATCACATTGATTCTTATGGCTAACTTAAATATTTCAATGTTTATGTACTATATTACAGTCTCTATGTCCCGGGTTCGATTCTGTCTTGCACGGTTTTGTTTGTTACAGTGCTTACCTACAGATATGCCTATCTTTTAATGTACATAGCATCTTAGTGTGCAAAGTGATAGTATGATTAAAAATTAATTTAGTGAAATTATTTATCTCTTAGCCTTGTTCAATATCATTGTCAATTCTTAATACAATCAATTAATAATTTTTACAATAGAAGTAGGTAACTAATATTGCGTCTGATATGATTAAACGCATGACCGAGCGTAACTAGAGAAGGTGGTTATAGTTCAAGGGTTTAATAGCTTCACCTGGATTGGACATTACACTTACATAAGGAATGCAAGGAATATGCAACATTTTCATTAACAAAGTCTGAAAGGATAGAATTGGTTTGTAAGAAATAAAGTAAATTCAAAGCTGCCATTTTCGTAGTGTTCTGATAGTAAAAGCTTTTACTTTTTATCTTTTTTTTATTTACTTTTTATGCATGGTGGTAGGGCATTTTGCGAATGCCCGCCTGGCTAGCAACCACCCTCAAGTAGAAAATCTGTCGCCAAGCACCTAATGGTGTGTTCCGCAGTTGTGCTTGAGAGCCAGTACATCTAGGTTAGCTTGAACCACATCTTCGACCGCATCATCACTTACCATCAGGTGAGATAGTGGTCATAGGCTAACCTATCGGTCATAAAAAAAAAACTACTTAAATTTAATAAATAAATAAATAATAAATAGATTCAGGCGTTACTTTGCGGAAATCCATATTTAATAATAACAAATATTTTAAAATATTTTATGAAAGCATCAAATTAATATTTCAATAAAACACTTAAAAAATACAAAAATATATCTAGTGACAATTCCGCCTAATTTTCCTGCTAAGCCGACGTGACGTCACAAACGCCACGCAGCCAAACCGGAAAAAATATCGAAGCGTTTTTATTTGATAGCAAGATATATTTTTGTATTTTTTAAGTGTTTTATTGAAATAATAATTTGATGTTTTCATAAAATATTTTAAAATATTTGTTATTATTACTTAAATTTAATTGAATGACTCAATGATAGTAAAGATTGGACTTGAAAAGGTATTGCACATTAGTGGAAGCGTTAATGGTTGGCTGATATATGTGGTTTTCGGTCAAGGTGGCACTATATCAAACCAAAAGAAATTAATACTCTACTGGATTTGTAAGAAATTAAAACACAAAAGTTTTTTTTAATTTTTTTGTATAATTCTGATGTGGCTTCCCACCCTTTATAATATTCATAAACTGTGTAACAGAGTGTGATTAATGTTTTACAAACTTAATTTTTTTTGGACATTATGAAGTTCTTACTCAACTCACAAAATCCTAGCAGCCCGCCCCAACTTCGCATGGGTATTAAGGAAAAAAATCAAAAATAAAACTATTTTTTTGATAATATTCTATAATATAGATATATAGAAAGATTTCTAATGATAAAATCTGTAAATGAAATTATTTTTGGTAATTATTACTGACGTAGTTCGAAGTGCTATAACTACGAGTACCTATTTACCTAAATCAGTAGTAGTTCTACGAAACTGCATATACTGGTAGGTACATGTAGTTTCGTATACTCCTACGTGTGCTACGGAGGTACCTACGAGACTAAACAGCTAAGCAATATAAGGACGATATAAAATATAATCGAAGCATTTTATATCTGATATTTTATTTTATTTATAATAATTACATTTTCGAATTTCGTCCTTTACAAGCCTACTTGCGTCACTTAGCATTAAATGCGTACTGAATTTCGACCTTTTTAGTTCAGTAGATTCTATGAAAATACGCTTAGACAGACAGTCGGGCAAGTGAGCGATCCTCCTTCTTGTACAATCGTCGTAGTAGCCACTAAGATAATATATAAAATTAATATAACCAAGATAATAAATAATGTATAAGAATTAATAAATAATAGGCTGTATCTCTGTGATATTGAAAACCATAATGATTCGGATTAATAAGTATTAGACAAAATATATTGTGTTCAATTTAATAATAAACGAAATTGTGTACAATGCCATGCCATATTGCACACATTTCCAAGTATATAAGAGCGATGGCAGAAATAACATAAGTTTTGTTTTTAGTCACATTTTGAGTGTAATACGCCCAAAATGCACCTGAGTATGTTAATGTAAGTATAATGCAAACACACCGAACATACTCTTGTCGAATTCAGTAAACGAAAATTATGGTGTGCTTGTAGCACACAGTCTTTGTTATTAGTTCGGACAGAGAATGTCCAATTTGTAAAATGACCTAACCCTTATCACGTAGGCAATATGTTGGTCTTTGCGCAAAAACTAGTTGTTTGTGTAAATTATTTGTTTATGTAATGTTAAGGACATGGGTTCTCTCATTAGGAATTTAAGTTAGAGTTTGTATTAACTGACTCTTACAATAGTGTTTTTTACTTAAAATATTTACTATAAAAGCATTTTCAGCAAATACAAACTGAAATAAATTGCATATTTTGTTCTAACATTGTAATATTTGTATTAACGCTTGCTATGCGAATAAGTTTACGAAATTACAACGAAAGGAAACATTTGAACTACGATACGTATTCGAACCCATGACCATTCGTCCCTATAGCCGGAACATCTCTTCAAACTGAGCTATCGTAGAGAATTTCTAACTTTCGTTATAACTTTGTAAGAATATTGTTGACGGAAAAGCCCATGCTTTGCAATATTGTAGACGGATAAAGCATGGGCTTTCTCCGTCTACAATTTTCGTCTAAATTTGATTTAATTTTAATGTCATCTGGAAACAACACCCGCATTTGATCCATACCAATTAATCAATTGCACAGGCCAACTGGTTTGTACTTAATACCTTATATCATCAGTGTAACTGTTGTTTCGCATGTTAACTGTTGAAGTCAGTCTTTACTCAAATTACCTAGTATAAGTAATCCAGTGATATAGTCTGTTATCCAGACTAGGGAGACATTTGGACTAGCATTTCAATATGTATGTGATATTAATTATTAATCAATGTATCTATTAGAAGTTTTGCCTTAACTGAAACTTCGCTACCGTATCACAGTAAATAAGAATAGATATACTCAGTAGATATATAAATATCAATATGTAAACTGTGACGGTAGCAATTTCACACATGTTGTCATTTAACTCCCCGTGGGTAATATAACCCCCGTGGTGCTATACGAGTAATAGTACTGCATAAGCGTTTTGTACGTAAAGCGCTAAGGTACTGCAGCTAAACATTATCCGCTTTAGCATTCAGTAATCCAATCAATTTAATTTAAAAGGTACACAACTTTATTCAACTATAATAGTTTTTGCTTTTTGGTGCACATGTGATATTATTATGTATTGATTATTATACATATTTTTTGCGTGAAAGCCGACATACGCGCTGGCAGTGCCTCTGCCGGAAAGATATTACTATATAAACTTGCGAGTCACGCCTTACTCTTTTAGAGTTCCTCATGGGAACAATCTAAAAGAATAAATTTTGGTTGGTTTCGATTTTTAAGGACTGACGTAATTTTTACAAATAGCCCGTGGACATAATTGATCGGCGTTGATGATTGACGTGGTCCCAGGCTAAGGGAAAAATACCAGAACGTGGGTAAATGCGCATTTTGAAGAACTGCCATTGTACACATCGATCACCAAGATGCCTGCCCAGCGTGGCAACCCACACCAATTATGGACGTCTTTGTACATCGGTGGATGTCTTCTGACTCTATATGTAATGTGTACTACTTTCTGAGTTTCAAATAATGACGGCCCATATGCAAGGGTACAAAAAGTTATTTTTAAACTGTCTTACCTCCCCCTAGAACGTCGTTTCACGGTAAAAACGTTTCTGCAATGATGTTTTTAAGCGACCGCTCACACTATCCTGCAAGAAGCGGCCTCGCTCTTCCCTGGCTTCAACTACCTTAGCCATACTCGATAAGTCTTCCAACTTCAACTTAGAGATGGGATTCGAAGTCTCCCCCGCGTCTCCGTCCCTGTGTACTGACTCGGACTCTGGTGAACAAGGAAACGGTGCGTTTTCAGTACCCACACTGAGAAAAACGACTTAAAAGCTTAAATAAAATTTGACCTTTTACCGTTGAATTGTAACTGCGTAAGATGAATTCACAACTCTTAAGATGATTTTCACCAATCAATAAAAATGTACCATGTTTTATAATAAACACAACCGTCAAAAACGCCTTCCGTAAAGTATTTTCAGAATTGAACTTGTTATACGATAATAATTGCAGTCTTGACCACAAAATATACCTTACTTTTACGGCGGTTTATATATGGTGATTATCACTATAACGTACGACTTAATCAGCCTCATCGAAAAGTCAATATTTAAGAAAGACCACAAAATACACCTTAAATGGAGACGAAAAGAAACATTCGCCTTTACTGACCTCGTTTAACGCCTTCTAGTTGGAAGGCGTTTTTGTACGTATTTACGTTTGGTCAATTTTTCGCCTTATACCATTTGAATTGGCCGTCATTAGGGCGCTTTTGACTTTAGATTTTTCTCAGTGCACAGATAACGAAGGTAGAAGGCTCTTCACGCCTTCTGCGCCCGTCTCGGGTAGAGTATCTTCAGCTCTCTTGCTTCAGCTACTGATATCCATCCCTCGCCCAAAGTCAGGTGAAGCTGTAAAATGCCGCAGCGGCAAGCAGCATCCTGGTCCGTTTTAAACTAATTGAAATTAGCCTTAGAATCATGGTAAACGTAACTCTTTGTATTATAATACGACGTCAGTACGGTTATAAGCCTACTCCTTTTTTTTTGTTATTTGAATGTCTCTGAATATTTTAGTAAGCCATATATTGCGGTCCAAACAATACAGCCCTTTAAAGCCTGATGGACGAACGGATACACAGACAGCACAGGCTTAATAATTAGGTAAAATTTTCTCGTATTCATACCTGTATATTAAAAAAATGAATACTCACCTTGTAAACTTGTTTTATTAAACATTTTACAAGTCTTAACTATTTAGTATTTATTACATGTAAGTACTTTGCGAAGGAAAGTAATAATCCGTACTGATACTATGAATAATAATAGAAGTTAGGAAACAAGGATTACATACAAGTAGCTTACCTACTCCAGTAATGTTCTGGGCAGGGGTGGGTCCGAGGACCCCTAAAGTTTCACCCCGTGATCATAATTTCAATTTAAAAGTTTTCTAACTTTGTTTATGTTGCGCTAAATCAACGGATATGAGAACCGTGGACCGTGGGATAGAACAAATATTATGAAATGATTTGTAGGGATTATTTTAGCCAAAGTTGAAGTGTATTTTTTGTTGAAAAATCATTAAAATCGACATATCCCAATTGTTATGTCGTCATGTCCGTGGGAAATATGGGAAAATTCTCCTTTTTATAGTCTCGATTATTATAATGTCAATAAAGACCTTACTTCAAAGCAAAATCACTAGCTAAAGCTGAAATGTTGGAGCAATGATAGCCGAGCGGTAATGACTGCCGTGCTGCAAGTCTATGGTTTGATCCCCACTTGACTTGGCTACAACGCATGGTGGAATAGCATTTATCGAATGCTCGCCTGGCTAGCTACCATCCTGAAGTAGAAAATCCGTCGCCGAGCACATATCAGTGTGATCCGACAGCAGTCCTTGAGAGCCAATAAAATGAAAGGCACGTGAGACTTACTACAGACTCAGGGACGGACGTAGTGAAGTTCCGTCATAGTTCCATAAAAATAAATTATTTTAATTTCCAGGAATTCTGTAGCTATGTCAATTCAAAGTTAATCATGATCTTATTGTTTACGTAACAGATATAACTAATATCATGTATTAAATTATTAGCAGTGAATTGGTTGGAGATAAAAAACCACATAATACAACTACAAGCAGTTTTCTAGATCGGATGACAGCATATGAAATCATAATCACTAGAGATGCTCCGTCATATAATAACCGAGTATCAAAATGTATCATTGTAAAGTTTGTGTTTTAGAATATTGTTTTGTTTGCAATAACGCCTGCTATGCGGATTTGTGTTTGTATGTTTGAAACTCTTCATGTCTATAACGGCTGAGCGAATATTGATGACATTATAATAAATATTCCTATAACATCGTTAAAAATACAAATATATATGTTTACCAGGTACATCAGATACGAAATCAAAAGTATACATAAGTATCGCAACAAATGGGACATCTAGTCTCTACTCTCAAAACTGGTTTTCAACTGAAAATGTTAGTATAAGTATTATGGATTTTTTGAGGCTTGAAATAACACATGCGACAAGGTTTATTCCGATAAACGAAGAAATTCCCGATGGAGAGCGATATAATCGAATTCCGTGCGTAGTTGCGATCAGAAACTAGTTCTGGATTAAAATTAAGATTTTTAAAGCATAATGCTTTTTATATAGATTAGCTTGTGACACCACAATTAAATAGTTATATGCCTTTTTTCACTAAATACTACCAACTATATAACTCTACAGCTCCTACAATGAAAGTATTTAGACAGCCTACAAGTCACTGCAGCAGACCACTGCGGCAGACCAAATGCTCCAGCCTACTACCAGTTAGCAGCGTTATATTATTACCTTTCATAGTTATTGACTTTCAATTTCCGGACGTGATAAGATCCTCAATTAGAACATCATGTACTAAATGGATTTTTAAGAATTGTCATAATGTGTATTTAAATCTTAATATATGATATTATGTATGGGTATTTAATTCAGTTTGTTTAATTTTATTTTTATGCATGTAGCTCTAAAGTTATTGTACATGTTTACAGCGTGTGTTATGAGTTCTATTTTAAACACACATTCACAGGTACCACATGTATACAAGAGTACAAGTATATTTTCATGACAGCTGTCTTTGCTCATGAGAATGCATTCTTATTACATACTACAAAACGCAACAAATTACTTCAATAAGCATTTACTTCGCTAATACTTGTCCGTAATCTAGCTTAAGCTAACCCACCCTAACCCTCGGGCAGTAAACGAAATGGGCTATGTAGCATAAGCAATGTACCTAGATAACTCGTTGTAATAGATTTTGCCGTAATGCGTCAAACAACAATAATTTATGAACAGATATTTGGCAAGCATCGGAACCGGAAAAGCGTGATAATTTCTGGTGAGTAGGTTACAGCGTTTAAGGCGAGGCGACGCATGTTTTATCCCAATTGGGACATATATTTAGTAGAATGCATGACTGGTTGTGTTTATTGTGTTGGCACTGCCACGTTACCTCCAACTCTAAAATAAAACTTTACATTACAATAATATAAATGTTTCAATTATTCCAGTTTATCAAGTTACACAAACAAATCTTGTTACCCTTTTCTAAGTATATTTCAAAAGGTTTATCGCATGCTTAGCAAATGATCACATCCATAATATTTTAGGGAGGATTTTTTTTGATACGAATGCATTCTGTTTTGTATGTTATTTAAATTTATATATTCAGAATGTCAGCAACATCATTAAGAAAGTTTGATTGTGTTCAAAAATGAAGAGCCAAGCAGTTTTGTAGCGCCGTATCGCTAATAAAGAAATTTGATTAGAGTGCCTCTGCTATTGGTATCGGTTGCGAAAATGAAAACACATCCGTCGCGTACTAATTAGCCCGCAGACGCGGGTTTGATCCCTGAACTAAGTGAACATTTTGTCGTATAGAATTTTGTAGTAATGGTAGCATGCGATAAATAATTTAAAAAGTTTGAAGCGCTCGTAGCGAGCTTTACTTAGTTGTTCTCAACCGATCAGCAAAGTTAAGCAACGTCGCGCGCGGTCATGAGTGGGATGGGTGACCGCTAGTGACATTACTACTGAGCGTTTCCGTGCTTCGGAGGGCACGATAAGCCGTCGGTACCGGTTGTCGTCTAAGGATGGCAGTCGTTATAGCATGGTGGTAGGGCATTTCGCGAATGCCCGCCTGGCTAGCTACCACCCTCAAGTTGAAAGATCTGTCGCCAAGCACCTAACGGTGTGTTCCGGCAGCTGTCCTTGAGAGCCAGTACTTCTAGGTTAGTCTGAACAACATCTTCGACCACATCATCACTTACCATCAGGTGAGATAGTGGTCAAAGGCTAACCCATCAAGCATAAAAAAATGTATTTATAATTTTGGAACAGTAGTGACATAAATGCCAAAGTTTTCATGCCATCACCATCTGGTTTCATGATACTGAATTGTCACCGATATTTGCATAAACTTGTTATTAGCTAATATATAACAGAATTCATTTTATGTATCTATGTATTTTCAATCACTTTTCCACAATAAATCTAATCTCAAGAACTGGGCTTAAGACCTGTAACGATTTCAATTTATTTTCCATAAAAGATGGGATATTATGTCAGTATTTTTCAGCATATTTATGTTTCTGGTAAGTCTACTTGAACTAATTGGCTTTACTTTTACAATCGCCTGAGCAGATATGGCTGGAAATGACAAGCAATATAAAATGTGAACTGATTTTCAAGGGTAGCTGCCAAACACACCGTTAGGTGCTTTTAAACAGATTTTCCACTTGACGGTGACAGCTTGCCAAGTGGACATACAAAATGCAAAATAATAATGTCTTATTTTATGTTGTTCAAGACAAAACAGTCTTTATTTATCAAAATTAAGAAAAGACTTCTAGTATTTTAATGATTATGTGAAAATTCAGTGTCAGTCCATAAACGGCATATTAACACTATCACATATAAAAGTATGTAAGAAGCAGTGCAGACTAGCCTCAATCAACCTTCCACGTCTTCCTATGAAAAATATATCAACAAGGTGAGAGACATGGTGCCAGGCAATAATCTGGCAGGCTTTAAAGGTGTGTTAACATGTCCTTATAATCGCAATCGCATAGTTCTGATTGATTGTTATGATTGTGAATAAAACGTGTAGCGGCAAGGCTTGTTGTAGAGGAGTTCAATTTTCGTTCAAAAGATCACAATATAATCACTATCGTAATGCTTGAACAAGTATTTTAATGGCTGATAAAACGTTGGTTTGTAAGTTTAAAGTTTAAACGAGCCAAATTGTGCTTTGGAAGCGACCCAAAACCAAAATATCGCAAAAGCAATCAAAAATCAAAACCAAGTTTTTTTTTACTATCGTGGTGTTATCTTCTCAGGATTATGTAGCAAGGGTAAAAAAATCATCTCAAGAAAAATAGGCGTCTCGAGACAATTCCGTGGGAACGCTTATCGGAAAGATCAGATTTATGGAAAAGTAACTTTGGGTACTGCACAACGATATTGCACTATCTTACAATCTCAATCATCACTAGAGATATTTTAGCAAACAAAATAACGTATATGTTCGAATAATGACTCGATGCTGGTATATATATAGGTTTATTTTTTCTTGTTTCCCAAACCCAAATTACTACTTCGAGGTAGACGTTTTGAGTCCATTGAGGTCTTAAAACAAAATACACTCAAGAATAAATTGTTAAAATAAGGGTTTTCAATTGATTATTCGCTGGCGAAAGTGTATTGCGTCAAACAGAATTTTGAGAGAGACCAAATAAATTTATACATTTCCTTTTATTCTTGATACATGAGATAAATGAGTAGTGTAAGTGCGTATTTTTTGTAAGGTACCGTTTGAGAATAAAAACATGAAGTTTTTTCCATCTACGAAATAGACCATTAAGCAAGATTATTAAAGAAAAATAAAAGTAATAAAACAAGTCGTGCGTATCGTGTAGAAAAGAGGATGTTGAGGACGCTCGAGGCTGGAGGGAGCGACGGGAAGGGCGGGCGGTATCCTCCCCAGTCGACAGTCGACAGTCGTAACGGTAGCATCGGAGCGCGTCCTGGTTCGTACGAAACTTTTACCCTCCGAACAGTTTGCTACAACGCGCGGGCTTTTCAAGCGTTTAGGCATACGAAAAATGTGCTGCATCCCCAGATACATTTGAAAAATAAAACTTTCAAGATGATGCCACTAAATATACTTTATCGCGTTGTTCAAATAGTGTTTTTGACATTGGTAATTCTCTACTTCAACTCAATTTTGGGCAAGGTGTATAGTGAGAAGGTTCCCATTGGTATGTCTACTCTTATTTATATTATGTTTATAGCTTTATAAATTTAATAATAAATTTAGATATGAGATTTAAACTACTGCCTTTTGTGTTAAGACATTATAATATTTGTTTAGTAAAGTAGAAAACAAAGCATGTTTCAGTTTAACGCATCTAGAAATCATTAATTTATTTTACAGGTCATCATTAAAAAAAATAGTCATCGCTTTTACATTTGTATTTTTTTATTGTATACTGCATTTGTTTCCAGGTCTACTATACATAGATAAACGTTTTAAATTATTTTTGCACGGCAAATGCTCGTGCCCAGCAGAAATCTGCCAAACGGATTGCAATGATATTTTATATATATATAAATTATTATTTTCTTAAAATTAATACCTATAGTAAAATTATAGACACTGAATATTAAATCACTACAGTGTTTTTATAGTATTTAGTATGTTAAAATATAATGTATGGATGACAAATTTTCAGTTTATGATTTTAGACGCAGAAAATATCTACCAATACTTTGATACCAATTATTTATTTAATACTTATGTTTTAAACAAATAATACCAATGATTCAAATTGGACCTGCTGCGTGGCAGTCCATAGCCAATGCCACTGAGCCATCACTGCTTCAAAATTATATTTAATAATTAATTGGGATAGGTCGTATTTTTTTAGGCGGCATGCCTGTAGTTAACTAAGCTGGCTTAGTGTGAGTTGGACTCACACACTCACTGAAGATTTCATACCAACACCGAAAGTGCCATAAACTCGTATTTTTTCCACACTGTTTGAAATTCTTAGCCGACGTCCGAGTCGCGTTTGGCAAGTTCTCATTATTTTTGTCATACGTAGGATATTGGTAACGGTAGGGCAAAACAAGTTTACTGTCGGATTTTTTACTATCGTTATTTGTTAGGCAATCCGCCATGGGGTGCCTCGTAGGGTGTAGGGACGAATTAAAATTGCACTGCAATATCTTCTTGTGGGAATAGTATGAGACGAAAAAAAAGTAAAACACTAGAAGATCGGCAGTAACGTCTTCTGAGGAGCTGCCGTTGCCCTGCCATTAATCTGGAAGCAATTTTTTACGACTCACACCTTATATATGCAGTGTTTTTACACTGCCCAAAAGTTACCCTTTCATAACTACCCCTAGATGATGTGGTATTATACGTGGAACAATTTGAACTCGCAAATATAAAACAAAAAATTAATAAATTTATCTCATATGCCTGTAATTTTTCTGGCTCTCAAGGACAGCTGCCGGAACACATCGTTAGGTGCTTGGTGACAGATTTTCTACTTGAGGATGGTAGCTCGCCAGGCGGGCATTCGCAAAATATCATACCACCATGCTATTACGACTGCCGTCCAAAGACAATAACCGGGACCGACGGCTTAACGTGCTCTGCGAACCACGGAAGCTCTCAGTAGTAAGTCACTAGCTAAGTCACTATGATGATTTATGCGTGGTAAATGGTTAAAAACGTCGTATTTATTACTTACATAATATACAGAAATTAATGGCCGTCAATATGATTCTTGTAACTATAATAATGTAACTAGAGGTTTCAAAATTTTAACCGTCGATTTTGAAGGCCATCCTTTTTTAATATATATATATTTGCTTTACTCAATAATATCTAGACGATGATATCCAGATGGTAGAGGACAAAATAATCAACTACCTTAAGATTTAAAATTTAAAAAAATATTTGATTGAATTTCTAATTTAATACAAGCGGGTCGATAACAAACGATCAATAATCTCAACAAAAATCTTAATTACAGATTTGTATCTCGTTCCAATTAAACCTGTCATAAAGATAAACAGTAATAATTATAAAATGACGGTAAAACGGATTTGTTTTGCACTTTTGGTACGGAACCGTTTTAAAAACTTCCGTTATTAATACATTTCAAAAAAACTAAATCAAATAATCATACGCAAACGCGATACGAAAAGAAGTTTTTCCTATAATAGCAGCTTTCATAAATGTATTTTGCAACTTAAGTATTAGGTGTTAAATTTATGCAAGAAAAAGTGGCATGTTTAGGGGTAGGTTATCTACAATCTTTGAAATGACTATGCCGGATTAATTTTATGGTGTAGACTAGCTAAAGTACCTTCGTAATTAATGCGAAGCGGATTTGTCTGCCTGTTTGTAACATCTTCACTACAATATTATAGAATTTAAAAATTGTAATCATTTACCAAGCCCGAGTTGGTGGACTGACGACATCGTAAAAGTCGCGGGTAGCTAATCGTTCTAAGGGTTAGCCCCTTGTCCAACAGTGGACGTCTTCCGGCTGATGATGATGGCTAAGCCCCAAAATACTAATTTAAAACATTAATATAAGATGTCCGAATCAAAAGAGAAAATAAGTCTCCAAAAATAAGTTAGTTTTCTTTCAAGTTCGACGTCAAAACGTTATCTACTATTCTTTACTTCACATAATACATTTTAAAGTACGGTGGGAAAAGATATTTTTGTTAAATAAACAAATATAATGCAAACACATACAGTGCCTGCAATTCTGACGGTACCAAAATAACAGAAATTTAGTAGGTACACCTAACTCTAGGATTCTTAAACGATCATTTTTTTTGTTCTGGTGGCGTATTATAATAGTACTTTTATAAATGAAATATTTTATTACACCACCAGAACAAAAAAAAATTTCATTAGTACAAGTATTTGGTCTAGTTACTCAACCTACCTATTAAACAATAATTTAGACATATTAGGTAACTTAAAATTAATAAACACGTATATTGAGGTCCATCCAGCTAGTTCCATAGAGCTGTCCCATGGTGACAATTCAAACTATTTCGTCCCAGACACTCCATGAGACAAGTGACACTATTTTTTTGGTTCCAAAAGTCTCATTACCATTACCTTTGTATGCGGTTCCTTTTTTATTATATGTGTTATATTTTTGGCATAATAAGACAATTACGCATGCATGCATGTATGCATATATCAGTATCACTTTAAATATAATTTATGCTTAACTGTCGAGGTAACACTATTTTGACTTTGAATGAATTTTTTTATTTATTTGTTGTGGGTATGTTAGAAGATAACATCATAATAACGCCGAGGCTATATCCTGCTTTATTTCAGACGTAAATTTTATGACATACTTATTCCGTTCTGCTCGCCAGAACATATCCCTTTACGTTTTTTCAATCTAGTGCCACTATTGCATTCAGTACCATGGGTAACAAAATTGGAAACAAACATTTGTCTAGCACCACTGGTGGCAGAAAATACATGCCGGTCCAGTGTCCAATGCTTCAGCCGCACTGTTTGTTTTAATGAGTTGAACTTGTTGTTACATATTCTTAACATTGAAAACAACTGTTGAAATGTAAAATATTATTGAAATAAAATGTGGATTTGATGAAGATACTCATGTCATTCACCAAGATATATTATGTCATCGTACGAAACCAAATTTCAAAATATAAGATGTGGGACATGAAAGGTGACACTAATCAAAAGATCATTCCCCATTTTGCCATATAAACTGATTGCAATAACGGTACTAGAGATATTTTCCATTTGTTTGGTGCCATTTTGGTGGCAGTGACTGAATCTTAGCAATTTTATAAGTATTCAGGCTATAAGTCTGAAAAAGTGATATGGATTTGCAGTAAAAGCAAGAGAACAAAATGTGCTTCGTTTATTCTTAGAAACGTAAATAATCAATTAATACACAACTGAATTTCGTGCAAATATTTTACTTTAATAATAATATTAATATCGTCCAGTTTAAAGTCATGTTTATATAATATCATGTTTTCTACTTGTTTATGATCTAAGTTCAATATATTTGTATGTAAGACCACATAGAAGCTTGCACTTACTACATATTACAAAAAGCAGGAAATTTTAATAACTTAAAAAATATATGAAACGTTTTTGAGTATAGTAAACGCAAAAGAAAACAAAATGCAGTAAGTAGGCAATTAATACGGTACTGTGTTTTCGTGCATAAGTCTTACTTACATTATATTATTACTCGTATATTCTTGATTTTAATATTGCTTTTAGTTTACAATCTGTGAATGAATGATGTGAAAAATACATATAAACTTATACCTACTTATCGCAGACTACAAAAAGAAAAATTGAAATAACTTCTTAAAAATATATGCTATGACAATGAAACCTCAAGCTCAAGAAAAAATCCTGAACCTAAAGTGGTAAAAATATAGACGTACTGAAACAAATAAGATATTTTTCCCTTCGAAAAGTCGCTATTGGCGTTACATAATATTTTAATTATTGTTTTTCTTTGTGTTTTAAAAAAAAATCCCTCGTCAACATTAAAATTGTGATACTCATAGTATAGATAAGTTTAAATTTTATTATTATTTAAAGTAACACCTTTATTCCAGATAAATATGTATCAATATGCTAATGATAATAAATGACCCAAAAAACATAAATAAACTGGTGATGGCGATGATGGTAATGGACCTTTCGGAATCAAGATTGTGATTTAATACTGCCGTGGGACTACTGGGATGAAATTGTGTCGGTTGTCCAATCACGGAAGAACACGACGGTAAATTGGTGTTGACTAAGGTTGTGTACTGATGGACACCATTGGAGGGTTTGTCAGGCGGGCAACGGAGGCAAACTATAAAACATAGTCGACTACAACCTAAAACTGGCTATACGAAACAGAAACGCAGAGGTCGTGGAGAGATAGATAGATTAACTCTTTATTGAAACACTATAATTTAGACAACTGCAACAAACAAGTTAGAATAATGACGAGTGACCCAAAGGACAGCCCGGCACCCCACGGGCAGCCCGGCACTCCACGGGCAACCTGGCACCCCACGGGCAGCCCGGCACCCCACGGGTAGCTCAGCACCCCACGGGTAGCACGGCACCCCACGGGCAGCCCGGCACCCCACGGGCAGCCCGGCACCCCACGGGTAGATCGGCACCCTACTGCCAGCCTTATTTAGTTTGGCAAGCTTGCTAAATTAAAACTCAAAAATTTGGAACATTCACCCTAATTAGTTTTTGAACTATCTTATGCCGGGTACATTTCGTGAGGTAAACAAAGCTCCATAGGTAAAAAATAAGAGCTTCAGACTAAATAAGTCTTATAAAACAATTTTTGCGCCAAGTAGCGTAGTAGCAAAAAGAGAACTAAATTATGATCTGACATTTTGCTGATATAAATTTGGCTCGACGTTTAAAAAAATAACATATACGAATGAAACTAAAATTAGCATTTTATATTAATTATTGTTGTTCGTCAGTAAACAAAACAAATGTGACAGAAATTACTAATCAATTACAAAAAAAAACAGAAACTTTAATTGTACAACGATGTATAACACTATACTCGGTCTAAAGTGCGATAATTACATTTATTTACTAAAAAATGCTTGTACTGTGGTTGTACATCAAAAAACCAAAATTTAACAACCTTCTTTGAGCAAAGTGGAGCTTTCCGCGCTATTCGAATAAGCGCCAGCAGCAGTGTGTGGTATTTCATTGCCGGTGAGTTTTAGCCACCAGCAATTTCCTTTGAAAATCCGTTATTGACGAGTTTTATTGAAAAGTAGTCAGATGCAAAAAGATATACCCAGAATTTATGTAGCGTTCAGCTATGATATTTGTATAGTACAAGCATTATTGCATAAATAAATTATAAAAAGCAGAACAAATTAAAGCTTGGCGCAGAGAAATTTATTGCATTTTTCCATATTTTACTGAATAAACAAATACAAATGTTGAATTCCATAAACTTTCGTGGTATTGAAAATCAATTTGAAAAAAAACTCTTAAGGCAAAAATCTTCCAACTCAATGTCCTCACCACCGTTGGACATTAAATAAGAAGCTAAATTAGTCATATAAAATTTATTGCTAAAGTCGAAGGAAAAAATACCAACTTACCAACGAAAAGTTTGCGCAGTAGAAAATGGTTAGAAAGACAGTCTTTATCGGAAAATGCGTTTCTTGTATCTTTTAGCGACCTTCCAAAAAAAAATATAAAAACATTTCGTCGATATGATTAAAAATCTATCAGAGTTGTTCTTAATTATAGACATGCAAATGCGCAAAATAATTAATGGAAAACCACCAAAACTGCATAAATAAATGTGACATACTTCAAAATAAATACATAAAATTATTTATCATTGCCACTAAAATAAGAAACACTTTTTCATTTTCGATTAACTTATATTTCATAATGAGTATTATGAATGAATAATTAACATAATATGTGAGTTTTATATAACATGCCCCATTCGGAGCAATTTACAGTTTATTGTTTATGGCAATCATCAGTCTCGTTGCTTGTGGATACTGGGGCCAGCCTTATCAGCTTCATGGCACGTGAAAATCTTACAGAGTGGCGAAGTTATACAGAAGTATCAGTCGAAAATAAAAGTAAAATCAAAAATAAAATCAATAAAAGTATGAACTTAAAACCAACGTCTTACCAAGAAACTTCCATATGATTCGTCGTTAATCATCAACCGCTGGAGAGATGCCAATCCGTGACGAAGAAATGATCCAACAATCATACACCGCACTAGGATTATCACAAACTATAAGTAACAAGCCATCCGCCCCGGCTACGCACGGGTGATACACTGATACTAAATTTAAATCTGTAATATCTGCGAAAATATTCGAATAATTACCATCCTTTAAAGAGCCATATTGATGTATATAAAATGCAGAATGTATATAAGGTACTTAATTGAATAAGAATTAATACTGTATTGCTTCATAAATAACACATCATTTCTCGTAAAAAGGTAAGGATAATAATGGTTATTGTGGGTTATCCATAAGAAATAGACATATATCATCGGAAAATTTTTTGTAGACCGTTTTAAGGTGTACAATACTGTACTACATTATTTTGATCTATCTCGTAGGGCTCAGCCAGCGTTTGCAATATAAGCGCAAAAATGTGTTTATTTACGAGATTACATTAGTTATCTCTAAAATTATCAGTATTTCTCTGCTATATAATGCATGTTTTATACATATAAACTTTCCCCTTGGATCACTTTATCTTTAGAAAAAACCGCATCAAAATCCTTTGCGTAGTTTTAAAGATTTAAGCATACATAGGATAGACAGTGGGTAGGGACTTTGTTTTATGCTATGTAGTGATAGTGATATAAACCCTGGAAAGGCGGTCCTTATCATTTTAGTAATTGTACTTTGAACAACTATTACTTTAAATACATTTATACTATGTTAATCTGGTTTTATTTAAATTATTCGAACTGTTTGACGACTAAAGTACTGTATAAGCCTAATTCAGAAATGACTGCACTACCGGCCTCAGGATGGTTTCAAGCTTAGCTTAACTACGCTTTTCGGCTTCAATGTTGATCATCAATGCAGCCCTTGTTGCCAGGGCTATAGAAGGCTCCACCTTGTTTGTGCAACAAAGGCTGCAATGCTGAGCGTGGACCTATTCTACGCAGTGCTTTCGTCTATTATCATCGCTGCCAGTAACGCAGTCCTAACAGACCGCGGCAGTAATGTACTATTTGTAATCGCACGTAAATACAATATAACATAGTATATTTGTTCGTCATTCAGGATTGATTATTTTGTCTCAAAAATTTATGTACAGAGTTACATGTAATCTACTACATGTAATAAGTAATAATTCTTTCAAACGGTAACGTTGAATACATATAAAATGTTTGGATGGAAGAGAAACCAGATTGTGGGAGCTGTAGTATTTTTTATTTGTATGTAGAGAAGGAAGACGTGGCTTTAGCAGTATCACGTTGCTCGACACGAACTCTGAAATTAAAACCTGTTTTGAAATGAAAGTCAGTTGTAAAGTGCGAGAATTTTCCTTGTAATACTGATTGCGTGTTAAGAAATAAACATCGTCGTTTGTAACAAGATTTCAAAACAGATGATAAAAATTCTCTTTCGCTTCTTATTCGCATCGTTATTAGTAAATACAATTAATAGTAAATTAAAACTAATATTCCGTAGAAACTTTGATTAGGCTGAAATATTTAAAAACCAATCGATTTTTTTATTGTTATAGTATTTTTTTATAAGTTTTTTAAGAACACTTATAATTTGTGACTTACTCAAGTTAATTGGTTTGTATTGTATACCAATTTATCTTTAAATTTTGTGAATACCATAATTTAGCTATAATATTTTGAAAAGTTATTTATTGATTCCAAAGTACAGTGCAATAAGAAATATAAATTCATATATATATTTTTTGAAGTACCTGCTATTTTATACAACACATAAATTATTTTTTTAATTTAATATTTATCTTCATTTAATTGTAATATGTATTAATTTATTAATTAATATAATATATATTATTTAACAATGCAAGTTTTATACTGTTTAGTTATGAAAGTATTATAAACGTATTATAAATATTATCAATAAAATGAAACCCGAACTAATTCAAGACAAACCTGAGTCAATAATTGTACAACCTGCATAAGTACATTTTATATATACACGCAACTTATTTAAAAAATATATTGCTATCTGGTTGATAAAAAGTTACCACTAAGATAAGGAGATGCACCAAATGTACATCAACTCACATCTCACAATAACAATTAGTGGGATGATATTTGACAATAAATATTGAGGACTGTATACCCAGATTTACTACAAATAAAACATCTTTTCTATACAAAACTTTCGCAACACTTTTTTTTTAAGGTAGGAAGATCATGTAACTAATAATTATTCCGCTCCAATTGGAAATGAAATCAAGATGCCCACGAATGGAGTTCTTAACTGGAAGTTAAAAACTGTAATTGGCTCTGGCTTACAATGCCTCAGTTTATCTAGTGCTCACAGCTCCCCAATGACTTTGTACGCTATAGGTGTGCAAATTAAACTGCGCGATCTCTGATTAACCTTTTGTGAATGCTTACAATTTCTTCTTACCCTACAAAATATTTTTTTTTGAAATGAAACATTTATACGTGGTATTTCAAAAAATTCAACTAACAATAAAAACACGTAGCCACTGTCTTTCAAACCGAAAAAATTATACCAACAAGTTAGGAAGGGGTCTGTTATTGCAAGCGGCTTATGGCGGTTTTTAATCGTAGTGTTATTATTGAATATCAAGTTACTAAGTTCGTTCTAGGGTCAGACACCGATGCTGGGTTTTCCTGAATTTCTCAGTAGAGACCACACTGGGTAACAACGCCTGGGAGAAGGCAATAGGATCATCATCTTCATCATTAACAGCCATGACGTCCACCGTTGAACAAATGGCTCACCCGTTCAGGGGGGTGGCCGAAATCCCCACGCTTGGCAGGCGGTTTGGGGATCACAGTGTCAGACGGCAATTCTGAACAAAAACGTTCTAAAAAAAGTACTGAAACTTTGGAAGCACCAGAAGGTAATTTTTTCCCTCTGTCGCCTCTTACGACTCCAACCGGAAGATATGGGGATGCAATTTCAGAACGGCACCCTAATGGTGGACTTGCACTTATTTGTTTGTGTGTTTTCCACACAACACGGAATCGTCAAATTCTTCAATTTGTGTTGTCCTTCATAAAAAAATAAACGCACCGCGCTGTCTTGAAAATCTTCTTCCATTTTTAAAGGCTCAACGCATACATTTCGGTCAATAAATTTGATATCGGCTTGAAGAAAAAGTCTCTTATATTTAGGTGAAATCTCCTAATATTTTAGATCTTATACTTAAATTTACCAGAAAGCTTAAATCTAGATAAGCATACATATTTTGTGATTGCAACTGATTTCCCTTCAATAACTTGCACCTTACATTACTAAACTTCTTAAGTCAATAAAGGGGTTTGTAAAGTTGCAATACTTCACGACAAGTCTGTTTATCAAAGCGGTTTTTTGGTCTGTTTTGGTGCGGAAAGAGAACCAGGAACAATTTCACTACTAAACTTATTTACTCGTTTTAACAGTTCTAATTTTTATGTGTAATAATTAGTTATTAAAAATAATTTGTTAAATAATACATTTATATAACGCTATAGAGTTGAGTAAAGTTTAAAAGGGTAAAGAAGTGAAAAAAAACCATCTCGTTTTGTTGTCAAAGGGGATGACTGTCCCGCTAATCAGCTAATGAAAACACTTAATTGGGAGCTCATCAGTACGTTGGACACTCGTATTACGTTTCACTTGTCTCGTTTGGGATGCAATACATTCGCTAATAAATCATTTAGAAGGTATATTTTGTACAATCTAACAGAACTGTAGCTAACGGCATTTACAATTTCGGTTTGAAGTTGTTTTTAGTAAATGTGTAATTTATTTTAAATGCAGCACACAAAAATCTCTATTTCTTTCTGGCTTTATTACACGCTCATTGAAATCGGTACTATTTATGTTTTTCTTTGTTTGGTTAAACTGGTAATCCAGTCGCACACATCTCTTTTCAAGCAGGCCATACATATTCGTTGGTTTTCATCTATTATATTTGTAAATATTAACACCCCTTTATTACTCTCAACTTTTCCGTGGTGGAGATACTTTAAATCTTATTTTGATGTTAAGTATGGATGTGGTCGAGATATAGCGCCAAATTTGACGATATATTTTTTTAATCTTGCTTGTGATTCTTATTTCTGTGAAGCTACAGTCGTTTGCCTCATGTCAAATTTCATAAAAGTCAAGACCATGGCAAATTTAAAAATATTGCAAAATCATCGGGAGTCAATGGTGACAAAGGCCTATCATATTTTTGGTTCAGATATTACAGTTATCCTTTACAATATATTATACTTATATGGGGAAATTAGCCCTTAGTACGTAACACTACGGGAACGATTACTCATTTCTTAACTGGTGCATTTTTTACAAAATTTGTGGTGATTCTTGGAGGCAAATGGCGATACGGTTTTGGGATATTTTAGTGTATTAGTTGTACGTTTTGCTGTGCAGTATTTCTTAATTATCATATGTCGTAAGAAAATCTAGATGGTGTGTGGCAGTACCATCTCGTGTTTAACTTACATTGCCATCCCCAAGACACACACAAAGCATTGGGTTTATGACAATCCCTGTCCTAATGGGGCGCTGTTTGTTGAGCGGCGGATTTCATTGTTGTTGATAATTACGGCGATGGCCTATTAGATAATGCTTTTTAACTTGGGATGTTAGTTATTTTTCACTACTACAAGCTGTTGTGAAGCACGTGACACATTGATATACTTGTTCGATTCAGTATAAGTAGGCTTTACTTTAATATCGTCATCGTAATATTTTATCGAAAACGGTCCTAAAGCACCATAGGTACCAAACCACATAGTATTGTCATAACTTCCAGGTTACCTTGACACCGTTGATATGACAATTGTATATCAATATGAATTAAAAACACCAATATGCACACATGGAAAAAAACACATCATCGATTCATAACTTGTATTGTTTTGACCTCTATTTAACCTTTTTGAATTCTTAATTCGTATAATATCATTTATTTAATTGTTTTATATTAAAAAAAACTATTTTGCAAATATCATTCCATTTTCAAGGCGACAAAACTTAGGTGTTTTTTTTATTTTTGACAACGATTAACTTTATACTCAAACATCCGTCGTCAAATTTGCATATCAGAAGCGCATTTTGCGAGTGCTTGTCTGATTAACTATTACCCACAAGTAGACAATTTGTCGCTAAGCACCTAACAGTGTGTTCTGGCAACAGTCCTTGTGAGCCATGCACTCTAGGTTTAGCCCGTTTGCTGGATAGCAAACGGGCTAGATAGCTAACGACAACATCATGCCATATTATACAGTGGTCAAGGGCTAGCCTATCAAATGTCTTCTTCTCAGTCGTTACGCTCTTGACAGAACAGTCGTGGTCGTCATGTAGTTGTAGTGGGGGCAGATGTAATGCGCCTCACAATGTCACGCCATCGCCTTCTATTCACGGTCATCCTGGTGCACTCATGCAAGGTACCGCCCACCGCAAAGATTTAATATGGTCAGTCCATCGCATGTGTGACATCCCGCGCAGTCTATTGCTCTCTACCTTTCCTTGATCGACAAGACCAGACAACTTCGCAGTTCGCAATCTTAGTCACTTCAGGCGAGTTATTGTTAGCGCGGTCCACAATCATCACCTTGGTTTTGTTGCGTTTAATCTTCAATCCAAACTCGAGGCTCACTCGCTCCATTTTCAAAAGTAGTTCCTCCATATGGCGTTCACCAGTCGCAAACAGAGTATTATCATCCGCGTAGCGTAGATTCGCTATAACATATAACAGGTTAAGAACGACTCGTGCTCAATTTCACCGAAATAGAGTTTATTTAATACTCAGATAACTTTTTACCATAGACTATGAAAATGTGATATCCCTAAGCTACCATGGAACGTCAAACCTTTTGGTAATTTTTGAATTCTTTAGCTTTATGTTGTGAATAAAAGAAAACTTCTTACTTGGACTTATATGATGTGTAACGGCAGCGTGGACAAGCTGTAGCAAAGTGACCATATTTGTTTTTACTATTGCTATACTGCCAAATTCTACGGTATAATTTTTAAATCTTGCTTAAGATTATTTCCTCTGCTACCAGCCGTTTGCCTGATATAAATTGTTATAAAAGCCAATACCTTGGCAAATTAAAAATGCTGCAACATCACAGGACGTCTAGTACAAAGATTACAGTTATCTTCGTATAGTTTTATCCAAGTTTGCTGAAATTGGCCCTAAATAACTTATACTACGGTAACGTTGACTAAGTCTTTATCTGGTACATTCTCGCTATAGCTAAGTATCTAACACCTATCTTACTATCTACTTCTACATTTATTACATAATAAATTCGTAATAATGTTCAGAACAATTGAGGGATAAGATAGGTTCTGAACAAATTTAATATAATTTACATAATTATATAAGCATAACTCCAATAAATTACATGAAGCTGAGAGAAATCAAAGTATAGTAAATCACCTTCACTAATATTAGTTTTATAAGCCGTAGACGGTTTTGACAGATGGTGTAATCAGCCCCACGCCGCTGACCGTACAAGATTTGTACTAACGGCGACACGTGCAAACGATAAATGAGTAGGGAAAGATTAATGGCGCGGAAAAAGTTTACCCTCCTTCGTTTGTTTCACGGAAACCTAGAGGATTCTATTTGCACAACAAGTTTGAGTACCCTTAGAGAGAATCTTGGCTAATAGAAAGATGGCCATTTCCGGAAAAAACTTTGCAGCGAACTTTTCGAACTTGCCTCATTTTATTATCTTCATCTTGACAATAAGTGCTGGTTTCTGTTGAAACTTAGTAGTTTTTGAAATTGTTTACTTCTACTTTCGATACCTTTCTAATTAGTAATCAAGTTTCGTATTGTCATCAAATGTCTCATTCCCCATGAAATTTTAATTGCCAATTAGCCAATCTTGTTGCTGGTTTAATAACATCAAAACGGAACATTTAACGTGTTTGATAATTTTTGCGTTGTGTAAGGTGCCAGTAATTTCGTAATATCTAGAACTCAAAAACAAATCAAATACATTTGTATGTGATACATTTTATCTTGCACGAAATAAAAGGGTCGGTCAAGGGCAAATTGAACTAGGGCTACAATCATTCCGCAATTTCCAATTCTCTTGGGTTTTGTACTATACGCGTACCTACTACCTACTTACGTTTCTATTCAATAGTGAATACGGATTTATGGGTATGAAATACACTTGTCTGCATTGGTTTTGGTATATCTTCCTTTATTTTACTACTCCAAGGTAAGTTAGAATAATTTTGAGGTTTTCATATTGTACATCAACCAAGAAATAAAACAAAATATCTCACAACGTACTGACTATTGGTAACGTAGTTTTAAATTCACATAATTGTTCGTAAATTCACTACTTTAGTACAATCAAACCGCTTCACTAGAAAAATAAACTCTTGGTTTTGTCTCAAAGCGATAGCTTACTTTCTTTACAATCATAAGCCTACATTTATTATTATTACTATAGTATCTCGGCCAAGACCTTAGCCCGAGCTCAGGGGTACACTGAAAAACAGCGTTATGATCACATCACAGTGTGTACATAACACATACTGAGTATATCCCTGTTGCCCTAGAATATAATTATTAAATTAATATTTGTATGTTAATTATTAGTTCATAATATCTGAGGAAATGAATAGTGTAAAAATGTAGTTATTTTAGCGGCAGTAAAAAAAATTTAAAAAATCCACCTAATTATTATTTTAATATATTTTCTTAAATTTGCGGTATTTTATATTTTCACTGGGATCTTTTCCATCGTCAATTGTTCTTTTACTTACTTTTTTACCAATGTGATTATAAGTCTAGATTTCCAGATGTCTTCCTTGCTGGTTTTCTGATATATAACCACAGTTTTGTTTGCGATTTTCAGGTCGAAAACGAGTATAACTGACCCATACGATTTATTTTGTTTCATAAAAAGGGAATTGTTAAAAAAGTCAATGCTATTTTAATAACACGTGTGCTCGATTCTATGCCACTGTAGCGGAATGAACTATAACGACCACCACAGTGCAAACCTTTATTTGTCAGTGTTGATAAGCGAAGCAGAATTTTATTTGACTATCACGCTTGCGCTGAGTCCTAACAGCTTCTTTTTTTAGATCAATCATCAATTCATTAATAACATCTCCAAGCTGCGTGTACATTTGGCTCGTCCAATGTACAGAATAATCTGTTATTATCATAAACATATTAAGTTATTATAAACCGGCTAGGACCCGCGTTATATATATGGATAAAACTCGCGATAGTTTCCAAAGTGAAATAAACATATTATTTGCGGAAGGAATGGCAGCTATATGGCGACTTCTCTCAGAAGCATTCCGAAGTAAGAGACTGAGTCCATGGTAATAACTAGAATCACATAGCTTACATGAGTCTTAAAATAATATTTGTCTTTTTAATTCTATTAAGAAAAACCCTTCTTACGCTCGTTGAGTTCTTGTGTAGGAATACACATATAATGTAAGCAAATAAAACCGGGTTTTTAGTATTTTTTTTTTAAGTTTTATCGAGTCATTTGAGCATAAAAACAAATATATATAATAAAAAATATTTTATTTTATATAATTGTTCAAAGCGGTTCCGCTTTCAATGCATTACATGTTGATAGTTTGCCTGGGACGATCAGAATACTTATAGATCAAAGTTATTATTGATAGTATTATGAGATTACAGGCACATGAGACCTATGAAACTTATGTCTCAGGGTAAAGGGCGCAGTGCAGTTCCTTATTTATGACGAAATGCATCTGTTTTAGGCAGAAGTAACTGCTTAAAGATGGGCTTCGTGCTTGTTCCGTCATATGGTATAGTACCATAAAAACCAAGATGCATATTAAAATTTCGTCGATACAGTAACAACCAAAATGGATCATTGTCAATTCAAATTAAATTTCTTAACCGACTAACCAAACAAAAGAGGAGGTACTTAATTCGTCTGTAAAAATTACCATGTACCTACTCTACTGCTCGACGATATGAGCCCTCAATTTCAGCTCGCCTTGTTAAGCATCTGTGTTAAAATGACTCATTTAATGCACTCGTTGTACAATATTCTTCTTCTTACTCTTCTTTTATTTTAGAGTATTAATAAAAAAATACGATTGCAATTTTCTTCAATTCTAATTCACTATGAATAAAATCTTTATTTGTGTTGGTTTAAAGAAAAACATTGCAATTAACGTGTAAAAGGGAAGCGCCAATGGTCAAGTTTCTATTGCTCTATAACTTTGCTATTGCTGATTGTAGTAGCTATAATGAAACGACCCAAACATAACAAATTTTTCAATCGAGCATTGTTTTTTCCTATGATATTAGATCAAAGTTTGAACTTTTTTAAGGTCATATCTAAGTAAGCTATAGGAAGCTCTTTATGTGGAAACAAGCAACAAAAATATTATAAAGAGCCTTAATGCGGCTAAAGAAGAGGCATACTCGTACTCGCCTAACAGAGCTCTCTTACTTATACCACAAATTTTAGAGTAGCTTATTCTAACTTTATTCAGTCACATGGATATTACAGCTTGAAGAAAAGTATTGTTAAAGTAACCCCCCCCCCCCCCCTTCTCTCTAGCCTGACTTACGAGCGTCACTTCTCT
Source organism: Plagodis pulveraria (assembly GCA_963890685.1). Lineage (NCBI taxonomy): Eukaryota > Metazoa > Arthropoda > Insecta > Lepidoptera > Geometridae > Plagodis > Plagodis pulveraria. The sequence continues at coordinate 13,557,141 of OY982949.1, read as the reverse complement.
CTTAAGCCAGGCAGACAGCCAGAGTAAAACAGGTAAATAATATTAAGGATACGTCTTTGAGAGTAGCAGACTCAGTGTTACATTGACGGAAGACAGGCTAATTGCTAATCGACGTGGAAAACAATACGACACGTAAGTAGTGCATCTAAGAATTTTCTATTAAATTTTTGGTAAATCTTGGTGGTCAATTGCGACATAGTTTTGGGATAAGTATTTCAGTTTATATGCTCTACGTTTTGCGTTGCGCCCCCTATATCTTCTTGTGGGAACCGTAAGAAATGCCAGATAGTAGCAGCAGTGCCATCACAATAATTGCGTTTTAATTACACTATAGCTTATTTTCTTTAGTAAATACTGAGTTTCAAAAAGTATGTACAAAAATAAAAATCTAATAGAGGGAAAGTTGAAGTTCGGTGATTGGGCAACAACAGGTATTCGAAAAAGTAAAGATTATTTGTTTGATCTGTATCGCAGGAAAAATTAAACATCTTGCAAGCAGTTTCATGATTATGTTAGGAACTATTCAAAAATGTTCAAGTCTGTTTGCTTGTGTGCTAAATCTCTTTTTATAAGAAAGAAAATTAGCAAGTCTAAAAATAAAATAAAAACCATTTGAAAGACTATAAATACTGAAACTAAAAATAAACCTAGAGATTCGACATATGTCTTAACTATTGATAAAAATCAAATCTCTGATTCAATACAAGCAGCGAATATATTTATATATTTTTTTCTACCTTACCCCTAGAAGCCACTAAGTCATTGGATTCTTGTCCCAATGTAGCAGAAACTCTGTTAAAACATAATTTCCCAGCAAATCACCGGACTTTTCTTTCAGACACACCACAAGATTTGAAATTATAAAACCATTTAAAAGTTAAAACATAAAGAGTACCGAAGACTTGTGTGGTATGTTAGTAAAAGTCGTAGAGTCTATAATTTAAATTATTGCACCATATTTAGAAACAATATTCAATCTTTGTGTCGATAGAGGAAACTTCCCCAACTTAATGAAACAAAGTAAAATCACTCCAATTTTAAAGTCGGGGTCTACATCTGACCCTTGCAATTATAGACCTATTTCCATCTTACCTGTTCTGAGTAAAGTATTCGAAAAAAATATGCTCAAACAACTACTATCCCATTTAAATGAGCATAATTTATTGAATGAGAATCAGTTTGGTTTCACAAAGAGCAAATCCACAACGGATACAGGTGTTCAATTGATGTCGCATATACTTGAAGCCTGGGAGAGTTCACATGATGCTATTGGCGTATTTTGTGATCTTTCCAAGGCATTCGACTGTGTAGAGCACTGCACTCTGATTCGTAAACTTCCCCACTATGGTATTCGTGGAAAAGCTCTGAATCTTATAGAGTCATATCTGTCAGACAGGCTACAGAAGGTTGGAATAAATGGCAATACTTCTTCCTGGTCTTCATTGGTGAAAATGGGAGTACCACAGGGATCAATTTTGGGACCTTTTCTGTGTCTAACATATATTAATGATCTGCCTTGCATGGTCAAAGATTTCTGCGATATTGTTTTACTAGCTGCGCCCCGCGGTTTCACCCGCGTGGTGATGGATGACGATGATAAAAAGTGTGATATGTGTTAATCCAGCGCCTTATCTACCTCTATGCCATATATTTTTGTATAAGATTTATATATAGCTTACGCAAATTTGATTATATCTCCGATTTTCGTAATAAGCTCAAGTGGCTCCCTATTCGTCGTCGCCGGAATGCTCATATAATATTCTCTCCTTTACAGTATTCTGTCCAATCCTTTATCCCCGCGCTACCTCAAGGAACAATTTAAATTTCTTCTTTCTATCCATTCTCCAAGGCAAAAACTATTATGTGTTGCTCTAAATTTGTATAATAATGGACACTGCGGTGCACACATTCTTTTTAATTCAATTGTGTTTAATATGTATAAAATTATATATGAGTATATATTCCATTATATCTATATTTTTACATAATATATCTATATATGTGGTTTTTGTTTATTTATTTATATTTAAATATATTACTATATATTGTGTATTCATCTATTTACATAATAGTTTTTAGTTAATTAGTTAATCATTTGGTAACATCACTTATTTATGTATAAAATTATTAAGACCATAAGAAACCCCGCCCAATAGTTTGACCATATCTCTTATTGCTGGGTTGTCTGGAAGAGATCGCTCTGAACGGTAAGACCGCCTATTGGTACATTCGGTTTTAAGTTATATTTAAAAGAAATAAGTTTATTGTGTTTATTATGGTGTCTTCAATAAAGAGTTATCTATCTATCATGCCCAATTTCATCAAGATCGATCAAGCCGTTTGAGCTCGAAGAAATAATAAACATACAAACACACTCACAAACGTTCGCATTTATACTACTACTTTATTTAGTTACTACCGAATATGCATTAGAAATAAATTGTATTTTTTTATAGTATTTATGTGTCATTATTTTGGCGATATTGGCTTACACATAAAAGATAGATACATGCTGTAGCAGGTTTTTGCAGGAAAATTTAAGATAAAATTTCCGATATACATAATCTACGTGTGACACTTAAGGTTTTTGCAGCGCACGCCAGAATAGGTCGCATATAGCTGATTTTTTTCTTACTTACATGACACTTATCGGTATATATTCGATAATTCACACAATATCTTTATAAATTATAGCCTATGTGTTATTCTGATGTATAAGCTATGTTATTGTAAAGTTTCATTAAAATCCATTCAGTAGTTTTTGCGTGAAAGAGTAACAAACATCCATCCATACTCACAAACTTTCGCGTTTATAATATTAGTAGGATTCGCAGATGATACCTCTCTGATTTTTAAGTATATAGGAAAGACAGTGAACTGACGCATGTAAATAATGTATTATCTAAGATTTGTAAATGGTTCGCCGCTAATAATCTTCTCCTAAATTCAAAAAACACGATAACGTTTAATGTTTTCTTTACCAAATGTTCCTTATGTTGAACCAAACATAAAGCTTGGCCCAGCTAAACTCCCTATTGACAACGCGACAATCTTCCTGGGAATCAAAATGGATTCCACTTTACAGTGGGATCCACATATATATGATCTCTCCGGAAGACTTAGTTCTGCTGCATATGCAGTTCTTAGGATAAGACAGTTAACAGACGTAGCTACTGCTCGCCTACTTTATTTCGTGTACTTCCACAGTATTATGTCGTATGGTGTATTGCTGTGGGGAACTGCTGCTGAGATAGAGACAATCTTTATCATACATAAGCGTGCAATTCGAGCCATGTATAAAATGTGTCCTAGGGTGGGTATCTCTGAGGGATCTTTTTAAAGAAATTGATATTTTAACTCTACCAAGTCTGTACATATTTGAAAATATTATGTATGTTCGTAAAAAGTTTAGTAAATTTAAATTAAACAATGACAATCACGATTACAATACTAGGAATAAAAATAAAATAGCGGTGCCGGGATTTAGATTAGCAAAGACAAATAAAAGGTCCTTGTTAGGTAATTGTGTACGGTTTTATAATAAAGTTCCCAAACATATTACAACGCTCACAGAAGGGAAATTCAAGCTGCATGTGAAAAACATATTGATTGAAAAATCCTACTACACAGTTTCTGATTACTGAAACGACAAAAATGCCTGGACAATTCCGCCTCTGCCAAGCTATAGCCTGTCACTTACTCAATTTAAACAAATATTGTAATAACTCTATTATATAGTAAGTATGTAACACATTTGAAGGAATATAATTAATTCCCTCCCCTCACCTGGGCACTTTTCTGGACGACAACTCATTGCGTGTGGCGGTGGCTCTTCGCCTGGGCTGCAGGGTGTGTGAACCTCATATATGCACCTGCGGTTCCATGGTGAAGGCCGATGGCCATCACGCACTGAGCTGTCGTCGTTGCACGGGAAGGTTTCCACTTCACCATGCTCTCAATGACATAGTCCGGAGAGCCTTTGTATCGGCTGATGTCCCGTGCATGCTTGAGCCACCCGGCCTCAGCAGGTCCGATGGCAAGAGACCGGATGGTATGACTTTGGTGCCGTGGAAGAATGGCAAGTGCCTCTTGTGGGACGCCACGTGCGTCAACACTGTCGCACCCAGTCACCTTGGTCGTACTGTCCGCTATCCAGCAGCTGCTGCCGAAGATGTGGCTATTAAAAAACGTCACAAGTATGCAGCCTTAGAGGCGCAATACATGTTTGCACCATTTGCAGTACAGGCGATGGGCAGCTGGGGCGCAGATGCAAAAAGTTTGGTGAATCAATTAGGGCGCAGACTAAGGGAAAAATCAGGTGACTCCCGCTCTGGCTCGTACCTGGTGCAAAGGCTGGCCATCGCAGTCCATCGAGGCAATGCAGCCAGCGTTATGGGCACCTTTGCGCCGGATACGGTGAGGGGCGGGTTATTTGATTATATTTAATTTGATTATATTTAATTATTTGACAATGCTGTGAAAATTAAAGAAAAATAAATCTATTTATATTGGTTAGAATGTTAAACATATTATCATATGAGTTAAATATTCGATAAAACAATCAACAGTTTTCGCATTATTCAATGGAATAGTGGTTTTGAATGTCCATTGCAGCGTAATTCAGTGACGAGAATAAAATGCTTCGAATATTGCAGAGAGAATTGGTTTTATTGAAAAGCTATTTTAACAAATAACTTTTGTTATTTTATCATCCAGTTTCAACTTATCCTGTGTACACATGCACATGCTTCAATCGGATCAAGTTAAAAGAGGTATTAATTTATGGGTCTACAAAACGCACTTTTTTATCTGAAAGATAGCTTTTGATCACTGTTTAACATCTCGTAAATGATGAAGTAGTAATAGAAAATGTAAGCAAACAATATGCTAGATTGATAATAGGAACTGGATTTCAAAGACTACTGCTGAAATATAGCGACAGGTGCTTGACGATACAAATATTTCTTGAAGGTAGTTCTGTAGTATTTAAGGTAGTTATGGTGCATTTTGCGCCTGTCAGTCAATGCATTGCATCCATGTTGCGAAGCTTAAACTTGTCACAGAATTTGAACTTATTACCGCCTGATTGGCATTTAACACTTCACAACTTCCTCGTGCCGTCATAATTTCCTCACACGTTACCGATTGCTTTAACTTAACTAAAATTAAATAAAATATTTTACAGCAACACCTACAGAGCAGTATATATATAACATTCAGAGGAGTAACTTTGGAGACGGGACATTAAGTATTTATTATATAGTTTAAAAAAATACTTGGATGGAAAAATTGGCTCGTATATGCGTAAATTGTATCAATTCGCGCAGTCGATAGTGGATTCAATATAATATCTAAATCTTACGTAGGCCCAGACTGCTGTGACTATAACTTCTTATGTACAGCAACGTGTGAGTGAGATGTTATTTTAAAGTATATGGTGAAAAGTGCATAAATATTTAAGTGCAGTGCACCTTGGATGTTAGGTGGTAGGTAGTTACTATTATTTTATGGTGTATAGCATTTGTTATCTCTGATTTGCATTTCTACAATCACTGAACAGCACATCTTATTCAATTTCCCTTGATATTTATTAGCATGTGTTTGTTGTACATATTTTATTATTATTGTTTTCAAACCCTTAAAACTTCTATTGTATATTCGAGTTAAGGTTTTTCTATGTATATTATACTCTAGAAATTTATTTAATTATCTGTTCTGTTTTAAGAAAAAAACTTTGTGTCTAATTTTAGAGAGGAGCACTTTGACATCTGCGATACAGTTATTAGACTTCTGTAGGTGTCATCGATTATTATATGTTAGTTGTATAATATTGTTATGGTTACTAACATAGAATTATTTTTTATTAATTAAAAAAAAACTGCAAATGATACTCATATCCTATTTCAAGCTCACCAAATACGTGGACGATGACACGTTGCCGACAGACCTTTTTATATACCGTCACTTTTAGGGTTTCACATCCAAAGAATTAAACGCGTCCTAATAATGAGGCTCGTCTGTCAGCATATCCGTCTGTATTTCACCGGTATTCAGCATGTAAGTGGAATAAGTTACAAAACTAAAATTTAGATATTAAGTACAGAATATTGACCAACAATTATATAAGTTTAGAAATTTAATATAATTATTTTTAGAGAGTCCCGGTCCAATGAAATAAAAAGTAATATTTTAGCGCCCTAGCTTGGAATGTTGTCGTCTAGAGAGATCAATGAGAAGATTAAGGTATATTTTAGATACTTTTATTCTCTCAAAGAATAAACAAGTGATTGGCCGTCAAAGTTCACAATTTACCGTTGACAATTGCCATCTTTTTTGTGGGCCAGTATGAAAACTAACGTAGTTAAGGCTGAAGTTTGATTTGGTTATACCTATACCGTGATAAAATATATATTTTTATCTGCATTTGTGGCACTGCACCCTAAAAGAGCTAAGTCTGAATTGCACGAAGCCGTTTAAATAATATAATTCCTAATTTGAATTATGAACGAAAAGTAATATCTTGAAATGCTTAATCTGTGTTTTAAAATAGTTCAGTTTAGTTAAGGGTACAAAAATTATGTCTAAAAATATTTCTTTCACTTATTTGGTTTAGACGTCGCCGTGTCGCGTCGTTTTGGTTTTAAACAAACTTTGTATGATTTTTTGCTTACTGCCATCAGTACACTGGGCATCACATTAAATATAAGTATGTAATGTAATGTAGCAGCAAAGATGAGCTGCAATAACATACTAAACGCCGCAGATCGGACTGCAAATATCCATATTTTTTTCATGCAGCAGCTGGATTTAAAATGTGGCCGGGGATATATTATTCTCCAGGCTTTATTTATTAAGTCCTATTACTTCTACCGGAGTGACACAAGTTGACGTACGTATCTAGTTTTGAGGTCACAGATACGTACGTGCAATGTTTTTAATGTCACTTTAACTTTTACAAATACAGAATTATATAATATGCAAGATTATAACTAAAAAGAGATATTAATTCGTTATGTGAAATTTTTAGGTACTTCATAGTCATAATAAAGCAGTCTTACTCCAAAAAATAGTTGCATTTTGTAAGGATATGAACCAAATGACTTTGAAATTAACGTAATTTACCCAGTTGGTAACATTCAAGATCATACATTTATTTTTTCAGACCCGAGTCAGAAATGGGTTGGTGATTTTCGTTTCCAAATGGAAATGTTTCACTTACTTTGCCTAATGGTAAGGTCCGCATTGCACCTATAAGACCCACCACTAGACCACTACCACCATGGTTAGAGTTACTAGTAAAATTAATCGCTAATCAGTTACTTTTATAGTTGACTTTCGCAAACGTAAAACAAATAGAATTTTTGACATGGTCAGATTCTCAAATGATAACCATCTGACCCAAATATCTTTAAATCTATTGTTATGTAACTTATCAATTAACTTGAGGAATATTATGCTTTTTTGCGCTTACCATTAATATTTTGTCAACAACGATTATATTATTAACGACAGTATACGCACTGTTGTTGGTAAAAAAAATATATTTTAAAATGTATGTATAATGCTAGGAGACGATAGAGACATATCATACATTCTAGGATTATCCAGTCGTACTGAATCTGCTACCAAAATGTGTTGGATATAAAACATCTGATAGTCGTTAATTGATCCACAAATATCTACAAAGTTCGCTCACAGAAACAACGAACTCGTGTTGAGCAAACAGCAACAACTGTTATTCGACGTTGACTGAACACCTTGAGAAGTGTGGTGAAGCAACGAAAAGTTTGTCCTCAAAGCAAAACCACTCCATCCATCGGAAGATTACCTGAAACTACAATGGCTCACTACACTACATGCCAATAGACGAGTGTCACAATCTGCTCTATCTATCTATCATGTAAGTAATGAAATCCCAAGGCACACACAATACTGCTAGACCTCTGGATACTGTGCGCGAATATTACATTCATAGATTATTGAAAAACTATTGGACTGCAAATTGAGATAATTTTCTCAAACGATATAAAAGATAACTGTCACTTAGTCATCTTATATCATCAAAAGTGTTTGAAAAGCCATTTAAAAGTAATGATTATACAAGCAAATCCGCTAAAGTTGTTTAATTTATCGACATTTTAATTATAAATGTTTCATTCACTTGCCACAAAATCTTTTTGCAACACTTAACAATTGTATTTCTTTGTCTTTATCCTACGTCTTTTTTAATATCCATATAAATATAAGCAAAAGTAAATAAGGTAATAACACAATTTAAAAGAAAAGCATTCTACGAAGATAGCTCGCTGCATATATGCAATTATCTATACATTGTTACAAAAATCAATTAGGAATACAAATATGAAACTACTATCGAAACAGAAGATATCATATTTTTTTTTACCTATTATACAAGCTTAGGAGTAAAATGACTCCTTAAGGAATTATTCGCAATATAAGCTTATTTATACCATTGGCAAAAATACTTTTATTTCATAAAGGATGCAAACCATATACTATATAATTTAAACCTTGTGTTACGCTTGAGATCTTAAATAATGGAGTGAGTTATAAGTGGCAGCTCACACTTCATCTCGGGATGCTACGCACCTGGTCTTTTATTTTTACCGTTCCCTTGGCTATAACGTGAGACACACTCATAATACTAAACGTCACATATGAAAAGTATCATGTGTGAACGTGATATGTTTCACACTTTCAAGGCTTTTTTGAGTTATAAAATGTTATGTTCACTGTGAAGTAACAACTTGTTAGTAGATTGTTAAGCAAGGTTAGTTGGTCGAAGGTGTTAAAAGGCTTAAACCTACAATGACTGGCTCTCAAGGACAACTGCCGGAACACACCGTTAGGTGCTTGGCGACAGATTTTCTACTTGAGGGTGGTTGATAGCCAGGCGGGCATTCGCAAATGTCCTTGCACCATACTGGGAAGCCCTGCTAAACTAACCTGTGTGCTAAGTAGTTGGAAAGTGTAAATGATAATTTACAACCTACTCTCATTTGCACAATTAACGCGATGAAATAATTAAAACTCGTAGCAAAGATTGCAAAAAGATTTATCGCTAAAACCCACATGTTTTAGTATGTTCAACGCACCGTTTATACATATGCCGATCTTGAAGTAATCCTACTAATCCAACTTATATTATAAAGGCGAAAGTTTGTAAATATGGATGTGTGTATGGATGTTTGTTACTCTTTCACGCAAAAACTACTGAATGGATTTAAATGAAACTTTACAATCAATGTCAAAGTCAAGTCGAAATCATTTATTTAATTTAGGCGTCTACGACGCTCTTATTGAGGTCAATTACAACTATTAGTATTGAAATATTCCACATTTTACTGCCATGTTCAGCAAAAAAAATGTATAGAGCCACTGCGAGAAGAACGGGAAAGAAACTCGAGGCCATTCTTTTAAACGTCTTGTAACAATAATTTACAATTTAACGATTCTTTTAACAATGTTTTGCATACTTACTATATAATACAATATTACAGTATTTGTTTAAATTACGTAGGTGACAGGTGACAGCTTGGCAGAGGCGGAATTGTCCAGGCATTTTTGTCGTTTAAGTAATCACTAACTGTATAGTAGGATTTCTTAAATAGTTTTTCACGTGCAACTTGAATTTCCCTTCTGTGAGCGTTGTGATATGTTTTGGAAGTTTATTATAAAACCGTACACAATTACCTGAAAAGGACCATTTATTTGTCTTTGCTAATCTAAAACCTGGCACCGCTATTTTATCTTTATTCCTAGTGTTGTATAGATAATGTAGCTTATACATCAAAATTACGCATGGGCTATAATTTATAAAGTGTATTCTGTTATTTCTATTATTATTCTGTGAATTGTCCAAAATATAACGATAAGTGTCAAGTAAGTAGGACAAAATTCTGCCATATGCGACCTATTCTGGCGTGCGCTGCAAAAACTTTTCGTATCACACGTACATAATGTATAACGGAAATGTTTATATTAAATCCTACAAAAAAGCCCGGGGTAGCGTATATCTATATTTTATGTGTAAGCTATTATCGCCAAAATAGTGAACCCATACCATACCATAAATAATTACATTTTATTTCTAACGCACATTTAGTACTAACCAATTGATCCAAATGTGTTTGTATGTTTGATAAGGTGTGTTTGTATGTTTTTTACTTCTTCACGCTCAAATGACTGGACCAACTTTGATGAAATTTGGTATGGAAATAAATGAGGCGCTGGATATAGGATACTTTTTATCTTCATCATCCATCACCACGCGGGTTTAACCGCGGGGCGCAGCTAGTATGCTATAAAAGTTAAAATTGCGATGTAGCAGTCCCAGTTACATATTGTCGTGTCCAAGTTACGTTTAAGTATAAAGTGCTGGATATAATACTAAAATTTCCGATTTGATGGCCGAGCGGTAATAGCTATTGACTGCCGCTCCGCAGTACCGTGGATCAATCCCACCGCCGGCTTGAGCTTCACCGCATGGTGGAAGGGCATTTTGCGATTGCCCGCCTGGCTAAGCTACTACCCTCAAGTAGAAAATCTGTCACTAAGCACTTAACGGTGTGTTCCGGCAGTACTCCTTGGGGGCCAGTGAAATTACAGGGTCATGAGACTTAACAACTATGTCTCAAGGTGACGGGCGCAGTGAAATTCGTGACTTGTGATGAAATGCACCTGTTATAGGCAGAGGTTAGTCCGCTTAACATCAGGTGGGCATCGATTGTTCCGTCACAATAACATAAAAAAAAATGTGTGTGAGACCGCGATAAGTAAAATTTCTTGTTATAGTATAATTTCTCTTTACTCATGCATGATGAACACTGAGCGGTTAATCATCACCATAAGCCGGAATATGCCCAGGATTGACATACTTCATAACTGTCATTTGTCTCTGTGACATTAAAACTTATTAACAATATCATGTAATTTATTTATATATATAACATGGCCCACTTTTATCCCAACCATGAAATGTCGTTGTAATATGTTTTTTACACCAAAACAAAGGATGACCCAATAACATATCGAAGAAGTTCTAACATTAAAATTTATGCGATAATAAAGCTAAGTTGTAATTTTGTAACAAGCAGAGGTTTCTACCTACCTCAATTTTATGGACACAACCATCTTACACAAGACAGGCATACTTTTTCTATTAGTAGATCGCTTTACTTGGTCAACATCCAACGGATTATATGCTTAATGTGCAGCAAACCATGCTTACGTCGACGTTAGTAGTGGCACGCTTCTGACAATTACACCTAACAGTATGTTACCGAATGGTTGTTATATTTAGCCGAGTACGGAAGATTCAGGCGGCGACGGTATTAACTGCCTGGGGCGGGAAATCGAATTTACCTTATTTTTTTGAGTTACATACGACCTAATTTTCAACCATGATAAAGGAAAACCAGAAACAAGTTTAGATGCATACGGTAGCACAGAATCAATTCAATCATTATAATTTAATGACATAAAATATTTCTCATCGTTCTAGATAAGCAAGATTTGTAATGAGATCGCTGATCGTTCTGGAGAGAGATCCGCGAGCGTTCTAGAGTTCTGAGTTTAGAAATCTGCAATCTACGTTCACTGTAAAGTATTTGGATTTGCACACACAACAGCTGTCAGACCGCTTTTGTCGGAAGTCTATAATTTGAGACTATTTGAGTAAAAAGGTTTTAATTTCTACTTTTTAGTATTTTTCCGTTAAGGTTTTGAGTAATGGAATTTACTTGCAAATGAAATAAAAAAAATCAAGAGGAACAATTGCAAAAGTTTAGAATGACATCTAACAGATTATGCAAAATTAGCGCCTATACAGTTTTACAATTATTAGATTATGCCTGTATGTTACTTATTTGCATACAATTTGAGATTAGTACAAGTTCAAGAGCCTCATTATTTTTTAGAACCAAACACCACATATCAGTTTTCTTTGGTCTGCTAACAATTTTTGGCACGTGGTGTCTGGCCATAGCAGGCTGCCGACAGTTAAAAGATGATTATTTTATATGCTTATCCTTGATCAACACCAGGGCCTGTGGTAATTGATAATAAAGGCCAAAATAGTAAGTAGGCTAAAATACGCTTAGGTACTTGTGGTATAATTTTTGTTGTAAAATTATCATTATTGGTTATAATAAGAAAAATAATGAATGATGAGCACCTATATAATATGAATATTGAGACTACAAAAATGGTAAAAAACAGGTAAACATATGATCTATACAATAATTTAACGTGATTTAAGTTAATACACAGAAATCATTGTAGTAGAGCACCAATCCTGGACACAGCAAAATATAATTATTTTAGGACCCTATTGTGTACGAAGTTGAAAGTTCTTCATTCCTCGAATTCTGTTCTTGTTCGACCTTTCTTTATGTACTTTGTATGTTTGCGTGTATTTAATACCCAAAATCTTCTTATATGTTATAAATAACAACAAAACGCCTATTTATTCTTTACCTGTATACTTAAAAATATTAACAATTTACAACGTATGAAAAGTAAAATACTTCAAAACTTATAAGCAAAAACAAACTTTATGTATATTATACTAGTATTATACTAGTAGTAGGCAAAGTTGATTTGATCTAGTTAATGCAGAAGAATTCGACGTCTCTTTAAAAACTAACAGATTTTAATATCAACTGTCTCTACGCAATAAATGATGATTATAGAACAATGTAGCAGAGGAAATAAAAAAAAATCAATACGTAACATTTTTTAATTCCAAAATTGAATTTTGAATACATTTATCAAACTTTCTTTTGTCAGTGGACTTATTAAGCCCACGTAGTTAAAGAATATCAAAGTAATTATCTGAGCGGTGAATGTCCAAATGAATATATCCAAGACTCTCCAGAATTTTGGATATGAAGATAAATAATTATACTGATGCCAATATATACGTAATTAAATTTAACATTTGGCATTTGATATATGATGTGTTTCACCGACTAATACTGTGTAGACCTAATCAGATCTCGTTTCAAATTGAAAATACACTTGTTTTGATATTACTGTAACAAAAATGTTAATTCTAATTTGTTCTAAACGTATTGCCAGTCTTTATTGCTGTGTAAAAAGTATAAAAATAATAATAATATATAAATATTTTTTATACTTTTTACACAGCAATATAGACTGGCAATACGTTTAGGACTAATTAGAATTAACATTTTTGTTTGGTTACAGTCATGATCTGTTGTGTTTTAATGGATTACTTTAGGGGAAGAAAGTGTTTCCACAATTGTTAAAGCTGTGGAAACATACAATACAAAGGACGTACACTATTTCTAGACGAAGTTTTCGATAGCTTTCTAAAATACCTTAGTAAAGTAGACCAACAACCAATAAGTAATACTTATTAAATAAAGCTTGGGTATACGACAAATACTTAACCTCACGTGTGACAAAAATACTGAAACCCTTTAGACAAAGCTGGATGTAAATAAAATAAAAAGATAAAAAATCATAATGACATCAAAGTCATGGTAGCACTTTCCGAAGACCCGTCGACTTTAGTTTAGGGAACAAACTAATTTTTAGATGAAATCAACGAAACCATCACAGCTCTATACAAAGGGTCACCAAAACGCAAGTCTTTGTAAAATCTAAAACCTCTAAAGCAATGATGGCTGAGTGGTTATAGTCATGGATGATGATGAGACTTAACAACTGTACGTCTCAGGATGACGGGCGCAGTGCAGTTCGTTACATCAAAATGTCTCCGACCTTAATACTAGGCCTCAATTCCGTAAACAATAGATGATATGACAGTCCAGCAAAGTGGATTTTGGATCGAAAAAGAAAATGAGGACAAAGATATTGAAAAACTTTTCTAAAACTCCTCCAAAAAAAGTCCTCGAAATCATATGCGGCAGGTCTTTCGGTATATAGAGCATAAAACGGTTGGCCACGAGCAATCGCCACGTCGATTTTGTAAAAGAAAGGTCATCTACAAAATCTAAATCCAAGCCTTAGTCTATCTTAGGCGCAGCTTCCGAATGGACTCTTTTGATAGACACGTATGAAAATTACTAGGTATAAAATTCCTGAGGATGTTAGTATTTCGTCATCTAGACTAGATATATTTCTTTACTCAATAAATCTAAAACACATTGTCCTTAATGAATAATAGCGAAATCCCTATATAACCTACTAAAAAACATTGGCCGGTCAAGAACAACTATAGCGTAGCTTCCATCCTAGAATGCATCTAAGGCAGCATCAGTAGGATTTTGGCAAATTTGGCTAGGCAGGGGAGGAAGCTCGAGCGGTGCAGGGGAGCATTAATGACATCGTAAAAGGGCCTTAACACTACTCCCTAGGTTGTGACGGGGGCCTCTTCCGTTGTAACTCAACGGACCGGCTCCTGCACGGTGAATCCATTGAATGCTAAGTAATTCGTCTCTCTATGTTTCATGAAGAGCCGAATCATAAGCATTTTCAACATTAAAAAATACAAAAGTGATTTGACTTGCAATGATAGAAAAGACAATTAGCAATCCTATAGACTTACTTTTAATATTATAGAATATGAGAAAATTGTGTGTAACACTCACCTCAGTCAAAGATTTTAGTGAAATTTGGTATGTACATTCGTAAGGTTTTGCAATAACGCTTAGAATTTTTTATACCGATTTACAATGTAGTTCCCGTGGGAGTGCTTTATAACCAAAATTTACGCCAGCAAAGCTACGAGTAGAATCGGGTATAGGAATAAAAATATCGTTGAATTGACATGAAAAAATGAGGTGATTGAGAATAATTAAAAAAAAAGTTATGATGTTTTACTGTTTGTTCCGAAAAACATTATTATAGGTATCATCGCCGTTTATTAGAGCTTCCCTCGCACCCCATCCAAACGACACGCATCTCTTACGTACAGTCGCGCACACATTGCTTAGATTCATTCAGCGCTATTCGTTTCGAGTAGAAAAACAAAGGAAAGAAAGATTCCAAAAAAAAAAAAGCGCGAAATATTGTTATCACGTCAACTGCTTTATTAAAAAGGAGACTCAATGAAACAGTCGGTAATTAAAAACTGTTATTAAACCGAAACCCTAGTGGGGCCGTGCCGGGCTAGAGTGTCAAGGTGTCGTTAAAGGATAACCTTTATCAAAAGAATAAATACACAACATTCACTAAAATAATAAAGAACTTCCTACTATTGTGACTCAAAATATTAAACGGAGATGTTAATAAAATTGCTAGGTTAGCACGCCTCGGAAGTGTTGTTAAGAATTTTGCCTTTCGGTGGAAAAATGGGAAACATCAGAAAAAATCTTAATTAACAATATACATCCAATATTCATCTACGGCGGATAGAGTACCTAAAATGATTATAAAATACCGCCAAGAAGGATGCCCCTTAATAAATACAGACGAACCATACATTGATTCGTCTCACTCGACTTCTAAAGCCTAGAAAGATCGTTCTACATTAGGGCAACTCGCGGTATTCGTACATGCTGTATCTGAAACAAGCCTTGTTTAATATGATTTACTCACCTTTAAACAGGTACTAATTCAGGTGACTACCACGACAATATCAACTGTGACAACTCCAAAAAATGGATACGAAATCAATGAATACCCAATATTCCATTTATTCTGTCGTTGCGGTCGATAATGCTTCATACCGCAATAAATAATACGAACTCGCTCCCACAACAAACTCGAAAAAAGTGGGTATAAAATGCTCTCATATATAGTTCTCTGAAATAGGAATAGAATAGCTTGAAACCGGAGCTGTATAAATTTATTAAAATTTATACAGACTCCGGCGTTTATAGAAAATTGGTTGGAAGAACAGCCATCGATGACCAAACACACAAACCAGTGGGTTATGAAGGAAGATTGCTAATAAGGCTTTCATGCAAAACCCTATCGAAAGCCTTCGAGATGTCGAGAGAGACAGCAAGCGCCTCTCCGTGGTTCTCGATGGCCTCGCTCCAGATGTGAGTGGCATACACTAGATGATTGCCAGTAGACCGGTTTCGGCGAAACCCGTATTGTCGGTCATTGAGGAGATCATTCACTTCTAGGTATGCCAGGAGCCCGTGGTTCAGTACACGTTCCATCGTTTTACAGAATATGGAAGTGACTGAAATAGGCCTGTGATTGGCAGGGTCTGCGCAACTACCCTTTTTGGGCACGGGCTGCACATTTGCAAGCTTCCAGGACTTAGGCACTTGACCAGTCGTCATAGACAAGCGAAAGAGGCGAGTCAACTCAGGCGCACACATCCTCAAGACTACAACCGGTATATCGTCTGGACGGTGGAAAAGCTTTGTTCACGTCCAGATCGCGCAATGTTTTGCGTACTTCAGACTGTCGAATGCAAATTTCTGTAATTAACGTCCCGCAATTTGTCAGACTAGAAGAAACAGTATTGCGAGCATCTAAACGTGAAGACTCTGCAAACAAGAACTTTGAAGCGCTCGTAGCGAAGTTTACTTAGCTGTTCTCTACCGATCAGCAAGTCAAGCAACGTCGCGCGTGGTCATGAGTTGGCGGCCGCTAGTGACATTACTACTGAGCGTTTCCATGCTTCGGAGGGCACGTTAAGCCGTCGGTCCCGGTTGTTGTTTTAGGATGGCCGCCTGGCTAGCTACCACCCTCAAGTAGAAAATCTGTCGCCAAGCACCTAACGGTGTGTTCCGGCAGCTGTCCTTAGCCTAAACAACATCTTCGACCACATCATCACTTACCATCAGGTGAGATAGTGGTCAAAGGCTAACCTAACAGGCTAAAAAAAAATATAAAAAAACAGAGAGGCAAATAACTTTGCTTTCTCTTCAGCAGTGTGCGCTAGTGAGCCGTCAGGTTTCAGCAGTGGAGGCAGTGAGGGACGGCAGAAGTTCTCTTCTGTCGACTTTGCCAGGGACCAGAACACTTTGCTACCCGTGGGGTAAGAAGCAAGTTTTTTCCCTGTTCGGCGTATGTGGTCGAAGCGAGCCTTATTGAGAGCCTTTTTGCAGGACTTGGCGGCTAGGTTAAATGCTTTCTTCTTTTCACGTACATCTCTAGATTTGCGGGTTCCAGCATCAGCCCAGGCTAAGTAGGGCTCATTTTTTGACGCTTCTGCGTCTCCAAATGTGGTATTAAAACATGGGCGAGCTTTGCTGGACAGTTGGACGTCAGAAAATGGTATGAAGTATTCCATACCCTGACGTAACACTTCTGTGACAGCATCCGCGCAAGCTGACTGATCACTCGAAGATAAACAAGCCTGCCTACAAGGGTAAGACGCGAAATAATAACGCATCTCATCCCGATCTGCTGACCTGTATCACCCTAACCGCCGGGTGACTTTTGGGGTCACGGACGGGGGCAGGGAGTAGACTGATACAGACTTCACCAGACAATGGTCGGAGCTACCCAAGGGTGAAAAAACCGACACCGAGTAGCGGTCTGGATCTGTTGTCAGCAGAAGGTCCAAGCATTTGGCTGTGTGGCAGCATCAACATCCGGTATCCTTGTACCAGCTGAGTGAGGTTTAGCGTCAAAGCAAGCTTGCGCATCTCATTCTGGCATGGGTGCCCATACCAGAACACAGTATTTATTTGGTATGGGTATAGTCTTGATGGTGGGCGTTGAAATCCTCCAGAAGCACTAATTGAGCAGAAGGATACCTCTGTTGGGCCACATCGTCCGCCTCACTAAGGTATTTTGCGAGCCTGGTTGTCTCCTCATCTCCGCTGTGCGAAGATGAGGAGACGATGTCACCTAACGGTAGACACTAGCATAAAGAATTTTCTCCATGCCATTGTCCACCAGAACCCACAAGATAGAAAATTTGGGGTCTTCAAGGTTGCGGAGACGCCGATGGCAAATATCATCGCGGGCATACATACAAACTCCCGCCTTGAGCTTGAAACTTTGTTCTAGAACATAGCCAGGGTAGGTAAGGTATGTCGCGTCAGCTGGACATTTGATCTGCGTCTCCGTGAGGAACAGAATATGAAGTTTTGCGGTCTCTAGATGGTGGTGGACCGAGTTGATATAAGAGTGCAAGCCTCGAATGTTTGAGAGGTGCACTTGAAGGGAGAGGACGTGCTTCCACTGTTGAACTTTCATTTTGTATTTACCTCTTTACATTTTTTGGGGAGTGAAGATAGATAAAGGGAAACGGAAGTGGAAACGAGGCGCATATTACCAACCCGTGATACAAATAAGGCCTTTCCACCCCGTGGGAACCAATCCAGGAGACGGCGAGGACGCCCGTGCCCCCCCAGTGGTGTCCATCAGGACCTCTCGTCTCTTCCAACCAGCACGATGGTGTACATCCGGAATTTTTTGCGAGATGGCGGGGCAGCCTTTCATGAGTGGCTGGCTCACCCTCGGATTTCGCTGCTCTCCAAGATTGCCTGCCAAGTAAATTGCCCTTCGATGTGTCAGGACTATCTTTAGTAATAAGCGCAATTATATCCGAACCGTTCCCCATAGTGGCTTCAGCAAACATCATGCCGTAATGCGACAGCTTCATGGCTTTGTCTGGTGGGTAGCACTCCGCGACCTAAGCCTACCACCTGAAAAGTACTGCTTTTTTGGCGCCACCCAGGGGACACGTGTAGGACATCGAGGGCTAAATCCTATGGACGCGAGCAGTATAGTCCCCCATGTAAATAATACGACTGAGTATAGGTGGTCTCACAATGTAAAAGCTATAAAAGAAGAATATGCAAAAAGTGAGTATGCTATCGATAGTGTAACAGAAACATTTATTATAAGCGTTAGTAATGACAGCTCGGACAATAGCGATAGTCGTGATGAGGACGAAGATTGCGAAATCTCTGATGATGAAATGCTTTCTACTAATGCTTCCGTCATCCTCTGAATTCATGACAGTATCAAACGACGATTTAATGAAAGGAATAACACCAGTGCCATATGATTAAAGTTTTCCATAATTGATATTAAATATAACATGATCGTAGATATGTTCGTATTTGTTTTTCATGTACTGTACTGTACCAGCCGGATAGTCCACTGCTGAACACAGCCTCCCCCAATATAGGTGGGGGTTTGCCACAATCCCCATGCTTGGCAGGCGGCTTGGCGATCGCAGTATGAGTGAGTCAGTTCTTCAGAAAGTGCTGCTAACCACCTTCTGTTGTGTTACCCTAAGTCGCCTCTTACGACACCCACGGGTAGAGATGGGGGTGTGGCATTCTAACCGGGCACACAACGAGCTTTATAAAATACACCTACCTACTTATTATTCAATACAAGTTATGACATAGTTAAACTTTTATTATATTTACTATACAATACACGATGGTGAGTGCCAGTTAAACATATTTTCTAAACCTTCACCTAACCTAGTCTTAGTACTTGTGTGCGCGAACGTTCACGTACGCGAATCATCTCACCACTTTAAAACCGTGACGGTATCTATACATTATCATTATATATCGAAATCAAAAATATTTTTGTCGTTTTCATTATCCACATAAAATATTCAAATTTCACGATCCAGCTACCACAATTTTAATAACAACAAATATTTTAAAAATGTTTTAAAAAACATTTAATTAATGTTTTCATAAAACATTTAAAAACATAAAATAAATATAACTAGTGATAATTTCGCCTAATTTTCCTGTTAAGCCGACGTGACGTCACAAACTCCACGCAGCCAAACCGGAACAATTTTCGGCACGTTTCGATTCTACACGAAGCAACCTCAGGAGGTCTATAGTCCCGATCGTGCACTCGAAGAGTCACGTCGGCTTAACAGGAAAATTAGGAATTGTCACCAGTTATATTTTTTATGTTTAATTAAAATATTAATTTATGTTTTTTTTACATTTTTAATATATATGTTATTATTAAATATGGATTTCCGCAAAGTAACGCCTGAATATATTCATTACTACAGTTTTATTTATTCAAAGAGAGTGTTTTCTTAAATACTATGAAAATTTGGAAGAAATTTTAGGTTCTGTAATGTCAATTGTGTTTATTTATGATTCTAACATTGGTATAACAGATTTTTAAATACCTATGTAAGTAGAGGTAATGCCACTTGTTCCAATATTCGACTTAGCTTCTTGGAGGCAAGGGCCACATGAATGAATCAATAAAATTAAAGTGGCTTAGGTCACAAAATAATTTCTGTAATACTAACCCTATAATAATACAAAATATGGTGCTAAATTAAATTGACAAATGTTTTGAAAAAATATGTTACAGCTCTAGCAATGTTGGTATATCGTGTTATATAATATGGAGTCTAACGTTCAAATAATTTATGACAAGAGTGCTAAACTTATAAGGTGCTAGAGAAACACGGTTAATTAAATTTAATGAGTCCCAGAGCGTAATGTATGTGGAGACAACGCTTACAATACACGTAATCTGTAGGCTTGAGTTAGAACGGGCCCGTATGCCATTATTGTGATTTAGACTGCGGCTGTTCTCAGAATGTGAGCCAATAAATTAGATCTCAATCAGGCCGTAACCGCCATTTGTTATTCGTACTTCACACATGTGCAAGAATGTATGTAACAATGTAGTAGAATGTTACGTACATTAGGTGCTCGGCACGCCTCGTCGATACCCCGCAAATATGCCCGACGTACGTGATAGCTTTTGTTATTATTTAGAAATTTGGAAAAGTGATATTTTGCTCCACATATTCTGTAAATTATTAAGGATACTTATTGATATGTTAGTTACACTCTCACTGTTCAGGCGTGGTTGATACAGTTTTAATATTTTAATTACAGGATGGTAAGATATTTTGCCACTGCCTTTCTAGTAAAAAATCTGTGGCTAAGCCATCGATGGTGTGTTCTTGTAGTGTGTTAGTGTAGTTCTTGTAGTGTTGGATAGAGTGTAGTTTTGAGATTTTCGCAAGTAAATCTGTATGGATAGCATTTTCTACTACATCATTACTTGCCGTCAGGTGAGATGGTGGTCAAAGGCTAACCTATCAGTGGTAAAATGGATATCAAACTATGCTACCTTTTTATCCGATTTAGTGAATAGTTTCCTTCTCAATATAACTACAGATGTAACAAATATATTAATAACAAACTCTTATCCATTTAACGGTTATATAGTTGAAGTTTCATCAAACGAAGTTCATAAAAACACCTTTTTTATTTATGGTAATATTTTGTTTGTATTCTGTTTAATAGCTTTGAAATAGACACTTCACATATAACGCTTAGATACGCGTTATGTATGAGGTGTGTAGGCTTTTACATTTCATACATACATACGACAGTTTGATTTAAATTAATTTTGATTAATCGAGAATTATTATTAATATGACTTTAAAATATAAATTTAATTAAGTCGGAATCAAATAAATAGCTTTTTACGTTATTCCGTCAGAATAAGGGCGGAGCTATCTATATTTTTAGTATATATCACTAAATATATCATATCAACCTTAACATTGAAATTTAAACGTAGCAAAAGTAAAATTTAACTCGAGTTTATTTTATATGACAAAATGGAATTATTTAGGAATCTGGGACTCAACAAAAGACAAATACTCAAACGGTTCAATAATATTTCAATGTTATGACGAATTGATTTTCGTATGCTATCTGCGAAGGACTGCGTAGGTTAGAAAATTACATTCATTGCTTATGCATGAAGTTATTATTTAGGGTTGCCATGATTGCACATGCTGGTCAAAATGGATCCTTGACTGAAACTGCTAGAAATATAAATAAAACTTATTATAATTTATAGTAACATTTGCTAAAGTGATATTTCATTCATTGTTTCCGTCTTCATGGCGCGGTCGACACTTGCAGAACATTTAATCTTACCAATCTCCTTCCTCTAACGGAAATGTGGTAATGTGTACGTACTGACGTTCTTTATTGGCGTCACAAGTTCAATTCATCAATTATTAGTAGATTATGATACAAGTGAGCTAAGTTGCTCATTATACACGAGGCTGTGTGTTGCAGCCCGAGCCGGAGGCGAGGGCGTAAATCAGCCGAGTGTATAATGAGCAAGTTCCTCACGAGTTTCATACGCACTTTTTCTTAAAAAACTTAACATCAACTATTACAACTTTCGTAAACCATTATTCGAAGAAAAAGTCCCCAGTAAGCTAGTTGAATTGCCACGCTGAACTGCAAACCAAAACTTAACTAAAGGATATTTATAAGCGGCTCCATATTATTAATTTTATGAATATTTTTTTTACCAAAAAATGGAACTGCCTTCAACACTCTAATGTGTGAAATAACTTGTTGAAGTCGGTACCATGATGGTCAAAGGTAACTATTATCACAATATTGTTCGCATGGTACCGACTTCGACAAGTTATTTCACACGTTTGAGTGTTGAAGTCGGTTCCATTTTTTGTAAAAATGTTTTTCTCACCAGTTTTAGTGACCCTTGCTGCTTATGGGTTTGATTGTCATTCAATGTCAATGACTATATCATCCAAATAGGAAAACACTTTTCAGTTATTGGAGTGTAACTCAAGAATGGGTTGACCAATTTTGATGAAATTTAAATGGGACTACGCGTCAAGCATCAACGTCAGCTTTCAAAAAAAACATTAAAACCGGTTCACCCAGTCAAAAGTACAGAGGTAACAAACAAAAGAAAAACCAAACGAATTGAGTACCTCCCCCTTTATATGAAGTCAGTAAAAAAAAAACTTCATAAGGAGAATATGAAAAATTAAGGTTGACATCGTTATTTCTTGAAATTGCTGTTTTATTATGTCATTATTTTCTACGACGAAAGTTAAAAAAGTCACATCTTAATTTTATCCTTAGATAAATGAATTATTGTTATAAGGAAGTTGCTTTAAAAGTATAATTGTTACCGCAATTAACTAACTCTCTCCGTTTAAACCAGACGTTATTAAGACAGACACATATAAAACGTTAATTTTCTTCATGATCAAAAAATTTTTAATGTATAATGTGAATTAATTAGATGTATAATGAATGATACTTAGGCAGCTTTCCACTCAGTATACAAAATTGGTTCTTACGAAGGACAAGTCCAATCGACCGAACCTGGTCGATCTTTCCTCCTGAAAATTTGTTACAATCATTAATTTCAATCTTTTAAGCCTTTTCTGGAAATAATGATTACAAATACATATTATGCTAAGACATACTGCTATTTGAATAGGATTTTATCCAAAATAATACCAAATGTATTTCCATAGTTTATACTAATCGTTAGATGTGATGAAATGCATCTGTTATAGGCAGAGGTACGCTTAACATCAGGTGGGCCTCGAGCTTGTTCCGTCACAATAACATAAAAAAAGTCTATGAACTATGCACCTTTTAAAAAATCTACTTTGAACTTATGTTTGTTTTATCAATACTCGAAAAGTGTCTTAATAGGGTGTACATCAAACATGTAAAACTAAGCCATCGCCATCGAGACAATACGTTACACCTAACGTATTAGAGAAGTCGTTTGAGGCAAAGGTCGTATCCATTTTTGCTGTTTTTAAACATAATGCGCTTCATTGCTTTACGAGATCAAACTGCAGTCTTGTACTAATTATATCGTCTAACCAAACGATCCTAACACGCAGCGCCACAATGCTTGTAGGCTAATGTTGCCTACAAAAGTTCGCTTACAGCGCTGAAGCTAATTGTATCATCTAACAAAACTATTCAAACATGTAGCGCTAGACTCAAATCAAATCAAATCAAATTGTTTATTGCAAAATTTGCAAATATAGGTGTTAAAGCTGTTTAGTACATAGGATAGTTCTGCCATATTTGGCCAATTAGCATGGAAAAATTCATGAGCTTAAAAATAATACAGTACTAACTTATTAAAATATTTCATCTATTACATTAATTATATTATACTATATTATAAATTATTATATGACCAATAACTTTGAGACAATATTTTAATTAATGTTACCATATTCCCTCTTTAATCCGCCATAAATAAAATAAAATAACAAAAGAAATGTCCTTACCATTTAAAATTATTAAATCCTTACCATTTAAATATTTAGACTACTTCTGAGGTATGCTTTCTCAAGATCAAAGACTATCAGTACACAGAATGGACATATATTTTGTACCTACCAAACTTTGTAAAGAGTATATAACATAAAAAATAGTATAGGTACAAATCGTTTCAGTTACTTACAGGTTTCTACGAGAAACAAAGTGTTTTTTTTTTAGTTTTTATATTGGTGAATCGTATTTTGCATACATTTAAGTACAATTATATTTTTTTAAGTATGGTTCTTTTCATATTTTTTATTCAATCAAAATTTAAGTAACAACGCTACAGTTACTAAACTAAGAGCACTTAGGCACCCCAAAAGCCTTTGCAGGCCTACAGGTAATCCAAATGTTACAACCCACTACCAGTCGGCTGTGTACTCAGGGTGCTAGCAGCATTGCCCCGTTGGATTGCAATGCTTAAATAGTAATTAACATTGCACTTGATCATGTCTATTTATATATTTATATTAGAAATATTTAATACAAATCGGTAATTTGGGAGTTATGATGATTAACAAACACTTCAAACTTTTTTCGTTGTGAGTAAAAAATAGGTAATTAACTTATGTTGCTATTTGTCATATCTGTCCCCGTAATCTATGAATTTCCATCCGTGAACATGGCTACCTATGCTGTGCCCTGAAGCATGGTCTTGTTCAATTACAAATCGACTACATAATAATGTACTCGGGCGTGTTTAATCCCAATGAATTCATTTATGAAAAGTGATTCCATCGATTTTGTCGCTGCCGATTGGTTTTGCAGTATCTTAGAACGCAGGATGGCATTTTGAACACACAATTGTCAAACGTAAAGCGCCTGTAATCTCTACGAGTGCCCAACTGCGTGTGGGTGAGAGTATGCCGGCCGGCTTACTTACACTGTGCAATGTCTCGCCTAGTATATATAGGTATTGACCGATATATACTAGACGAGACATTGCTTTATTATTATAATATATATATATATATATATATATATATAATATATATGTGGCCATTGGGCCATCGCCCACTTTATTTGAAACCGGGCAATATAACAAAATAAAACGCACTAGTGTAATTTATTGTTTATTTTTTTTATAAATTTTCTAGTACCTCAGTCTCAGTAAAAAGAGATATGACGATGCTTCTATAGTGACGACTTATTGTAATTTAGAAATGGTATATTAAAGTATTTCAAAGTCAAAGTTAAAATAAATTATACAATTCGGGCGTTTACGTAACACTTATAAAGGTCACACAAAATGTGGATTTCTCAATTAAAAAGTATTTCCCGTGCAACTTCAATTTCTCTTCTGTGACCGTTGTAATAATTTTGGGAACTTTATTACAAAACTGCACACATTTGACCTTTTATTTGTATTTCCTAATCTAAAACCTGGCACCGCTATTTTATCTTTATCCTACTTTTACAATCGTCATTATTAATACATTTTTTTTACAAACATAATATTTTCAAATGATATACAGTTTTGGTAAAGTTCAAATATCCATTTCTTTAATAAGAGATTTCTTGAATCTATTTCATATTTGGATCAAATTGCACGCTTTTGTACGATAAAGATTGTCTCTATCTGAGCAACAGCTCTCCACTGCAATACACCGTACGACATAATACTGTGGAAATACGTGAGATAAACTAGCCTAGCAGTAGCTACGTCTGTTAACCGTCTCATCTTACGATCTGCATATGAAGCAGAACTAAGTCTTCCGGATGAGCATGTTTATGTGGATCCTACTGTAAACTAGAATCCGTTTAAATTCCCAGAAAGACTGTCGCATTGTCAATAGAGAGTTTATCATGCCAGGCTTAATGTTTGGTTCAACATAAGTAATAATTTAAATGCATTTAAATGAAAGTAATTTACTTATGACAGTGCGTAACATCACATTTACTTAACTAAAATAATATGTTACACCAACAAATACAGCTAATAATAAAATAAAATTAAGTATCAATACTAAGCTGTCAAAAATGGGATCCATCTCAGCGTATCCTAGTTGAGAACCAGGGCTGATCTTCCGATGGATCCATCGTGTGACGTCGCACAAACATAATATTATGTCTACCGTTTGATTCTGATCGTACCGTGAATTTATAATATTAAGCACATTTAAATGTATTGTTAGGTGTACAAGTACAGTGCACAAGAATGCTACATGCATGACGAATGATGATGTGATAGTGGCAAAAATTAAGTTATATTACGCTAGAGGGTGTGTACCTTCGAACATTATGTAATAATAAGTGTTATATTTAAATAACCCTCCGTTACTACCTGAAAATAATATTATTTAATTGCCAGATCACACTCGATCTGTGGACGTAGACGTGCACGTGCCACGTAGCCACGTTCTTAGTCACGCGCGTACACCCCTGACATACCGAGGTATAAGGCCACGCGAATTATGTGATTAAGTGCTGAAACATTCCTTCATTGTTTAAATTATAAAATGTTTCATTTGAATAGGCCCATAAATGTTATAGTAAACGATTAGTTTCTTGATATGATTAGTGGCAACTACTTAAATTGTTTTACTTAGTTAATACGACTACTTGTAACTTATAATAAGGGAGACTAGATAATTTAGACTATAGAGATAGAATAATTTGAGCTTAATTAATTTGCAAGAACTATCAGAATGTGGGTATACAGTGGATATAGTGCATATGAGAAAATAAAAAAAATATTTTCTTACATTTTCTTTTTTTAGGTTTTTTCAATAATTGACAATGTTACCCCCATAACTATAACCATGTCACATCATGGTAATAGTTAATTAATTTAACAAGGACTTGTTCCCTCTTTGCGCAACATTATATTTAGTTTATGGTAAATCCGCAAATAAGAGGGATAATTTATACAATTTTTTTTAAGCGCTCGTACCGACCTTACTTAGCCGTTCTTAACCGATCAGCAAAATCCTCCGCGGTCGTGACTTGGATGGGTGACCGCTAGTGGCAATAATACTGAGCAGCGCTTCCGTGTTTCGGAGGGCACTTTAAGCCTTCGGTCCCGTTTGTTGTCTTAGGATGGTCTTGTTACAGCATGGTAGTAGGGCATTTTGCGAATGCTCACCTAGGTGGCTACCACCCTCAAGAAGAAAATATGTCGCTAAGCACCTAATGGTGTGTTTCGGCAGCTATCCTTGAGAGCCAGTAATTCCAGGTTACCCTGAACAACATCTTCGACCACATTGTTACTTGCCATCAGGTGAGATAGTAGTCAAAGGCTTATTAGCTATAATTAAATAAAAATTATACATGGAAACCATACTCCTCTAAAAAGCCGTCCAATCCATGCCTTGACGAACCCATCTCAAACTCTCCACAATTATTTCAAATACCACTAGGTATATATCCTTAGTTCAAACTATAGTGCATGGTGTCACATACAAAGTGGATTCCATGAAATTATACTACTTTCCACACGTTTAGGCATCTAATCATAATAACACAATATAGTTACACGATGGCGTTGATGTAGATGGATTAGTTTACGGTCATCGCTTTCGATATTAACTCTGACGGACGTTGTACCGTAGTGCGTCATCTTTACCCCGTTGGCCAACCTTTTTCGAAGTTTTTGTGTATTAATCCCACAAATTGATACGCTAGCATTGCCAGATGGGTAACCAATTTACTCCAGCCTCTTACTTGTCGTTCCTGGTAGTAACTGGTTGATGGCTTAAATGGTTAACGTCTCTAACTAGGTAACATACCTAGTTGTGAATGGTGAATATAATATGAGAATTCAATGTGGCGCAGTCGGTTGGGAGGCTCAGACGTAGACATATATAAATAATATTATTTTTCTTTTCGATAAACGTATTTATATTATACCGTACAATACGGTTGAAGTGAATATGTAAACTATTCATATTTATGAGGTAACTCAAATACCTACGTGAAAAAGAAACATTTAGAGTAAAATGTGTGTGAAGTGTTTGTGTTTATTACTTTTGAATGTCAAGAAAACGTTATATGAAAAATGTTTTGACTAATGACTTACAACTAAATCGGTGCCAAAAGTCTGAATGTTTTATTCAATTTTGGCGTCTTCGACGTACTTACGAAGGTCAATTATAATTTTTATTAAAATATTTATTACCATCATTTTGCTAAATATATTTTAATTAACCCCGAAAAATGACCCTTACTTTTAATAAAAATAAAGTTACTTATAATATATTTAATTTGACCCGTCAAGTGCAACTTGAGTATCATTTTGAAGGATGCTATTATTCATGCAATGAAGCAAAAAACATTAGAAAACAGGTGATGTCATGTAAGCGGAAAAAAAAGGTTCAGAATTCGTACCGAATATTTTTTTACGTTTCGTTTCATGACGTCTTACGAGTTCCTGCTCCTTTTGTAACAACAAAATTCTACATAGTATTTCCAAATGCATTGCGAGTGAAGTGAAAAATCTTGAAAATCTCTGCTTTCAGCAAATTCAAGGGGTATAATGGTAATAAACTCTAAAATCATGCGCCTTGTGCTTGAGTTCAATTCAAATAAATTTAAATTTATACACGCACATGAATCGAATATATATCTAGAGTGGATGTCTAGCAATCCTATTTTAGATTGAAGCATATCGTCGTTCGATTTCGTGACACTTCTCTTGTACGAGAGATACGAAAGGATAAAAGCATTTTTGCGTGGAAAAATGAAAAATGATGTAAGCAGAAAGCTTATGTTGACTTTGAGAGTCTTCCAATATTATACCATGTTTTACGATTCTATCACGTTCGGGATTAAGTAAATGGAGATGACGTTTATTGGGAACGTTTATTAATAGCATCAGGATATGGAAATTATGAATTCAACCACTACCAATTCAACCAAACAAAGCTGTTTCCGTATACCAAAAAAAATACTCACAGATAAGTAAGCACACAAAACGTGTGACAGCTGTGACTTTTCCTTTATTTCAAATTGAATATGGACGCAATTCTGTTATGCACCACAAACTAACTAAAATTAAGTAAAATAGAAAAATTCTACACTAAAGTCCAAATTCGTACAGAGGCATCTCCGAAATTAAAAATGTTTCGTACACAATGATAACGAAACGAAACATTTTAACCACGAGATGTATTCAAATTGTTCTTTTGATGTGATTTAAAAAAAGTAATTTACCTGCACGCTTCGCATTTCCTGTTAGGATGTAGGTAAAATATTACTATTCACCTCAAGATAGTTGGCAACATTTTAGGCCTCTTAGAATCTAATCTTAAAAACAACCATAATACTATAGCAACGCCTGTTTCTTCAAGAGACAGAGACGCTATACATTTACGTTTAACAATAACTTTTGATGTTATGTATCAAGGGTGACGCCGTGTTCTAAGCTGCTACTGAGAATATTCTTGTCAGAAAAATCAAGCAAATTTCCCAACCGGGATTGTAAAAGATCCCGTAGTAACGCATTTTAAAGCTAAAACCTCAAACGGATCACGTATACGTATACATCATCAAGAGCCGTAACGTGCACCGTTGAACACATTTCTCCCTGGGAGTTTTCCGTAATCCCCACGTTTGGCAGCCGTCTTGGGAATCGCCGTGTAAGCTACGTTTCTTTAGAAGGTGCTGCTGCCCCCACCGTATCCATGATATCATCCGTTTGTCATCTGTAACGACTCTCTCAGGAATATATGGAGAGATGCAGTTCCAACCTGGTACTCCACAGGGCCAATGTGGTACGGGGCAACATATACGAGTATATGCGTTGAAGGCATCGCATTTGGTGGCACCCATCATATCAGTAGCATTCCGTTTTACAAGTATTGAAGATGCTTATATTCTCACTTTTCGACTAATATTTTAATAATCTTGCTTTAATTCACGATACAGAAAACTAAATTGAATCAGTATTATATTACGTAAATGAGTAGTATATTTAAATACCACGTGGCTGATATAATAAAATATTTATTAAAAAAAATATGTGAAATATGTGTTTTTTTTACTGTATGTATGCCCTTTTAAAGAGTAGGTACACTACTAACTGTAAACAACACTACAAATACGACATGTAAAGTATTTAGGCAACCTATAGGCCATTGTAGGTCTAGGTAGTCCAAATGCAGCCCACTACTGGTAGTGGGTTGGAGCCCTTGGACTATTGCCCAATTGGATTGCAATGATTATTCGTTGAGTCAAATGTGTCCCATTACTCATCGCATCGAACAAGCTCTGTGACAAGTTTTGGAAAATATTAATAATAACATAGGTACTAAGAGGATCATGTTATTTTACAAAACTTGTTAGAGAAAGCAGGTAAGCATACTTGTGCCGTTTGAGTTGCTCCGTTAAAGTAACCAATGTACAATAAAAGCCAACTTAGGTCAACCTGTCTAAAAATTGTTATTTTCATTAAAAATAAGAAGTCAATTTCGTATAATGTTACGCATAATATTTGTATCAAGTTTTGTTTAGTCTAACGTAAGTCCACAGTTATTTCATGCGAAAAATGTTGAAATATTCTCACAATACAAATATTTTCACATACAATTATTATCAGGCAGTACAACACTATAGATAGATAAATAGATTATTCTCTATTGTTACACCAATAAAATATAAATTAAATCTTAAATAAAACTCTGACTAAAGTGTCACAATCACTATACAATGGTTTTACCGTCAAAACCTCAACTGAAAGAAATATATTTAGGTTTATAAGAAAGTCGTAATAAAACTGATATAATAACAAGTCACCTTTGTGTTCTTTATATATTAGTATATGTAAATGGATGGGTGACCGCGGTAGTGACATCATTACTTAAGAGTTTGCAGGCTTCCTCGCTTAAACGGGCATGTTTATTTTATAGTATCATTCGTTCAAGTTCATTTAAGGGACTTAAAAGTAGCTAGCTTTCTCTTGAGCCCGTTTAAGAAATTGAAATAAATGGAACTTGCGAAATGTAAATAGGAGTTGCAAATCGAGTTTTCCAAAAAAAAAGCTCAACCGGCTAACCTTTTATACAGTTTAAACGATACAGCCTTTAAGAGGCTGCAAGCAGGGCGAACGAATAAGCGGACCGATGGATGGGCGGCGTTTATAACTGAATATAAAGAGCTACTGCCTACACCAAATCTTTCTCCGAGAAAGATTTTTATAGACACCTAGGGTAGGTCAGCTATTCAAATTCCCCGCCACCACAATTTTAACCTACTCAGTAATGAACCTCACTGCCACAGAGCAATAAATACTAACAATGTCTACAAGAGGAAGAGAAAAATATATTTTCTAAATATTTAATATCGTTTCTCGATAAATGTTACGTCGAGTAAATCGGCGAACGAACACTTTCAAATAAATGTAACAAAGAGATCGTTTTAAAGGTACGTTCATTGCAGCAGCGGAACCGGTATCTCCACTTGAATGATTACATCTGGCTACAGACGTGAAATGTGCATCTTTTTACCCGCAAGCGAGCGCACGCAGACGCCTGTTAGCTATAACTTCAGACTATTGTGCACCGAGCACATTGTACTCGGGATTCAGTCAACGCTTAAATTCATGTCTATGAATATGTGTTTCCCTGTTGTCATGGAGCGGTACATTTATAAACAGTTTGTAAAAAGTTGCAATCATTGTTTATTCTTAGGTGTTGTATTTTGCTGCTGTCCGTTATTTTATCCTTTTTAAACTATTCATCCAAGTTGCACATTTTATTGTTAGTCGCATTCCTAATACATTTTTGTTATCCGAGTGGTGTAAACCCACACAAGAACAATTTCGTCAGGTTATACTGACAAAAAAAAAACAGTTTCAGTCTCGAATCCAGATCGGTGCTCGGTAGATGGCTATGGGCTTACCTCCAATTAAATAACAAAAAACACAACAGGTTTAATGTCCGCCTATGTTGGGTCCTTATGTCATTTTTTATGTATAACCTGTAGCAATAGTAAAAAGTAAGTAAGAAGTAGTAAAAGTATTAAGCTGAGGTTGTATCCCTAGAAGGTATAAAGATAATAGAGTCGTCTTTGGGTCACCGTGTCATTAGCATTTATTGTCTTTAAATGTATAATTATGTTAGACGATGCGTACGTAAAATTAAATTTTAGCTTCAGTACACACAAAATGTTTGAGGTACCATTTTTCAAGGCAAATTTAGAATATGTTTTTTAGGAATGCTTCACAGATATGACAGAAATATATAATATTCTAGAACAATACCTCTGAAAACAATAGATCTGAAAACACGATTCCATCGTTTTTAATAACCTCACTTTTTTCGAAGACAACTTCACCTTAATGCGTACCTTGTGAGTATTGTGAGTATTTTTTCCCTCCGAACCTCAATAAAATTAATTATTCCTTTGTTAATTTGTTCATGTCAATGTGAATTTTTGCCGTATATACCAGCATAACCATTATACGCTGAGTGTTTTTATATCTGGTGTAAACCAAAAACGAAGGAGTGGAAGGTAAAGTTCGAAAGTAGGTCGTAAAAAAATTACGCCGCACTGTGAAAATGCGTTCCTACTTCACGTGATATGTGTGTTTGGAAACTACCACACAAGTGGGCTCAAGTGGTCGCAACGACGTCCTCACTGAATAAATATGGATAAAGAACCCGCAAAAATTCTCGCATATGTAACTTGGTGAATTTATTTTATCGACATAAGTTGACAGTATTACTCACTACAGTATTGAATGCCGATGTTTACATACTCCAAACAGCCACTTATTAACACCGCAACCTAATAAATATATATACAATTATTTTATACAAACATATTTTAAATACCAAACTACAATTAGTAGAGGAAAAAAAATATCATATATAAAAAAGACATCGATACTTTCAAAAATATTGTTAACTGCAATGTTACACTCATCATCATTATCATTAGTTGATAATGATGATGAGTGTAACATTGCAGTTAACAATATTTTTGAAAGTATCGATGTCTTTTTTATATAAGATATTAAGATGTTTACTATTGAACAAATGCCTCCTCCATGGAACTCTGCAATGAACGACTATTAACCATTTTAGCTCCTTGCAATTCTGACTATATTGTATGTACACCTAGTAGTGGACGTACAAACTACCTCTTCCGATATAGTGTCGTAACAGCTCGAGAACCTTTTCTCTATCGGTTGTCGCTTCGTTGAGATGTGGCCTACCCATTTCCACTTCAACTTACAAATTATGGAAGCTATGATTGTGGTTCTTTGGTGAATTTCTTGGATTTCATCGCGCAAAAAGATTCCAAGTTTAATTCACTTCACAGCTGTCCATAACTGCCACAGTTAAACCTAATAGTTAAAGCTCGTCTTTGTAGCTCACACAAACCACACAAACGTAATTTCGTCATATTTTAAATACCAAGTGTTCAAACTCGTTGAAATTCTGCTTGCATGCCCTTGAGAGTAAATTTTATTCTTTCTTCATGTTTACCACTTTTTCATTTTGTTGCCCCGTTTCCCAAGTTGGATACCAAACCGGACAGTATGTCCCAGGTAAAATCATGGTCAAGAAAATCGAGAGTATTGTTCCCAGAAACTACTGGTACAGATTCAACATGGACATTAGACGTGATTTCGTTTTGTCGATGGGGAGGGAGGATCTTTAAATGATCATCTGCGATCAATATACTGAGATTCTAAAGCAGCTCTGCCATGTCATTGGCAAAACGAAGGTGTATACCATAACGAAGGTGTATACAATACTGTCTAGTTCAAGTTCTTAAAAACATCTTCAAGCGCGTTTGTGAAAGTTTCGATGAAATAATGTCTATTTATATCATGCCTTTGCGCGGTACGCTTTTGCCTTACGTTGCAGTTTCCGTGATCTTGTCCTGTAGTAGAGTTGGCATTGTGGCGTTCCTATACAAATACTTCAGCGCTTCGATATACCTATAGTCGATTTGGCATCGCTGAAGAGACTGCAGTACGGTCCAGGTTTCGATTGAATCGAAGGATTTTTAATAGTCCACAAACGCTAAACATAATAGCCGATTATACTCCTCAGTCTTCTTTATTATCTGGCGGAGCGTATGGATGTGATCTATGGTGCTAAAGCCTTTTCGGAACCCAGCTCGTTCGGGAGGCTGGAAGTCATCAAACATACGAGCAAGACGATTCATAATGAGAACAGCTTATAAAAATGGCTCAGAAGTGAAATCGGCCTGTTGTTCATCAACAAGGTCTTGTCACCTTTTTTGAAGAACAGTACCACTACACTTCTGCTCCAGGCTTCTGGCGTTTTACCTTTAAGGATAACGGAATTAAATAACTTCTGGAGAACTGAGAGAACCGGTATGCCCCGTGGGGCGCCGGGTTAGGTTAGTTAATGTCACCCCCTCATCTCTTTCTGTGGGTTTCGTAAGAAGTGACTAACGAAAAAATATCGGAAAGTGGGCAAGAGCGCCTTCTGAAAAATGTAGACCAATAACTGCGATCCCTCAGACAAGAGTAGAAGTCAGACAGAAGTAACGAATTGCATTGCGCCCGTCACCCTGAGACATACAGAGGTGTTATTTCTCATGTGCCTGTAATTTCAATGGCTCACAAGGACTGCTGCCGGAACGCACTGTTATGTGCTTGGCGACAGATTTCCAACTTGAGGCTGGTAGCTAGCCAGGCGAGCATTCGCAGAATGCCCTTCCACCATGCGGTGAAACTCGAGCCAGCGGTGGTGATTGAACCATGAACCTACGGCACGGTAGTCCATAGCTATTAACGCTCGGCCATCATTGCTTCAAAACTTTAACCTTCCGTGCACCACGTGGGGTTTAATAAACCCCAGCGAAACTAAAATCGTCGTATCTTTTTAAACGGCTGCGCGAATTCCACGAAACATCGAGTAGCTGGAGTTGCGACGTTGCCGGGTCGCATAGTAACAGTGATTTAGTAGTAGCATCGCAGGTGCAGCAGACAGTTGCTCACAAATTGTGGCAGGGTGTCACAAACCCCACGTAGTTCGGCACGTCGTCTAAAAGGTAAGCAGTTTGACATGAAAAATATACCTATTTTTACATAAATATCTATTTATTTTGTTTTTTTAATTACTTTATTCGTTTGTGTATTTGTTTGTAGGTCTCGTATGGCTGAAGCTTATTCGTGATCTGGGAATGGCTTTGATTGAAGACCACCTGAGAAACCGCAAAGATAATCCACGAATTCCAAGGGATTCTTGTAAGCGCATATGTAAGTCTTACTTGGTGAACCAAGTGTGGAACCACCAAAGAACATGCTAAGACGTGTAACAAGATGTTCGGAATGAGAGAGAAGAAAAGATCGAAAGACCAAGTACGGTTGCGAGCAATGCGAAGTACCTATATGCTTAGAGCACGCATGTTTTTTTTTGTATAAATTGTGCAGATTTGAACCAACTGGGATCTCATGAAGACTAATTATGTTTAGATATTTTTATTTTATTATTGTATCTTATCTCATTAGGCCCTGAAATAAAGGGCAATTTGAAGTTTTTAGTTAAGTTATTTTTTATAAGGCTAAATAAAAGAAGATGGTCTCCTCTAAGTTATTAAAAAAGTTCTATTTTTGTTACAATGCCTATAGATATTAAAAATGTTTATTTTACTTAACAAATTTATTTTATTTCTATCTCCTAAAAGTCCAAAAATAATATAAATATGTATAAAATAAACTTTAAAAAGATATTCTCTATAAATAGATAGAATTATTTAGGGGTGTAGGAAACCCCACATAGTGCAGGACGTAAGTTTTACCCACGTGGTTTACGGAAGGTTAAAACATAATTTACAATTATATACATGTCTCAAAATTGAGACAAAATTTAAATTTATAAGATTAATAATTTGGTTAGTGCAAAAACCTTAATTTAACGTATTTTGTTTGGTTTTTGCACTAATCAAATTAATAATCTTTTAAATTTCAGAGAAGAGAGAAAATTATTTGCGATAACTGCGTACTTTTATTGAATTGGACGAGATGATGGTCCAGGAAGTAGTCGAAATCTTATTACGTTCACAAGGAGACCCTTAATTTACCATCGAACATCTCAGTGGCGCGTGAAGGGCACCCTATCAGTCTCGAGTCTTTTTAGGGGCTTGCTCTTATTTAAGATGCCATTAACCAAATTGTTATTAACATTACCGAATACTAGTTCCGTAAGAAATATATTTCGCTACTAAGGGTGACCTATACCAGTCGCCTGATACTTCGCTTTGACTAATTGGCTAAATAACGTTAATTCAATAAATAAATTAATAAAACAATAATTTTATTCACTAAATAAAATAATTGCTTAATTAGGTACGTTTTTATTGAATACTCTTCTGGTAACAACTAAATGATTTAAACGAGGCAGTAAAAAATTACTTCATTGCACCCATATTGCTTAATTGTTTAAAACAATCATAAAATAGCATGTAACTATTCATATTTAAGTCTAATTAGTGTCGTATTGAGTATAAGTGTAGCTAGGGTGTTGCTGTTCACAAGCAACCCTTTTATAAAAGATACTTATCTAAGGTTGCTCCAGGATAGTCAGCGGGCAGCAGCGAGGACTTTGTGACCTGGCCGTCTGACTATGGGGTGGCTACTACCTAATAGGGGATGCTTCGCTAAGGGCAACACTAATTGAAACTGCGTTTGGTAATTTTAACAAATCATATTTACTATACAAAATTTACATGCCTAAAACTAAGAGTCCGCCGTTCACTGTAACTTATTTCTACGCACGGGGAAGGTACGATTTTATTATGTGCACATGGGGGTCTATAATTTAGAGCAAAGGTACCTTTGTGTATGAGAGACGAACCTCCTGTCGTTTTTCCTGTCGTTTAAATAATCTATTATACGCGAAATAATATTATATGTGGGATGAGCACAGGATATTCAGAAATCATCGCATCATCTTTTCCAGCTTCCAGAACACCGGAAAGAGCAGGCCTTTATTATTAAACATAATTTTAATTACTTGTATTTATAAATAGCAAACTTTACATCCTCGCGACGATCGTATTTTATCAGGCGCTTGTGGGCTTTCAGACTTCTACTCAAAACGTTAGAATATTTTCTTATTAGAAATGTATGCAATAATATAATAATACTACATTAGAGCTATTCGTCTTGATGGGCACCACCGCAGAGTCAGATATTCCGCCTTAAAGCAGAACACAATTGTATAGGTGTCAAAGGGCCTGTCGCAAGTGAAATATCTGGGCAAATAAGACATAAAAACTAACGTCTTGCAGTGATGAGCGCAGAACAGTGCCAAGCATATGGTGACATTTTCTTTGTTTTTCCATCCAATTTCGTTTCCGTTTAGGCGGGCGACTAATAAGTCTCATAAAAAAACACACAAAGAGACCAAGGTAAGTAAAATTTCCTTTTAATAGTTTTATCCTGACAATGCGTTGCTGTCGATGTTCAGTCAGTGTTTTAGTTATAATTTATATGAATAAATACGACTAGAAAATCTGTCGCAAAGCCTATAACGACCTGGAAGCTATCCTTGAGAGCCTGTTCCCCGGTTGAAACGAAGAGTAATCGATCGAAAAATACTAATATCGTACATATGAATCTACTGAATGATAAAGTAGGTGAAATTGTTGACTACAATACAAGTTAAGAAACAATATCAGAAATCCCGTATGAAAAAAAAGTTAAACTAGAGATAATGAATAGATTCAGATGTTACATCCAGAAATGTATATATTTTTTTACTTTTTTTATGCTTTATAGGTTAGTCTTTGACCACTATCTCACGCCACGTAGTCAAACCGGAAGCATTTTTGACGGGTTTCGCTTCTACACAAAGCATCCTCAGGAAGTCTTGACTCTTCGAGCGCACGATTCTCGATCGTGAAAATTCTGCCGGTTTTGGTGCGTTGCGTTTCTGACGTTACGTCGGCTTACCTGGAAAATAAGGCGGAATTGTCACTAGATATATTTTTTAAGTATTTTTCTAAAACATTAAATTAATGTTTTCCAAATATTTTTTTTAAATATTTGGTAGTCAAATGTTGTTTTTATTTATATTTTCTCTTTGATATTCATAAACATTGATATATACTTACTAAACAAAAGGACAGTACTTGAATTCTTTTGTCGAAGTATTTATGTCTGTGCATATCTCATTATATCACTTCTTTACAAATTTACAAACGATTATTATATGTAACAAATTATTGCCTTCAGTCTTAGTTTCCTGTCTTAGTTTTTATATATTTGATTAGTGGAGTTTGATCTAATCTGTCAATGTTATTTTATTTCACGTACAAACTATTGGATTGCCTTTACCCTTTTGAAGTTCAGAGTACTTATTTATAGCCTCCAAACAGATAATAATAATAAAAATACGTATTATCAAATTCTAGAGTCGTAGTTAGTCTGTGACATTTCGGGTCTCCATTGATTTCCCGATTAGTTGATTGACTGGTTTTATATAAGCAAAGTACTCAAACGAATGTCAAAAAATGCTATAGCATTTAGTATGCTAAGGCATTATGCCTATTTATGTATATGGCATACGTACGTTTAGATCATATTATATTCAACTAATATACATTGTTTGTCGAATTTCTGTTACTTGGCCGTTATTGTAAATCTTAATTATATGTAGCTTTACAATGACAGCATAATCAGCTTATCTGGTTTAGAAACTTATAACTAAATACTACATAACTTTATTTTTATATTCAACAATGAATTACAAAATGTATATTTAGATGGGATGCAATCAGGTAGGACCTACATAATTGAAATCAATATAGACCTTAGGTATAATGAACAAACTAGAAACATCATATCTAATTTTGTAATTGGATTCTTAAAAGTAAGCTTCAATAACTATATACATGATGTTACTAATATTTTGATCAGTAGAAACTGAACCTGAAACTTCTTTTTCTACTATGACAGTTCCCTTATACCTCAGTTATGTGAAACAGGCATTTATTTCTCCCTATAGATTCTGGATTAACTCCCACTGCAGAACTGGCTTCTTATTTTCATTTAAACCGAGTCTATTTCTCTACATCTTCGTGGAACGAGAGTCATTTGATGCGGCGATCGAGGATCCGTTACGGTCTAACGATAGAGATAAAGTACTGCAGACGCGAATGGTACAATGGTTAATGCTTAAAGTATACCTTGAAGAAATTCTGAATATATTTTTGTGCGATAGGAAATTGCATTACTGTAATAAACTGTTTTGACATACCGAAAATAATATTATTTATTACATAGCTCGTTAAACCCTAAAATACTAATGATTTTTATTTCTCATAATGAGTATACAATTGTTTAACAAACTAGGTATATTAGGAATAGTATGTTTTCACCCAGAACCCACACTAAATAAGCGATTTCTTGTGTTGCAGATTCTGCAATCTCTTCAAGTGTACCTTCAAAGTCAAAGTTAAAATCATTTATTCAATTTAGGCGTCTACGACGCTCTTATGAAGGTCAATAAAATGTTACATGACATAACCGCATGAGAAGATATACATGAATATGTCAAGATATTAATAACATTCTACATATAAAAAACAAAATATGTATTTTCGTTTTCATAAATGGTAAGTACTTTTTTGTTTTGTTTTTACATTATTGAAATATGTATTTTTTATTTGTTATTTGGATCCGTAGGGACCGGGAGCTCATCGTATCTTCCATAACTCATCAGAGCGCTTGGTCAATGCGACGCGTGTTCAAAATGCTGGCACCTATTTGGCTCAATGAATAAGCAATGCAATAAAACGGGGCAATGCTGCGAGCATGCTAGGTACGCTGCCAACTGGTAGTGGACTGGAGCATTTGGACTGCCTGTGATTCTACAATAACTTATAGGTTGTCTGAAGGCTTTGATCGCAGTAGCTGTAGTAATGTATATGGTTCGTAGTATTTTGTAACCAAAAGGCATACCACCAAAAAAAAAATGATTTCATAAGCGATGTGTCAATGTACTTCTGTGGGTTCAATGTACTTTTAGCAGTTATATAAGCGTTTGAACGCAAATCACCTGGCGGGAATCAAAATATAACACCATGGAACGCTAACGTTTCATTTGTCTTTTTGGAGTATTCATGTACCCATGCCGCGTATTCTTTATTGCATGTGGGGATGAGTTTGTGAAGATAGATCGCA
Source organism: Plagodis pulveraria (assembly GCA_963890685.1). Taxonomy (NCBI): domain Eukaryota; kingdom Metazoa; phylum Arthropoda; class Insecta; order Lepidoptera; family Geometridae; genus Plagodis; species Plagodis pulveraria. The sequence continues at coordinate 13,517,016 of OY982949.1, read as the reverse complement.
CATTCTCCGATGCAATCCCTATAAAATACCGATAAGCTGGCAACTTTGCCTTGTTGTTCGAAGCTCTGAAGTGAAACCTCCACTAACGCATCGTTGCTAATGAGCTTCTTTGCTCGATTATCTATGAAATATGATCTAGAACAAAACCTATAATGTATAATCGATAGCTTTCCGCCTACGTTATATTTTAAAATTGCTGTTTGGTTAGACTAATCAAAATTATATTTAACATTAAAGACTCATATCTTATTACACGGAGGATTAAAAGGAAACAAGCAAAAGTTATATTGAGAAAACTGCTAAACATTATTTTAAAGGAATTCTCCTTTCCTTTACCAGGTCCTTTATTGATATAATAAAATAAATATTTTTTGTGTAGTAAATAATGTTAGTTTTTATCTTAATACTTTCCTTTATTGTAATTGTTGGCAGGTTTATTTTCGATGACTAGCCTGTAAGCATTTTGCACCGCAGCAAAGAATTTTACTCACTATTAGCATAGTAAAACCATACAATTAGTAGTATTAGGCTTATGTTTGTGCACGCCTGAACGCACGAGCCACAGCATGCTTACTAGGGCAAATATCTAGCGAGTACAAAGTTCGATTTATTTAAAAGTAATGTAATTATTCACAGGCATTAAAAGTCGTGTACGAAGCTATTTACGAATTGATTTGCATAATAGGTAATTAAAACTTATCAGAATTAGAGAACACTTAGAGGATGAAAGTATTAAACTTTGACACAGGGGCCACCTACGTATCTAGACTAGAGTAGGCATTTAATCTCCTGCAAACCTCCAGTAAAACTCCTTTTCTCATTCTATTATGTTACATATTAGTATATATTAAACATATGGTTAAAAGGAAGTTGGGATTTCTATGTGAGTGGACCTTTCAATCCCGTGCCCTGGTGGCAAACATAGATATCAAGTTAGCATACCTATGACAATCCCAATTTTAAAACGGCCTTCCTTACAAAATTTACGTAGATGCTCACTACCGTGCTATATAATACGAGGTGTCTGCAAAATAGTGGTGTTGTCTTTAAAACTTTGACCTACTTCAGGCTCTTCTCTTATTTTATCACTTTAACGCTATCCTAACCGAGAGGTATCGGGTATAAAAATTACAAGCCTTCAAGCGGTGGTAGTACTTAATAGTTAACGGTACCTTTGGGTCTGTGATTATCCACAGCCTTAGTATTTGTATAACGTAAAATGCATCGTAATTTTTATTAATTATCATCGGCTGTGAGGATTCCAAAGTTATCAATGAATTAAATCTATAGTGTCATGGGTCTACGGGTAAATAAAATTACCCATAGACTATTCGGGGGTCGACCGACCGGGACCACGGGTATTATGCCCTACTAATGATGGCATTTCATGTGAGGGATGGCGTCTGGTGGAACATAAACCGAAACCACAACTTACACAATATCTAGGTGGCTGTACATTTGGATAGTGAAATATATTTATTATATACATAAATGTTCAAACTAAATTTAGTATTATCGACTTAAATACAAACCACAATATTACTAGATTGTGTTTATTGCCGAAACTGAGTCTTTGTTAATGAACAAATATAACCAATAACATACATATATATACAATCCCTTTTTTTACCTAAAAGCCACTACTCTATACTTCATATTTACTAGATTATTTATGCATTGATTATTTACAGAAAAAATTAACTATGCTGAGACTGAAACTATTTTAATGTATGACTTTTATTTACCTTTTTATAGACCCCAATCATCTTTGTCTGGAATGTTCATTGCTTTAGCTGCTTACTCAAGAAAATATTTTTAAAATATTGATAGAACATGAAACATATTAATTTAGTGACACAAACTGGCTAAATAAAAAAAAACACGTCTCGAACCATTCATAGATAAGATATCCTCACACCAAAGAAGAGCTCTTAATACGAATGAAAGACTGCGGGCACCATAAAAGAGCAATAAAAGCATCGATTTTGCATAAGAATCTCACAGATGCGGTCGCCGCCTTGGCCGGAACAACAAACGATTTTGAACCTCTACTACATATTCTCGCAGCGAATTTATCTATTGGTTAATGACTAAATTCTCAACATAATTATGTTTCTAATGTATTTCTCAAATTTTCTCGCTGTTTATAAAATATTTTTATTTCCTTTATTGTATTTTTACAACGGCTTAGCGAGGCATGACTATTCATTTTCTTTCCTCAAATAATCTCAACATTATCTACTTCTGTTTTTTATTTACATAATTGGGTAATCAATTCATTAGTAAACCTTCCCTATAATTAATAAAAATCCAAAAATAGCTTTATAGAAAAATCTATTAAACTAAACAGAATTTATACTCTAATATCTCATTGAAATATTTCACTACCTTTGCGTTACCAAGTTTTCGTGAAATGCGCCGTTAAGAAGGTAGAGGTACGAACGTACGTTCGCATTTTATATTGAAAGAAGAAAACACTCGAAATGGGATAGACTGGAGGGTAGAGTTTAACTGTCTTTAACTTTTGCAAGGGTCGAAAACACGGAACCCGGTTGGGTCGAATGGACCGTAACCGTTTAAATCTCTTGCTAGACAGTAACAATGTGTAGCCGGCTTGTCTTCAGCCCCTATAATACGTACGTACATATACTCTTAAAACCGTTACAAGCGTTGTAATGGGATCTCTTGACGCGATAATTTGCAAACATTTTAGGTTGAACGTAATTCGTTTGATTTGTTATATTATTTAGCTAGTGTCGTTATTATTAAACTATTAGGTATCTTAATTTGCACAGAAGTTGAGTAACACTTGTTAAGTTTGTAGTAGAAGTAAAATTATGTGATTGATTGTGATCATATTGGCCAAATAATTACTGCTGTTTTCAAAATTATAATTTTATATTTTCTCAATCGCCTAAAATGGCAATCTGCTCTAAATGTTCATTGTAACTATAATAACAATCTATACAATGTATGTATATGTACGTATAACAATAAATTAGCTAGACCTAGAAAAGAATCCTAAGACACAAAAATTATATTAAGAATCTTTTTACGTTACTTCGTGGAAAGCCCCCTCACAAGCAGAAAAAACTAAAAATACTATTAACATAATTAATAATTACAAATACTCCATATATGGACAAGTCGATCACAGGCACGAAGTGTCTAGACTAGTGATTTTTCGCATACAATCGAAACAACTCGTATTTTTTTTTGTCGATTTGACGACGTGGTTTTTAGAATTTCACGTTGTCAAGCAATAAAATGACGCGGAATTTGAACTAGATAATTCTTTTTAATATTGTTAGGTATGCAATAACGCCTGCTATATGCGGATTACATTACAAAATCACAAATATACGATGGGAAAAATTTAAGTCATGTGCGGGATAATTTCATTAATTACGGTTTCTGAGGGATAAGTGATATATGAACATGCTTTGTATATAGCCGAACATGTCGTGAATTCTTCCGATCAGGCTACGTGGCATTTATGACATAATGTTGGCATAGCAGGAAAATGAGGCGGAATTTAAACTAGATATTTTTTTAGATATGCTTTCAGAAGTATTAGTTATATATACTCTGAAATAGTATTTTTTTGTAGTTATTAATATATCTTAAATGTTCATAAAATGTTATACTTTCACCCAAAGCATTACTATTTCAAAATCACTGCTTCGTTTTCATACGTAGCTTGTTGAGTAATATGTTAATTTGCTTTGCAACGGCAAATTATTACTTGTCTGTAAATTTTTCGAAAATAACGGTGACTCTGGTCAGAAGCTAGCTTCTGACCGGAGTCGCCGTTATTTTTTTTAACCTAATGTTTTTTTTGTACCATATCTCATTTACAACACAATACACATTTTTTTTTTTTATGCTAGATAATTTAGCCTTTGACTACTATCTCACCTGATGGTAAGTGATGATGTGGTCGAAGATGTTGTTCAGGCTAACCTAGAAGTATGTAGAGAATGGGCTTCAGTTCACTTTCATTCCCCCACCAGGAAACGGTCTTTGGCACCAGTTCTTAGTGCTTAGGCTGTCGATGATGTACGGGCCTAGACCCGGCCTCCGCTTCATCGGGACGATCAGGTTGATCCCCCGCCTACACGGGTGAAGCCCAGCGGACCGATCAGCGATACTGGCTGGGGCAGCCGGCGGGTTCTGTACAGTCGCTCTCTCTCTCACTCTCTCTAGATTTCTACGGCGTCTGTCAGTCCCTTTTCCCAGGTTCCCTACACGGGTGAAGCACAGCAGACCGATCGATGACGCTGGCAGTAGCAGCCGACGGTTCCTGCACTATCGATCTCTCCTCTTCGGCTTCATTGTTCTTGTCTTCTTTTAGTAACAAGAAACACACCCTGCATATTTAATGTGTGTATCATTTTAGTTTCTATATTTATTTTCGAAAAACCCTTTCTTAGAATATGCCAAAACTTAACACGTAACACACTTTCCAAATTTCATGTCTCTAGTCTCTAGAACTAGTAGTTTGACCGTTCCGTTAATGTGTCAAAGAATTAGTAGAGATAGATTGCTAAGTAGTCCCCCAACTGCGCTAAGTAAGCGAGTTTTGCAGGCGCTAAGCTTCTAGTGGAAGAATTTAATAATTAAGAGGGCGATTGCCTCTGGTGACATCAGAGGTTGAGACACCTTTCACTGCGCTACTCCGTAAGTAGAAAATTGGTTCTGCTCGAAACTACAGTCTACGGGATGCGGCGGCTTGGTGCCGGCGGTGCTCCAGGGTGGTGCGCGATATTTATGAGAGTCGAGTATTTTCCTCGCGCCCACTGTAACATATGTACCAAGTACCGACCCTACATCATCAGATTCATCAGTTACAAACAGGTGAAAACCCAAATAGCCTATCAGAAAATAGGTAGCATTTTATACTGTTAACGTATATTTTGCTTTTATTTTTGACCATATATAAAAGGAAAAACGGTAATACGTCATTATAATTAAATCCCACACATTTTAGGTCGGAACAAGATCAACAAATAAGTGGTGCATCAGGTATGGCTTCAGTTTTATTGCTAGCCTGGTGTACCTGCGACTTCGTTCGCGATTGCCGTACCTGCAGATTAATTATTCACATTTGCACTGTTTATCATATTAAGCAACTCTGTGGTCTGCAGTGAAGCACTCTTAGTAAAACATAGCTCAGAAAAGAGCTTTTACTACGGATTACAAAACCCCTAGGTTGTATTTTACAGGAGACAGTAGGTAGCTCAGAGAAGTCCTTTGCGGATCTCACAATAAATGTTGAAGCAAAGTACTTTGTGCGTTTCTTTGGAATTTTGATTTATAAACAGCGTCTTATCGCCGATGCTCTCTTTGGCGGTAAGTAACGTACGTAAAGAACGAAGATATAAGTAATAGATTGTGCACTTCTATTGTATCCGGCAAAAGATAGATAGTTAAAACACGGATTGTGGCGAATGAGTTTTATCTTCGCAAGCTTGCAAAACTAAATAAGGGTGCCAGGCTGTCCGTGGGGTGTCGAGCTACACACGGTTTTTTTTTTATTATTGTTGATAGGTAAGCCTTTGACCACTTTCTTACCTGATGGAACATGAAGATGTGGTCGAAGGTATTACCAGGTTTAACCTAGAATTACTAGCTCTCAAGGACAGCTGCCGGAATACAGCGTGAGGTCCTTGGCGACAGATTTTTCTACTTGAGGGTGGTTACTAGCCAGAAGGGCATTCGCAAAATGCCCTTCCACCATGCGTTGAAACTAAACCCGCGGCTGGATTCGAACCATGGACCTGCTGCGCGGCAGCCAACGCCACTGAGCCAGCACTGCTTCACCAGGGTGCCAGGATACCCGTGGGGTGCTGGGGTGCTTGTGGGGTGCTGGGGTGCCCGTGGGATGCCAAGCTGTCCACGGAGTTACTCGTCACTATTCTAACAAAAAAAGAATGAGTGAAACCGGACTACGCGTTAGTAAATTACAATTAAGTGTACATTATGACTTTCATCCCCTTTCCCGAAGGAACCGTGCTGGATTTCGGGATAAAAAGAATACAATGTCCTTCTTTGTAGTATGAACTCAAGTCGTGCTAAGTTTCATTGAAATTCATTCAGTAGTTTTGGCGTGATGCGCGGCCATGATACAGACAGACAGACAAAAATAAAAACAAATACAGCTTAGGCATCAGTATCAGCTACAGAGTGCTCTCAAAAATATTTACAAAACATCTGCAATGTACAGAATCAGACCTGTTACAGTTTTCTTAAAAGTATTGATTGCATTGCTGACACTGAGATCGAGAAACGCAGAGAAAATCGGAGCCCATATCATAAATTTTGTGCTCTAATAATTTGTAAAATATGTAATTTCGCTTAGCACGCAAGGTTGTAGTCATATTTAGAAAAATAATAAAACGTTATATACATGTACTATTAAGAGATATAGTCTACCCAAAAAAAACTAAATAATTAAAATTGGATAATCCAGTAAAAACTAATATGTGGTCTGGGTATACGCGTTGACTTGAGAATGAGTAGTTATTTTTTTATACCGGACTGGGTAGCTCTTGACCACTATCTCACCTGATGTTAAGTGATGATGCGATCGATAATGGAGCGTGGTTACCCAGTAGAAGGCAATTTTCAAATGCATGCCAAAATCATGGGAAATATATCTGTACCTCTTTATTTTCACAATTTATTCCTTTTCGCTAAAAACTTAATAAATACCTACTTAACTATGCACGCGATTTAGAGAACGTATTATATACACACGAATGGTCAAAAACCTAATCCTATACGCACTGCAATAATTAAAGTTGGATCATATATCAGACCGTACATGGCGGAATGACGACGTACGACACGAGTTTCCAGTCCGAGACCTGGTGCTGTACTGCCGCCCGTCGCCTCCGCAGGCACTCGCTACAAGTTTAGTTTATTATTATAAAAAAAACTATTTGTGAAAATTCGTTATTGTTCAGATGGAGCACAGCAAAATATTTTCAAAAGCATAGAATTAAAACTTCACGTCCGTTTATGAAATATATTATTTCCTAATCCATATTATCCTCTAAAGTGGTATTTATCTTCAAAGTTACTTCTATGAATTGTTGCTATATATAATATTACTGACACTCTTTCATATATGTAAGTCTTGAATAGATCGCTTTATTTATCACTAATTTTATATTAAGGCGAAGGGAAATACAAGCATATTTGGTGGTTGCTTGCATGGATACATATACAGCAAGCAATCATTATTATTAAGTTATTATCTTTTGTGCACTTAGTTTGGACCAAACAATCTAATCAGTGAACTTTCTCGAGCAGTCCTACTGTTAACCTCACAAACCTAGGATTTTTTCGCTAGTACATCCTAAGCCTATGGTTAACCTATATATATATATATATATATATATATATATATATACCTATATATATAACCTATATACTTAAAACATACACATGCGTTAATCAAATTGCTATAATAATATAGTTTCAATTACAAAATCACAAACATAAAAAAGAAAAATATTTTAACTTATTTTAAATATTCTGTTGTAAACTTGAATGCAAATTCAAGTAACTAAATTATAAACACACTTATCACTTCCACCACACTCACACCAGATGAAATAGCGGTCAAAGGCGTGCCTATTAAGTAATGTTTTGTTATATTAGTTAGTCGTCCCCTCAAGGTCAAAATTTTGCTTTATAAATTCATGAACCTATAAGCAAAAACTCGTAATAAAATTTACTAATGTTATGTTAACCTAACAGTTTTCTAAAAATTCTTAAATTCCATAAAAGTTCTTACGCATCGTAAATAATGATAAAATTTGGATTTCATTCATTAATGGCCAAATTTGGGTGCGTGTGATGCTAACGAGTTACAGTACATATTATTATAACAATAATTGGACCATATAAAATATCCTTGGACCTTATAAAGTATCCTTTTAAATTCAAAGTATCATGTAGGTATATCATCCTCTTGTGACTTTCAGAGCTCTGAACTCCGAAAAACTTCCTTATTAGTTACATCAATTAATGACTGTGTGACCTGTGAATCTACTTCGGGGCTATGCGATTAGGACTTGTCACTCGTATTTCTGGAACTTATGCTTAAAAACACCCTACAATTTTTACTTCTTGAAAACATATATGTTTTAATATAAATGATAGATGAGTTAATCTCACTAACCAAGTAGTACCAATCCGGAAGCAAATAAGTACTCTGAATTATGGAGGTAGTGTACGCGCACGTAAACTCAAATTATGCTACAGTTTAGTGCCGGCTGGATCACTCCACGCCTGACTCGATAGTTAGCCGGCTTGATTGGTATGTGGCTATGACTAGAACCAATATCAGCTTTGTACTGTGGCAAAACGCACGGAGCCCACTTCATTTAATCAAGCCTGCGGCTGCCCATTATCAAACGCGGAGTATTTAACTCTGCGTTCGTCATAGGTACACACAAAATAACAAAAATTACATCACGCCATTAGACAGAAGATTTGTTTTTGGTATTAGGAAATTGGGTACTCATCCACTGTTATTTGAATTCTATTCTAAAAATACCCCAAGCAAGGCAAATATTCATTTATATGTGCGCTGTAGAGTATGCTGCTTGACACTGCCTACGGCTTGCACCAAATAATATCACTGAGATGTAGAAAAAGGCTCGAACACTGAAGTAACTTATATCTCATCTGTTGGTCGTTGTTAAGGATGTAAACTGGTTCCTATCTCCTTAAGGCACGGAACAACGCGTTGGTGCTTCGTAAAAAATGTCTACTTGAAGGTTTTAGTCCTTAATTTGGTTCAGGACAGATTAGGTTTACGACAAATTCGTCTTTACAGTTGAGTATGAAATTCAAACCCAAGATTATTAGATATATGATTTTAATTTCTTTACTTCTTAAATTTATTGATATATGTTACTCATACCAATATATGTTAATTATTCGAAATTTATATATTCTATACTTATTTGTTTATACTTTCTATATATGATAATATTTATTAATACATTGAGTAATTATACATATATATATATATATTTCTTTTACAAATTTAGTAAAAATATAAATAGCATCTATGTATAGATAATTTACAAAAAAACCTGTATGGAACTGATGTTATGTAGATTAAACATATATTCATAAATATTTTGCTGTAAAACTTTCATAAAGTCAAGCTTTAATAAGAGCGCTATCAATTTACTGTACAGCTATCAAAAGGTCTTTACGATACAGACTGAAAAAGTGTTAATTGGCTTAAATAAAGTTTTTTTTTTTATTTATTTAATCAATTATACAATTATAATCATTCAATCTGAACAATAGTTTTAAACATTCGATGACACTGATTTCATTGTTCAGTGCACAGTCAATATTTTATTCAAGCAACTGAATACTTCACCGTTTGCTTTTGCAGAAAGTTACTAGTCGTATTATTAATTTTTCTTGAAAATGGTAGTCTAAGAGAGAAACCTTTTATATGGTTGTCTAGGCCGCTGGCATGGCCTGCACTGGATTATTGATTCTGAAACTTTAGTTATACCAGTTAAACATTTCCGCCTTATCAATGACAACATTTACAAAACTCTTCAGATTCATAGATAACATCCCATCAGGGATAAAAATTGGGGAAAGCAAAGCAAGTTGCACTTGAAGTTTGGCAACGCAATTTCTACCTTCTATTTGTCGAAACCAATTTTTTCATATTTCATATTTGCATTTAACGTAATATTTATATAATTTCTCTTAAAATATCACCAATTTATTGTACCATTTTTATTCTTCTTGGCAAAATTGTACTAATAACCAGCTAAATAACAGTAATATACAGGCGTGCCCTTCTTACTCTGAATAATTTTAAGCGAAGTTTTGTGGTACCAAGCTGTCAAAATAGGATTCGAATTCACGAGCACCAAATGCTACCGTTCAACATTCCGATATTTCAACCGATGAACATGATAAAAGCATCTATAGTGCTTACTTCATCGTTAAATCACATGATTAATGGCACAATATCATCATCATCATATCAAATTGGGATACGATTTCAAGGCGCTCGTAGCGGCGCTTGCCTATAGGTACTTAACCAATCGACTGGGTTATATGGTGGCAGGGCATTTTGCAAATGCCTGCCTGGCTAACAAGTAACAGATTTTAGTCTGTCGCCAAGCTCCTAACAGTGTATTCCGTCAAGAATATTTGTCCTTGAGTGCTAATAATACTGGGGTAACCTAAACAATCATCACTACCCATCATTTAAGACAGGGGTCCAAGGTTAGGATTACAGTAATAAAAAAAAGGTTAATGTCAATACGCCATCACCCTTCTTCGTTTTTATGCGTGTGAAAAAGGAAAGTTTACGAAACCAGATAATTTAAAATTACATACATAGCTAAACCTTATATATTAGAAAATCATGTTGAAAACATCACATAATGAATAATGATTCTGTATCAGTCGGATTGTCCACTGCTGAACACAGCCTCCCTTATTATGGCGGGTTTGCCATAATCCCCACGCTTGGCAGGCGTCTTTGGAATCACAGGGAGAGATATCAGTTCCTCGGAAAACACTACTACCCACCTTCCGGTGTGTTACCCTTAGTCGCCTCTTACGACACCCACGGGTAGAGATGGGGAGGGAGTGACATTCTAGCCCGGCACCGCACGGGCTAAAATAGTGTTTAAACAATAACTTTAAACGGTTTAAAGTTGTTTGTGTAACAATTTCGAAAACCTATGGTTATATATATATATATGTTATATAAATATGTTATATATAAATATATATATATATAACATATTTCCCATGATGGTAGGGCATTTTGCGAATGCCCGCCTGGCTAGCTACCACCCTCAAGCAGAAAATCTGTCGCCAAGCACCTAACGGTGTGTTCCGGCATCTGTCTTTGAGAGCCAGTACTTCTAGGTTAGCCTGAACAACATCTTCGACCACATCAACACTTACCATCAGGTGAGATAGTGATAAAGGCTAACTTATCAGGCATAAAAAAAAAACCTAAGACAAAATAACATAATAAAGTTAATCAATTTAAATATATACATCATATTCGTTTTAAAAACAAACCCAGAATTTTGTTTGTAAAAGTTAGCAGTAGCATATCAACACAAATTTTCCTGTTGAACTAAAACAAATTATATTTTTGAGCTTTAGCGTCCTTGCGTCGCATCGTTAAAATGCTTATTGAATTCGCTCTACACAAAGGCGTCCAAATTTGCACTGCCAAGTTGTACAGAATTAATAAAACAACCCGTAACTAATGCAGGGTGCTTTCATTACGAAACCTCATCATGCAGGACTGTGTAGTTGGGAATGATTTGTCGTCCTTAGAGACAAATAGGCCACTGGCGATGCCAGCCGCGCGCGCCACGGACGTTTGAAAGCAATTTTTCAAGTGTTTTCTCCTATTTGTAGCGTGTGGAAATTGTTATGGTTGCCCAGAGATTTTTTATTTCAGAATAGGCTGTAAGCTTTGCTACCTAACCTCGATACGATATTAAGCCTTCGTAACTCTGATATTTCGTGAAATTGCCCTAGTTTGTAAGATTCTCAGTGAAACACACGGTTTGTGGGTACTGTCTTCAAGCTGCAATAACTACAGAACTGTGTGCCACATAGACAAATAGTGTATAATACTTTAATGCCCCAAAAAAATTGCGTTTTAATAATTAGAAATGAGACATTTTACCACTTTAACTGCCTCGTCGGTGTGGTAAAAGCGTCAGAAACCCTGAAGTCTTGAGGTAGGCACTGGGTTTGATATCTATATCGGAATAGATATTGAGTTTTTCTGACAATAAAATATTTAGAGACAACGGACTATTTAAGACGTCAGCCTGAATATTGCCCTGGTAGTAGCAATGTCTGGTGAAACTTAAAACCGTTTAGACAAATCTGTCTACTCTCTGTAGAGGACGAGCAGCCCAATGTGAGACAAATATATCGATATTTGTCTCACATTGAGCTGCTCATCCTCTAGTACATATTATATACAACATGACTTATATATAAATCAACACTGAGAAAAGGAAGCCTTCGAGAAACGTATTCTTACCAAATTGCCAAAGTAGACAATAATTTGTATTAAGTGCACCGTTAAGCGAAAAAATCACATATTCCTCCAAGAAACAGGCGTAAAAGTATCGTATTATTTACTAAATCTGTGAAACGTGGTCTAAAAAAGACGTGTTTAGGACATGTTGAGTAATGAAACGTGTCAAGTTGACGCTCGATATTTAATAGTGCTAAAATATAAGTAATCCTCATCTCTCTTTTGCATATTTCATATAAACGTATATAATACAAAAATATTTTATCTAAATGTGTTGATATAAACTCTGATCTAAGGATTTGATGTTTCACAACAAGAAAAAAACAGTAGTAAAGAAAATCAGCATTCCTAACGAGTGAATGTACATGTCCAGCCACAATTTTTTTATATATATTTAAATGTAAAGACCATATCCTCTTAAGCCATAAAAGTAAGGACAATTTCCGAAAACAAATTTAATATTTTCTGCATCTTGTTTTTCTTCACCTTCCCCAAATGGTTTAATAATTTTTCATAATCACCGATTTTTCTGAGTTCTTTGATTGCGTTTTCTTTGGATTTTGCATCATACTTATTATAAACTTTATTCCAAAGTGTGTTAAGAACCATACCATCTAAAGTTTTTCTGTCGTAATATTCGTGGCTATTTACCTGAAAAAACATACTAAGATTTAGTGAGTTAAAATATTTAGAACATCTTAAAGCATCTTCAGTCTTGAAGGTACGAGTATATAGTCATTTGGCCATTACTCCTTAAATAAACACTAAAGGAGAAAAATAAACACTATGTATAACACTGTCAAAAAGTGCTTTCTGCCAAACTAAGTACTAATACGCCAGACGAATTTAAAATAAATATTCCTAGTTCAAATGCTAGTCAAATGTAGAACCAGACAAACCATAAAGCAGATTTTTTTAAGAGATATTTGTTGAATAGACCACGTGTTTCTCAGTTAAAAATAAGTCTTAAGGCAAAACACATTTCGATACAAACTCCAATACTTTTTTAAAGAAAGATTATGACTAAAACAATGTTTTTTCAGTGCATTGAACATTAATAAAAAGGATTCAATGAGGTTAAAGTTAAAAAGGTGCGCGTAAAACTTGTTCAGTCGACTTGAGTTTCAAAATATATGTACATTTTTATATAACTCTATCTTATATACCATCCAACATTTACAATAAGAACAACATTAACCACGCCATACTTAATTATTAATATACATAACTAAAGTTTTTGAACATTCGAATTCATTTCGAATAATAATATCGGGTCTGGTCGCGCTTATATTGTCATATCAAAATATTATTTTGTCAAACCTGAACGTTTGGATCAATTTACATTGGTAACAATTCAGTCCCCTCGTGACCAGGTTGCATTTTAATCGATATGTAGAGTTTAGTCACTCTAATATTTAGGTATAATTTTGAAATCGTTTCAATAATTATTAAATTGAGGTCAGTTTTTCAAAAACAAAGCAGGTTTAGGGTACTCACGTGTAAGCCGAAGAAAAGGAGAGTTAACAAAATCAGAATAAATGACACTTTAAAAGGCATATTGAGTAACTTCCACAGCCACGGAGTGAATAGCACTAACAAAACGATTGTACGATATATTTCAAGAATGTACTAAACATCCTTTTGCGTAATCACATCACCGTGGAACATGTTTGCTCCATTGTGATAATGGATACTCAAAAACGTCACTTTGTGTATTCATCGGATGCAAAAACTTACATCAATGACGTTCTTGTGATATTTTCTATAGCAAAATACCAACTTAAATAGAGAATAACAATAGCACACTGCGCCTGAGGAGTTTTGGTCTCACATGATGTACATTTCCATAGGGATGCACATTCCATACTTTGGATGGTATTTGAGGTTATTATTTCGCGAAAACTCAATTAAAACCTTTTTATAGCGGCACTCAAATGTTATGGATTTCGACAGTTTGGACGTAAACATCCAAGGAAGTCAACATTAAATGATAAGGATATTGTTTAGAAACGGGGTTTCTGTACTGTATCAGCTGGGTCTTCCACTACTGAACACAGCCTCCCCCATTAGGGCAGGATTTGCCATAATCCCCACGCTTGACTTGGGGATTTTAGTGTAAGGTGGTAGTTCTTCAGAAGGCGCTTCTGGTATGTTTCCCTTTTGGCACTTCTTACGACTCTCCCATGAAGACATTAACTAAATTAAATTCTTTAAAACCTTCTAAAGTTTGTGATAACTGTTAAAATTTAAGAGTACAATATATTTATTACCTCGTCTTGACAAAATAATAGATAACGTTTTAACTAATGACTGATTCACATAAGAAGCATATCACAATTTTGCATGGCGATAGGGCATTTCGCGAATGCGCGCTCCTAGATATATACTATATACCACCTTCAACTGTTTTTCTTGGCAGCTGCGGACCTTGAGAGAAAATTCAAATCTTAGCTAACCCTATTTTCTGTATTCGAATACATCATCACTTACGACCAGTGTTAACAAAAATAATCACTTCTAATCATATCTTAAGGACTATTAAATCCATAACAACTGTCTGACCTTTTCGCAATGTGAATTTTATGAGTCAGCTCTAAGAAATTACTTAAGGTTAAGGCAGTGAGGATAATTTTACGACCAGCTACGGACCGGTCTTTCATCTTTTATTTATTACTGGAAACTGGTACATCTATATAATAGAATATGAACAAAATATGCAAATATTAATATACTTAGTGGGAATCGTAAGAGGCTACGAAGGGAATATTACCGGAAGGTGGACAGCAGTACCTTCTGAAAAACTACCATCGTGCACTATAGATCCCAAGCCGCCAAGCGTGAAGATTATAGAAAACCCCCTTTGATGGAGGAGGTATTAGATGGACCGACTGATTCAGTATTACATGGAAAATAAATTTGAAATACAATATGTATTCAAAAATGCAAATTGCTAAAATTTATTTTTGCTCCTCGTTTCAATGGAAGAATTGGTTGTCGAAAAACAGGTATTTTCGTTATACAGTTATTTTCCTTAGTACGAATTATATCGTCCACTATAAAATTAGCTGTTTGGTGTTTATGGAGGCTAGTAGATCTTTCTATAAAATTCGTAAGTAGGGTTAGTCAAAAACAGTGGTCAAAAATATATTAAGGTATAATTATATGCATGTAATTATCATCATAGACTGGAAGGCGTGCCTCCTTTGAACGCCACAATGAACTGCTTCTGCCCATTTGCATTCATTAGCTTTTCGCGACGCCGTCAGTCCACCTAGTGAACCGGGAGGGTCAACCAGTGTTACTTGCCACTTTAACTTGCAAATTGTAAAGGCTATGTCAGTGACTGGATTTTCGGTGAATACTACCATTTTTATCGTCTTCCCAAATAAACTCCATCTTTTGTTATATTTATGTGTGGTAATATTATAAGCTGATTTTGTATCCCTGACATTCGTTCTATGACAATCAACATTCTAACATTCACACAGATTTATACCTTTTTCCTTGGCAATACTACGGCAAAATAACCAACATTTTTTTTGTTGTCTTGGCAGGGTGCAATTCTAGATGGAGCAACCTACCAAAACAACGTAATATTATACTGTAGGATGTCTTTAGGGTGATTCTCTGGCTCCAACTATCTTTAGCCTTGCTATCCACTCAATAATTCAACGTCTCTAATCAAAACTTTGCGTTTGGTATTCGGTTGACGGAATTATAGGAGTTGTTGAAATTGCATCGGATGACTTGCTAGAGGTTACTCGTATAATTATGATTTTTGTTTATTTTACCTTAAATATATTTTTTCCAAATGTGAACTTTATGTTTGCTATACCTGTCTGGTTGTAGTTTCGATAATATTAAAATATATAATTCCCTTTGACCTGATATAAAACAGGAACAAAGATGTATCAAAGAACCAATTCAAAAGTTTAGATATGTGTCTATCAGAGTTTTCAAAATTAACGCTTATGATTATTACAATTATTGGGTTTTGGTCGCTTTTTTTCCTAATTTTGTCAGCACAGTAAGCTTATTTTTAGCTTAAACAATTTAATAAAAGGTAGAACGTTACTATCGGTTTTGATTGGTGAGGTGCAAATAAGATCTTAGTTGCAAGCCTCCCTCCCTGTGCGGTTGAGAGCCTTAGAGATACGCAAAATTCCTAGTATGGCATTACCAACTTTTTGGTTTTCCGTACACAGTACCTAAATACAAATTCATGGAATAAATCGAACACTATCTTTATGCTCTTTGGATGTTGCACATATGGTGGAATACATGGTGATTGGATTGTCTAAATATTGTATGTATTTCCTAAGATTTTGCACTCTGAGACATGAGACGTGCGAATTAGTACGGATATAGACAAGTGTGCTTTAAGCTTTTCTGTGTGCGAGTCTAGTTGATTTTTCTGGTCACAGACCATCCCATCTTTCAATATTGGTAACCTTAAAAAAACCTTAGAAAAGTACTAAAGAGTTTGAGCCATCACCTTAAATTTCAAAATAACTAAATTATTAACAATGTTATAGTATATAATAAGTATTTTTTCATGTTCAGGAACTGAACTGATGTAATATTATATATAATATTATGTATTTTTTATTGGTATAAAGCAATAAAAAATACAAGACAATTCGTCTGGCGCATCGCCGGCCACTGCTGCACCACGCTTGCTTCGCATGCTTGGATCACCAGTTAAGTTACCTAACGCTTCTCCTCACCTCGAAAGTATACTAAATCAGATCTAGCAAGATCCGATTGTATGTAGTATACTTCATAACAAAGAAAATAATATTACTCGATCCGTAAATCACATGAGTTGTATATATTTACATTGTATTTCAGTTGAGCGACATATCATACGCAAGGATATTTTTTATTCTAGATCTAATATCTTAAATAAATATTCAGTTCGTGACGATATAACTCAATTATATCCAGTGAACGATAGTATAATAAAAATATGAAAAATAATTTTGGAACAAATTAAATGCACCTCGCGTCATGTAAATCCATCCAGGTCAGGTGCAGAGACGCAGTCTGGGTCGTTCTTCAACTTCAGATAATACAGTGGTAATAAACAAGTTTAATAAACCGAATTTGTGAAAAATGTGCCCTACATGCTTTATTAGATTACATCGCAATCCAAAGATAAAACAGAGACTAAAGCAAAATTTAGCAACATGATTTTAAATATTTGTCTACTGTACGTTTTAACCTAACATTTATTGCTTATAGACAAGCAATCAAAGTTACCTTATAAAAATGAGCAGAGCAAAAAATAATAAGCAAAATAAGTTGCATCTATTATAATCCATAAGAAAAAGAATGATATAAAAAGAATAACATTGCTGATAAAAAGAAGACAAAAGAGATATAAAAAAATTACCTTAGTTTTAATTATGTTCTCTTAGAATGTATATATGTTTTTTTCAATTACAAAGTAAACATTGATTAAAGTTGAAAAATAGAATCACAAGAAAAGAAAACTTTGTATTGCACTAAATAGCATTAACACATGAACCAGAAATATTTGGATAAAATGGAAAAAAGGAAACATTACATGAGTCGCGAACGGGATTCAAATTTTAGCGCACTTGTTCGCTTTCCTGCCATAAATTAAAATTACTCGTACAATATAACTACTCCAACCTGGTACTTATCATAACTTCAGGAAATATTACTTGAGTTATATTTCCTAAAGTGACCTGTTGCTAAAGCTCAAGAAAATTAAAACATAATATTAAGTCTCGGGTCTGAAAAAGTATACTTTTCATAAGTAGACAGACAAGCACTCTAAAATAGCCCGCCTAATTTTATTAGTTAGTGAAATTAACGCCGCTGTGGTGCTTTACGCTGTAAAACTTCGTTAAAACCTGTTGCTTAAAATATACGGTATCTTAATTCCGTTCTTATAAAATAATTTTATGAAATATTCAGCAGCAACAGGATATTAATGTTTTATTAAGTGTTTTTATATACCTAATAATCACTTAATTTCTCCTTAATTCTCCACATTAGTATTATCGTTTTCTGTTGACCCAAGTCTGTGTAAAGGGTACCGTAATATTCACTTAACTGTCAATATTACTCACAGACTTAAACTAAAGTACCAAACAAGTATAGCCTTAATATCACAAGGTATCTAAGAGAAGATGTATTAAAAATCTCAAATGAAAACAATAATATCAATGGAATTCTTGTTTGTGGTCCTATTAGCAGTCAATAAATGCAGGTACCAATATTTCAATGACTTAGGCTTTACTATTATCTTCGGATTTCAGTTCTAATGAGAACACTTAATAGTTTTTAACATGTCACGGTAAAACAATATACAATTGATAAATTTTCTCTATATAGAAGTCAAAGTAATAGGTAATTAGTACATTTCGTTTTTTTTTTTTCGAATACAATTAAAATAAATTCGAAACGTACAGTATCTAAAGAGACTTTATAAATTGCTAACTAATTTAGTTATTGTAAATAATAGACGACACATAGAAAACATATTGTATATTAACTGACCTTAAAAAAAATAAAGACATCTGTGAATTTGTTTGAAGAACTTTTGAACAAGATATTCAGCTGAATGCAAATGAAAATCACCGCTCAGTTCTCTACCCTTTTACAATGAAACGGTCAATGTCAAAGTAGTTATTTTTACTGTATGTTTAGTTCGAGAATAGGAGTTGAAATAGCATTCATACAAAATAAGGAAGGTCGTGGAATAACGGTGAAATATTCATGGTGCTGGCACGTTGACAACTTATTAACAACTTACAGCCTTACTTATAAACGCTACTTAAATTTTAAACATTACTTAGCCGCTGATTAGTAAAATTTCTTACTCATAAACGCTACATAACTTTATCCAGTACCTAAGTACTGCTTAAATCAGCTGTCAATTTAAACACCGTCCCACCCATGTTTAAATATTTAAGTAGCAAGATGGCGCCCATATTTCTGATCAGCTGATTTGTTTACAGACCCACCAACTTATCTGTTCAGGTGGCAGAAAAAAGAACTACAACATTCCTTCAAATTGTGACAGTTCGTAGTTGATTTCCTTGACCAGTAGCGCCCTCAAAAACTGCACAGTTAAGTTGGTGGTACTATACAAAGAAAAGTATTATATTTACTTTTTAATTTCAAGATATTTAGCACTAGATACATGCTATTTGGCCATTTAGGTCATTCATAATACTTTTTAGTACAATGTTGTCAGTTTAAAATACGTTCGACCTCATTATCCATTGCTTAGCTAAACAGGTGCTATGTAGCGTTTATAAGTAAGAAATATTTAAGCATTACTTAAACACTGTTTAGTTATCCATTACTTAGCAACTACATAGCGATGTTTTTATAAGTAAGGGGGTTAATCTTTTAATGTTTTTCGTACTTTACCCACATATGATTACTGTTTCTGTTATAACTAAGTAGATTTATGCACATTAACAGGTTCTGTGGAAGAAAAGATATTTCACTTATCATAAAATTGTCTTCTAATACGATTTCCGTCATACTCAAGAAACAACATTAATATAACACTATTTTCTTTTTCAAAACGGGTGCCTGAAGCAATTATATGCCTTAGTGGAAGAACATATTATCTAAAAATTAAGATACTAGTACGCAGAAGTATCTTAAAACCAATGTTATTAGAATAATCATATATCGAACGCGGAGATCAAACCCAAAGATTCTAAGGCGGGCGGAACAATGTGGCCGCCTTCTATTAATAAAATGCTAGTTATTCAAAATCTAAGCTGCTTAATTTTATATATATCTACCACATTAGAACATCTGTAATCAGGCTCATCCAAGAGCGTCAAATTTTCATAGCATAATATTAAATTATTACCTATGAACACAACACACCCCTGTGGGGTGCCGGCTTAGAATTGCACCTCCCCATATCATCCCGTGGGTGTCGTAAGAGACGACTAAGGGAAAAAATACTGGAAGGTGGGCAACAGCACCTTCTAAAGGACTGCGATTTGACACTGCGATCCCCAAGCCGCCTGCCAAGCGTGGGGATTATGGCAAATACCCCCTTAATAGGGGAGGCTGTATTCGGCAGTGGACGAGTCGGCTGTTACAGTACATAGTACCTTATTTATTTTGTTTTTTTTTTATTTTATGTTATTGTGAAGGAACAAGCGCGAGGCCCACCTGATGTTAAGCGGTATCCTCTGCCTATAACAGATGCATTTCATCACAAGTGACGAACTGCACTGCGCCCATCACCTTGAGACAAGTGTTGTTGTGTTAAGTCTCATTTTGCCTGTTATTTCACTGGCTCTCAAGGACTGCTGCCGGAACACACCGTTAGGTGCTTGGCGACAGATTTTCTACTTGAGGGTGGTCGCTAGCCAGGCGGGCATTCGCAAAATGCCCTTCCACCATGCGGTGAAGCTCAAGCTCTGGGCGGGATTCGAACCATGGACCTGCTGCGCGGCAGTCCATAGCCAATGCCACTGAGCCATCACTGCTTCAAAAACACTACCTATGAACACTTTAACGCTATGTTTCGTATACATTCTCTAACACACAATATTGTCCCTACACTACGTTTATAAAAATGCCATAGTCCAAATAAGAACCCCACTACTAACATGTGTTCATAAAAAAATAATGTCTAAGTATTTTTAATGACTTATGTTCTTAATTTTACTTGTTTGAGATGCGACATTTTTTGTGTTTACTAAGTAAATAAAATAACAAGGCAACAAAGGACCTTTGATCTTATTTTTAATTTGTTTTGTCAAGTTTACTTAATTAACATTCAGTCATTAAATAGAAAATATATTTTAGAAGATGATATTTTTTATCTCAGCCATTCATACACATCATTGTCATCCTACCCATATCTCTCTTATGAGGGGTGGGTAAAACAATAAAATGGATAATACTAGAAAATATAATATCAAGTAACTTACATGACACATGGCATTGTTGGTAAAAGTGTAGGCTTACCGCCTTTCGGGTCATCGGAGCGTTAAAATAGTTTTTCATTTATCGATTGCAAATATACAGCAACGTCCCACTTACATCGACGGGTAGTGGTATGTTGCTCATTTAGTGTTTTTTTTTTATTCACCTGTAACTAATTTAATCTGGGAGATATGGATGGAATCTGGGAGTCCTTATATTTGTATGATGGTTAAAAGTTTTTCGTCCGTTTTAACTGAGTCGTTAAAACCATATCTATTTTGAACGATGATCATTTTTATTCGATCAACATATCCTTATTTTACCGAGCTTTTTATATCGTGTGTAAACAATATGCATATAAACGTGGCATGTGTACGCTCAAAGTAATTTCCAAAAACTTCCGCTTTCAATATGCACCCAGGCAGAGTACGGAACAACCTGCCGGCGTCTGATTGTTGATCGATGTAATCTAGCTAGTGAGTGAATATAATCTTCTAGGTAAGCATGTTCCGACGTTGACTGCATCGTAACTTTCAACGGTATTATTGTTTAACTGCCTGGAAGCAAGCTTGAATACGCCTGTTGCTCTTTTTATAGAATAAACAATATTTCAATGATACACTGTTGATGGAAGTAATATTTACATGATAATATAATACAAATGATTCGGCGTACTCGGTTCATCTATTTATTATGTGGAGCGTTATCATTTTAACCACACCACAAATTTGTGATATCGACCGGCTGATTATGGTGTTATATAATAACAAACTGGGCTAGTTATGGGGTTGGGATTCAGATTGATATTAGAACTACACAAGAGCTTTTTGGGAAAAATTAAAGTGAAAACTGATTAATGTATACATCATATCATAACATAAATGGAAATGGATTGGCATCAATAGTGTGCTTCACTTTTGTTACGAGTAGTGTAATTTCATCTACGAATGACAGAGATGAATTTACTTAGCATTCCATGGATTCACCATGCGGGTGCCGGGTTCATAGCGTTGCAGAGGAAGGGCCCAAGTCAAGGTGCCTAGGACTTGCAACCCATGAAGTAAGGTTAAGGGGCCTCTTTATGGTGCATCAATGCTCCCTTTCACCGCTCGAGCCTTCTTCCCTGCCCAACCAAATTTGGTAAGATCCTACTAATGCCGCCTTGGATACACGTTCTATGATGGAACTTCTCTTTTAGTAGGTTATATAGGGATTTCGCTGGTATACCCCTTGCCCCGACTTCTACAGCGTATTAATTAACCACATAACCGTTTTTGGTTAATTCATTTGTGACATTTACAAATTAATAAACCAATTCACTTTACTTCGAATTTCAAAACGAAACTTATCCCCATTAGCGGTCTAATTAGACAAGCCCTCGGGTTACAATGTAGTCAAAACAACTAGCTGTTATCTTAAATAAAATAACTTGGCTAGCTGTGATACTACGAAATGACTAACGATACTACGATACGACTAACGATATTTTTGTTTGGTATATTGTTAATAGGCAAGCCTTCCCCGTTGGGTGCCAGGTTAGAATTGCACCTCTCCATATCATCCCGTGGATGTCGTATGGCGACTAAGGGAAAATACTGGAAGGAGGGCAGCAGCGCCTTCTAAAGAACTGCCACCTTACACTGCGATCCCCAAGCCGCCTGCCAAGCATGGGGATTATGGCAAATACCCCTTAATAGGAGAGGCTGTATTCAGCAGTTGACGATACGGCTGATAAAGTACAGTATATTTGAAAACAACGCTTAACTTTACTTGCATAGCTTATCCCTATATTCCTGAGTATAATCTAACAGATTCGAGTTGGACTGTTATTATTATTTTTTTCCGAAAGAAGCTTTCAGTATCTGTCCAGAGCTTGGCACTGTGCCGAGTATATAATATTATGGTCGCCTCTTGTTACATGTGACCATATAATTGGTTAGGTTGGGGAACCTAGGGCTGAATGAGAAAGGGCACTCCTGAACCCCTTTCTCATGTGCAGGCCGTAATCATTGCTTGACTCGACGCACCTAGGCACAGTTAGTTTTCCATAGAGAGCTAGGGTAACTGCACATCGCATTAATCCAACTACGTAATAAACATAGATCGCGAGCTTATTCAGAGTACATTGAATGTTACTATTTTCAATGATTTTTGATTAAAGTTAAGTTTGGTGGTTTTTGTGGTAGGTATTTACTTCTTGTTAAATGTAACATTCAAATACTTGTGACAATTATGTTTTTACTGTTTAAATTAAAAATCAATTAGTTATTTACATTTACGTTAAATTTTGGTCATGGGGCAGCATAGGCGGAACAAATTGAGCCCCTTACAAGGTGGAATGGTGATGGTTTTATTTGTTCCTAATTATTGTAAATTAATTGAGTAATTTATTCCATAATTATGTGATTTTCTGGCTTAATATCTGTTATATTCTTTTAGGAAGTCATTGATTTGATGACTAGCTTAAATAGGCCTATTCTAACTTCCAAGGAGTAAACATTTTTTGGCATAAAATCTTGGGCAGCTGTATATATGCTCTTGTCATTTCCTTTGCTTCAGCAACTACTAATTACTAAGAAAAATATGACTATGAAAGTCACTAATAATGACCCGTTTTACTGCCAGGATTAGAAGACCATCTTACAAATTAAACATAAAAAAAAATTACAAGAGCCTTGATTTACTCTGTCTTAAAATAATCATACCAAATAAAAATTACGTCGGTTCAATTTTGGAGTACAAAACCGAAGAATATAAAACTGAATTTTCTTCCTTTTACTCGCAAGCATCGCTCTCTCTTAAGTAGCTAAGAAAAAAGAAGATAATAATACAGACTCGGTAACATAAAACAGAGCTAACTTAAAATTGCTAACTTGAAAAGTTATGGTATCGGACTTTGAAACTAAATTCCTTTAGTCTGAAACAGCTCTTGAAGCGCAGTCAAACAATTTATTTCAATTTATGCTGGTTCGCTCAACACAGAATTTTACTTTGTCCATTTCCGGGGTCATCTTTTATTTTTTACAATGACCAGATTGTTTTTTACGCATATAACGTTGAGTGTTTTGGCACTTATTTTCAACATTAGTAGTAATTAGTGAAGTGACAAATGTAGTTCTTATCAAGCATAACAAAATATATATTTAGTAATTAATAAACATTATCGTATGTAGCAACGAACTATAAGTAGGACAACAATTTTAAAACCATTTATAGGAAAATATAGATTGAAATAACATATTTGTTTCATAAATATATTTATATTAAAATATAAATCTCAGGAAAACCTTTTCGTATATATTTCAGCAATTTCAACCTTACTTTTAAAATGGTGTCCTTCCAAAACTGGGTCAAAGTATCAAACTCATACTGTAAGACGAACTTAGCTTATTTTCGCTTCAATTAAAGGCCATTAACATTCAGTCTGCAGAGAAATTGAGAGAGTAATAACGCAATTCAATTTTGACACCCACTTATTGTGAGTTGGGCTGATTTTTATTGACACTGGGATTTTAATATAAACCTAATTGTTCAAAACTAATTATAAAAATTGCACTTTTGATTGTTTGATCTGTTATAGTTTCTGTATAAACGGAAGAGAAATGGAATGAACGACAGGGATTAATAATACTCGTATTAAGTAAAAGTAGTACGTTGAAAAAATAAATGTACATAGTATAAAAAAAATAATGTGTACAAAAAAAAGTAAAAAGCTGTGAGTAACGATTAAATCCGCTACCTATTTCGTTAATAATGACAGTTATATTTTTTGGTTAGATATTAATAATAAGCAATAATTAATAATGTATATGTGAGAAATCTATTTTTAAAAGTTAGTATAGCAAAAAGGAAACCGACATTCAGATAAAATGCAGGTAGGCAGATCACTTTTGCATTTATGGTAGGTACTTACGTAAAAGGATAGTTTAAAATTGAACAATCCATGTCAATTACCAATAATGTGTATATTTGCAACTGCGCAGTGAACCTGATAGCAACGGACTAACTATAAATACAATGACCACATATATACAAACACTCATTATAAGTTTAGATTGCACGTACCGTTTTCCATACCAACGTAATTTTGTCATATTTTAAACACCAAGTACTGCGTGTTCAAAGTCAGTGAAATTTTGAATGCGTATTTTTAATTATTATTATTGTTTTTTTTATTATGCTTATAGTTTGCCAGTTGTTCAATTTATTATTTATTTTATCGATTTATTAGAAAACAAGAATTCCTATACAAAAAATATTCCAAATATTTTAGAAAGTACTTAATTTTAAGGGAATCTGGAAAAATGGATTCATAGATATTAAGCTCAAGGACATGCATGCTAAATTTCACTTAATTTGAACATTTGGCATTAAAAATTTGACAAACCGATGCTTGTTTGGAAAACACTCCAATTACCAATTTAATAGTGAGTCCTTTGTTAGACATGCCATGAGAAATATAAATGGGAATGAGGGGCATATGCATCCATTTCTCAGCTTGCACTGCAGGGAGCCGTTTCTACAGCTCATAACTGACCATAGCGTGTATGAATCTATAATGTACAAAATTTATTAAAAACTGACAACAGAAACATATATACAAAACATGAACTTAAAACGCACTAAGTCATAAAATAAAATATATTACAAGTTCAACTGAAAACTGCTTTGCACGCCATTGTTCCGTAAATCGGACTTATACCTTTTTATTTCTGACGCAACATTTTATTGCTCTTGAAGAGCGGAAAAGTAAAAGTCTCATTTGGAGTTTGAAAGTAAGTTAATCTGAATTGCTTTGCAACACGCTTTATCTGAAGTGTTGCTTGCTCATAACTTGCAATAAGCTACGCTATAAACTTTATATTTTTAAAGACATTCGAAAGGAATAAATAACACAGTAATAAGTTCTGAAATTTTCATTTTTATGTGTGGTTTTATTTTTATTTAATTATCATTTAGTGTTAGTTATATTTAATATAACATTGTTTATATAGTTTTCAGCAGAATGAGCTAAATTATATTTTATTATTAATCAAGACACTCAGAGACTGATTGTTGAATCGACAACATTTCCTGTTATATTATCATAATTGATTTAGTAGAGCTTTTTGATCTTTATAGGCTAGTTGTCTATAAAGTCGTCACTTTACGATGCTTGTTAGTCTAGTCTTTCTAAACTTTTAAAACGTTTTATTACATTAACATATATTCAAATATAATTATGCAATTGCCAAAGGTAAACCCTTGATGCTATTTCAATATTAGTTTTCGGAATCAGCATATGAACCTAAGTCAATAGGTAAGATAGATGTGTGTCGCCATTCAGTTTGCAGTTCTACTTGCATTTCCAGTTCCACTGGGCATACGTCCATGTCACATGTGCATAATATATAATATTTGCGTCGGAGATAGCAGTTAGGTAACTTGATTACTTAACATGCATACGCAGCTTATACCATACCTGTCTGTCCAATCACACTGAGTGACATACTGAAGATTAGATTGGCCAGTGCTGCTAACTCTGCTGTCATCAGTTTATTTCAGGTTATAGAATTGCAAATGGGCTAATATAGTAATGGTCTGCCTGATATTAATCTGCTGTGTTGAATATCATTTGACTATCAAATATATTTATAAAACATTTTTTATGTTCATTTAAAATTGAAAAAAAAAACAAAAACAGAGAAATCAGTAAATTAATTGTCAACCTACTAACACATGAAGTGCTTCTACCGTCGTATACTCCTCCAGAGCTTTTTTTATTATTAAGCAATTTATTACCCAGGTGCACACTTTTTTTTAAATATCATCGTAATATATACATTATTGTATTTGCATTCTGCAGTATCTGTTTTGTGATGACTTGTTGTTTAGGTCTACTGAAAATAATAATAAAAAATTAAAAATAAATTCACTAATCTAGGAAAGATCTGAGAATATTTTGTTGAAAGGAATAATAAATTCGTACTTTGTGTTGCCAAGTTTTAATTTCTCTATTGTGTTTTTATGAGATTGTGACGGAACAAGCACAATACCTACCTGGTGTTAAACGGTAACCTTTACCTTTAACAGACGCATTTCATCGCAAGTGACGAACTGCACTGTGCCCATCACCCTGAGACATATAGTATTTAAGACTCATGTGCCTGTAGTTTTACTCTGGTTCTCAAGAAGGGCTGTCGGAGCACACCGTTAGGTGCTTGGTGACAGATTTTCTACTTGAGGGTGATAACTAGCCAGGCGAGCATTAGTAAAATGCCCTTCCAACATGCGGTTAAGCTCAAGCCGGTGATGGTGATCGAACTATGAACCTGCGGCACGACACTCCATAGCTATTACCCCTCGGCCATCATTACTTCAAAGTTATTATCGTAGACAAATAATACGACGCAGTACCATCAGATTGGGGCACGATTTACATATTGGTGCCTTGCAGCCTTGTAGAACATAAATCTTACATACTTTTGTCGAAGGCTTCTTCTTTGACAAAACTAATATAAGTAAAAGGCGAGCGTAATTGATTTTAAATCGACACAATTTTCTGCTAGTTCGCCATGAGAAAGAACTAGATTTTATTGATAAGAAAACGTCATAATCATAGTTAATTAGAGATATTTGGTTTAAAAGTATCCCTTTTGTAAATATACATGTTATAATCGTCACATCAACCGGAACGTCCACCTTTGAAAAAGGTCTCTGTCATCGGGGGATTTTCCATAACCCACACGCTTGGCAGGTGTCTTGGGAATCGCAGTAGAAGTTGTCAGTTCTTCAGAAGGAGCTGCCACTAAAGTTCTAGTATTTTTCCCTTAATATCCTCTTACGGTACTCACGGATAAAATGGGGGAGTGACATACTAACCCGGCACCCCCCCGGGCAAATATATACATGTATTCGATATATATATTTTACAATGAATTGGAAAATCTGATATCCGTATGGATACTAATATAAGGCTCGATAAATCGGATACCAGATTGTTGCCGATTACGAGTACCACATGAGATTATTTTTAGGTAGTCAATAAACTAATTACGTACGTTTAATATATCTAGGGGTAGAATATATATCGGAGATATGATGCCTGAAAAAGAAAGTAAACATTTATATTAAGAGATTCAAGATTCAAAGGTTAATATGAATAAGTCATGTCCTTTCAAGATCTGACCCTTGATATATATTTTTGCCATTTGGACGTTATATTTTAGGGAGAGTAGCTTAATTTCACAACGTTTCAGACAGAAATGGAGTGATGCTGAAAGTTTAATTCAATATCGTTATTGGTTTCGTATAACTGGTGATGACGTACTAGAATACTATATTTTATTTTGGAAATTTTTATAGCGTCTCTTGAAAATAAATA
This sequence comes from Plagodis pulveraria, assembly GCA_963890685.1. Lineage (NCBI taxonomy): Eukaryota > Metazoa > Arthropoda > Insecta > Lepidoptera > Geometridae > Plagodis > Plagodis pulveraria. The sequence continues at coordinate 13,488,631 of OY982949.1, read as the reverse complement.
GAAATATTTTTTTTATTTAGTACTAAGAGAATAATATAAAAATACTAAAGAGCAATATTTGGTTTTAAGAATTTTCCTTACAACTACTTTGTACGCAATACTAGTACCGAAAACAATGGAAAAATTACAAATTAATGAAGTAGGTATTCTGAAAATTTAGCTATTTAAAACTCAAACGCCGTTTAGTTTCGTGAATCAATAGTATGGCAGAGAAAATAAGCAGTGAAAACGGCTGTGAAAAGCTTTGCCTCAAACTAATTGATTGTTGAAGTGGTAGAACCATCCGTCATTGGCTGTTTACTCGGATGTATAATGCCGGACGTGGCTAAAACCCATACATCTTTTAGTTCTGCAACGTATAGGATGAAGATTTATGGTCATTCGTGCGGCTCCACGCTTTTTGATGGTTTCAGAACTGTGTAAAGTTCACAGAGCTTTCACTGATGCAAATAACTATAGTGTACATATATGGGTGACATTAAACTATCTCATTTACATAATGAGATATCATAATACAGATTAAAAACTGTATTTTGTTTTAACACGTAAAAATTAAAAAATTCGCTTAAACCTATTGTTAACATTTCTTTAAATTATTTTACTATTGTTCCCGATTGATACAACACTAGTGGTAACTGGGAATATTAACCACTTTTACTCCCGATTGCCGTGAGACGTGGTTCATAGATGTTCTAATTACATTAATACCGAATTGGGGCAAATTACTTTGTGTAGTTTACAATATTATATAACAGGTAACTGTATCTTCATCTTTGGATACCTCTGTTTTATTGTATGAGCTACTTTTTGTGTTTAACCTCCCGCCCGACTGTTGTCGCTGCACTCGGCGGAAATTTAGGTACTACTAGTTATCAGATTGTGATAGGATAAGTTTTCCATGCATGCATGCAGCTGCAATATAATGCTGCGTCAAATACGCCGCTGTCCAGCAAATAAGTTTTAATATGGACACGCCGAATCACTGATATACATATTATACTTACCCTGGGTGATACTCAAACCGGCAATTCTAAGGATAATCGTGATAAGAGAGTTACCAAATCTCCCCAGTCATGCAACAAGACGTGAAAATATGTGGTATAGTTTATAGGACTAAACTCGCTTACAGTAGGAAAGAATTTTGGTCCGTGGCGAAATCGATCACATCCAGCCAGCCACCTTATTCTACGTCCGCTATTAAAATCTGACGGATCACTGGTTCAAACTGCTGAAGAGAAAGCTATCTCGTTAGTACCCTTTATGCGGAGTCTGCCTGCTTAGATATATTACAAGGCTAAACAATTTTTCGCATACAATTATAAGAACCTAAAATACATTGATATACAAGTAATATTTTATCGATAAAATCCCATTAAGAATGGAGGGGGAGGGTGGTGTATATTATTAATTTCCTCAATGATGTGTTTTTATTCTTTTATAGCTGATAGGCTTGCTTTTGATGATTATCTAACCTTTTGGTAAGTGATTATGTACTAAGATGTTGTTCAAGCTAGCCTAAAATTACTGGCTCTCAAGGATAGCTGCCAGAACACACCGATTCTAATTTTTAATACAAAATGACGCAAAATTTATCTGAATGTATTTAAGCTGAATATGGAACTCTCCGTCGTGATTTCAATCCTTAACTACATTTAAGCACTAAAATTTACATGCGAGCAGTAGTGTATCAACAGTAGTTACAGTAGTAGAAACGGATGTTTCTCCATGAAAATACAGATAAACTTATGAATATATACTCGTATTTCTTAATTACTTATTCCGAAATGTCCAGTTAACATATAAGTTATGTGAGCTGGATGCAAGTTGGCAAACTACATAAAGTTCGCAAAGTGAAATAAATATTATTATATGCCCTTTCAAAGTGAACATCGTTCACTTCGGGATCTGTCCTTACTTTATAATATATTTCGCCAAAAGTAGTATAGCAAGAACTGTATCCGTTAGAAACTGGATTGGTAGGTGCGTCAGATTAATTGGTAACGTGGCAATAAGCACAAGTCTCGTTAGGGTTTTTAATCATTAAGATACGACTTTTTAAGTATCGTTTTAGCTGAAACTCGTAGTGTCTCTATGTTTGTGGGTAATTCACATCTCAACGGTTTAATTGACAATGATAAAATTTTACTTTTGTGCTCATGTTTTCAACCTCATATGAGAGAAACATGTAAATATATGTCTCCTAGGGATATTTATATCCTCCAATAAAGATTTTTAGCAGCTATTGCCATCGCATAATCCACCTCATAAGTGCTGACAATGTAAGAGGGGAGAGTTGTGGTAATATATGTGACACCCCATGTGACAATAAATGTTGCGTCCCTCACCAGCGCACACACATGACTGCATAGGCTCAATGGCCTGCCGTCCGGCTTCTTGCCATAGTCACGATCAATAGCGTTCGGCTCTAAAACAGCCGGAATGTGAACAGTATCAAGGGCTGGTCGAATGATATCGTTTAATGCAGTGTGGCTTGAAAACCGACCTACACTGCGCCGAATAGACAAACTACAGAAGACCAGTTCATCTACCTCAATTCCAGTATTAGTAGCACTACTGTGGTTTATTTCTTGAGATGCCTAGACGTAACTCTACTGCAACGGAAAACTCATTTTATCCAGAAGGGTTCCCGAATTGGTCTAAAGTTGTTTGAAGACAGTAACTTGTAACAGTCCTTATTGCAAGATTAGAGCAGTTGTTTAAAAGTTCTAATTGAACAATTTTTCAGAGAGACTCGTCTCATTGCCTCTGTTAAGTGATCATTTCGGAAGTTCCCTGTAGGACAAGCTGTAGGCCAAGCATGTCTGATTTCTTCTCAGCCGAGCCTCAACTATTTTAAGGCCAAAGATATTGAAAAAAAAAAAATTTAACACCTGTAATTTTGCGTATGCATATAAACCGAGGATACACATGCCTGTAGAATGGAACAGTAGCTTGCATGCTTGTTAACGGCATATAGAAGTTACTGGCGTGATGTGGATAGATTTGCAAGTTAAACTTGCATGTAATTTGCGTCCTTGCATGCCTGTATTTGCAAGACGTATACACAAACCAGTTCACGATACAGCCCTCCGCGGCCCCTCCCGCACGTTGCATGCCAGTAAATCAAATGTTGTGCTATCTACTTGCCTGGCAGATACAGGCATGCCAGTAAGCGTATATACATGAAAGTAGGCGGCATGTGCAAGGAGCTTTAATGCAAGTGTGCCGGCTACGGTCATGTGTATTCCCGCCAATACGTCTAACATTGATAACAATGGAATCCTAATACCACGATTTCTCAATAAATATTGTATACCACACCCACTCAGAAAGTGTCTCATTGCTGGTTTAAAAACGAGTTGTTAAGTTCGTCATTTCTCTCTTATAAATGTGCGGCGGGAAAATATATATGGAATTTCATTCCTTCCCTGCGTAGCAGTAAAGAAATGTTGTATGAAAATCTATACCTGCCCTGCTAACGTTCTTTTGTTGTTTTCGCTGCGAACGTAAAAATTACAAACGTCAAATCTCAAAAAGGTTTTATATCAAATAATTTAAAAAAAAGCTCGTTTTTTTATAGGTACTCGTTTTTCAATAAAAAGGAGATTGGAAACTGCATTAAGAAAAAAAACGCGGCAATATGTTTTGTTAATTTTTGTTTTTTACTAAATTGATAATTTTACAGTAAGTTTTTAACTATTCATATTTTCCAAAATGACATACGATAGTTAAAGTGACGATTGTGTAATGATGACGACACCAGAAATACAATACACAGTTCAAGAAGTCACAAAGAAATTACTGCCTGAAAAATCTCACGACAAATACGAGAAAACTTAAATGATTTTATGTATTTTCCTCGAAAATTCAACACTATGTATAAAGCACTATGTATCACTCAGGTGAAAGTTCTATTTCTTTTTGAGATTATGTTTAAGCCTGACGCACAGCGTAGGCCTTAATTAATCGTTTTCTCCCCTCGGTGTAACATGTACTATTTTCACCATTATTTCGAAAAATAATCATTAAGTTCTAGAGGGAGGACCAGACTATTGCCAAAAGAGCGCAATATACATCATAATCTTCCTACCTTTATCTTAAGTATAGTAGCAGTAGAACCGTTTGTGCGAGTTTCTCCGGGAAAAAACTGCCACAATACTTATTTCGACCGCTAATCGGTAGTGTATTTCTAGCCCGGCACCCCACAGGGTATTTGTATACAAAACAAAATTATTACGAAAGGAATATTTTTTTCTTTAATTCAATAATGCCAACACTACAATGTTTGTTGAATTTGTCAAAATTGAGTGGGATAACTGAAAGTATGATTGGGACAGTGAAATAATTAAAAAAATTAAAGAAAACCGCAACTCGGCTTCATAAAATATATTTTTTAATCTTTTTTGAAGTAGTGATGGCTCAGTGGCATTGACTATGGACTGCCGCGCAGCAGGTCCATGGTTCGAATCCCGCCGCGGGCTTGAGCTTCACCGCATGGTGGAAGGGCACTTTACGAATGCCAGCCTGGCTAGCGACCACCTTCAAGTAGAAAATCTGTCGCCAAGCACCTAACGGTGTGTTCCGACAGCAGTCCTTGAGAGCCAGAGAAATTACAGGCACATGAGACTAAACAACTATGTCTCCAGCTGACAGGCGCAGTGCGATTCGTGACTCGTGACGAAATGCATTTGTTATAGCAGAGGTTAGTCCGCTTAACATCAGGTGGGCCACGAGCTTGTTCTATCACTATTGTGATAGAACAAGCTCGTGGCGCATATAAAAAAAAACTACTTTAATAATAAATTTAGTGCCTGGATTGGTTGAGGAGCTGGGTTGAATCTTCTGATGCGTAGTATATGGCTATAGGTTCACCCCCTGTTAAATTGTAATCATATCTGCCTGGCCTTATTATAACAAAGGCGTGAAGAAAACATCTATTGAAGACTAAGTTCCATTAAATTGGTTTGAATGGCATTAGTTCTTTTTGTAAATCCAGTTTTTCTGGCTGAGATAGCTCATGTTGTAGACCTTTAACGCCAGAGCGCACTTAATCCGTACACGTAGATGTGCACGTGAACTGAAACACCGGGTTACATACGTTCACACTTACGCTCACGCATTTGTGATGTGCACGTAACGCTCCCGTTCCGTTGCGTACCCGCAATTATATTAATTTTACTGTTAATCAAATTAAAGCTATCTACGTGTATACTATCTACGTATAGTAATCATGTAATAAAAAAAAATATGATATCAAATGAAGTGCTGCTTCATTTTTTCCCATAGTGAAGTATTTTATGATACATTTTTATAAGAAGTCATTATTTGTAGTATAATTGTGGAAACGTTCATGTTTTCGAACTAAATCAACTAGTTTTTCTTTAGTATCGTTTTCATTTATTTGTTTTGTGTGACGTCTAATGGGGAATTTCAATAATTGATAACACTACTAATACACTTACCCCCTTACTTATAAAAAATCCGCTATGTAGTTGCTAAGTAATGGATAACTAAACAGTGTTTAAGTAATGCTTAAATATTTCTTACTTATAAACGCTACATAGCACCTGTTTAGCTAAGCAATGGATAATGAGGTCAAACGTATTTTAAACTGACAACATTGTACTAAAAAGTATTATAAATGACCTAAATGGCCAAATAGCATGTATCTAGTGCTAAATATCTTGAAATTAAAAAGTAAATATAATACTTTTCTTTGTATAGTACCACCAACTTAACTGTGCAGTTTTCGAGGGCGCTACTGGTCAAGGAAATCAACTACGAACTGTCACAATTTGAAGGAATGTTGTAGTTCTTTTTTCTGCCACCCGAACAGATAAGTTGGTGGGTCTGTAACTAAATCAGCTGATCAGAAATATGGGCGCCATCTTCATCTCTAAAAATGAGGCATCAGACAGCATCGTTGCATTACAAATAAGTAATTTCCTTCAATGTAATGGTTCGACGATGGAAAATTGCAAACAAAACTTTCGATTCCTTGGAGTATTTACAAAAGTTGTTCCCTGGCGGAAAGATCCTCTCAAGTGAATCAAGAACATTTCAAATGGTAGGAGCCCGTAATGGAACTTAGTGGAAATACGCTTAAAGTTTATGCTACTGCAGAAAGTCTGCAGTAAGTCTCGGCATCATTCAATAATAAATAACATAGAGAAGAGAAAATGTGCGTTATTTTATTTTACTGTTGTTGCTTAACAATATTTAGATCGCAGACACATCTGCCAGTTTCTACTTTTGTCATAGTGTTTTTGTTGTTTTAAATATGGCTATAGACACACTTGAGAGATTGCGCTATTGTCATCTCATTGTTTTTGTGACGTAAAGATTAACTGCCAAATATGCTACACTAATCTTGCTTACAATACATACATTAATATTGGAAAATATGTAAACTAGATTGCTATCAAATTTGGATACTAAAATATGGTTATGAAATAAAACCATCATAACTATTCCCAGAAAGAAATTATTTGCTTTGTCAATAGATTAAATTGGTGATATTAATAATAATAATGATAGCGCCAAAAAGTAATAATTTTATGTCTTTGATGCGGACTGTATTATGTTAGGTAGAATAGTACACACAGCAAGAAAAGGGGCGGGAATAAAGAAAGACGAGGGAATGCAAGCCTACCAGACAATCCAGGAGCAGCCAGGTAGTAGAACAGCGCGATATTACACACGCCGGCGGGCCAGCCACGCGGTCTTCTTCAGCAGACACTGCAATCCTTTGTTTCACCTTTTATCACTGCTGGGCTAGCACACACTATCACTTGGAAATTACAAAGAGCACAATGCTCGGGGTTTTATTTATAAAAACTACGTATAAGTTTATTTATACGTAGTTTTTAATATTAATTGCGGAGCGATATATTTTGTTAGCCGAGATGGCGGCGGGTGAGTTCAATACTAGTTACATTTCTTCACGCTAGGTGGCACTAGTGCGGCAGTTTTGCTTGCAAATGCAATGAAAATGTTAAATAAAATGTTGAGGATGTATTGGGAAAAGGAATGTACTATTCATATTAAACCGTAACTTTATTTATGTTTTCTGGCGTTACCAAATAATTTATTTCTACCAACTTAGATCATAGAGGTACAATTTATTATTATCATAAATTAAATACAAAACAGTTATAATTAGGCATGCCAGTTAATGATTCACTCTCCATAACGAATAATATTTATTATAACATTTCATATTGTCAAATTTATTACACATATCATGAATATTTATTATTATTTTATTGATTTTGATCCCTTGGTATTTCGCCAATGTTGTAAGCGCAGTTGATAACAGTTAAATACATTGTAAAATTCGGTTTTAATAGTGATCTGCAATGTAATTGACAGATTAAAAATGTATTTCGTGTATAATTGCCAAAGTACGTATATGTCGTCGACTCCGAATTGAGAAATCTGTTATCTAAGGTCATACTTTGGCCAACGTCCTAGCAAAAACAAGCACTGATTTTATGTCACCACTACCTCTTCTCTCATTCGTCTGGCGAACACCTCATTAAAAGTGTTTTTTCTAAAAAATGGCATTAACATTAGTCCTCTGTAGTTTTCTTTGTAGTCAACTAAAAGTTTTTAGTCGTTCTTAAACATTTAACTAAAGCAACTTTATTACTAAGCGTTTCCGTGCTTCGAAGGGCACGTTAAACTGTCAAACCCGGTTGCTGTCCTAGTAAGGCAGTCTTTATTGCATGGCGTTAAGGCATCTTACGAATGCCGATCTGGCTAGCTACTACCCCCGAGTAGAAAATCTTTGTCATAAACCTTATGGTTTGTTCCGGTAGCTCAAAGTCAAAGTTATTTATTCAATTTAGGCGTCTACGACGCTCTTGTGAAGGTCAATTACAAATTTTTGTACTGAAATATTCTTCAAAGTACTGCCCCGTTCAGCAAAAAAAAATCGTATAGAGCCACTGAGAGAAGAACGGACAAGAAGCTTGGGGAAATTCTTTTAAACGTCTTTTAACAATGTGTTACATACTTACTATATAATAAAGTTATTACAATATTTGTTTAAATTATGTAGGCCAGGGGATAGCTTGGCAGAGGCGGAATTGTCCAGGCATTTTTGTCGTTTAAGTAATTACAAACTGTGTAGTAGGATATCTTAATCAATATGTTTTTCACGTGTAACTTGAACACTTGTTTGGGAAGTTTATTATAAAACCATACACAGTAATCTAAAAAGGACCTTTTATTTGTCTTGCTTATCTAAAACCTGGCACCGCTATTTTATCTCTATTCCTAGTGTTGTAATCGTGATTGTCACATGTTTAATTTAAATTTACTCAAATTTTTACGAACATAATATTTTCAAATATATCCAGACTCGGTAAAGTTAAAATATCAATCACTTTAAAAAGATTTCTCAGAGATTCCCTAGGATCCATTTCATATATGGCTCGAATTGCACGCTTTTGTAATATAAAGATTGTCTCTATGTCAGCAGCAGCTCCCCACAGCAATACACCATACGACATAACACTGTGGAAGTACGCGAAATAACTAGGCGAGCAGTAGCTACGTCTGTTAACTCTCTTATCTTACGAATTGCATATGCAGCTGAAGCTATCCTTGAGATCCAGTAATTCTGAGCTATCGTGAACAATATCTTCGACCATATCAAAGCTTAATATTAGGTAAGATAGTGGTCAAAATCTAGTTTATAAGCTACGAAAAGGGGTATTCTATACAGCCTAATGGCTGTTGCCACTTATATTCTTTATTTAAATATTTGATGATTTGTTTCACAAACGTATAAAAAATCACTTGTGATGAAATTTCTTAAAAGACTGCAAGTTTAACTAACATCCCACAAGTCTACGAATGTTCCTTATTTTTTTGAGTGTCATTAATTTTGAAATATGGATCTAATGCAAAAGTCTGGTACTTGGAAGGAAAAGTTATCTTTTAACAGGGATTCAGCTAAATTGGGGTAAGAGTCTTAATGACTTTGTAACTTTTGGGGTTAACTTAGTGAAAAACTCAGAAAGGTATTCTCAGTTTAAGAAGTTTCTTAACAGTTTTCTATTTTATGATTGGAATTCGGTATCGAATCAAAAAACAACGAAGCATGCGAGCAAAACCGATTTAAGTTATTTGAATTTATTATACTATATATTATATTCATACCCATAAAATAACTCTTAGTCGACTTGTTAGTTGCCTGGTCGTTACAGGTATGCCAACTTTCTATTCATTGTTGGTTAAAGGTACCAGAAAATGGGACTCTATTAGAGTATTTTGGACAATCACATTTTTATAATAATATATCAAAATATATTAAAAGTCAATTATAAAAAGTCAATTATAAATTACATTGCCTTGATAAATATTTTAAATATATTCCACATATCATGATTCCAGCAACATGCCCAGCTCATTTTAATAAAGCTTCCGGAGTAAAAATAAAATCGATGTTTACGTGTAAGCCCCCAGGCATAGCGATTGTTTGGAATGACAGTAACTGTACGTGTATGCTGATATTGATGAAAGCGTAAAAAACAAACAGTCTATCAATCCTAGAAATATTTTAGTAGCTAGCTAAATAATTTATTTTGAACATACCAACGACGAAAAAATTGCAAGAAGTGTATCAAAAGGAAAATTGTAAAATGTTACTCTTTTAATTACGGTAAGACATTTTGTTCTATGTTGGCTGGCTAGCTACTACCATCAAGTAGAAAATCCGTTGCCAAGCAATAACGGTGTGCAATATCCATCTGGATTTAGTCTATTAAAAGATCGATAGTTCATAATTACTTATGATAGCAGTCGACGGCAAATAATATCCCAAAAGTAAGATGGGTTAAATGGCCGTCACGGATAAATGTTTTTAATCCGAATCTACAACCCGGTCAGAATATCTATGCACCTCGCTGGAATGCGGCGCATCTCCCGCTTCCCCTGTCACCTCTCCGCGCACTCCCCGGTGAAATGATTTAAAAAGGTTAGTATTTTTTTTTACCTCCACATTTCTCGATAAAACTTTTTTCACACCGTGTCCAGACCGCCGATATGACGTCACGAGGTCAGGTGCACAGATATTGTGACCGGGTTGTGAGACTTACCAGTCCAAGCCATAGAATGTATATAAAATGCTGGAGGCGTGGAGGGTGAACTGCATCCGGCAGTGCCGCAGCAGTTGCAATTAAAGTTTTATAAAAAGTCGTCATTTTAGATTACTTTTCAAGAAAATTTTATATCGGCTTAGAATCTGCTTGAAAGAGATTTTCACTGGATGCTAACTAGTACTGGGATATTTTTATTGTCCCTGTACGGATGTCACACCCTGGAGATGAGCGCATATGGCAAGCTTTTCACGGTTTATAATTCAGGTGGAGTTTATTGTAAGTCACGCATAATGGAGTGCAATTCATGGCAAAACTATAATCCACACGTTAGAAAGTGCAAGACATTTTGATGTTTATTTTGCGCGTGAAATTTTTTACTTTAATATGGTCGATTCTTTCTGAAACCGCTCGAAAAAAGCGCGTATGTGATTGATTACAAAAGCCTACTTTTGTAAACGTAGCAAAATTTTACGTCAACTGATACTATTGTTTAGTGTTTTTTTTATCCATATATTGAAGGATTTTTCTTGATTTAAACTGTGTGACACGTAACAACAGTATATACTAAATAACAGCCATATATATGCCGAATTAGTATATTAGATTATATTCATTTAAATGTTAGGCAGATGTGTAAAAACTGTGTTTGGCCTGCTATAGGATTGCAATAAAAGCCGAGCTCTTAACATCTACTGGGCACAGCTCTTAATTCCGGATGGCTACTATAAAATCCAAATCGAACTCGGATGGGCAGCGTTTGGGAAGTTACGCGACATCTTCTCGTTGAAGATCTCGCAGAGCCTGAAGACAAAAGTCTTCAATCAGTGTGTGTTGCCAGTGATGACTTATGGCACTTAGACGTGGTCCTTAACTGTGGCCCTTATAGTTATATGCTTTTATATATCGCTCAACGAGCTATGGAGAGAGCTATGCTCGGAGTTTCTTGGCGCGATAAAATCCGGAACGTGGATATTCGCCAAAGAACCAAAGTCACCGACATAGCTCTCAGAATTAGCAAGTTGAAGTGGCGATGGGCAAGCCACATTGCTCGACGAACTGATAACCAATGGGAAAGAAAGGTTCTCGAGTGGTTACCACACTACACCGGAAGACGTAGAGTTGGTAGGCCCCCCACCAGGTGGACTGACGACACTGGGTAGCCAGTGGTTACAAGTGGCTAATAGCCGTTCTTTGTGGCGTTATATGAGGGAGGCCTTTGTTCAACAGTGGACGTCTTCCGGCTGATGATGATGATGATGATGATGACTATAAAAACTGTCGGACCTGGACAAATATACTGTCAAAAATCTTGGATTTTCTAAAATAAACAAAATAGATATACCAACCGTAGCTATTTACTTTGAATCTATTTTGATTATTAGAAAATTTTAGTGATGGTCACGAGTAGACTGACTCCGGTCAATGTTACTTGATCGAAATGTTGAGGTTAATAAAATATGATTTTGATATAAATTTGTGTGTGACTAGACCTGTTAGTGATTTATAAAAAATGAAATATGGTGTTGTGATGTGTCTTCTGAACTACTGAACTGTGTCTACTGAAGTCTAAATTAATACCATAACAATCAATATACCGAAACTAAATATAAATCAAAATGACAGGTCACGGCATGTAACTGTATCAGCCGGATTGTCCACTGCTGAATAGAACCTCCCCCATTAAGGGGGGTTGGCCATAATCCTCACGCTTGGCAGTCGTCTTGGGGATCGCAGTTAAAGATATCACATAATCAAAAGGTGCTACTGCCAACCTTTCGGTATTTTAGCTTTCGTCGCCTTTTACGACACCCACAGTTACAAAGGGAGAGTTCCATTTTAACCCGGCACCCCACGGACAACGGCATGAAAGAAACGTAGAAATTATTATTGTTCTTTTAGTCACCTGTTACGCCATCCAACTAGCTAGTGGATATGGAGCTGTCACACAATATCAATATAAAATAGAACACGCGTTCCAAATGCAATATAGGTATAACCATAAAAATTGTTTTTTCTTGGAAAACAGAATTTCTTCATCTCTGAATTCCATTGGTAACTCTAAAGTATGAGGGACAATACAAAAACTTTAAGTCTTTAATTGTTCAATTTGAACTTCCTTCCAGATGGTTTTTAAGCCTTTAAGTGAATTGGCTCCAGCGAATTTGAAATATGATTATTAAAGGGGAGAATCATAATGGAATGACCCGGAATATTGTGAAGTGAATAGATGCGAGTGTTATAAAAGATATTCGTTTATTTTTTACCAGCACCATACTGGTGTTTTCCGAGTTTGAGCTTCCACATTATGAAATAACATCATATTTTTTACTTTATTTAAAACCGTTGCCCGTTGCTTGTACAAATACGTTCACGGGTGCATTGATGATTTTATTTGGATATATTTTTATACGTCGTAAAAATTTACACGATTTCAAATTTTTTCAATGTTTCTAGTAATATTGAATGAACGTACAACCTTTCGCGGTATCGTTCTTATTTACTTCGGTTATTTGTACTATTGAAATTGAATTAAACTTGTTGGGGATTATAGCAAACCCGCCTTAATGGGGGAGGCCATGTTTAGCTGTGGACAATCCGTCTAGTACAGTATTCATAAAAGGAAAAACTAGCAAACCAGAAACATATATATGAAGCTCAAGTACATGTATGCAAAATTTCAGCGAGTGTGAGCACTTGGTAATTAAAATATAACGAAACTACGTTACTTTTTATACTATGAATTCAATTTTCTTAAAAAAAAATTTTATGTCATTGTGACTGAACAAGCCTGAAGTCCACCTGATGTTAAGTGGACTAACCTCTTGTTACAAATGCATTTCGTCTACGACGAATTGCACTGTTCCCTTCACACTGATACGTATAGTCATAGTAGAAAGAGTGAGGAAGTAGGCCATCTCCGGCCCAATTCGCGATATAATTACCTACCATACTTGCCTGTCTCAGGGTTGTTACTTATTTATAATGTATGTCCTCGTATATGCAAAATTTTAATTCAGTACCTAGAAATAGGCAAGGCCCGGGAAGTTGTATTTTTACTTGTGTTGTCTGGGTTCAGGGTAAGTGAGGTCGGTTTTATACCTAAACGATGAAAACACGTTTCACGATGAAAAAAATACCGACTGGCGATACTATGTGGTTGCGGGGCATACCTAATACAACAAAAAAATAAGTAGGCACCACTCATCATCAAGTAAAAATCATAGGTATGCTAATGTATAAGTGACTTGCTTACCTTTCCTATTCAGTAGGTAATCTGAACAAAGACAACTCTGGAATCTATGAATTATTTAGATAGTCGAACACACAGCAATAAGTTCTCATGCGATTATCAAACATTTTTCATTTATTTAGCGGTGCCAAAAAGCCGTGACGCGCGAACCTTGTTCGGTGTTAGCCCCGGCTGGCGCACTGAGAAACGGGTCGAGATTGTGTTAGAGTGTGCGTGCGGGACGCATAGATACTATGGCGCACACAAACAAGCCGCGCGCGGTGCGTTTGTATGAAAATAACTTACTTCCCACTCCTTCTACTATGGTATAGTTGTTAGGTCTCATGTGCCTGTAATTTTACCGGCTCTCAAGGACAACTGCTGGAACAAACCGTTAGGTGCTTGGCTACAGATTTTCTACTTGATGGTGGTAGCTAGCCAGGCGGGCATTCGCATAATGCCCTTCCACCATGCGGTGAAGCTCAAGCTCGCGGCGGGATTCGAACCATGGACCTGCTGCCCGGCAGTCCATAGCCGGCTCTCATGGACAACTACCGGAACACACCGTTAGGTGCTTGGTGACAGATTTTCTACTTGATGGTGGTAGCTAGCAAGGCGTGCATTCGCAAAATGCCCTTCCACCATGCGGTGAAGCTTAAGCCCGCGGCGGGATTCGTACCATGGACCTGCTGCACGGCAGTCCATAGCCGACGGATTTCCAGCAGTTAAATTTGATATACTCGTATACCGCTTAAGACTTCTTATTTCCTTTACACTCTACAAATTTCTAATATTCGAGCGATACGTTTCATGACTCAACCCCATAATAAAAGATCTGGTCCGAAACCTACACGTTCTGAAAACAAACCATTACTATGTATATGTACATTGGGCAGTTCGACAGCCAGATCATATTCAAAGGATTGAATCGAAGCTATTATAGAAATTCTAACCCAAAACCCAGTGCACCGCACCCTTTGACAGCGATAGCTATTTTAATTGGACGTTGAATGTTGTTGCTGCGTTAAGCTACCAGAAATTTGTAGAAGTTTGGATTGTATCGCAATATGCAGTCGTTTATTGAGGGAACATGATACAAAACTTTTTACACAACACAAGAAGAACTTTGTCTACACTAATGAAAATGTGTTATAGCAACAATAATCTAAAATCACAAAAGTCTACGGACACCTAGGCTCTTCAACGACTAGCCAAAAATATTTTTATATACCTAAATATTAAAGTTGGCGCTTGTTAAGGGATTTTAAGAAAATAACTTAACAAATTGCAACAAAGACCTTGAATAAGTAGCTGTTTGAATGAAGATAAGAACTTATTCACTTTATGAGTGAAGAAAGACGCGAGGTAGATTTTGAATGCAATTTGTCGCAACCAATAGCCGTCGTCAGTAAGATTTTTGTTTTTCTAGTCATGGAAATGAGGTAGGATGAAGCTAGTAGGTATTAAATGGATTAGTCGTTCTCCGGGAAGGTAGCATTTTCAAAAACTTTCCAGAACGTTCCTGGTCTTAAGCCGCGTGCGTGACCAAAATGCGGAATTTTATTTAGCCAAAGGAATCAGCATTAGAATTCAAAGGGCACTGCTGCCTGCATTCTGGGTTATCTGCCAGCGTTATAATGAGCATTAAGACTTTTTAGAGACCGGTAGCAACCAATATATTGCTCAGCTGCAGTTTTGCAGTTAGGATGCTCCATTTATAAAATGTATGTTTTAATATTGCTCGTATTTCTTGTTTTCTATCCTTTTATTAGTTATCTTATGTATAAAACTTAATTATAGTTTAACATTGCGCGGGGGAACTAGAATTTGTAAATTGTAAGCCCACATAATATTTGAGTCGGTATAAAATGGTTAGCTTCATGAGTTTTGGCACGTGCACCAGATTATAGACGCAATTAGTGACCGTCATCCACAATAACTGTTAGCTAACTAGGTTTTAGCTCTGAGAGCTTAATTATCAAACTTTTATATTTATATATATTACGTATATAATTGTTATTCATAAAAATATCTGATCGAGCAAACTTAGTTTGCAGAGATTTAGATAATATCAAGCTTCCTCGCTTTTACTACTTTTCTCTCTAGAAAATAGATGCAGCGTTGTTTTGACCGCGTCTTTTGTTGTCAATCATACATAACATGCGTTGTGGTCCTGCTTTCAGGCCAAAATCAATTAGTATTTTAGTTTTTCAAACAAAGTACACTGTATGAGTAGAACGTAAAAAAACGTTACACTTGCAGTTATACATTTTGAATGAAAATATAACAAGTAATTATGACAAAGGTTTTACACTTGCTAGAAAAGTAGGTAGTATTTTTAATTCTAAATGTTGGAAGGCAAATTGGATTGGCACCTCTAGCCTCTTCTAGTATTTTTAGAAAATTTCAAATATTTAACTCTGCTTCTTGATGTTATATGTAAAAATATAAGCATTAGTTTAATCCTTATCAATATTATAAACGTGAAAATTTGTAAGTATGGGTATGTATGGATGTTTGTTACTCTTTCGCGCAAAAACTACTGAATGGAACTCAATGAAATTTTACAATAATATAGCTTACACATCAGAATAACACATGGGCTATAATATATAAAGATATTGTATGAATTGTCCAAAATATAACGATAAATGTCAAGTAGGAAAAAAATCTGCCATATGCGATCTATTCTGGCGTGCGCTGCAAAAACCTTTAAATATCACACGTACATAAATAGTAAACGTATTTTGGTACCATTAAAATTGATAATTTATTTCTAATGCATATTTGGTAGTAATATATTGATTTTAATATTGTTATGTTTACAATAACGCGCTCGGTGGATTCCATTACAAAATTACAAATAAACGAGAAAAAAAATTAAAGTCTTGTGCTTAATTCAGGTGTCATGTTAGTTGAAGCAACCAGAGCATACCCGACAATAGAGGTGGATGGACGCGGGTTCGAATGCCGCACATGACTATAATTTTTTATCCTCTTAAATTTGTAATTTTGTAACTTATTAATCCTTATCAAACTAATATTATAAAGGCGAATAAGTGATTGTGTGTTTGTATGTTTATTATTTCTTCACGCTCAAACGGCTGGACCAATTTCCCAAATTTGATATGGAGGTAGATGAGGCGATGGATTAACACAAATAAAATTTTTCTTCATCATCCATCACCGCGCGGGTGTAACCGCAGGGCGCAGCTAGTATAAGTACTATAAATATTAGTTTACTCTGTAATAGTTTATTATATATAGAATACCTGTACGTGAGGAACTGCCATGTAACACTGCAATCAACGATTGAAGAATAGTCGGGCGTCGGAGAAAAATGGCTTGATATTTTGTTTTTAATTTTTGTGGTTCTTTTTCTTGTTCTCTTTAACCGTTGTGTCCGTCTAGTATCATATAAGAAGGCAAAATAGTAACAGCAAAAAACTTACAGTGAGTTAAGGTTTGTCATGTTGTACTATACGAATTTTTAATAATTTATGAATACTAGTACATTAGCGACTTTTCGATACGAGTTCTATGTAACTAGGACTTGACCAAAGCCAGTTTATAGCCAAATTTAACTAACAACAAACTAATATTAGAAGTTTTAGCTACGGGGAACGTTTTTGCAATCTTCGGTGATAGTTTTAGTTATTTCATGGCATTAGTTATGTTCAACTCGGTTCAAGTAGAGTAGTGTTCAACTCGGGTGTAAGTTATGATTAATCCCTCGAACTCTAAGCGCTCTCACTCACGCTCGCCCGTGCGTATATCTCGGGTCTAATTGATATCTTACCTCCCTTGTTTAACAATTAACTATTTAGGTATAGTTATCAATGTAACTAATGTGTGTCTAGCTTCATCACTGGCTTCTACGCGCCACTTATACTCTGTTAGCTTATCACATTACACTCCATATTTTAGAACTTTGAGCTATTGAAATATAACAGTATTTGATTTGACTTTTACAAAGTTTATCTATAATGTTATGTGATGGGGTTTGAAATAAAAAATATAACAATGAGAAAGTACCTATAAAATACTCTATTAAGTATGGAGTTTAAAAACAAATTATTATATATTATAATTTTTATTCACTTATTTTTTTTAACTTTTATAAAAGCGTGTAAACACAACAAAAATATTGTATAAATTAAAAGAAAACATTTAATAGGGCGAGCGAAACAAGCCCTATCACTATCCGACAACCTGAGCGGTTTGCGTTTGTTTGTGTACAGTATACTGAAAAACTATCACGCTTTTAGTTTATAATATCTAGTAATATCTAGATATGTTATCTGTCAAAAAAAAAAATTTATAACAATAAAAAATTAACAATAATAATTTTGTATTAATTGGTACAATGTTATCGTCATACTAACGCCATCTCTTAGAAAACGAAAAAGTTAACATCGCCTCAAAAGAACTAAACTCAATACTCAAATATATCGTAGTTAATCTACTGAATACTAGGTGACACCACTAAAATATGGTTTTCAAATAAACGTGATTCCGCACAAAACTCAGTATTTTGCTTGTATATAAAAATATATGAATGTGTTTATTATTTATATTTAACGATAACAAATATTTTTAAAATATTTTTAGAAAACATCAAATTTATATTTTAATAAAACACTTACACTTAACTAATATATCTAGTGACAATTCCACCTAATTTTCCTGTTAAGCCGACGTGACGTCACAAACGCCACGCAGCCAAACCAGAAGAATTTTCGATGCATTTCGCTTCTACACGAAGCATCCTCAGGAGGTCTTGACTCTATGAGCGCTCGTTCTCAATCGAGCGAAACGCGTCGAAAATTCTTCCGGTTTAGCTGCGTGGCGTTTGTGATATCACGTCTACTTAACAGGAAAATTAGGCGGAATTGTCACTAGATATTTTATTGTTATTTTTTAAGTGTTTTATTAAAATATTTATTTGATGTTTTCTTAAAATATTTAAATTTGATTTAAGAAGTTTTCGTGGTTACAGTAATACTACCTATATCGTATTATTAATATATGTATATTTGAAGCGCTGCATCTGATCGCGACGGTACGCTTGTACAAAGTTCCATCACCCTTCGTTGCTTTCATCTTTGATTAACAATTTGTATTGGTATTAACATTAGAGTTTAAATCACAATTGACACTATTGATGCTACTGAGCTCTCTTGAGCGGGTTTCTTGTTCTTACTTCAAACACAATGTCAGTTATCTGAGTACTCCGCAAGACAGTTCATCAGCTGAAACAGAATATACAAGATACTATCACCCGGTTAAGCAAAATATAAAATGATAGGACATCATAAAATTATAGTGCACCCTAGGCTTAGTTTGTGTGAGAATCTGAGATTTCTTTGTGACAAAACTGATTTTTGAATTCTGCTTATGTCTAGCAAAAGTCAATCTGTTCCGAAACGGTCGTCAATTTAACGAGATCCGGTAAAACTTTTATTCCGTTAAATTTAAGTACGGTCGGCAACAACAGAACCATGTGGCACGTTCAGTAGTGAAAAGAAATAGTACCCTTACTTGGCGTTGAACATGACTTTTAATCAACTGTATTAGTATTATTACCATAGTATATTTGGACAAAAGGTGAAATGTATTAGACAAGGCACATAATGTCTATTGCCGTTTAAGTCATTGTCATCCTCTTGCCCTTTTACTTTAGTGAGGAAACCTTGTCTATGATATATGTTTAAAAAACACTTTCACATATCATTTATAAATGATTACTTATTTTTTTCTTTTACTTTACTAATAAAATTTTCAATGCTTAAAAAATAAGCGTTGAAAATTTTGTTTTAAATGATTTATTATAGCAAAGGCATAAAAAATTATATTATTAAAAAACACCTTCTTACTGCACTCAAAAGTATGTACATAATTATTGGTTGAACATATTTAACAATTTCAAAATCATGTTTGTCATTTTCAATCAGTTAATTTTAGAATTTAGGTTCTAAGTTATTGTAATGAAAATTCAAGAAAAATATGATAAATACCAGTTAAAGTACTTTCTAAGGTATTTGTACAGCACATGTGAATCTCTATCTCCTTATTGGCTTTCAAACCCTAAAAGTATTGTATGGAAAATAAAATTAGAAATAAAAGTTCTGCAGAAATGGAAAATTACACGATAAATCAGCATGTCAAATCATTAAGTACCTTATATTTCTACGATGTTTCAAGAAAAAGTACTGAAGGCAAACTTAAGTAACCTTTGCGCACTTAACGAATTTGAAATCGCGCTGCTGTTAGATCCCAATGATGAGCTTAAAGCACACTCTAATGATAGTGATTAACTGTAGATAAGATTATATATAAATTGACATTTAATCAGTCACATAAGAATATCCAATATACGAGTATAAACAAAAAATACCGCGAACTAAATATAGTTTAATTATTATGGCAATTTGAGAACACTGCCGTCAAAATAATTGTCACAAGTCTCTTGGTGTCTTTACAATTAATAAGTATAAATATTTATTTTAGTAACACACTAAATAAAATCAGTATTTTTAAATACTAAGTGTTTTCGTCAGGTTAAAATTTTTTTATGGAATTAGTTATTAATTTATAATATAATATAGAAATAGGCAGTCATTTATTAAAAAAAAATATTTTCTTAACTCTGTAATAACATTAGGAATCCTACGCGAACGATATGGAATTTACATAATTATATTTAAGCGATGCAAAATCACACGACTTTTGTTCAGCGACAGTAATGACTGCACTGAATTTTGCCACCTTGCTCTGCGAATAGCTTCTAACAGTGTGATCGTTTTGAATACTGTATAATATATGTTATGCCTAATAGTCGAAATAGGGGGGCTAACTTAGGTGTTTTTAGGGAAAGTCATCTCTATATATATGCGATGACGAGCGAAGCGAAGAAAACCGTGAAGTATCTTGTGACCATAATAAAGGGCGAGCCGAGCGAGCGAACAGAGCAGAGCAGCTAGAGGCAACCAAGGACAGAAAAGTGGAGCTATAGCTATTATGATGGATGCCAGATCTAGTTTTAGCCAATTCAACCAGCTACGTTAGTGCCTATTAGCCGTAAACAAAGAGGATGAATCTAAGTTCAACCAGCATACTCCTATTTGTAGCTGGTTAAAACTAGGTATAGCTGCACTTCAGCTTTTAGCCGTAACATATACGAATACACCCTCTATTCGAATGCTTTCCACTACGTTTGGAATGGAAAACCTCCTCCTTTTTTGGAACAGGGAAATAGGTGTAGGTACGGCTATTTTCAACGGAGACAAAGACCATTGATTTCTATTTGCTTACAATACTGGCATTTTTTTTTGCGTCGTCCGCTCTCATTAAAATCCTTACACACGCTTTTTGGTGAAGGTTTATTTCTGTACATCATTTACAAACATCACTAATTCATCAAAGTAATAAAAATATATCAATATTTAATAAAAAAATTAAAAATGTAACATCGTAGCTCGGTACGTTGTATATTTCTCGTTTAACGTAGATTACGTTACGTTTGAAATTCCCACCGAGCGGTGTCCGAGGCAACACGTGCGATAACATTACCAGTCTGATAGCGCAAAATAATCCTCATAATGCGCAAAATAAACGCTCGCTGCATTGACAACGACTGATTAAATTAATTACGGAGAAAATTGCGCAAGTGAACTCGATGTCGTCCAAACAGTGTCAATGCTTGTTTTAAAAATTACATCCGCCCTTGAGCTGATCGAATCGTAAAGTACCGGGCGTTTCGAATTATCCAATGCGAAAACAATGTTTGTGAATCGAATTCCACCGTGTCTCACGGTTGAATAGGTCTGTTTTACCAGCTAGAAGTGAATTCGACACGATCGTGAAGAGCGTCGTGGCTGCTTTAGAAATATTAACGAGTTATTCTGGAGCTTGAAAATATATAATTTTATATGAATTTAATTCTAAAAAGTTTTTGATTTCTATGTGTTTAGTTATAACTGGCGTATTCATTCACAGCTTCATAATATTTAAGCAGTTTTAATTAATTTATTGTTGAGTGCCTGCTGATAAAATGTTTTTTCATAACTATCCTACCAACCTGGAGTAGGGTTGTCACGAAATGTGCCTCGAGGTTTATAATTGGATGTTTTGATTTTTTAACTTGCAATCATCAGATAGAATCCTAGTTGTACAATTTCATAAGCGATATTCATGCGAATACGCATTATATAAGCTTCATTCAAAATTAAAATATTTTACCGCACTTTATGCAAAACCACTCAACAATGAACCTCGACATGCCAATATTATAAAGCGTAGGAAGATTACAGAATCTTTAACTAATAACAAGAAGATGGGTGATGACATAGCACAAAGAAACCATTAACGAGACTTCACACGATCCTCTAAACACGACTACGAGCTTTTAAAACGTGTGCGTTAGTGAGAACATTGTCGCATAATTTTCAATTTTCAAGGTGGATTTACTGGCGTATATTACAAGGGATGATGGAAGCTTTGTTCCTGTTTCGGGGGTAACAAATAATTTGGCAAGCGTTGCGTGCGGTACGTGTAGTATATGCTTCAATCTGTTGAGGACGGTAGCTTCCTGTGAAGCTGTGACGCCCGCCTCGCCGCCGCCGCTGTTCTGACATACACCCCACATTTATTTGCACGACGCAGATTAATTCCGCGTCATCCGACACATATCTACTGTGTTCCAACCATTCTCCATCATACTCTGTACGAAACAAAGCGAAAGACGCAGTGTCTTTATGCTCTATTAGGTTAAGGGTTTATTATAAGGGCATATCCTTACTGAATAAAAACGAGTCTGCTTGTGTTTTTGCTATTTCTTCGGGTCAAAATTACTGCATTTGTTTTAATGAAATTTGGCTTAGAAATAACCAATCTGAACAAGATTCAATATATATAAAAATGAAATTTATTATTTCTATATTATTACCAAGCACTATCGCGTGCTAAGCGAATATCACATCCATAAATTTTAGAGTGCATGATTTCGCATCGCGTGCTATCGTAGCCCCATCTTTCGTCTCATATAGATAGCCAAAATGGAAGTACGTCCATCCAAAAAAGGTGGGTGCGTTACGATCCGGAGATATATTATATTTCCGGATAAAGTTTTGTATTATATATAAGTATGTTATTTCCGAGGAAGTGATTTGACTGTATGGAGGAAGGATACAAATATCGATATAAGGAAAGGATATAATCGATAATTAAATAAAAGGTTCAAAAACTTCCAGACGTTATTAATAATTGCAAGGTGGTAGGGCGTTTTGCGAAAGCTGGTCTGGCTAGCTACCACCCTCAAGTATAAAATCTGTCGCCAAGCACCTAACGGTGATTTCAAGCAGCTGTCCTTGAGAGCCAGTAATTCTAGGTTGGCCTCAACAACATCATCACTTACCATCAGGTGAGATAGTGGTCAAAGGATAGCTTATAAACAATATATTTAAAAAAAATGGACTTTGGGGTAGACATCTGCTGCCTATCCTGCTGCCATCTTACACTGCGATCCTCAAGATGCTAGGGGGATTATAGCAAAAACCCTCAAGGGGGAGGATTTATTAAAATGGTATACGTAATGCCGTTGCATTGCGGGCTAGAGTCGCACATAAGGGGGCAAAGCGGGAAACCAGAAGGTGGACAGCAGCTCCTCCTGACATTTGTTTAATGTTCCGGTTGATGGTAGAAGTAATGTCTGTTGTTGTAGGACTTTGACCTGAGCGTAGCATTTTAATGACGATGGACTTATTTCGGCTACAACTTTTTACTTACTTTTATTCCCAATTAAGAATCGGAAATTATGTAAGTATGGCGAACATTATCTTCAACATTTCCTAAACTACTATAAGTATTTTATTGAAACTAGCATACTTTCTTTACAAATATTATACAATTCCGATTGTTTACAAAGAATGGCTCAAATAATTTGGCCCGATCAAATAAATTAATAAAGGATGAATACAATGCTTAACCTATTTCGTGGAGTTATTACAAGCGGAAATGCATGGTACTGTTTGTATGTGCAAAATAATAGTCATAATGGGAATACTTATATTAATTGTTTGCCTTGTAGGCAAATTGAATAAGTTAGCAAAGTTCACGTAAATCTTTCTATGTAAATGTAACAATCACTATGTGATAATGTGGATCAAAATGTATTTTCAATCATTTGGACTTTGCCGAAAGAGCCCTTTTTGATTAAAATACCGTGGGCAATTAACACCACTGTGCGAAACGCCCAGCGCAAATAGAGCTACTGGTTGATTCAGACATATGCAGTGCAATCCACATGTGGTGTGAAATGCCCCAATGCCCATTTCAATATTGTACCTGGTGTTATAAGAGATTTACTGATTATTTTGTTGTTTTTTTATAAACCGACTTCAAATAAAACAGGAAGTTCTCAAGTAACCGTGTATATCGTTTTTATATATACACATAACTTTTTACAGAGTAGTCAAATTTTGATAAATCTTTTTTTATTCGATAAGATTATATTATATGGTGCCAACTCGGGGGAAATTTCATCAAATTTATAGTAAAAAACATACAAAAATAAAAAAAATACTGAAAAATATATTTGCTTACCTGTAAAAAATAATTTAATGGTATTTGGTGTTGTCGACTATGAACACTATTTTAGGCGAATGAATGAACTTGTAAGACGTAGATATCAATAAAAAAACGACAAAAAAATGTATTTGCATACGAACGTAACCGACTTCAAACACTGTAAACTTTTTAACGTACATTTTATGTGTTCTTGAGGTAGTTATCTCAATTTAATAAAGAAATAAATGTACATAAAATTTCGAGACTTAAAGAAACCATTTGCAGGAAGGCCAATCTTTTATAGCTGTTAGCTCTCGAAATTCCCAGTGGATTAAAACAAAGTGACCCATAGCATTAAGAGCATCTGTTGGCGTGAACGTAAAATAAGAAAAGCTCCCTCTGATCCGTACCATTCACGTTACGATAAGAACTAAGCCAGGACGTATTTCTTACGGCGAAGCCTCTTTTAGATAAATACCGATACAAGTAAAGATTTTTGTTTATTATGAATTCATTACATATTCAAAAAATGCACATCCAATGTTTACCTAGTCTACTACAATACTAGAAACACTTACTGAATCATAACAGTATTTTTTTTTCTCAATGACACTTAATGGTAAGTGGCGATATGGTCGAAGGTGACTACGGGGAATTTTTTTAAATTATTTTATTTTATTGTGACGGAACAAGCTCGATGCCCACTTGATGTTAAGCAGACTAACCTCTGCCTATAACAGATGCATTTCGTCACGAATTGCGCTACGTCCGTCACCCTGAGACATAGTTGTTAAGCCTCATGTGCCTGTAATTTCACTGGCTCTCAAGGAGTGGAGCCGGAACGCACCGTTAGGTGTTTGGCGACCGATTTTCCACTTGAGGGTGGTCGCTATCCAGGCGGTCATTCGCTAAATGCCCTTCCACCATGCGGCGAAACTCAAGCCCGCGGTGGGATTAAAACCATGGACCCGCTGCGCGGCAGTCCATAGCCAACGCCACTCAGCCATCACTGCTTCAAAACTGCTTTACTAGCTCTTAAGGACTACCTGCCTTAACACGCTGTTGTGCTATCTCAGTGATAGGTTTCAACTACAGGATGGTACTTAGTCAGGCACGAAAAATGCCCTTCCATCATTCACTGAAGCTCAAGCTCACAGCGGGATTAGAACCATGAACCTTCTGCGCGGTAGTCTATAAACATTACTAGCACATCACCGCTTAAAAAAAGTAGTACATTAGCGCAGCTTTCAGTACTGTACCGTATTTTATTTTATTGTCATTGAGCAGTTTCAACAGTAACTTAATAGTAGATTGTTTACCAAGGGAGCAAACAACCATTTTAAAGGCTAGGTGTTTCTTTGAATCCAAAGCGGAACGAAGGATTGTAGAGTATTGGAATAGAATTTAGAATCCTGAGTGCAGCTAGGGATCCAAAGTTACTACAGCTTAAAATAGTTGTTGACTCCCGAGGTGGATATTCTTGTTTTTATCACCCTCTATGAGAAAATAAGTAAGTACAACTTATGAATAAGAATAGTACGCATTTATTTAATTAGATATAATTGGGAAAATAAGATTTAGCATAGAAATAGAGGCTAATGTTTATATTTGAACTATTTGGAAGTGCATCGTAACAATTTTACAACTACCATCCGTTACAATTGTCGATTTACTTACAGCTTGAGAGCTTGAGAAACAGTCTCAGAAAACGTCATTACAGGATTAATTTTTTTCTAATTATATTTCATTTAGATTGTAAACAAAAAACCTAATAAACAAAAAAAACAGCCCGTAACTTTTTCATACAATGTTTGTGATTGATATCTTTGGTGGGTGACTTATACTAAAATATACACATTTTAAATTCAAATTACTTTTTGTCCCTCAAGGATTAAAAAGTTATTTTAGTCCCTGTTTACGAGGAATAAACTAGCTCTTTTTAAATAGATGGATAAAAATATTATTGCGATTTAAGTTGACGATGTGTTAATAGCAATGGCATAACGTATACCAAATTTTATGTTCACAGCACTAACTAACCCGGTTTTCAATAAAAGCAAAACTAAAAACACTATTGACTGACCTTTGACAGTGAAAAGTGTAAAGCGGTGTCAACAAACAGGCTTCAAATAACTGGAAACTCCAAAACGAACTTCCAACACAAAAAATAAGAAAAACTGCAGGAATTGAGGGAACTTTTTATTCGTTTTTACTTCAGGGTTCCCCTATCCTAAAGAGTAAAAATTAAGTTCTGTAACTGGAGCTGTGTAATACTCTGGAGTAGTTGTATAATACTTTGTATTTATCAAACACACTTTGTCTAGTATTATCAGCTAGATATAACTGTAAATACTGTCAACCTAGCAAAACAGCCTACTAAGTGAAAATTGGTTAACCTTGTTGAACTAATAATAAATGCAGGAATAAATAATAGAAAAAAATATGAAACGATAAGAGAAATTGCTATGGATGTATGCTACTGATTGCTTTCGAATCTATGGCAGCTTCCACCACATGTTTGATGAATTGAGCACTACCGAAAAATAAACTATGAGAAGACCTGTGAGTATGTATCTGAGTGTTGGAGTACAAAAAAGATGGATGAAAGTAGAGTGCATGCTGCAAATATAGAAATGAATGTGTGGTGTACATAGAATAGACCAGATCAGAAATGACCATATCAGAAGAAGCTTGAAAGTAGCATTAAAGGCAAAGCAATTGAAAAGTAATTATTAGATTGAAATGAAATGACCATGTCATGAGTAGAGATAAAAACAAAGTAACAAGAAGAGTGGTGACAATGAATATTGACAGATATAAAGGAAATTAAGGCCAAAAAAGTATGAATGCAATGCGTAAATAATGATTTAAATTTGATAATGACAGCCGATGGAGTGGTATAAAAGAATAATAAATATTGTGCCGGCACCACTTAGCGTAGGACAAGAGTAAGAGGAAGAAGATGCTCCCGAACCTGTTATTGGCACAGCATGTATGAGCAAATTTTTTAATTTTTTTTTGTAAATAATACCCGTTAACTCTCGTGAATAAGTCAGATAGGTCCGATTTTAGTTTCAACCACATCCGGTGGTCTTTTTCAAGGAGAGCTCGGGACGCCCGCGTTGACGTCTCGCTGAGCAATGAAAATTTTTTTTTCTAGGACGTCAGTATTATGTCCTCTGTGCTGCAGGCAGATAACCTAGCATATTGCTTAAAGAGGCCTATCATAGTCTTCGCTCTCACACTAGCTTGGACATTACATTTTGTGTAATGCTTAGAGAATTGATAGAGGAGTATAAATAACTTAATGATAATTTCATAAGCCTGCTTTCATAACCGCTGTGGAGAGTGAATTTTTAATGTCAAAAGCGATTAAAATCTTATAAAGTGATCGTATTGGATATGTTTCGTAATTCTTTACCAATCAATTAGGTAAACAGTATTCGCTGCGGTCATTACTTGGATGGATGACTGCTAGTGGTTTTTATTATACTGAGCGCTTCTGTGTAATAATAAATAATATATCTTATGGATTTCTTCCCCACTAATAAACAGGGTCATTGGTAAAATGCTAACAGCCTATTAGGGTTGACTTCTGCTAGTCATATGTAACATTTTGTGTAAATTATTTTTAGACCAAAAAAAAAAACAATAAAAAAAAATTCCACGCCTACTCCAAGCCTAGAGCGCCCGCCGCGGCAACACTGGACCGCCGTGGTCCCTTTGAATAGAGTTTTGAATATTTACCTGTAGAAAAGTAATAAAAATATGAAATAATACATTACAGGCTCAAGAGACTTTTGACATCAGGTGATCCTCGTGCTTATTCAGTCAAAAACATATAAAAAACACAAAATAAAATTTTAAAAAATTAAACAAAGCATAAAAAAATTATATTAAAATGTTTCTTAGGACTAGCAGAAGTCAACCCTAAGAGTTTGTTAGCATTTTACCAATAACCCTATATATATATATATATATATATATATATATATATATATATATAAGTGGGGAAGAAATCCATAAGAAAAGATGGCTATGATAAGAACTCCTCACCCAAGCAAGCTAGCCAGCAATGTCATGTCTATGCTCGTTTCATTTATCGAACAAATCATAAATACCTATAAGCTCTATGTCGTATCCAGGGTTCGTTGTTAGAGCCGGATTTTCTCAACTAAACAAGATTTGCTTCATTGTTTTTGGTTTTAATTAAATTGAAATGTTTTGTTGCAGCAAGGAGTATTATAGCATGTACTTATATTTAATATAAGTCTTTGCATCAAAGAGATCTTTATATCCGATGAAAGCTCAAAAATGTCAAGGGGCTAGATCTCGGAAACTTTTGATCCAGGATTACTTGTTCCTTTAGAAATGAGATGATGTCGAGCTAGTTATCTTGGAAACTGTTCATCCTAGACTAGTATTTTTGGGCTAAAGTGATAGATATTGTTGAAAAAATCAAGACAAATATTAAAAAAATGTTTTATGAAACATTATATTTATTATTTTTTTAATGTTATTGTGACTGAACAATCACTAGGCCTACCTGATGTTAAGCGGCACCCAGGCAGTGGCTACCGCATGTATACCGCATAACAGATGCATTTCATCACAAGTAACGGACTGCACTGCGCCCATCACCCATATAGTTGTTGAGCCTGTTTGCCTGTTTACTGGTTCTCAAGGACAGCTGCCGGAACACATCGTTAGGTGCTTGGCGACCGATTTTCTACTTGAGTGTGGTCGCTAGCCAGGCAGGCATTCCCAAAATGCCCTTCCACCATGCGGTGTAGCTCCAGCCCGCGGCGGGATTCGAACCATAGACCTGCTGCGCGGCAGTCCACATTGGCTATGGAGCAATACTTAAAAAATTATTAATATGTTAAAACAAACTATTTTAAAAATATATAAGTAAAGATACCTAGTCCACTTACTGTCCTGCAAAGCCGACGTTAAGTTATAAACAACAGGTAGTCCCACAGGAAGAATTTTTAGATTCTACGCGAAGCATTATCAAGATTTTCGACTCTTCGACCGCATGATCGAGAATGATTTTATTGATATTTTAATTTTGGGTGACAGCTGTGTCACTATATTTCTTTGAATCTTTTGATTCCAGAACACTTGTTTCTGTAGGTTTTATAATAATAGGTTAATCGTGATTTTTTTCGCAGTAAAACTATTACATTCTTGCTACTTTAATGTTTATCGCTGGCTTTGAGCAAATTTGAAAAGCATGTACAATGTATACTAGTTGATTGATGAAATGACATATAAATAAAGACTATAAACAAAATAGTAATATGTACAGGTTTGTATTAAATAAATCAATTGATTTTTACGATAGAAAAGTTTTAAATCATCGTAATAAAATATATCATATATTTTAACTGTAAATAATTTCATTAAATTAAACAAAATAACTTTTAAATGGGTTTCTCGAATATAAAAAATGTGTTAATGTTTTATTTTGTTACATTACTGTGACGGAACCAGCTCGAGGCCCACCTTATGTAAAGAGGACTAATCTCTGCCTAGAACAGATGCATTTCATGACAAGTGACAAATTGCACTGCGCTCGTCACCTCGAGACATACGAGTAATTGTTAAGTCTCATGTGCCTATTATTTCACTGGATCTCAACGAATGCTGCCGGTAAATACCGTTAGGTGCTTGGCGACAGATTTCCTACTTGAGGGTGGTAGCTAGCCTGGTAGGATGTGATATTAAAGCGGAGATTTCTGTGCCAAAAGTGAATAAATTTGGTTAGAAAATTCTGAACCTGAGGAGTGGGGCAATAAAGGTCACAAACGTATATCTGTTTACGTATCTGCTATGTAAAAAGATGTAAGACGGTATTATCGACTTAACATTGCATATAGTACACGAGCAATAATAACAGAACTATGAAAGCAATAACGATTTGTTGCAAAGCCCAGCCAATAAATCCATATTTTTCTCGAGCCAGACTAAAGCTATAAATTCCATTCCGGAATACTATACCCACGCGTATGCTTCCAAAACAATAAATTGCGAATGCCGGTGGCACACCCTAGTTATATTCATAAACCAATGGACAATTGAAGGTTTCGTTTAATTATTAGTTTTCAGGCTATTAAACTCATGAAAAATATAAAAGCAATCAAATGGCTTATCATTTAATAAAACTCATAATCTTTTATTTCATACACAATGAGTATCTAAGTATACACAAAAATGGGGACGTAATTGTAGGCGCATCAAATATAGATCAAGTACAATACAAAAAAAAAGTAGTTGCTGCAGACGACATATAAAAATACCCAAGGAATATCTAATATAATCCGTGAAAGTAATGTATTTACATACAATTATTGTTATATAGGCAATATAACTTTTTAAAGCTATAATACCGAATAGAAAACAGTGTCACTCCTTTTAATTTTGAAGTAATTTTATTTTCATGGACTTATATGTTTTTATTTTTTACATTACCGGCGGGTGTCTCGATCGTGCGCTCGTAGAGTCAAGACCTCCTGAGGATACTTCGTGTAGAAGCGAAACGCGTTGAAAATTCTTCCGGTTTGGCTACGTGGCGTTTGTGACGTCACGTCGGCTTAACAGGAAAATTAGGCGGACTAGATATATTTTTGTATTTTTTAAGTGTTTTATTAAAATATTAATTTTATGTTTTCATCAAATATTTTAAAAATATTTGTTATTATTACCGGCGGTTTTAATAAGTAAAACACTAAATGCCGACACTACAACGAAAGCATTAAGGCATCCTAAGGGGCCTTTGTAGGACCACAGGTAGTTCAAATGCTTCAGTCCAATACCAGTTGACAGTGTGCCCAGCAAGCTGGCAGCATTGCCTCCTTGGATTGCAATGCTTATTCGTTGAGCCAAATACGTGCCAGCACTTTAACCAATCGTCACATCGTACAAGGTTTGACGAGCACCCGGTCTTTGGACCTAATGTATCTTTACCAACCGGCTCAAATACAACTAGTGAGATAAGCAAACTTGTGCCGCTTGAATGGCTCTGCTGAAGTACCCGTGGAGTGGAGCCAGCCATCTTGCTTGATTTGGGAACAAGTGACGGCTCTAAAGAGTAAACGCACGTAACGTCTCACACACATCGCAAATCTGAAATAAATTTAAAAAATATATACCGTCCGACTTCTAGCATTTCGTCAACGACGAATTGCACTGTGCCCGTTACACTGAGACGTGTAGGTCTCATGTGCCTGTATTTTTTCTGGCTCTCAAGGACTGCTGCTGGAACACACTGTAAGGTGCTTGGCGACAGATTTTCTACTTGAGGGTAGTCGCTAGCCAGGCGGGCATTCGCAAAAATCCCTTCCACCATGCGGTGAAGAACAAGCCCGCGGGATTCGAACCATGGACCTGCTGCACGGCAGTCCATAGCCAATGCCCTGAGCCATCACTGCTTCAAAACCTTTACTTGTTCATTTGAGTGGTCTAGTATAATTATAAATTGAGCGCTCATGTGTGCTCAATTTATAATTATAGTAGAGTGGTTTTGATAGAATTTTGTTAATAATATGTGCTTAAATTTCACTAAACATAATTGAAAACCCCATCAAGTTAGATATTAAAGCAACAACAAACAGATTTTCTAAATAATAAATAATCACCTAAATTGCTTGATAATGTATAGTGCTTTCCCATATTACAGTTTCACCCGCGTGGAAATTAGTTATATCGGTTTCATGTTCTTTATAATCGGGATAAAAAATTACCTTTGTGTAATACACCATCTGAGGCCTGTTAATGTTTGAAGTTTTAATGAAATCCGTTAACACACTTATACAAATACTTTGATATATGTAATATTAGTAGGTTAAACTTAGTTCAACCTTCTTGTCTGTGTATTCTAATAATTTAATCCCCTTATAATTAAAAAATATAGAATTGGCTCCCACATACCTTGTGGGAATCCTAAGGGGAGATGAATGAAAAATACCATAATGGCCAGGTGGCCAGCAGCGCCTCCTCAAAAACTGCCTTCTCACACTGCTATTCCCCAAGACACCTTCCAAGCGTGGGGATTTGGCATTGGGGGTAGAAATGCATTTTGTCAACTGTGGCTGGTGATGTGAAACATAGATGACATTTTTCAGTTTGAATTATGTTTTTATCTTTAATGTTTGCCCCAATTTCACCACTTTGGGGATTATATATACCCAAAATCATGTTTTGGACTACCTTATTATAACTTATGCATACACTGTACGGAACAAATAAATAATCATCTAAATAAATCAATTCACTGTTCAAGCAGATATGATTTCAAGTATCTAATTAAAAAAATTGGATTCAAATTGAAACGTTTTTCTATGGCACTTGAACGTAATATTGGTTTTGCCGTGAATACAAAATAATGTATTATTTTACCATTAAAACGGCATGTTTCCTTATTTTGACCTAACCGCTAATTACGTAAAGTGATAACATGTTTGCACAGTAGAGTAGATTTTTAATACCATTAGAGCATTATACCATTGAGCAGCTTACCCGAAGCCGCCAACATGTTCTCAGCTAATATTTTCTAAACATAAATGCAGAAATAATTTATTCCCTTGTATGATGATGTTTTCTTTTTATTTCAGGGGTGGTTTTCGAGCAACATACCGAAGAGATACAAAATGCTTTCAAATTCAGTATGGTACAGCAGCCCGCTAACCGGTCTCGCCTCGATTTCCAACTTTACGTGGACATTATCAATACTGCGGATGCTTTCAAACTATCCAGACTAGGTAAGCATCTTTGTTGTACTTTGAATTCTTGTATACACGTGTATTTATCTATGAAGCAGCATGTATTTGTCGATAAAATCTTACAAAACGCATTCAAGCCCTCACTATAACTTATTGGAGATTCTATATTTTCTATAAAAATCCCTGTGTTAGCAATATGTACTTTACTTGACCGATTATCATTAATGTATAATAAGCTAAGCTTTACTTTAACCTGGATAGTTAACAAAACTTTCCTTTTCACCTTTTTGCTCTTAAAAAACAAAACGTTAAAATACAAATTCCCGTTAAGCTTTGAGTTTAAGTGGGCATATCAGTTACATTTATGTTTGCGTAAGTTTGTCTATTCTTAATTAATTAAGAGATAAAAAATAATACAAAGGTATAATTTAACTTACATGATACTAATCCCCAATAGGGGGTCTGGTTGGGGCAATAACGAACTTATTTTAATACGATTGCAACGGAACACGCTTGATGCCTGCCTACAACAGATGCATCACAAGTGACAAACTGCACTGCGCCCATCACCTTAAAACATACAGTTGCTAAGCATCGTGTGCCTGTAATATCATAATAACACAGGTTTAGGTGCTTGGCGACATCCTCTACTTGAGTGTGGTAGCTAGCCAGGTGGGCATTCGCAAAATGCCCTTCCACCATGCGGTGAAGATCAAGCCCTGGATGGAGGATCGCACCATGGACCTGCGGCACGGTAGCCCATAGCTATGACCGCTCAGCTATCATTGCTTCACGAGCCTAAGAAAGTAGTTGGGTATTTCTAAAATAGTAACACAGTAAACATTTTATATCTATAACTTTAATCCCCACGCTTAAGATATGGGGAAGTAGATGCCTATTCCAGCATCTAAGGGGCACATTTATGTTTGACTTCTAACATTTGAACCCCAATTTAGAGAAAAAAAAATTCAAATCAGGTCACAGCTAACGCAGATCAGTTATCAGTACCTAGTATTGAGTTTTGATATGTTTTATTAAAGAAACTAAAAAGTAATAAGCATTTAACGGGACTTAATCGCGATAATGCACCAAACGCGTTTTACATTCGTTAAAATCTGTGGATGTTCTCAGTTTTGTGACCACGACCAATGCAACTTAGTTGAAATGTCGAAGTAAATAATATACATGTTTTTATCGCGTTTAAGTCCCGTTTAATACTTATAACTATGCGATCAAGTCGCAAAAGTCATAAAGTTACTAAAATAGTTTTCTTTCCATAGATTTTTGTATCGCTAAATAAAACATACGATAAAAAAACGAGTAATCATTTAAAAAATGGATTGATTTTAGTTATTTTGGCAGTATGAGTTTCAGATGTTACTTGCGGTAAAAGAGTCAACTTAAATATATTTTTAAAATATATTCACAAGGATTTTAAAATAAAAGAGGTGATTGTGCTTCTCGAAGTAAAATTATTAAATGTGACTGCGCCACAATTTCCACATGTAGATTAGACGTATATTTTTAAGATTTTTTAAGTTAACCGGTGCGATGAAAAGCGGCGAGAGTCTCTTTTCAGCAGATGAATATCTTTTTAAGATGAAACTTCGGTACTCATTTCATTCATCGATATTGCCTTTCAACTTTTTCTTTTGAGTACTAAAGCACCGGGCCCACAACGAGCGGAGTTAAAGTTCCAGGTCAGAATTCTGCGGTCCGCGTTGCACTACGCAAAAGAGAGAACTACTATAGTACTGTACAGATCACGCGCCCCACGTTATCTTTTTCTCACAATTTAATACCATAATACTTTGAATCATAGAGCAAAGGCCTT
Source organism: Plagodis pulveraria (assembly GCA_963890685.1). Lineage (NCBI taxonomy): Eukaryota > Metazoa > Arthropoda > Insecta > Lepidoptera > Geometridae > Plagodis > Plagodis pulveraria. The sequence continues at coordinate 13,454,170 of OY982949.1, read as the reverse complement.
GCTTACACAAGTTCTTATGCACTTATTTAGCAAAATGGATTCATTATAGCAGGATGAAATTTAAAAGAAAAAAAAAGTTTTGTAATTAATTCATACAAGAAAAACATTGTACTTACTCAACGGTGGCATCAATGATAGGCAATACATTACATTGATAATAAAACATTCCAAAGGATTTTCACAAAGCTTTTATAGGATGTTAGTGTTGTTATCAAAATCGGCATATAAAATTACATCAAAACGGGGATTGATTGAACATTAAGGCGTAGTAAAATCATTGATTAAATAAGTTTAGTAGTTTTCATGCATTTCGTATCATTGGCTAATTGACTCCTAAATAATGTTTGCCCAATGGGAGGCCACCTCCACGGCCGTGGAAGATGCATATTTAAGGTCATCTTGTGTGCAGGTGGTCGGGCACTGAGGACATGACAGTAAGTGTGCCATACTTTGCTCAGGGGCTCCATACTCACGTTCCACATCTAACCTGTCCCCTATACCACATTCTGCTTTTGCAACGACCTACTTGGGTACGGAGTCTGTTGAGCGACTTTCAAATTGGCCACTGCAGTTCGTTACCAGGGGGCAGGGGTTCCGCTGGGGTAATATAGTTTGTTGGTATGGGGTAATTTTTGTGCTAAAGTCTCTCATCCTTTGCGCTAATAATTGCGCTAACGGAGGTTGTACTAATTATTAATTTAATCACATCACCGACAAAATAATAAATAAAATATTACTAATAATTTACCTTTCGGTTTAGGTACCTAATTAGATACTTATTTATAAGTTTGGTTTTCCTCTATATTTCGGTACTTAAAAAAACATGCTAGACATATTTATTGGGCCATGAGGTTAAATTCAGTGGGGAGTGCTTTCGGTTAAAATGTAATGGTTATGTTTAATAAGGGGTGGGGTTACAGTGTTAATAATGCTGACTTCTCAAAGACCGGTTCAATGCGAAATATATTAGGAAATATACTTGTTATTCAAAATTTTGATAAATGTTGTTAGATACTTGCAAAAATTTGAAACACAAGTAAAGCATATAATTACTAACCCTCGCCAACTCATGTTGGAAGCCCAAGTCATCTTCAAATGCATCATATTTTTGTGTATAAACAAGTATTAAGGTGATGTTGTAAAAGGAATGCCTGGCCAAAGTTAGTAGTTAGAGTAGTATATGATTACATATTTTTAAGATTATTTGAGTGTGTATACGTCCGATATAGAAATTATGTTAAATATTGCTAAGTTTTGCTCTGATCAACTAAACAACCATAAAACAAAAAGAATAACTAAAGTAAAACGCTCTTGACTAAAGGACAAACTTCATGTGGTAGCGCTTTTTTTTCGACATTTGTTAACTGTCCTCAAAATAGGAAGTAGCTAGTACTGCTGATAAAACCGAAAACTATTCATTGTGGTGTGTACACCAAATTGGTATTGTAATTTAAACTTCCTCACTCCTACTAGAGGTACAGGAAATATACATTAAAAAACTCGTCAAACTCTTGTAACCCTTTTAGCGAAGTAGCGATGCAAGACTCTGATTTTGATTCATGATGATTGTTTGAAAGTAGAAGAAAATCTTATCTATTCCTACAACTAATATCACAATTTCGATGTTAAGGTATCTCTACCACATGAAAAAAAATGCTTATAAAGCATTCATGATATTTTGCTAATTTGAAACTTGGATTGCATTGCATTTCATTATATTTTTTTTCTAAACAAAGCACGTATTGTGTTCACGTTCACTCGATTGGGGGTAGCAACCGCGTGGCCAATGATATCGAGGGAATATTCTCGGAATCGTTGCTCATTGGTTAGTTCTATGTCAATAAATCCAAGACCAAAACCAAACGCTTATCTGTGAGCGAGCCGCATTCAGGGCTCCATTCTGCAATGTTGACTGGTTTTGGAATTATGGATAAAAACTGCCAAATATCTAAATTTACTACATCGTTAAGTAGTTTAATGTTCTCTCATTTACACACGAACTAGCTAGCTACCAACCTCAAGTAGAAAATCTGTCGACAAGCACTAACGGTGTGTTCCAGCAGCTGTCCTGGAAAGCCAGTAATTCTGGGTTAGGCTGAACAACACCTTCTTCGAACACGTCATCACTTACCATCAGGTGGTTTAGTGGCCGAAGGTATAAAAACCAGAGTGTGGGAATCGGTAGCATCTGAAAACTGACATCTACTGCTATTTCATAAAAAAATATCAAAAAGTAAGAAAAATCAAGCTTTCTTATGATCATTTCTTAAAATTTAATTTACCAACTTATCCAAACATAATATGTACTACTGCGTGTAGGTTTAGTATCAGGTCTTGTGAGAATCAGAGGATACTAAAACTAAATGCAGCAGTTGCGCATATTAGCAGTAATATTTTAGTTCTAGCCCATGTCTATTACTGCATTATTTGTTAGTATTAATTTCCATTTTGTATGCTTGGGACTAAGTCGCAGTGGAGTTAATTAAAGTAACACACAGATTTATAGTCCATTCTTAGTGTTTGCTATGAGGTCGACGATAACTTCTTGTTCTAACGCAGTATCAGGTTGAAACAAAAATAAATAAGTTTTTTGAAAATCAAGTTTTATTGAGATAATCCTAGGATAATATTTTTAAATAAATTTACAAATTTCAGTCAGACTGACAATCAGCATAAACTACGTAGGAACAAGTAAGTAAGTTGTACTATAGATGTCGCTCCATCCCAATACGATGGTTAAAGAACGATAGGAAAAAAATGAGTTATGACGTCATTGTCATGTCAGCTCAATGGGTTAGAGCATACCCAGGCTAAAGGGGTGGATGGCCGCGGGTTTGAATCCCGCACATGACTTAAATATTTCCTTTCGTATATTTGTAATTTTGTACGTAGGAAAATTTTTTGCTATCTACGAAACATTACATATGACTACAGCGATACATATGAGCAATAGTAAAACCCACCTATCTAGATTATATTTTTCTTTCTTCAACACGTTACGTTTAATCATATTAAACAGTCCCTAAGTACGTAGTATCAAAATGAAGTAATTAGTTACACTTAATTATAAAATTGATTAGGTACTCGTTTTTGAAATAGACTGAAGGTTCTCTTATTTAAAGAGATAATGTAATACTGACTAGTTATTTTTTTACGTATATCATTTAAATTAAAAAATAAAGGGAATGAAAATAAACGTAAATAAGACGAAAGTTATGGTATTTGAACGAGAAGATAGAGTGACTGATTGCAATATTGTGATAGGAGGGGAACAAGTGTAAGAGTTTGTATACTTGGGATCCATGTTAACAAAAGATGGAGAGTGTAAAAGGGATATAGAAAGAAATGCTGGAAACATGGTGAACGGAGCATTGCACGCGTTTATGAACAGTCAGAAGGTGTCTAAGAAGGCTCGTCTGGCTGTTCATGGCGTATTGTTGGTTCAGACACTAATGTATGGGAGTTAAAGTTGGGTATGGCAGAAAAAGCATGAAAGTACAATAATAGTAGAGATGAGAGTATTGAGAAGCATGATTGGAGTCTAACGGAGTGAAAGTGAGGAAGGATAAGGAATAGTGTGATAAGGAAACGATGTGGTGAATGAGAATGTAGTAACAAAAATAGGCAAAGGTATGTTTAGGTGGTTTGGACATGTGGAGAGAATGAATGAAATGAGATTGACTAAACAGGTATACGTGGGACAAGTGAACGGAAGTGTTGGAAGGGGAAGACCTACTCGAACGTTCCGAAATCAAATTGAAGATGTTCTTAAAAAACCGACGTTTATGTGTGAAAGGATTGATGAGTGTAGATGAAGCGAAAGAAATATGTAAGGACCGTAGCAAGTGGAAATCTGTGTTGTCTGCCTACCCCTATGGGAAAGAGGCGTGTATCTATTATCACATTTCAATAAGGCACATCATTCCACGCTGGCATATTCTTAATACAAAAACCTATTTTAGGTATTTAATACCTATCATCAAATAATAGAAATAAAAAAAGCATTCAACAAAAAGAATAATTCCTCTCAAAACTTGAAGCGCTCCTAGCGAAGTTTACTTAGCTGTTCTTAACCGGTCAGCAAAGTTCCGCCGCGGTCATGAGCTGGATGGGTGACCGCTAGTGACATTACTACTGAGCGCTTCCGTACTTCGGAGGGCACGTTAAGCCGGCGGTCCCGGTTGTCGTCTTAAAGTGATAGTCGTTATAGCATGGTGGTAGGGCATTTTTAAAAATACACGTCTGGCTAGCGACCACCCCCAAGTAGAAAATCTGTCACCAAGCACCTAATGGCGTGTTCCGGCAGCTGTCCTTCAGAGCCAATAATTCTAGGTTAGCCTGAACCACATCTTCGACCACATCATCACTTACTATCACGGGAGATAGTAGTGAAAAGCTAACCAATCAGGAATTAAAAAAAAAACTAAATAGTTTAAAACAGAACATATACACTCCAGGCTCTATAACTTCAATGAGTTTCACACAGTCATTATATACGGAGATGTTTTGCCAAAAGTAAAATAAAGTTTATTGTTAATTAAATTAAGAAATTTATTATTATAAAAAATTATTTTTATATAACTGTTAGCGAATGGGCACATTCGCACACAGTTTAGTAGCTTATCTGTGACCTAAGGCCGTAAAGCTCTAGGCCGCGGCGGAACACGAACAGTGGACTTCCTGCGCGGCGGCAGTCCATAGATATTGGCATTGTGCCATCACTGCTACAAAATGTCAATTCAGTATTTTAGACGCAACATGTATCAATGGTTTTTCGATCACACGTGTCCGAAAAGGTTAATTGGCGTTAGGCGTCAGCGGACAACGGGAGCAAAATTCAATTTGGTTCAAGAGATTTTGTGTTTGTCTCTTCGGATTGTTATGGTAGTTGAAGACAATTAGGTTTTTTGATAGGTTTTTTGGTGGTAGGTATGCCTTTATTAACAAAACACTACAAACTATAAACGTAGGTTTCATATAAATAACGAATGGGCACTGCAATCCAATGGGGCAATGCTGTAGGCATGCTAGACACTGCTGCAATCCATGGCAACCATTGCATGCTCATAGGCAGTCGAAATGCGCCCGCCCACTGCCAGTTGGCAGCGTGCTAGCATGCCTGCAGCATTGCCCCGTCGGATTGCAATGATTATTCGATAAGCCAAATAGGTGAAAATATGATTAATATTTAATTATAGTTACGAGTATATATTATTCCTTTTCTCTTTGGTAGTAAAAAAAATAGTGTGCACTCAGGTTAAAAATATATTTTATATAGTATATTAGATTGTATGTATGTATATAGTATATTGAATTCTTTGTTACACGGCACGTTAAGCCGTCGGTCCCGGTTGTTGTCATAGGATGGCAGTCGTTACTGCATGGTGGTAGGGCATTTTGCGAATGCCGGCCTGGCTAGCTACCACCCTCAAGTAGAAAAATCTTTCGCCAAGCACCTAACGGTGTGTTGCGGCAGCTGTCCTTGAGAGCCAGTACTTCTAGGTTAGCCTGAACAACACCTTCGACCATATCGTCACTTACCATCAGGTGAGATAGTGGTCAAAGGCTAACCTATCAAGCATTAAAAAAAAGAGAAGTATGTTAGGTGGGCTCGAACGGGTTGACAACGCGAATGTGTACTCACCAGGTTGTAGCAGATCTAAAAAACCACCATCATCTGGCAAGATATTCTTGACAGATAAATTGATCGCGCATGAAAAATGCGATGAGATTAAAGGCTGTAAGAGAGATATGCTAATGTTGTAGCAAGTGAAAATCCGTTACATGTGCTCTAAGTAAAATACATGGTTAGTGAAACAGTTATGGCATTAACAAAATTACAACAAAAGGAAAAATTAGAACTTTGAGCGGGATTTTAACCCGCGATCTTTCATTTCTAGAGCCGAAAAATGATATAAACTACCGTGGTAAAGGTGGGTCACAGTTCGAATTTATCCTTACATTACATAAAAAAAACAACTAAAGGAGACGAAGCGACATCTGTAGTCAAAATGAATTGAACTATTAACAATGTTTTACTCTCCTTATACTCCTTGTCGAGAACTGCTGCCGGAATACGCTAGGTGACGCTTGGCGACAGATTTTATAAGTGAGAGTGGCAGGTAGCCACTTCACCATGCAGTGAAGCTTAATCCGGCGCGCGGTGGGAATCGAACCATATACCTGAGGCACGGCAATCCATATTTAATAATGCTCGGCTATCATTGCTTCAAAAATGTGCATGCATGCTAGATTCTTATCTCAGAAACAAAATAACAGATTTTGATGAAACTTTCTACAAATATTCTCAATGAAATAAACAAGATGGGAACATGGGAAACCATGTTTCTAATTTGTCATTTCGTAAGGAAAATCACAGCTTTTTTATACAAAATACATAACAATCTTATATTATAATAATAGAGCAAATGTAAAAAATATTGATCCTTATAGTAAAATTATTATTTTTTGTACATTATACACAAAGATAATTCAATTCATATTTTCCACAGACGATACTTACGGTTACGGTTGATGACAAGACTGTAAGGGGAAATTCAAATTAATACAACAGACATAGCTCAGTTAGTCAAAGCATGTCCTGACCGCAGTATCAAGCGTGTTGTGGGTTTTAATTTATCTTTTGACAGTGCTTTTGCTTTTGTTTTGTTTAACTTTTATGCAATAAACTTTGCCAGTTTTTCACAATTTGTGTCGATATATTAAATATTAGATTGTACAACGATTGCATAAAACAAGTTTTTTAGACGAAATGTTTGTCAGCCAGAGCAAAATTGCAACTTATATACGAACAATTTTCTACTTTGAGTGTAATAAGGAGAATTAAGCTAAAAAAACATATATGCGTTTTTGTTTTGGGATTTTAAAGACCCAGGCAAACTTCAACATGTCAAAAAGCCAAAATCATGTATAAAATTTAGGCGTCTACGAAGCCCCTTCTGAAGGTCAATTACATTTTTTTTGTATTGAAATATTCTACTGTGTACTGCCAAGTTCAGCAAAAACAAATTGTATAGAGACACTGCGAGAAGAACGGGCAAGAAACTCGGGGCCATTATTTTTAACGTCTTTTAATAACGTGTATTTATACATACTTACTATACAATATAGTTATTACAATATTTGTTTCAATTATGTAGGTGACAGGGGATAGCTTGGCAGAGGTGGAATTATCCAGGCATTTTTGTCGTTTAAGTAATCACAAACAGTGTAGTAAGATTTCTTAATCAATATGTTTTTCACGTGCAACTTGAATTTCACTTCTGTGAGCGTTGTAATAAATATGTTTGGGAACTTTATTATAAAACCGTACACAGTTACCTAAGAAGAACCTTTTATTGATCTTTGCTAATCTGAAACCTGGCACAGCTAATTTATCTTTATTCCTATTGTTGTAATCGTGATTGTCACTGTTTCATTTAAATTTACTAAATTTTTACGAACATACATAATATTTTCAAATATACACAGACTTAGTAAAGTTAAAATATATATTTTTTTAAAAGGTCTCTCATATATTCCCTAGGATCCATTTACGACATAATACTGAGGAATTACGCAAAATAAACTAGGCAAGCATGAAATATATTAGAAACTAAACCACTTTCAATAATAAAAAAAAACATGCATTTGTGTTTAAAAACAAACTTTATGCACTGGAGCATTAAAAGCCGTTTTAGCCCGCTTACACCGGGCATAAACAAGAACTTAACGAGCATAATATGAAAAAAACACACGGGTCTTCTTCTTCAAAACACAAACAATAGAAAGCATACCTATTATGCTGGTAGCACCATGGTACGAAATTTTAATATTCCTGAATACCAAGCAGTTAATATAATGAAATTGACAGAGTTTTTAATATGGTATCCCAAAGCGAATCCTTTAAATATTTTATCTTAGTAGATGTCTGGTTGAAAATACAAATTGTTCCTGAGAGAGGGCACCCAATTAAGAGATATCACGCAAATATTAGATAAAGCCAACAATAGGAGATCGTTCACGGCATAAGTATACACTTAGAATTGGATCAATATTAGTTTTCCGAGCTCCCGCTTATAAGATACGAGCTAGCCAGTAGTGTTTGCTTAAGTTATTGCCACCAGGTAAAGAATAGTAAAGTTATTATTGGAACCATTTGTTATCATGCCTATCGAACCCTTCTTCAGTAATTTTAAACAGGTTTAAAATGTATGACATACATTATTGTATTTTAGGATAGTCATCAAATTATGGTAAGGCTGTAGCAGTTGTTTTGATCTCAAATAAAGCTAAACATCTATATTAACCTTCAGGCTGCGCATGTTTCAGAACTCAAATAAGCTCAACAATCAACATTATATATTGTATTAACCGTGGGTTATTCCGTGGATTGTCCCGTTAGAATTACACAATACCTTCCTGTGGGTGTAGGAAGAGAGAAGGAAAAATATTAGAAGGTGGGTAGCAGCGCCTCCTGAAGGACTGCTACCTTACAATGCGATCCCCGAGACGCCTGCCAAGCGTGGGGATTACGGTAAACGCCCATTAATGGTAGACGTATTTGTTCATCGAGTGGACGTCAAATACAGGGCAACTTTCAATTATTTATATAATTATTATGTGAGACGCTACGTGCGCTGACAGTTAAACTTAGCATTGCGGCTACTTCAGCGGAGCTTAAGTGCCGCAAGTTTGGTAATCTCGGTGGGGGTTACATATTTGAGCCGTTTGTAGTAAACATTAGGGCTATGGGGGAGAGAGTTTAACTTATTTTCTAAAACTTATCAGACCGTTGGGTTGATGGAACGCTTGAACAAAATTCTGGCACTTATTTGGCTAAGCATTGCAATCGAACAAGGTGATGCTGGCTACATGCTGGACAAGCTGCCTACTGATGGACTGCAATGGCTTTGAAGTTGCCTAAAATACTTAGCTTTAGTGTTTTATATAGTTTGTAGTTAATAAAGGAATTCTATTATAATGTAATAAATAACAATATAATTAATATTTGTAAAGTTACCCCGCTCTCGCGTACCCAGTTCCGAGGTCAAGGAGATTAAGTTCTGCTCTGTTCTGTCCTCCTTGACACGTGCGTCTAATTTGAATGCAAGGCGGGTCACCCTTTTTATTTCACCACGTCACGGTAGGCTGATCAAAACACTTTTAAACCGGAATACAGGAAGATTTTCCGACAGCACCACGGCGCCTTTTTTGTTTCATGGTTTAGACACATAAAATAAAACAGTATAAATTCAAAACTTACAGACATAAATCCTGGACAATAATTCAGTTACAAGTGAGCTGCAATTTACAACCATTTTCGAGTATATAATTTTTCTACGAAAGAATGTTTCACTGACAGCAAGCAATATTGAATGATGTAATCTGCTAAAGCTTTTCCACTTTTGTTTAATGGTTGATGCTTTACTACCAGATACTGACAGCAATCTAGCCTGATTTTAGTAATAGTTAAATTATGATTTTGTGACAGATTATCTAACTCAGGATATTATATATTATTAGTTAGCCAGGTGGGCATTGATATATCCTACCACAGTGTGAACAAGCCCAAGTCCGCGACAAGACGCGAACCATGGGCTTACTCCGCAACAATTTTTACCCATTATCACTGGACCATTACTTCTTCAGTTAATATGTTAATACTATCCTTAAGGTTTCCAGTGCAAACTTTTAGGTCGTGCCCGCACAGACAGGCGGCTTGCTTAGCGCCTAGAGCCTAGCGAGTCATAGCTAGCAGCTAAATGAAACGAACGTTCTTAAATGTTCATGATCGGCCGTAATGCGTACTTGGCGCCTAGCAAGTCGATTACTGTGTATCGAAATACACAAACGTGTTGACTTTTAGTAAAGAGAAGCTTGGCGTTTCAGAAGAAAAAAAATTACATCCTTTATTAATACAGAAAGTTAAACATCTAACTGAAATTAACTAAGTTAAAAACTATATTTTTAATACAGAATTTAACTGAGAAGTTGATTTACTAAAACCTAATGTTTTTTCTAGTAATACGCAAATTTTTCGCGTATTCTTATAAGAATACGCGAAAAATTTGCGTTATTTCACCACGTAATGCGTACTTGGCGCCTAGCAAGTCGATTACTGTGTATCGAAATACACAAACGTGTTGACTTTTAGTAAAGAGAAGCTTGGCGTTTCAGAAGAAAAAAAATTACATCCTTTATTAATACAGAAAGTTAAACATCTAACTGAAATTAACTAAGTTAAAAACTATATTTTTAATACAGAATTTAACTGAGAAGTTGATTTACTAAAACCTAATGTTTTTTCTAGTAATACGCAAATTTTTCGCGTATTCTTATAAGAATACGCGAAAAATTTGCGTTATTTCACCACGTCACGGTAGTATACAGTAGTATATATAGTGTACTGTATCAGCCGGATCGTCCACTGCTGAACACAGCCTCCCCTATTAAGGGGATATTTGCCATAATCCCCACGCTTGGCAGGCGGCTCGGGGATCGCAGAGTAAGATGGCAGTTCATTAGAAGGCGCTGCTGCCCACCTTTCAGTATTTTCCCCGAATCGCCTCTTACGACACCCACGGGATGATACGGGGAGGTACAATTCTAACCCGGCACCCCACAGTAAAGTCGCCTACGCGAGAAGAACTCGCTCATGAAGCGCGGAACGGTACAGTCACGTTACTCTTTGCTTCGTATTTAAAAATAAGTTAAGTGATTAAAAATTTCATATTTCATTCTATAATAGATACCAGTGAAACGCCAAAACCACGTAGAATACGGCAACATCAATATTTTTACCTAAAGTGGAGTCTAAGTACTCAATAAAATAAAATTATTACAAAAAATATCGTTGTATTTAGTGACATCGCATTCGATCGGTGCAAAGTGCAGTGTTTGTGTCAATGACCGTGCCTTTACATGACCTTGAAATATCACACAAACATATTAATCTACTGGATAGTGTATCAACTTTTCGACACTGCTCTCATGAACACTGTGGCGCAGCGGTCTGGTGACTAGATTGTCAATCAGTGGGAGCCGAGTTCAAATCTCACTTGGCGTATAGCATCTTTTTGCTGTTGAATTTTTGTAAAACGCTTGATTCAACATTGCTGTGATACACCACATGAACACTGACTTCAAAACCTGGTTATTTATAGACTATCTTTTTGTACATTGAATGGCTAAAATAGTCGGCAAGTGACCCCAGCGATCTGACTTCAATACACGACACACCTTTTTGCACCTTATTTTGTTGCTTCATTAGTTTGTCATTTTTATATAAACACTATGGCAAACTACTCTGTTACCAACATTACATTCAGAAGACCACAGAGAACAAGCTCATTAAACGATATATCAACAGCTAGCAATTGTACATTATTTGAAACAACTGCAATTAGTCTACCAAACACATCGATGGACGAAAGCCAGTTCACAAAAGATCTCCAAGACACAATAAAAAAACTACAGGAAAACTTAGAATCAGCGAACAATGAAATCAAAAATTTAAATTTAGAAAATTCAAGGCTTGCGCAAGAATTACAAAAATCTCAAAAAATTATTGAACTGTATAAGAGTGTTGGGTCATCAGAGGCAATTGGCAGTCAAACTCACTCAATTAAGAAATTAAAATCAAAAGGAAGGAGATACAGCATTTCTGCGACTACTTCAACTGAAAGCCCTGTCAAAATGATTAAAGACTTTACAAGCAAACAAAATGTCTGTATGCCTCCAAACCAAGAACCTAATATACGAGATAAGTCCCTGATCAACCAACAGATACATGACGTAGAACAGAGTCAAAATGCAGGTATAGAAACAAATAAACCTGATATTATTAGCACAAATTATAAAGAATACCCACAATAGATTGCAAAGAAAATTAATGGACGTATAGCGAAGGTTAAAAATGTAGAGGGAGATGAAGAAACGACAAGAAAGAAAATTATTATTTTGGCTGATCAACGTGGGACAGGGCTACAACGAACGCTCCAGTATCTTTGTGGATCAGAATTTGAAGTTGTTTCGTTTTGGAAAGCTGATGCTAAATTATGTGATGTTTTGAATTCCTATAGAAACGAACTAACCACATTGACGAAAAATGATTATGTAGTGGTATTAGGTGGCATGAATGACAATAACCCGGAAAGATTTAAATTTATACTAAATAGTTTTCTCGAGTATTTCCATTTTACTAATATTATAATGAGCGAAGTTCCATATAATAAATATCTAAATGAAAAGAAATTAAATTATGAAATTAGACGTTTATGTATGAAATACAACCATGTGGGTTATCTTAATATGAATTATAGTCTTTATGTCCCGAATAAGTATATTTTACGTGAAGACCTTTGTAAATCAATCGATAGTGAATTAAAACGACGGGAATATATGATAAAATTAATTGAAGCCAAAAATAAAAAACATGCTAAAAACAATATCGTGAGGAATAAGCGTGGGGACACAAACCGATCTCAGTAGTATGGGTCTACAGGATTTAAACCCTGTGCCCAGTGTGATAGTTGACAAAGAGGCTACTACTAAGTTTTTTCGTCCCTAAAAGTACTATTAATGTCTTACATCAAAAAATTGATGGTCTAATGGGAAAATCTGATTCTCTTATCGTACAGCTTAATGAATTAAAATCAAATAATAAATTTGTTGACGTTATATGTATCACAGAACATAATATGGTAAACAGTGATGTGGCATGTTTGTATGTACCTAACTATACCTGTGCGGCATGGTACTGTAGAAAACAACGTAGAGGTGGATCCTGTATTTTAGTCCATAATAGTCACAAATTCAAAGAGTTAAATGAAGTTAAAAGATTCAGTAATATAAATAATATAGAAAGTTGTGCAGTAGAGATATGTGAACATAATCTTATAGTAGCTTGTATTTACAGGCCACCTAGAAAATTAAATGCTTCTAAGGAAATATTTTATGATAACTTAGATGACATACTACATAGAATTTGTTTTAAGAAGAAGAAAATTATCGTATGTGGTGATTTTAATATTAATATATTAGAACATAACAAAACAACACAGACCTTCCAAAATTTAATTAAAAGTCATAAACTAAAACTATCACTAAATGACCCAAATCAGCAACGTGTCTTGACAATTTTATACACAATCTCCGTGGCTCCACCTGCATTATAATTTAGTTAGCATTATCAGATCATAGTGCACAATATTTCACATGCCCTGTAGCACAATATTATCCGATGAAATTTTGGTATTCATACAAACGTGACTATTGTAAAGAAAATGTAGAGAAATTCAAGGAAAACTTAGGTAGGTTGACCTTTAGTGGTGTTTATGAAATGTGTTGTCCTAATAACGCATTCAACTACTTTCACGACATCTTCAAACTACTATATGATTTATGTTTTCCCTTAATAAAACGAAGACATAAAATACATAAACGACTACAGTGGATCTCTAAAGGTATAAAAATTGGTACTAGGAAAAAGAGAAAGATGTTGTGGGACTACAGAAAAAACCCAAATATCGAAAGACTAACATCATACAAAATTTATACGAAGAAATTGAAACGTATTATGAAATTAACTCAAAAAGCCAAAAATGACTATGCCATCAAAATGGCTTCTAATAAATCTAAAACTACTTGGGCCATCATTAATAATAAAAAAATTAATAAACCTCCTGGTAATGATATAAATACAATTAAATATAATAATACAATTTTGACTAATCCTATTGACATAGTTGAAGCATTTAACAGTTTTTATATTAACAGTGTAAAATCTACTTTCTCCAAAAGCAACATAGACACTAGTACGAGTCTGAATACCCTCAACTGGAGGAAAGCTAACTCGATGTTTATGGGTCCTTCAAGTCCAGACGACATGCTCAAAATTATTAAATCTCTGAAAAACACTCCAACTGCAGGCTACGATGAAATTATAACTAAGGTGATAAAAGAAGTGGGGATCATGATATGTCCTTTGCTCAGTCATATCATGAATCAGTGTATAAATTACGGGGTTTTTCCAGATAAATTAAAAGTAAGCATAATAAAGCCACTACATAAAAAACATGATAAAGACATTATTGATAATTATAGGCCAATTGCTTTAGTACCAGTTTTTTCTAAAATATTTGAAAAATACATTTACGCTTGTTTGTACTCATATTTAGATAAATTTAAAATTCTTAGTGATGAGCAAGTGGGCTTCCGCAAGAAAAAATCTATAAACATGGCAATTTTTAGCTTACTAAAAACAGTTATATCTGCCCGAGACGATAAATTACGAGTATACGCTATGTATATGGATCTAACAAAAGCGTTCGATCATGTTGATCATAAAATTTTGGCTGATAAACTTGAGGCATACGGTGTGAGGGGAAATGTGCTAGACTTAATAAAATCTTACCTCATAAATCGATCCCAACAAACACAAATTACGAAAATTTGCCCAGTAACAAAAACTGAAGTAAAATACACGTCTTCTGCTATTCCGGTAAAATATGGCGTTCCGCAAGGCAGCGTGTTGGGACCGTTACTTTTTATTATATATATAAATGACCTCCCTCGAGCCATTAATCAGCAAATGGTCCTCTTCGCTGATGATAGTACCGCTCTTTTCGTGGGCAAAAAAGACGAATTACTCGAGACAGAAATCAAATTAGCATTAAGTAATATTATTAATTGGTTGACATCAAATAATTTACAAATTAATTAAGAAAAAACTAATTTAATGACATTTTATAAATATAGAAAATTGACATCCAAAATAACATACCCAAAATAATGAAATTCTAGAAGTGCCAGATACAAAATTTTTGGGTCTCCATTTAGATGCTGAACTAAATTGGAAAATTCATGCTGAACATTTGCGCTCTAAGCTTAGCAGTTTTTCCTACGCCCTATACTTATTATCAAAAGTAGTCAGTCAACCAGCGGTACTTACAGCCTATCATGCATATGTGACATCAACTTTACGGTATGGAATAATATTTTGGGGTAACTGCACAGAACGGGAAGCAATATTTAAGGCTAAAAAAAAATGCCTAAGATCGGTTTGTCACTTGAGATCTACAGAGTCCTGCAAACCATATTTCTCTAAGTTAAAAATACTACCGTTTCCTTGCCTATATATTTACGAAATGTCCCTGTTCGTACGAAGAAACTTACACTTATACGAATTTGGCCGGGGTACACAAAGTAGACATAAAATAAATTATATTAAGCACAGGACAGCATGTTTTAAAAAAAGTGTATTTAGTATGGGTCCTTCGATATATAATCATTTACCAAAGAATATACTAGAATCGGAATGCCTATCAGCGTTTAAAGTAAATTTATTTAATTTGTTAATAACGAAACAATATTATAAAGTAAATGAATTTTTAGAAGACAAAATCAAATTGTTTGTGATATGATATATTATAATATATATTAAATCTTGATAAAATTACTACCTATTGAATTTATACCCTATGGAAATGAATTGGAAGTATATTAATATTATTGTATTGTTGACTTATAATTTAAATTGTTATTATTGAATGGAATTGTATTAATATTAAATGTAATGTTGAATTAAATTTAAATTGTTACTATTAAATCTTAGTTTAGTTACTAATATTATTGTATGTTCAATATTATGGACCAAGCTGTTGTGACTAAATTATAATCTATAAGATCTTTCATGTAACACAGTTTTACAATAAATATATCTGAATCTGAATCTGAATCTGAATCTGTCTATGGCAGAGCCTAAAATTCTTATATACAGAACATTAATTTTCTCATGACTTGATCGTGACTGATTTATGTCTTGAATCCATGAAGATGGATAAGGCCGTGAAATTGTATATTACAAAGATGAATTTTCTGTAAGTAGCTCTTTTAGAGCTATTTTTGATAGTGACATCTCATCAACGTGCTGACATGCATATTACCAAGGCACCTAGCGATCCACCACAAAAACGAACCCTCAGTGCGGCCACCATCTATCCTAGCAATAGGCCAGAATGCAAGCCTCTAGAATGGCTCTAGAGCCTAGTCTAGGCGCTAAACAAGCCACCTGCCTATGCGGACGTAGACTTAAGAGAATACGCTTTTGTGCGCAAGACATTTATTTCGTGTCCAGTGAAACGTAGAATAATATAAACATCCGAATATGAAATAAGACATTTTTAATATTTTATCATATCAAATAATTTATTTGCTAAAATATACAATGTATTTAATCTACAAACAGACCTGCAAACTTTTATGTAGGTATATATTAAATTATACAAAATTACATTTTAGAAAATTCTTTAACACTATAAAAACAGTTGACAAGAAGCCAGTGAGTCATAGACCATTTAAATTCGTTACCATTAAAAATTTTGATGTCGTTAGGTATACATATAGGATAACATGAAAAACACATATGGTAAATATTTTACACTAAAATCATTCATATAATATCAACCTGTGCTGTGCCGGGCTCGAATGTTACCCCAATATCTTCCCGTGGGCGTCGTAAGAGGTGACTAAGGGTTAAATTCAGGAAGTTGGTAATAATGTGGTATAATAATAATAATATTTTAATCCTTATGTAGACGAATACGATATTCTAAAAATTTAGTCATAACCTGTACCTCTCAAGACGCCTGGCAAGTGTGGGGATTAAGGCAAACCTATACTGGGGGAGGCTTTGTTCAACAGTGGATAATCCGGCTGATACAGTGCAGTATATTGTGTAAGTTCAATTGTATCTAAAGACTTTAGTTTATTTGCAAAGGTCATATTACTTAAGGCAATATTGCTAGCGGGCGGGAGATTGAGCGATTAGGTGCGGTCCGTACGGGAACACAATTCCGATTGGCCACAATAGCTGCGAGGCACAATAGAAAATAGACACAATCGCATTTCGATATAGTACCGTGAATTCTTTGTAAAAACTCGGAACGCTCTCATAACGTCGCCACACCGCCTTTCCGTATCGGATTGACACTGTTATCTAGGTACAAAAACAACAGTAGATATACTTTAGCTCAATATTAATACTCGTACACTGTGAAGAGACTGCGTAAGATATATTCCTAAAAAATATTTTGTTTATACATTTACTATATTTTAATAGCTTGGAATTTAATAAGCTAAATACATGAATCGGTCATCGATGTACCAAGGCTTCATTATAAATTGTTTGTATATTTTAGAATACAAAAAAATATGTTTTAATTCATGAAATTTACATTGTTTGTATGAAATACTTGTAGTAAACGCTTTTAAGCTTTCATACTGTAACAAAGCTACAGTATGAAAGCTTTTTGTAAACATTAATAAGAGCTAGAGAAGGTGATATTGCAACTTTTATATCACTCTCATCTAGTACTTATTACGATCTCAATAAGTACTAAAAAAATATGTTTGGACCCTATTTTTATTTGCATGTTCCAAAAAAACAATATTCTAATGTAAATATAACACTTTCCTTCATAATGAACCCATTAGGTAGCTACATACTATGAATAAATATGCTTTTGTCGTAGGCTACATACGATTTAAGTGTTTCCTACTGTGTAAGTGAGTAAGAATCACAGTATTTAATGAAACCTTGCATTAAACTATTAAAGAGTTTGAAAGCTAACTGCCTCACCAAATGATTCTGTTCTTTCAATTATAGCAATACAGAGTGTATGTATTTTATACAATAATATTTTATATATTAATATTTTTCTCTATCAAGGTATCTATTGGTCTCAATAAGAGGACATTATTTCATATAAAAATAAAAACACGTATTATTGTCACACTTAATGGGATGTTTTAATTACATAAGTTCCGATTAAGTATAGAAGACTGGCCATTGCTGCTTTCATGAAAGTTTCGATGACTTTTTGATGAAGATGTAGTCTATCTTAATGATGAAACGTTGGATCACGGCTTTTTATACAGGAACTGTTTCTGGTTTATTCCCATAAGCCCGATATTTCACAAATCCCGCAAAGAAAGAAATCTCACGACGCGGCGGCGTTAAATCGCATGATCTTGGTGGCCAGTTTGACATCAGGACTTTGTGAGATAATTTGGTCTGGAAATTGCGGCAATAAATCGATTGTTTCATGCATGGTGTGAAGGTGGTATCGTACAGCTGAAACGACATGTGGTCCAGATCCATGCCATCCAGTTGAGGCCACAAGAATTCCGTTGTCAGGTACCTGTAACGAATACCATGTGTATTTTCTAATGCATTTTCTTTTTATGTAGGCGCTACGTTTTTTATAATCGGAACAGTCATGGGTGTCAGCTGTCAAATATTGTTTGCCACTAGAAAAATACGAAAAAATAATAATTTTATTTAACAACCTCACCCATATAATCTTTACGGATCTACGCACAAAGTTTCAGTAGTGGTGTTTCAATAGAAGTGGAGATATTAGCACATTATTGAGGATTTCAACTTGACATTTAGGTATGGTAGTACTCTAATTGCCCCTCCGTAATCCTCCAGTATATTTACCTTGGTTTGATGACTAAGCTTAATGGCAAACAGTTGGTATCGAATGCGGCTCTAGCTGCGGGTGACTGTGATAGGTCCAGCAGTACACTCAATATTTCTCACACAACTTACATTTGTAGTCACTGTATCTATTACGCAATTATGTATATACTCTAAAAGTGTCATGGTCACTCAAATAGATTTGAGCTTTTATAGAAAAAATTTAGTAATGTTTTCTTTTTGTATATAAGCTCAGACCTAGATTACCTTCCTCGTATTTGTAATGGATTCAAGGTATTTTGGAGTAATTCCTTTAAGAGACAGTTACAATTTTTTTATGTGATGTTAGATTAAGTGGTAAGACAGACAATTCGTTTAATGGTAAGTGTCACGCCTTTTCATTTTAGTTGCAGTTTTACCGTCCTCGATTTCCATAAAACTGAACTGCAGTCGTTCCTGAAATTTTGGTAATAACTATATTTCATGTCGGGCCTTGCTCAAATCAAACCTAAGTTAGGTCAATACCTATTTCTGTTTCGACGCTATGAATTTTCATGTATCTCGCTACATTATTCAAATATTCTATATCAGTTGCAGAACGCTTCTGATTATGTTTATTCTACATCCGCAAGCTTGAGCTCAGTGTTTTGTAGCATAATTTTGTTTACTTTACTCTCTTGCCTCTTTTTCTCGTATAATAATTAATAATTGACCAGCGCATTCTTTATGCTTTTAGGGAACATAAGACTAACTCTAAGTTTCTACTCCAGGAAAACTTTGCCATATTCATGGCAAATTTTTCCTTATTGTTACAGTTATGCTGAATTACTATCTGCAATCAACTCCTGTTAAGTGATAAACAAAACTATACGAACTTACCGAATAATAAAATAGTGTGAAGTAGATGCGTACTTTTTATACAATTTAAACTTAAAGTTCCACAATTTATGTGTTCTATAAAGAAATTTCAATGGGTGTTATATATCTTAAATAAAAAAATAATCAAATCTTTGTGTTTTAATTTTACAACATACTTTGTAAAATTAAAACTTATTAATCTTTGACATTTATATATGGAATGTTCAGTAAATAAAATAGATAAACAAACAAGAAATTAGTTAGACAGTAAAACACAAAGTATTAATAAGGTTAACAAATTACGACTAATAAATAAAATAAAAACAATATGGAACACATGTATACCTATACGAAAATTACTATGTTATTAATACTTACATTCTTAGTATCATAAATGATTCACAAATATAAGTTGCCAATAAATATAAGTAGCAACTGCAGCTAGGTTTAGGAGTCAGGTAGTTATTACCTAAAAGTCTTGAGGTAAAGGAAACTCATCCAGTTTGCTTTCTCTATTTTTCAAGTAAAAAGAGGCTGTCAGTATACTGCCAACGTTTCATGGTGTAGACCAAGCAGTTGACAGTATAATAGTGCATATACAATTCAACTATCCTTATTTTCTATATAAATTAGTAGAATTAGTAGAAGGCTACAGAAATGTTACGTTCCTGTTCGTATTTGTTGTTATTCTTAAAAGTCTTTCTAATATAATCAAGTGACAAAAAGTTTCACGCGTTTATCATCGTTGTTTTATAAGAGTACAAACAAAATAAACTATTTAAATTGCGTTTCTTATATGAGAATCGTACTTTATTTTATAACTATGGTTTTTATTAATTATAAGGCTATCGGCCGGAATTACAAATATTCTGCAAAAATTTCATCCAGTTACAAATATGTATCGAAAGACAGCCCTGTAAAGGACGGACGCACCGACGAATGGATTTACAGATAGTGGAGGCTTAGTAAAAGGTTCCCGTTTTCTATGGCACGGAAATATAAATATCAGAAATCGGCACAGTGATTTAAAAAAACAACTAATTTTGTAAGTATTTTTTTTATTTAGCACTTTATGCTAAAATTTTTAGAGACATGATCATCTACTCGATGTTGATAAATAATCTTATATTGTTAGAGTATTATCGTAGATGTACATTTTCAAAGTGGGCACAAACAAACCAAATTAGTAAGACAATATCTAACTTTGAACACACATGATACGGGAACAGTATCTACCTATTGGATCAATTAATATTAACGGATCAGAATTAATACGACTAAAAGCAAACATAATATTGTCAAACATCCAATTAACCATTTACTGTGTCTGAGGTACAATGGCTTAGTTTCGACTAATCAAAAGTGTCATTAAATAATACGGTATAATATTTGCAATACTGAAGTAAAACAAGTATAAATTAATGGAAAAAGTAAAAAACCCGACTGCATATTATTTATTTTTGTTAAACGTGTTATCGTTCCATTCAAATTACAACCGCAAGTTAAATAAAATATAATTATGTATTTTTTAAGTTCTTCATTTTGATACAACACTTAATTAGTTTGAAAGAAAAAAAAATATCTCAAAATATGGGGCGTAAAATCCGCCACTTTGTTTTTTTATGCACTTAATGTCATTTGGCATATCAATACGAAACTGATGATAACTCACACGCCGTTTAGAAGTGGAATGGTGGAATAAAGAAACTCATAAACATACATACATACTGAAACACAAAAAAACGGGCAGTCGTGTAATGAGTTAACAAAGATTAACAGAACACTCCAAACTATTATACAACACTACAGCTACTACAACGAAAGCTGTTAGGGAACCTAAAAGGTCATTGCAGGCCCACAGGTAGTAAAATTTTCCAGCCTCCAACGAGTTTGCAGCGTGCCTATCATGCTGGCAGCATTGCCCCATGGGATTGTAATACTTATTCTTTTAGCAAAATAAGCGCGACACGTCGGCCAAGCGCAGTAATGAACTATGATCATTTTTCTTATAATATGAATTGGAGTGGCATACTGAAAAATGTTTTAAAATATTGGATAGATCTGTTCTTTCACAACTGTAAGTAGGAAAAAAGATTAACTCCACGAATGGAGCTGTTTGCTTATGTAGGTTTAGTTTTTATAACGGAACATGTACCAATTCGTAGGTATGATAAAGATTATGCACATATTATATCAAAAGTTTTAATCTGTGGATTGGAATATTGATTAGAGTACATATTTACAGGATATTTACTCGTATTATAATATATTTACATGTCATCTAGTTGTTATGTGCGGGAAAAGTAGTTTTCTGTTCCATAAAATGGCAAATAGAAAAAGTTATGCCTGATAGGTTAGCCTTTGACCACTCTCTCACCTAAAGGTAGGTGACGATGTGGTCGAAGATGTTGTTCAGGCTAACCTAGAAGTACTGGCTCTCAAGGACAGCTGCCGGAACACACCGTTAGGTGCTTGGCAACAGATTTTCTACTTGAGGGTGGTAGCTAGCCAGGCGGGCATTCGCAAAATGCCCTACCACCATGCTATAACGACTGCCATCCTAAGACAACAACCGGGACCGACGGCTTAACATGCCCTCCGAAGCACGGAAACGCTCAGTAGTAATGTCACTAGCGGTCACCCATCCAACTCATGACCGCGCGCGACGTTGCTTAACTTTGCTGATCGGTTGAGAATAGCTAAGTAAACTTCGCTACGAGCGCTTCTTTTATATCCAATAGGCTGGCCTTTGACCTTTATCTCACTTGATGGTAAGTGATGATGTGATCGAAAAGGTTGTTGCGGCTAACCTGGAATTACTGACTTTGTGTGGCAAAGACAGCTGCCGGAACACACCTTTAGGTGTTTGGTGACAGATTTTTTCTTGAGTATGGTAGCTAGCCAGGCAAGCATTCGCAAAATGGCCTACCAACTTGCAAAAGTATAATAAGTACTTCATGATTCATATGATATATGTGTATAGTAAGGTTCCTCTTACAAAGATATAAGAGCAAAAAATAAAAATCTTTGGATTGAGGCATGCATTAATTCCGGCGAACCAACAGTGAATTCCATCATTACTACCTTTCTAATCTTTTGCGGAATAAAGAGAATTTCGCAACTGTTCTGGGATTTAAAATCAAGGGCTCTCTCCACGGCGAGGTTTTCACGGGGCTTCATTTAAAATTGCGAGTAGAAGATAAAAAGAGGTGGAACGCAGCGTACTGAAGTCCTAGTACATAATGACATTGAGATTACTAGCTTGAGAAGAAAAGAGATGTCAGACGAAACATTTGTACAGCACCGTCTCTTTCACGTTAAGGGACCGTGCCAGGACTAAAAGTTTTCTTTACAACCTCTGATCAAAACACGTCTGAGACTAATGACGACGAGCGACTACGGTGGCGCGAATTTTTATAGGAGTTTCCGTTCTATGGAGACTACTATTTGTTTACAGATATCCCTTGAGTTTTCGACCTTAACGATGATATAAAGTTTAAACGTCGGAACTGTGTACCTACTAAAGCCGTCTTTGTGTGGACCTGTTTTCTTTTCTGATAACATTAATCAAATTATGTGTAACCATAGATGGTCACTATTGTTATTTACTTTCTATTTTTTTTCTATGCATTATAGGTTAGCCTTTGACCACTATCTCACCTGATGATAAGTGATGATGTGGTCGAAGATGTTTTTCAGACTAACTTAGAGTTACTGGCTCTCAAAGACAGCTGCCGGAACACACCGTTAGGTGCTTGGCGACAGATTTTCTATTTGAGGGTGGTAGCTAGCCAGCCGGGCATTTGCTAAATGCCCTACTACCATGCTATATCGACTGCCATCCTAAGACAACAAACGGGACGGAAGGCTTAACGTGCCCTTCGAAACACGGAAGCGCTCAGTAGTAATGTCGCAGCGGTCACCCATCCAACTCATGACCGCGCGGACAAATTTAGCTGATCGGTCAAGAACGGCTAAGCAAACTTTGCTACGAGCGCTTCAAAGCTACAGCTTTATCATTTGTTACTATGTAAATTCCTGATTTTGGGAGTGACTAAAAATATGCACATA
Organism: Plagodis pulveraria; assembly: GCA_963890685.1. NCBI lineage: Eukaryota > Metazoa > Arthropoda > Insecta > Lepidoptera > Geometridae > Plagodis > Plagodis pulveraria. The sequence goes on along the minus strand of OY982949.1, from coordinate 13,430,757 downwards.
CTTAATATATGTTTAATTCAAGTTACTTTGAAAAATCAAGACCGTTGTTAATGAGTTTTATTGTATAAAAAGACAAAAATCTTTTGATTAAAGACAAATATGATGCATACGGAGTATAGATTAAAAGATCGAGAGCGGTTCCAATCATGGCTAAAGATTTGCTGTGATAATGTAAGATTATTATCTTAAAGACCATAAAAAACATAAGGATAATATCAACGAATGCGCATTGCAATACGACTGGGCAATGCCGGCGGCTTGAAGGACACTTTTCCAATTGGTAATGGGCTAATGTATTAGGACTGCCTGTAGGGCTGCAATGGCGTTTAGGTTGTCGAAATACTTTCGTTCTAGCTGCTGTAGTGTTGTATATGGTCTGTAGTGTTTTGTAAATTAAAGCACTACAAAATCAATATTATGATTACAAAATTATAAATTTACGAGAGATAAAATTATAGTCATGTGCGGGATTCGAATCCGCGCCATCCTCTCCAATAGCCGGGGTTTGCTCTGACCATTTTAGCTTGCCAGACATATAACTCAAAACTCTAATTTTAATAGGTTTATTTAGCAACCGTCCATCTTAGTGGGTACAATGTCAGATATTCTGCTGCGAAGGTGGTGTCATCAAAACATTAAAAATGCATTGAAACGCTGAGTTGCTGATCATCCCTTTATGCGTCAATATTCACTACACGAGTCTCACGCCGCACGTCGTGACTTACCAATCTGTGGTCATACTACACGACGGATGACGCCACACGGGTTCTCCTGTCGCTCGTATCGTACTGAAGAACTTGCGTCGTCAGACGGCGATCCTTGGGTTATCCGTGAGCCGCATGCCAAAATGCAGACCATAATATTCACAAGCTGATTTTTCCACGAGCTTGTTGTCAGCTAGAAATCCGGCGGATGGGCGCGCGTATGCATAGTAGCATGTGAAAAACATATTGATAAAAAAATCCAACTACACAGTTTCTGATTACTTAAACGACAAAAATGCCTAGACAATTCCGCCTCTGCCAAGCTATTGCCTGTCGCCTACATAATTTAAACAAATATTGTAATAACTCTATTATATAGTAAGTTTGTAACACATTGTTAAATGATGTTTAAAAGAATGGCCCCGAGTTTCTTGCCCGTTCTTCTCGCAGTGGGTCTATACAATTTATTTGCTGAACGTGGCAGTACAATGTAGAATATTTCAATACTAAAATTTAGAATTGATCTTCATAAGAGCGTCGTAGACGCCTAAATTGAATAAATGCATGCTATTTAAAGACTTTAACTTTGTATGAATGGTGGCCTTAGTTGCAACATCTCCTAACGTAAAATCGTTCATCAAGTCAAATAATTCCATTGGAAACCGTTCAATATTTTTAATAAAGCGCAATTTTAACCGTGTTTGATTTTGGTGCCTTACAAGTTACAACGGTCATTGCGACTGACTATTGTGATGACTTTTTTTTTTTTGGTTTTGGTTTTATTTGATGTTTTCTCCGAGTTAAGAGCGCTCGCCGCGAAAACACTGAATGAAACTTTGAATAGAGTTTAAAATATTAAAAAATATGAAATAATAAATTCCAGGCACAACAAACTGTTAACATCAGGTTGTCCTCGTTCTTATTCGGTACCAGTAATAAATAAACGTTCTACTATACATGTTTTTGAGGACTAACAGATGTGAACTCTAAGAGGTTGTTAGCATTTTTCCAATAACTCTGGATAATACGTACTTAGATGCCAACTCGTCAGTTGCTATTTTGTATTCTACAGCGTGCAAATCTTATACCATTTGCTACATTGCAACTTGTCAGTAATCGATGCGAGTATTAGACGGCTTAAAGCGAAGAGTGACTGAATCTCGGATAAAAAACTGCTTTCTCCCACGATTTTGCAATTTCCTTTTTTCGTGTAGGCAAGGAGGACTTTCTAGCGAACAAATGGCAGCTTGTAAAAACAAATGGGCCTCATCAGGATTTTTATCTCATCAGCACTCACTCATCTCCACCCACTACTCTGACCCTAACCGATAGCTATTTTACAATTTTGTCTCAGATTCATTTACAACGTTTAATTTTGTTTCACATCATTTAGTGTGAATAAAACAACTACAATATAATTTTAGATATGTTGTGACTGTTACTGTGTTATATATGCAAAAATTTCGTAAAATATTTTGTATAGTTTTAACGTTAAGAATTAGGTAGCTGCACTAATGTGAATCAATGTTCACATTTTAAATATACGAGTATACTTTTTCTATCTATTGTTTTGCTTTTTAGCCTAAGCTTTGTTTACAAAACCTAATGAAATCGTTGTAAGTGGAAGGAGTGACAGTCCATGTAAATTGACATAAAAACGCTATACTAATCAAAGTTTTCACATTTAGCGCCATCTAGTTGGATAATGTATAAATAATTTTACTATCTTTCTTACAGCTTACAGGTCTAAGTTCTGTATCAAGATGTGATAACATAGAATTCAAATTATTTCTCCGCGTATATGCATTGCAATCAGATACGTGCGGCCATAATATTTTAATGCACACGGTTGTGCTATGGAGCCACTGCAATCTCGGATGAAAGTTTTATGCATATATTTTTTCTGTTATGACTCAATTTTTAAAAAGCCACGAGATAATTTATGGCTAACCCGCGCAGGCACTGATTCAGGAGTATAAGCAGTCTTTTGCTGGAGCTATAAAATCAGCATAATATTTTGAAATTTTGGGGAACGGCGGACCTGGCAAGTTGCCAGATTCAATTTAATCTTTCTACTGCGCCCCGTTGTGGTCACTCCTCTCTCGTCTCTTTTGTAACATGTTCACAATTTAGGAGCTATTATAGAATTAAACCTTTATCATGCATGCAAGTTTTCTTGACTTAATGAATAAACGCCATTAAGTTAAGGTTTTCGTTCATCACATTTTATTTTAATGTATCTAGTTGGTATCTACTACACGTGTTGTACAAGATAGTTTGCATATTTTTAGGTTTTTTTTTTGCATATATGTATTTAAGTTTGCATTTGCATGTTAGTAGTTCTGCCAAAGGATGATTAAATAATGATTTGGCACAAGCAAACGTAATAAGAAAGTAAATTAAAGAGCCGTTTAGACGATAGCATGTTAAGATCTCAATATTTATATTTTAATACCGCGATACTGATAGCGGAATACCTATAAAGAACATGTTAAAACAAACCTCATTATTAATTAATAGAAGTCAGTGCTAAGTTAATATTGATTTTAAATAAACGTTAAATATGTAAACTGAAACATAAAATATACATACTTACCTAAAAAGACTATTTGTTTGTTAAGTTAAGCTTTGCTTCTGTCTTTTTAGATTATGTTGATAGTGATTCACGAATGATACCATGTGTTACCATAAATGTTATAAGCATTAGTGATCTAGTCGTGAGATACCATGTTAAAGTGTACACTCTAAATACGATTTGATTAACTCTTCTGTGGTTTTAGGCTACAACGTAATGTATTATCGTTTTACTAACTACATAAATTACAGTGCTGGTTCAATATTTATATCTGTGCTTCGGCCAAATTTGATGTAAAACAAACCACCCATACCTAGACAACACTTTTACTACTTTGTTAACCAAATATTCTATTATGTATTGCTTTGTTGCCACCGCTTTGTAAAAAATGTAAGACTCAATTGCGATAAAAAACCATCTGTTGTAACTTTGTAATGATTATAGGTTGATATTGAAACAAAAGCACATTATTTTACTATGATATAAATGCATATATAAATACACACGGGGTTCCTTAACCGCTCGGAGATCGAGATGATGCAAATGTTGTGCTCTAATTTTATTATTTCAATCATCACTGGTGTGGCTATCAACCAGATAAATGGGTTTCATCCGACCAAACAAAATACTTTTATAAAATATTATTAAGCTCTCGTTTGATTTCATCTACATCAATTCATATTTACATATGATTTTCTCTCATATGTTATGTTCTCATCTTTCATGAATGTTACTATGTATTACCATACTTTGATTGTTAATGTAAAATTTTAGTGGCCATAATCACAAAAGAAACACATTATGTGAGTAATTTGACTTCAGGCCAATCTCACACTGTAAAAGTATTGAAACTATACACCTTGTGACCTCTTAGCATCCGTATTAGACGATATCGTCCATTTCGCTTGTTATATTATTATCTACGATGCGCATAGTTTTAGCGAACAACATAATATTTAAAATATAGATTCAGTCGTTACTTTTTGGAAATTTACAATCAATAATAAATATTTTAAGAAAACATTATTTATATATTTTCGAAATAGATTTAACTAAACAGAAATATATCTAGTAACGATTCCGCCTAATTTTGCTGCTAAAACGACGTGATGTACGCCGCGGATTTGTCACTATAATATGGGCAGCGATGAATTCACTTCACCAAGAAAAACAGAACCAAAGCAGACATTTGTGAACAAGTTGATGAATTTACTTCTTACGATATATAGCAGATTGTCAAACATTTTTTCAAGACAACATAATTCCGCCTTTAGTAAAGGTAATTAATACTTTTGTACCTACTCACCAAAATAAGAAACATATACCTACTCAAGCACAAATCACACTATCAAATCCGAAACGTCCACCGTTAAACAAGGTTCCATTGTAGGGATTTGCCATAATTTGCACGCATGGCAGGCGTCTTGAGGATCGCAGTAGAAGTTGCCAGTTTTCTAGACGGCAGCTCCTGGTACCTATATTTGTGGCCGATCTCCCCATGGGATGCCGGGTTACAATTTCACCCCCGTTTCTTCGCCGGGGTGTCGTAAGAAGCGACTTAGGTACATATATATTATAGGTGTGGAATATTTCAATGTAATAAAAATGTGTGAAACTTAGCGCAGCAGGGTGTCGCTTTTTTTTTTTTTGTGCCTGATAGGTTAGCCTTTGACCACTATCTCACCTGATGGTAAGTGATGATGTGGTCGAAGATGTTGTTCAGGCTAACCTAGAATTACTGGCTCTCAAGGAGAGCTGTCGGAACACACCGTTAGGTGCTTGGCGACAGATTTTCTGCTTGAGGGTGGTAGCTAGCCAGGCGGGCATTCGCAAAATGCCCTACCACCATGCTATAACGACTGCCATCCTAAGACAACAACCAGGACCGACGGCTTAACGTGCCCTCCGAAGCACGGAAACGCTCAGTAGTAATGTCATTAGCGGTCACCCATCCAACTCCTGACCGCGCGCGACGTTGCTTAAGGGGCATCACTGTAGAGAAAGATGTTAAATTTTCGTCTCCACTTCTCGCGTTTTTAGTTCGCGCCATGTACTCCATGGCGCCATGTTCGCAAGTCAATGGCAATATTTTATTTTATTAGAAATTTAGAGCGCTCTCTAGTAGAACTAGTAGAAACTATCTTGTCACATACGAATGATATATGAATGAATGAATAAAGCGCCATCTAGCACGCATATATGATACCAACACATTAGTAGGCTCATGAATTGTTTTTAAGTTCTCAATGTAGCGTGGCACAGTTAATAAATTTACCATACCTACAGTAGAACAAGTTTAATCTTGATGAATAACAGCTTTTTCTTGCATGTTTTTGTGTATGCGAATTTTCAACTTGCCGATTTTGATGAACTAATTGCTTTGATGTAAGGCGTAACCCATTACAAAAAAGATAGTTTATTTATTACGAAAACAAGTATATAGTGTAAAATTTGCGCTGAAAATAATGAATAAGCTTTTGTACCCCATGATCAAAAGACAGATAGCGGGTATACTATTAGGTATTATTATCAAGTAGCTCGGTTTTTAAACAAGATTTTATCTTGTTTAAAAGCTAAGTATAAGTCATACGACTTGCTCGTGTAATTACTACAAGTCCTATTAAGGTCACATAAACAAAAAATCACATGGAGAAGGTAGTAAGTACAGTTATTGTTTCAATTTGTTAATAATAATTCATACATTTCGTGAATGCTATTGCGTAGATGGGTGGCACAACAAAACTTTTAAGAAAATAATATCTTTATTCAGATTACCCACTTAGGAAGATAGGTATTTTGTTTATAAATTTTACCATTAAATATTATTTGTACCCGTACGTAAATATTACTATTTGTACTACTATTCGTACGTATTACCACAATTTTATATATCGATAGTAAAACTGTGGTATAACTTAATGTTGTCTTAGGTTTCCGCGATTGTTACACATAGTAATTAAACCACTTTAAACGGTTTAAATCGCGTATATTTATCATTATTTTGTCCCGACGTTTTAAACACTTTGCAGTTATCGTGGTCACGGGTAACTAAAAAAAATTGATAAATATACGCGATTTAAACCGTTTAAAGTTGTTTAATTACTATGTGGTATAACTGTATTGGTAGTACTAAGATACTATCTTATTCATATATCATCATATACGAGTACGTAGAAAGAAGTAAATATACTTATACTATATATGAAGCTATATACTTGAAGCGCTCGTAGCGAAGTTTACTTAGCTGTTCTCAACCGATCAGCGAAGTTAGGCAACGTCGCGCGCGGTCATGAGTTGGATGGGTGACCGCTAGTGACATTACTACTGAGTGTTTCCGTGCTTCGGAGGGCACGTTAAGCCGTCGGTCCCGGTTGTTTTCTTAGGATGGCAGTCATTATAGCATGGTGGTAGGGCATGTTGCAAATGCCCGTCTGGCTAGCTACCACCCTCAAGTAGAAAATCTGTCGCCAAGCACCTAACGGTGTATTCTGGCAGCTGTCCTTGAGAGCCAGTACTTCTAGGTTAGCCTGAACAACATCTTCGACCACATCATCACTTACCATCAGGTGAGATAGTGGGTAAAGGCTAACCTATAGGCATAAAAAAATAAATAATAATAATATACTTATTACCTAAAGCCAAGTAAAAAAAGGCAGTGCAATGCATACCTTTTATTTTAGCTGTATTATACGTGCGCTCCGTAACCACCGGGCAAAACGGAGCACTTATCTGTCATCTGTCTATCCGTCCGTTTTAATGTCAAACAAATCTTGAGCTCGTAAACGGGATATAGGTGACAAAGCGCTCGTAGCGTGGCTGGCTTAGACATTCTTTACAGATCAACTAAGTAATTCAACGTCAGCTGCGTCATGACTTGGATGGGTGACCGCTAGTTGCATTACAACTAAGCGCTTCCGTACATCAAATGGCACATAAAACCATTGATCTCGGTTGTTGTCTTAGGATTGCAGTCGTTATAGAAAGGTGGTAGGGCAATGCCTGCACGGCTAGCTACCACGTTCTGTCACCAAGAACCAAGCAGTGTGTTCCGGCAGCACTCCTTAACCCTAGTGATAGGTACTATATCCTAACATACCCTAGATATAATCCTAGTGTTCATATGATGGGTTGCTTTCCTGGGCTATAATTACTATGAAATTATGAATACTTATTTCAATAACTTTTTATGTTTGATAGTTTGTGTGTGTTCCATTATTTGTGGAAAGAAGAGTCTGTGTTTACTGCATGACAGCTTTGTATGGTACCGTAAGGCCTACTGTTACTGTTACGCTGTGGCCTCAAAATATTTTTTATTCCATCAGCATGTTCATATTTATGAAAAGTCTTTCGTTTGTTCTGGTGTCCATCCAGGGTAAGAAATATAATTTTCCTAGATCTACGAAAAAATATGGTAGATACTTAAGATTTACATACATTACGTATTACTTACTATATTCAGCATACTAAACTTTTTTGAGTGAATAATAGGAAAAAAAATGGAATCTAGGTAATAAAATTACAAGCAGAATGCATAAAGCATATTGTAAATAAACTTAGAAGTAAATACGTATCAATTTATACCAATAAATAAAAAATATATAAAAATAAATTTTGCTTAGAATTTGAACCTTGAACCTACAGTTTTCTGGTCCAACCTTAGAAGAAATGAGCTAATCAAAAATGACAGACATATGTAACATTTGTGATTGTGTTTCCTGGATCAAAATGTGGCAACGTAAAAACTAAAGAGTTGTCAACCGTAGGTTAACTACGAAATCAAGGTAAAAATGTACAAGATTTACATTAAAGAATTGAAAAGTCGTTAGATAACTAAATTATATGTAAATAGGTATAAAATTTTCATAAAAAAAAATAGTAGACAAAAAGTGAATGCGTCAGATTCGAACTCCGCTCTTCCAGATTCTTGTCTGACCTTTCTAAGATTGCGCCACTTAGACATAGCGGTTACAGTCGAAAATAAGAGATATTTCCAGACTTTTGTGCCATACTGTCAGAAGAATTTGTAAATTTATGTAAAAGTTCATATTATGAAAAATTCAGAATAACGCTCATAATGACTTTAGGTAGCTCAAGTACTTCCTACGTCTTATAAAATCTTGCATGTTTATTTTATTGTGATAGTGTCACAGTAATATGATGAATTAATTAAAATAAGAAAATTACATTCATGGCAGTAAACATAAATGGAGGAAAAAGTACAGATGCCTGCCTTATTATGTCCACGATGCGTTTTTGGCGATTTGCATAAACCTTTTTTGTACCTATAAAGCGTTTATTTGTATGTTTAACCATATTTTTATTTAATCGAGATCGCTGTGAAAAGCGACATAGGTCCAACGCTCAACGCGGCTGGCCGCGGTTTGAACGATAATGATAGCGCTATACGTGGATCGCTGGAGAAAATAGTGCGGCATGATGTTAACGCTTCTCGGAATGAAAGGGCGTATGCGACATTTTAGAAACAGACTTATTACACATTAACCATGCTTTTTTTGTAAAAAATTAAATAACAAACTTTATTGCACTTAAAAATTCAATATTTTAGAACATAAATCATATCTTAATACAATAAAATCTAGCGAAAAAAGTAGAAAACCTTTATTTTCAGAGGGGTTTTTGTAAATTTTTTGTATCGAGGCAATTATTAGGAAACATGTTTTGAGTGCTATGAGCACACTACCTATATCCTTGAGTATTGTGTATATAAATTGCAGTACCATGCGGTATCTGGTTTATGAGATTTTCGTCATATTGTTAGCATTATTTCTTATATACTGGGCCTTAACTTTGCTGATCGGTTGAGAACAGCTAAGTAAACTTCGCTACGAGCGCTTCAAAACTCGCTACAGATTACGTAAGAATATTTGTGAAGAAAAAATACCTGTCAGTTTGACAATGTTATATCAATGTATAGACATTTCATTGTTCACCTTTTTGATCTCGAATTAAAACCAGAGCATAGATATATTTTAATAATCCAGGAAAAATTAGAAGTTTCTGTAGAAGAAGAATAATCTTGACTTAAACTTGCTCTAGTCGTTTAGTAAAAGCACCCGATCATTGTTTCGAGGTGCAGTTGGTGTCAAAGGTTCAAGTCGCCCTAATGATCGCCAACCTTTGTTAGAAGATGGCATAATAAAAAGATGAATATTTTTATATTTTATAAATGTTTTGTTTAAAATATAAAATAATGATCTCTAAAAATATTTTTTATATACAACTACGTAAGTACTAACATATATTATTGGCAGCTTTAAAGTTTTCGAATATATGTCGATGCGAGGTATATGTGGTTCTTAGTATTTTGAGCATTCCTTCCCATATTTACGTTAACAAAATTAATTCTTATCGCAATTGGACTACAATTGAAGTCTTTGTTTATAGGCATGTATATTGTAAACATTTACATTGCCGAAGTATCTGAAGGCCCAAGTATGAATGTGACAACTATTTTCTTACTATAAAGCTTTTGATCTGCTTTTGGAGATTTAAATTACAATCGTGATCAAGACAAGATCCCATCCGTGACGTAATAAAAAAACTGTCGAACTTCAGAGATACACCCCCTCTGAACTAATACAGATATTTATTTAGTCATGACACTTACTTCGAAAAAATATTGTTCGACCAGCCATTGTTTTAGGTTGGGTTAGGTGAGATTAGACATTAAACAATTTAATATTATCAGACTAGGTACTTAATTATTTTCTGATATTAATAATTAGGATGACTTGTCGCTCTATATTTTTTAGAAGTAACGTCGTTTCGAAACAATGAACTATCAAAGTTCAGAGATACACCCACCTTTGCCACTGATGGTAAGTGATTATGTGGTCGAAGGTGTTAACAGGCTAAACCTTGAATTACTGTCCGTCAAAGGCAGCTGCCGGAACATGCTTTTCTACTTGAGGTTGGGAGCTAGCCGGGGAGGCAATTGCAAAATTCCCTGCAACTATGCGGTGAAGCTCAAGCTTACCGCGGCGAGATTCACACTGGGCCATCATTGCTAGTGAGTAGCGTTTCTTGCATCGTGTTATTATTTTGTGACCAATTGGAACATTTATTTGTAAACTTTGTCTCATCAAGACTGTGACTTGTGTTTAACCCTTTTTATAGGTAAACTATAGTTCTTGTACTCGTGTGCATGTACCTACCTACATTTGTGACCACAACTGAAATATGGTCTTTTCCGGTGATGTCGTAGAGGCTTCCATCTCCGCAGCTCCGACATATATATTACAGTGTGTATCTATTCTTCATCGGGAAATCATACTTAAGTACAGACTTTTCTACTCACTAACGTGCTTCTATATAAATTTGTTCAGTGTAGTTGCAACTCCTACTGCCTACCCAAGCGATCATGTTTTACATTTTAATGTTTTCACATATTAAATGCTGATTTTACTGTATGTAATATCCAGATTTACACCCACACTAAGATGTCCTGGGCAAACGAGGCTGCACAAATACGCATCAATAATTTCATGTAGAGTAGAGCGGCTTCGTAAGTGTAGAGGTCTTTAGTCTCGTCGTCTCTTTTCGGGTATAAAATTGTTTATCTTTGTACAAAGTATAAAAGCCCAGCTTCGCAATATTTTTTCTGATGGACAGCTTGCGTTGGGTCGTTCGTCCGAAAAGTATTAGTGGGCGCGGGCGGCGAACGAGCAATCCTCTGTAATGAACTCCCACGCTTTCTATTGCACTGCGTGGTAGGGTACGGGGACGCGAAGTGCACGGATCACAGAGTGACATTTCTCTACATAGGACCAAATCTGTGTACTGAATGAACTCTGTATTCATGAGCTTGATATAAAATCAGCTTGCTACCTTACTTTAGCAGTAATAGATTATTTATTTAAATAACTAAGTTTATTTTGTTCGGTGTCATTCTGATTGTAAAAGTTCGTTAGTGTAATTTATTCATATAGCATTTTTAATTTTGGATGTTTCGATTCTAGGCTAAGGCTTTTATCACCTTCGTCCATCTCATTACTTACCATCAGGTGAGATTGTGGTCAAAGGCTACATATCAGCTATTAAAAAAAAGATGTGTTAGCTTTTGACCACAATTTCACATGATGATGACGTGGCTAAAAGTGGTAAACAGCCTGAAACTATAATAGCTCTCAAACTTATTAAATTCACCTATTCATTGAGGTTGCAAAAATAGCAGCAATGATTCTAATATGAAAATAAATATGACTATATCGCTGCTGAAATACGAACTGTTTTCGTTGTATAACCACTGTTTAAAAATTTTGTGGGAAAAAACTATATAATTATATAACCTGCTCAAAACATTTCACGAGAATCGGTTAAAAAATATGACCTGCAGAGAATAACCGGAAATATGAACATCCGGACAGACATAGGAAAGCATTTTTCCAAGGCTGCAACGGAAACGCTTCGTTCGCGTTTGGTTCAATAATATTTTCCCAACATTTTGTACATTCCTTAATGTCAACCTAAATGATAAATAAAACATTGAGTAAGAAAATACGGAACAGACAGTTCTGTTACGGAAACATTATGCAAATGGTTGTCCTTGAAGCACTCTGAATCCGCCCATAAGTCCTACGAATTCGCGACTACTTAATGTTTTTATAATTTGAATTCACAATAAGTAAAGAGGACGAAAGTAACTTATATTAAATTCTAAACTCGAAACTATATGTTGGTTACTCTGTTCCTAACTTTGAAGAGTCTCTGTGATCCCAATTTTGGAAGAGTTAAGTACGCGATAATTTGACAACTTCAAAGTATCATTTAGGAGCCCGTGTCATGTAACAGATGTTACTTGTGGTGCTTGTGGTAAATAAATCAGAGCCGACTAAAACCTTGAGTGACTCGCTCGTTAAGGCTTAGCGCTTACCAAACTTAGATCCCGGCCTAACTTCAGCTATTAGTTTTCACTACTTACGAGAACACGTCGTAATAAACAATAAGCTCATACTCACATTTTGTGTGTGGATTACAAGAGTTAAACTTTATGAGACATAAAAGTGTATACACCTAAATAATGCTAGCTTATTCAGTTATTTTCAGACAACTACAGTTTAGGAGAAATCAATGAGAGGATATACAACATGGATTACATTTCCTGATAAAGATATATGAGCTACTAACACAATAGCGTGTAAAATGTTAGTTCTGTAAGCAATACGCAAAAAAGTATTTTATGAAGATAGCATTTTTTGTATGTGACAGAAAATATAGTTAAGATACCAAGCATCTCATAGGACCTAAATACTAATTTATATAAAATTAAGTTTAAGAAATAGTAGGTACTGTTGAATCCAGTAAGTAAGCCTTCCTGGCCAAGTTTGAGTTAACCGGACCGAACTACAGGTGAGGTCCGGTTATATACGAGGCCAGGATGGCTTTCTTACTGGTTGAGGCTTGTATAGTACATTTCTTAAAAATGAGAGAAAGTTTAACAACAAACACAAATAAAACAAGCATATACACAATTATCGCAACTAACTGAATGTGAAATCCCGCCAGTCGTTGTTTTATTTTACTAAAAAGTTTGCGTTTAGTTTTGAACATTGCTCTATTTTTACATTACATGAATGTTTTAGCAAACAAAATGTTAATTATTATTTATGAAACTCCATGTTAATTTTAGAATGGAAAGTTTTAATCCAACATGATTTGTAAACTGAAATTTCTAAATACAAACATAAAATCCCAAACCATACTTCTACAACATTACTAAGTACAAAACGCAACGTGCATACTTTTTCTGCGTCGCGTAAGAGACACATACTATAAAATGGCTGTTAAAGGCCTATATCTATCTCATAAAATGTCATAACAAAAAACGATAGATATATATTTGGAGCCTCCCTCTTATAACCATGTTATAATGGCTAAACTCCAATCTGTGTCTGGTGGTATGTTTTTTTTTCTAAGCAGATCTAAAGAGGATGACGTACTGTCCAGTAAGTAAATTACATACTTACTTACGGGACAGTTGTGAATAAGTCTCCGTTAGATTTCCCTTTCTGGATAGTTTTTAAAGATGTTATGACAACATTACATAACATTTTTGAGAATATATTATTAAACTGACAAAAATCATAATTGAATTTTTATTATTGACATTGTATTGAATCTTGTGTGTACCTAGAATGGTTCAAGTACTTGAATATCAAGTAAATGAAAAATATTCTACTACATTATTTTACTGCTTTGTTATTGTTAAATTGCTCGTTTCTAAAAATTTACCTACACCTATATGAGCACAACATGATGATCATTATTTTTAATTAACCAACCAACATACCTTTTTATTTATATTACTCATGTTTGAGGTTTGTGCAAATTATCTTATCATAATAGTAACTGGGCCAACAATAGATTTCTTTCAGTTTTGATGTCACCATCTGCAACTTCAGGGTCGTTTATATCTATAGTAAAATTTAATACCTCCTTCTCGCACAGCAGTATCAATTGATTGCATGTTAACAAATCGGTCATAATTATATCAATAGGTCTGTACACCCTCAAAGGGGTAAGCAAAAGTGTGTAAACACCAAATTATAATATGATATAACATTTTTATTATTTGTGATGATGTAAAACACAACAAAAACGATACCAACTCTGCCAAGCCGACTTTTTAATATTGTTATAATATTTATACCAGATTTATCTAACACACCATAAGAAGAGTAATGATAAAAGTAGATTATAACTGTTTTTGTTGAACGACGCAATAAAACCTTTGATCGATATCCAAAAAATAAAAAAGAATCTCAATAGGCGTATATATATATTTATATGTACATAACTAACACTAAACTTTTTACGGGATAGTTCAAGTTCGATGATTGTTTTTTGTTGTTCGATGATTGTTTTTTGTTGGGCCCCATTTATATTTCATTAACGCCGATTGGTTAGTTTTTTAGTTACGCTCATTAAACTAGATTTTTTTGTACGAATATACTTGCACTTAAATGAAACTCTTGTAGAAAGTAAACTGTTATTGTGGGTGAGGGAAAATCGATCATTTTAAGCTGTATGTATCACCAAAAAGGAGAAAAAACTAAATTTTAAGGTAAAATTTGTTACATTTTTATTTGCGTCGTCAACAAAAACAGTTATAATCTACTTTTATCTTTACTCTGCTTACGGTGTGTTACATAAATCTGGTATAAATATTATAACAATATTTAATAGTTGGCTTGGCAGAGATGGCATTGTTTTTGTTGTGTTTTACGTTATCACAAATAATTAAAATGTTTTATACATATTATAGTTAGGCGTTTACACACTTCTGCCTACCCCTTTGAGGGTGTACAGGCATGTTGATATAATTATGACCGATTTGTTAACATGCAATCAATTGATTCTGCTATGCGAGAAGGAGGTATTAATTTTTTTAATCGCACAAAAGCAGGTGGTTCATTTGTCTCTCATCTAAAACTTAAAACCCCTATTTTAGGCTAACAATTTTAAGAGCACACAATTTTCAATTTAGCCTGTAATCACGCCCGTGTCTCCTGGTTAAACAGGAGACGCGGGTAATTAATTTCAACTGTGACAACAAGGTACGATTACATCACTAGGAACAAATATCAAATAGTGTTTTTTCCCCAATTCGATATCATAGAAGCTTGATGATCGCATGCTAAGTGGTTATCAAATTTATAAGTTACTCCTCGCTTTTTTTTCATTGGAAGCTTTTATTAACATTACTATGGCTACTATATACATTGAAAGCATTTAAACAACTCAGAAGTCATTGCAGACTTACTGAAACTTCAAATGATCCAGTCCAGTACCAGCGTACCCAGCACAACGGCAGCATCGCCGCGTTTGATTGCAATGGTTATATGTTAAAATTTCATAATATTTGTTTATGTACTTAAATTATTCCAAGTGAACAATATAAGGTCAAGAATGTTTGCTTCTTTCCATACACCCTCAGTGATTCGTAATAACCCATTTAATATATCACACATTTCATATTTTTGTAAAGTAAACACGGTATGTATATTAGCTGTTGTGTATATGAGCACTCTACTACAAATAAAAGAGACAAAACTTGGTAGTAAGGTAAATTAGCCAAGTTCTGCATATGGTATTTTTTTTTAGACATAAAATGCTATTTGATTGGCTATTCATGGAATAAGCCATCACCATATTTGAAAAGCAAAATTCCAATACACAAATATTGGGAACACTAAAGTCCGTACAATGAAAAATATAGATTTTATATACGTAATGCAAAGATTTTACGTTAATTTGGATCATCGTATAATAAGTACATAGACACGTTTGTTTGCAGAGGGTGGTATATTTTATATAGACCGTATAAACTCGTATTTTGACTGAATATTTAAACAAAATACAGAGGCATAAGCATCAGAGCATTATAACAAGCCATAAAAAAAACCTTCTAGATCTACCCACTTCGGTCGTTGGGTACAGACAATAGACTATAAACTATAAAGCAGCTTCACCTGCTGCACAGCTCATAGGATTTTATAGATATTGTTTATTCGATTTAGCGGATGAACGAACATACAAATTGTATGTATTACTTTTGTTGTCGCATCAATGCTCTCTTGCACATTGTGAGCCGATTTAGGTCATTTCGCTCACAGAAATACAAGTACCTACTAGTATTCTATAAAATATTTTTCGTAACCATTCGCTCGAAAAGTTTACTTAGTAGGTATGTGTACAAACTGTAAAAGTAAGCTATCGCCAAGCTGTGTGAAACCTTGCGATATATCAAAATAAAACGAGAGTATTAATATATATATACACCGTGTCCCAAAATTCAACGATAAGCCGGCATCGGTGCATGGACCTACTCATGACTCCTCGGAAAAAAATAAAAATAAAATTATAACTGTTTTTTTTATTAATTACAGAGACTTTTATAAATTTCATCGATATTCGATACCCATTATGCTATTTTCAACTACCATGACCACAATTTTTGACATATTTTTGATATTTTTTGTGCATTAGCAACCTAAGAAGGACGGCTATCTACCACAATCCTTAAAAATTACAGAAAGTCTGTAGTTATTTTACAAAAATCAGTAATAAAAAATTTTTTTCTTATAATTTTCATAGATTTTAACATTCTATGCACTTTCTATAGTCTGGGTTAAAAAAAAAAGTATGGACACTACCATGGCAAGTTTTATTAAAAGTTGGCGCAACTTTATAAAAGTCTCTGTAATTAAAAAAAAAAAGAGTTATAATTTTTTTTTATTTTTTCCCGAGTAGTCATTATAAGGTCCATGCACCGATGCCGGCTTATCGTTGAATTTTGGGACACGGTGTATATATATTTAACTAGCATCCTACTAACTTCGTCTCTCTAAAAATAGTTAAGCGCAAGAAGTTGATACGATGATACTTCCATAGTGACGACTGATTACTACTACGTATGATAAAATAAAACGAGTGCTTAAAATGAAATAATATAATAAAATAAAATAATGTTACTAAAAATGTATGCTGTATCACAATGTACTATCATATATCCTCTATAATCACCAAAAGAAAATAATATTTTGGTATCTGTCACGTTTTAACTCAAATCTTTCGATTCTATGTTGTGCGGCGTCTGCGGTGTGTTCCGGCAGCTGTCCTTGAGATCCAGTACTTCTAGGTTAGCCTGAACAATATCTTCGACCACATCATCACTTAACATCAGGTGAGATAGTGGTCAAAGGTTAACCTATCAGGCATAAAAAAAATGTATCACAATCCATGCATTTTGCCATCTACTTCAAAAGTTAGATCGATCGCAAATCCATAGGGTGGTCGAGTTTTTATAAGTTATATTAGGTCAGTTTGACAGTTCTAAATTCGCCTTCTAGAAACGTGTGTTATAAAATATTTAATCTTATTTTGTTCCTTACACTCACTAGCTCTCGCTATATGCAGACATAGGGATTCCAGCGCCCTAGTATGTTCTCCGTACATGGTCGATATTCCAATATGGGCTTACATTTCAGCTTCATTATGCGTATAACTGAGGAACACCTTACCAGTTCAATTTCCCGATAAATATAAACTTGGAGTCTTCAAGTACAGAAATAATAAGTATCTCCGAGGCAAACATGTTCCGCTGTCAACCACGTGACACTACGGTCTAGTGATTGCATATTACTCGTTTGTGTATATATATATATATATATATTAACAATATGCACGCTGTGTTGTTAGAAACTGTAGGTTTGTGCCGACCATAGATGAGTGGCGTATGGGTTGAAAGAAGATTTCTATATTGTTACCCGATATACCCACTCCCATAAGACTACACATACGCACTCACACACCAACACACATACAAACTCTCAGACGCTCACATACAGACACATACAAACACACATACTTCCTCACATACCATAAAAACTCACAGATTTTTCCGCACTTGCCTAAGCTGACACGATAAATCAATGAAAATACATGCAAGTATTATGCATTGAGGTGTTAAGTTAGAAAATGCAATCAGAGTGTCTTTTAGACAACTTTTTACCACAGCTTAAATTTATTTTCTAATTTAGTCGCTTTTCTTGACAGGTTTCCTTAGCACTTTCTTTTGAGTTCGCTGCTAGTAATTATAATATTCCTGGAGTAGTTGCTAATTAGCTTTTGCGTGGGCAAAGGACTGGAATAAATAAATCAGCAAAAACTTTAAAATGGAAGTCGGCACCTCTGCTACATGGCGTTTTGTTAGGGAAGTTATATTTTTTTAGTAGCTACTATTGTGTACAAGAAAAAACAACCATAATGATGCAGCTATTAATTATACGTCTCCTTACTTTTTCAACTGGATGTATCTTAGAGATGTTTTGCCGCTATATCTAGGAGTGCATAATTATCCGAATCTACGTTACAAGTTTTAATACATTACGTTCTGCTGTTTTGAATATATGTTATGACAGCAACACTCACACATAACGAGCAGTGCCTGGGGGTTAAAATCTAACCAGGTGCAAAACTTTAGACTTGGTTAAAAATAATGTTTTTGTTTTAATTTATGTATATTTATATAATTTTGCTTAGACTTTTTGCTGGTTAGGTTTATATAAAAAAAATGTATAGCTTATAAACTACCCTTTGACTACTGTCTCAGCTGATGATAAGTGATGATGCGATTGAACATATTTTTCAGGATAACCTAAAGATTGTGACTCTCAAGGAGTGATACCAAGAAGGAATGTCGTCAGAGTTAGGCTATAAAATCCAAAGGTCAGTAAAAATAATTTGTAGAGTATGTAGGTAACAGTGTTGTACATATTGTCTAATTATGTTCAAGATTTGTTACAGAAAATATTGGAATAGAATAAAGATATACTAAATAATGATTTAAATAATTTTAATTGGCAGGATCTATGAGATGTGTCTATTTCATCAGAACTATAAATTGGAAAAGTTAACAAAAAATATTTTCCTTGTTTTTGTTATCATTTGACACTATTTTCAAAGACAATATTATTTCTTATTTCAAGGGTCCGCTTGAAGATTGTGGTGAAAATAGTGAGATGGCACCGCCTATCTCTGTTTTATAACGTCGGAGAAGCGCCTTGCCCAAAAACATTCCAAACGATCCAAATAACAGGCCGTTGTACCTCTTTCCCAATAACTATGCATTTTTTCCAAGATACCTTTCCGCGTCGTTAATCGAATACTAGATGGAATTTTTTTTTCGTCATCTTTATATTCCGTATAAAATTTGTGAAAACAATATTAATAAAAACCTAAATTTATCATTTTTAAGCTTAACCACTTAATGATCTAATTGTATTAAGTTTTATATACAATAAATGTAAATGTTAAATATGTTATTAAACTATTAGGGAAGTAATTACATTATGAAGCGCTAGTAGCGAAGTTTACTTAGCTGTTCTCAACCGATCAGCAAAATTAAGCACCGTCGCCCGCGGTCATGAGTTGGATGTGTGACCGCTAGTGACATTACTACTGAGCGTTTCCGTGCTTCGAAAGGGCACGTTAAGCCGTCGGTCTCGGTTGTCGTTTTAGGATGGCAGTCGTTATAGCATGGTGGTAGGGCATTTTGCGAATGCTCGCCTGTCTAGCTACCACCCTCAAGTAGAAAATCTGTCCGTGTGTGTGTGGTGTGTTCCGGCAGCTGTCCTTGAGAGCCAGTACTTCTAGGTTGGCCTGAACAACATCTTCGACCACATCATCACTTACCATCAGGTGAGATAGTGGTCAAAGGCTAACCTATCAGGCATAAAATAAAATAAAAAATTAATATGTAAAAAAATACGGGTAGTTATTGACATTCTAGCCCGGCACCCCATGGGGCAGTAACTTAATAAATGAAGAAAAAATTCGCTTGTTTCAGAAATAATTCTCTTGTTTTAGATCTGAATTGAAATTAAGTCTAATATAAGATAAATACTGTGCTATAACATGTAATACGATTACTAGTCTAACCATAACCCCGATCACTAATCTAACCATTACTCAATTAATGGCAAAATTTGCCCATCAATGAGGCTATATTCATATTAAATTCTGCACTAATGGAAGTGGAGAATTATGATTTCCCTCTATCAGTGGAGGTAGAGGATGTGTACTATACCTATATAGTTATTAAAAAGTTCTATTAATGATACATCTACTTTAATTTTTACTAATCAAGTATAATTGGTTTATTATTATTGTATGACGCCGATGTCCACTGGTGAAATAACCTTCCACATTATGACGGGTTATCCATAATCCCTATGTTTGGCAGGCGTCTTGGGGATCGCAGTGTAAGATAGCAGCTCTTCAGAAGCTGCTGCTCACCTTCCGGTATTTTACGCTTAATCGCCTCTTACGACGCCCACGGGAAAAGATGGCGGGTGACATTCTAGCCCGGCGGCCCCACGGTATCTTATTGCCAACGTTGAATAGAACACAATGAATGGAGCTGAATCTCGTTATTTTCTCTTGCGCAAAATGAAATAACTAGTGTTTATAATAGATATAAATTTAATGAAATTCTTCAAACAAAAGCCATTGAGTGGAAAAAATGGTTGAGCATAAAGAAAGAAGGTAGTTGGTAGTATAATTTTTCAAATCGATTCGAAGTGATAATATCAAAGCTTCCTTGTCAAATAGGTAAAACAATATTCTCTGCGGTCACTACACGGATTTGTGACCGCATGTGGCACTTACTTCTGAGCGCATCCGTCATTTGGAGTACACGCTAAAGCGACGATTCTCTCTTCTGAGATCTTGGTAAATTTGAAGGGGAACTCCTTTTCAGAGGACTATTGTTTAGAGAAAAAATTACTGTGTACGGTCATTGGTAACAATGCCATGCTGCAAGTTGTTCATACTTACTACTACTTACATTAAAAATAAAAAGAAATATTTTTATTCTAATAAGAAAAAATAATTATTTAATATTATATTTTCATATTAATCATACTTTCGCTTAAATGTTACCAATAATATTTTTAACAAAATTTAGATAAGCGCATCCATTTTTAATGTACAATTTTCTCTAATTATCGAGCATACGGACATATCACGCACGCGGTCCACCAAAAGTATCCACCAAGAGTAGTAGCCACCAGGTTCAGCGCGCACAGGGATTGAATTTTATTAAATTCGTATTTATTTAATATTTTCCATTACAAGCTCCTTATTGATCGATTGATCGATCCATACTTCGATTACTAATTATAAATTTATAAAAGACGAAACATTCAGTAAAATGTCACACGCCGCTACAATGGCCGGTGTTGCATTTTTTCACAAATGATCCATCACATTAATACTCATTTACTAATACTAGAGCAGAGATACGCATTAATATTAGAAAACTAATCCGAAACTTCTTGATGAACCGTTTTCTAATACTAATTACATGCAGAACACATTTTTTATTCGGGCGTGCAGATGTTTTATTAGCCTTGCTAGCGAACTTGATATAGATATCGATGGTCTAGAAGACAAACACGCTAATTACAGATGTAGCAATTTTTCAGGAGCACTGTTTTTATGAATTCATAATTTGTAGATACCATAACTTAAAACTGAATATAGGAATCATGTATATACTACCTATACCTAGTAAGGATATTTATCTTTCTAACTATTTATCGTAAATTTGATAGTCGATAATAAACATATTCCATAAAAATATAAAACTAGTAAATAAGAGCTTCACTTAGTACGCACACTAACTAAACATGATTATTGTTCACTTAACACTTCCGTGTATTATATATTAACTTAGGTTTTTAGAAGAGTTTATTGCTCATGTACTAAAAAAATTAAATATTTTATAATTTTCTTTATTATCAAACATTAATTGTAAATTAAAACTCTATTATGTTACTAAATGCTTAAAGTCAGTCATCCAACTCTGGATCCGAACAATCGTGTATTATATTTTCTTCGTCAATAGAAGGAATATTAGTGAAATAATCTACGTAGTCTTGTGGGATCACTCCATCCTGTAACAGAATCATAAAATCCATTTTATTAGCTTTGAAATTGGTATCTATGCCGTTTTTAGCGGCTGGTGCAAATGAAAAAATACCCGATCCCTATTTTTTCTTTGTTTTTGATGAATCTCAATTTCTTGAAAAATCGGATCACTTAGTTTATATTTGTAAAAAACTGATCCCGGAGACCCCTTTCTAAGTTGTATCCATTTTATATTCATCCATTATACTGTATAGTTTTTTTTGTTTTTTACCATGTTACAATTTAATGACTTTTCCAAAGCTTTCAAGTCATAAAAATCGGGGCATTTCATCATTATCACATGGTAAGGTTTGGGTTTCGATCTCGCAGAACTGACGACTAAAGCATACTCTCTTGCAGTGAATATTTTTTCATGCTTTCGGGCACGCTCTATAGTTGCATGTATAGAATCAGCCTCCAGGTAGGAATGGCCAGATTCCATATATTTAAGGCTTGCTATTTCCAAATGTGGAACATTTATTATGGCATACAATGCCGCCAACGTAACATATTGGATGCGATTCTGACCACTGCAAGTATCTGAAAAAGATGTAACAGTGTTTACGTTCTCATGCAAATCCATAAAATACTTTAGTAAAATTTAACCAATTTCAGTGCTGCCTTTTGCCGTTGCTTTCGTTCCACATATAACATAGTCCCGTATTTTAATAATTATTATTACTCAAAATAGTTAAATTGTATATAGAAAATTTACGTAAGTAGTAAATTTTAGAGTCACCGCTGTGATGATATTGCCTGTAAGTCAAATGTTATGGCACGCTTCATACCATCGCCTTCTATGCTTCTCTTTTCTTTCCAAAGAAAAGCCCGAAGTGATATTTTGTAGTTCAGAAATGTTGCTAAAGCCAATATCTAGATCATTAGCTGCGTAAGTGGTTTCTGTAAGAGCGTCGGCGGATACTACGGGTGGAGAAAACGGCACCGAGGCAGTGGTGGCGTCAGCATCGGGGTTAATCATGAGAGTGTCGCTTATTTTTGTGGAAAATTCGGCATTTACTGCAGGCAAAGATAACGGAATCGAGGCAGCGGAGATGACTTGTAGATCATTGTCAGCACCGGGAACTTCTATAGGATCATCGGCGCTTACTGCAGATGTGAGCAGCAAGACCGGGGCAGCGGATGTAACCTAAGAATCACATGCGGCATTAAAGACTTCTGTAAGAACGTCGGCGTTTTCTGCAGGTGGGGGCAGCAGCACCGGAACAGAGGAGGTGACATGTGAAACACCAGTGGCATCAGAAACTTCTGTGGTATTGCCGGCGTTTACTGCAGGTGGAGGCAGCAACACCGGAGCCGAAGAGGTGACATAAGAAGCACAGGCAGCGTCGGAGATTTTTGTGGGAATTTCAGCGTTTAATGTAGGTGGAGGAAGCGGCACCGGAGCCGAAGAGGCTATATGAGAAGCACCGGCGGTATCGGGAGTTCTGTAAGATCGTCAGGGCTTGCTGCAGGTGGGGGCAGCAGCACCGGGGCAGCGGAGGTGACATGAAAAGCACCAGTGGCATCAGGAAATTTGTGGTATTAGCGGCATTTACTGCAGGTGGAGGCAGCAGCACCGGGGCAGCGGAGGCTACATGTGACGCACCAGTGGCATTGAGGACTTCTGTGGGAACGTCGGCGTTTATTGCAGTTTGGGGCAGCAGCACTGAGGCAGTGGAGGTGGAAACACGTGACGCGTTAGCAATATATTCAGCTGTTGCCGTGAATGATTTAATTTTTTGAGTACTTCTAGTATGAGATTTCGATCCGTAAATCAAAACTGCTCATTTCTACCTTTTTAGGGTCATTATTTTGTATTCCCAGGCTTTTATTTCTTTTTCGAGTTTTCTTTCCATGTTTCTTCTCCATTTCAGCACGCTTCATTCGCTTTAAAATAAACCTTACTTCTACCTAAATCTCTTACCTTACCTACACATGACAATTTAGTATAAAACAGTTAGTTATTAATTACCTTCAGCGATAACTCACCAGGATACCCGGTGTAAAAATACCTACCATATCTTTCATTGACACGACACCTACATTAACATATACATATTGATCGTACGTTCTTTAATTATGATAGCCATAAATATAATAAACAAAATAAATTACGTCGAAATATAAGCATAAATCTACAAGATTCATCGTTTTCATTATCAACTTTGATAATTAAATTAAATACACTTTAAAACTCTCGGGCTCCTGCTTTTTATATTGTATTTTGTTGTTAAATCATAATTTTTTATACATTTTATTCTTTCTGCCCAGTGTTTTTAAAGCACTTAATGTATTTTACTACTTGCTGGCGAGTGTTCAGTACTACTAAAATCACTTAAACCATTTGTCTACTGGCACTTGAAAAGATTAACATCATTTAATATAATTGGGAATCTAAAGTTATAAAATGACAAAACTAATAAAAATGTTTAGCTTATTTGTCAATCGTGGTAAATGCAAGCGTAATGTTATAAAGCTATTTAACGTTTTTGGTAGTTGAAACTGATGGTAAATAACTGCCATTAGTTTTTTTGGCTTCAAAATGGAATCACTTGCTATGAATGTACAAATACAGTTAGACAGAAAGAGACATAATTATGGCAATTGAATAAGTGCAAACGGTAGAACATGCTCATTTGATACATTTGGCATTTAAATGTCAAACTATCAAAATTTTGTACTTAGCACATTTGTCTTCTAGACCATCGATATATACTCTATTTCATCTGCTAAACTGAAAATTACCCTATGTAGTAAGTTTTTCATAACATAGCTTTTTATCTATATTATGATGTAAAAGCATTAACAGTGAAATCTCACTTCTAGTGTTTCTTAATATTATTCAGTAGTCGTTAATTATCTATATTGATAATAGATGTTATTTTTTAATTAAGTTGCCATACGAGGAAATTTTTAATTATATTTCAGATATTTATTTGTTAGATTTTTGATTCCTAGATTCATTTCCCTGAGATTGTTAAATAAATAAATATATTTCATCAACGGCCAGTGATTCTTATAATGTAACTACGGCATAATATACTACAAAGTGATGCCCCCATTGGTAATATCAAAAAACATATTGTAATTACTTCATGAATAAAGACTTAATTGATGTATATTGTATTTGGGGCCTCAGCGTAAATCAACTCATTAGAATAGATAGATAGAAAACACATTATGTGCACAAGAACTATAAAATACTTAAACAGAAATACACTAGTGCAAAATGGCGGCCTTATCGCTTATAGCGATTTCTTCCAGGCAGTTAAGCACAGTTGAAATCTCACAAAAGTTATAAATGGTTCATATGGAATTATATATTTCTTCTACCTAATAGATATTTTAATAGATATTTTTGATAAATTCAGCCAAATCCGATGCGACACCACGATGCGAGGTGCACACTGTGAAAATTTAAAGAAGAACAAATTCTTTGAGAAACCTAAGCAGATATGAGATGAAAGAAAGAAACAAACCATCCTGAAAGTTTTTTGAGCTATCTTCTTCTATATTATGCTCAATGACTTGCAAATGAATTCTGAAGTATCACGATACCTAAATGAAATAATTTGAAATAAACTCAGAAGTTTGTTAGCTTGTTTATAAAATTATTGAATTTGTGATTTGTATTGGGCACGCCCACTTATACCTACCAATGAATAATCTTTTGTGTCTGTGCTTGTGTTGGCTTCCGCGCGTTTATTAGCATGGTGGTAGGGCATTTTGCGAATGCCCGCCTGGCTAGCAATCACCCCCAAGTAGAAAATCTGTCGCCAAGCACCTAACAGTGTGTTCCGGCAGCTATCCTTGAGAGCCAGTATTTCTAGGTTAGCCTGAACAACATCTTCGACCCCATCATCACTTAACATCAGGTGAGATAGTGGTCAAAGGCTAACCTATCAGGCATAAAAAAAAGCTAAACATCTTCATCCTTGTAACAACTCAGTGTAAATAAGTATTGATAGGTAATGTAACAAAAAACTTGGTTTTCGTAATTTTTAGTTTTAAGTTTGTCATTATTTTCCGAAAGCTGTCTGTTGATATATATATATTGAACATATCAAGAAAAATGGTTTATTAAAAGGTGTATAACATTTAACATTATACTGCTATAACTAAAAAGAAACATAAATTTTAAAAATTCTTCAGTACTTTTATCAAAACGGTTAATAAAAACCCTTATACATCTACGGGCAAAGTCGGGTCTTGCTTGCTTTCAAAGCAACAGTCGCTGTTATTTATATTTTTTATAGAATAGTGTCTTCATCTTTTTCACCTTGAACAGCGTATATAAGTCTACTGTAAAAAAATGCTTTCTTCATTAAGAGGGGGGAGGGGGCCAGTTGCTATAATCCCCACTCTCTAGCCACATTCTAGTATTTTTATTTTAGTAGCTTCTTACGATTTCGACAGGAAGACATTGTGTGGTGCAATTCTGTCCCGGCAACCCACGTAGCAGCCTGACAATCCCCGGGAGAATAGAGTGTATGATGCATAATACGACAATTATAAATCATCATTTTGCTCGGTAGACAATAGTCATAATACGATTTGTTCTATTTGATTCTCTCCATAAGGACGGATTTAAGTGTTATATAAAATACCGCTGTACTCAAATACAATACATTAACGTTTCTCAATTTATTCATTCGTAAAGTCATTGTGAATGTCTTTGTAGAGCAAAATCTTTGTTTTCTTGTTAATAATCGATGTCAGTCAGGAGTAAACAATTCCATAATCAACACGATGTGCCACACTTTCTCGGTCCAAGGGAGTCCGGGAGTCTCGGACCAATTCATTTATATTTCTTTGACATACCTTTATGGCGGCAGAAAATAAAGCCGGCCATTACGACATGGACTCGTCACTCGCACTCCAAGTCCGTACCAACACAATATGTTCGGCTAAAAATCGTTATTTTTTTAATACAGTTTGAGAACCCTAATTTTTGGGGTTCCGTACCCAAAGGGTAAAAACGGTACCCTATTACTGAGACTCCGCGGGGCCGGGTCGAGGTGTACGCTCCCGGACAGGAATAAAAAAATAAGAAAAAAAAACCCTTAGTCCCCTCATACGACACCTACGGGTGGAGATGGGTGGGTGATATTTTAGCCCGGCACCCAACGGGTTAGTCTTAGATTAACCCATTAGAAACTTTTTACATGAATTTGCTCAGTAGTTACAGATCATGTTAGAACCAAATTTCATACGGGATCAGCAGCATTCTGATTTTGTATCTAATACTACAAGTATAGAACTTTTCCAATTCAATCAGAGCGCCAAAGAGCCAACTAAAATAAAATTATGCTAACCTTGTTAGGTTCCGTTCGTACACGACTGTAGAAGGCAAAAATACTCAACTACAGAAAGAGGGTAACGTTTTTTGAGTATAGGTATGTACGCGTATGTATTGTTATACCTAAATAGGTCTTGGATGATATGCATTCCAAACTGGTAGGGATAGGGTATTAGATTTGTCTTAGTTATGGTAACGAAGTAAACTAGAGAATTCATTACGTTTCTTTGACCATAAAACATTACACAAAGAAAAAACAAGAAAAGGGTTACCTAAGGTTCGGTAACCCTTTTCTTGTTTTTTCTATAGACTGTTAAATACCTAATAACCTGTTGACATCGGTACTATACTCATTCAAACTTGATTCAAAATCTCTGAAATCACACCTTCGCAATCCTGACTTACACAAGTTATTTCAGCGTTAGAAGATGGGCTTCGCTGTTTAATGTTAGTGATGTAAAAGATTTTTATTTTTTCTTTTATTTAGTGATAGATGCAATTATTAGCTTATCTAGGTATAGGAATATTGGCGAATACTTTTTAATTAAATGTAACAGAAAAACCGCTTGACCAAAGTTGGCGAAATTAAATAAGACGACCAACTTGACCTAATAAAAATTAACTGCCTAGGCCGGCCTACATAAAAAATATACGCTTCGATTTGAAAACGCTCTTTTTTCGCTCGGTTACAGAGGAACCCGACTTGTGTTCACAAGCTGAGACAAGTTTAAAAATAGCACTTGACATTCATAAAAGCGTCGTAGACGCCAAAATTTAATAAATAATTTTGACTTTGACTTCAAGGCGTCGGGCCCACAGCGTGCGGTTTAGCGTTCTGAGTTTATAGTTTTGTGTTCACTGTGGAATACGCGAATCGTTTGCACGAATGCACACACAGCATCAGCCAGACCGTGGCAGTCAAAGAGAACACACGTTCTGTCGGACTTCTATTTGAGTCGACTGGTTAGTCACAATAATTGGTCGGAATGTCTGGCAATATGGAAAAAAATATTGGTTAGTGCGATGAAGGCCTTTGCCTTATGGTTTAAAGGATAATACATATGACTTGCAGGCTTAGAACTCCTAGACTCTCTGTAGACCCGGCGCCTAATGCTATGATATCCATGTACAAGTTCAAGTAAGTTTAAAATACATTTCCTGTTATATACGTCGATAACTCCGCATCCCTACCACTCCAGGTCACTCATGGGAATCAATGACATTCCATCTGGTCTCATGCAATCAACAAGCGTGATCTTACGACTCATGAATGGCATGTACATTAAAACATACATTACCTACTTGCGACTCGTATGACACGAGTACATTGCATCCATCATGACCAAAAACCTTAATCCAATACTTATTCCATGCCAAATGGGTTCGGCCAACATAAATTCTTCTTCTACAATGTTCTTACGTAAACAGAACATAGTGACAAAACTAAGTTCTGTTTCATGTAATCTCACACTTTTTATACAAAGATCATTCTTCATAATCCAATACTATTTTAGTGAGGTTTTACCAATGTATTACTCTTAAATGTTCTCTGTCACTGCTGCTATTTTCAAGCTTCCCCAAATGAACTTGTTCCTTATCTTGCCCATTCTAGTTTAACTCACGTTCACATACACGTGTTTGTCTCTATCAGATTAAGATAATCTCATGATTGCGTTTCGGTGAACGCCAATTATATGTCATCTGATTTTTGGGTTATATATAGATCTATCCTGATTTGTGTCTTTTTCGTGCGTTCAAGGAGTGTGCTACAGGTGGAGGTATGTCTCCTTTCCATTTCCTTTGAATGAGGTTTTGGTCTCAAGTAAACTCGGGGTTTAATATACACTAAGTATCCAACTGGGTTACAAATAAATTCAATTGATTTCTCACTCTCTGGATTTAAGATATGAAAACGATCGAAGAACTGCTGCTGAGACGAAAAAAATTTTGTGCAGACATTTTGCAATATGTGTAATGTTTTTTCTTCTAAGACAATTTTGAGAACATCGATCAAGTTTTTATTTAAAACCCTAGTAACCACATTCGCTTTCTGTAGTCGTAACTTAACGCTCCATACTTTCTTACTCACTGATCATCATGTTGTCAAAGATAGCAGAAAGACTGCCAACGATAGAGATTGAGAAGAGAAATGCAGAGAATCTTAGCCTCCATTCTGGATAAACATCCCAACAGCGCTCGGACTCCCAATCTGGAATAATTGTAAGACAAATTAAGGGCATGTCGGCGCCCATGTGGCTCTTGATTTAAGTTTTAAAAAGCGAGACGGATTTTATACTAATAAGTAGTTAAAATGATGAGAGCTTGCAAAATTCTATAAATTATTGATCACCTCAGTAAATATAAGGTGGCCTTATCACTATTTTTTTTTCGAAAACTTGTTAAGCTCTGATTGTACACTTATCATTGACTTTGAATTAAGCATGGTGGTAGGACTAGCTACCACCCGCAATATGAAAATCTGTCACTAAGCACCTAACGGTGTATTTCGGCAGCTGTCCTTAAGAACCAGTAATTCTAGGTTAGTCTGAACAACATGTTCGCCCATATTATCATTTACCATCAAGTGAGATAGTGGTCAAAGGCTAGTCGCTATACATAAAAAATGCGGCTATCAGATATATTAAAAAAAAAATGTATAACCGTATAGACAATTCGCTGTTGTCTTGTTCCTGGGATCTTCCATATTTTTCTTACGAGTTTGTTGTATTGTTTTGACTAAGGATATTTATTTTTATCAAGGTTTGCCCCTGGGGTTGTGTATGCTGCGATAGTACTCGTATGGCTTACAGTGTCCCTGTCCTTTTAATTTAGAGCGTCTAGGCTCCGTTAAACAATCCCTTGCTAAGATTTCGCTTTTTTCAATGTTGATCATAATTCCAGAAGAGATCGCTGTAGGACTTGGCCCCCGATCTTAAGGGTAATCATGCTTCACATCTGAATAATCAGATAAAAAGTCGTATCTGAATAATCAGATAAAAAGTCATCATCCTGTGTGCTCTTCAAGAAAAGGGAACAGGGAGATAATGAGGGAAGCAACGATAGAGAATCGTCCAAAAGACAAAGGTCCCTAGAGTGAGAATCGTAAATATAAAAAGAGTAAAGAGATCTATTAATAATGTATATTTTTCTTATAGTGGATGTACCACCAAAGCAGGTCTCTGTTTTCGAGCAATTTCGTACCTACTGTTTATTTTCAATCCCTCACTCTCCAATTTTGCTTGGCATTTTCTAATCTGTTCTGGGCCATGGCGTCATGATTAAAGGAGTCTTGTATTAACGCTTAATTCAAATCTGGGACATAATTTTCATTTTATTACGTTTTCCAAAGATATTCTTTTTTCAAACGGAAAGCTCTCAACAAAAAGTGATGAACCGTGCTCTCCACTTCGTGTCTCAAGGGATCAATTACTAACGCTCTCCTTTCGCCGTAACGATGATAATTATACTACTGTTTACCATTTATATTAGAAAATGCTGCATTGAGGTAAAGTTGACTTACTTTTATCATTGCTGTTTGTATTCATAAAAATGGGTATTTCACATAACCATATGATACTAATTATTCTATGTTGTGTACACATTACTTTTACTTGGTTATATTTCATAGTATATATTATATTAATTAATTATTGTTAAATACTCTAATCAAATAAAATTTACACTACTATAATTGTGTTATTGTCATTTATATGTCATTTATTTATTACTAAAACGTAGCTATACCAATATTATAACAAAAATACTATGCTTATTGAGGATTTTGTTGATTATCGTTCTAAGCCTCTGGTATATCTACATACTCGTAAGTCTCAGTATTATTTATAAATTGCATATTCATAATAGTTAATTTAACATGATTGGATTTATTTTATTTATACTCGAGAAGAATCAAATAGGCGCGATATTAGTAAAACGGTTAATTTATTTTCAACAATCCCATGTTACCCCCTACCAAAAAAAACTTTTAAAATTTCTTACCTATTTTGAGCTGACATAAAAGTAATAATTAAAATTATCATTTGGCAAAATTTGTGAAATTTTGATAAGTGATTGATTTGGGAGATAAATAATTTTACTAAATGGCAATCGTATTTGTGAGTGTAACTCTTGTTCGTTGAGAACGTACGTAGATCTGAACGGTTGCAAATAAGCACTTCAGACAGACTTTTCAGCAGATACGTTCTATACTAAGTATTCAGAGGATAATACCACTTGCTAACTCTGCCTGTCTTAAGAGATATGCTGAATAGCAGCTTATGTGTCTAGACACATAACCATGCATAAGGATAAGCTCTTTAGACATTATTATAGACAAATGTAAAGGAGTTTTGAGACTGAATGTTTGACATTATTTGAGGGCTCGTTTTCTCGTCAAAGGTTTTTTAGATATTATTATAAATATACAGTGATTTTTAAAACGACGCATGGAAGATATTTTTGTGAAAAATATGTATTTATATTTAATAAAAACACTGTAAACAATAATTACATTACAATCTAAACGTACTACAAAATTATTCGTTTTCTATTTATAGTTAATACGAATACGCAGTTATTCTGGTGTCCTCGTCGAGTCATTTTATCACCGTACGGTTTGTACCGTTGGGTTAACATTTTTGTTAACCCTATATATATAACTATTTATAGTTTTCAATTAAAACGAGTGAACACCTGTTATTTTAATACCATTTTTATTTGTTGAAATAGTATTTTAATTATTATTTTAATTAATATTACATCAATGCAATGTTGAGTGTTCTGATAAACTTACAGGTATATTTATAAGTTTCATAAATGTACTACTACTTGGATCAGTATAATTTCAGGTAAGTTTTGTAGAGCCCTCTTAGGAACAAGTGAGCAGTATATATATATGGACCAATTTCAATACAAAAACGTATTTTAGTGACAATTCATATTTTTTTATGCAATATGGTTGTAATTTACGAGAATATTAACATTCTGCTAATAATATATGCAATATTATGTAATTTTGTTGTCACTCATCTTTGTAAGGGCTTAAATTTTTATCTTCTTTTAATATAAATCTAATAATTGCCGTAAAATTATTTTTGCAGGTAGTCATATTCGTGTTTTATTGACCTTAGTGTATGATAGATGTAGTTTAGTATCATTCGCAATCCTCCTCCTCCTTGCGTCGTATACCTCAATGCTGAGGGTCGTGACCACCCTTCTGTATCACTTTCTCTCGTACGATCTTTCTCCATCTGTTTCTGTCTCTGGCGGTGTGGAGGGCGTTGTGTACTGAGGAATCAAGAGCGACGCGGATCTGGTCGGACCAGCGCAATGGGCTGCGACCACGTGGTCTTTTCCCATCCACTTTACCGGTCACGATAAGCCTCTCCAGGTTGTTGCCATCTTTCCTTGCAATGTGACCGAAGTATTCAAGGACTCTGCGTAGACACTCAGACGACAGCCGCATGGAGATTTTCAGTTCCCGTAATATTGAGACGTTAGTCCGAAATGCTGTCCACGGAATACGTAGCATCTTTCTCCAGCACCACATCTCAAAGGCGTCAATGCGTTTACGGTCTGCAGCTTTCAGAGACCAAGTCTCAGCGCCATACGAAAAAATCGAGAAGACTAGTGTCCGTACCAGTTTGGTCTTTGTTTTTACGGAAATGTTGCGATCTCTCCAGATTTTTCCGAGCTGAGTCATGGCGCTCTTGGCCATGCCAATTCTTCTGCGCACTTCCTTCTCGCACGACCCATTGTTACTGATGTTGGAACCTAGGTAGATAAAGTTGTCCACTGTTTCTAGATTTAATGCACCAGTAAATTCCAGCACTCCAGATCTATCCACCACCATGACTTTGGTTTTGGACCTGTTTATTGAAAGCCCCAACTCCTCGCTTATTCTCTCCATTCGCTCCAGAAGCGCAACCATTTCCGACACATTTGCTGCAAAAAGAGTGGTGTCATCGGCGTAACGCAGATTGGTGATTTTCACGCCACCTACTGTGATGCCTCCCTCCCAGTTCTCGCAGGTACGTCTCATTATGTGCTCTCCATAAGCATTGAATAGAATGGGCGACAAAATACAACCCTGGCGCACTCCTTGGAGAAACTTAAAAGGTTTAGTGGTGCTTTCATCGACTCTTACAACTCCCTGGCTTGAGGAATACAGTGTGCGAAGTAAGGCGATGAGATGACTTGGCACCCCTAGTTTTTGCAGAACTTCCCACAAACAACTCCAGCTGACACAGTCGAATGCTTTGTTATAGTCAACAAAACACATTATCACCGGCGCATTGAACTCGTATGCTTTCTCAACAATCTGCCTGACATTGAGTATCTGGTCTCGAGTGCCCTTGCCCTTCACGAAACCCGCTTGCTCCTGCGGAATTTGCCAATCTAGGTAGTAACGGATGCGATTATTAAGGATGTGGAGCAAGATTTTGCTGGCATGAGAGATAAGGGATAGGGTTCGATAATTGCTACAGTTCTTGGTTGACCCTTTCTTGTGCAGCGGAAGAATGACGGATTCCGACCAGTCTTGCGGCCAATCACCGTATTGCCAGATGTGTGAGCAGATCTTATAAAGTGTCATAACACCTAGGTCACCCATGGCATTAAGCACCTCTGCTGTGATTTGGTCGCTTCCTGGAGCCTTCTTCTCTTTGAGGGATTTTAGCGCAGTGAAGATTTCGGAAGGTAAAATCATGGGTTCCAGTTCTAGATCTTTCCAGTCTGGGTTAATTCCGGGTGTGGAGTGGGAACCTGTATACAATTGCTCACAGTAGGTACGCCATCGCTCAGCAATGCGGTCGAGCTCGTGTAATACAGTTCCATCGGCATCCTCTATGACCCACGATTTAGCCTTGAACTGCTTGGAAAGGACTCTTACTTTCTTGAAGAGGTCTGCAGTTTGCAACTTGTTCGAATGGCTCTCAATGTCACTGCAGATGCCCTCAATAAAGTTGTTACTGTCATGGCGACAACTGACCTGAATAGCTCTGCTAAGGTCGGAGTATTCAACCATTTTACCATCTTGCAAACCCATAGTTTTTAAGTCCTTTCTACGTTGAATGAGTTCCCATGAATAATCAGAGATCCAGCATTTTTTCTTCTGCTCTGGCTTTTTCTTCCTGGTGATCTGGTCCAACGCATCGTTGATATGACCTTTCAAGTGTTTCCATTGAGTTTCAGCGTCAGCGTGATATTGCGTTGGAGAATCCTTCAAAATAGTTTCTAATGCCTCTCGGAAGATTGGTTGCTCGGCAGGATCCAGCCTTCTGGGTTTTGGCGGTTGACGTCTAGGCGCTTTTAAACGTAGCGAGAAGTTAGCTACGAGCAAGTTATGGTCGGAGCCGCACTCTGCGCCGGGAAAGGTCTTCACGTTAGAAACTGAGGATCTCCAGCGGGTGTCTAGAATTATGTAGTCGATTTGGTTTCTGTACCTATCACCTGGAGATCTCCATGTGTACAAACGTCTTGGATGATGTTGGAAGTACGTGTTCATAATACTGAGATTTCTATCTATGCAGAACTCGATCAGTTTTTCACCCCGTTCATTCCTCGAGCCAAGTCCAAATTTTCCAACTGTGCTTCTGATATGATCATCAGCCAGTGTACTACCGACTTTGGCATTCCAATCACCAAGAATCATTTTGATTTCCCGACTAGGTATTGAGTTCATTGTTTCCTCCAGCTTTCCATAAAAGTCTTCAATTACCTCGTCCTGAGCCTGTGCCGTTGGTGCGTATATCTGTACAATATTCAGGACACACGGTTTGGTATTCAGCTTTATTGTCAGGATTCTATCAGACACTGGATTATAACCGAGGACATATTTATTTAATTGTGGCGGCAAGATGAATCCGACTCCACTTGTACTTGAATCTTCACAGCCTGAGAAGTACATGGTGTTCCCTGTAGCAGTGATGAAGTGGCCGTTACCACGCATGTGAGTTTCACTGACGCCTAGTATGGAGATGTCATGAGATTCCATTTCCTTTTCCACGATAGTCAGCTTGCCCGCCTCTAACAGACCTCGGACATTCCACGCGCCAATACGATGATGGGTTCGTATTGAGATCTTCTCGTTTTTATAAATTGCAGTACCGACAGTAGCATCTCTTCCTTTTGAGGCCTGTCGATTTACCCCAGGGGAAGCTTCGGTCGCCAATTTCACACCATCCAGCCCGGGTACTGGGTGGCGCCGATGGTTAGTCGGGTCGCCCAACAAATTCATTCTAACTGTTTCTGATTCCATTAGGGGGTTTTCATGGGATGGTGATCGCGGTGGGTTCCCACGTCCTTCCGCGTCAGACTTTTAGAGGGCATTTTGATCCTCACGGTCACTGTCTACCGCCCCGGGACGCTAGGGTCGCTCAGGGATGTCGGGTTAGTTACCGCCGCCCGATATTCGGCGTTGACTGTTTTACGGAATGGGTAGGTCTTGTCCACACTAACCCTCCTCCTTTCTCATTCGGGCTTGGGACCGACAACGGCGGAGTTACATTATATCATTCGCAATATTTGTATATTAAGCATTTCAATTTCCAGTCCGAAGATTATTGACTTTTTTTTCAATTTATTGTTAAATCCGTAAATAGTTTTAGACTTCAACCTGTGGTATACTAAAATTGCATTTCCCAGAGTTTTACTTTGTTTACGACCAAAATTGATAAGGAGGACCACGTTTAAAACGTTAAATCTTGTTAATGCAATGTAACGAAAGCTGACCCGCAAATGAACGGAGAATGACCGTTAGGGTATATTGCGTGGGCCAGGCTGAGCGCTAGGCTCTTGTGAACGATGATTGCTTATGCGATACATATTGGGATGAGTTCATTGGTTTTGATACAATCTGCTCGTATGGGATGAGTTCATTAGTTTTGATACAAATTTTCATTGTAAGTAGGCCTTTCACTAGATGATCTCGCTTTAGTTATTGGAAGCAAATGGATAGTAGTCAATTATTAGTGGTTTGAAACGGGAATATGAAAGGTATTTATTTTTCAAGGCGGGCATCGGACATATGTGTTGGCTTTTTACGATGCCTTTTTATAGCTTCTGACCATTGTGTCGCCAGTCGCCTGTTGCGGATTGGCACTAATTTAGCGCTTCTATTGCCTGGTAGCTCTTACCGTTCTCTGTACCCTAACAATATTACAAGTGCATTATTATGTCGAGGAAAAGTATTTCGTCATCCAGTTTAGAACAGAGCATTCATAATTTGGATTAACATGTGGGTATCGTGCAATGAGAAGTCACAAAGTCGTTACAACACTTGATTTACCTTTTGTAGGGGATTGCTCTCAATTCGCTCCGTCCTCACTGATAACCATTCCAATGCACGCCTTGCAGAACCGATATCACACTCTCCACTACCGGTAATAACTCTTCGTCACTGTCTGCGGCTCTGCCCAAGCGTATCGTGATGTCGTTTGAAGATGACATCGTGATACGTTAAGTCTGCTGTTCCAAAAACTGCCTCTCATTTTGCATCACCATTAAAATGGTTGAAAACTCGTGGCATTATGTCACAACTACAGTAGAATCCATGAAATAAGACAACCTGCTTCCCATTACATATACAGGAAGATATAGACAAATGTATACTGATTATCATATCAACGCATGTGTATACGATAGAACTGATGATATATTATTGAGGTCTTAGAATTTGATTCACTCGTCGAACTAAAAAAATCCATGAAAGCGAAATATACTTAACCAAAATTTATGTGTGAAAAGCTGCGGACAGACGTTAGATGTCTCATTTCGACATCAACATATAAGAACTCCTAGAAAAGAGCTATATATTATTTTTCATCTATTATAATATTTATCAACGCGTTGATAAAGAAAGGTAGTTTAGGACCAATTTCATATAATAGCCCTATAAGATTGTCAGCTGCCACTCGAAATGAATATATATGGATGGAAATTATCACTTCTATTTTTCAAAGAAATAAAAAGAGTACGGAAAATATTTTCCTTATATGTTAGGTAGTAAGACCATCTGCCTCACATTACATATACAGGAAGATATAGACAAATTTATACTGATCATAATATCAAATCATATGTATACGATAGAACTGATGATATATTATTGAGGTCTTAGAATCTGATTCACTCGGTGAACTAAAAAAGACAACCAAATTTTATGCTTTAAACGCTGCGTATTGGAAGTCGATTATAGTACGATTAGGTACATCTCTAGATTATATTGTCTATGGAAACATTTTGTAGTGTGTCTTATCTCTCTCTTTCTTAAAAATATGGCGTAGGGTGAAGACTTTTGTTACATGTATTAAACGCTAATTAAACTGATCTCTCTTGATTTGGGTGTTTCTCTTATATATCTAATAGGTTATGGGCTCCAGTGCCCAAAATCAGTCAAAATGGCACCAGTCTTCAACAATTAAAGAGTTTTTAATGATAAAGTTAAGATAATATCTGAACGTTGCCACCTACTGGTAGTTTTTTTGCACCTTGTGTATATATTTTAATCAATATGGAACTATATCACGCAGCATGATAAGAAGAAAACAGCACACGCATGTTCCATTAATACTTTTGTATCACTAAACTTTATCAGCCATTGGCTTCCTGTAAGAGAGCGAACCCCGCTATGTTACCGAGTTCGTCTCGACAGTCACGTAGTATGAGACACATACTCTAGCCATTAATAATACATAGTATTAGTTTCTTAAGATACCTTACGGCTACGTTAGCACAAGTTTAGTTCAAAGTGACAAATAGCAAATTTATCGACGAATCTGCTTTAGAGGATTAACTCGGCTTTGCGTTTTTACTCTCAATACTCTGCACGGAATGTATTGCTTGTTCCGATAACAAATTAACTTGTGAAGTATAATTTTAGCACTAGAACTTAATTTTGGGTTAAAATATTAATTTGGTTCAGAGTTTAATTGAGCGCAAAATGCTGGTAGTCCTGTGATCACAGGCACATAGTGACACACACCGTTAAGTGCTTGGCGACAGATATTCTTCTTGAGGGTGGTAGCTAGCCAGGCGGGCATTCGCAAAATGCCCTACCACCGTGCAAAGTGACTGGTTTTCAAGGACACATAGCAGCACAAGCCGATAAGTGCTTGGCGACAGATTTTCAGTTACCGTTTCATAAGGGTAATCGTTAAGGAAACTGTACTACCGTTTCATTGCAATCAACCTTTATTAAACGTATTTAAATTCCTGCCTACAACATTGTTAATTTCAAGTATTGATTCGTTTCATATCTAAGTGATAAAAACCAAATAAAATTTGTCAAGAAAGCCCACGCGCATACTTTACGTTTCAATCAAGTTGGCCCTCTGCAGTGAGAGATTCATTGCACGCAGTGCACGCATACGGCTGCAAATATTTGCGTGTCAATACACTATTACGATTATTATTAGTAAGATCGTGGTCAG
Organism: Plagodis pulveraria; assembly: GCA_963890685.1. Classification (NCBI taxonomy): domain Eukaryota; kingdom Metazoa; phylum Arthropoda; class Insecta; order Lepidoptera; family Geometridae; genus Plagodis; species Plagodis pulveraria. The sequence continues at coordinate 13,392,258 of OY982949.1, read as the reverse complement.
GGGATAGCGCGAGCGGAGCTACGAGCGACACAACCTCCCCGTGCCGCTTGCGCACGTTGCAACCTCGTCCGCGCAGATCACCTCGGAATCGCTAGAGTTCTGAACTTGAATAGACATTTTTTTAGGAAAAAATCACTGGATTTTCAAATGCTATGTTGCAATTGTAGTATATCTATGTTGAAATTTTACAGTACAATTTATTTCCCAATAATCGTAGCCGTTTAGAAGGAGTTCGCAATATAAGTCAAGAAATTGTACATTGTTTGATTTTTTTAAAATGCAAATACCGTAAAATCATATGTTGCAAATGTGGTACTTGAATTCATCTATGAAATATATTTTCACATCTTCAACTTCGCAGTCACGGAGGAGTTCGCTTTAGAAAGTACGCATTTGACGATACTAAGGCCCTTAAGATAATTAAGGGTACACAGTTGTAAACCATCGTTGGAAACAATAGTGGGAGACTGGTTGCCTACTGTGAAGAAATAATATAAGATTTCATAAAAAATTTAAATATGGCCTTTGTGCTTCTAAATCAAACATAGTGTACCGACGCTATAAGACCAACATGAGGTTTGAGATTAATCGGACAGAATTTTAAAAGGTTTTCCCAATTTTGAAAGCACATCACGTGTTAATTGGTCCAGTTCAGATACAAAACCTTAAAAAAAATGTTCAAGACATGCTTTCTTTACCAACTAACCAAAACTTTTGTGCTAGTAAAATATACGAAAAGTACCGACAGAAATACCGAAAGTTGCAACAGCACAATTCCGTACAATTTTCTTATTTGGTAGTTCCGGTTGCTGCGGGTATGCGGTGGCGGCGCCTTAGTTTCCTCGCTATCTAGTCGTAGCGGCTTCGCTAAACATTTTGCATTAAAAGGAGAGAAGATGTGGCTCCGTATGGTAAAAGGATTTCTATAGATAAAATCGTAGTTAATGGCATCAACCAATAAAAATAACCTAAGTATTAGAATTCTATTTATTTGTATGCCGACATACGAAATAGTGATGGCTCAGTGGCATTGGCTATGGACTGCCGTGCAGCAGGTTCATGGTTCGAATCCCGCCGCGGGCTTGACATTCACCGCAAGGCGGATGTGCATTTTGCGAATGCCCGCCAGGCTAGCTCAAGTAAAAAATGCGTCGCCAAGCACGTAACGGTGTGATCCGGCAGCTGTCCTTGATAGCCTGTAAAATTATAGGCACATGAGACACAACAACTGTAGGTCTCAGTGTGAAAGGCACAGTGCAATTCGTCGTTGACAAAATGCATTTGTTATAGCCAGAGGTTAGTCCACTTAACATTAGGTGGGCATCGAGCGAATAATAATAGAGAGAGAATAATTTAAAAAGAAATCAGGCATTCGATTCGAAAATAATTGCAAAGGTACAAAATAATCATTCTGATTTTATATTTCTTGGTTAAGTCCCTCTATTTTGTTTTGATAGTTTTAATTACATTAGCTATCTATGATATCATTGAAAATAAATCTGAAAATGTAAATTAGTTTAAGAAACCTATTTCAAAACCTTGTTAATCATCTTACAAAATTACAACGAAATGAAAAAACATCGCGCTTCTGGTTAAAATTTTTCTTTTTGTTGCAATTTCGCAATCCGAAGAGATATTATCGATCATTTATCCTGAGGAACAAGTGTTTACCCTAAAGGATTAGCCCAAAGAATCCAAACAACTTGCTTTTGAAGCGCTCGTAGCGAAGTTTACTTAGCTGTTCTCAACCGATTAGCAAAGTATTTAATAAAACCGATCAGCAAAATAAATTTTGCGAATGCACGCCTGGCTAGCTACCACCCTCAAGTAGAAAATCTTTCGCCAAGCACCTAATGGTGTGTTCCGGCAGCTGTCCTTGAGAGCCAGTACTTCTAGGTTAGCCTGTACAACATCTCACCTGATGGTAAGTGATGATGTCATCACTTACCATCAGGTGAGATAGTGGTCAAAGGCTAACCTACCAGGCATAAAAAAAAAAACTTTTCACAGTCCAGTTAATATTTGCAAAGTTGCTGCACAAATTATATTCTTATTTTACGGGGATTTAAAAAAAAACGACTAGAAGAGAATCGGACTCGCTCATTTGCTCGAGGGTTCCGCTCCACAAGCCATATTATATGACGTATTAGTATATTTAAGTATTAAGACTTATAGTATCTAGTAAAAATGCTGTTTACATATGATTTCAATTTTCACCTTGATGTGTTGCACCAATCGCCTACATACACTGTTTCTGATTATTTTAGATTTTTTCGCTTTTCAAGCAATAAGATCACGACCACCTATACACAAAGTTTTACCACCTAAATAATAAACACCTAAGGATTTGAATCGTCTTAAAATTAATACTTATTGCATGTGTATTGATTTTCAATAAAAAATAAATTTATTATAGGTATGTTTTTGTTGTTTTTATTTCAGGACTTTATCGAAATACGGAATTCCGAATCGTGCTCTCACGAGTCGGACTGGCTTTTTGCCAGCTTATATTAATTTTATTTTACTTAGTAATGTACAAAAATAATTGGTGCCAGTGATAACTTAAGGCACTGAGACGTGGTTCTTAACTGTTGCCCTTATGGACAAGCTCAGAGTCGCTATATATTTATAGCTATGTAACAAGCTATGTAGATAGCTATGCTCGTAGTTTCTTTGCGTGATAAAATCCGGAACGCGGATATTCCCTGAAGAACAAAAGTCACCAATATAGACTTTCAGAATTTGCAAGTTGAACTGCAAATCGCTTGACGAAATGAAAACCGATGGGGAATAAAGGTTCTCGAGTGGTTCGAAAGACGTAGAGTTGGCAGGCCCAGCACTAGGTGGACTGACGACATCGTAAAAGTCGCGGGTAGCCAATGGTTACAAGCGGCTAATAGATGTTCTTTGTGGCGTTCTATAGGGTGGGGTTTGTGGAAGTCTTCCGGGTGATCATGATGATATTCACTATAATAACACATATTTACTATATATTTTAATTGGCTACCCATACGGTATAAAAGAAACCGTGAGTAAACTCGTTACCTGTCCATGAGCCTCTTCGGTTCATGAAATTTGATAGAAGCAGGCAAAAACAGTGTAGACTTAGTACTTGGGATTTGTTTCCTGGTACGGTACTCTAAAAAACGCTACTTTTAGATTGAGTATTCAAAAAGGTCGATACATGAAAACTGTAAACTCTCGTTGGATGTATACGGTATAATAATGTCGTAGCATTTTATGTAGGCATGCGTCTTCGTCTATGAAGTCAATTCCATGCAACGTTCTTAGTGATCCGAGCCTGCACTTTTACCGCTCACGTAATCTGAAATCGATAGAACGCTTACGCGAGCTTACCTGCATTCACCGAGCCAGCCTACGTCCGCCACAAAAACCGAAAATCCTTACTCGAATTATTCTCTCTAGTCATCTGAACCTAAAAAAATATGAGAGCCGAGAAGTTATTGACTTAACGTCCAATAAAATCCTCGGGTATAATGTCACTTCCACGTTCACATGTACTATTTAGCATTTCCCAGAAGGGAACTTGAGCTGACTTACTTTTTTGCGAAGGTAAAAGAAGTATAAAATTTCACATTACAAACAACAATAACGGACGAAAACGACATTTTCCGGTGTATCTCGAGCCTGAGTCAACATTTACTAAACTTTTCGCGTATCTATAGGTATGAAACCTAACTTGTTTGTAATGAGAAAACTTTGAAAGAAAAATAGAGTTATTAAATTTTTAAGAGATGCTATATACATTTGTGAATTTAGATCAGTTGGTACCTTTGTAATTTGAAGGGAAAGTGCATGGCTAGGTTTATCATAAATCACAAAAATCATGCGCTTACGCGTCACAAACACCCAATCTATTGTAGATAAATATATTCAATCAATTTTAAAATAATATCAAATGACACCCTTTTTTAGGAATGAGGATAAATCTTAATTTAATTAGCATCTCAAAGAAATGTTAAGCCTAAAGTAAAGTGTATAGCATGTCACTACGGTGGATGAGGTGTTAAGATGTTAAAGAATCTTGTCCGCATGTTAAGAGCCCCTATGCGCAACAACACTACTCACGACGCTCATATCTCATTCACCTTTAGCTAACATCAAGTGGGAGAATTTGGAACACAGTATTTTTTATTTTGGAATAACAAACTGCTTCATTGTACAGGGTGCAATATATATTATGACTATCGTATAATTATTGGCATCGTTTATCCTTTTTCCAGAATGCTTGGAACTTCAATTTACGATTTCAACTGAAAAACAGTTACATTGTAGTATTGATAATACATGTGCTTGAGCCTCGAACATTGACACAAAGTTGACAGCTCTTCGGTATTTTACAGGAATAGTTTCGGAAAATGTGCGATTGATGTGCACAGTATTTTTCTTCCACTAGGAACTTTTTTTAAATGGACAACAAAATGGACAGAAACGCTGCATCTGTGCATGTTACATATTTACAAAATACGCTCAATACGAGTATAAGCACGTTCACTCTAAGTTTGTTATCTGTATGGCTGATTAATGGAATACCCACTTTTTTCTGGATAGATAATAATAATTTGGGATCTTCGAGTAAGTACATAACCAATTAGATTTAGTTATAAAAAAGTATGTACATAATAAAATATATATTTCTAAATACGATTTCAAGCACTATAATAGTATTGCTCTTATAATATGATGTTCATTCCATGAAATGAGGTAATTTTTGGCTCATTCAACAAATAAAACAACATCGGTAAAATGATCTTCCCCGTTTATTTAATGGTTCTTATTTTCAAAAAAAGTAAGTTAAACCCTGACCACGTCTTATTTATCTAGAAACAATAATAGACAAGTAAGTAAATTTGTATCATTCTAATTCAAAAGTCACGTTTATTATTTTTAATTAGGTATTAATATATTTTATATAATATAATTAATATTAATAATCAAACAAGTAAAAGTTCAAATGAACTTTTACTATTTTGATTATTAGAAACAACTAAAAGCACGACGTTTTCTTATTTTAAATAAGTAAATAATAATCAATTGCCTACAATTACAATAAAAATGTAGGTACATAGAAAGTGCTTTGCGTATAGTATATTAAGATGGTGATAAAAAATATAAAAGGCATTGATATATAAGACAAACAGAAGATGCTCGAAGCGTCCCTAAAGAGAAAAATAGACTGTTCAATCATAAGTACTGATACATTTTTCTTTATTCTGTAAGGAACATAATAACGAGAACCAGCTGAGAAGATCCTTATGCAAGTAGTTTTATTACGTAGAATTTAATGGTTGAACTCTTTGAAGACTGCTATTTGATATATAATATATGGATAGTGGCCACCTGCACAAGGTTATACACTGTTAGTTTGGATGTGTTTTTTTATCTACGCTTTAGCAAAACTATATTGTTGTTGTAATAATGTAAATTACTAGAAAGATTTTATTGTGCGCAGACTTATAATGCCAGACCTTCGATAATGAGTAGTCTTGATATTATGTTTTGAACTACTTTCTTGTACATATATATTACAGGTAAGTTACTTACGTTATATTTAAGGAAAGCATTTTTTGTTTCAAGTTTTGTTAGAAATTAGAGTTATAATTTAATTGTCATATATTCAAAGCGGGGTCTTTTAACTTGCAGTCTGAGTACGAGTATATTTCCATTATATTAAGGTGAGCGTACAAAATGATATAAACATTACTACTGTGATGGCTAAACATGAACATATGTGATACATGTATTTTTTTGTATAAAAGTTTATTGAATGCTTTTTTTATTTTGTTATTTAGCATCAATCTACATCTACATTAGGGCATAACCATCTTTATCTTACTGATATGTATGAAATCATTTTTATTTTATAATTTCAAGATTTTTTCCCTAGGGCTATCCCCTTCTTTAAGATGGCTATGTTTCCATGGAAGAAAGGCTGGGCCTTAGTGTTAGACGCTGCATGCGTTGACATTTAGACCAGACAAAATTTTCTGAAAAATGAATTCAAACGTGAGATCTAGCGCTTCGGCTAGTGACTCAAGCAGTGCAAATATTATGGTAATCTCTGTAGTGGTATATTTGAGCCATTTGTAGCATATTGGGACTGTGGGAACCGGAAGTCATCTTATTTTCCAAAAGTTATCAGTGCGCTTGGTCGATGCCACGCATAATCAAAATGCTCGCACTTATTTTACTCAAAGCATAAGAATTGCAGGCAATGCCCGCAGCATGCTGGGTACGCTGCTAACTTGCAGTTGTTGATGCATTTGGACTGCCTGTCGGCCTGCAACGGTCTTTAGGTTGCCTAAATGATTTCACTGTAGTGTTGTTTTTTATTTTGTAGTTTGTTGTCAATAAAGATGAAAAATAAAACGTATTTCCTTATTGTTGTAAACACTCGCAAAGCGGTCGATAGAGTTGCCAGCTTTAGCACTCACTTTCATGAACTTTAATACACTGTTAGATGTTAGTGACAGGTTTTCTACCTTAGAGTGCTAAAAGCTAAAAAGCTTGCTAGGCTAGCGTTTGGAAAATGATCTACGACTATGAAGTGAAGTTGTTATTCTATCATCTCTTAGAAACATACTCCACTAACACGAATAACGCTATGTTGTCTTGGACAGTCTTACAAAAGTTATTTATTATAATTCACCTTATTTCCTATTCTATATAGCAAATAATATTAAGTGTTCGTACAACCAACCCAAGCCCGAGACTCATCCGAAACATTAGAAGTTTGGGGCTTTTCCAAAGTTTGACATTGGCACCGTATTAGCATTCCTTCAAGGTGAAAGGGGCCGAAACAACGACTTTATGAACTTTTGTAACGATCATAAGCAGTAACTGTTTTAGAGGCGCTGTTGTAGGAATATTTTTAACCTGTGTGTAAGCAGAAGCGATTACGATAGCGATTAAATGAATAGTGCCTTTAAAATTTAGGTTTTGTTTGTTGACGTTAATCCATTCTGTGTTTATTTACAATATACCTACAAACTACCTAGATCAGAGATACTAAAGATCTATATTTTCACCATACATTGTATGCACTTATCTCAAACCATATGGTCAAAATACGGCCATTAAGTAATTAATTCATCGGTCATGCTATGGCAGATGGGAACACTTAACACATCGGAAAATATGAAAAATGGGGGCATATGATACCAAAAAATATATAATCTGTAAGACGTAAAACCAATTTTGTTCTTAGTTGAGAATAAATTTGGGCTGTAGATTACAATGAAAATTACATTAGAAATTACCATTCAAATGTACTAAAATATAAGCTTACATGTAATTTTTTTCCGGCTTGTCTTATTAAACCTTTTTTACAAAATTTTACCTCTTTATAATATTAATGTAGCATTGTGCCGATTATTAAAAATCTGTGACTGTTAATGGGCAAACACGTTTGATATTGTAAGATTGCTTATATAAGTGTTTTAATAGGTACTCAATTTTGTTTTATTTATTTTATTTCAAGTAATGTAATAGTTTTAAATAAATAAGCTTGGAATTATCTCTAAAAATGACGTGACGTGATTATTGGTAAAGTAATTTCTGACTAATAGATGTGGTTTTATATCTGATCGATCGCATATTAAGCTGAACAAGAAATAAAATCGCGCTCGCTGGCGCTCTCCACTTCAACTCGTACTGGGCACCCGGCGGCGGTGGCGGTGCGATGGTGGGTCCACGTGACCCGCATATTGTAGACTCCCTGCGGGCAGGCCCAGCGATATTTACTTTTTTTATTATAGCATACATATTTCAACACGAATATCCCCAACAATATTTGGAAGTACTGAGAGCGCTAATGCGCGCGTGGCAGGAAAAATGATATCGTCCAACATTTCAATATTCTCCGCGAATAGGGAACACCGCAATTGAATAGTTAACTATTGGTGGCAAAATATACGAACCATTGCCAACTTTTCACTTCAATCGTTTTAGTAGGTAGTTGTTAGTTAGATACGGATATATCTGTGCCCGGTTACAACGGGCTTCCACAAATATTCCGTTAGTGGATTTTTGCTCGACGCGGCCATACGCAAGCCAATGGTATTTGTATTTTGTTAGAAACAAATAGAAAAGAAAAATTTAAATTTTGTGTGATATTTAAATATGGAGAACTATACGGTTTGTCCCATTATGTGTAAAACATTATGTCATCGACATTTTTTTTTATTGCTGATAGGTATGCCTTTGACCACAATCTCACCTGATGGTAAGTGATGACGTGGTCGAAGGTGTTAACAGGCTTAACCCAGAATTACTGGCTCTCAAGGACAGCTGCCGGAACACACCGTTAAGTGCTTCTGGACAGATTTTCTACTTGAGAGTGGTCGCATGCGGTGAAGCTCAAGCCGGAGGTGGGAATCGAACCAGAGTACTGCGGCACGGCAGTCCATAGCTATTACCGCTCTGCAATCATTGCTATATACATAGGTTATTATTTATAATAGCTGGATGAAGTTGAAACTGTTTTACGGGTGCGATTTGAAAGTATTTCTGATCCTACGGCACTTGCCAGCAGCTACTCCGGCACGCTCTCTTCGCATGCTCGGTTCACGCGTTGTTTTGGTCACCAGCCTTACCCCCTCTTTATTAAATATATGTATATATAGGTGCAGGACGAGCGCAGCAAAGAGGGGCGTAAGGCTAGTAAAACAAACCACGCTTTGACCACCAAACACACGTGTAAAGTAGCACTATTTTTTCTTCCTCTGTCGACTTTTTAACTCCAATATATATATATAATTAGTAACCTTGAAATTTCATGTTGATCATTCAACAAAAGACATGATTAATTAATTATAATTGGTCAGTTATAAAGTATTGTTATAAAGTCTATCTACTATGGAGTAATAAATTTGATTATTTGTTCAGAACAAACCTCATCGTCTTGCATCGATTTACATACCCATAAGTCATTGCAGACTCACAGGCAGTCCAATTGCTCCAGCCCACTACCAGTTGGCAGCGTGCCCAGCATGCTGGCAGCATTGCCCCGATGAATTGCTCTGCTTATTCGTAGAAAAGAAAGTATATATGGAGTTAAATGTATATTATTGTTAATTTACTATTTATTCAGCTATCATTCAACTACTACTTGTTAAAAGTTACAAGTTAGTGTAGTTCTTACATTACTTATAGGCTATACCAATATCTCACCTTTTCGTAAGTGATGATGTTTTATAGATGACAATATAGAACAGAATTGGAATTACTTTGTATACACCCTCTTGCATCGCAACTAAGCAGGTGATTTTGACAAAGTTAGATAATAAAATCCGATTTAAAAACCAATCCAGATTTTTTTGAGGTCACAAAAACTATGTTTAATAAGAACTACGCGACAAAAAAACCTATCGCTATCAAATTGAAGGCAATGAAAATGGCTGTGGCATAATTGAACACCATAATGCTTATGAAAGCAACCAATTATTCGCTAGGCCGAAAGCGACCAATCGTCGAAAGCTACCAATTGTTCGCTAACTCGATAGCGAACTATTGTTTGGTAGGCCGAAAGCGACTATTGTTCGCTATAGGGCGAATACGACGCGCGAGTCGGTTTCGAGCGATACGAGTTATGCCGTAGCCTTTTTCATTGCCTTCAATTTAATGAGGTTTTAACGCGACTACGTGTGCTTGAGTGGTTTAGAGTAGTTTTTATTATTATTTTATTAAAGCCGCAGTAACTACGGCACGAGTCGTCCCGGGCTAAAAATATACCCCCTTCTGATCCTACTAATTTTCCGCGGCACCATATTTTTTTTAAATCTACTCCAATTCATGTTTCATACTAATGTCATATTTTTTTTTTGCACGGTTAACACCTTTGTTTACATTTTTGATCTCGAATTAAAAACCAGAGTATAAGTTTGTATGGAAAGCGTTACGTGCACTGGTGCCTTTTGTTTTCTTATTGCTTTGAACATGTTAAAAATTGGACCATGCTAAACTGATTTACGAATCTCAAAACTTGGTTTGATTTAATATTAATAAATCAGCGATTTGCCTGCAGTACTTTCAATATATTATTTATTCGATCACAAGAGGATCGGATTTTAAAAAAAATACTTTTGCACGTTGCGTCGTAAGCAGTTTGTAAGAATGATTTACGAGGGACCATAATTATATTAGGAGTTTACTATTTCATGAAATGTTATTCCCATTTTTCAGGTGCGTGTGCGCCTGAATAAAACGTAATATCAATACTGTTCCGAATCACCTTAATATGTATCTCGGATGCTGGACGTTCCCTTTCTAGCCCTAGGCATGCAAAAACCTCTTTGAAAACTCATCTTTTACCAAAATTTCAGATAGTGGTCTTACCTTATAGTGATGTAGAAAAATACACTTACATACACATAACTTATAACAAGTAAGTAGTAGTTAAACGAAAGCTGAATAAGAGGTAAGTATATGGTAAAATACATTGATTGAAGTACTTAGTTAGTCCTGAAATAATAGTTTTTACTGAACTTTTGAGCCTCTTGAAAAATGCTTCAATTATTTAGAAAAAACAGTCAAAGCTGTTGTCGCTTGGAATACGCTCACGAGTTTTTTTGATTGAGAAATCGCTTCGATCTATATATCCAACTTACATTAAGCATTTTTAATGGTTAACAAAAAATATGTATATAACAAAAACATATACATATTTTTTGTTATTTGCAAATGAAAATCAATGAATAATTCTGCTTGAGAAATAAGAAAAACGACAACGAATTTAGAACAATGAAAAGGCGAATCAAAATCCTCATTCGGACACCACTCTCGCGGGCCGCTTGCAGTACACCGGTGAAAAGGTTACAGTTTATATTTTTTTGGGATAAAACGTACGAGTAGCTGTGTTAATCTTGATATAAGTAATATTATATAAAAAAGTTACGCAATTATATGCCACAGGAACCGTTTAGTTTACCGGGTTAAAATGCAATCTTTGTTTTAGTAATGGGTTGCTCTATCAACTACAAATAATAAAAATAATCTCCAAGCCAAATTTTATCAAAACTCTTTAGGCTATGACAACGTAATAAAAAGAAAAATGCTCAATTTTCTTATCATATTTGTTATCAACTTACCATTGCAAAAGCTCATTGCGATCACTGTTACACATTTAGATAATAGACAATACGGTTGAATTAGTTATGTTAAATGTCTATATGAATAAATAAAAAGTAATATGAGTTGTCAAAAAAAAAGATGTTATGACTATATGCACAGAAAACGTTTCTTTTTCTAGGATAATCTGTACACCAAACTTAATAGAAATTTCTTAGAGCGACAACCGCCGGGAAGACAAACCAAATTTTCTTATATTTATTTTAATATCTTTAAAACCACAAATTTTAAAATCGTACATAATTATTAATATTTAAGCCATTTTAACAATCCCTATTTTTGGTATTTAGTATATCTTATGATGCACTCGAGTAAAATGTATACTTTTATTTTTTCTGTTTTGTTCTCCAATGTTACGCTAAAAACCGTAATTCGTTAATGAACGCAATGCGTCGTTAATGGGTTACTAAGCCACATGTATACCAAATTTCAAACCATTTTTCGTCTGGCAAATTCGGAAAAAATATGTTAGTTACACTGACGAATACCTAGATACTAATAATATTGCTTTATGTCATTTTAAGCTTACTTTTTACAAGAATTTTAGTTTTAATTTGTATTAAATACCGTCTAGACTTTTCTCTTTACCTTACGAACGAGGCTATTCTGATTTTCTTATGTTTCTATCACCTCTGGTTTAGGCTGCGCGTTAATTGTAAGTCAGTCATAAATTTGACAGACCCCCCTCTTCCCCCCGCCCCCGCCCTTCCCCGCCCCGTCTCTCTCCCCGAGGGCGTCATATGAGGTGACTAAGGGAAAAATACCGGAAGGTGGACAGCAGCGCCTTCCGAGGAAATGTTATTATACACTGCAATTCCCAAAACGCCTGCCAAGCGTGGGGTTTCATGGCAAACGCCCCCTTAATAGGGATTTCTCTGCTATGTCCAGCAGAGAACAATCCGGCTGATACATTTATATATGCAAATATAAATATCTTATTAACCAAACAAAACTAACAACAACATCAATAAATGCCTACCAAGAGCTTTATTACTATAATATTGTTTACATTTTCCAACAATGTTCTACCAAGTCTTAATGTATTATAAAGAGAGTGTATGTATGTATATTCGCGTATAGTTCCGCACTAAATATATTTTGTGTAGGACATTCCGGAATTAATATTCTGCTCAGTTCTTGTTACGTTAATCTAAACAACAATAGATGTTAATATGCACGCAAATTAGTAGTATGAACATTATAGCCTCGCATAACTGTTTCTCTGATTTAGTGCAAGCAGTATCTATTGCAAAATACGTAATACTGCTGCTATGTTAAAGCGCAGCATTACTTTCGCCTTTGCTATTGGAAATTTATTCGACTTACTTACGAGTCTTATAACAGGTAAAATGTACCTAGAAAAATTAAAAATAAACAGTAAAATTATGATATTGTTCTTTTTATATTTAAGTATAATATGATATTGGTTTGAATGGTGGTAGGGCATTTTGCGAATGCCCGCCTGGCTAGCAACCACTCACAAGTATAAAATCTGTCGCCAAACACCTAACTGTGTGTTCCGCAGCAGTCCTTGAGAGCTCGTAGAATTACAGGCACTTGAGACTTAAGAACTGTATGTCTCAGTGTGACTGGCGCAGTGCAATTCGTTACTAGCACGTAACAGTGTGTTCCCGCAGCAGTGCTTGAGAGCCAGTAGAATTACAGGCACATAAGACTTAAGAACTGTATTTCTCAGTGTGACGGGCGCAGTGCAATTCGTTACTAGCACATAACAGTGTGTTCCCGCAGCAGTCCTTGAGAGCCAGTAGAATTACAGGCACATGAGACTTAAGAACTGTATTTCTCAGTGTGACGGGCGCAGTGCAATTCGTTACTAGCACATAACAGTGTGTTCCCGCAGCAGTCCTTGAGAGCCAGTAGAATTACAGGCACATGAGACTTAAGAACTGTATGTCTCAGTGTGACGGGCGCAGTGCAATTCGTTACTTGTAACGGCATGCATCTGTTATAGAAACACGTTAGTCCACTTAACATTAGGTGAGCCTTGGGCTTGTTCTGTTCCAATCACATAAAAAAATAAAAATAAATACTGTTCGACAAATCAAAATTTACGTCTGAAAAAATGTACTCACTAAAAATAGTTTGAATCATAGCCAGTCCATCAATTTAAATTAATGTGATTAAATAATACCAAGGCTGATAATTAAGGTGTTGTCCTTATTTATCAGCCTTGCTATTATCGTCACACCCATAGAGACACAGAAAAGAGATAATACTATTCTCTTTTCTGTGGTCACACCCCCGCATCCTGTTTACAGTTCGTAGTCCATTTTGATCTAATATTTGCACCGTAACGCTTATCGATTTAGTCATCGATAAGCGTTATAGCCGTTAAATTATTTTTTATAAATATTTTTTAGTTATTTTATAGTCGCTTATCGATTTAGTCATCGATAAGCGTTACGGTGAACCTGAATCAAAGAATCGAGAAACTAAATGAAAATTCACATGAAAACAGTGCGTGGAACATATATTTGTGACAGAGACAGTAATCAAATCACAAATTAAAGTAATAAGAGTTTGAGAAACGTAATCAACGTTTTAAAACAAGAATATTATTACAATGAGATTTTATAACTGCAGGTTTGGAGCTTATTTTTAATTTGACATTCAATTAGTACGTTTACTACCGATACTGAAAAAGTAATCAGGCAATTATTGGCAGTTAATACGAATGCTGAAGCTAATTGCATATAGTAGACAAATTGAACAGTGTAATTTAAATAAATGTATCGTACTAGAGTAAACGAGTAACGAATATTTGGTTTGCAATGTGCAGAAAACATTTTTAAATCTAGTATCACTTTCATACTTAAACAGTATACATCGGTGTTCAAACGTTATTTGTTCTAATCTCCGTGTAATAGGTGACACTTCTATTTGCACTTCGGTCTGGCACTGAGAATTACTTTGATAGGTGTTTAGAATATTATTAACAATGACAACGACTGGACGCTCCCGTCTCTTGAAATATCATTCTGCTGAAGTTTAACGATATGATCCAATCGGACGATTACCTATCATTATGTAATGTTTTATTTCTTTGTTACAGCCTGCAACCAGTTTGCCCGTGGAGTGATTTCAATGCTGGGTTCTGTGGCTCCGGATTCCTTTGACACAATACATTCTTACCTGAACACCTTCCAAATGCCTTTCGTCACTCCGTGGTTTCCTGAAAAGGTAAGAATTACAAAATTGTTGTTTTAGCCAATATGCCCGAATTTGCTGCCCATGTCATGCGTACATTTAAATGTGTAACACACTATGTTCAGGGCTGATTTGGGACATATACATATTTGCGTGCAGATGAAGATTGCTTTATTTTAAGCTCGTGGTTAACACTTGTTAGATACCAGTTAATTAGTGACCGTCAGTATGAATTTCATCACGGTCGTGCAGCTGGGGACCCTCTAGTTCCTTAGTTGTTATATTCACACCTGACCCTCTAGTTTATCTCTCACATCGTTGTGCTAAAACTGCTGAGAGTAGAAGTGAAGCATTAACTGCTATCCTTGATATAGCCAAGACATTCAATTGGGTTTGGCATAAGCTTCCATCATACGATCTTCCTGTAGATCTGTCTAATTGGAGTAGGATGAATTATGTTTATCTTAACGAAACTTAGACAAAGGTCTGCAGGATTACTATGAAAAAACTTTACATTTACTGTCGCTTTATACATTCAGCTGTCCCCTTTTTAAAAAGTCTTGGTATTCTAGATATCAACATCTGTGAGCACTTTTTCCAAGATTGGTACTGGGCTTTCCCGTGTGATGCCAGGCTAGAATTGCGCCCCCACGATACTTTCCTGTGGGAGTCGTAAGTGACAACGAAGGGAAAAATGCCAGAAGATGGACAGCAAGCGCCTATTGAAGAACTGTCATCTTATACTGCGATCTCCAACATGACTGCTAAGCCTGGGGTTTCCTGCAAACCTAATAGGGAGGCATTTGGTCAACGGTGGACTTTACGGCTGTCGATGTTGATTATGATTCCTTGATATTGTCGTAATGATTGCTCACCTTCACTGCCACATATCGTTGAAATATGAGATAAATGGTATCCAACGCAGCGACGATACCAATGGTATTGCAGATGTCCATAGGCGACGGTAACCACTTAACCCATTGATATCTGCGATAATGATAACAATAGAATTTCATTCATAAATTGGCCATAGTGGGTCAGCCTATGGCCTATCCTTTGCCATATATATATATATGCCAAAGGATTAAGTAGGTGAACCGTGCCTGCGTAAGGTAAACCGATTTACGCTCAAATCATTAAATAGAAATAGTATTACCATAATGACGGTTTTCCATACCTAAACTAAATTAACTAAATATGAACTCCTAATCAATGTTAAAAAAAAATGTGTGAGCAAACAAAAGGTATGATTTTAATAACGTCAAGGAAGTACAACTTCCTGTAAAAAATACACACCTCCATATGCTGAAAGTTTCCTTTGCTTCATAAGTCCCATTAAAGCTACTATTGTGACTGCCATGACTGAGACCGAAACATGCTATATGAATACACATTCTGACAAAGAGACCGAATACGAAAACCTGCTCTACATTTGCATTTATAATATTTTTGGTTGCTTTGACATTGAAGTACAATTCGTGTTATCTAAAATTTTGCAAAATGTTAACATAATAACTTTATATAACTTTATTTAAATAATTCTTTATAAAATAAACATTGCCTAATATACTGGAAAATCGCACTGTAAAATGCTGGAATGTCATTAATAGTTATTGCTGCAACATCGAAACCGACGAATTGGATTAAAGTGGCTCTTCTACCTATCCATAAAAATACCTGAAAAGATTTTTTAAATTCTGCATATTATGGTACACTAATGCAAATGCGTATATATTAATTTGGGTTGCATTTTTATCAATTACACATCCAATTTGACCAAACCTTTTTTATGCTTGATAGGTTAGCTTTTGACCACTACCTCACCTGATGGTAAGTGATGATGTAGTCGAAGTTTTATTTATGTTGTTAGGCTTAAGTATCACATTCTTAGGTGCTTGGCGACATATTTTCTACTTGATGGTGATAGCTAGGTTGGTAGGCGGGCACCATGCTATAACGACTGCCATCCTAAGACAACAACCGGGATCGACGGCTTAACGTGCCCTCCGAAGCACGGAAGCAATAGCGAATGGAAGCGACTAACTCACTAGTAATGCCACTAGCGGTCACCCATCCAACGCATGACCGCGGCGGACGTTGCTTAACTTTGCTGATCGGTTTAGAACAGCTAAGCAAACTTCGCTACGAGCGCTTCAAAACTGTTATTTCACCATTGCAGTGGATTTCTTGGTAAAATTGCCATCTCATCCGCCACTAGGGAGCATTATCATTCCATTCGCAGTCGCTTTTTTGTGATAAGATACAGGCATATGTCCCGCCTGATGTTACCGTCAGCGGTTACCGTGCATATGGGCATCTATAATACCATGGATACTGTCGAAGGACCCCATGATGTATTTTAAAGGAAATTTCAAAAAACGGAGGCACTTACCATCGTTTGTGGCAATAAAACCACTTATAAAGGTTGTTGCGGGATTTCCAAGCCTACTAAATGTGAGGGTGAGCATTGAGATGAATTGAGTCCTAGGGTGAAAAATTTCCTTAGGCGAATTGGGCTAGAGCTAGCTTATGTTTTATTAAGCCTACGCTGACTACAACCATTAACACACATTACAGAGCTACGAATAAAACATGCTCTTCAGCTATACGTCAGCAGAGTCAGCATAAGCATAAACTTTCAAAAAGAAAAACTAAATCCAGGTATACACAGAAAAAAATTTGAATTAGGTATCTAACATTTTAACAGTTCAGCAGTTAAACCCGGTTTTGGTTTAGTTTCCATACCATTTTCTTATGGTACGTAAGGAAGGAAGACCAATATAGAGGTCATCCAGAATAAAAATAAAGAGATAATATAAAACTGCGTAATGGAAGAGGATATTACCTTTTAGCTGACTTTACGTTGCAGTTAATGTAAATTCTGTTTAATTATTCTGCACTTTTAGCTTTTGATTCAAAGAGTTCTGAATATTCTGCTGTTATTAACTGTATTTTGTATAATTTTTCACTATTTGCTTTAAAGCCTTTGAGTATTTTACCAGTAATGGCTTTATTTATTTCAGCACTGTTTATTTTGATAATATTATATTTTGAACTGCAGGCATTGCTGTCGGTTTGTTAATAGTGTCACATAGTGACGCAGCATCATAAGCAACATACGTTGAAGTTTTTGGAGTACTCAGAGAATAAGAAGTATTTTTAGAACATAATTCCGTACATGTTAATTGCAAGTGAAAGGTCACTTGGGAATCTATAACAAAAATGAACAATAACGTTAAATATTATTGACATACATTTCTAAGAATCAGATTACACAATTAGTTAAATTACAGGCACATGAGACGTAACAACCTTTGTCTCAATGTGACGGGTGCTGTGCAATTCGTGACTTGTGACGAAATGCATCAGGTTATAGGCAGAGGTTAGTCCCCTTAACATCAGGTGGGCCTCGTGCTTAATACGTAACAATAACATTAAAAAAAAAGTCATTTGTGAAACTAGTTTACTAAAGGTACACCTGGTCAAAGACCGAAGTGATTAATTTGTACGAGTTAATTATTTGCTGTTAGTACATTTTTTAAATGTTACCTTGGCATTGCAACGTAATAGATGTTATAAACAATATTAATAGTTATTTGTCATGAAAACTTTTTTTTTTATTCCTGATAGGTTAGCCTTCGACCACTATCTCACCTGATGGTAAGTGATGATGTGGTCGAAGATGTTGTTCAGGCTAACCTAGAAGTACTGGCTCTCAAGGACAGTTGCTGATTTTCTACTTGAGGGTGGTAGCTAGCCAGGCGGACATTCGCAAAATGCCCTACCACCATGCTATAACGACTGCCATCCTAAGACAACAACCGGGACCGACGGCTTAACATGCCCTCCTAAGCACGGAAACGCTCAGTAGTAATGTCACTAGCGGTCACCCATCCAACTCATGATTGCGCCCGACGTTGCTTAACTTTGCTGATCGGTTGAGAACAGCTAAGTAAACTACTACGTATCTACTTTAGAAATTGGTACTGGGACTGGCTGGTACTTTATTTTTGTTTTATTCTTACACTATTTTAATGCTCAAATATGCGTATTATTTTGTCATGTGGATCACAAGTACTAGTTAGCAGAGGTATCACACTTCCGATGTACCGAATGATATAAAATGAGGATGTGGATTGTCAGCTTCAGGGATATAACCATTGACTATTGCTGTTATTGATGTCCCTATTACGAAGGAAACGCCTATGGTTTGGTTTGAACCTGACTTCACTGTCCAGTGGACTTTAAATGTAGTAAACCTGGAGTGACGTCATCATCGGGGCATTTCAGCCTGCGGGTAATCGAAAGAAGCGAAGTGATCAGCAATCGAAGAGCACTAGGGGGTATCCCTTATTTATTTCCGGCTAGCTTCTGATTTCCAGTTAGTCTTGCTTGTATTTATAAGGTTATTGTAGTATATTGACTTAGTTATAATGAATGTAATTCAATTAGTATGTTTATTTTTTTATGTTATTTGTAATCTAATTAAAATCATGCGGAAAAAAGATCTGTCCAAGTTGATTCCTGATATTGTTTGTGCTTTCGTCCGCGCATTATTTGATTATATCGGGCTCACTAGTCGAGTGAGCCCGATATAATCAAATAATGCGCGATGATAACTACATCCTATACATATAGTTAAATAGAACCAAAGAATCTATATATTTCTTTAGAATCTTTGCATGGTGGAAGTGCATTTTGCGAATGCCCGCCTGGCTATAATAGCGACCACCCTCATGTAGAAAATCTGTCGCCAAGAACCTTACGGTGTGTTCCGGCAGCTGTTCTTGAGAGCCAGTAATTCTAGTTTAAGCCTGTTAACACCTTCGACCACATCATTACTTACCATCAAGTGAGATCGTGGTCAAAGGCTTACCTAACAACAATAAAAAAAAACCTAATGCCGTTTTGAGATTAGTGTAACAAACAATCGAAGCATAAAATTTACATGTATTTTGTATCTACCTAGAACACAAAGAGTCAATCCATAGTTATCTCCAGGATTGCATAAAAGTCGTTATTTAGTTTAATTTTTGAAAAGTTCTCGAATTATTCATATTTTAACTTACAGGTTATCCCTCCTTCGTCGGGACTAGTGGATTACGCTGTGAGTATGCGGCCGGATTACCATCGCGCAGTGATTGATACAGTCGCGTATTATTGCTGGAAGAACATGATTTACATATATGACTCGGATGATGGTGAGTAGATTTTTTATCATTATTTTAAACATTGCACACTTAGGCTAGACATGGATCATTCTCTTCAATTGGTTAGGGATGATATCGTCACATTTCTACCGGTTTCTGCCTAGAATTGCTTACTTTAAATTTTATGAACTGCGGCTAACTAATACACATTGATTGATACTAGGTAATATAATTTGATACTTTTATTTTTGCAATAACGTATGCTCTGCCGATTACATTACAAGTTTACAAATTTACGAGAGGAAAAATTATAGTCATGGGCGGGTTTCGAACCCGCGTCATCTACCCCTATTTAATCGGGGCTCTGACCGACTGTTAGCACATCCATCCTCATACTACGGTCAAAGAACGAAAGGAAAATGATTTATACTCGTATATGATTTCCACATATACGAGTATAAATTATTATATCTTCGTCAAAAGGGGATAATGATTCGTTTAGAGTCGGTGAACCTAAAAGACGAAGTTCCAATTTTTTGTATTAATTTTATATTAGGCGCAAAGGAGTTTAATTTTCCATTAATCAAAACTTTCTCCGTTCAATTGATAAAAATAGCTCCAGGCTTATTAATGGACAATCGTTAATAATTACTTGCATCATACACAATGTTCACATCGCCTCCTAAAGTTTCTTCAACAAAATACTAAACGTTAAGTTTTGATTGGAGACTTTGAATTATTGAATACTTTGCAAGGCTAAAGGTAGCTGGACCCAGAGGATCACCCTGTTCAAATCCTCCGGGCCTCTATCTAACGAGTGAAAGGCATTTTTGACATCCATCTTCAAAGCTGCATTTACTTACAATTTTTTCAATTTATAAGCCTTACTCTGAATTGAAAGTTTTATCTAAAGTATATTTATAAAATTACTTCTACTTCTCCCTTTGTTTTTTAAATTAAATTTTCAGAAACATCATTAGGTAACTCTCTTGCAGATAACTATCTTGAAGATAGTTCTAAGAAAGTATCATATACAGTTTAGATTTCTTCTTATACCTACATCAGATATCAAAGTTTGAAATGTTCGTTGTCTATTGGTTTTTTTTTGTTCTACTATTTTAAAATTTCACCGAAGTAAAGTACAGTACAGTAAAAGTAAGCAAGTAAAGTGTCTTCATTATGCATTTCAGCCAACTCCATCAAAGTTCATGTATGTTATTGTGATAGAACATTGGAGATACAAATTCTACGAAAATATTGATACCGTTTTCTAAAAACAATATTTTCCAATTAGTTTCTATAATAACCATCCAAATTGAAAGGCTAGGTTTATTAGCTACGACTAATTCATTAGCAAATATGGCAGATTACATATGGTTTGTAACTGTAAGTCTTGTAACATTAAAATGTTTTAAAAAACCTAATTTAGTTAGGTCTTGCGCGCACTATTAATAGTAATAATGGCGGTGAAAATCTATCAAGATTGACGAATCGGGGTTGATGAGGAACAACGACGTTGAGCAAACAACCCTGAGAGTCAAGTGGTTATGTTCCGCTTTTTATTGAGCTTACCTGTATAGTTCAAAAAACTATAATATATATATAATATATTTTGTAAAGTAATCCGCACAGCAGGCGTTATTGCAAACCTAACGATATTAAAAATATAATAAAAAATTTGAAAAAACTGTTCGTCGACTTGCACGCTATCGCAGACGCAGTTGAATGCGTTGTTTTGGACGTACCTTTACAGAAGGTTAATTTCAAAACTTGTCAATGACATACTATATTAAACGATCTCGTTTAATATAGTATATATTAAACGATCTTGTTTAATATAGCATATAGTATCCCAATGAACTTCATACCACATGAGATCGATAGTATTGGCCGCATCGTGTATACGGTTTGAGTTTTGTTTTAATATCAAATAAAACTCGTTTAAAATTCAAATGACATTCTAAGGCTTTCCGGTTAACAATTTTTTTCGCTATGTATTCCAGCTCAGAAATAAATAAAGCTGATGCGTTCTTGACACGCGGACACGCGATCAATAAATTAATTTTTTTAAAAGTATCATGTTCTATTTTGGCGTTTGAGGCAATTATATTTATAATTGTATTATAACAATCTCTTAAACAATTATTTTAATATACAAAATATGTCAACGTTCATTTGGGGTAATTGAAATAAATTTAAAGTAAACATTTAAGAAATATATTCACATAAAACTCAAGTACCCATACGTCAGAAATGTTCAAATAATACTGTAGTAATATATGTAAATATTGTTTTTTTTTTCTTATAAATTATTCAATGACTTAACATTAATAAGATTTAGGCATTTGGTCAATACTTCAAAAGAAATATAGCTACTTTAAAGCTGCTTTATCATGTAACTTGCTATTGTTTTGACTATTACGAATAACTACATCTGCTACACGTGGAAACAATTACAGATCATTGTTTACTATAGTGTTATAATGTCAAGTATGTCTAGTGCAGGTAGGGGCAATATGTAATGTTTTATTAATATCCGTCGTGCCGGACCTACAGTTGTCCATGTGCGAAACATGGTAACTCTACATTAATAGCTACCGCGAAGGTCAGACCCTCGGGTATTGTCACTTTGAAAACGGTTTAAAGCCATTAGGATAATTAATAATTCAAAATACGTCATCACCTGATACTTTGGCAGTTATTGTATTACTGAAGACATATTCTATGCAATTTTTAAGTCCTCTAAATATCACTTTGACAACTGTCACACCTTAGAACTATTTTTAAGTATTTGTGGCCTAAATATGAAATAAAAACTAAAAATAAAAGCGTCATCGACTGCCCAAGTATGAAATCAAAACTGATAAATAAGATATTAACTGTAACTGTCAGAGCTGCCCCACCTAAGACCTATCTATGGATATTTTTTATGTTATCTGTAGTCTAAATGAGAAACAAAAACTGAACAACTAAAGTCGTTAACCGTTACTTTGAATGCTCTCATACATATGACCTGTTTGTTTATAAAGGGTTAATCAACAAGAATTTGGTTTTCTAAAACAAAGAATTTAGATGGAAATGATTCAAATTTTGATTGTATTACGAAGAGAAAAAATTGGCAATTATAAATGAAAAATGATATCTGGCAAATGTCCAGCACGAGCACGCTGACAGATGTCGATTCTTTCATCAAAGTTTTTAATCACTTTTAATGGAGGGTCTATTTCGTTAAACACATGACGGATTTTGAGTTTAAAGGCTGCAATCGATTCGATTGGCACCGTATAGACTCTGTTATTAACATAGCCCTCAACAATAATCCAGTAGTGTTAAATAACACGATCTGGCTAGCCACTTAACCGCAGAATTTCTGGAAATTAAGCGATCGGGAAATTTTGTTTGTAATATATATTATATACTATAATATTCCACTCGTATAATAAAGGTATAACCTTCATACTCGCTACGTGAAAGAATCACCATCTATAGCTAAATGGAATGAACATAAGTTGGAATTAACACCCGGTTTCTAAAACGCAAATTAGTGATAAAATTACGTAATGGCCCGTTAATCCATTATCAAACCAAAATTCAGTTGCTGAAAACTCCAACTGACTGTCACTGTTTGTCAACACTAATGTCAAGTCTCCAATTAAATGCTAATAAATTCATTTATAGGTTTCCGAAAAGCCTTTCGATGATTGCCTTGAAATGGTAAAATAATACAAAATATGGCTTTAAAATCGTTTTAGGCTTAACCAATTACAATGTTATCTTTAAACACTGATAAAATAGTACAAGAACAGAATTATTTCAGTTATGATTAATGTAAAAACACATACTGCTACTAAGTAAATATACCTCTAACGTCGACGTGATTATAGTGTTACTGCACATTAGGTGGTTAATAAGATGCTGTATCATCTTGTTGTCCAAATCACAGCTGGGTTAACGAAAGCATTCCCAAGCAGGGTTACGGACGACCTCCTTTTTAACCCGGTTTTATTATATAAAACAAACCTGTCGGTTAAGAAAGGCGTTAAGATATGGTTTATAACCTACGTACTTTGACGTGAGCTGTGGTATTATTTTGTTTACCGCGCAGAAGATAGTTTCCAAGTGATCGCGTAAGAGGTAAATTCCGAGCGACTTTACGTTTTGCCGCATGGGGCGAATGCGGGAATTTTAGAATGCCTGGCTTGCTAGCTAACTCCTTCAAGTACAAAACTTGTCAACAAGCATCTAATGATGCGTCTAGATGACTGTTCTGTGGAACTGTCTATGCTATATTAAGCCTGCTTACATTCTTTGACTACATGATCAGTGATCCAACACGTAACATCAGATGAGATTATGGTCAAAGCCTAGCCTATCAGCAACTAAAAATAATAAATATATTATTTACTCGTAAGTTTGTTTGGTCAAAGGCAAAAACATATATGATACGAAGAACTATTTGTCTCAATTCATCCTGTGGTCTCTGACGTGCAGCTTTTTTAGGACGCCATACTATTCGGGATGGGACCCTATTACTAAAAGCCTTCGCTGTCCATACGTCACGTCGTTCCGACCTTTAAACGGCTGTGACTTCTGAACCATTAACAGGTAGCCAATTTTCACAGTATATGTTAAGGTTATATGTTAAGGCGTTTAGATCTCGAACTGTATGAAAATAATCTGTTTTGAGACGGAACCTTAACGTAAAGACGGTTATTGAGGTCCATCTGTAGGCGTATAACCGAAAACTAATCGTCGCAAGTGTCCAAGTCAAAAAAACAATATAAATCGCTACTTTATGCCTATTTATCGTGTCGTATCGTCACAATAGATCTATGGATATTGTAGTATCGTCATTACGAACTAACCGAAAGCGACAAGTTGAATGCAGGAACCGGGCCCGAGATTTGACACGCTTACCGGAAACCAGTGGTAATTGGGATGCATTAGTTATGTTACTAATTAATTGATTGCATGATCTGTGGTGTTTAGATAATTTGTAAGACCACGCGACCCACGTATAAACTAGAATTAGAAACATAAACCAAAAATATAAAAAAATATAATTGAAACATAATACAAATTACAATTCTTAGTAATTTTAACAAAATATCGTTAGCGCGAGTATTCAACGTCCGTCTATCCCTGGAGCCACGATCAAAATGAGCGAGTCGATGAGATTGCCGCGCCAGCTGCCCTTCCGCGCTGTGTTGCCACCACTCTGAAGTAGCTGCGACGTGAAGTTAGCTAGACACGCACTCTTCTTAAGTTTTCTATCCTAAGACGGCCTCTCCTGACGGCGGCGCGTCCTCGCCCGTACTTTGGTCAGAGTGGGAAAGTGCGTGTGATTGAAGATCTTCAAAAACTGGACCTTCTCCAACTCTCTCACCAGTTGGACGCTCGTCACTGCATAATGAGCTCTGCATAGCGTCATCCGTATCACCGTTGTCACCTGAAAGTCGTATTGTTTTCATTAGTTCAGCGACCAAATAAATAATAGCTGAAAGTAAGAGCGACTCCATTACTTTCAGAACATTCGGACAGAGCCCTCGGGAATATCCAAGATGAGTATGTCCTCACCTTTGTGAGCGTGGCAGAGCCCTCAGGATGCCCATTGTGCATTGCCCGCGGGATACACAGAGGAGTACTGATTAGGTACCCCTCTCGTACTGGTGCAGAGCGCTCACTGTACACCGTACTTCAGTAAAGGCTTACCACTTAGGATGGCCTTTACGCAACATCGAACAGAGCCGGATTCTTCGATGCCTTCGTGAAGTAGTGTCTGTAGAGCAGAGCCCTCGGGATGCTCGCTGTATGAGTGCAGTGGATACACAGATACATTACAACACTACTCACTCAGTGACTGTAGAGCAGAGCCCTCGGGATGCTCGCTGTATGAGTGCAGAGCCCTCGGGTTGCACAAATACATTACATCACTGAACCAACCCAAGTGACTGTAGAGCAGAGCCCTCGGGATGCTCGCTGTATGAGTGCAGAGCACGAATACATTACATCACTAAGAACCAACACCATAGAAACACTCAGTGACTGTAGAGCAGAGCCCTCGGGATGCTCGCTGTATGAGTGCAGAGCACAAATACATTACATCACTAAGAACCAACACCATAGAAACACTCAGTGACTGTAGAGCAGAGCCCTCGGGATGCTCGCTGTACGAGTGCAGAGCACAAATACATTACATCACTAAGAACCAACACAATGGAAACGGACAAAATAATACAACATGCAAGTGTCTGTAGCAGTGCCCGCAGGATACTCGCTGTATAAATGCAGGGCCCACAGGGTGCACAGATACATTACAACACTGCTTAACAGACCAAGGGTCTTCAGATCGTGCTCATACTCACCTTCAAAGCATGCAGAATAGAATGTGTCGGGCGTCATTTTCCCGCGCCAGAGTGTGATTTACTCTGCCGCAGCTTGTGTGGTATTACCATAAGAGACAGCTATCAATTTGAGCTCATACCGACCGTGTGGAAGCGCTTGCGGGACCGTATATGGACCACGCATACCAGAGTCCAACTTGCCCGTAGCTTGGCTCGTCTTACGCACGAACTCCAGATCTCCTTTTTGAAAGGAGCGCACCGTCTTGCGCTGCTCGTTAACAGAAGCATCTTGGCGAGTGGGGTTTCGGTTCAGCAACACTTAATCTCGTTCGCAGGCAAGCTCACGTAATCCTTCGCGATTGAGACGACGCCTCCAGAGCCGCATGGCGTAACAGGGATCTTATGACGGGCGTTGCACCCTCGCTGCCAATGAACAAATACAAATGTGAACATTTGATAGATTTTTGCATAGTTACGTACAAGTTGAGCTGTAATTTTCATAAAATGTCATACCAACGTTATCCAGTTAACGAAGGTACTGCTTTCTTACATTCGACCCCTATCTGTGACTATTAATTTTGGGGTAACAAAGAGACATTGCCATTTAAAGTCTTTTTCAATTCTATCGCGTCTTGTTTGCGGATGGGGTACAGAAAACAATACTTGGCATCTACTATAAGAATGACATATCGAAACCCATTGCCAACGTTTCCAACTCGTAAGAGTGGTAACTTGGCTGGGCGCCCTGTGTCACCTTACTGATATAAGCAATGGGCTGCTTATGTTTGCTATCGCGAGTCTGCAGTAAAACAGCACCATAGCCTTGCGCTGACGCATCTGGGTGCACTTCAGTGGGGAGAAAGGAGTCAAATATGGCTTATACCGGTTCACGGGTTAACTGCTCGATAATCTCCTTACGGGCCCGTTCCTGTTCTTCACTCCAAATGAATGGCACGGTTTTGTGAATCAGATTCGCGATTCATGCTGTCAGAAGAGTAGCCAGGGCTATAGCGCCTGAAATATCCTCCTAGACCAAAAAAACCGTCTTACCCCTTTTACAATACTGAGCACTCGTGCGTTGACTAGAGCTTCGACCATGTGCTCGCTCGGTCTAACCTGACTATTACTATCTAACATGTTTGATAATTACTCTAACACGATGATTATTTTCATCATAGGATATCTTACGAGATCAATACACTATTGGGGTTCCGTTTGGAATAGAAAGTACAAAAAAAAACTATGCACATAAGTCGTTAATCAACAATTCGTTAAAAACCCTCATCCAAAAATCGATCATCGCCTACTAATAGAGTATCGTTCGGTATGCTACATCTTCCAGAATTAACTTATTCAGTCCGTGTAATGCCTTTCCTATTTAAAATGTTGGTGTATGGGGTAACTGGTATAACTCAAAAACCTATTGGGTACAACACAAACATCAACTTTTAATGTTATCTCAAGGAACTCAACCGCCAATGGGGTGCTGTATAAAGTTTCTACTTCTTGACTACGTAAAACAAAGTATCTGAGTCCATTGAATATATCTTCAGTTCACATAGATAGACAAAAAGTTAACTAAATCATCGGGTAGTCATTTAGCGTCTGTAGCAGCGGCTTGGATCCGAACGTTCGATATACCGCGAATCACTATTGCCGCATTTAACTCGTAACACATTCTATGTACAATGCGTAATCGTAGCAGTCAACGTCTAGCATATTCCGTGGATGTAGGGTAGTTATGTCTAAACGCTTGGGGCACAAGGCTTGAATTCACGCTTAAAATTTGACCAACTACGGTCATTACTGACCCACTCGTTTAACATAACTTCGCGTCACCTATAAGGCAATTACCTACACGCGCTAAACACTCGCGATCGTCCCATGTGTTTAAATGTTTCACATGATCTACTTCACTACACCACGAATCAATTCATTGATGCAAAGAAAGATCGAAATTCGAAATGAAAATGTGTTTAGACCTCACGGGAATTGCACTAATTGTACTCACTAGCTTCTCTGTTACCTCTATTAAAACCATGTCTGTGCCGATGAGCGTCCCACTCGAACACGGCACAGACAAGTCTATACTTGCATCACAGTGCACAGCGCTCGACGGGCGGCACGGCGAGTGCTACCGACGCGCGACGACGGCGGGTCCGGCATGCGGCCCCTCGCTTGGTGGAACCGTCAACGCCGTGTGTGTGTGTGGGTCGTCCTGCAGCGGGCGCGTACTAGGCGTTGTCGTACCAACCTCGATGACACTGCGTGACCTGCAACTACCTTCCAAAGTGTTTAAACGATCCAAAATCGTTTGAAGTTGTTGCTCCTATGCAGGGATAGGCGTACGATCACGTTTACTTTTATCCGACATGTTAACAAAATCAAATCGTAAGTTGCGAGCACGTATAAATCTAGAATAGCCAGAATTATATAGGCACGTATAAATCTAGAATAGCCAGAATAATAGGGGGATAGGAATCCCACTTCTGAAATTAGAAACATAAACCAAAAATATAAAAAAATATAATTGAAACATAATACAAATTACAATTCTTAGTAATTTTAACAAAATATCGTTAGCGCGAGTATTCAACGTCCGTCTATCCCTGGAGCCACGATCAAAATGAGCGAGTCGATGAGATTGCCGCGCCAGCTGCCCTTCCGCGCTGTGTTGCCACCACTCTGAAGTAGCTGCGACGTGAAGTTAGCTAGACACGCACTCTTCTTAAGTTTTCTATCCTAAGACTAGTATATTAGCGTGTAG
Organism: Plagodis pulveraria; assembly: GCA_963890685.1. NCBI lineage: Eukaryota > Metazoa > Arthropoda > Insecta > Lepidoptera > Geometridae > Plagodis > Plagodis pulveraria. The sequence continues at coordinate 13,363,681 of OY982949.1, read as the reverse complement.
CACAATAAGCTTAAGCATAAACCTTTATAGTAAACGGAACAACTAAGTTAATAAGTATATTTTCATGTATTAAAAGTAACAATATCAGATAGACTGTTACTTTTAACAAGTGAAAATAACATGAAATTTAACATTAATAAACCAAATTTCATCACAATCGATTCTGTAGTTTTCACGTGAATCGAGAGCACAAAGACAGAATGACACTTTTTGATGTGTTTTAAATTTTTGTTTAATACGTACCTTTAAGATTATATACTATATATTATTTATCATCTTTGCGCAAAAAATTTGGCTCCTTTACTTACTAGTAATTACTGTTTTTTTTATTATAATCTACTTAGATAAGATAAAAATCATACCAAATATTTAATATGTATTAATAATATGCTCTGTCTTCAGCCATATAAGCATGAAATGTTTATAGAATGTGACATTGCGCTCTCATGAATTTAGGTTGCGCAAAGTGCAAATAGTGGTAAACGAAAGCCAAAGCCAGCTGAGCGACAGTAGCTAACCGCTCTGCTGCCTCGGCATGCTGTTCTTATATAAATATACTTATAGGTGAATTTAATGGCAAAGCCGCAAGACCGCTGCCATTACCCGCATGCTTACAGAGGATTTACTCATGCGTTTTTTTTTCAGGTAATAACATACAAGCACTTTAAAGTTGTAGCATTATTATACCTTTCACAATCTACAACTTTACAGCACAGCAAAAGTATTGATATGGTTGTGATATAAATATTATTCATAAATGATACGTATATGAAGTGTTAATTTTAAGAAGGGGGAATATAGAATATCACAGAATATGTACATATATATAAAAAAAAATTGTGCTTATGATAGCCTTTGACCACTATCTCACCTGATTGTAAGTGATGATGTGGTCGATGATGTAATTAAGGCTAACCTAGAATTATTGGCTCTCAAGGATAGCTGCCGGAACACACCGTCAGGTGCTTTGCGACACGTTTCCTACTTGAGGGCGGTAGCTAGCCAGGCGGACATTCGCAAATTGCCCTACCACCAAGCGAAGTTAATATCACAATAGTGAAGAAATATTGACTGAAAATTCTCATTCAATTTTGAGAAAGATAGCCTTCGAACTTTCTCTTTCATGAGTCGACCCGTGCCATTTTAATCACTTGGGTATGAAACATGTTACCGTTTGGCTAGACCCAAGAGACCTGAAACTTCTCTCAAAAATTGATGTTTATAATTTTAATATGACATTACTTTCTTCTAATTTATTCAAAAAGTTAGGTTATCAATTTGACACGTTCGTATTTCTTAAAATATTTTTTTTGGATGACATAGATGCTCACTTTCGCTGTCGGCCGTACGCAGCTCCACCGGATTTTGAGCGAGGGAGGCCTTCTTATAGCGCAGGAGGGGTTTTCTTCACCATTACAGGAGTTTCGGGAGAAGCTAAAGAGAAGTGCCTAAGGCACTTCTCCGAAACTTCTCTGCCAGAAACGGTCGTAGAAGGTGAAAAGCACCTTCTACCTCTGTCTCCTGCGGGCGCCGAAAACGCACCGCTACTATAGGAGGGGTTGACAGCGAGCTCAAGGGCACCACTGTGGTTCGGACCTTACACGTTCCTATGAAATAGATCTGCGATATATTATATTGTCCAGGCATGTCTCCAAAATGATATAGTTATAAGCAACTTGTTAGACAAAAATCTAGATTTCACTTAATACTAAAATTACGAGATAAAAAGACGATTAAAATAAAAAGTGTTCAAAAATATAAAATTATACTTATTTTTTTATATAAATGAAATTAACCAAATTATCTTGTGAAATTCGGCCCATGAAAAGTAGAACAGTTACAATGCGTTTCATGAATGTTGGGTCGGAATTGGCTCGTTCTACCATGTCCTCAGCGACTCTTATGTGATTGACTTTTAGGAGAAAATTCAGGTATTTTGGGTCTAGCCAAACGGTAACATGTTTCATACCCAAGTGATTAAAATGGCACGGGTCAACTCGTGAAAGAGAAAGTTCGACGGCTATCTTTTCTATAAATTTAATGAGGATTTTCAGTCAATATTTTCTTGTCTTTTGCGATATTAACTTCACTTGCAGACGAAGACGACCTCGCTTTGTACCACTTATAAGATGTTTTTATAAAGTCGATTTATTGTTAGTAAGCCTTTTGTAACATTTTCAGTGACTCTGAATACAAAATTACATTGGCAATGCAAATTTTATATTTATATATCGATGTTTTATCCATTATGAATTTCGCAATACACACTAGATAAAATACAACGCAAACCCCGCGCCAGATGGAAAATTGATGTGCCAAACTAACAACAAGAGAAAAAACAGAAAAAAAAATTGAACTTTAAATAAATCATCCATTCCCGATAATTTTGTGACTGAATGTATGTAAATCTTTAGTTGATAAATTTTATCTACTGTATTTGTTTATGGTCATTTAAAACTATAAGCAATGTTAAAGAGTATTGCTGTATAATATTTTATATCGCAAGCATACTAGCAAATCATTTAGAAAAAAAATACTAATTATTATATAGCCAATGAAACACTTGCTTTGAAATATCTTTCAATTTTCTTCCGCTAGAGTGCCAGTGGATCACGCGCTTTCAAAAATAGTCACCAAAATAAAAGCAATTAAACTCTTGTAGCTTTAAAATCTCTTTCCAGGCCATAGGCGACCTAGAGAATCAGCGTGGTAATCTGAACCCTTCGAAAAATGAAAAATATAAAATTGAGTTCAATAAAATGGTCTTGTTTTATTGAAAATCCATCTAGAGATGAACCTTAAAAAACAACGTCAATCTTAGGGCAACTGAAAAGAAAATCTTAAGGCTTGGAATCGACAGACGCAGGCCGCTTGCTCCTAAGCCAACTGCACACGTTCGTAAAAAAACAGCATCAAATTTAGGGCAATCCGAAAGCAGCAAAAAAATTTGTGGCTTGGAATGCAATCACGCGGACTTATTGCAGCCTAACAAATACGCATCTTCGTAAAAACACAAATTTTAGAGAAAAAGAAAAGGAAGTTATTGTGGTAACAATTGAAATAACTGACTAACAACGCCTTAATGCCAATAGAAAATCAACCTTTTTTTTTTTTAATTAAGGCACTTGTATGTTATTTTAGCCACGCATCTTCGAAAAATTAACAACAACAAATTAAGTGCATTGGAAAGGAATAAAACAGCTTGTGGCTTAGAATTCACTTAAGCAGGATGCTTGTGGCACGTTATTAATCGTAAAATAATTTAAAAAATAATCGAGGCTATTGGAAAAAAACCAAACGTCTCGTAGCTGGGAACAAATATATACCTAGTTCATTTTTTCTAATAGAATTGCAATAAAATTTGTTTTCATGCAGATGTTAGTATTTTCTTCTAATAAATAGTTGAATCAACCAGTAACTATTATTTTAATGCAATGAAATAAGTATACAAGCGTAATTCTCTCATATCATAGATCACATTCTATCCACCTTAACTCATATTGTCAATTTCTCATTGGATTCAGGTGAATTCCCTGATCAATGGCGTGTGGCGCATGTTGTACCAATACCTAAAGATTCTAACCCTATACTACCTAATCAATTCCGCCCCATTTCAATTTTGCCATTTCTATCCAAATTATTGAAACAGTTGTGAATAAACAAATCACAGTTTATCTATCTAAAGCCTCCCTTCTTAACACATACCAATCAGGTTTCCGTCTTGGACACAGCACTACTACAGCACTTCTGAAAGTTACTGAAGACATAAGAAAAGCCATGGAAAGGTCTCGAGTCACCATACTTGTACTTATCGACTTCAGTAATGCCTTTAACGCTGTAAACCATGACCTCCTGCTCGCTGTTATGGCCCATCTTAATTTTGATGCATCTGTTGTCACTTGGTTTTCTTCCTACCTTAGGGGTCGCAGGCAAGCTATCCGCTCTGGCCACACAATGTCTGAGTGGTGTGAGTTAAGCGCCGGTGTACCCCAAGGGTGGATTTTGTCCCCATTACTGTTTTCAATTTTTATCGATATGCTCTCTAAATGCCTTAGTTGTAATTATCATTTCTATGCCGATGATTTGCAACTTTACCGTCACATTGACGCCGAAAACATTGCCACTGCGGTATCTTCTATAAATGATGATCTCTCCTCTTTTATACTCGTGGTCAGTAAAGTATGGAATCCTAGTAAATCCCAGTAAATGTCAAGCAATTATTATTGGTAGTAGTCGACAGCTCGCTAAAATTGACAACAACTATTTACCCTCCCTATCATTTAACGGCTGTAATATTCCTCTATCTTCAGTTGTCAAAAATCTTGGCATCATTATGGATCCGAACTAAATTGGGCACCCCAAGTCTCGGAAATCTCAAGGACATTCTTTTCTTCCGTTCACTCTTTACTTAGGCTAAAAAACTTTCTTCCGATTCCTACTAAAATTGCCCTTGTCAATTCCCTACTACTGCCAATTTTGGATTACGCCGATGTATGTTACCTCAACCTCAACGAAGATCTATTAAATAAGCTTGACCGTCTCCTAAATGTTGGTATTCGCTTTATCTTTGGCCTTCGTAAATTTGATCACATCTCGCAATACAGATCACAACTTAAATGGCTCCCCATAAGGGACCGAAGGAATGCCAGGATTGTGGGCTTACTTTATAATATACTGAATGATCGCTTTTCGCCTACTTACCTAAAAGAAGAGCTTATCTTTCTGGCCGATAGTCACAATTTAAACTTACGTTCTGCTGACTCCTTGCTTCTTACTACGCACTCCCACACTACATCTTTCATGGACAAATCTTTTATTGTTATGGCAGTGAGACTATGGAATCAACTCCCGGTCAATATCAGAAAATCACCCTCAAAAGCTACTTTTAAAAAGTCAGTCCACGATTTTTATTTGAGTAAAATTTCCTTGTCAGGCCCGTAATATTATTCTAGTTGCATTTGATATAATTTTCCCGCTTTATTCATTTGATTTTATTGTGAACATTGCTATATAGGTTTATTTTACAGCAATTTATATCAAAATTTATAAATATATATTTAGCTATTATTATTATTTATTATCATATTTTATATTACATTATGCATTTATTTATTATATGTAGTTATAGTTATTATAACAACTTATGTTCTTTCTTTTTTTCTCTTCTGTACTTCTTGTAGTTTCCTTTTTGCATACTTACCTATTTATTCACCCCTTGATGCACATACACCTTCTCAAACACCCTCGCTGGATGACTGGTAGATAATGCCTTAGCATTAAGTCCTCCTTTTGTACATTTTTTTTTTGTGCAATAAAGTATTAAATAAATAAAAAAAAAAAAAAAAAATTATTTATATTTTTTTATGATTTCATTGTTTTCTATACAGCGATCCTTACCTTCAAATAAATATGATATGTAGGAAACGTGACACTTTAGGCTACCATATTATCAAACATGTTTTGTTTCTATATGTGTCCTCTACCCGTACAAATAAAGTGGCATATAAACACTTAATGTGTAAGCGGAAACTTTGAAAACATAATGGAGGAGAAAGCTTCCATAAAAAAAAATACGTATCCCTTGTCTCTAAGACAAAAGGTTTGGAGTATCAGTCAGATTATGTATAGAAGATTGACGAGCTTGCGGTGATGGAACTTGACAAATAAACAGCAAGCATCAAAATATTTTCGACCGATCAAACAGAAAAAAAGAACTCAAGCAACTGGTAAAATACTTTTCATTATTTAAAAATAATAATTTAATTGTTCAGTTTTTAAGTACCTGTGTCAGCCTCATGAATATGTTCTTTTTATTTTTAGAATAATTGCGAAAGAAATATAAAAAATATGATAATTATCTTTTTACAATATAATAATACAAACTCTTCAGTGAAACGAAATCTGTCCTAGACATCTTGACACAATAGATATATGGAGCTATATTTGCTGTGGCCATAACGCGATCGTTATTAATGGTAGCATCAATAACTACAACGTCTCAGGAATATTCAGTTTCAACCATAGCACGGCGCACATATGTCACCTGCGTGTCATAAAGACATATTCCATGTGATTTGTGGCCATCAGTGACGCGGCGAGTCGCACGTATACTGTTTCGTCAATGCTTCAGATGCGTAACGACGTTGATAAATATGCAGTGCAGTGCATGCGCGGACAGGGTCGCGAGCGCACGTACTCCATGATGAAACGCCTCTGAAATTCGCGGAACCTGTCGAGATCAAACTGCTCGGCTGTTTAACGTTTCAAAATTTTTTTTGTTATATAAGAGTCAAAAAGAAAATTATCTGGTACAGCCATCGTCAAATATGAATTATGCAGGTGTTGAAAAACATTTCAAGATTTTCAACACATTTGCACACTATTTTTACAAATATGGGTGATATACCATTGCGTCATAATGAAATGAACATTGTTAATTTACTAAATTCATAATCATTCTTGAAACAAAATATCCTAATCACTATTTAGGACTAAATTCGGTACACATTTTACAATTCGGGAGTTGTAAAAGTTTGAAAATGATACTCATGGTGCAGTTTGTTAGTTTACAAGATTGAACAGTTTGAATCTTAGAAAATCAGTGTTAAAAATAAATTACCCCTATAAATTCACCACACTTTGTAATCTTTGTGCTGTTTGAATAGAGCTATTATCATGCACAAGGCTGATTAGTTCGGGGAAATGAAGTTTTGCTGGAAAGATACTCAGTATCTTTAAATATATCCATGCCTCTCATCTATCCCCAAAATACTATACTGATTCGAATACGCGACCTATTGTTAGAAATATTTTGTTTGCTTTTGTTTTAATATATTCAGAAATTTTGTCTCCGGCGAGAAATACACGAAAGAAAGCGATTTGAAAGTTTTTGCATCAGAAAATACATCTTTGTGAAATCAGAGTCTAAATATTTTAGGCGCTCTGAAGCTACTCCATTTTTTGTATGGCAATAAGCGCAAGGCAACGCTTCACCGCAAGCACTCTGTGATATCAGTTTGCTTTTTTTAATCGCCGGCACACTGTTTGCACTTATGTTTTTTGAGGCAATGATCCTAGTAGGTGATAGTTACGGACTGCCATGTCGCAGGTTCATGTTTCGATTCCCGCCGCTACTGTATCGATCTTCACCACATGGTTAAAGAGCATTTTGCGAATGCTTGCATGGAAAATCTATTACCAAGCACCTAATTGTGTTCAGATATGGTATATATATATTTGAAGTTAAGGTAAAATTGAAATAAATACGAAGTCTTTCGGAAAATAGATTGAGTGGTCGAATTACTTTGGTAATTTAGGTGAGACTGAGTGTGTATTGAGTGCCTGGTGAGCTCGGAGAAATGACAGGAAGACTTAAATAGTGGTATATAATAAAGTATATTGGAAGATACACTTCTTCCCACCGCAAAACTTTATTTCCCCGAACCAAGCAGCCCACTTCATATAAATCTATAGTTTCATGATCACGTCATCAAAGTGTCATTTCTTCCCAAATGCTTACCAATCCACCCAATTGAAAATTCTCTTGCCTCATATTCCACGCCTTAGACTCCTCGAAAAAAAGAAAACATTCGGGAACGTGTCTGTAGGACATCGGAGTAATTTAGCGGACGAGATACTTGCTCTTACTGGTTACTACTACTACTACGTATCTGGTTGGTATGTGAGAAAGGCTCCAAATCATAGTCCTTCGAATCCACATTCGCACCACTCACAATGCAATCCACAGTCACACGTGATTTAAATTATAGCGTTACCGATGAGATTTTTGATTGCATGAAAGATACATCTTACAGTGAATATAATTTGAAGATTCACATGTTGGCTTGAAGTTATAACTTATAAATTGCTTAACACAATAACTATTAGTATATAAAATTTAAGTTACCTACTTAATTTGTTATTATTAACACAAACTGAAATAAAAGCAAAACGTGAAACATACAACTCTACTTATTATTTTCTCAGAAAATATACATTACTTTGTTTTAATTTAACGTTAGATCTATTTATAAACACAATATTACATAATATGATTCCGTTAAAATTAAAAATAAAGGTGGTTTATGTTCGATTAAAGTAGCGGTTTTATGCTCTATATTACTTGGTAGGCAAATCGACACAATTTATTTATTTCTTCTTAAAATACATGTCGCGATATATAAATTGAATTATTGAATATATATACAGATTTAATGTGATGCAATGGTAGCCGATCGGTAATTGCTACAGATTGCTGAACCGCCGCCGGCTTGAGCATCAGCGCATGGTGGAAGGGCATTTTGCAAATGCTTGCCTGGATAGCTATCACCCTCAAATATCAAATCTGTCACAGAGTAAACTGTACTGATGGGCGCAGTGAAATTTGTCACTTGTGATTAAATGAATCTGTTATAGGCAAACGTTAACTGTTAAAAAGTAATAGATATTGTACAATCAAGTCTATTGCAACTCATCAATACGTACCAAACTACTACACGACTACTACATCTTCATGCCATTCCAGCCACCCAGTGTTATGAATGAAATACATACTTATTGTGATCGGTTACTTGTATGTTTTGGAAAGAAAAATATGATCTAAAATAATAGGCAGATGCATTTAATTTAGTGCTTTTGTTATGCCGAACTGTACGCATTCTTTCACTGTTATTACGAGACACATTAGATATAAAGGGCATTTTTGTTCATGGGGTATGAACAAACATATCTTTTATATCTAATGTGTATCGCAATTCAAATTGGGCCGTTCGGCATAATAATAGCACAAATTAACTGCATCTGCCTAATGTTTAAAAACAAATTAAAGTATATAATCAAAACCATAAATAATCATCAAAATGCTGTATTCATACACGTGAATGTGGTTACTCATTTCCAAATAGTCCTCTCTGTGAGACGTAGTCACGGATCCGATGCGACGTAAAATTCATTTTATGTCACAGTCACAAGATCACCTCCGCGAAAGGAGCACTTTGCAAACGGAAAAGCCCATTTACATATAAAATGTGGAAGCGAAGTACGACTACTATCCAATATCCATAGATATAGAGTGTTTCGCCTATATTAACAATATAAACGTCGAGATTTACAACAAACAGGGGGAAATGTTGACGTAACGTTAAAGATTCGAAAAGAAGAACATAATACGACAAAACTTTATTCAAAACACCAACAATCTAAAGGAAAACAAACACGAAAGAGATTTAAAATGAAAGAACGGATGTCATAGCAAGCGGCCGCGAGTCGCACCAGCCGGAAATGATGCAGATGTTAAAAAGCCAGCGACGGTTCAGTGTTATTTTTATGTAAGCACACGAAAAAAGATCGCTGCACCGAAGTGTAATACGAATTATGGCAAGAGCCATATCAATTAACTTGTCCTTTTGCTATTTACAGACGCAATTTAAATTGTACTAGTGCAATTGACACTGGTTGTTTATTTCCTATTAACAAGCACTTATAAAATGAGCGTTGGTTGATATTACGCCAAAATTAAAATCGTTACAGAAACATCAAATATGACTTCTATGTATAGTAAAGGCGCCGCTTTGGAATCTCGAAGTCCTGGGTTCATTCCACAAGTTAATGGGTTTTCAGTAAAGGTCTGGATTCTGGAACTGTGCTCAATAGATGGCAATAGCCTCGTCCTTTATTACGAAACTACTTAGGAGAATATAGAGATGACAACATGTGTAAAATGTGACAAGGATCATCATCATCATCATCAGCCGGAAGACGTCCACTGTTGAACAAAGGCCTCCCCCATAGAGCGCCACAAAGAACGGCTATTAGCCGCTTGTAACCATTGGCTACCCGCGACTTTCACGATGTCGTCAGTCCACCTAGTGGGGGGCCTACCAACTCTACGTCTTCCGGTGTAGTGTGGTAACCACTCGAGAACCTTTCTTCCCCATCGGTTATCAGTTCTTCGAGCAATGTGGCCCGCCCATTGCCACTTCAACTTGCAAATTCTGAGAGCTATGTCAGTGACTTTGGTTCTTTGCCGAATATCCACGTTCCGGATTTTATCGCGCAAAGAAACTCCGAGCATAGCTCTCTCCATAGCTCGTTGAGTGACTTTGAGCTTGTCCATAAGGGCCACAGTTAGGGACCACGTCTCAGTGCCATAAGTCATCACTGGCAACACACACTGGTTGAAGACTTTGGTCTTCAGGCTCTGCGGGATCTTCGACGAGAAGATGTCGCGTAACTTCCCGAACGCTGCCCATCCGAGTTGGATTCTTCGGGCGACCTCTTTGTCGAAGTTGGACCTACCTAACTGGACAGTCTGTCCCAGGTAAATGTAATGGTCAACAACTTCGAGTGTATCGTTCCCAACAACTACTGGTACGGGTGCAACATGGACATTAGACATAATTTTCGTCTTGTCCATGTTCATTTTAAGACCAACCTGCTGGGAAACTCTACTGAGGTCGCTGAGCATTGTACTGAGTTCTTCAAGCGATTCTGCCAATATGACTATGTCGTCGGCGAAACGAAGGTGAGTGATGTATTCGCCATAGATGTTGATGCCGAATTCTTTCCAGTCCAAGAGCTTAAAAACGTCTTCCAACGCATTCGTGAACAGTTTCGGAGAAATAACGTCTCCCTGTCTCACGCCTCGTTGCAGTTGGATTGGTTCCGTGCTCTTGTCCTGTAATCGAATCGACATGGTGGCGTTTCTATACAAACACTTCAGCGCTTCGATATACCTATAGTCGATTTGGCATCGCTGAAGAGACTGCAGTACGGCCCAGGTTTCGATTGAATCGAAGGCTTTTTCATAGTCCACAAACGCTAAACATAATGGCCGATTATACTCCTCAGTCTTCTGTATAATCTGGCGGAGCGTATGAATGTGGTCTATGGTACTAAAGCCTTTTCGGAACCCGGCTTGTTCGGGAGGCTGGAAGTCATCAAACCTACGAGCAAGACGATTCGTAATGACTCTCGAGAACAGCTTATAAACATGGCTCAGAAGTGAAATGGGCCTGTAGTTCTTCAACAAGGTCTTGTCGCCTTTTTTGAAGAACAGTACCACTACACTTCTGCTCCATGCTTCTGGCGTTTTACCTTCAAGGATGACGGAATTAAATAACTTCTGGAGGACTGAGAGTACCGGTTTTCCACCCGCTCTCAGAAGTTCTGTCGTGATTCCGTCATCACCTGGCGCCTTGTTGTTCTTAAGCTGTTTGAGAGCCATTCTAATCTCGTATAGGCTGATGTCCGGGATGTCTTCGGTGTAGTGTCGGGTCAGTTTAGCTCTCGTGTCCTGAGCTGTACTGACAACGGGTTCTTGTGTCGAGGTGTATAGCTGTCCATAAAACCTCTCAAGTTCTCTCAGAATCTCCGGTTTTGATGAGATGATTCTGCCATCGTCGATCTTCAGCTTAGTCATTTGGCTTTGCCCTATAGACGAATTTTTAGCGAACACTTTGGAGCCATGATTACGCTCAATTGCGGCCTTTATACGATTTGTATTGAAGGCGCGCAAGTCGTGTCGCAGTGCCTTCGAAATTCGTCTATTGAGCTTGCCGTAGTTCGACATGTCAGCTGAAGATTGCAGTCTCATCTCATTCCGATCTTCCATCAGCTTGATGGTTACTTCTGAGAGTTTCTTTGGTTTATTTCGGCGGGGGGTCTTAAAGAACTGAGACCCCACCGCTTGGACAGCTTCCACCAACCCGTTGTTTATCTCGTCCACTGTTTCGCATTCAGCTAGGCACTGGAAGCGGTTATGTAGTTCGAGTTGAAAGCTCTCGGGGTTTTGGATTTGGGCAACGCTAGGCCGGAGCGTGGAGTTTATCAGACGCGACCTCTCAAGCTTTACATTGATATTCAATGTGCCTCTAACGATACGGTGATCGCTACCGGTTTTCACCTTATGGATCACAGAGACATCATTGAATATTTGCTTCCTGGTCGTCATGATAAACTCGATCTCATTTTTTGTTGAACCATCGGGGCTTATCCACGTCCACTTCCGGGATGGTCGCTTCTCGAAGAAGGAGTTCATCGCAAAGAGTCCCTCCTTCTCCATGAAGTCGACCAGCCGCTGGCCCCTCTGGTTCCGCTGCCCATATCCAAATGGCCCCACTCTCAACTCATCGCCATTCCGTGTGCCCAACTTAGCGTTGAAGTCCCCCATCACAACGGTGAAGTATGTTTCGGAGGAATGTATGGCTTCTGATATCTCCTCATACATAGCCTCTACTTCATCGTCTGAGCGTGTCGAGGTCGGTGCGTAAACCTGTATGACCTTCAGCGAATACCGTTTGGTGATTCTGAGTATAAGGTACGCTACTCTGCTCGACACACTTTCGACTTTTACAACATTGTTAACAAGGGACTTCCGGACGAGAAACCCAACACCACCCTGAGACTTTTGGTGACCTTCCCGGTAGAAGAACAAGTTACCGGAGTCAAGGATAACGGTGTCCTGTCCCTGTCTTCGGACTTCCGATAACCCCATGACATCCCAGCGTAACTTGTTCAATTCTTCCTCCAGCTCGACAATCTTGTGGTCCTCCCTGAGCGTACGTATGTTGTGTGTTGCCAGGGCCAAGGGTCGTCGTTTTTGATGTTGGTAGCCGTGCATCTGCCGGGGATTCTTCGCACCCCCTGCTCCACCGTTACCTGGCCTGCTACCAGGGCCAGGAATAATAGAGCTGCCGGGGACTGGGGGCCGAGTTATTTTTGTGCTATTCATAAGGGGGGGTTTGCCATAATCCCCACGCTTGGCAGGCGTCTTGGGGATCGCAGTTATTGGTGTGCATTTCTCAGAAGGCACTGCTGCCCACCTTCCGGTATTTTTCCCTTAGTCGCCTTTTACGACACCCACGGGAAGAGATGGGGGGATGACATTCTAGCCCGGCACCCCACGGGGAACACGGATACATTAAAAAATTATTAGGCCTTAGGTGTATCTTTGGTTTGACTAGTAATGCTTTTTATATATATTTATTGTTATATATATTGTTATCACTGATAGGCGAGACGTTGATAAAGTTTTAATGATGATATAGTTGAGAGTGTAAAACAGCCTAAGTCATGAATGGAAACTGGTTGATGACAGGTTTTCTACTTGGCGGTAGGTTAGGCCTGATAAACCTTGGTAAAATGCCTCCACCATACAGTGAATATGAAACCAGTAGCAGGGCTCGAACCATAAATAGACCCGCTGTACGGCAGTTTAATAATAATTGCCGTTTCCGCCCTCGTAAGTTTAAGTATTTTATTGCGAAAATTAAAATACCCACAGGTAAAATATCAAAATTAAAAATATCGAAACATCGAAAATATAACTGAGTTTAAAATGTCTATGATAAAAATTCCGAGTGAATAAAATATCGAATGATTAAAAATATCGATAGTCACTTTACCTATGTTCAAAATGGTTACATTTATGCATATTCCTGGCGCTTCACCGGGCGCTACCGCGACAACCTGATTTCGCGCACTCAGCCCGCGCGTTGTTATGGTCACACTGGTGACCATAACAACGAGGAGGAACGTATTAGGTTACTGAACCTAATACGTTCCTCCTCGTTTCGCTCGACGAAGTACTTGTATATGACTTTTCCTTTGATTAGTTACTCCGTGTAATGTCGAGGAAATTTGTTACTCTGTACTTCGATACGATAGATGATTAGATTATTCATATATTAGACATAGGTTATCGAACCGTGCGACTGTAAAAACTTTCGTTTATTTCAAATGTAGGTTTTATGGTCGTTCGATATTTAAGTTTGGGTGTTTTAGAGGTTGACATTTTACGCGTAGGTATTTTAATATCCAAATATGTACCCCTCACGTAGTGCTAACAGCGGGCACTATTTTTTTTTTCAACGTTTTCGCGCACTCTGTATGTTTTAGGTATATTTGGGTAGGAGACACTTATACAAACAAATTTTTGTGTATTATCCGAACTAAAGCCTTTGAAATGAAAGAGAATATAACAAAAATTAAGAGAAACAGTTTAGTTTATCTGAGGTCGGGAAGTGGAAGGGGGTGAGTATTTACCAAATTGTGTAAAAAAGTTTTTTTGTATAATATAAAAATAAAGATCCAAAAACTTTGTTATTTGCAATTTTCATATAAATTTTAAGGTTAATACAAAAGATGTAAATATTATTTATTACCTGCAACTTTGTTATTTCATTATTTTTTTTCAAGGACTTGTAGTTTTGCCGGAAATCGAGATAAACCGTTTTTTACCCTTAAAAACTCAGCCCCTTTCAGTTCCCGACCTCAGGTCGCCCGTAAATTATTTTTCCTTTCACTTTTGTTATATTCTCTTCCTTTTTCAACGAGTTTCATCCTACTATTATTATGTTTTCACGTTTTGCCATTTTCATAGGCTTCTGCTATCTATGAAAGAAATTGTTAACGACTTCAAATTGTCAACGTTGCTGATTTTTAGCTCGTTTAGAAACCGCATAAGAGCGTGAATTGGTTGTAGGCGTAATTAAGAAGGTACGAAAAATATACGATATGATTGTATCCACTATAAAACCAAAACGAAGAGCTTTCCGATAGCAAAATTACACCCTCCGCAGGCTGTTTATCACATCAAAGTCTATGTTCAGAAGACACTAATTTGAATACCGTACGCGCTGCTTGTGAGCAAAGTCTAAATATGTCATGGGAATTCTTATATTTATTTCACGTGCACTCTATTATAAAGTCGGCAGAGCCAAGTATATAAATTTACTAAGTAGAGATAACTTATTACTTTATTGTTATTTAACTTTTTTCAACGGTTATGCCCAGACCCTCATGGTTCTCGGTGCCAGTAATTCCTGGTTGTTTTATAAGTTTCTTGAACACTACTTACCATTAGATGAGATAGTAGTCGAACGCAATAAAAAAATCATGCACTAAGGAGAGCAGCACATGGGCATTTTTTCGAGAACATGAAATAAAACGGACACAATGTTTGGCCATACAAAACCGGGTACAACAAAGATGGTACAAAACCAGGAGGAGCCTATTTGGAACGTGGCGTTTTCACCCGTTGATGGGAGGGAGATTTAGTAATTCAATCGATTTAATAGTTCACCGCTTCCCCTCTGCATCGATTGCGCGACTGTTGAGTGCCGCTGACAACTTCATAAGTGGCGATGTTGACATTTGATTGAACGTCCCTTGATTTGGGTTGCGCATGACATGCCTCGGGTTATTCATCACGCATAGTTGCCAAATGTTCATGTCTTTTACTTCATAGGAATCCTGCTGGGGATTCCACCGTCTCGGCTGCTGCTGTAGGAATTTCTTACCACTAATTCACGGCTACGTTTTGAGACCCATCACTTGCATACTGGTGCTGATTCTTAACGCAAACTTCTACCACGAGACTTCGAAACCCAGGCAGTGTTTATCCACTCGCTTGTCGGTGACAAGTTCTACACTACGTTTCAACTGATTCTTGGCTGGGGACTCAAAGGGGCCACTGCTCTCGCTTTCAGGTGCAATTTCTAGACCAGATTTCTGGGCTTCCTTTCCGCCCGTCCGCACACTACCAGTGCTATATCGATGCGCCATAATGAAGGCCAGTTTTCCCGCGTGTATTTTAACGGACTTGAAAGATCTTGCCACGAATTAGAAACCTAACCTAGAGTTCATTTCTGTTTTTTAATAGAAAAAATGCCCATTTCTTCAGTGTTTACCCAACAACTCTTGTGTGTAAAAACTCGAAAATAAGAACCATAATCTAATAATCGTTAAATATATATGTAAATATACGAGCATATGTAATTTTTTTGGTATAACACACAATGACAAAAGGAGTCATTTTTGTACAAATATTGTTAAGGTCAAACTTATAGATAGATGAACTCTTTATTTAAACACCGTAATTTACACAAATTAGACAAGCAATTACTAAGACTAAGTGCTACATTGGGCGGTATTATCGCTCAAAGCAGATTTATCAGACTAAACTCAAACTTACCTTAAAATCTTTAAATACCTACATAGAATATATTAGACGATATGACATTATAATTAGAAATTATGACTTATCCTAGAAAATTATAGATACAACAAATAAATAAATACAAAATATTTTAACTTATAGTATTTGTTTACTTTTTGTTGCCCAACGTGATCTAATATATACCGAAAGTACTTATATAAATATGTATATGTGTTAAACAAGCTATTACTAATATTAGGAGAATACTCTATAAGAAAGCTCAAGCAAGGCCACCTCGGGAGCATGTTGTTCGCAAAGCTTGTCTATGAAAAGTTTTAATGTAAAATACCTTACGTCCCTAAGAGTTCATAAACTGAAGTACTTACGTTCTTTAGTTTAGAAATTATAAAAAAGTTTCGTAAAGTGTCATCGTGCAGGCTAGCGAAGCATATGAAAGGGTCATTTAGCATAAACATATTTCTTATCTTTGTTTATCAATATATAGCAAATTAGTGAAGGAATAAAAATTATAAAACTTAGTATTAAAGTAGAATATGAAATTTAAATTCAGCCTCGTTAATACTGTATAGTTCAAAATATCTTTCAAATTTATTCACGATTTCAATATTTTCAATATGAAAGAAATAGCATGATCATCGTCGCGTCGTCATTATCCGCATTGATTACATGCCTTTGAATATCCTACGTAAGCTCTTTACAATTTTATCCGATATCAATGGAGCATTTCAACATATATTTCCAGCACAAAGGCCGCATCATACTAACTTATCGTACGAGTGTGCAGCACTTTTGTTACAGGGGCTTCATTACGAGCGCTAAAGTTAAAACACGCAGCTTGCTTTGTTCCCAAACTTTGTAATTGCGCTATATCATATTTATAATTTGTAGTAATCAAATGAAAAATAACCAGTAACAATGCTTCCTCAAAGTTGGCTATCACCATATCTCTGCTAGTTCCAAATCCCTTCATCTATGTATCGTGTACTGTTTGTTTATTTATTTTAACGCAATGTCCTGGCAAAAGCTTTTGCACTCTGTCTATAGGTGCTAATTAATGTAGAGGAAAAATTGCTTGGCTAGAATTTTTATGAAGAAAAAGTTTCATTTCAACAATGTTTTTAAAATTTCTGCTGGTGAAATGATAAAATAAGTATTCATTTACGGTACTAGAATATTATGCTGGTGCAGAAGAAATAAAACTAATTGCGTATTTATTTAGATACTGTTCTCTTTACTTATGTTCCTTCATCATTATGAGTGTGTGAGATTTGCCAAGATAGAGAGCATTTATTCAAGCTATAATATAGGCTCATTAAATTATAAGATATTTGTCAGGTGGTGATGCCATAATCTAGTCTTAGCTTAATGTAAAGGAAATAACTTCTATTAGTTCAGTACTTAACTATATAACTTACTAGGTTTTCTACGCAAAGGGAATCGTAAGGAAATCTCAAAAGACAGCATTTATAGGAACACATACAACACTTTAATAAGAATAATACATCATTAGGCTCACATAGATTACTTCAAAGGTAATATTGTATAGTCACATTCCATAGCAATATTATAATAAACAGGGCAAACCATTTTGGAAGCCAACAAACATAGACCCACACACAACACGTGAATATCAGTTATGTTACATTAAATACAATAGTACAGTACTTAACTCAATAAGTCTCGATGCAGCAGTCACTTGTGAAGAATAAAAAGAGACTCAGTAAGTTGACACCTTGGTTTTATAGCCATGACTGGCGCCAAGTGTCTGTCGCATATACATTAAAGTTCCCGCCATATTTACCACAACCAATCAGACACATGAAAGTTCCCTCCACAACGCATCAGCCAATCCGAAATAAGACAGGATGTTTCATCATTGGCTAGTTCAGAATGAACCCAGATATAAGCATGATTTCAGTGTGGCGGTTATTAAAAATGTAAAATATCAACAAGTTTAAGGATATTCTAGGATTACATAATGAGTAACTTCTCGTTACTTATTTACTTAAGATAATCTAAGCTTAACAAATATATGATTCTAACACGGCCATACTGACAGTACTTCGTCCACGAAGTACAAATATAACACCAGGCAAACTTCGCTTTAAAATAATTATGTATAACTTAAAGTGATAATACTATTTATGCAGGAAAGATTGTTACCGTGTATGGCAACCCACAATTATTTGCACAAAACTTGCTTGATAAAGAATGTATGTACTAAGTAATAAACAGAACGCTTAAACAGTCTTTGGTTCGAAGTCACCACAGAGAAAAACAGCTATCGATTATCTGTAAAATCATTATCAAATGTTCATAGTACAGACCCACCAACTTATCTGTTCAGGTGGCAGAAAAAAGAACTACAACATTCCTTCAAATTGTGACAGTTTGTAGTTGATTTCCATGACCAGTAACGCCCTCGAAAACTGCACAGTTAAGTTGGTGGTACTATACAGATGGTGTATATATTTATTGGGCGTGGAGGGTAGATTATCTTTCTACGCGTAGACTGTTGTGACTTGCTATCTCTCGAAAAGAAAATAATATCATTGGAATGGAATCAAAATACATTCAATACATTTGTGAAAAAATACAACATTCCCTTTTACTACGTTGTTATATGAAGTGTCACGAATAAATATTATGTGCAAGTACATAATTCGAAAAGTATTCCAGGTTTATGTACGAAGTAAATATTGATACTAAGAGTTTCGTAGATAGTTTCCAGTTTAAACTACATATTTGATAATATATTAAGCAATAGGGAGTTTAAAATTTGATTAGAACGACTGTGGTAAATTTCTGCAATGCAACTTTTAACTTGCTTAGTTATCAATTTGACGTTTTATCGTCCACGTATTTTTTAGACAATAACAAAATGTACCATTAAACTTTGGACATATTACATTTGACAACAAACGTCTGGACCTTTTGACTTCACGACATAAGTCTTAACCTTAAGGACAAAATTGGGTTTTCCTTTTGTGATTTGGACGTTTTTACGTCAGGGCTTAAGTATTTTATCCAGAATAATAGGATCATCATTTGTACACGTAAAACAACTTTTCTGATAACAACAGGCAGTCCACCTACATGTACTTATGTAGCAGTAAAAATAACACTAAGTTCTCATGAAAAACCCTAATCATTTTAATAATTACCAGTTACCTAGACACGATGATTACATTCACAAGCCGCCATGTGAGACAACCATCGCCAAGTAAAAGGTCGACCGGCTTTTATCAAACAGTTTGCCATTTGAATAGACGTGCAGGTCGCATTCACTTACTGCTTGTGAGATCAACAAGCACCAATCAAATGGGTATGCAGTGTAATCAATTTAAACAGTAGTTGTCATTTGAATAGACATGCAGGTTGCATTCACACACTGCTCGTGAGGTAAACCAGCACCAATCAAATGGGTTAGCAGTGTCTTTATATAATATTGAACTTAGAGCATAAATACATGTAGATAAGAGTTTTTGATATTATCATTTTATGTGATATATCTGATAATACAACATTAATAGTTTGTTTATTTCTACAACTTATAGAGTATCATGTCATATTACTAGGTATTCTTTACTAAAACCTTGTACAGAATTATCGTATTTATTGTTTCAAAACAATAAGTACAATCTATCATCAAATAAATGTTGTTCATAAACCCACTCTCATGGCCAATGTCAATGTCTCCTTGTGAATTACAATATTTCTTGATAAACCATCTACACCAATCAATACACGCAGAGGTAAAACCCCTGTAAACTTCTGTATTGTTGCTAGATTGTTTGCTGAACATTCCAGAATCCGTTCGGCCCATCTGACAATTTATAGAACATTGTACCTAATATATTAATTAACACATAGACATACCGTTCCATCTAACCGTTACTTAAGTGTTCAAGTAGCAATCATATGTTTGCCAATTAGTAATTTCCGAAAAAGATATCGATTATGGTTTGAGTCAAAGTGTGTGCCACAGTCAGCAATAATTTCTGAAGAGGTCCCAAGTGCCAACATTTGTCATAGGTTCTCTTCGTATATACTTAGGATACGATTTAAACTATGTATAAGAATATAAAGTTTTAAATGGATTTAATAAATAAAACTTTGCGAAACCAGCTCAATCAAAACATTTCTACTCATCGCCAGTTACTTTAGAATGCTATATACAATATATGTAGTTGATTTGTGTGAAACAGTAAAGGAGTTTTGTTTGTAGGATAAAGTAATCATTGTTTATGACCCAAACTGCTTTTACAAAGATCAAGTATAAGCATAAGTTAATATATACCATATACTTTGTCATGAATACTTTTATAGAATTACCTCAATAGTAATTAAATCAGCTGAAAGGAAATATGGGCGCCATCTTGCTACTTAAATATTTAAACATGGGTTGGGCGGTGTTTAAATTGACAGCTGATTTAAGCAGTGCTTAGGTACTGGATAAAGTTATGTAGCGTTTATAAGTAAGGAATTTTGCTAATCAGCGGCTAAGTAATGCTTAAAATTTAAGCAGCGTTTATAAGTAAGACTGTTAGTATTTAATGCCCATAAGATATTCTGAGATGTTCAAAAGCATTTCAAATGTCACAATGTTTTAAGAATCGGTTTTATATAAGAAGAACATTTTAAGCACAAGGTAACAGCGAGATTAGTTCACATGTGGGCGAAACATTGATATTGTTCGATATGCCTTTCCACATTTAGGTTTTTAGGTTTAAAAAAAATGTATTCTCAATTAAGAACAGTAGTCACTAAAATGAGAATATAGTTTGATTTTAAGAAATCTAATTACGTTCTTTGTTATAATATGCAGTTATTAGTGTAAATAATATGAAAAAATACGTAATGACATAACAAGTTTCATAAATTTCCATTACATATGCTAGCAAACACTAATTCAATCAGCTTCAGTGAAAGCAACTTTATCTTGGGATATATGCAGCAAGAATTAACAGTTTCAGATTTAACATTTACAGCATTGAGAAAATTTTCGACGAGGTTTCTCTTCACATTGCCACTACACAGTCACAGGATTGAAACCATAATAAAGCAGACCCTTTTAGGGCCTTACCTGCTTTTGCCACTATTATAGTACTGGTCCAGATGAATTATTTCACCAATATACTGATGTCAGTGAATAAAATCTCGGTGCCACTGCCGCTAGTATTTGAAAACTCGCAACACGGTGTCATCATCTTGTCACCAAGTTGCAGCGACGGCTTTGCAACCCGCGGCGTCCAAGTCATTGAGAGTAGTGGCATCGATTCTGAAACTAATAAAAGTGATTAAAAAAATGAAGGTAGGCAATCTGAGTGATCCCACTTCTGATGTGAGATTTGCCAAGATAGAGAGCATTTATTCAAGCTATAATATAGGCTCATTAAATTATAAGATATTTGTCAGGTGGTGATGCCATAATCTAGTCTTAGCTTAATGTAAAGGAAATAACTTCTATTAGTTCAGTACTTA
The DNA here is from genome assembly GCA_963890685.1 of Plagodis pulveraria. NCBI lineage: Eukaryota > Metazoa > Arthropoda > Insecta > Lepidoptera > Geometridae > Plagodis > Plagodis pulveraria. Next base: position 13,342,239 of record OY982949.1, on the reverse strand, counting down.
ACTATATAACTTACTAGGTTTTCTACGCAAAGGGAATCGTAAGGAAATCTCAAAAGACAGCATTTATAGGAACACATACAACACTTTAATAAGAATAATACATCATTAGGCTCACATAGATTACTTCAAAGGTAATATTGTATAGTCACATTCCATAGCAATATTATAATAAACAGGGCAAACCATTTTGGAAGCCAACAAACATAGACCCACACACAACACGTGAATATCAGTTATGTTACATTAAATACAATAGTACAGTACTTAACTCAATAAGTCTCGATGCAGCAGTCACTTGTGAAGAATAAAAAGAGACTCAGTAAGTTGACACCTTGGTTTTATAGCCATGACTGGCGCCAAGTGTCTGTCGCATATACATTAAAGTTCCCGCCATATTTACCACAACCAATCAGACACATGAAAGTTCCCTCCACAACGCATCAGCCAATCCGAAATAAGACAGGATGTTTCATCATTGGCTAGTTCAGAATGAACCCAGATATAAGCATGATTTCAGTGTGGCGGTTATTAAAAATGTAAAATATCAACAAGTTTAAGGATATTCTAGGATTACATAATGAGTAACTTCTCGTTACTTATTTACTTAAGATAATCTAAGCTTAACAAATATATGATTCTAACAAGTGCAATAGGTATAGAATTGCAATTTATGTCGGTGGCGATACAGCTGGAAAGGTACAAGTACGTAAATGTTGTGGGCTGTTATTGAAACAACCTAATCGTCTAACTCGATACGGGCAACAATAGAGACGTGATCCCGACGTATTGTCGCAACAGAATAGAAAGGATTTACCAAGTCTCTGAATAAAACAACCTAGCATCTCGACTCAGCCGAGTAAATGCCTTTGTAATCACGTTGCAGGAACGTTTTGGGGGCAAACGTTAAAGAAAGTTTTGGAGTTTCTGTTTAGTAATAACGCCAGTACGACTCACTCATAATTTGTTTAGTGGGGTCATTGTTTTGTGTTGAATAGAATGTTAATGAATGTCTTCTTATTCATGTTTGCATTGACCTTCCAAAACATTGTAACGATACTAAGGTTACTAAGTATATATGAGCTAAATAATTATAAAACACTAAAGGGAAGAAAAAAATCAAGAAATACAGGGCTTTATGACCCTGACATTGGCTAATTGCAATCCATGAAATGTCAAAAATAGTTCCAGATCACTGACCTCTGTTAACTTTCACGCTGGGCGTGCAGTTGTACAATTTTATTTTTTCTTGAAGGCTTGTTTGCGGCAGTTTTATTTTTTTAATTAAATATTTAAGGAACTATTCATGCATCTGTATATTCGTAAGTCAAGATAAGGTTTTTAAATTTAGTTCCCAGATTGTTCGAAATAATATGACGCCAGTTTCGGGCTCTTATTTTGTGTGTTTTTTATTCCAGTGCACGAGTATGGAGTTAATTGTTCCCACTGAAGTTGAGTGCATTTGCTGAATAGTGTTGTCAAAACGGTGGTTTCAATCAGAAATTTTTACTTATATGATTGCATGTTAGCCATATAACTATTTAGCATAATTTTAAAATGGTCTATTTTTCTAACTTTTACTTTTACCTCTCGTTTAGATTAACCTTTTTAGGCCAGTAATTAAATATTTATTAGATCTAAAGACTGAAACTACATACTCTTCGATATCAATGTATTTATTGTGTAACAATAAAAACAGGAAAATATTAGGATTGTCGATAAAAGAGGTATAGACGTACTTATAAAAAAATATTCAGAAAGTTAAATTTATAATACCCTCGAATTTTCCACCCCAAACCGCACCCAGTCGGGATTCCTTGCATAAGCCGTAATGAATTTTATTGCTTTCACATTATAATGGTTGAAGTTTGTTATACCCATACGGTCTAACTTCGTACTGATGGATGAAAATTAAGCCGGACGCGTGCTAAATTCCCCTTTTTTAATTTAAAGATTTAAATCAATGTTAGTAATGCCCGTGGGGTGTCGAGCTGGGTAACGAAGGTGGACAGCAGCGCTCACTGCGAACCCTAAGACGGTTCCCAAGCATGGGGATTATAGCAAACCCCATCTTGTTGGTTGCTGCGTTCAGCAGTGGACAATCCTTCTGATACGGTAAATCAATGTTATTTATATTTATTCACCTGCGACAAAGCTCAAAAGGAAATGTGATATAACATGTGAAAATTAGTCACATTTAATTCAAAAGTACAGAATCTAAAGAGTATACAGACTAAACTTCATTTCATTTAGCGTTTTCAGATGCGTGTAATAAATAAACAATCACAAAAACATATATGTAATCTGTACTTATAAGTATAAAACTGTAACAAGTTCAATTCTGTATATTGCAGATATTTTGAAAATAATTTTTGAGAGCACTCTGTACCTGATACTGATACCATACCATACCATTTTTTGTTTTATCTGTCTGCCTGTCTGTCTGTCTGTCTGTATCCCGGCCGCGCATCACGCCTAAACTACTGAATTAATTTCAATGAAACTTAGCACGATTTGAGTTCATCTTCATACTACAAAGAAGGACATTGTTTACTTTTATCTCGAAATTCGGTACGGTTCCCTTGGGCAAGGGGATGAAATGCGCGTTACTAAATGTTGTAATTTATTAACGCGTAGACCGATTTTAATCATTCTTTTTTTGTTAGACTAGTAACGAGTGACCCCACGTGTAGCCCGGCACCCCACTAGCAGCTCGGTACCCTACGGGCAGCTTGGCACCCCACGGGCAGCCAGTCACCCCACGAGCAGCTCGGCACCCCATGTGCAGCCTGGCATCCTGATTTAGTTTTGCAACCTTGCTAAGATAAAACTCTACAATCAGGAACATTCGCCACAATCAGTTTTTTTATCGATCTATCTTTTGCCGGACACAATTCGGAGACTGCGTAATGGAATTGCACAATCTAATATATTTTCGTTCGACCGCCAAACAAGGAGAGCATCGGTTAAGACGCCGTTTTAATATCGATATTCCAAAGAAACGCACAAAGTACTTTGCTTCAACATTTATAGTGCGAACCGTGAAGGAACTCTCTGAGTTACTTAACTACTGTGTTCTGGAAAATACAACCCGGGGGTTTTTAAACCCAAAGTAAAAAGCTCCTTTCTGAGTTATGCTTTACTAAGAGTGCATCACCGCAGACCACAGCGTTGCTTAATATTAGATAAACAGTGCTCAAATGTGAATAATTGGTCTGCAGGTACGGCAATCGCGAACGAAGTCGCAGGTACAGCTGGTATATTATATGAGTGTGATAACTTGCTATAGTATAATTACTAACATTAGTGAACAACTGACAATATCAGGTTAAAGTGTGATTAAGCTTTTAGGGTTTGTAAACTACATACATTTGTCGTTTAATGTTCCAGCCGGCGGATTTACGCATTTTCTTAAGGCAGATAATCAGATAATACGATTAAACTAAGTGACTGAGTCAAAGCACCTTTTCGATGGGCGCTTGTCGCTTTTGACCATGTTAAATCCACTTACATATTAAAACTAAGCTTTTGATCACGTTGTGTAAAACGTTACCAGGCAAAAGAAAAACAAGTAGTATTTTTAAACAAAACTGACATTCAACACCACAATATTATAGTTTTTTTTATGCCTGATAGGTTAGCCTTTAACCACTATCTCACCTGATGGTAAGTGATGATGTGGTTGAAGATGTTGTTCCGGTTAACCTAGAAGTACTGGCTCTCAAGGCTGATTTTTTGGCGACAGATTTTCTACTTGGGGGTGGTAGCTAGCCAGGCGGGCATTCGCAAAATGCCCTACCACCATGCTATAACGACTGCCATTCTAAGACGACAACCGGGACGGCGGTTTAACGTGCCCTCCGAAGCACGGAAACGCTCAGTAGTAATGTTATTAGCGGACACCCATCCAACTAATGACCGCGGGTGACGTTGCTTAACTTTGCTGATCGGTTGAGAACAGCTAAGTTAACTTCGCTACGAGCGCTTCAAACGTTTTTGTAACTACATCCTCATTCACACCACATCGTTCCCTTATCACACTATTCCTTATCCTGCCATTCCGTTTGACTCCAATCACGCTCCTCAATGCTCTCATCTCCACTGTATTTATTCTACTTTCATACTACTTTTACTACTGTTTTTATATACATTAGTGTCGGAACCAACACTCCCACTACAATGTATGAGTACAACACTATGAGAATATATTGTTTTGCTATAAAAATAACAAAAAGGCCTGTAAGTGCGTGTTGAATGCGTTTGTTGGGACAGGCCATTGTTACTCTAATATTAGAATTTATTACACTGGGACTTTTAGAGTTTCTTGATTTTTTTAAATCTAGACTAATGGATTTTTTTTTATCAACGGTAATTGAATTTATTATAATTTGGACGGAAATTACCCTAAGTTTGGTATATGAAGCATTAAACTAGGTATATAATACTATTTTAAAAATGTTTATTTTTCTTGTTGTTGCTAGCTATGAGTGTTTTTCTGAACAATTAAAACTATATAGTTAGCTCGTCCTCGTTGATTTTGGCTGGATCGATTTTACAATTATCATGTAGGCGAACAGTTGGTATTGTTGAGGACCTATTTTGTCCATTCTCTGTTATAAATTAAAACAGCTCTACTCTGCGGTAAGATGTCCCAACTACAAGTATTGTTCATTTATCATAAATATGTAATAAGTTAAAAGCCCTACAAAGGCTTCCAATGTGCAAACGACATAAAAAACAGTTATTAATTATGAAGAAAGAAGTTAAGAAGATATAAACGTAAAGGAAAATTCAGTACCGGTGAACATTTTTTTAGCAAGTACAGTTGCGTCGTTTAAGAGCGCGTATGCAAAAACGGCGGACAAGGAAAAACTGCCGCGTCTAGGAAATGAGCACAATTTTAATAACTGGAAGTTCACAATGAGGTTCATTCTAGAATATAACAGGAGCGTAATGGAAAAAAGTGGATGGTCAATCACAGACTTTAATTAATAAGATGCGAAAGCGAAAAGTCTAATAGTGCAACGTTATTAACTTAAATGCTGACAAGTATCTAGAAATTGTGAAAAAATGCAACACGACGAAGGAAATTATGAACCGACTTGTATACGTTTGAAAATAAAGTAAAAAGTATTTATAGTAAAGTAAGTATTTATTTGAATTAAGATGTTAATAATAATAATAAAAAGCTATTAGTGACAAGAAGCAACATTGGAACAAACCCTCCTTGTGTTGCAGTGTTTTAGTATGTCCTTTTTAGACGATATAACAAAATAAAAAACAAATTTACTTTGGTAGTAATATGACGCGATAATGCCGCTTAGAGCAAGTGGATTGTTATACCATTTCGTTGGGAACATCAGCAGCGTGCTGCATAGAACCAAACGCGTTCTCTAGGTCTATCCAGCACTTCAGTTTTATATTCATATCATTCATATCATATTCATATCATTCATATCATATTGTTCCTTTCGTATGTTCCTAGCATCTTGCAAAATTTCCGAGTACATTTACTTTGGCGAACATTGAACACCTTTTCACTCATATAACGGTAGGATTCACGATTTATATTTATGCTAATGACACAGATAAAAATATGAGATTTGCTTTACCACTAGTATCGTGAAGCACTTATCTGATCTGATACTATCCGAATTTTAGGCAACAAATGAGGAAAACGCGTTTTGGGTAGACATAGGGTTTAAACGGTGTAAATAGATGGACATGATAAAGAATTAGTATATCAAAGTAGTCATTGAGGCAGAGTTACTTAAACAGCTTAACACACTATTCAACTACCTAAGTAGAGACCCCAGTACCCAGCAGGAAGCTCTTAAAATTAACAGCGACAAGACAAAGATTACGTCAAATGTTAACATGGACACCCGTACCGATAGTTGTTGGTAAAGATACTCTCAAAGTTGTCGACGATTATGTCTACATAATACTGTACTGTAGGTATTCAATAATAGTAATTGTGCAGGTCCAACTTCGACAAGGAAGAGGCACTAATACTCCTACTCGAATATAATCAAATGCGCTGCCCGTTCGGGAAAGTACGCGAAAACTTCTCGTCAAACATCCCGCAATCAATCAGTGTGTATTGCCAGTGCCGTGTTTCATCACATACGGCACTGAGACCTGGTCTTAAGCTGTGGCCATTTTAAATAAGCTCAGAGTCGGACAACGTGCCACTGAGAGAGCAATACTTAGTTATTTGCGCTACAAAATCCGAAACTAGGAAAGGCGCCGAAGAACCAGAGTTACCAAAATAACTCTCAGAATTTGCCAACTAAGGTGAAAATGGGCTTGCCATTAGATATAAAGGTGAAATAAATAAATAATGGGAAATAAAGATTCTAAGGTGGCTAGCACACTGCCACGAAACACAACGAGTAAGTAGTCCCTACACTGGTGGCATGGAAAAACACGCGGGGAGCCGATGCATGCAAATGACTATGTTCAACAGTAGACGTCTTCCAATTTTCAGATAAAAATAATTTGTGTTTGGCGCTGTTCTTCGATTTAAAATGTTACGTTCAGATTAAAAATAATATTAAGTTTATCTATCGATTGACTTGATTGATTGTTTTTGAAGAATGTTGTCATTGTCATCAAGGATGAATTACGAATTTTGTTACTTAACTTAATTGATGTCGCCTATGAAAAATTACAGACTGAGGGCGTAGCGTGGAGAGACTTCGTTTCTCATGTGAGTGGGTGCAACTGAACTACGCAATATTTAAGTAGAGTGAGTATATTCACTTTAAAAATGAATATATAAATGGTCTTCTTAAAAACGGAATAAAAAATTTGATTCGATACGATTTACTATATAGACACAAACTTGATTAAGCGAAATTTTAGAGCTGTATTCGTTTATTGTTAGAAATATATATAATAAATAGGCATCATACACTTTTCCTTAAAAAACAAGATCTAAATTTGCCTTTGAGAACTCACTTCGCCTTAATGAAAAAGATTTCACAAAAAAATATAACGCGAGAAGTTTTGGCGCTACTTGTATGTTGAAAATGTAGTCAAGGATTTGATGATTCTAAGTGGTTATACCTTTTTAATATATTCTGTGAGTAAGTAAATCGCTTTTAAAATCAGGTCTTATACAATTTTGGCACTCGAATTCAAGGGTAACTTTTTGGTAGTAAGAAAAAGTAGCTGTACGTACTGGGATCATAACTATTCACAAGAAACGTTAAGAAACAACCTAACCAAAATTTTAACCAGACATACTATTTATGGGTAGGTAGACACTGCCAATTAATTAAAACCTTAATTGCTTTGTAATAATACTTGGCGCAGTTTGTAAGCTATTTTTCCATAAGTTTTAAGCTTGATTGTACCTGTACTCTGTAAATTAGAAACAATAAATAAATAGGTTTCTCCGACAAATTAATTTTCTGTCCCAGCCCAGAACCTAGAACTCTCACATGTAAATGATTATAAGCTCACCCCTTATTATAAGCGAAACATAGATGTTTAAACTATTTTTTTTCTCATTACAATAAATACAAAATACAATTTTGGGAAAAAAATATTGCAATCATTATGATAGGTTGATACTTATTTAATTTCAAGTTTATATCAATGTAGTAAAAACAAATAGTATATGTTATGGTTTAGAAAAGGATGTTTCTTAAACATAGCACTATAATTTTGATCACAAAATGTACAACCTACAACTTGATGAAAAAAACACAAGAGGTATTCTGGAGGGTTTTTGAAGCTAACATTTTTCACATTATTTTTGTTGCTCCGGATATTCTCAAAGTTATCACAACATGAAAATATAAAGTAGGTATAAGGACGTGAAATAATAGGAGGGCGGCCCATTACTGGTGAATAATGGCACCTACTCAAGAAGTTGTTCATACAGCGGAGCTCGAGAGTAGGTCGAGTATCGCCTCGAGGGCTAAACAGGTAATAACGCCTTCTGATACAGATACTAAAATAAATACAAAATAGTTCAATATTTTAAATGCGTGTACGATAAAACCGTCAAAAGATAGAAAAGGTATATTCTGTAGTATTTTTTTCTTATTAACCGAGAAAATGTTTGCAGATATATGTATTTATGATTGCAAGGAACGCTTGCGATTCATTATTTAAACTAAAAGTATGCGTTTATACTTTGGGAAATTTATTATTTGGTATAAAATTGTACCTTTTAATACAGTTTTCGTATGACTGTGGGTACGCTTGCTGTTATATTATATTGTAGAAGTACTGTATATACTTTCAATATGAAAAACCTTAAATAGATCACTAACTCTAACTAGTACAATGGGAATGATATTTTGAAGACATACCGGTTTTGATATCGACCATACTTTTAATATAATAGGGTTCAATAACTAGGAATAACTGCGACAAAGACAATCGTGTCTTCCACTGAAGTTATTTCTATAACATATTACATATTGAACGAGGTAATCAATCCATTTCATTATAATAAGGTCGTAGAGTTCCTTTAAAATTAGGAATGTTCTTTATCATCGTAATAATCCCCTTGGATGATCGTAAAGGCGACTAATGGAAAATAATCGCTCAATGAGCAGCATGGTGGCGTTCTCACAGCAGGGTTACTCTGCGTTTAGTGCACAACAGGGGACACACAACCCTTGCAATCTCATTAGCCGAAATGTAACGCATAAATTACCACACGTTGTGTAGGCTTGCCCGGCGCGGCGGCCATCTATAGTTTCAAAGCCAAGATTTTTTCGAATAATGTTCTTGTGTTGATGGAATAAACATTGTGAACTCATTTCATATATTATAGGAGTGTGGGACGATGATGAATGAAATTAAAATAAGAGAACAATATTATATAATCCAGATTATAACAGTAAACTATTAAATAAATTTTGTTATGTTTAAATGAACATCTTTTACTAATTGATGTAGCTTTTCTGCAATTTTTATTATGAAATTATGTTAGCAAAACATTCAGTTTGAATCATTTTGCGATTGAAAAGGTAACAACTGTGTATCCTTACTTTAAATATTTCTGAACTTTCTATAACATTTCAGTGCAGTAATCGAGCGTCGTCTTACTGTACGGAAGTATTCCCGGTTTAATTATACCAGGACACACGCGTGTATGAATTGTATGTGATGAGTGGAACTTCTGTTCCCGCTAAGTACACTCGAGAGCAATGAATCCGGGTCACTTAAAGAATCCTAAAAATCTCGGAAACTAAAAATGCTAGGTTAATGCAATAAATTGTATTTAATAGACAATGTAATACTCCTTAAATGAAGGTATTAAAACTTCTTAGTTATTGTAAAGTTATATCATAAAAAAAATCAAATTTGAAAAAGGGCCACTTTCGAAGATGGAACTACGAAATTACAGCATTTGGTTTTGCTTTTGTTTGTAATCTGTCATTTATGTGGGTACATAAACCATGTTGATAGTGCTCTATATTCATTATTCAAGCTGAAATTATGTCGCTTACGCCTGAAGAATGCACCAGAATACTTACAATGCTGGAAACCGGCCGGAGTCAGCGCGATACAGCCAGGACTGTCGGTGTGTCGCTGTCAACAGTACAAAGAGTTCTCCGACGTTACGAAGAAACTGGTTCTAACCTACGCAGACCAGGAACGGGCAGAACCAGGTGTACCACAGCACGAGAAGACCGATACTTGGTGAACACCATGCTTCGAAATCGCTTTCTCACAGGAACTGAACTCACCAATCAGTTTCGACGCCTCGGAGGAAGTAACCCAAGTGCATGGACAGTAAGACGTCGGCTTGCTGAATCTAACTTAAAACCCCTTAGACCTGCAAACGGCCCTAAACTGGAGCGTGGGCATCGTATTTCGAGACTAAGATATGCCCAGAGCCACGTAAATTGGAGTATTGAAGATTGGTCAAAAGTTATGTTCTCCGACGAATCAAAATTTATGCTCTACAAGCACGATGGAAGACACAGAGTGTATCGAAGACCAGGGGAAAGATTCAAGCAAGCATGCATCGAAGAAAAAGTAGCCTACGGTGGTGGGTCTGTACTTGTGTGGGCCGGAATTTCTTCTGAAAGTCGCACAGAGCTGGTGATCATAGAAAACGGCTCTTTAACTAGCGTAAGATATGTGGAAGAAATCCTCAATGATCACGTTGGTCCATTTATGGTCAATTTAGGTGAGGATGCTATATTTATGCATGACAATGCCCGACCTCATACAGGTAGGATTGTGAATGACTACCTTCAAGAGATGAACATTACTCGTATGGAGTGGCCAGCGCGCAGCCCGGATATCAACCCGATCGAGCATGCTTGGGACGAGCTAGGCAGATGCGTAAAACAACGAAACCCTCCCCCAATCACGCTTCGTGAGCTCAAAATTGCTCTCACAGAGGAATGGGAGAATATTCCCCAAAATCGTATAAGGAACTTGGTGTACAGCATGCCAAACTGCGTAAACGCAGTAATGGAAGCACGAGGAGGCAATACGAAGTATTAAAATTCAAGAAAATCGTAATAAAGTTCAAAAATTTCATGTTTCCTATTTTTGTTTTAAGGAGAGATCAGCAGTTTTTTTCTTTATGTAATTTTGTGTTAATAAAATGTATGGTGACTCATATTTTTTTTACTTTCATTTAAGGAGTATTACATTGTCTATTAAATACAATTTATTGCATTAACCTAGCATTTTTAGTTTCCGAGATTTTTAGGATTCTTTAAGTGACCCGGATTCATTGCTCTCGAGTGTATATTTCAAGCTTTGAAATTCTGAAACAGTAGATTCAGTAGCTACGCATTATCTCCCGCAAAGTCACGAACCGAAGCAATTGACTTCTTGGCCACGGTCGGCGGCTCCATTCATCTCGCACAATATAAGAAAAGACGTAATCATGTCGAGAGAGGAATCACGTCCAACGAGCTACAGCGCCGGAATTCCGTCTGGCCCGACATTCCCTGCAGTCTTCACTGTAGATAATTTTCTTTGGAAAAAAACTTATTTTCTATCTCCGCTTACATTTTTTACTGAAATTAGGATAAACCGAAAAACTTATTTGTCTTCACCCTATTTCTGGTTAGAAATAAAATGGTATGTTTTAATTCTGACCTACTGTAACGAAGTCATTCTAGCAATATATGTAAAAAAAATTACAAATTTAATTTTACGAATGGGATTACTTAGTTTGGGCTGAATTACTTTTCTTTGACTTTCTCAGTAAAATTACAAAATAATACGATTGCCTAAATATTTAATTGGATAATATTACAATGAACGCCACCAAGGACCCAATGCTACATACTATAAACAACGAACATAAATTTAAAAAAAAAAACATACATGGCGCACATATCATCCCGCCAACATATTAAAGAAGGGGTAGTTGTCTATACACAGTATAGTCATTATTAATATAAAATAATTTTCTTTTTTATTTATTGTTTTTACGATACCAGCATATTTTACCGACTTCTAAAAAGGAAGAGGTACTCAATTCGTATGTATGTTTTTTCATGTTTGTTACCTCTTAACTTTTGAGTGGGTAAACCGATTTTGATTCTTTTTTTATTTGAAAGCTGATGCTTGCCGTGTGGTCCCATATCAATTTCATCAAAATCGGTTAAGCCGTTTTTGAGTTACTTTCCAATAACTGAAGTATTTTACTTGATGATAAAGTCATTGACAGTGAATGACAATCAATCCCATAAGTAACCCTAACAAAGGTGACAATCACACATTTGAGTGTTGAAGTCGGTTCAATTTTTGTGTATTTTTTTTTTATAATTAAACGATGCTGATTCGGAAGTAGCTCTTATTGGAAGTCCAACACATTATTTTAAATTAAAACGGGAATAATTATTTTGATGGATAAGATTTATTTTATTGTAAATGCTAAGTTATTTAGCGACTGTGATTTAATTAGGTTCAAAACTATTATGTTTATCAATATTCGGAGTGTTACAAAATTTACTTTCCAATATGAGAGTATAGAAACAATATTTAATAAAAAACATTGAGTCATGTTATTGCCTGGTTTGCAATGATCTACAAAAGCATATCTATATTTATCTGCCTTGTTTGTCCGATACTTGGAAGATAACATGATGTTTAGATTTTGTCATGACATATTATTAAGTTATTGATTTGTATCATTATCAGCATCATCATCACAAAGTTATACAAATGACTCCCGCACGGAACGCCACTACTATTAGCCACTTGTAACCATTACCCGCGACTTCTACGATGTCGTCAGGCAACCCATTGCATGGTCAAAGATTTCTGCGATATGGTTTTATGCGCAGATGATACCTCTCTGATTTTTTAATTAAAAAAAAACAATGTTTCAAGTTTTCTTTACCAAATGTTACTTATGTCTAACCACACATTAAGCTTGGCTCAGATGAACTCTCTATTGACTATGCAACAATCGTCCTAGGAATCAAAATGGGTTCAAACTTACAGTGGGATCTACATATACATGATCGATAGATCAGGAGACTTACTTCTGCTGCATATGCAGTTCGTAAGATAAGATAGTAAGCAGACATAGTAACTACTAGGCTAGTTTATTTCGCGTACTTCTACAGTATTATTTCGTATGGGTGTATTACCGTGAGGAGCTGCTGCTGAGATAGAGACAATCGTATCTTACAAAAGTGTGCAATTCGAGCCATATACGAAATGCATCCTAGGGAATAGAGGGATCTTTTTAAAGAAATTGATGTTGTAACTTTCCCAAATTTGTATCATAAATATTTAAAAATAAAAATACGTAAGTACGTTTAAAATAATTCTTGCCTGTTCTTCTCGAAGTGGCTCTATACATTTTTTTTGCTGAACTTGCCAGCATAATATGTCACATTTCAATATTAAAATTTGTAATTGACCTTCATAACAGAGTTGTAGATAGATGTAAATTGAATAAATGATTTTGACTTTGACATTGCCTGTCAACTCTACGTTTTCCGGTGTAGGTGTAAGTTTAGGTGTAGTTACCACTCGAAAACCTTTCTTCCCAATCAGTTATTGGTTTGTCAAGCAATTTGCCACTTGAACTTGCAAATTCCAATTGCAAAACCCATGTTGGTGAATTTGATTCTTCAACAAATTTCTTTGATCCGGATTCTGTCGCCCAAAGAAACTCTTTCAAGGCTCGTTCACTGTGAGTCTGAGCTTTCCCATAAGGGCCACGGTTAAGGTCTACGTTCTAATACCATAAGTCATCACCGGCAACAAACAATGGTTGAATATTTCAAGTCTTCAGGCTCTTCCGAACTTTCGACGAAAAGATGTCGCGTAATTTCCCGAAAGCTGCCCATCTGAGTTGTATTCTGACATTTCTGAATGGCTTGTAGTGCCAATACAATTATTAAAAAAAATCATTGTCATTTAAATTAGCGTCATAAGTGCCCCGTACTTATGTTGTAATTTCAAACTACTTGTATGACCTGAGTGTTACACGGAGTTTTTTAGGTATGTATTAAAAGGGAACATTAATTTACACAGAGTCCTTCAGTCCTGAATCCTTTTCAACCAATACTTTACACAAAGACTATTTAAATAAAGATGTTCTCGTTGTGTACATAAAAACCATTTGCCATCAATGCCTATGCTACAACAACTGTAGCATTTTAAAATAAGACCATTAACCTTATATTAAATTCAAATACTCAGACTTTTTTGCACCTACACATTTTTCTCATTCAGACGTTTTACAATCCAGACTTCATGAACCTATCCTATTACAAGTATACACACTAAAACACTTGTTGGAATACGAATAACGAAACTAAATGCTAAATAACATTATTGTTTTAAGCTGAATTTTATTTTCTTTATATTTAGGCAGAGTGTGGTCAAACGCGAAACTATTTCGAATAAAAAAAATAAAAAAAATATTTGCAAATGTGATTATCACTTGGCACGTGCTTGTAATTATATTCTTTTAGGTTCTTATTTTACTAACTGGAACCTTTACTTACATTTGTAAATAGACACTATTATAATTATTTTAGTGTATTACGAATAATGTACAATGCGAGACTAAATCCACACTCTTTGCCAGAAATTCTGCCACATGACTTTTCCACTTTATGGCTAATTACAGTGGGACAGAAAATGCAAAATATATGGCTATATCGATACTTATCACTTATTTGACATAATTGCGATTGAGTTAATTGTCTATATAGATAGTATTGAAATTGGTATGTAATTTATTACTATTGTCGGAGTTCGAATGCGGCAAACATTCTTATTTCCGTTATTTTTTATTGTTGTATAGTTCAAGTGTTTTATTCAAATTCATCAGTATCATACATACTCGGTTGCCAGAAATCAGAGTCTTATACAGAATATCTGATTGAACATTCTCTTAGATTTTCTTAAGAAAGTCCCAACTTAGCCTAGATCTAGATAAAGTGGAGGTAGTTACGAAGCTGGACTTTTAAAGATAAAGCAAAACTTTTCGATTCTAATTCGGAATTTGCTGCAATATGGGTGTTTTTCCACAGACAGTGCTGTTTTCAGAACGGATTTAACACAAAATATCTTGCTCTTACTATGTAATTTTAGTATGGACTTTTGCATAACATTGCAAACTATTTGATGATATTAATCTTTTCTATATTTTTCACACTTGCAAAAACTTCTTATAAAAAAGTTCGACAATAGTTGAACTGTATATCTATAGCCACACAAATATAATACATTTAAGCTATAGCTTATTTGTCAATTAGATTTGTCAAGTTTTCAATAATGTTTATGGTTCGATTATGAGAGCAATATTTGTTATTAAAATGAATTGGAGCACTTAATAATTTTACATAATTTGTCTCAGTTGTACTAACAGTGGTCATTAGGAGGTACCAGCTAAAATTTGATTTCTATCACTCTTTGTATCAAAGTACAAAAAACACTATTCTAATCTTTATCCAATATATATTTTCTTTCACATTTATCAGAACTTAATATATATAAAAAGTATTTATTTATTTATAATTTAAGTAAGGGACTTGTAGTCATCTTACAACTGAGTCATTGAGATAGTACCCAAACTTCTTAAATGTACTTCTAAACCGGTACATATCGCGTGGGTGATAGCCGAGTAATTTCAAAGATATCTGTTAAAATAAAAAATGGAAAACTGACGCGACATGAAAATGCAATGAGGTTAAGCGTCGTCGTCGTGTCTTCGAAGTCTCAGGCGACGACAAATCCCACGATAACACCTTCATTACGCTCGCGTCAACCCTCTTCTTATTCTCGCTTCCGCCACCGCTTCAATCTTTTTGCGGATATTACACTAAAATTATGACGATAGCACCTAAAGGTTGCACACCACTTTCGCAATGATGAATGGGTAGTTCAATCGACCGTTGATGTTTTTATCGTCAAATTATATGTTTCCCATCATCAGGTTACGGATATTATTTGTTAGAAGGCAATTTATATCTGTTTAAAATTTTCTATAATAATTTTCTTGACAAACCTATATGATCCTATATAATAAATTATGTACGAACTATATTAGAACCACCTTACTTGTCGAAATGTAATTGTTTTTAATGTAAAAAGTATTGAGTTTTTCCAATAAGGAAGTTCTATAGTGGTAGGTGGCAATATGCTCGCCCCCTATTCTACATCTGCATCAGCCCTTTCATAGTCAATTGTTGGCCGACAGCTTTCCTAAGGGAGAGTTCCCATTAAGAAGGGGGCTAGCCATAATCCCCATGCTTGTCAGACATCATGGGGATCGCAATGTAAGGTTTCACAGAAAGCGCTGCTGGTCACATTCCGGGATTTATTACCCTTAATCACCTCTAACGACTTCCACCGGAAGACATGGATGGCTGATATTCTAGCCCGGCATTCCACCTCTCTTATTACTTCATACCAAATCCACTATGTAGCAAAATGTACATTGCCTGCCCCTTCGGGGAATACGAGCGACACATTTTTTCTTTTTAATGTTTTAATAACATTTTTTTTGTTTTGCTGTCATAGAGTAAAATATTAAATTGATACAAAACAAAAAATATTTCATAACACGATTTCGTACATAGATTAAAAAAGCGAAATATTCTAATACAATATCCTGTATTTTATTCTAAATAATTTAGATCACGTAAATAGTTCTTTAGTAATAAATTTCACGCTGAATACCCCCACAAGGCGTATGATTTAATCAATTGCAATTCAAGTGTCTGGGTACTTAATTGAAGACGTGTTTGCACTTTTAAAGTATATTGTCAGTATTAAGTTTGTGGACCTTAAAGTACTTCTGATACTGCAAATTATCGTCTTCCTACTTTTATTACATCTATATGGGGTCGCTTTTTACAAAATATTTCGCCTTTTTGAGGCCAACCTATCTTGAAAATACCTTTGTTTGTTGTACTTTCGCTACCTTTACGTTCTTCGACCACTTCATTGAATTCCATCATAATAATATAAGGTTGTAGTTAAAGGCGAATCTTTAGGCAATAGATGTATAGTTTTTAGTATAATTTTTAGTTTAAGTTTAGTTGTGGTATTTGGTTTTTAGTTTAGTGAACCGGCGTACCACCAACGTCATAGACGCAAAAAAATATATTGATCGCGATATAATAAACGTTTAACGATCATAATTTTGGTCTGGAGTGGAAGACTAGGTCAGTGTAGTCAGTGATGATGATATTATCACGCGAAAGTGGTATTATATATTTGATTCAATACAATTAAGAGCGAGCTTATTGCCATGTAGCAGGCACAGTTATAAACACCAGGTTGTTAACCCAATATCTTTTTCAACACGAGGATCGAACCCAGGTCCACGACATTGCAAAGCAGTGATTTATCATATCAACAACGAGGTATCCAATCACAAGAAAGGATATATACTTATACCCCGTTACGTGGGTAATCATGATTCTGAACAATTCTAAGTATCCGGTTTTACTTACTGCTCTTTTTAATTCCTGCAGCTTTTCTAAAACGAAGTTCTCATTTACTTCAAAAACCGTTTCAGTACTTGAGAAAACTCATTTTAGTTAATAGCATTATTGACTAAAATAGATTAACTCACTTCAAACAGACCTGTTTCGACGCAATTAAGTAGGAGGTGAAAAGTGAACGCGGGCGTTCCTGAGTCCACCTAAAATATGACTACAGGATGTGACAATTAACTACTAACGCCATCTGTTAGAACTCAAATACATCGTAGTTAATCTACTTAATACTAGATCACACCAATAGAATGAGGTTGTAAAATAAACGCGAGCCCTGGCTGAGGGCAGCTTTGGCTTTTGGCTAGTTATTTTTAATTTACAAAATGAACTAAAACTGCCTTTTTTATTTTACAATTAAATTGAGGATATACTTTTCACCCAAAGTTTTAACTGCTTGACAAGTGTGTCGCAAAGTTGTTAATTTCAACACCAGCTCGCATCAAAGTACTTTAAAGATAACACTTATAGTTTGAAACTGTATTATACTCATAGCAGCGCTTCCTGTTTTTTTTAATACGTTAATATTATATGACTTTTAGTCAATCTTGTACCCAAAATACTATATTTTATACGTTGGTAGTAAATAATTTTATAGACCGTTTTTGACATAGCGATTATAAAAAAGCCATTATAAGATTTAGGCCATAAATCAAAGTATATGTATAAAAAAAAATCGGAGTATTATCATACAAAAGCCAGGAACTCATCACTACGCTTAGATCCAATGTGTGAAGAATGTGATGAGTGTCAAAGTTGCACTACAGTATATACATAGTATGTATACTGTAGTACTGATAGACAGTACGACTGTACTATCCATATCGATGATTCTCTCTTCGTTTGATAGGATAATCATACAACTGCAGAAATATAGATAAAATGAAATACATATATGTATGTTTTTTTCTGTTTCTTTATATTAAAGTTTACGGATCCAAAGTTAAGAACGGTATCGAGCTTCTTTCCCGTGTATCGATGGTTTACCGTTTTGTTAAACAGGGTGATAGTATTTATAGTTCAAAATACTTACACCGTAGACGTGAATTACGAATATAGTTCCAAAACAACATAAACTTATAACCGATATATATAATAATTTGTTGTTTGAAATAATGTTTCATATCAACAAATATCAAATAGACTATGGTAAATTTATCCGTCAAAAAGAAATAGGACTGCTTTTCATGTTTAGAAAAATGAATGGTGTATTTTTTATTTAATTGAGGAAGTTCGGTGAGATACATTGATATTTTCATGACTAAACGCTAACCTACCCACGCTTTTAAAAACATTCCCAAAAAATGTGTCCAAATCTAAACTCGTCCCTTTTCTCTTGAACGTGAACCTTGTTACTTGGTTAGTATTAGTAGTTAATTAATTTATTAATGGAGCACTGGATAATGTTTCCATTAAATTAGAACATACAAAACCTAATTACGTGGTAAACATCAAAATAATGTTAGAATGGTATCGCTAGTTTTTTCTGTAATTTAATATGGGTTATGTTCCCCGCGGGGTGCCGGGTTATCCCTGTGGAGTGCCGGGTTAGAATTGCACCTCTCCATATTATCCCATGGAAGTCGTAAGAGGCGACTAAGGGAATTATACTGGAAGTTGGGCAGCAGCGCCTTCTAAAGAACTACTATCTTACACTGCGATCCCCAAGCTGCCTGCCTAGCGTGGGGATTATGGCAAATACCTCCTTAATAGTGGTAGGCTTAATAGTGTATTCAGCAGTGGACGATCCGGCTGACAAAGTATAGTATGTTATAGATATATTGACAGTATTAAGAGCTTAGTACGATGCCCGATGACCTCAGTAGAGTTTCCCAGCAGGTGGGTTTAAAATGAACATGGACAAGATGAAAATTATGTCTAATTCCAATGTAGCATCCGTACTTGTAGTTTTTGGGATAGATACTTTAGGAATTCTTGACCATTATGTTTACTTAGGACAGACTGGCTAGTTAATAAAATAAATAAATAAAATAAAAAGCCTTTATACTACTACAGACACTTATAAGAATGATTTGTATTTTGTATTTGACTCTATAATGTCGAAGTCACCTCTGTAGTGCCGCCTATCTTTCTCCACTCTTCTCATTCCTTGCCTTTCCCATCCAGTACGGTCCAATCCTTTTTGAGAATACTTGCATCTCTTCCTCTGTCCTCTTTAGATTCTTTTTCCACGTAGTAAAATCAACTCCGTTACTTTTTTTTCCATTTGTCGTTATCTAGTCTGCAGACGTGGCAGGTCGAATTAGGTTGGCTCATCTTTGACAAAAAGGTTACTCGAAGAATCTAACTTGGGTGGGAAAATTACGCGACATTTCTAGTCAAACATCCCGCAGAGAAAGAAAACCAAAGTCTTCAATCAGTGTGTGTTGTCAGTGATAACTTATGGTACTGAGATTAGCGAAAGAAAATCGGTAAGAAACCAAAACCACCGATATAGCATTCAGAATTGAGAATTTGTAAGTTGAAGTGGCAATGCGCAGACCACATGGCTTGACGAACCGACAACTGAAGAGTAAGTTAGGTTCTCGTAGAGTTAAACGGCAGGCATATTACTAGCTGAACTGGCGATATCGTCAGACTCGCGGAGGGCCGATGGATACAAGTGGCTTATAACCGTTCGTTGTGGCATTCGAAAGGGTCGCCATTTTTGTTATAGAGCTTATGTCTTAACACCACGTGGTTTTCATGCTTGTTCTCTAACGATAACAGATAAAATATGTAAAAAAATTAAGTTCGTCTTTATATTTTTAAATACCGCACCTTTACTTCTCAATGCTCTTCAGACACATACCTAATTAATAAATGTACATTCGCATAAATTGCAATTTCTTATATTAAGTTAATTTATATACATATCACTCCGCAGGGTGCTGGGCTACAATTGCCCCTTCCATATCTTTCTTTGGGAGTCGTTGGAGGTGACGAAGGGAAAAAATGACAGAAAGTGGGAAAAAAATATTTTTTTATTTATGTATGTTCATAATAGCGTCGCTTTATTAAGAACATACATAAATGCGAGGAGATGCTTAAGAAATCCCGGGGATTGATGTTCATCATTCACTCCTTGTGCTTCATCTTTCCAAGCAAAGCCAAATTGTACATGCACCCAATGCCGGTTGGCTTTTCTTTTACAAAATTTTAAATAAATAATAGTTTTTTTTTTTTCAATATCAACTTGATCTTGACACATCAACCCTTTGTTTATAGTACATTCTTTCTTTGCTAAACCTGCCGAGACGATCTCTGCTTATTGCATTATTTTTACCCGTAAAGCGAATATATAAGCTTATTTATAGAATTAAATCAACACAGTGTTGCTTTTTGTTTACAGATCAACTAATAAAATCAGTCTTGCTTGTGTTATAATGAATTATCAGGTTCAACCCTAGAATCAATACATTTCAAAGCTTGCTACCGAAATTGGTTTATTCTATTCTAATCGAAGTACGCGCCAGATTTTCTACTTGTGTGATAGCTAGGCTAGGTCCTTGTGGTGAATGAATAGAAACATTATACAGGTTATTAACACATGATTTCCATTTTCTTTTGTTTAAAGGTCTTCTTCGGCTTCAGCAACTGTTCCACCACCTGGTTCCCGGCAAGGCAGAATTCCGAATCTCGTACGTGAAGCGGATTTCTAATGCATCTGAAGCAATCATTTTTCTGAGAGCTATTGAGGGTCTCGACCGCTGGAGTAATAAATACGTGATCCTTGACTCGACTACCGCACTATCAAAAGAAGTCATAATACAACATGTAAGGGATGTGAAACTGGGACGTAGGAACTTCCACTATTTTTTGACTGGATTGGTAAGTAACCAAAAATATAAGCTTATTTTACCATACTTACATTGTGAAATTAATCTTGACACCGGTATTGTTAATGCATTGGACCCCACAAGGTGACTAAAGGTTACCATATAAAATCAAGACGAGTTCTACCTTGTCAAAATCCAAAAATTATTATGTCTTGTTCGAGGTGTGCGCCGAAGCATTGTCATGGTGCAACATGAAGCGACTTATTGGTCGTTTTTCACTAACTTTTCAAGGACACTTTTCAGACAAATGGTAGTATTAACTGTCTTTTGTTTTTCAAGTGGGATTGTGCAGTCAAGGCTTGTCTGGATAAAATAGTAGATTGTTTACCAAGGGAGAAAACAATATATTTTAAAGGCGAGAGTGTTTCTTTGAATCCAAAGCGGAACGAAAGGTTCTAGAGTAGAATCACGAGCGTAGCGAGCGATTTTTAAGTTGAATACCGAGTGCAGCAAAGGGATTCAAAGTTCTTCAAAAAACTCGAGTTTACAATAGTTGTTGGCTCACGAGGTGGACACTCCACTTTTATTCACCCTCTATGAGAAAATAAGTAAATGCAACTTATAAATAATAATAGTACGCTTATTTATTTAGATAAAATTAGGAAAAATATGACATAGTAATACGCCAGTTTTTTTCCATGATCTACTTAGCAGTAGCCATATTTTTCACAGTCATCGCAGTTCAGGACCAACCTTCACAAATTAAAAAGAGGCGACATTAAATTCCACGTACCAACGCCTTACGGTGCTCAAATAAAGTGCTTTCCTAGCAAAAGCGTTTTGAGGACGAGCAGTGCAGTCTTGCGGTGGCCGTTCACTTTATAAAAAAACTTCCCACTAATAATGTATAATTGTTATCAAAGAATAAGTTTCTTATGTATAGAAAAATGTATATAAATATATAGAAAAATATATGAAATATATAAAATACGAAATGCAAATATTTATGAGATGCTAGGAGTGCAGAAGTTTCAGTGTGCTCTATATAACAAAGTTTGATTGTATTAGAAACTAAGCGATTGGATATAAGGACATAGGATAAAGTCATACAAAGGAAAATCTGCAGGGAAGTTACTTGCCCGACCGAGCGCAAAAGTCTCCGTTTCAGCTTGGGCTAAAATTCCTTCGTATGTCTGTCCAGCGGATATCCGACGGATGTCCGGCTGTTCTCCTTTACAGGTCGTATTTCGCAACCAATTCTCCTGAAATTGTGAAATTTTGTGTGCAGGTTAAATAATTATGTAAAATTATTTCGTCGCTTCATTTCTTGGGGTTTTGAAATTAACTACTTTTAGCTGACTGCTAACTTCCCAAAAGAAGTAGATTCTCAAGTTGAATTTATTTTGACATGTTTTACTGGATATACGAATACTTTTATTGTTCAGTTTACGTTCATTCATATAATTGAAACATTTTATCAGTAAAAACAAATATTTTGAAAATATATTTAAAAAAAATTAAATTAATATTTTAATAATACACTTAAATTATACAAAAAAAATATCAGCCAACGTGACGTCTCAAGCGCCACTCAGCCAAACCGGAAGAATTTTCGACGCGTTTCGCTTCTACACGAAGCATCCTCAGGAGGTCTTGACTCTACGAGCGCACGATCGAGAAATGATCGATGTGTGTCGATTTAATGTTTTCTTAAAATATTTAAAAATTGTTTGTTATTATTAAATATGAATTTCCGCAAAGTAACCGCTGAATCTATTCATTATAATTTTTCAGTCATACTACATTAACTGATGTAAGTATCTGCTAATAGGCCTATACTTCGACGACCTAATGACTGCTGAATTTAATAATCAATATAACTCTTAATAAGTAAAGTTTATCCTATTCAAAGTTCAACCTCAATCGAGCAGTTTTTCAATAAGATCGTAAACATACATCACATATGTATTTTTTTTATGTTACTGTACAAGCTCGAGGCCCACCTGATAAAAAGCGGACTAACCTCTGCCTATAACAGATGCATTTCGTCACAAGTCACGATTGCACTGGGCCGTCACTTTGAGACATACCCCCTTACTTATAAAAACATCGCTATGTAGTTGCTAAGTAATGGATAACTAAACAGTGTTTAAGTAATGCTTAAATATTTCTTACTTATAAACGCTACATAGCACCTGTTTAGCTAAGCAATGGATAATGAGGTCGAACGTATTTAAAACTGACATTTATATCTAAGTTGTTCTTAATATGTTTATTTTATATTTGGCTTTACGTCTGTTAGGGAAATAAGTTACTTTGATTTGGATTAAACTCGATATCTAGGTTGTTCTGGACGTTCTTATTCCGAATTTGGAATTTATTTTTCAATGAAGTCTGCCAAGTGAAAAATGTTATTCAGATTTGGATGAAAATCGATATCTAGGTTGTTCAGGATGTCGCTATTCCAAATTTGGAATTTATTTTCCGATAACGTCTGCCAAGTGAATTAAGTTACTCCGATTTGGATGAAAATCGATATCTTAGTTGCTCTTTACATCGTTATTCCAAATTTGGCATTTACTTTTCGATGACGTCTGCCAAGTGAAAAAAGTTACTCCGATTTGGATGAAAATCGATATCTAGGTTGTTCTGGAGGTCATTATTCTGAATTCAAGAATTTATTTTTCGATAACGTCTGCCAAGTGAAAAAAGTTACTCCGGTTTGGATGAAAATCGATATCTAGGTTGTATTGGACGTTCTTATTCCAAATTAGGAATTTATTTTCCGATAACGTCTGCCAAGTGAGAAAAGTTACTCCGATAATGCACGTCCACCCACGGCTAGATTGTAACTTGCACTCTTGCCGAGGCACGCATCAACGTTCTGCCGTGGCTTACTCAATCACCAGACCTAAACCCCTTTTAACATGTATGTGATATGCTACAAAGAAAAGCTCTGCCAAATATAGATGCCGTGCATACCCCACAACATCTTTTTAACTTGTTACAAAGAACTTGGGAGACCACCCTTACCTTGAGGGAGTGATTTTGATGAACTGATTTTAAGCATGCCAAATTGATGTGTTTGTGTGATTAGTGTAAATGGTAGAAACACAGATAAATAATAATTAATATAGTTTTACAATAAACATAGCAAAAATCCTATTTTTATGTTTAGTTTTTTCTGCCATTTCAATGACGATATTAACTTAGGTTACAATTCTTCAAATTAGAAATAATTTTTTTTTTCTTCATTCATAGATAATGAAGTCGTTCTTAACTTAAACATAGGAATTAAATTAAAAAAAACAGTCTAGATAATTAGATTCGGTAAATATTAATCGAATATTATTTTATAGTGCAAAATATACACTATCCCTAGACACTTGATGTGTATACTAAGAAATATAGTAAGGAGACTCTTCGGCTGATAACTGCTATTTCGGCGACGGTCAACGAAAACAAATGGGTTATAGACTCTGGTACTACATCTCATATGACGTCAGATAGACACATAGTGTTTGCCAAAGGGTACATAAACTATTAAGTTTCAGGATGTATTATGTGTACCAGGTTTGATAACAAATTTACTATCAGTTAGTAAGATGTATAGTAAAGATTGTGTAGTTGTTTTTGATAAAACTTCTTGTTAAGTTTTTAAGAAAGATGACGTAGATGTAGGTGTAAACTGTTTGTTAACAGCACCCCTGAAAAACGGTGTGTATGTTCTACATAAGAAGGCAGCGATAGTTCTTACGCCTCCTCGAGATGCAACTTCTAATGCTTTTGATTTATGGCATAGAAGATTGGGTCATCTGTAGGCCTTTGATGGAAAAGTTGATAAGTTTAGATTGAAGTTGATAAGATAGATGGACTGTCATATGGAGCGGTAAGCACGGAGCTGAGAGTTTGCTTGAGCTAGTGCATTCGGATTTGGCAAGCCCAATGGAAGTAGAATCCTATGGTGGTAATAAATACTTTTTGGTTTTCGTGGATGATTTTGGTCGCAAAACTTTCACATATCTCTATAAATCGAAAACAGAAGTATTTTCTAAATTGAAATAATTCAAGGCGCTAGTAGAAAATGAAATGGGAAAGAAATTAAACAATTACGTACTGACACTGACAGTTACAGCGTACGTTAATTATTAGAGATTTTTTTATAAAGCATGGTATACAGCATCAGACGTCTGTACCGTATACACCTCAGCAAAATGGAGTAACAGAACGAACTATACAGACCATAACTAAGCAAGTAAGATGCATGATACACGATGCTCGACTTAACAAGAAGTTATGGGGAGATGCTGTTGGATGCGCATTTTATCTAAAAAATAGATTACCGACCATGGCTTTAAAGTATACACTTCCGGAAGAAGTTTATACGAAATAACGATTTGAATTATCGATATTGAAAGTATTCGGGTCCAGGGCTCATGTTCTGATAAAAACAAGTATATTAAGTTAGTAAGAATGTTGATACAAAGACTGTTCCGATGATAATGACTGGCTATTCTTTTAAACATAAGAGATATTGATTTATCAGTTTGGATAGTAATCCGACAAAAAAACCTGTTGCTCGAGATGCAACGTTTTTCGAAAATGTGCCTGTATTGAAGGAAAGTTAATATATAATACTGTTTCTAAGAAAGATTTTGTGGACATAAATCTAAATAATGACATTCCTGTGGCTAGCCGTCCTACCACTGAACTGAACTGAAAGAGGTACAAAAGTTAGCTGAATCTGTTTTAGTGGGGGTACCGGTGTCTAGACCGAATGTCCAGATTGAAGGTATTGAAGAAGAATTTAGTCCATGGAGTCCTGTTGCTGCTAATCAATTAAATGATATGGTTGCTTCTACTGAACGACGCTACTCAGTTCGAAATAGACGTTCTTTTTATATGTGGACATGGTTTGTAACTTTTACGTAGCTGATATTCCCGATCCTGTATCGGTCCACGGAGCGGTCGGACAAAAAGTTGTGGTTGGAGGCGAAGAAGGACTAGTTCAATTCCCTGAAGACCATTAAACCTGGGAACTGGTTGATCGACCGACGGATGTAAACGTCATAGAATCAATAGGTTTATAAGCTCAAGGTTAGTGTGGATGGCAGCGTCCAGCGCCATAAGGCCAGACTTGTCGCTAAGAGCTATTCTAAAAAACCTGGAATAGACAATTTATATTTTATTTAGGAAACATTGGCGCCAGTCGTAAAAATGTCATTGATTTGACTACTACTGGCGTTGGTATCTGAAAAGGACCTAAGCATACATTTACCAAATGCTACTAGTGACAGTTAATATTGACCTCTCTATGCTTGAAGATCATATTCAGCCGTCGGTCTCATTTGTCTAAGGATAGCAGAGGCCTTATAGCAAGGGCATTTTACGACAGGCCCACCTGCTCACCCTCAAGTTCTGAAGCAGTGATGGCTCAGTGGCATTGTGTATGGACTGCCGCTCAGCAGGTCCATGGTTCAAATCCCGTCGCGGGCTTTAGTTTCACCGCATGGTGGAAGAGCATTTTACGAATCCCCACCTGGCTAGCGACCACCGTCAAGTAGAAAATCTGTCGCCAAATACCTAACGGTGTGTTTCGGCAGTAATTGTCCTTCAGAGCCAGTGAAATTACAGGCACATAAGACTTAACAACTCTGTCTCAAAGTGACGGGCGCAGTGCAATTCGTGACACTTGTGATGAAATGCATCTGTTATAGGCAGAGGTTAGTCCGCTTAACATCAGTTGGGCCTCGAGCTTGTTCCGTAACAATAACATAAAATAAAAAAATTAAAATATGTCTCTAAGCACTTAATGTCATACCATCACGTGAGATTGTAGCTAATGAGTATCTAACAGTAATATAAACCAAATATCTTAACGTCACGCATAAACACACAATTATTTTCACATTTTAATGGAAATAGGTTTTTGTGTGATATAATAGGTAGGAATTTCATCACATATGGCTTTAAAGTAATCATTAGTATTTGCCTTTGATTACTCGAAACCGAGCTTTTCTATTCACGATTTCAATTCAATTGCTATCGCTATTTGTGAGCGTCATTATGTACTTACTTTGATAGTTTAGTAATTAAATACTATGTCCACTTCTATGGGTGTTTTAGCGCTGGTCATTTCATTGATAATAAGATATTCACAAATATAATAATTATATTCTGACTATGATTATATGTTTAATGTTAATAATCAGTTGAAAAGAGAAGCAGTACTAGTAGATATAGACTGCCGTGCTGCAGGTCTAGGGTTCGATCCCCAACGCCTGCTTGAGCTTTGTGGAAGGGCATTTTGCAAATGCTCGCCTCGCTAGCTACCACCCTCATGTATATATATATATATTAAGTGTGATTTAAGTGTGATTAAGATTCGTTCAAATAAAAATGGAACGAAGTACTAATGATTCGCGTAATTCGGAATATAATACAATTTAGAATTTTACACCAAGAGTCCCTTGCGTTGAATTCGCCTTTTGATTACATTGAACAAACAAAGGTGGCAGTTCTACACACAGCTGTTTTGCAAGTGGGTTCGGATAGACAATTACTGTTTCTAGATAATGCAACTAAGATTATGGGTGTCTGCGTTGCATCTGCCTTTATATTCACGCACTGGGCAGGGGTTGCCGTGAGGTGAAATATTTACATCCCTTATCAGATTCGAGCACGAAATTGCGTCTTACCAAGGAATTTTATTCACTACATATTATGTTCAACAGATTGAAACCAGTAACTACTATGTATTTTTTATTTTTTTATAGAACTCATACTGTTGGTATCAAGTTGAAATTGTATAAAGATAGTAGAAGTATATAATTAACAATAATAACTACGTACGAAAATAGAAAATACTGTATAAGTTACAGTCCTGTCCTAGTCACATATCGGCAGTAAAGTCATGAATTAACTAATAAAACATTTAAATAATACAAGATAGGTTTTTTTGTGTATATATTATTAAAATATGGTGCTGTTTGCAGCACCAAATTTATATGTTAAAATCTACGAATAATTATTCGTAGGTTAAAATACTAATAATACTGACTTTTGATAAATGTACTGATAAACAATATATAATATAAAATATATAATATAATATTAGAGCTTTGCGAGGGCTCCCGTTTATTTTACAACCCGATTCTAGTGGTGTCGATAGTATTTAAGTAGATAAACTACTATGTATTTGTGTATTGAATTTAGTTCTGTTGCAGCGATGTTAGTTTTTGGTTTTCTAACAGATGGCGTTAGTAGTACAATAACATTCGATCAATGAATACAAAATTGCTAATGTTAATTTTTTATGGTTATATTCTTTTTTTTTACAGATAACACTTATAAATGATGTTAAAGCACAAACCTATAGGCGTGATAGGTTTTCAGTAAAGTGTGCCACAAAATGTTCAAGTTGTGGGATAGTGTTAACTAATATTAAGTAATTAATAATAATAATAAAAATTCCAGCAGCGTGGCAGAAAAGCTTTAAACATATAATTGAACCTCTCAGAAAAGATATTGGTTGTATGACACAATATATAGCTAGAGTTAGGAACAAAAGACCTAAGCAAAACGTAGATTATATTAAAACAAAGTATAGGACACACTCTTAACTCTACTTAAAACAGAAACTCAATGCTGCATCTAGCAGGCTTTGCAGGTACACGAAATGCACAGCTAGAACACAACAAAATACACAATTCATTATGAATGAGAAACAATTTTATAGACAAATAGCTACACAGTATCTCGACACAGGAACTTATAAAACAGTCATACTAAACACTTGCAGGCTTGTAAGAACTTTTTTATCTCTAGAATAGAAATAGCACTTGGATCCGGCCCGTGCAATTTAAAAATCTCCATCAGCGGACAGAAGTAAAACATGTCAAAGTCAAAATCAATTATTCAATTTAGGCGTCTACGACGACTCCTTTATGAAGGTCAATTACAAATTTTAGTATTGAAATATTCTATACTGTACTGCTACGTCCAACAAAAAAAATTGTAAAGAGCCACTGCAAGGAGAACGGGCAAGAAACACGGGGCCATTCTTTTAAACGTCTTTTAACAATGTGTTACATACATACGTACTATATAATAAAGTTATTACAATATTTGTTTAAATTATGTAGGTGACAGGCGATAGCTTGGCAGAGGCGGAATTGTCCAGGCGTATGTGTCGTTTAAGTAATCACTAACTGTGTAGTAGGATTTCTTAATCAATATGTTTTTCGTACTAATTTCTTTGAAATATCCCTAAGAGATTCCCTAGGATCAATTTCATATATGGCTCGAATTGCACGCTCTTGTAGGATAAAGATCGTCTCTATCTCAGCAGCAGCTCCCCACAGCAATATACCATACGACATAATACTCTGGAAGTACGCGAAATCAACTAGGCGAGCAGTAGCTACGTCTGTTAACTGTCTTATCTTACGAACTGCTAATGCAGCAGAACTAAGTCTTCCGGAGAGATCATGTATATGTGGATCCCACTGTAAAGTTGAATCCATTTTGATTCCCAGGAAGACTGTCGCATTGTCAATAGGGAGTTTATCTGGGCCAAGCTTTATGTTTGGTTCAACATAAGGAACAATTGGTAAAGAAGACTTTAAACATTTCGTCTTTTTCGAATTTAAAAGAATATAGAATATATAAACGGCGAACCATTTACAGATCATAGATAACACATTATTTACATGAATGAGTTTACTGTCTCTCCTATCTACTTTAAAAGCCAGAGAGGTATCATCTGCGAATATAACAATATCGCAGAAATCTTTGATTATGCAAGGCAGACATTAATATACGTTAGAAACAGAAAAGATCCCAAATTGATCCCTGCGGTACTCCCATTTTTACCAATGACCCGGAAGAAGTATTGCCATTTATTCCAACTTCTGTAGCCTGTTTGACAGATATGATTCTATAAAATTCACAGCTTTTCCATGAATACCATAGTGTGAAAGTTAAAGAATCAGAGTGCAGTGCTCTACACAGTCGAATGCTTTGGAAATATCACAAAATACGCCAATAGCATCATGTGAACTCCCAGGCTTCCAGTATATGCGACATCAATTGAACACCTGCATCTGTTATGGATTTGCTTTTTGTGAAATCAAACTGATTCTCATTCAATGAATTATGCTCATTAAAATGGGATAGAATATGTTAAAAATAATAATAAAAAAAAAATATTTTTTAGAATAAACATGTATTAGTGAGCTAATTATTTACTTTCGAGAATCTTGTTCATTGTAAGCCGGAAATCTAGAATACGATACAAATGTTTATATATATACAAATAATACAAATGCTTTATTGAGCTAATTATTTGCTTCTGATCTTCTTCTTGTAAGAGATGTTTAGATGTTTTTTAGAAATTCTGAGGATAGGGAATGTGGCAAATAAGAACTCCATAAATATTGACATGCAATATTTGCCCTCTTTCTGTTACATGTCTATACAATACAAGTTTATAATATGTTTGTCCAGGTGATGGATGACCCGTGGGAACGAGAAATCAGAGAATTCAGTGCTGTTAACATAACTGGACTTAGACTTCTAGACCATTCAAGGCAATACGTCCGTGACTTTTTCGAGGGTTGGAAGAAGGATACTATCTCGGTAAGTTGCTTTTAAGTATTTTATAACATTTAATAAAAAGCACCTAATGGTGTGTTCCATCAGCTATCTTTGAAAGCTAGTAGTTCTAGGTTAGCCTGAAAAACATCTTGGACACATTCATATCTCTTACCATCAGGTGAGACACAGGTCATTAGGCTATCAGCTATATAAAATCAAAATGTAATGTTTCTATCCGTAAGCTATGATTCAATTCCTGAGCATTGTTTCTGAAATTTGCACTTAAGGCCACCTTACCACCAAATCTAACTATGAACGGTAAGTTGGCATTCCTGTGACCAACTGTGACTAAATATCACTACGCCTAATAAAATGTCCACACTGGTGGCAGAACGACACGGAAAAGTATATCTTAACTGCTAATAGGAAAAAAACAGCTTTTTGTTGCCTGAGGTCAACTAGGTCCCATTTATTCTTTGGGGGCAAAATGAATATAGTTTTTCATTATTTGTCGTGCAGAAATTTTTTTTCATAGTTCATTACTCGATTAAAAAACTGACATCACGCATAAAGTAGGCATTTATATATGGATAACTCAAACACTACTTATTAGATCTCACAACCAAATTTAAATAGGACCACATGACAAACTGCAGCTTTACAATAAAAAAAAGAAACATCAAAATCCGTGCACCCTGTAAAGAGTTATGAGGAAACATACTCGTTGCCATATTTTTTATATTATTTTGAGATCAGATATTTTAACTCGTAGATCAATTAGTATAACTAAGTAATTTAGTTAATATACAATAAATACCTTACCAGTAAAAACATAGTAGTTTGAAGAAAATTCCTGTTCAAGTGTATATTTTCAGGTATTAGGAAATATTGGTTTATAATAAACTATCGATATAATTAGGATGAATATGAAGTAGTCCTGTTTTTGTTTAATAGGAGGATAGGATATATTTAAGATAGGAGCCTTTTCTCGAGTTTCTTGGCTTGAGAAAACCACTTGAAACTGTTATTACATTGAGATTTGCTACACGTTGAGCGATATTGTTTAATTTCTAAAGATGAGTTATTTATTAAATATATTTTTAATCTTTAGTTTATAATGATACAAATGAGCAATATGCCAGTATTCGCGTCAACATGAGTACGGTATTGCTGCACATAAGGCACACAATTAAACTTTTAACCATCTTAACGTCCTTACAAATATTCAAAGAAACGTAGCGGACAACTGAAGAAATCATTCCTCACTTTATGTAGGGTTTGCCGTCAGACAAGCGCCTGACGGCAAACCCTACATAAGAGACTACAGAGGGCATAAACTGGGCATAAAAC
Organism: Plagodis pulveraria; assembly: GCA_963890685.1. NCBI lineage: Eukaryota > Metazoa > Arthropoda > Insecta > Lepidoptera > Geometridae > Plagodis > Plagodis pulveraria. The sequence goes on along the minus strand of OY982949.1, from coordinate 13,310,546 downwards.
TAAAGCCAAAGCTTTATACATTAACTATACTTTTTATTTTTTGTGTGTTTTTTTTATGGACAATCTATGTATAGATTGTCCATAAAAAAAACACATTTTTTCACAATTGAGCCAACAGTATCTAATTTAAAAATAAATAGATTATCAAATGAAGCCCATCATTTGATAATCTTTTTTTAGGCTAGAATGATGTATGTCCAATCTTGAGGTTTTTGAGATAAAGTGAAATTTAAATGTATAAGCAATAAAAGCATATGTGGGGTTTGTATAGATGACGTAATTTAGTTCTTATATTTTTAAGATTATCAATTACTATAATATTTTTTTGTTTGGACGAATAAGATAAAACTTAACTGCATGTGTATTTGTAAAATGCCTAAATGATGATTGTCCTGATGTGTTTTACATAACTTAGTCATCTATTACATTTTTAGCATAAAGCAGTGATTCATAGAAAGGTTTGGCTTAAGCTAAACATAATTTTTGCTGATTTTGACTATTTTTTTACTGGTGAGTTATTTATTGGACATTAACTAAATTACTTAATTATACTAAATGATTCAATATTGATATTAAAAAAAAAGTAGCAAATCTCAATGTAACAACAGTTTCAAGTGGTTTTCTCAAGCCAATTAACTCGAGAAAAGGCTCCTATCTTATATATATATATCCTATCCTCCTATTAAACAAAAACAGGACTACTTATATTCATCCTAATTATATCGATAGTTTATTATAAACCAATATTTCCTAATACCTGAAAATATACACTTGAACAGGAATTTTCTTCAAACTACTATATTTTTACTGGTAAGGTATTTATTGTATATTAACTAAATTACTTAGTTATACTAAATGATCTACGAGTTCAAATATCTGATCTCAAAATCATATAAAAAATATGGCTACGAGTATGTTTCCTCATAACTCTTTACAGGGTGTACGGATTTTGATGTTTATTTTTTATATTGTAAAGCTACAATTTGTCATGTGGTCCCATTTAAATTTGGTTGTGAGATCTGATAAATAGTGTTTGAGTTATCCATATATAAATGCGTACTTTAGACGTGATGTCAGTTTTTAAATCGAGTAATGAACCATGACGAAAATGTTCTGCGCGACAAATAATGAAAAACTACATTCATTTTGCCACCAAAGAATAAATGGGACCTAGTTGACCTCAGGCAGCAAAAAGCTGTTTTTTTACTATTAGCAGTTAAGAGATACTTTTCCATGTCAATGCTTGAATATCCTTAAATTCGACTTTTGATATGTCCAGCCTGCTAGTATAAAGCACGTTTGGTAGCTGAAAGTTTGAATATTGATGTATTACTCTCAGGATTTTAGCAGTACATGCGAGATTTGTGTTTCTCACATAACTGAAGACTCTCATTATACAAGTATAAGCATACGGTTCTTTCTCAAAATGATAAAGCTTGCGCAAAACTGCTATAGACAACAAGGAAAAATGCAATTTTAGACCTTCATAACTTAAGCCTTGTACTTTTTTTTTGAAGGCAAATTAAGTTACATGTCTTTCACCTTCTGTGCACTCCAAAACAAAGGACATCATATTTTTAGATATTATTAAATATAAAAATTCTTTGGTAGTATAAAAACGTAGAAAGATGAATTTGATTGTATTACTGTCACAATTGTAGAAGATATCAACCATATACGTGGTATAATTCGTAACTTGATAAGCTCAAGTCTATTATAAACTTAGTTATGTAAATGAATAGTTCGTGATGTGATAACTAATTATCAAAATTAATGTAATGATACCGGTTTCGCCGAGCACGTCTCTAAGAAACAGATACATTATATTAATAATACATTTATAAAGTAAATAGAATATACTTTTCCATTTAAGAAAAACGTTTGATAATTCCTGACTTAAGCAGTTGTTTATATTTTTATCAGTTAAGTAAGTGTGCATTATAACGACTTGAAGTAGTTTTTTTCACTATGAAAATTTAAACGAACAGACGTTAATTTTTTTTTATTTTTCCGTTAAGCGGTTTTTTGTTATGATCACACATTCTATGCCTTTACTTTGTAAGAAAGCTATTTGTTAAGTATATATCCTTTATTAGTATTAAGTTTCAAAAAGGAATGTTTTTCTACGATCTTCTCTTTTATTAGGAGATTATCAGATCACTTCAGATCGACTTGTCCTCAAATAAGTCTTTTCTATAATTTTACGCTAGTTTTCAGAGTAGCTTCAAGAAGTCAAGATTTATATTATTAAGAAATAATCACAACTTGAACAAGAATGAAATCATAATCTTAGTTTATGGTTTTAGTACTTTTAGTTAGCAAGAATTATGTTTGTCAATTTCCGTAAAAATAATACTCTTGAGGTATATATATTTCTTATACAAGACTGATAAAACTTTTAAACTGAAAAACTAATAACGCCAGAAGAAAACCCGAAGTAGATAATTTAAAGACAAAATAAACTTTTCAAAGTTGAAGAAGTGAGTGTAAATATACCCGCTCGCGCATTTAAACTGGCGTAGACGTGTCATTTCAAATTGGAGTATCTTTGAAAGGCACCACAAAATTTAACTAATGATTTGAATTTTAAACAGGCTAAAGCTGCGCTTATGTTTGATGCGGTGCAAGTTTTAGTCGACGCAATAGTGAGACTGCTGCGGAAAAAGCCGGATTTGATAAGAAACGCCGCACGACGAAACCCCATCGCCCCCCCTAACACCAACAACACCCGTATCATGGAATGCAACTCGAAGGGAAAGCTCATTCCTTACGAACACGCGGATAAAATTTCCAGGATGATCAGAAAGGTATAAAGCCTTGACCATGGTATCAACCAATGCAGAATAATACGAACATTGCCAAAAAAAGATCTTACTTGAATAGTAATATAATTGACTCAGCTATGGCACAATTTCTGCATTGATTGATGCATGGACTATTAAAACAATTCTGTTTTAATTATATTTTTCCGCTTGGCCTTTTATTGTAAACTTTCAGCTGTGAAATATATTTCCTTCTAGTTTGTCGATTATCTAGAGTCATTTTAAATTCCCAGTTGCCAGTGCGAATGATTGATGCCAATTCATACATTCAATTACGAGTGCCAGCACTGCCAGCGAATGCTTCGTTATTCATATGTGCGTCCGTTGACTCTCTCACTGAATATATGAAATCCACAATGATATCGGTGGGAAGCAAACGCCAATATTATTTGAGTTGCGCTAATGGTTTACTCGCCATTCAATTTATCGTGCTAAGGGTGTAGACCTCACTCTCCGTACCTATGTCAAGCTCTATACTAACACTGTCATTGTATTATATTAATTAACCGGCACCCTGCCTGACATTGTCCTGTATCCCACCCGTTGCCGTGAACCTTTACCGCTCACTATTGAACGTATATCCCTCTAGATAATGACTTACAAAGTCCAAGAGACAACATTTCTCATAATTACATTACCACACACCACAGACAGGACATTTTTTGTTTTATGTGTATAATTATATACCGTTTATTTTCAAAATCCTTTGTTACAAAACACATTGTCTCGTAATTCATACATAGGTACTTAATCCGACTTACAAACTGAAGTTACACCAAATAAAGTTAGAGGGAAACGACACGGTCATATCTTTTTCAAAAGTAAGATTTTTATTACTTATGATAATAACACCACGAATCAAAATAATGGACTGCCTGGTTGGACAAGTATCTGCGTAGAAAAAAATCTTTTCTGTGCCCCTTTTTTAGAACAGAAATTGACAACTCAAAATCAACACAACATAAAATGTTTAAATGTCAAATATTATACCTTACTAATAAAGTTAATTTCATAATATGTATTGATATTTGAAATACTTTTGATTTAATTAGATATTATCAGCAAAACTAAAAACTATAAAATTTAGTCAGTGAACAGTAAAAAAGTAACATGAGGCTAAGCTTCACAAGCAGCGCTTTACTTACTTTGCCGAACTTGAGCTTCGTAGTTTTGTATCATTACGTCAAACACCCTCTCGAGTGGGGCTCTTACCCCAAATAATATAGGCGTCGTAACCTAAGCCGACCTATAAACTTTTGAGTTATCTTTTAGATTAAAATTGTGAATTCGATACTACATCATCACATTAACGGAGTAACATTTAAATAAACAGAAATTACAAGGCTACATTTGTTGAATAAGTTTTGGCTTTTATAACGGGCGAGTGGAGAGAGCGCGTGACGGTTTGAAGGTGTCGACGATAAATTATAGGTTCACCTGTGACGCGTAATTAACCTCTGTACTTGCTAACTGCCTGGATTCGCGTCTCTCACTGCCCGCGCCAGGTACGAGAGTTTTTATCACACCCTCATCGCCTTCATTTAATTTACTCTGTGCCAAGCGAATTTAAACACTGAGACTTTTAAATTTTAAGACAACAGTCGCGTTGTTTGCTTCAGACCGAGATAGAAGGACTCAGCGGGACGATCAGGTTCAACGATGTGGGTCATCGCCGCAATTTCTCGCTCCAAATCGTGGAGAATACTATCGACGGGGAAATAGTCAAGGTGAGCTATTATCATATCTAATTGAAAATTCCGCGCCAATACTATTTCCAGATCAAAAGGAGCGATATAAAACGTTTCGGTCCTTTATTTGCACAAATTACTTAAGTGTTTATACCAAACAATTATAAGAAGCTATATATAATGCAATATAATAATGGTAATCGTACAATGCAGGTGGCGGAGTGGTACGACAACGCTGGACTAGTGCCGGTGCGACCCAAGCTGATGCCATTGGATAAACTAGGCAGCTACGATCGCAATAAGACTTACATCGTGACTACAATCGAGGAACCACCGTATTTCATACGCAGCCGGCCCGACGCACCCGAAGCCTCCGCCACGGATGAACCCTATCGCGGCTACTGCGCCGACCTCGCTAGACTGCTGGCCGACAAATTAGAAATCAAATGTAAGTCAGTTGGATATAGGCAACGCAGCTCCATCCAAATAGGACACGGACAGGAATTATCGTAAAATTCCTCTCCGTAATTTTATCTCACATTAGTTTTCATTGATTAGAGGCCAATCTTACTAAATAGAACAAAACTGTACGCGAATACGTTTAATCTCTATATTGTAACCAAAAAAAATTTATTAAATTTGCCATTATATTGTCTTTTATGAAATTTGACTTCATGATGTAGCAAAGGACATAATATTAAAGAATTATATCTCGCCAGATTTGTCGGTATAATTTTAACCGTACTGTAGACTTGTTTTTAAACACAACACTACTTACCATTATGTTAAACAATATTAGGGCATGCTAAGCAAAAACGTAAGAAAAATTATATTATTGAATAAGATACCTAACTAACTCAAAAAATCAATAAAACAAAAAAACTGGAATATTCAGTCTTGATCTCAGTTATTTTGTTAACACAATCCAATATGATTTAACAAAATTTTAATATGCATAGATTTTACACGAATTTTAATATAGCGTCATTTTTATGTCCCTGACATAATATTTTTTCATGTTTCGAAATGTGATGTGATTCAATTGGCGGGATTTCCTGCAAGGTTGCGTAACGAATCGTTGCTCTTGACAGATGAGTTCCGTATGGTAAGGGACGGGAAGTACGGCAACGAGAACCCGAAGATGGTGGGTGGCTGGGATGGACTAATCGGTGAACTGGTGCGCATGGTGAGTGATTTATTATTTATTTTCTAGATGTAGTGATTATTGCTTCATGATCATGAGAACTCTTGTACATCATAAACTTGTATACGTTTCAAATATTAGTTTATGGGAAAAATAATTGAATACTGCTTTTTCTGTAGTATTTACCAGCTAAAGTGTAGGACAACTACAATTATCGGAAACAACTTTACAGAAATAACACTAACATTTGATTTAAGCATTCTGATTCCAATATATTTCTAGTTACGGCAGGCCCATTACAAGTGCAAAATTCAGATAAAGATCTTTCTACAAAATTACAAACTAAGACATTGTTTTAACCAGGAATAGCATTCGAAGTCGCGATCGTTGGGCACAGGAACAAGAATAAGCTTTGCCTATTTGGAATACCGTGATGAAGTTGAGCCATAGTTAAAATTTATTGTTTCGTTCTTATTATTTGACTCTTATGGAAACGGAGCGACATCTGTAGACAAAGTGAATTGCACTGTCATACTAGACAGTTCTCAGTTAGCTTTTAGCTTGTTAATTCCGTAATTCAAATATTGTATTTTTTTACATGAATACCTACGAAACGAATTACTAAAATAAAAAGAAAGGTAAAAAAGTACCACGGGCGACATTCTATTTTGCGACTATCCGTGCCTGGGGCCAGGTCCTGCTCTGCCAAATATAAATCCTTTTTTGTGAGCTAAAACGCTTAGCAGGCGTTAATGCAAAAATAACAATGTAAGAAAGTTCTTCCTATAGTTCCATAAAACGATCCAAAATAAAATAATTCGAAGTACATCGTACATAAAAAATATAGTGATGTATGTTTCGGTTTCATATCGATTTGATCGGATATTGTCAAACACATAGGTTTTGGTGACAGGAAAATATGGTATTCGTTACGTCTCCAATCGACGTCTCTTATAATGTTTTCGATGTACTTCAACTAAAGATTTTTGATTTTCGTATATGTATTACCTAGTATCTGGGTGACTGAGGTCATCTTGGTGAATAATGTAAATGTACAATGATTTGTGTTTATTTTTTCAACTGAATGAATTGTTTTTGCTGCCCTGAAAATCCCAATACCATATTGTTAAATAAAATACGAATTTACTTACATAATTAAATACGTTCCCGATTAAAATATATGTATTCGTATAAGATACAGCTGTTGAAACTCGCCTACATGCTCAATATATTTAATATACGTACGTTACTAACAATTTTAATGTCATAATAACTAAAAAATTAGGTACAGTGCAATATAATACATACTTTCCAATCGTAATACCAAGAATTTTTATTAGAGTGCATTTTTAAAACTTATTTACTCATAAAATTTTGGAGATTTTATAATCTGGTTCTAGATAATCTATTAACTCAGAACTTTTACGTATTCGACACAAAATAACAACCAACTGAACATTTGTATACGTATTCAGAATAACGCTTAAAATTTTGTGCCTAAGCTCCTGGCGTATTCACCACTTGCGTATCAAAATATAGCCTAGCCAGAAGTTATTCCTTGGAGACCGTTATTTCGTTGTTATTGTTATAGGGACTTTTCAGTTCGGTTTTATTTTTAAAAGTAACATAGAAACTTTTCATACAATAAAAATGTAAGGAAAATACTTTAGTTTCCGCCAGAAGAATGATATGTGCTCGTTTAATGGGTGAGATTTGACTCCCGAGTCCTTATGATATTTGCTCCAAATTGTGTTAAAACCCCACAAAACAATACAATTTGAACAAAAGGTAAAATACGCTGGCCTGGCCGCGATCGGTGGCATAGAGAAATATATTCAACCAATTTTTCTCTTTTTGGAACGTGTTCAAATTGGCTATGCCACCACCACGTTGTTTATAGTCACCATTATCATCATCAGCTGGAAGACGTCCACTGTTAAACAAATGCCTCCACATACTCGTAGAACACCACATTGAACGGCTATTAGCCACTTGTAACTATTGGCTTCCCACTTATACCATTCCGTCAGTCCACGTAGTGGGCGTCCTGCCAACTCTACGTCTTCCGCTGTACTATGGCAACCACTCGTGAACCTTTATATCCCCTTAGTTATAAGTTTGTCGAGCAATGTAGCCTGCCGATTGCCACTTCAACATTTTGAAAGCTATGTCAGTGACTTTGGTTCTTCGGAAAATTTCCGCGTTCTGGATTTTATCGCGCGAAGAAACTTATCAGTCTTCACCGGTAGTACACACTGGTTGAAGACGTTGGCCTTCATACTCTGTGGGATATTAGACTAGAAGTTGAGAAACTTCCGGAACGCTGCCCATCGGATTCGATTCATCGGGCGACTTCTTTGTCCATGTTGGAGCTACCTGACTGGACACTCTGTCCCAGGTAAATATAATGGTCAAAAACATCGAGAGTACCTTTCTCAATAACTAATGGTACGGGTGCAACGTTGACATTAGACATAATTTTCGTCTTGTCCATGTTCATTTTAAGACCCGTCTGCTGGAAAACTTTACTGAGGTCACTGAGCATTGTACTGAATTCCTCAAGCAACTATGCTATAATAATGACTACGTTATCCGCAAACCGAATGTAAGTGATGTTTGCGCCATAGATGTTGATGCCGAATTATTTCAAATTGAGAGTTTGTAGACGTCATTATACGCTAATTTTGCGTTGAAGTCCCCCATACAACGGTTAAGTATGTTTCGGAGGAATGTATGGCTGAAATATTATTATCTCTTCATACACACATACATGTATATATCCTCTTCTTCGTCTGAGCGTGTTGAGGTCGGTGCGTAAACCTGTGTGACCTGCAGCGAATATCGTTCGGTGACTCTGAGTATGAGGTACGCTACCCTGCTGGACAAACTTTGGACTTTTACAACGTTATTAACAAGGGACTTAGGGACAAGAAACCCAACACCACCTTGAGATTTTTGGTGACACTACTGGTAAAATAACAAGTTACCAGAGTTTTGAATAACGGTGCCTTGTCTTCGAACTTCCGATAATCCCACAACCTCCCATTGTAAATTGTTTAGTTTTCCTCTAAATCAACAATCTTGGAAGAAACTTGGAAAAGAGAAAATCATATCAAACTAAAAACAGCGACAATAATAAAAAAAAAAATATTACTGAGAACTAAGATAAGTACATATTTGAAAATATTCAAATTAGCATACTTACTTAACTACTAACAATCACACATTAGTTGCCAGATTGATCAAAACGTCAATGCCACTCTTGATGGTCAGTGGCAACCAGTAAAAGATGTGGACAGTAAAGGATGTCTCAGCAAGAAATTGAATTTGGAATCGCCTGCCATTTCCGACTTTCAATTGATAAGTGAGCCATATTTGGTATTTAATAAAATAAAGGCATTAACGAAAAATGTTTGTCAATTAATACTTATTAACGACGAAAGTTTTTGTGTGATTATTTGCAAACTGTTTATTTTTCTTACACTAACTGTCACTTTTTGATATTGTAAATAACATTTCTTGAAAGGCATGTAGATTTCTTCGCCGGTCCTAGATCCAAGAATTCTGCTAGTTAACGAAGCCGTTGAGGTGTAAATAAGCCTCGTTACCAGATTTGATTTTATTGTAAGATTCATCGTCAGTTTGCAGTTATTCCAAGATCCAGTTAGTAAAGTTTCTGCGAGAAATCTAAGATAGTTAGATTGCAGCAGTGGAGTCTAAAGAATGTAGTATGGTGCAAATCTTTTCTCAAAACTCGTTGACAAGTATTGCGCCGCGATAGAGGTCTAGTACCTAGAATTGATGTCGAATATAATTATTTGGTCGTTCTGCAATATTGACACTTACAGCTGCGATGTTTTCTGGTACGACTGATGAGCCAAGGTTTCTTTCATCCTACAAATAAAACATCTACTCAAATTTCTTTGAAATTTGCTTATGAACTAATTTATCTCTCCATATTTGTAATGGAATTTCACAGTTAACAATCGTTGTTCCTAGTTGTACTGTAATGCACTATTTCTGTAAATGTCAACGATTTAATTAGATCATAGAAAGTCTAATATTACAAAGTGGTAGTTCATTAAAATGAAATCATTCATGACCAGTGAGAACTGTGTCAGCCGGATTGTCCACTTCTGAACACAGCCTCCCCTATTGAGGGGGATTTGACATATTCCCTACGCTTGGCAGGCGTCTTTGGGATCGCAGTTTAAGATAGCATTTTCTCAGAAGGCGCTTCATAAGAAAATCCATTTAATTTGTTGACTCTTTACTTTGCATTGGTCCGTTGTATCCCAGATTATAACTGTGTCATCTGGTGTCCGCATTATGACGTACATGCAAAACCTATTGAACGCGTCTAGAAGGTAAGTGTTTAAACATATTGTGCTACAGGCAGGGTCAAAATCGTAAACTGCGATCATATCCTTAAAATATATGTATAATAAAAATTATAAACCCTTAAAAATCGACGCGAGTATTTTTAAGGGTTTGTTTGAGATTTAGTCTATTTTATTTTACATATTATTGTAGCACAAAGTTTTATGCCCCGGGCGGGAATCGAACCCGCGTTCTCCGATTTCGCACCGGATGCCCAAAACACTTGGCCACCTGGGCACGCTCTTTCGAGCTGAAATTTCGATCTCCGATTGTGTTACTTTAAACGTCATAGGGGAGTGTGCGCGGCCATTAACCAGACTAACGATGTCGCTACTCTACTATATTTCTAAATATGAATACAAGTACTATCGCGTGCTAAACAAAAATCATATTTCAGCAAGCTATAGTGCTTCTAATCATATTTAGAAATACTTTGTCTGTTTTTCAAGATCATACATTCTCGCATTGATTCACTGCCGCTTCTTTCAAGCATTTCTATCAAAATATCAAACCACGAGCCCGCGATAGTCACTCTAATATATTTCCTCTGCACGTGTACAAGAATAGTACATCTTTTTACAAGGTGTGGAGGATGTGTCGCTAATACAATGAAATGTTAAAGAATACTGTACCTCACTAGACATATTTGACTAAAACCTTTACATTTTGATAGCCTAAACATTGCTAACACCAGTTCAATTTTATAATTTTCATTTAACTTTTAATTGCATACTAGTAAATTCTGCAAATTATGCTGATCATGATGCATACACATATTTACGGATATAGCTTGATATAGCTATTGGCTTGTAAATGTTAACCTACATCACCGTGTTATACATATGTTTCTTGTTTTGGGCATAGTTCCATCGGATTACTACTGATTTTTTTTTCTCAGAAATACCCATCATCTGTCGGTATCCGAAGCTAGGTTAGACGCCATTTGGACAACGTGACAGTTTTTGTGCATTCGACCTTTATAACCCAATTAGTAACATTATATTAATTACTTGAACAAACGTCATTGTACATGGTAGAGTAGGCTAAAATAAATAAATTGCGCCGCTGGCGCTCAATATGACATGGACAATAAACATGCATGGAGCATGTGAATATGCATGGAGCCAGAAATCAAAACACACCGAACAGTTGATCGGTGTTCATCGATAGGTATGATCAGTGTTTCAATTTATATATTACAAATAACAGGATTTTAATGATTTTAAACTATGAACTGCCGCGCAGCAGATCCATGGTTCGAATCCCGCCACGGCTTGAGCTTCACCGCATGGTGGAAGGGCATTTTGCGAATGCCCGCCTGGCTAGCGACCACCCTAAAGTAGAAAATCTGTCGCCAAGCACCTAACGGTGTGATCTGGCAGCTGTCCTTGAGAACCAGTAATTCAAGGTTAAGCCCGTTAACACCTTCGACCACATCATCACTTACCATCAGGTGAGATTGTGGTTAAAGGCTTAACTATCAGCAATAAAAAAATACTTCTAAAACATTCCATAGTCCCAATAATAAATAATGTATACACAATCGACTTCTTCTTTCCAAGTTTTGTTTGCTATCTTGGACAATGTCCGGTTCATTCAAAGGCCACAAATCTGAGACTCAGTCATGTACTATACAATAATAATTGGCAAATATTATACCATAAAACTAAACACAACACATAATAATTACCAAGTCCAAAACATTTATGCAAGTATTTAAGACGCTCGTACTAATGTAAAATTAAAGTGTTACTTTGTAAGATTACATTTCACTTCCATTTACAGTTTTTTTTTTCTATTTTGAACATGACTAATAAACTTTTAAACATTTGGTCTTTTACGAATTTAAGAGTAGATTCATGGGCTTATCCAGAGGGGAAACGATTTTCTTTTTCTTTCTGCGAAGAGGTGATGGTGCAGAAAGAAACCGCGGAGCAGGTCTGGGAAGACGATTTCCAAGCTGACCCGCGCCGGCGCAGACGAACGGGTGCGAGGAGGCGGCGATTCGCCCGCCTCTTCCCTTCTCCGTAGTGGGGTCACTGGTGGAGTGTCGGGGGATGCTCCACCAGTTTGCACGGCCCCACACGTCTAGGGGGTGACCTTGGTGAGCAAGGTTGCCCCTACACAGTGCGGAGGCTCGGTTGGGTTCGAGCCTACCGTTGGGGTGAGATGGTGACTGCAAACGTGACCCCATCTTGCCCCACCTCGGCGGAGGACTGCTCACGTGGGGGTTTTAGTGGGTGCAAGTGCCACACATCAATGAATAGAAATTATTAAATTCATGCAGTTCTTGTTTTATATTATTCAAATAGCCGAAGCTTTAAATTTAGATTTGTGTCATCGAAGGACTGCTGTGGGCTTCCAATAATAGCTAAAGGGTAAATCATCCCGCTGGTTTGTTAACCGAGTATTCTCGCCCCTCACTACATGTGCTAAAATAAAACGAATGTTTCAACCGGGCGATCCTATGTATAAGTTGGGTTTGCTGATACCGCATAGCGACAGGAAGAATATGTGGAGACGCTGCTCATCAGGAACATTATATTGTTGAAAATGAATTTAAAATACTACCGTGTTAAAATGCGCACAGTCCTTCAGTCGACATGCCTGCGCTTTCCCTCCGATGTGCTTTTTTTTTCTCTACCATAGCAAGACGCATTTTGCACGACTTGCTTCTTGTGTGGAAGAGAAAACGAGTTCTCTCTAACTAAGTATATCTATACTGAAAGTCGTTTTACATGGGTGCCTAATACTTATAATGTAAGAAGACGGATCTCTAATGAACTTCTAATACATAAATCCATTAAAAAAAATCTTTCAAAACTGTTTGTAGTACTTTCACTCAAAAATTGGTGACGACAGTTTTCCAGTACAAAGGTACCTGGTTACTTACTACCAGATATTTAAATTGCTAAGCCTCGTTTGGTTGTGTTAAGGGTTCTGGTACGAGAAAACGGGACTTTATTACAAAGTCTACTCTTTCCATTCATCCGCCATCCTTTTATGTTGTATCTTTTGACCGTAATAGGTAGCATAGTGAAATTTCCTAAGAATATTGTGTTATGGTTGTTTTGACGATAGATAGCATTCATTTCTTTTTTTTATAGTTTTTTGTTTGATCTCTCTAATACGCACTCGGTGTGATAATAGTATAAGAAATAGGAAATAGAAGTAAACAAACAAAAAATATAACAGCAAAGTCGAGTCAAACTCGTGTTGAGGAAGTCAATTTTGTCAACCAATCTTGCAATACTGTATCTCAGTTTGGGGCAGTGCCGGAAAGACCAATTTTATCACCATAGAAAGAGCTCAGCGAGCTCTCCTAAAAGTATCTTTTAAAAAAGCCTTCCGATACCCTACTGACAAGCTCTATGAAGAATTGCAAGTGATGCGTGTTCGTCAATTATTCATTTCAAGAGCGGTTTTCAAAGCGCATAAAGCTCTTATAAATAGGCCAGACTATAACATCATTATGTCGAAGCGTACTTTTTACATTCCACTACCACGTGCTTCTTCCCTAATGGTGAAAAGGTGTCCAGATTATGCACATTTTAGAACATACAATAACGTAGCAAATCTGTGTAATATTAAAGATAGCTCTCTTTTCAATTGTAAAAAGTTGGTCAGAGAATATTTGATAAAAATATCGTATGATGCAACAGAAAATCTCATCTAAATAAGTGCCAGAAGGCTATATCACGAAGATAGACTTGCACATTTACGAATCCACACGCTTACTCACTCACAACTAACACACCCTACTCACATAACACACTCACACAAAACTCTAACTTAACTTGCTCTGCTGTGATTTTAATGTAATATTTATGTTTCTTTATAATTTTAACTCCTTTTGTATAAAAACACTTAGTTTCTCTTTCAAGCTCTTAGACTAAGATTTTGTTTCAATCGCCTAATTTCTGAATACAACCACTCATTGCTTTGTATAACTGGTAGGTATTTGCCTGTAATGTCGCACTCTGAGTCTCAAGACACAGGTTCTCGCCTAGTTTGAGACTCACTGTTAACATAAGTTGCTTTATTATTATACCTTAAAGCAGTGTAACCGTAAATTCAGTCATGAGTTTGTAAATTTATTTTTGGTAATAAACATTTATTATTATTATTATTATTATTATTAATGTGATTATTTTTTATGATTGATGGAAGTGGTCATCTTTATGTGAATAAACGACACGTCCTCTTATTTTTTCTATAAAATTTTCAACAAATATGGAACCGACTCCATCACTCAAATGTGTGAAATAACTTGTTTAAGTCGGTACCATGATGTTTAAAAAGTTCCTATTATCACAATATTAAGCGCATAGTACCGACTTCAACAATTAAAAAAAAAACTTTTTAGTGACCCTTATGGGATTGATTCTCATTCACTGTCAATTAATATACACTCGAGAGCAATGAATCCGGGTCACTTAAAGAATCCTAAAAATCTCGGAAACTAAAAATGCTAGGTTAATGCAATAAATTGTATTTAATAGACAATGTAATACTCCTTAAATGAAGGTATTAAAACTTCTTAGTTATTGTAAAGTTATATCATAAAAAAATCAAATTTGAAAAAGGGCCACTTTCGAAGATGGAACTACGAAATTACAGCATTTGGTTTTGCTTTTGTTTGTAATCTGTCATTTATGTGGGTACATAAACCATGTTAATAGTGCTCTATATTCATTATTCAAGCTGAAATTATGTCGCTTACGCCTGAAGAATGCACCAGAATACTTACAATGCTGGAAACCGGCCGGAGTCAGCGCGATACAGCCAGGACTGTCGGTGTGTCGCTGTCAACAGTACAAAGAGTTCTCCGACGTTACGAAGAAACTGGTTCTAACCTACGCAGACCAGGAACGGGCAGAACCAGGTGTACCACAGCACGAGAAGACCGATACTTGGTGAACACCATGCTTCGAAATCGCTTTCTCACAGGAACTGAACTCACCAATCAGTTTCGACGCCTCGGAGGAAGTAACCCAAGTGCATGGACAGTAAGACGTCGGCTTGCTGAATCTAACTTAAAACCCCTTAGACCTGCAAACGGCCCTAAACTGGAGCGTGGGCATCGTATTTCGAGACTAAGATATGCCCAGAGCCACGTAAATTGGAGTATTGAAGATTGGTCAAAAGTTATGTTCTCCGACGAATCAAAATTTATGCTCTACAAGCACGATGGAAGACACAGAGTGTATCGAAGACCAGGGGAAAGATTCAAGCAAGCATGCATCGAAGAAAAAGTAGCCTACGGTGGTGGGTCTGTACTTGTGTGGGCCGGAATTTCTTCTGAAAGTCGCACAGAGCTGGTGATCATAGAAAACGGCTCTTTAACTAGCGTAAGATATGTGGAAGAAATCCTCAATGATCACGTTGGTCCATTTATGGTCAATTTAGGTGAGGATGCTATATTTATGCATGACAATGCCCGACCTCATACAGGTAGGATTGTGAATGACTACCTTCAAGAGATGAACATTACTCGTATGGAGTGGCCAGCGCGCAGCCCGGATATCAACCCGATCGAGCATGCTTGGGACGAGCTAGGCAGATGCGTAAAACAACGAAACCCTCCCCCAATCACGCTTCGTGAGCTCAAAATTGCTCTCACAGAGGAATGGGAGAATATTCCCCAAAATCGTATAAGGAACTTGGTGTACAGCATGCCAAACCGCGTAAACGCAGTAATGGAAGCACGAGGAGGCAATACGAAGTATTAAAATTCAAGAAAATCGTAATAAAGTTCAAAAATTTCATGTTTCCTATTTTTGTTTTAAGGAGAGATCAGCAGTTTTTTTCTTTATGTAATTTTGTGTTAATAAAATGTATGGTGACTCATATTTTTTTTACTTTCATTTAAGGAGTATTACATTGTCTATTAAATACAATTTATTGCATTAACCTATCATTTTTAGTTTCCGAGATTTTTAACATTCTTTAAGTGACCCGGAGTCATTGCTCTCGAGTGTATAATCATGATAGGAAAATACTTTTCAGTTATTGGAGTGTAACTCAAAAACGGCTAGACCGATTTTGAATTAAAATGGGACCACACGGCTATCATCAGCTTTCAAATAAAAAAAGAATCATCAAAATCGGTTCACCCTGTCAAAAGTTTTGAGGTAAAACTAAAAAAAGAGGTAAACATAAAAAAAAAAACAGACGAATTGAGTACCTGCTCCTTTTTTTGGAAGTTAGGCAAAAATATAGAAATTGACGCATAATGTTTTCCAGCAAAAGTGCCCATAAAGAAAAAATGCACTGTCTCTTTCTGAGAGCACGTAAAAGTGCCAATCGTAAACAGAGAGAAACCACTACAAACAACCATCGGTATGTGGAGCGCGTATCTCCTTCGGGAATGTGTACTCTGTTGACAATATTGAAGCAACAACGGATGCCGTTTTATTAAAAACAAGCTCATCTATTTTTATAAGCGTGAAGTTTGAAAGCGAGAGCCCTGAGCGAGCTTTGAGAATTCCGAGCGAAACAATTTAAAATTATGAACAATTAAATTGCGTCACTGGTGCACACAAGGGTGCTTCCAACTCGTTAATATAACACTCTCGACTCAGGTAAAATTGTAAAAGTTTTAGAAAATTTGTAACCCACATGGTTCGATAAAATCAAAAAATATTTTTGATCGCTAAGTCTTCGTCTCGATCATTGTGGGTTTAGCTCGCAGTGATATTTTATAGTCAAATAAATGATTACTATTTAAGCTCATACCAATATCATTACGATTCTACTCTATATATAGTACATTTTAAAGTTTTAGAGAAATAATAATATATTTATCACAATAATAATATATTACCAACATCAAAGCCTGTGTTGGTGGGTTTGTTGATTGCCACACGTCGTCACAACGTTTTATCTGCTTTTGTTTTATTTTGACTAAGCTGAGCAAATATATTATATACCTTATTAAACATGGGATACTTTTTATGGCGATTTAATGTTTAGTGTCCGAAGGTATAAGTATAAAGTATAAAACTAATTAGTAATAGTATAAGTATACTTCACCAATTTCCACTCGATGGAAATAATAAATAATAAGTATGATATTTTTTTATAATAACGTTGTCTATCTTCGTATTATCGATAGGATTAAGAATTTATGCAGAACTACAATATCAGGAATTGACTTATTTATGTTTGCTTTGCAGACGACAGTGTGCTACTCTTACATGATAATTATTGGCAGAGAGTAACAGATCTTGCAGAAGTATGCCATCCACATGTAACAAAATGGCTAGATAATAGCCAGTTCGCAAGGAGAACACCTAATTCATGTACTATAATATGACTGCTGCTGGTGAACATATAACTGATATAAAATTAAAAATTCACATATTTCCTTGTAACTAGCATTTGCCCATTCACTTGTAGCTGCGCAACTTTGACACCTGTTAATTCGATATCTCGGTTCATCACTCACAACACACATAAAATACCTCAATTATGTTACATAATTATCTTCATTTCAGTAAACTTACCTTCTGTGATAGGTATTTTTGTTAAGAAGACTAAAATGGGAGAAGACATTGGTTTCCAAAACACAGTTAAGCACTGGGTGGGGGGCACCTATGGGTTAATTGTGGTTACTGTAATCAATTATGTCAATAAAAATATTAGTTGGTTTTGTATTTAAATTATTATACAAAGGGTCAACACTTATACAAAATTATATTATACAGAATTAAACGATCATAACAAATGAAAATAGGTTGGACAATTTCGATCAACCAATTATTTGTATTTACTTATGTAATAAACGATTAGCATTAATCCTGATAGTAAACTGTTAATGAATTTATAATTGCCACTAACGACTCGAACGAACTTTCCATTGCTAGTTAAGGTTTCCCAAAACTTGGTGATTTACTTTGCATTAATGAGTTCAAAGATTCAAATGTAAGTTAACACCTCCATGTATTAAGATTTTATTAAATTTATAAGCTTGACTTGATATAATATATACGAAATTATTGATAAATCTAATCTATTCCTTAAAAGTGTTTGTAGCATATATGCCATGACTTTGAATAGAACCACTATTTTAGGTTTAGGTAGGTAAATTAACTTGTCCATTTTGAGCGCTAAAACTACTCTTGTACAACAGCCAGCAAATAATCTTGTCATGCAAAATAACACCTTATGCCGAGTGATTAGGACGATGTCGTTCGATCAGTAACTGACAGTTGTGAGGATTCACCGCTAGGTGCTTGGCGATAGATGTTGTGCTTGAGACTTGGATGTGGTTAATGAGGAAACTAAAGCAACTATTCTTAGCCTCGCCGCGATAGAATACTATGACATTCATAAACGATATGTGAGCATCTTACAACTCAGATGCTGATTACAATTTACTGCCTTCTTATATCGTAACAATAATAATAAAGCCATTATTTTTTTCAGTCCAACTATTTTAAATTTTAATTTACTCAATTAACGGACTAGCAGCCATTGTTTTCCGGTTCATTCTCAAAGTTTAAATATTATGAAATAACCGATAAAATCACTAACGTAGGGAATCGAATACGTCGACCCGGGTATCGAGAATATCAGATGCTCATCATCGATACTATTCATAACTTACAATCTGGTGATATTGTGGTCAAAGACAAGTCTATCAGCAGAAAAAATCAACATACTAAATGTTTATCAAAAAACCTGTAGTACAAATCCATTTCGAATCACCGAATCATGCTTCTGGCTGTCTTTCTTCTAAATATAGTAAAAAGGTTCAGAGGAAAAGCTTTCAAAAATTAGATTGGGTATAGAAACCTTTTTGAGATAACGGTAAAAGGATTCTATATGTATGTAGTCGCTGTGAGTACTTGTATACAATCTTAAATAGCTTGTGGATCATGTAAAAGGAAAGAATACATGAAAAAAATAGCATACATGTAAAAACACGAAAGATATTTTCATAAAGTACGTTATTTGCACGGATTTACAAACATCGACATAGAGGAAAATTAAATTGTTCCCAAAATAATGTTTTAAGTCTGAGAAAATCTCGTGTAAATTAAGAGTGGTCCTATTCACGTTCTTTATACATGCAGGCTGTAAATAAAAATGTTGTCAATAAAGGTGCCATTTCTATCGTGAATCTAATGATAGAGAATGTTAGTTTGAACCATTAAATTTACAATATTTAACACTTAAGGCTAGAGTGCTGAGTGCTTCCCATACAAACGTAGATTTGTCATGTTTTCAATACCAAATGTCCCAACTTGGTGAAATTTAGCATGCATATCGCTGAGCCTTAATATTTATGCTTCTACCCCGATTCCCTACTCTCGGAGTGTGCACATTTCGTACTCTCTGAGTATGTTAACAAATAAAATGCCGCGCATGGGTGGGGTACAATAGATGCAATACTGTACTGATAGTGCATCAGCCGAATCGTCCAATGCAACTGAACACAGCTTCCCATTAAGGGTTTGATATAATCCCCACGCTGGGCGGGTGGCTTGAAGATCGCAATGTAAGATGGCAGTACTAACGGCGCTGCTCCAAAATTTTTTTTTCTTATATTCTACTCTTACACCTCCCACAGGAAAATATGGGGGGAAGGTCAAAATCTAGATCCCATAGGTCAGTGCAATGCTATAGTTTCCGATTTTTACTAACATTTTTATACAAATTTACAGGACGTTGATATGGCTATTGCTCCGCTTATAATAACGATCGAGAGGGAGACTGTCATCGACTTCAGCAGGCCGTTTCTTTCTTTCAACATGAATGGTTCCCAAAGAGCACAACACGGAACGACGTCCATATTTAGCTTTCTACGACCTCTTTCCAGGGAAACTTGGGTAAGATTCATGTTATTAGTCGATAAGTGCTTAAATGTAATTATCGCTTGACTCGATAATAAACATGGCTATAGGTTTTACATATTGGGTGTCACATATACATATAGGTTGCAGAATTGAAAGGTACAAGAAAAAATACTTGGCAATAAGCTCTCTGAGGTTTTCAGACAACCATTTAAACCTGTTACTATAAACTCGTGCAAAAATCTGCGAGTCAGCTGTGTTGCCCATTTATTCTTTGCTGGAGCACCAACTGGGGAAGTGAACTAAGGGAATAGTGAACAGAAGTTAAAGAATGGAAATCATTTTTATATATGGGTTTTAAACAATGGAAATATTTTTATATATGGGTACTTTGTTTGCAAGCAATAGAATCCATCTATCACTATCCCACAACTTAAACATTTTGTGGCTCACTTGACTGAAAAACTATTACGCCTATAGATTTGTACTTTAACAGAGTAATTTAACTTCATATCTAGATCTGTAAACGTGCCCAGAACAGCTGGACTGTCACAGTCACTGAACAGTGTTAGTGCCGACGTTAATGCATGGCGGTTAAAATTGACTATTGTAGAAAAGGGATCAAAGTCTAATAAATGCACATGAGATTAGATGATAACGCGCTAGGTACCTAGTGCGTTATCATCATGACATTTTGAAATGAGTTGTAGCTCAAAGTAAAATCGAGAGTTTAATGACACTGTCGCTTCTGATCTAAAACCGATAGACACCACTGCAGGCACTATGTCACTCACCATCGAACTGGACAAATCATAAACGATAGGTATACCATATATCCAGTTTATACAGTCTACTTTACAACAGAGAGTGTTGTGAATCATAAGCTCAAAAGAGACGTAGTCTAGGTACCGACGTCGATACCAAAACGTAATAATATTGGCAATTCACAAATCCGTTTTATATCTATTTTATTTCTTGCAGCTGTGTATCCTGTGCAGTCTCGTGGCGGTAAGTGTGGTCATGTTCCTGGTGTCAAGGTTCTCCCCCCAGGAATGGCGAATCGTCTCCGTTACAGACTCTCAGAACTCGGATCAATCGGATGTTGCGACCACAAAAGTAAGTCCATCGGAATTTATCAAGCAAGCTTCATATAAATAAATTAATAAATACGCTAAAAACTTTATACCAATATGATAAAAAAATAATACAAAGTTATTTGCGTTAGTTAAAATTTTATTCTAGAAAATCTTATCGATTTTATTTACAAGGCATTTTTAAATTGCAGACAACAATCGTAAATGAATTCAGTTTTTGGAATTCCATGTGGTTTACGCTCGGGAGTTTCATGCAGCAAGGCAGCGACATTTCTCCGAGGTTAGTAAATAGTTTAATCTTAAGTAGTTTAAGAAAGTATGTAGGATATTAAAGTATTATCATAAATTTCTCTATGAAGTTATGTTCATACAGCAGTATGATAAACAAATACTGGTGCACTTTGTTTTTTTTTTGGTTGGGTTTTAATCCTTTGACCACAATCTCACGTGATGGTAATTGATGATGTGGTCGAAGATGTTAACGAACTTAACCTAGAATTACTAGCTCTCAAGGAAATCTGCCGGAACACACCGTTAGTTGCTTGGCGACAGATTTTCTGCTTGAGGGTGTTCTTTAACCAGGCGGGCATTCGTAAAATGCTCTGCCACCATGCGGTGAAGCTCAGGCCGGCGGCGGGATTCGAACCATGGACCTGCTGTGCGGCAGTCTTGCTGTGTTTGTTGCAGTGCTGTGCGGCAATGGTACTTTACATGGAAAACCAATAATAGATTGATAACAACATGTAACAGGTGTTATCAATCGATTCAATATGTCACAACACAAAATTTCTCAAATATGGACACGGATATGGTGCACCTGAGCCTAATTTAAAAGGTTTTCATTTAATTATCCACGCATTCACAAATGTGTTACATTTATTTGAATAGGTTTATTTAAAAAATGCTTATTACAACAAAATTAAGTCCTTGAGTAAAGATTAGCAAAAGAGGCCCCAAATAACAACATTAATATAAAATGTTGATGGCTGTATTGACACTTGTCACTTATCACTCGTTCCATCTGCTAGTCATAATCATTTTATAAATTTATCAAACGTAACTTAGAACTGCGCTGAATGGGCTCAAGACACATTTAATGGTCCTGATCTTGAATCCACTATCTTTGATCTTTTGATTTTGACACCTGTCATGGATAGCCCTTGTGACTTATGACACGATATTTGTAACCCTCATAATTATAGCTACTTCATACTTTATCAAACGTCATTTTAATACTGTGCTAAACAGAAATTATTTTTAGTAATTATGATAGATTTTTTCGAGCCATTAAATAAACAAACTTTAAGTTTTTGAACTTTTAGCTGTAAACTTTAACCGATTGCAAAAATATTGGCAGTGAGAAGCCCGGACTCACATATGGTACTTTATATCCAGGTCTGATTTGTGATCTCTAAGAGATTACGATGTTACTAAATCTCACAAATTCAAAGTCACAAGCAAATTGGTCAACGATATATTTTATTCAACAAATATGGACTCACTTCTATTGTTTATTTTTTAAAGTTTTAAAAAGTTTACTCTTTCTAAGTGGCGGTCTAAGTTTTCTGCGTTTATGGCCATCAATGAGCGCGACGCCTGTCACTCGAATTTTAAGAGTTTGCTGAACAAGCTTATGACAAGACTTCAAAGTATTTCAAGTCTAAGCTAGCTTTAAATGTAAGATTCAATAAAGTTTGAAGAACCCCCCTCAGTATATTAAGTTGTCAGTGAAGTGTGAAGAATTAAGACGCAGATTTCATAGTATATAAATAAAAATCGTTTTGTTTAAAATCTAACATCAGTGAAGAAGGAATTGAAGACAGTTTTATGTTTAATTACTACAGCACGCAAAACGCTCAAATTTGTGAGGAGGAGATATAATTTTCGCAATCTCGCAGTAACCGGATCTTTATAAATAAAAGAGGCTTACGCAATCAATTGAGATTTCAATTATAAGTTACTTAAAACCTTACTGACTGTTTAATTTTCTTGCCAATAGATTAGCTTTTAACGTATTACAGTCTCGGATAATTAATGGGAACCGGAAACTATTAAGTTAAATCATTGCTTTTACAGTTAATAGAATAAAAAACTAGTAGCTTTCAAAACCTGGTGGGATGCCGGGCTAGAATGTCTCCCCCCACCCGCAGGTGTCGCAAGAAGCGACTAAGGGTAACACGCCAAAAGGTGGGCAGCAGTACTTACTGAGGAACTGATATCTCTAAGCCGCCAGCCAAGCGTGGCAATTATGGTAAACTCCCCATATTGTGGGAGGCTGTATTCAGTAGTGGACTATCCGGCTGATAAAGTACAGCTTTACAATAAATTTATCAACAATATCAATATACTACCAAGATTGAGGCCAATAAGCTAAGAATAAGAATATTCAAGTATCTTTTTAAATACAGTTTGTTTCTACACAGGTCTACATCCGGCAGAATCGTGGGCTCTGTGTGGTGGTTTTTCACACTGATCGTTATCTGCTCGTATACGGCGAATCTAACTTCCTTCCTAACTCTGACGCGCATCACTGAGCCAATCCACGCCTACCACAAAATCGCCACTTGCCCTGAGGTACTTATACCTAAAAATATGTTTTAATTTGCTTTTTTTTCCTTACTCTTGAAACCCATATGGCACCTGAACAATTTATTTCTTAGCTACTCGTATGTGTACCTTCTCTCCTGATTATGACTCCATACATCAACAGAAAAGTCGTGAAAACTCGGGGTTTCTCACAAGGAATTCCCGGTTAGATTTTATCTCAATAATGTATAAAATACTTTACATTATTTAAAATAAAGGAGTTTAACTTTTTTGTTTCGCAATATTAAACCTTTTTTTACTTTTATAACATCCTTTTTTGTGTAAATGTCCATATAGAAACGTTTGATAAAATGGGCTAAAAGCAATTAAATACTTTTTTATATTCTAGTACCCGTTTATAAATGGGTGGCTTAATACTTGTACATATGTACACTTATAGGGCATCCCACGGCTATCCCCTACGGTAGGAAAGTACTTAAAATATTTAAGATAGAAATGTCCTATATTTTTCTATCTCCTGAAAGAAGACTTGATTTATTTTTTGAAGACTGCATTCGCGGTTATTTTTAAATATCGTCTATAATATATTATTTACATTCGGGAAGTTAAATATTTTATACCAGCGGAATGCCTTTAGTAACAAAACATAACGAACTGTACAATATTACAGCCACTACAATAAAAGCATTTAGACAACCTATAAGTTATTACAGACTCACAGGCAGTCTAAATGCTGCAGCCCACTACTAGTTGGCAGTGCACCCAGCATGCTGGCAGCATTGCCCCATTGAATTGCAATGCTTATTCGTTGAGCCAAAGAAGTATTTTCGAAAAAAATTAAACAATGTTTTTACAAAAACAGCCAAAAGTTTAAATCATAACTTTTAAAGGGATCAATTCAAGATAGAGGAACGCAATTAAAATAAAATGTGTGTATTTTTTTTTTTTATAAAATGAAAAATAAAATATGTCTTCTTTTAGAAATACGTCCTGTATTCAATATCTAATACTGCTGAAAGCTTTCTAACTGTCAGTTTTTGGATTACTGTACAATATACACGTACCCAAAAAAAATTTAGAAGCTGTCATTCGGGTTTGTGCCTTTATCAACCACGTTTCTAGACTTTGTCCGATCAAAAGAAATGCTTATTTTATATACTTTCCTTTCGTAGTGAATTCGCTAATGTTCCACAGTTTTAATACAATATCAAGCACTATTGCATGGTCATCATTGCATTCTCCGATAATATACATATATATTGTCCGTGCCGGTGGGTGTAACTGAAGGACGCGGGTTTGATTCGAATATGAAGCGAACATGTGTGGAAACTTAAAATGTTTATTTTTGTGTGCGTGGCTGCAGCTGAATGATGTCCGTATGGATTGAGGAGCCACTCCAGATTTTAAAATGAAACTCACACCCTTATTTTGTAGCAAAAGTAAAAATTTTGTAAGACAAATTCTAGAATTTGTAGTATAATGGATCAAAAGTTATTTCAATTTCAAAGTGGCTCCTCAATCTAAACATCTGAATTGAGGAGCCACCTGGAACTCCGAAAGTAATGGGCCAATATATCTGAAAATTTGGTATCATTTAGTAGTAATTGTGTATGGTAACTACTAAAAGTCCGAGTTTCGTACTGATGAGATTAAAAAAGATATGATAAATTTATTGTGGCTCCTCAATCTATGTATAAGAGGGTGAATTTCCAGTCCTGTGATCGGTCCATTAATAAGTTTGACTTTATTATAGTTTAGTAGGGAGAGTATTAAAATTTGTAATATAGAAATAAAGTAGTAAAACTGAGTAGATTTGGTAAAACAACGCATATAATTTGGCTCCTCAATCCTGACGTTCTGCATACAAACAATCTATTGTACTTACCTTAAATCACAACAAAATCAAAATCCAATGACACTAATATTTAGTAGTAATTACTACTAAATTATTAAGTACAATTCATCGCTCCATATATTCGGCATATATGAAAAAAAGTAAATTTTCAATATTCCTAAAGGATTATATAACTAGAGTGACCATATTATTTGAATGTAACCAGGATGTGTATTGAGTAGTATAGAAAAATAAAATTAATTGAAACGTTGACCATAGATACACAGATTTATCATAAGAAGGTTTTAAGTTATTAAAGGAATAGAACCTTTGTGGCAAATCGGCCCGCCACAAATTCTGTTTATTTTTTGGAAGTGGGTAAATTATATAAGGTAGGATTAGAGGACACTAATGCAATTTTTTTTTAAATAATGTGGTACCCCAAAGTGTTATTGTTCCAACATATTTGGAGGTAACGATCGCCATACAAGAACAATGTAAATAATTAAAAATTAAGTAAATACGTGTGTGTACCTACGTATTCTATTATATTCAAACCACTATAGTTCCTAGGTAGATATTACCAGTAGAAAGCAATACTAAAATATGTATGAAAACCCCACTTTTATTGAATATTTAAGATGCTTAATCGCATCACATCCCAAAGAAAAGCCGTTTTATCAATGTAAATCATGGCAACTCGTACCGTGGTGGTCGGTCTCCAAAGTCACCAAGTATGGAGTGCCATCCCGTTGATCCCATCAGCAGCACCTTTTGAAACGAATAAAAATTTGAAGTAGGTAGATAATTGTTCCAATACATGTTATCTCATTTTATGTACCCAGATATTTATTAAATATTGTGCTAAAAATATAGTATAAGGGATTAATAGCATCTGCTAGCTGCGTCCTGCGGTTACACCCGCCTCGTGATAGATGATGATAATAAAAAGTATCCAGCGCCTCATCACTAACTTTATAACAAATTTCTTTAAAATTGGACAGAACGTCAGGATTGAGGAGCCAAATTATATGCGTTGTTTTACTAAATCTACTCAGTTTTACTACTTTATTTCTATATTACAAATTTTAATACTCTCCCTACTAAACTGTAATAAAGTCAAACTTATTAATGGACCGATCACAGGACTGGAAATTCACCCTCTTATACATAGATTGAGGAGCCACAATAAATTTATCATATCTTTTTTAATCTCATCAGTACGAAACTCGGACTTTTAGTAGTTACCATACACAATTACTACTAAATGATACCAAATTTTCAGATATATTGGTCCATTACTTTCGGAGTTCCAGGTGGCTCCTCAATTCAGATGTTTAGATTGAGGAGCCACTTTTAAATTGAAATAACTTTTGATCCATTATACTACAAATTCTAGAATTTGCCCTACAAAATTTTTACCTTTGCTACAAAATATGGGTGTGAGTTTCATTTTACAATCTGGAGTGGCTCCTCAATCCATACGGACATGCTGAATGTACTAGGAACTATATACAAAACGTAACGTTTAAATGTTTGTAAAGTATTTTGACTATTATTATTCAAAAGAGCCAATGTTCTTGCTTCAATACGCATGCTAAGCACATAAATAGAAATTAGCTCTTGCGGGTGGCATAAAAATTAGCGGTAGCAACCCGGATGCGTGTTCATGACCACTGGAAGTTATATTTTTCACTCTGAAATAATTTCTATGTTTTCCCTTAGCTTGCATCAATGCTCTTTTAAAGAATACTAGTCAAAATAAAATAAAAACCAACGTCAAAAAGACGATGAGAAAATTCGACTGTCCAGCACCCGCCAGTAACCCACCCGCATCTTTAGCATAGTTGAAAATTCACAACGACGGTATACAGGGGTTGCATGATCAAGTCCCTCTGAAAATTATGTTTTTCCATCCGAAACAATAGATGTTTATAAAATAGTAACTACTTTACCTAGTATTCCTGTACGAAGTAATCTCCACTGATTATTTATGCCAAGTAATTAGGTTAGAGTAGAAGGTAGTAACCAAGAAGAGCCTTTGATAATTTGAACTAAGTCTTTTAATATTTCATTTTTGGTTTCAATGGTAAGGTTTTGTTAAGTTCGTTCCTTCTAACATACATTTTATACGCATCATACAACAGGACATTCACCATAAGAAAAGCACGGGCGACAACAACGACAACGCTGATGGCTGGTTCGCTTTCCTCCTCGACCGTCCGGGCGATGATAACTCAAACTCACCCTGCGAAATGATCGTTTCGGCCACAGACGTTGGCCTCAAAGATTTTGGCGTCGGCTTCCCTAAAGGATCCAAGCTTCGGTAAGTATCCGAACTTAAAGATAAGCCTTTGCGAAATAGCCGGGCAATAGTAACAAAGCGAAATAATTTGTGTTATCTGTTAAAATCTTGCAAGCATGCGCATTTGTGTATATATTATAATTTTATTATCAATATAATATGTGAAAACTTAAACTTTAAAATTTGTCAACCAACCAGAGTTTTCTTGTATTCTTAAGTTTGGTAATGTGCTCTGTAGCGATAGATACAACGGTGTGCGTTGATATCGATATTTATACTTTACCTGTCTATTAAACTTTTTGTTTTAGTGGCGCCGTCAACCTAGCACTATTGGCCCTAAAGAAAGATGGAGAACTAAACAATCTGGTCCGCAAATGGTTTACGAAAACTGAGTGCGATCTGTTACCGGTAAGGTTGACAATTATTGATACACTTTGATAAAATAAACACTCACAGTAGTAGTAGGTCCCCGACTGAACTTCTAAATTCTGATTTTTAAACAGCAACTTTTTCGAGTGGGTGTATACTATTGTATGTATTACTCATATCTGTAATATTTGACCATAACATAGAATTTTAAAAATAAATTAAGTACAACAGACAGTATAGTTATTTATGGCTAATTAAGCTTTAGAAGAGGTGATGGCTCAGTGGCATAGGGTATGGACTGCCGCGTAGCAGGTCCATGTTCGAATCCCGCCGCAGGCTTGAGGTTCACCGCATGGTGGAAGGGCATTTTGTGAATGGCTACCGACCACCGTCAAGTAGTAAATCTGTCGCCAAGTACCTAACAGTGTGTTCCTGCTTAATGTGGTGGAAGGTTTTAAGCCTGTTAAAACCTTCCACCACATCATCACTTACCATCAAGTGAAATTTTGCTCAAAGGCTTACGTATAAGTTATTAAAAAAAAAACATGTAACTAAAAACTATAATAGGACCAAATTTTGAAAAATTTCCAAATTATTTAAACATCAAGGTCAAAAATTCCACAAGAGTATATTTGCACCCATCGAATAGTTTCATATTTTGTCGTTAGACTATAAACCTTCATAAAACGGATAAAGTCCAATAAGTCCATGATTCCTCATAGTTTTGATGACTTCTTTCATTATAATACATCTCTATTTTATTTTTGACATGAAAATGTTTAATTTCATTTTGAAAGCTTTACCAAAACAACTCTTTACTGAGCTAACATACTTATAACATAAAAATATTTTAGTTACAGCTCTGCTATATTTACAGAGCAAGGCAGCAGTTAATATATTACCTATCATCGAACTGACATATCCAGACATTCAAACTCCCTTTGCCACAGACTTTTCATTGAGACTTGCTGTATATATACTATATAATATCTCTCTTTATCAGACATTTTGAATCACGGAAAGGAAATGAATGATAAACTACAAATATATATTAAACTAAATGTAATGCGACGACTACGATTCTCAACCTTTTAGTACCATCTTGTAAATGAAAATCCAAGTTGGTTTTTGAGGTTAGAAGAGAAGAGCTTAGTCAGTAGTAATGGTCTCTTAAGGGTTTATACAACTATAGCAAACGAATTAAAACCAACCAATGGAATATATAGTTATTCATTTAAATTTATTTTTTCGGTATATTTTGCTTCTCGTAGTGTCGCAATACAAATATATTCATACACATACATGCGAATTAGGTTAATTCACAAAAAACAAATTTTGTTCTCGCAGCCAGATGCCGGTGGAGCCGAACTGACACTCGGACAAGTGGCAGGGCTGTTTTATATGCTGCTCTGTGGAATGGCGGTTGCTTTGGGTGTGGCCCTGTTTGAGTTCTGCCAGTACGGACGAAAAGAGGCCCGACGCTCCAACGTGTCTTTGCGTGCTGCTCTACGTGCAAAGTCTCGCCTGAACGCCCCCAACGTTGAGCAAAAGTCTCCAACTCCTCGCCGGCAGCGTGAAGAACGCCCTGGATGGAACGGCGCTGCCTTTTCTGGGGTGAGTACCTACGATGTACGTAGCTTCTGAGTTTTGTACCTGCTGGAACCTAAGTTTGCATAAAACTGTTATGATTTTTTGTTCTTAATATATTAGATTCAAAACTTAACAAAATGTTTTGTGTATGCAAAGAATATGTATTTAAAGTTAAGGATAAACATATTTTTATCGCGAGAGATTGATACGAAGCAAGTATCTTTACGAAAAAATTGCTTTAGACATAGATTAAAGAATCGAATTTTAACACACAAGCCTGACAGTTAAGCGTTTAATTAATTTAAACTCAAAAAATTTAAAAATGACTTTTTTTTACAAAACTGCCCCAAATAGTCGCAAATATTATTTGTGTGAATATTTTTTTTCGACAGAATAGACATAATTATTTACTCTCTTATATTTTCAAACATTGTTTTCACCAAACATATTTCGGTAAATTTATACACAAATCTATTACTTACGTCAAGTAAACTGTCCATTTATTACTTAAAACCCATACATATCTCGCGGATCCTGGTTATTTAGACGCGTCAAATATTGATGAATACGTTTTTCTTCAGGCAAATACAGAAAAGTTGTTGAATTCAATAATAAATTAAATGCCGCCCATTGTGCACTTTATTGTAAGCTTTTCTTTCATGTTATTTCTATATATAATTGTGGTGTAACAATAAATAATTATCTTTCTATCTATCTAATAAATTAGTATTTTTACAATTTGTGAGAGCACAATTTGGAGTGGTTATCGAACTCTTTTCTCCCAATTTCGCGCCGGGTGCCTAAACCAGTCGGCCACTGGAACTGGGTAACTCGCCACGAAATCATCGAGAGTTTTTCTCGATCGTGCGCTCGTAGAGTTAATACCTCCTGAGGATGCTTCGTGTAGAATCGAAACGCGTCGAAAATTCTTCAGGTTTGGCTGCGTGGCGTTTGTGACGTCACGTTGGCTTAGCAGGAAAATTAGGCGGAATTGTCACTAGATATATTTTTATATTTTTAAGTGTTTTATTAAAATATTAATTTCATGCTTTCTTAAAATATTTTTTTTTTGTTATTATTAAATATGGATTTCCGAAAAGTAACGCCTGAATCTATTCATTATCTAAATATAGTTCCTTTTTTATAACGTACTGTTTTTCTTTTGGAATAGTAATATATTTATGTGAATTCATTTAATCCTCAACTGAAGATTTCTGTGTAAATATTTATTGATAATGTTATCTTTATCAGTACTACACACCTGCCAATCAGATCGGTCAAGAGGAGACTGCACTGCAGGCCAGCTTCACGCAAGTCTGATGCTCAGCTCGGGAGGCGGCCACCTTACGCCGACCTTCCCAATCCAGGCATATCTCGGACTCCGTCGAACTCTACCAGCTGTAAATTAACATCTTTCACGTTAAACGATATGACCATATCGAAGTCTTCAGTATGCGAATCACCAACAATTTGGGCTAAACTAATTAATCCACCAAACTATCAGTAAATACCTCAAATAGATACTGATTCTATAGACTTTGCATTACGCTACCTATGAAGTAATAAATATACACAGGTTTATTCACTTGAAAAGCTCAAGTGCGTTTTTTAAACAATGTAATCGAACTTTGAGTAGATACTGTTCAGCTGCTGAACTCTGGTCGTATCATGATAACGTTAACACACAGCATAACGACGACGACTCTTGCGACAACTTACAATTATATGCGACAATGGGTAATAAATACTTACAAGTTACATGTCATCTTGATGTTTACAATAGAAATAGTACGGCTTATAGACCGTTTTGATCAGGACTCTATATTGTTACTGAATTTCATAAACATTTTTAGATAAAACGATCACTAATGCTAAATAATGGATGTCTTTTTTCAACACGTTGATGTTGTCGTGTGATTTTCAACTGAGAGGATTGGATTGGGAAGCATCGTTGATAAATATCGGTATGAAATCCCAATGGATTTTACATTAGTAGACGAGTATCAGGGTCTTACAATTACGTGGTTAGGAAGTAAAACTTTTTCAATTAGAATAAACTAATAAGTGCTGTAATTGTAAAAGTTTATTACTATAGTTAGATAAAAGTTGATATTGATTTGGCAGAACATATTGCCTCATCTACGTTCAGGACTCTGCTATACTTACTTATTATTTTCTTTGTATTCACATAACTTAACAATTCGTAAACAAAAGGTTTCTCGTTTACGTTTATCATCAAAATTAACTTGTTGCTTCGGTCGACTTGAAATTTTAACATCTAGCTGCAAGCACTTCACATCGTTTGATTGAGATTTAACGGTCAAATTTTAAGATTTATAAGGTAACACTTATGTTATCTTACATAGAATATAGTCATTGCAAAAATTACAATATTAAAACTGTTTTGTCATTTACAAAGTTAAGAACCTTTTTTGGACCGTCCACACAGATATTAATCTGTGTGAACATTATTATACTATTAATTAAGTGAGTCTGAATTAGGCCACTTTTGTGATGTAAGTCGTAAAAGTATCACATAATAAATTTTTGTCCATTGTAATTTGTTACCATTGTTCAGAACACGTTTGACCATCAATAGGGAAGTTTATAACTAAAGAAGTTTATAAATCTACAATAACGTTGACGAATATAATACTAGATGTCTAATAATATAAAAAATATTTTTAGATATATCAATTTGTTTCAGTGCATTAAGATTATATGTTCTGTTTCTATTTTCCCTAATTGGCAGGTTACATAATACAACAAGCTTGCAGTAACGGTTTTGTTTCTCTAAAAAAACGACAAAATATTTCACCGTAGTGTTAAATGCAATAAATATAACAGATCTCAAGATATTATGGTTGGTAAAATCAGTAATGAACTGCAGTAATTAAATAAATATTGTCCTATACTCAGGACAATTAGCACCGATGCTCAAAAGCTACGCAAGTAAGACTGCATTGATATGAATTTTTTCGATGGTGGGAATGTATACAACATGGTGAAGAAACAAGGCATTCATTTGCATTTCTTAGCTCATAGTTGCTGGTCGTAATTTAAAAATATTTTATATATACCGTATAATCGATATAAAAGTAATTTGAAATTATAATACATAGATACAGTTTTTGCTCTTAAATCAATATTATAAGACGTAGAAATGGATGTAATTTACTCAAAATCACTTTAGGTGTTCTATAAAGACGTAATTCGTATAATATATGTGATTGATATAATAGTAGCCATGATTAAAATTCAGTAGTACATGTATCTAGTTGCGTTAATCATTTGATAACTCAATGTTTTAGAATCTTTAAACTTATAAATTTCCACATAAATTCGTTATACTTGGTGTTGTATCTACCGTTACCAATAAAAGTAATAGTATTAAAAATATACCAAATAATACTTTTAATTATTAATATTGTTATGCTTAAGAATGTTCTGTTCAATAATTTTTACGTGTTTTTTTATTACATCTCTAAATTCTAAGATAGAAATGCCAAAGGCAGATTGATAAGGTACGGAATCATATCAAACTATTTAAATCATGTGTTGATGAATTTAATGCACCTACGCTAAAATGAGATCGTGTTCCGAACATTAATTTGTAACATTTTAGTGAACATTTTTAACTTTTAAATGACTCTAGTCATATAGTTATAATTATTTGTAGCTTTTTATATTGATTACGCTTCCGTCCTAATTACATTCAGCTTACATTAGAATACCAAAAACAGTAGAATGCTCTACGTTTTACGTTTCAAATCGTTTTAGTATTGAAATTTCAAATCAAGTTGTGAAATTAAATTAATTGTGCCAGAACTTATTGCAGCAAACAGTATTTGAAAGCAAATTCACCGCTACAATTTGTAAAGCGAATCGCATAATGTTCGCAGCCACATCCGTCCGTTTGTGAAAGGTTGAACTCTCACTCCGACTCGGTGTAAATGCTTTTAATTAAAATTGAAAAAGATGCAACATTTCAAGTAACGATGGTTATGGTCAGGTTTTGTCATAGACTTGCTGCTACTTCTATTTTAATCCAATTCAGAATGCTGCACAGCTTTATTAAAATTATATCTATTTCAGTTATCCACTTACTGATATATTTCATGCGTGTCCTGAAACAAACAAAAAAATTGCATTTCCTTTATCTAATATTCATATACGCCTGAATGTGCTAGTAAACATCCACTGAATCATTCAATCATCGGGTTTACCCGACGAACTCGAGATGTCAACTTAGCCACTCGACCAAACGGCCTAGCCATTTAATATTATTTTGAATAATCTTTACTTGTCTAAATGTTTAAAATAAACTTATTCATTATTTATTTAGTACTTTTTTAGAGAATGTTTTGCTCTATTAATTATGTTGTCAAAGTATAAAAAAAACGTAATAATTATTTATTTATTATTTTTTGAGATTGTTTTACTTATTCAATGTATTGAATAATTCTTGTTACAAAAAACGTAGCTATTAAGGTACTGTCGAATCATTGATTCTTTTTAAATCATGTTAACCTTAATATCTTATGTATATTTAACTCTAATATGTATGAATAATATGAATACTTAGGTACTTTATACAAGTATGGTTAAGTTAAATGTTATTCTTCAAATGACTGATTTACATGATCGTTTCTTTGACTTAGAGCTTAGATTTAAGGTAATATTTAAATGTTATTGTTATTATAATATAATAATGTCCTATATATCATGTCGATTAGGTGGACACAAGAAAATATACTGTTTAGAATCACTTGCACTGGGCATTTGGCTCCACGAGTTAGGTAAACATTGATGTCATACGAGTACTTATTATGTAATATTTATTGAACTGTCAAATATGGGTGTCTATATCATTAAATAAAAATCAATATCATGTTTTGTTTTATTTCAAAATTACCTTACAAGATTAACTTATGTTTTAATGCGCTTTGCTCCATTGAATACAGATCGATAGACTTCGATTATTTCGTGTTAAAATATCGGTAGTTAGCAGAATATAAAACCAGACCCAGTGCGGAATATACGACTGTTAGTAGTTCTTAGGACTAACAGAGCTTATTGGTGATTTTACTTATCTCTGCCAGTAGTGTCGGAGAATCAATTTTATTATGTAAGAATACATTTTGTTATATACAAGCATAATTGATTCTCTGTGTACTTATATAAAATGATTCCAGAAGTGTAAATTGCTATATTGGTAAGCACTGTTCCTATGGGGGACTGCTAGAGGAATGGTGAGCGTTGTTTAGACCCCTGGAGGACTGAAATAGGGGATCGCAGTGGAACGAGCGAAACTATTAGGCTCTTATGTACCAAAATTCTCTAAGTCAATTAATGTATAATGTCTGTTTGTTTGTTTGTTTTGTAAAATAAAATACATTAAATACGGAATATTAATTACTAAGGGTACATCATTAAACACGTGGCCCAAACATTACAAGTAGCAAAACCTGTAGTACAACAAGTAGTCAAGAGTCATCGGCAGACCGGCCAGCCTGGTTTTACTGTCTCGTTACTTAGCTTGCTTTTTCTAATGTAAGAACGAAACCAATGTGTTCAAGAGGTAAGTAAGCACAAACTGTGTGACAAGCCTGATATCGGCTAAGCTTTTCTGGCCACAAGCCGTCTCGTACTCGTAGTTCCATTTAATTTTGCTTGCGTCGTTACTAAACCTGGAACGACGAACTTCGAGTCAAATTCTATTCACAAATGAGTCCAAAATTTGCCTGCAGCCAGACGAATGAAGGATTACAGTGTGGAGATGTCAAGAAGAGAGATATTTGTTTGGGGGTAGGTACGGTACTCCGGCTCGTTGAGAATTGATCACTAACAGCGGCACGATACGTAACTGAGATTTTAAAGATGCACAGCCCCCCATACTGGGTCGTAGTTATCGAATACTTCCAAAACGTGAAATCAATGCAGTGTTTTTTTTATGTGGTTTTGGCAAACACGTATGAGACCCGCCTCATGTTAAGCGGTAACCTATGCCTATAACAGATTCATTTCGTCACAAGTGACAAAGTGCCATCACCCTAAACCTATAGTTGTAAAATCTCATTCTCTTGTAGATCCACAACTTACTGGCTCTCAAGGACTGCTGCCGGAACACATTAATAGGTGGTTAGCGACATATTTTCAGAACTAGTTTTTCTTGAATCTCCGTTACAAACCCAGTGTCTCTGTTGCTGCACCGATAGTGTGAACACAGAGCTTTGTACCTATTCTGGAGATCACCTAAGTTACGAAAAGCCGATGAGTCCAGTCGGCAGCACACATTACTCATCACCAAAGAGAAATATCGCACTACCACACGTTTGCATTGTCAATTAAGCGCCAGTGCTTGGACCGTGACCTCATCTCAGTAGTTATGTGTCTCTAAATATGGTGTTAGAAATTGCTACTGATAATTGAGAACATAGGCTCAGAAGTAACTGCCTATTACTTATCAAGCTACCTATAGTGAAAATTTCTTCTCACGCAAACATTAAAGTCCTTTGTTTGGTGTAGGATATATTCTGGATTGGACACCGAGAAGCAGAATCTATTTACTGCGCGTAACCTAAACGATAAATTGTTTTAGTTGCTTGTAGATTTTATTTTTGATATCATTAAACTAATATAATGCGCACATTTCAATGCGCTAGTCTGCGCGTGTGGCACGGGTGTATCACGCTGCGCACAATATTCTAGAGCGAGCAGATGACACGGCCGACCAACGGCGCTTTTCATAAGCCTGCGGTCCTTCCTTACGTCAAATTTCTAATGACGTAAGGAAAGACCGCAGGTTTACGTCAAATTTCTTAGGAGTGGCGTATTTACTTACGATGTGTATTTTTTTCGGACGGGCCTGTTAGGATTACTGTAATTTATTAAAGAGCGGCGTCAAGTTATGTGAGTATATCGGCAACCAACTGATAAACATCATGCTTGTTTAATAAAATTACCTATTCAGAATTTTACTCTACTTTAGAAACTATATAAAAGAAAATCTCTTTACGAGAAATTCATCTAGTATCATATAAGTAATCTTTGAAGGAGACAGAAAAACAGAAAAGGCTAATGAAGCGTGGAAATAAGTTACAATTTTTTGATTTAACAGTTTTGATGAATGTGGGCTGTTAAAGACTAGTAGAACAGTTTTATAACCAATATAGATAGGGGTTTAAATTAACAGTTTATTTTCTTTAGTAGGCAGTTAAAAGAAAGTAAACAAACTTAAAAAACATGGGGGAAAACTATAAGAAGGAAAGGATAAATTATACTAATTACTACATATAATGATGATCCCCAAGCCGCCTGCCAAGCGTGGGGATTATAGCACATCCCCCTAAATAGGGGAGGCTGTGTTCAGCAGTGGACGATTCGGCTGATACAGTATACTACATATAATTAATAGACAAACTATGGCACCATATCTGGTTGCATGTTACCACAAACTTAGTAATGTGGTCATATCTACATATTACAACATTTTTTCTCGTAGCACATCTTTTCATGCCAGCAGATATTATAATCATGCAAATTAAAAATACTTTATTATTTTCGGACTAGAAATTAAGTAAAACTCGTGTTTATTAAATAATCTAAAGGAAGACAGCGCCGTTAATCATTGCATCTGACTTGCACACTACGGACGTTGAGAGATCTTAGGGACTTGATAGTTTTCGCCTTATTCTTGGTCTTCTATTTTATTATAGGCCGTTCTTATAAGTATCTTTAATGAATTTGTAATTTTGTAATGTAATTCGCGAAGCAGGCGTTATTGCAAACATAACAATGTTAAAATCTTTAATTAATTATTAATTTTAGAAAATATTTTTAGTGTTGATGTCATTTTGTTTTTATATTTTGACAGACTTTTACATATATTGGTGGGTGTGATTTAGATGGTGTTTTTTTCTTTAGTTTTCTTCTGTAGCTCTGGTGCATTTAGTAGAACTCCTTCGTATATGATCCCTACGCACGATTTACATGGAGCGGACATTTTACTCCAAATGAGTTGCGATGAACACACTCAACCATATATGAGTATATATTCGTATAATACTAGTGGCTCGCCCCAGATTCGCAAGGGATTTAACAAAACTTGCAAACATTATAAATTTAACACATAAAACGAGTTATTGTGACATAAATGTAATAGTTAGACATGCTGATATTGACAACTTTTTTGTAGATATTGATGTCCTCTATAAAACTGTAGTACATCACTTTGCTCTATTGTCAATCAATTCCGAGATTGTTTTGTTTTTTTTATCACTTGTTGGGTTACATTATCGGAGTTTTCATACGGATTCGTAACATTTTGAAAATATTCTATAGCTTATGTTTATCAGGGATAGTGTAGGATCTAAGGGTGAAAGAATTTTTCAAACGCTCCAGTAGTTTTTAAGTTTGTTCGTTACATACAAAAATACCTTTCGTAACTTAAAAATCTTTCCTCCTTTTAAAACAAGTATAGATTAGTATAGATGTCAATGGTGAATGCAGAAAATGATACTCGTGCTTGTAGCGTAGCTCCGTCTGTAACTTCACGCGATTCCCCGTGTAAAATGGGGTGAGAGTGTAATATCTCAAGATTATTAACTCTTTGAATGTAATTATTTAGGTTTGTAAAGCTGTCAGACTACTAACATTAGTTTTACAATGGCTTGATCTCTTATGCATCGGTAACTTGTTGTGGTAATTCATGGTGCAGTCATTTAATAAAAGTAGCTATAGGACAGTTGATGCTATCAAAGTTTTGTAGGAATCGATATTGTGCGATCATGTATCTTGTAGCATCCAAATATCTATGTGTATATATCGATGAATTGCAAGGTGAAGTTGATGCGTAACATTGGCTATCTGACCAATTTAAATGGCGCCATCTAATATGGATGTCAAAATAACACATTCACAACTTTTTCCAATAGTATAATACTTTTATGTCTCTTTCTAAACGGTGATTGATAGAATTAATTTTGAGGCTTGTCAAAAACGCTATATCCCCGTGAAGCGAAGTGCACGCCGACATAATTGAAATTGTGAGCTTTGATTTTACTTCAATTCAAGAAAAGAATTGATTTGAAAAGGTATGTACTTATGATAATAAATAGATTCAGGCGTTACTTTGCGGAAATCCATATTTAATAATAACAAATATTTTATGAAAACATCAAATTAATATTTTAATAAAACACTTAAAAAATACAAAAATATATCTCGTGAGAATTCCGCCTAATTTTCCTGTTAAGCCAACGTGACGTCACAAACGCCACGCAGCCAAACCGGAAGAATTTTCGACGCGTTTCGCATCTACACAAAGCATCCTCAGGAGAGCTTGACTCTACGAGCGCACGATCGAGAAAGTATGTACTTATAATGGATCACTAAAAATTTGTCTTAATAGAATTTAATAATCACACAGGATAAGTGTGCTCGGTACGTATTTGTGAATTCGTAAGGTTTCGCACCGACACCAGCGTCACATATTTACTTATGCAGTAATTTAAATAATGTTAAAACTTACTTTTCGCTGTAACTATTGATTTCTATACTGTAAACCAATCCAATACTTGTATCAATGAAGATTGCTATGTACAGAAATTGTCATTCTAACTGATATTGACAAATAGAAGAGACAAGTCAAACAAGGTTCTATAGCAATCAAGATTTCTTTGCTAGAAAACCTGTCAAAATATGAATACGTAATCGTTAAACTGTCATTTTTGAATGTTGTAATAAGCAGTCTATTGCTAAAGAAGATACATGGTCCGCCCGCAGGTCTAACTCAAAAGATTAAAACGGTATCATGTTTATTCTCATCATGTAAAATAATTGCGCAGGATTTTTACTTACTAATATTATAAACGCTAAAGTTTGTATGTATGGATGGATGGATGTTTGTTAGTCTTTTAAGCAAAAACTACTGAATGGATTTTAATGAAACTTTTCAATAATATAGCTTACACATCAGAATAAGACATAGGCTATAATTTATAAAGATATTGTGGGAGTTGTCCAAAATACAACTATAGGTGTCAAGTAAGTAGGTAAAAATTCTGCCATTCTGGCGAGCGCTGCAATAACCTTTAGTATCACACGTACATAATGTATAACGGAGACGTTTATCTTAAATTGTCCTACAAAAAAACCCGAGGCAGTATATCGGAGGATGAGGGGATCAGGCAAAAAAGTATCTATTGTTCGTGTACAATAGAACAAAAAAGGAAACTTTTTTCTATAAAAGTCGTAGTTAATGAGCGATCGCAAGACCGTCATAATTATATTATAAGCATTTATTTCACAATTTTATATAGCACATAGGCTAAGTTTTTTTTTGTTGGATATAGTAGGTTATGGGCCAGTTTTTGCCCTGGTAACTTATTAGTGCCTGGAGGGATATTCTTAGAATCGGAATATTTATCGGCAATCGACAAATAATAATACAGAGAAAAGATTATTATGATTACATTTTTTGAACACAAATTTAATATTGGAATAATGTCATAAAATATAAAGTATAACTTAATAAATTAGGAATATTTACATATGTATCCTCTCTCAGCTTTATCGACAAACCATAGTAGCAGTCAATTAATAGGATTCGATATCGTAAGAAATCGGTTATAGAAAAAGATGACACACCAACTCGATACCCGTAATATTCAGTTATCTCTGGATTTATCTAATGTGATATTTTATCGCTTCGCGAGAGTTAGCCTCCTGAACCTACACACGTTTTCCAGCGGTCACTAAAATACCGCCTTATAGCAATCAAATGATTGGAATTTTAAAAAGAGCTGCTCCATAAAATGTTATGAAGATATAAACATATAAAATATAATGATGTAGGATACTCGCATTGGCAATTCTAGTTGTGCCACTTGCCCACTGTCTCAATTTTATCAAATTATGTATCAGACAAGCAAGACTGTAACTAATGACAGCATGTCCATCGTACAGCAAAGTCCGGTCTGGTCATGCTAACTTGTTTGAAAAGCAATTTAATCCCAATATGGAGTTGTGGGAATGACATCCTAGACATTTCAAAGACCCGCTGTCCGCTTATTTCCTGATCTCCCTAGATTTCTCGAACTGACAAAACCAAACACTCAGTGAGGTTGTTTTGAAATAGACGGAAGCTAAATATTCATTCGCCGTAATATAAAGGCACAAACAATATAACAGAAGTATGATTAATTACGGAAGCCTAACCAACGACAACAGAATCGTAATAAGCTTATCAAATCTTTCTTCCCTAACCTGTTCATGAAGATAAAGTCATAATAATTCCGTTTTTTTTTTAAATACAATATTTATAACATCATCAATCAATTTATATATGACACCGGTTTATTGTTCTAACCGTTAGTTTATAATAAATCTAGTTAGATTATAAACTGTCGATAGATTGTGAATGGAAACTGATTTACATTTTCGTAAGATTATAAACTGACCATGTCCAGCCTTCAAAAGTAATTATGTTGATCATCAACAATTTACCACAGATCTACGAAAGTATTACAGTGGCCATAAGCAAAATACGTAGGTACCTACAGGTTTTTAATGTATTATTTTTTGGCTAATTGGTAACTTACCACCAGATATAGTAAAATATAATGAACAAAAATAGTAAATGATCACAAAAATTACACCCGCATGTTATTGTAAACTTATAACTAAAGTTTGAACATCTCTCTATCCTATTTAAGCAAAATAACTCCAAATAAATCATTGTTAACCCAAAAGTAGCAAATGATCACCAAAAGTAGTATATAATCACCAACATTAAATTCTTGTGGCGCATCGCCGGCCGCTGCCGCTGTACGCTCGCTTCGCTCGCTCGGCTCGCGCGTTGTTGTGGTTACAAGTAACTTAACGCTCCTTCTCTCTTCGCTCGTCGTCGCACCTAAATATGACTTCACTCTAGACTAAATGATATTTACTATATTTTAGCGTGGGGACGCTAAAATATAGTGATTTACTACATTTGGTGTTCGATTACAATTTTTGGTAAAAGAACTAAGGGTATCAAAGCATTTTGTGACCACTGACCACCACATTATTTTAAATACTAGTTTTTTAAATGTACAAACTAGAAATGAATATGTTATTGACTATTATTTTTGTTCGTAACTCTATGAAATGATGAACTCATGCCACCTATAAAGGCGACGAATCAGAGGACAGTTCACAATTTCGCGGGCGATATATTGTCATACAGAGCAGTAATTGGTTCATTTATTTGTAATTTGACGGGTTATAGACAGACAGTTAAATTATAAACTGCCAGCTAGACATGGTCATTTTATAATCTTACGAAAACGTAAGCGTTAGATTGTAAATTTTAATGTTCGTTCACAATCTATCGACAGTTTATAATCTCACAAGATTTTTTACAAACAAACGCATTGTACAATTATCCGGTGACATATACAAGTTTTGACCGGACAGCTGTGCCTTAATAGTTATGATATATACATCATTTCAATATATTCTTGAATTTATTAACCAATGGTAGTTAATATCTTATATTCGCCAGGTACCCTGAAACTTATAAAAAACATACTTGCGTGTTTATGATAGAACGCTAAGCGTAGCAAATCGGCCGTAGCTGTCTGGTATCTAAAAATATGCCCTGTAGATAGAAATAAGTTCACTCCCTGTAACATAAACACATCTTTTGGTTAATTCATGGAAAGAATGGACACTTCTACCACAAAACACTTAGAGTACAGAAGTAAAGCTCATTTATGTATCCAAATTTTTTATACTAACATGGTCGTGCTTGAGCTTAAGCCGTCAACTCCGGCTTATGCAAAAAGGTGTGATGCATAAATATAAAAATGAGTGAGGCATAAATATGATGTATCATGGTGTAGCCACTCGTTTTTACATTTTACAGTTTACACTGAGTATGTACCTCTTAATCAGTTTACGCTTTTTTGTGATGTAAATAATTGTCGTCCAAAAAGCTTAAAAATGAACTGGGTGGTATATACGAGTATGATCACAAGAAGATTAACAGAATTACGGTTCATCGCACTATCTTCACAATTTATATTCATCATAATATATCTTCAGCTC
Organism: Plagodis pulveraria; assembly: GCA_963890685.1. NCBI lineage: Eukaryota > Metazoa > Arthropoda > Insecta > Lepidoptera > Geometridae > Plagodis > Plagodis pulveraria. Next base: position 13,267,881 of record OY982949.1, on the reverse strand, counting down.
CGCGAATTGGGCAGGCTGGGGTGTCCAGCTTTTGCTCGTAACCCCTACAGTTTCTCATGCGACCACTATCACACGGTCTCTTTCATTGCTTAGGTCTCTTGATTTATATTAGATATATTATATACATATTAAAAATAATAGCTTTTATTTTCTTCGTTCTTTTCTGCACGAAAACTTGGCGATACGCGTGTCTGCAGTTGGTGGCACTAATTGAACTCTTAGAGAAGTCCGTGTTGCTCGTAGTTTTAACTGTTTCAGAGGGTTCCCTTTGAGTTTTCATGTCCGTGAGTAACGTCTACGGGTGCGTTGTTCGAACGCGCATTGTATGATGCTTAGTATCTGTTTTTCGTATTATGTACTTTTACCGTGAAATAAAATATACAAGCTTGCATGTGTTTTTGAATACGGCAGACAGTTCATTACAAATATACGAGAGGAAAAATTTAAGTCATGTGCGGGATTCAAACCCGTCCATACACCCCTTTAGCCGGGGTATGCTCTAACCAATGGAGCTAACATGACAATGAGTCATAATTCAAACTTTTCCTATCGTTCTTTAACCATCGTATTGGGATGGAGCGACATCTATAGTTTATCTTACGTTGTACTACAAACAAGACCAATTCTGCAATTGGTTTTATACTTGTAAATGATGACGCAACCTTATAATTTTAATATGTTTGCAAGAATGCCTGCTATGCGAATTACATAAAAAAAATTACAAATATACGAGAGGAAAAATTTAATTCATGAGCGGGATTCGAACCCACGTCTATCCACCCCTTTACCTGGGGTATGCTCAAAAAAGTTCATGTTCTTCGTTTCACTATAAAGTTCTAAAAGTTCTCATCAAATATATAAATATTAACTATAAATATAATCGAAAGGTGCGAAAACGTTGCGTTAAGTTGATAACCCCCGGACGATTATTTCGTGGTGTAAAAGCGTCGGGTCCCTCGAGGGTCGGCCGAGGGTCGTCATCTGCGACGAGCCAAGCTTTCATCTTGATTGCATTGCAGCGATCTCATAAATTTTCAGCTTTAATTTAATACTCGTCATAACGTGAATATTGTTTAGCAGAAAAATAAAAGAAGGAGTGATCACTTGGGAAAAGCAATTCTAAAGAATTCGAACAGGATCGATTGTTCATTGACCTAACGTAACCTGTTTTATACAAAAAGAAAAATTATATTCACTGAAAGACAATAAGCTAAGTGCGTTTCGGAGATATACATTAATATTTTTACTTGAAGTAAGCATGTTTTGTCCGCAAAGTCTTCACATCAAAATCATAACGAAACTATGTTTTACTTTCCATGTTTATTTAATTACAACATATAAAGTTTAGAAATGATTTAATTACACACGGTATTAATATTGTAAATATTGTAAACGATTAACGATTCCAGGTTTCTTCTGGGGATGCATGTTTCAGCATCACCCGCGTCGACACTTTCCACCGAGTAAGATAGAAATCTAATGCTCGGTTTATATATAAAAAAGATAGCTTATGGTAGTTACTATGTGTTTTGAGAGCTGGAATGGAAGATGCACTTATCTGTATATCTTAAATGTAAATAAAACAAATTAACCATGACTTTTATATATATTTTTTCATTGTGCGATCAATATTTAATCTTATCTAAAAAATATTTTTATTTCATGAAATTGTTAATGCACAGTATAAGTTTTAATACCTTTTGAACCGTTTGTAACATAATACATATTGTGTCTAGATTTGGTAACGCTACAATGGAAGCTTTATCCCATTGAACTTAGACTTTGAATTCCCTATGCCATAGGATAAAGAATCTTTTGTGTCATGATCCTCTTTGTTGTCAGTAAATACTGAAGCGTGGATGTCCATGATACGGTAGTTTAAGATCTCAAATTTACGCTTATCGGATATTTTACATCAGTCATGCGTTGAAAAGCGCTCTAAGATTTGTAAAGAGTAGTTCATAAAGAGAGTAATATTGGTTCAACCATAGATAGAATTAAACTTAGATAAGAAAAAATATGATGCTCTCAATACAAAAGTATATTTAAATTACTATTTATTTCATCGCTTTCCTTCTACGCACACAAGCAAATGTCTTTGTTTTTTAGAATGGTCTTGCGCACACACTGCTAAAACGTGTACCGTTATACTAAGTGTCCGCTTTTCAAAGTCCACTTCCACACTTTTATGATTTATGAGCGCATTACGCCGAGATTCGTAATTAAATGGCCGCAAAAAGTATAATCAAGACACTTTATTCAGCCGAGCGACGTTTTCCTCGGGGAGTTTCAATTCGAGCACGCAATATCTGAAAGTGTGAGTGAACTGACTTTAATGAAATAATGTTTTTCTTTCCCTATATACCGACTGCTGTGACGCTGTTAAAAAATTAACATACGAATATTTTCATTGTAAAGTAAAGTCTTTGGTGCAGTTTGATGTTGTTTTTAATTTTTGAGTCTAAAGTGATTTTTTAAGCATAAAGCTTTTTTTGGCTTGTGGAAAACGCGTACCCAACCGCTGGGGAGCAGTTAGGCTTTAACTGCTCCCCAGCGGTTAGTTCTGGGGTTTTTAGTCGGTAGTACCCCTTCAACCCCGAGCCTGACATTAACTAACAGCTAGGACTAAAAACTTATCTAAACTAGACTAAAAAAACCCATGGTGTTTCGCCCTCCTCGACTAGTAGCAGGGACCGCGAGTCACTCAAACAGTGAAAGTATGTTTCAACATATTTCTATTATCTATATTTACTATAACTAAAAACATGTAATATTTTTACAAACAAAACAAGCGACACAAACCAACATTTAGTAATTCAAATATAACAGTACTTACTCAATGATTTGACTAGTAAATGTGCTAAACTTTCTAGTCTATAAACTTTAAAATTGAACCCTATAAACGACAAAATTTTATTTTTCTGAAGGTTTACAGTTTACTAATCCATTAAGCAAAAGAATTTGAGCTATACAGTTTAATTATAGAAAGATGCCAAGCGCAGACAACTTAACGTGAAAAAATTAAATACTTTATAATTCCGATAATATAATCATTTTAACCATTATAAAATAAAAAGTAAATAATCCGTAATACAGGGCATAGAAATCCATGAATAACTCATTTAACCAATGTTATTAATGGGTGATAGGATCTTTTTAGCTGCAGCTATGAAATAAATACCTATTAACAAACATACTTTGTTAATATTACGGTATGTTCTTGTCTTATGAAGTCCAGTGTTCCTAGAAAAGTAAATATATAGCTATATACAATAACTATTAAATGTAACAAATTTGTTAAATATTATATAAAAGGCATGATGCATGTTCACAACAATTTATACACTGAATGTAAACTTTGGTTACCCAAGATATACAGGCTTTGCCTACTTTGGGGCCCGCAGCTACTAAAACACCCTAATTGTAACTAATTATAACCGATTCGTTACCTAAATTCTTTGTGCAGTTGTTAACTGTATATGTACTTAATTGTGACTAAAATATTGTATATTTTTTACTGATTTGTGAAATGTGGTTCGAAATTATAACATAAATAAAGACTCATACTAACACCATTTTTTTCTACATATCCACATTTTATCAAGCACTGCCTACCTATCTCTCACTCTTAACCTCTTGCACTTGGAAGTAACATTTTTATTTTAGACAGGTGTCTTAGGAATTTTTCTTCTGATTCCTTACTATGATTTTTGAAGATCACCCTACTTACCTTTACCGCTTCGGCGATAATGCTACCAGTTGCTCTTGGCAGACGAAATTATCATGAATTTATATCATTTTTTCCAATTTTAACCAAAACACTTTATACAACCGCCCCATACACCACTTTTATCCCCTGTGACTCCTTTTGGGATAACATTTATGTCTATCAGTAGGGGAATCTGTTCAGCTGTTTGTAGATAATCAGCTCGTTTCTTCTTTTTTCTTTCGATGAATGGATGTTATCCACAAATCGATCAATCGATTCGAAATTTAGTATCATATCACAACTGTTGTGTTTTAAATTATTAAGTAGATAGGTTACCCGTGGGGTGTGGGGTTAAAATGTCACCTCCCCATTTCTTCCCGTGGGTGTCGTAAGAGGCGACTCAGAGAAAAGTGGCCAAATGAGCGGCATGCCACTTCTCAAGTGGATGTGAGTAGTTTGCATTAAACGCACAACAAGGCTGTATGGCCATCTTAGCGCCCTGCCAAGATATAATATGTTCTTGTGTTCCTGTCTTATATTTTGTTAGCGTTAACATATTATTCGTAATAATTGTTCATGTGTTTCGTCCAGTGTGTTAGTGAAAACTTTTTGTATAATCCTGAAACTGTGACCGGTGAATGGCATATGTTAAAAGGCGTGAGTGTTTACACACCTCTGCCTACCCCATCAGGGAATACAGGTGTGATTATGTGTGTGTGTGTGTGTGTGTGTGTAGATATGAAAAATATTCTTAAGTCACAGGAATTTCACGAAGCACTGAAAGGCAACTTGTCAATTCCACGGCCAGCTCCAATGACGTTAATTGTCAAATTTCTAATGAAAATAATTTTCTAGGTTCAACCAATTTGCGTTTCTAAGTTTAAGTTGAATTTGTTGGCGTGTAAATGTCACTAAAAGGTTTTGGGTTTCCTTGTAACAAGAGTGATGTGCTGTTTGGTCGTTGGTAATATTTCAATAACACGGATCGGGTTACATATATATAACAATTTCGTTGACGTTTAAAAATTTCAGTTACGTTGTTGATGTGACCCCACGGTATGTGTATGCGGCTGAGACATCTTTTTGGGAGTAGCTCAGTCAGTTGTATTAGAACACTGGAGCACTTTGTAGCTAATACTGATGCATAAACTGTTTTTTTTTTGTCTGTCTGTCTGTATCATGGCCGCGCATCCAGGACGAGACGGACGACGGAGATGAAAGTCAAAATGTACACTTAGTTGTAATTTATTAACGCGTAGTCCGATTCCAATCTTTTTTTTTTGTTATAAAAGTAACGTAAAATATATAACCTGCAGAGTGAGTGGCAACCCGGCACCCCACGAGCAGCCCGGCAAACTACAGGCAGCCCGGCACCCCACAAGCAGTCAAGTACTCCCGGGCAGCTCGGCACCCCACGGGCAGCTCGGCGCCCCACGGGCAGCCTGACATCATTATTTAGTTTTGCAACCTTGCTAAGATAAAACTCTAAAATCTGGAACACTCTCCACAATCAGTTTTTTTAACTATCTTTTTCCAAATACATTTCGGATACTGCGCAATGGAAGTGCACAATCTAATATATTTTCGTTCTACTGCCAAACATAGAGAGCGTCGGCGAAAAGATGCCGTTTTACAATCGAAATTCCAAAAAAACGCACTAAGTACTTTTACAACATTTGTGCGAACCGCATAGGAAAGGAGTTACTTAACTACTGTCTTCTGAAAAATATATCCGTAGAGTGTTCAAATCCAAAGTAAAAAGCTCTTTTCTAAGCTATGCTTTACTAAGAGTGCTACACCGCAGACCACAGCGTTGCTTAATCTGAGATAAACAGCGCTAAATGTGAATAATTATTCTGCAGGTACGGCAATCACGAACGAAGTCGCAGGTACTAGCTAGTCATTGAATATGACAAGTTCGAACGGCGCACCTTCAATACAATTTAGAGCTACTTTTTTAGTATGTATCACAAAAACTATACCAATTGATGAAACAGCGCAGTAAAAAGGATAAAGGGGTACCCAACTAAACCCACTTCTAGTGAAGTCACAATCTCTTCTTTCATATTCCAGTGCGGTGTGTGACATTTTACCATTACAACTATTATTACAAAATAATGTTGCGCTTTCGTTATCAAATGAGTCGTCGAGTCATAAATCATTGTAATCAGTCTATCTCGCTCGCACTCATTGTGCTAAGGAGCGTAATATAAACACAATAAACGTAACAACAGGTAGTCGATTTCACTACATAGTGAATCTTATCGATATCGTTAACCTATTTGGATTTTTAAAATATTTGCAATTCTAAAATAACGCGATATAATGAATAAAATATAATCTACATTAATATTTTATTTTATTATAACTTTTCTTCTCCATCCGAGTCACTATTCTCTTCTTGTAGATTTATAATCAAAGATTCGACTTGATCTATCGCAAAAGCTTTTTCAAATCCGTTTCCTAGAGGTCTTCTACATGCTTCACACTTATAACCTACTTGTAACGTTTTTTTTTGCTGAATGCAGAAGAACTTCAACATCGAGTATTTTGAAATGTATTGCATTGAATTTTCTCCTTTACTTAAGCCCATATGAGCTCAATAGTCAATAGAATTATGTTGACAACGATATGACGCAGTGAAAGTTAAATTTTGGCCGCATTTAAAATCGGGCATCAATTCAGAGTGTTTAGCAAAGATTTTGGCTGTACTTGGATAATCGCCGTTATCATACATAGTAGATTTAGTATTTCCATGGTCACTTATATCATAATTATCAATTTTGAAACACTCGTAACGAAGTGTTCCTAACCAATCAGCAAAGTTAATCAACGTTAGCCGCGGTCATGAGTTGGATGGGTGACCGCTAGACATTACTATTGAGCGCTTCCGTGCTTCGGAGAGCACTTTAAGCCGTCGGTCCCGGTTGTCGTCTTTGGATGGCAGTTGATATAGGATGGTGGTAGGGCATTTTACGAATGCCCGTCTGGCTAGCTACCTCTCTCAAGTAGAAAATCTGTCGCTAAGCACCTAACGGTGTGTTTCAGGAGCTGTCCTTGGAAGCCAGTAATTCCAATAGCCTGAACAAAATTTTCGACTACGTCATCACTTACCATCAGGTGAGATAGTGGCTAACGTGAAGTGAGTTTGAAGCGCTCGTAGCGAAGTTCACTTAGCTGTTCTCAACCGATCAGCAAGGTTAGGCAACATCGCGCGCGGTCATGAGTTGGATGGGTGACCGTTAGTGACATTACTACTGAGCGTTTCCGTGCTTCGGAGGGCACATTAAGCCGTCGGTCCCGGTTGTTGTCTTAGGATGGCAGTCGTTACAGCATGGTGGTAGGGCATTTTGCGAATGCCCGCCCGCCTGGCTAGCTACCACCCTCAAGTAGAAAATCTGTCGCCAAGCACCTAACGGTGTGTTCCGGCAGCTGTCCTTGAGAGGCAGTACTTCTAGGTTAGCCTGAACAACATCTTCGACCACATCATCACAAACCATCAGGTGAGATAGTGGTCAAGGGCTAACCTATCAGCGATAAAAAAAAAGGCTAACCGATCAGGCAAAAACAAACTTTTTTTTTTATATCAACTTGCCCTTGGATTGGCTGGGTTGCTGGATTGCTATATTTTCGTTGTTATTCGACTTCCTGTCGCGCTGGTTACGCTACAAATAAACGCAACATTTTCCCGTGTTTTATTAAAATTAAGCTGGGATATTTTTTCGGGATCACTTTTCAACTAATTTAAACACATAAATATAATGTGTATACTTAATGGAGTTTGCCCGTTGAGAACCCACGTTAGAGAAAAAATTTAACATTATGCATACAAAATCCAACTGTCAAGATAGAAGTGAGAAATAGAAATGAAAAAATTGTACGGAGCCCTTTACCTAGTTACCTTACTAAAAATAAACAAGGAACGACATTCAATGTTGGAAGTTTGTCCACCGCGATATGACGGACTCAGGTAGCGAATGGCGCCTTTGCATTTATCGGTCAAGTGCAAAGGGTTGCACATTCCTATTGTTATTGACCTTTATGGCCCAACGAATCAGTTGATACTATTACTATTGATACGGGTACTATAAAGTTAAAATAAATCTAATTACAACAACGATTTTTTATCATAAAATTACTTTCATGAGATTAGATATGTAGATATTACGTATCATTTGTGATATAATCATGTAAAGAAATGTTAATCCTAAATATTAGTTTTTTTTTTGTATATACAGGCGGTATGCCCTTATTAACCAAATACTACAAACTATATACAACACTACAGCTACTACAATAAAAGCATTTGGACTCATAGGCAGTCCAAATGCTCTAGCCCACTATCAGTTGGCAGCGTGCCCAGCATGCTGGCAGCATTGCCCCGTTGAATTGCAATGCTTATTCTTTGAGCCAAATAGGTGCCAGCCATTTTAATATAAGTTAATAAATTACAATAAACATTCAGTACGATGGATGGTTTGGAGAAACCCACACTTGGTATGTTTTGAAAATATTGTTTAATGTTCTGTAATTTTTTTTGAATTGGCTTAGAGTCCTTTTATTTGAAACAAAACACGAAAAGCTCAAAGATTAAAAAAAGAACACCCTAACTGAGGGATATATTTATAGGACTACCATTGAAAATGATTACTTGGACCTAGTACACGTGTGCCAAACGACTATCTTGTACATCGATTGTCTATCAGTTTACATAATAAAGAAACAAACGCTACTTTATAAGTCGTTGTGAATACGAGAATTGAATCTGAACAAAAATAACCAAATGTGTACACAGGAAAGATTATTGATTATTTATTCCATATAGCATTGCCAACACCTGGTAGTGAGTAGTGTGTTGCTACACATTAGGCGACTATACTAAAAAAAACAAGTTTCCTATGGAGGCTTGGCGGCTATTCATAAAAGTGAAGCCAAAACTTTTCATAATATATCATATACGGACCAACATACAAACGGCAAGGGTGGGAAGTTGATAGTTGGTGCTTTTTCAATATCTAATATGAATAGTTGTGATAACCAACCAAATTAAGTATTACGTAAATTATTTCACTCCTACATATTTCAACGCTGTACAATAACTGGTAAATATTACGTATAATTTGGATTATAATTGATTTGTTCTCGTGCTTGTAACATGGTCTGTACATTATTCTACATACTAAATCTTCATGAATGCTAATGGATATGTTCTCTTGGTCTCCACGATTCCGTACTAAATCCACTAGGCGTTGAGCCACTTACGTAGGTACATAATATACTGTTTGCATAGTTCAAGGAAATGTTATAGCATAAGACGATGGATTTGTGCATTTAAGCCGTAGGTTGACCACTCCAACTTCACAATGCTTTATTCACCGAGTGCAAAATAGTTTTCTTCAGTGTAACCATATTTCATCTCCAATGTTTAGTTAATTGAGACTTAAATATTTCTTAGATCAATTGATCATAAGAGCTAGCTTATTCAATACGTATTTTTTACAAATGATTTTACTATTTCTTCATCTACAAATACATCTCACTACGTTAGACGCGTAGAGAGCGTACCGCTACCGTGGGACGGAGACACAAATTCAGTGACCTTCAAATAATTACATTTTAATAAAATTACATCTTTTGTTTGTAGCCAAATTAATGGTTAGAAAGGTTTTTGGGCCTTATGTAAAATGTTCATAATTAAGTTTATCCATTAAAATTACCTTGAAAAACGCTTTTTTGCTTTTTCAAAATGACTGCTTTTCATATAAACTCCTGAGGTGATTCTTATTTTTTATTAATTCTTAACTTGTGGAATATAACTTTGTAAAATTTTACTTGTGAAAACAATTTGCTATGAATTTTGTGTAATACGGATTATTTGTTTAGTAACAACTTATTTGCATTTTTTTTTAAATATGTCAAATAATATAATATCATATTTTTAACATATGTTAAAAACGAGCCTTTTTTTAAATATATTTTGATAAATGTTTTAAAACATACTTACAGTGTTTGACCCACCAAAATTGAAAATTAAACATTAGGTACAAGTATACGTATAAAATAAGCGTTAAATCTATTCGATTAAAAATCAGTTCTATGCAACTGTAGTATTTTTTTAACCCTAACTTTTCAAACAACTTGTATTTTAAAATGAAAATGCCCTTTCGTACTTATAAAATTTTTATATAATATCATTGTTAGATAATGTATCGGAAATTTTAGAGGACCCTAAATACAAGAACACAGATTTTATGTTAGATAATTTTATGCAGTAGAATCAAACTAAACCCACTATCCCTTCTTGGAACTCGCTACAACTACTAACTTTTTTGTACAATATATTCTGGCCGTAAGCTTGGTGATTGATAAACATAAGGGTCCTGTTGTTAATAGCATAGTTAGCAGGCACTTAAGGCAATATTTATGTAGCGGATGGATGAAACTCTTATATTGTAGCCGTAGATTTATATACCAGTACTAAGATTTCCTTCCCTAGACTAAGTATCATCTTTACGAAAACAAAGTGCCCACTGGAGAATGTTCAGAAATTTCAACAAACTACACACATCAAAAAAGTCTAAGCAACATGCATCACATCACAAATTTTACCAATTATATTAATCAATTTTTAAGTCTTTACTCACTAAAGGTGCGTAGGTATGTAAACTTTTTCGTTTTTGATGACATACTGGCTGGTCGTATAAAAACTTTTCGATTATATTTTGTTTTTTCATAAAATTGAAACGAATGCGAATTTGTTTGAACTTTAGTGCGTTTTTATTGCTACGTTTAGTCTTGATTTTATAATTTTACCAACAATTTGAATAATGTTTGCGACAAAATTGGATCATTCTTTACATCGTGGAGCGACTTCATTTGACGGCAGACCAAATGCAAAGAGCTGTAAGGATGCTTTTTTTTATATGGTTTTTTAGATTTTCCACAGACTCCAGGGTCCGTGCCATTTTTTAAGTTAACTTAGAAATTTATTAAATAATTACATTACTATGGGGAGCATCTTACATACTTAGGGGGGAACACAATTATAAGTAATGCTAATTATACATAACTATTATATATATACTATTACAAAAGAGTTACAAACCGGTTTGCACAGGCATTCCGAACGGACCAATGTCTTCAAGCAGCACTCGTTCACGATTTGACTCGCGTGCCAGCCATCGTCCTCCTCAACCATTTGTGAGTGAAGAGGGCTACCAGACACGCGATGACGCCGCATGCCTACACTTTTTCGTGAGCATGACATTAAATTTTCCACTATGCATACAAAATGCAACAGTCAAGATAGAAGAGAGAAAAGGAAATGAAAAAAGAAATTAAGACCTGTTTACCTAGTAAACTTAGTAAAAATAAACAAGTAACGACATTCAATGAGGGAAATTTTGTCCGCCGCGACGGGTGGAATCAGGTCAGGTCAATTATAGATAACTATTATATATACTATTACAAAAGAGTTACAAACAGGTTTGCACAGGCATTCCGAACGGACCAGTGTCTTCAAGCAGCACTCGTTCACGAGTTGACTCGCGTGGCAGCCATCGTCCTCCCCAACCATTTGTGAGGGAAGAGGGCTACCCGACACACGATGCCGCCGCTTGCCTACACTTTTTCGTGAGCATGACCGTTCCGAATGCCCGCGCCAATCCACTTGCCAAATGGGGAGAAAACTATAAATAAACACTACATTTTGACGCATACAATAAAATTTTAACTTTTGAATTTTTCTTATTCTGTCTCTGCTGTAGGGATGTTACAAGCGGGAAGAAATTAATCTCAGGTATCTCGGCATTTTGGTATTCATAGAAGCGTTATTTGTCGTCTTTGGCAGCGCTACAATAATACAGGAGACCCCGCTAAACAGCATCCAGGCCGTGGCAGGAGTACTACTCGTACCACTCGGCAAGACCGGTACATACAACTGACTGCAAGACGCAATCCCATGTTAACCACTCGAGAGATAAGTTTGCGGCTACAGAATTCAAGTGGTGTTGTTGTAAGTCCACAAACTGTTCGAAATCGACTGCATGAGTACGGCCTACAAGCTGGACGCCCAATCAGGTGCTCGCCAATACGTCACGGAAATCGCGCTTGTCGAATTGAATGGTGAGAACACAGAACATGGACCCAGGAGCAATGGGATAAAATTATGTTTTCCGATGAGTCGCGATTCGGGTTTAGGCCTGATACAAGAAGGGTGAGAGTGTACCGTCGGCCCGGAAATACTGAAAGGCTCAGGTGCGTTCAGCAAGTTCATCCATACAGCGGCTCAACAGTATGGTATGGGCGGTTATTATGAAGAACAGGCGAACTGAGCTCGTTTTTGTAAATGGAAACATAAACGCTGAAAATTCCGTTGAAACCTTAAGCTCCGATATTACGTTAATGCATGAATACAGCTCGGCAAACCAGTCAATACTTGGCAACGGAGAACATCCGGGTATTGCCCTGTCACTGTCACCAGTCCTCAACCCCATCGAGCACGCATGGGATATGCTCCAGAAACGTGTTTTGAAGGACTTGGACGGAGTGACAACAACCCAACAGCTGAAAGATTTGCTGCAGTATGCAGAATGTATGTACCTTAGTTTATACAGTATTGTACTGTTTTTACATATTCAATATTGTTAATTCATGTCAATAAAATAACTATTGAAGACAAGAGCTCTTATTTTTACATCATTACCCTAAAAAAATATTTAATTATTGAAATACAAACGTTATAACGTGAAGAACCATCCTAAAATTTAAATTAGTACATGTTGCTTAGATTTTTTTGATGTGTGTATTAGACAAACATTTATAAAGACTACTTGGAATGAGATTGGTTCATTTTTAATTAATAACCCGAATTTCATGGTGCTTAGTCAGAATTTCATGAAAACCAAATCTATCTATCATTCGGTCTGGTTAAACGGTAATATAGACCGTATAAAGATACTGCCAAATATCTTGATATGTCACTAGACGCAAAACTTCGCTCGTAAGCTCATATCAAAAAGACATGAAATGACCTACAGCTGCGATACAAAATCATACACTGGCTAATTGGGAAGTAATATTCATTGTCAGTGCCCAACAATGTGCTTTTTCACCTCACGAGCTCGGAATGGTTTTGTTTATCATTCGAAAGCTACGTGGAAAAGAATTAATATACCATACGCAAGGAAAAGCTTTTTAAAATTCGAACCTTTATAACAGTTTCAAAATAACAATAATAATTTTAATTTAAAAAATAATAGTTATTTTACTTGTTATGTTTGTTTTATAAATGAATACAAATTAACTTTTTTTTTATTTATATCTGATAGGCTAGCCTTTCATCACTGACTCACCTGAGGGTTAGTAATGATGTGGTCTTAAATGTTGTATTGGAGCTGTTTTCCCTACACATAGCAATTTCCATGGCAAAGTGAAAAATTGAGTGTTTCGCTCGTCAGCAAAGTTATTTTGCGTCTCGTAGCTTTGAAACCATCGCTACGCTCAGGATTCTATTTTCAATAATCCTAGCCTTCTTCGCTTACTCAGGTTTCAATATCAGTATTCGCGCTAAATAACGACTTTGCAACACATACTTCTATATGAATGCTATTGCATGCAAATAATATTATATATTATTTATATATTAATTAATTATATATTAATAATATTATATATTATTTGCATTCATTCATTCATCAATCAAAGATAGCACCAAAAAGACATCTGCCAAAATAGACTTACGGTATCCTGCTTTAGGGATGTACTAAAAAGAGCAAAACGTACAAAATTCAACGCTCCTAGAACATAGCAGCAACACAGCACTGAGAGGTATTGACCGTGATACATTAATACTAACGACCTACATCGTTACCTCAAAGGAGATCTCGTCACTAACTATATGCATGCACCGAAGTCTGCAGAAACTCATGAGAAAGACATGGCGCGATAGCTCAGAAGGACTAAACCTTTTGAGTTAGTGTAGTGAAATGAAATATTTTAATAATTCAGTGAATAAGAGCTTTCTTCAAAGAACACATGAACAAAGTGTTTTTCTCTTTATAGGGACAGTAAATCAGGTTCAGGCCATGGTATTAGGACCTAAAGTGCTAAAATTCTAAATCATTATATTATTTTTTCTAAAACTTACCAGAGCGCTTGGTCAATGCGACGCGTGATCAATATTTGTTGAACGAATGATCAATTGAATTCAACGGGACATTGTTGCCAGCATGCTGGGCACGCTGCCAACTGGTAATGGACATTTGGAATGCCTGTGATTCTGCAATGACTTGTGGGTTGTCTATATACTTTCCGTGAAATTGTTAACAAATTAAAAAAAAAGATAAGAGTTAAAATTTACAGTGTAACTTTGAGTGTATGAGTTTTAATGAATGTTTTTGAGGGATCTCAGTAGTGTATGTCGTCTCAGTATATTTGAGTAAACGCGCGCGTGAGCGGTGTGATTTCTAATATAGATTAGTATGGCACTATATATATTTGAAAGATAGATAGATAAACTCTTTATTGAAAACTTTATACTGAAAGCAAAACACAAAATATTAAGCCTTCAATAGTTTATTAAAGGCAGATTTTAAAACAATTACTCAAAGCAATCTCTTTCAGACAATCATTGAATGTAGAGAAGCAAGTTTTGACAAGGGATGGCGTTGTACAATAATATACTTTATGAACATAAATTTATGATTACCGATATTATACATATCTACAATATATACGTAGTTATACATACATAAATACCTATATATATGTCGACGCAAGGCTAAAAATATTTATAATAAGTTAAATTTTATCAGCTAAATATGAATGAATAGAATTACAATTAGTTTAGATTCGATTGTCGTAATCAGTTCTTTATTTTTCAATGTAAAAAGCCATGTTATGATTTGCGGATACTATAACAGCAAACCATAACTGAAGGTTGAGTCAAAGTTAGGTTTAAATACAAGTTATCTATTGTTAAATTCATTTCTTGATTAATAAGCGATAGGCCTTAGTATAACATTATGTTTGGTTATGTTTAGTTTAACAGAGACAATTGATTGATTCACTGTTGGTCAAGCGGAAAGCGTGTCTCGCGTATAATGAATGTTCAAATGTTTTATGCGATAAGTAATTAAGCGAGTGTTAAAATAGGGTCTTAAAAATGGTAAAACGAATTAACAAATCATTGTTTGATACTTCAATGAATGTTACTGTTTATTGGTGATTAATAAATGTAATGACTTCGCAACGTCCACGCCATCTTGAAATGAGAAAGGCGGGCCGCTGCGAGGCCACATTTGAACGGAGAATTTTGTACCGACAAGTGAGGCTTTACTTTAATATCTTGTAAGTACCATTGTCAATTATTGGTTTAGACCTTAAGGTTAAATTGTTTTGTACTAGTAATAATAAAACGTGAGTAGAGTAAATAGTGTGTTTTGTTATTCGCAATGAGTGAGATTAGCCGTGGGGATGGTGACGTCAGCTCTGCTGACGTTACTATCTCTAAAAACGCGAATAGTGCCGGTGCTTCGTTATCAGAAGTGGGATTGACCCCCACTTCTGCCCGTCCATCTGACTCGAATAATGAAAACTTAATCGCTTCTGTTAATGGGGTACCGACGGAGTTTTTCACTCAGATGTTGCGAATGATGAACCACATATCGGATCGCATTACCACACAACCAGACACGCCCAAAGTCAAAATAAATGATGTATTTTTGCCATCATACGATCCAGACACCAATATTGGGGTTAGAGAGTGGTGTCAACATGTGACTACAGCCATGGAAACCTATGGCCTGAGCGATTATGAAGTAAGAATGAAAGCTGGTAGCTTGCTTAAAGGTCGCGCCAGGTTATGGGTTGACAATTGGCTTGTGTCCACCACCACGTGGCATGAGTTGCGGGATGTTTTAATAATGACTTTTGAACCGGAGAATAGATATTCTCCGGACATTGTGCGCTTTAGAGAACATAATTATGATAATACAAAAGACATCGCGCAGTTCTTGTCACAAGCTTGGGTACTGTGGAGACGTATTACTAAAGATAAATTATCGAATGATGACGCAGTTGAGGCGGTTATCGGTTGTATTGGAGATGAGCGGTTGAGAATCGAATTGTTGAATGCCAGGGCCACATCAGTACCAGAACTTATTTCGGTTGCATCTTCTATACGTAGTGTTAAGCGCCCTCAGCTGGGTACATCAAGTACACATCCGGGTGCCACTAAGCGACCACGGTTTGATAAGCCCTCTTTGTTTTGTCAAATTTGCAAGAAGTCTGGTCATGATACACGAGACTGCCGTTACCGTGACAAAACTGAAAATCCTCAACCGCGTCAACATGATAATAAAAACGCACCTCAAAATGTAGGTAGACTTAATTGCACGTTCTGTTCAAGGGCTGGTCACACTTACGAAACGTGTTACAAGCGAGAACGCGCAGTAGTTTCTAACATCAACTGTGTAGGTACATCTAAATTGAATTCGATGCCAGTGGTGGTTGGAAACTTGAATATACTCGCGATTTTTGATAGCGGAGCCGAATGTTCAGTAATACGCGAGTCTGTAGCTGCGAAACTACCTGGGAAACGAGTTGATCGAGTGAGCTACTTGAAGGGGCTAGGTCAATTTACAGTGATATCCCTTTCAACGTTGACAACGATTTGTGTCATCGATAGTTTACGGGTAGAACTTGTATTTCACGTGGTGCCGGACTACGAAGTATGCTCAGACATTCTGATAGGCATGAATCTTGTAAAAAAAAATAACTTAAGTGTGCTAGTGAACTCTCAGGGAGCAAGTTTAGTTCATCAACCGGTTGTTTACCACATGCGATCCCAAAGTGAAAAGTTTGACAACTTAGATTGTGATTTGACTAATGACGATCAAATCAACGAATTGAAAATCTTGTTGAACAAGTTTGAACACTTGTTTATTGAAGGTTACCCCCACTCACGCGTCAATACCGGTGAGCTCGAAATACGCTTAAAGGATGACAGCAAGTGTGTCGAACGCAGACCTTACCGGTTGAGCCCAGTTGAACGCGAAAAGGTTCGGGATATCGTTAATGAGTTGCTCAAGCATAAAATTATCCGCGAAAGTAAATCTCCTTTTTCCAGTCCAATAATATTGGTTAAAAAGAAAAATGGAAAGGACCGCATGTGTGTGGACTATCGTGAACTAAACAGGAACACTCTGAGGGACCACTATCCTTTACCGATTATTTCAGATCAAATAGATCAACTAGCGGGGGGTCATTATTTCTCGACCATAGATATGGCAGCTGGTTTTCATCAGATACCTATTTCGGAGGGTTCTATTGAACTAACTGCCTTCGTTACGCCGGACGCTCAATATGAATATTTAACTATGCCATTTGGACTCAGTAACTCAGTGTCAGTTTATCAACGTTGTATAAATAGGGCCCTAGCTCACCTCTTGAACTCGCCAGACCAGGTTTGTCAGGTGTATGTTGATGACGTGTTATCCAAATGTAGGGTATTCGCTGAGGGCCTATCCCATATCGAACGTATATTGATTGCCCTCCAAGAGGCCGGTTTTTCGATCAATGTTGATAAAACTGCCTTCTTTAAACGCTCTATCGAGTATTTGGGCAATATTATTGCTAACGGACAAGTCAGTCCTAGCCCAAGAAAGGTGGAGGCTTTAACGAAGGCACCTATCCCGAAAACAGTCAAACAAGTAAGACAGTTTAACGGATTAGCTGGATACTTCAGACGCTTCATTCCCAATTTCTCGCGTGTGATGGTTCCCCTTTACGAACTAACCAAGAACGATGCGAAGTGGGAATGGAACGAAAGGCATGATGAAGCTCGAAACTGTGTCATACAACACCTGTCTACTGCACCTACCCTTATGCTATTCTAGGAAGACGCGCCAACAGAGCTCTACACGGACGCCAGTAGCATCGGCTACGGGGCAATGCTCGTGCAAACCGTCGGCGGCCGCCAGCATCCAGTCGCGTACATGAGCCAGCGCACCACCGACGCCGAAAGCCGCTACCACTCGTACGAGCTCGAGACCTTGGCGGTAGTAAGGGCAGTCAAGCATTTTCGGCATTACTTATACGGGCGAAAATTCAAGGTAATAACTGACTGTAACGCCTTGAAAGCATCCAAGAACAAAAAGGATCTCCTTCCTCGTATCCATAGATGGTGGACCTTCCTGCAGAATTATGAGTTCGAGGTTGAGTATAGAAAAGGTGAGCGACTACAGCACGCGGATTTTTTCAGTAGAAATCCATCCACTGAAATATCTATCAACATCTTGACCAGAGATACCGAGTGGCTGCAGATTGAGCAGCGCCGAGACGACGTGCTACGCCCGCTAATAGACACCATGAGTGGCGACAGTCCAGCTGAAGGCTATGCCTTGGAAGAAGGGGTGCTTAAGAAAACTCTCACGGATTCCATACTGGGTATATATAAACCAATAGTAGTTAGTCCCTAGGTCATTCCAGTGGAGCCTGATAAACACTTTCCATGCCGCTCTACAACACCCCGGCTGGGAGAAAACTTTACAAAAGCTAAGAGAAACGTACTGGTTTGATAAAATGAACACAATCGTCAGGAGGTTTGTAGACAATTGTGTTGTATGTAAGACCTCCAAAGGGCCGTCGGGTGCTGTTCAAGCCCAACTTCATCCGATTCAGAAGCCCACTGCAGCGTTTCAGGTCATCCACATGGATATCACTGGCAAGCTGGGTACGAGAAATGCTGAAGGACGAGATGAGTATGTAATAGTAACGATTGATGCATACACCAAGTACATTCTGCTTAACTACTCAAATGACAAAAGCCCAAGCAGCAGCCTTGCAGCTCTGAAACGCGTCGTGCACCTGTTTGGAACCCCCGCGCAAGTCGTAGTGGATGGAGGTCGAGAATTCCTTGGTGAGTTCAAAGTCTATTCGGATCGTTTCGGAATCGACATACATTCTATTGCGCCAGGAGTCAGCCGAGCAAACGGACAGGTAGAAAAAGTAATGGGTACTTTGAAAAATGCATTAACCATTATTAAAAACTACAATACTGAAGAATGGCAGAC
The DNA here is from genome assembly GCA_963890685.1 of Plagodis pulveraria. Lineage (NCBI taxonomy): Eukaryota > Metazoa > Arthropoda > Insecta > Lepidoptera > Geometridae > Plagodis > Plagodis pulveraria. Next base: position 13,249,098 of record OY982949.1, on the reverse strand, counting down.
AGCGCTAGAAGCGTTACAACTCGCATTTAACTGCACTCCACATAGAGTAACGGGAGTTGCACCGCTCACATTACTCACCCGCCGCCAACACAGTGTACCACCAGAACTATTGAGGTTGGTGAATATCGATAACGAATGTATAGACTTTGACTTGCTTGAGCAGCACGTGCAAGAGAAAATGACAGCTGCGGGACAATATGACAAGCAGCGATTTGACAGGAATAAGGCGAAAATGCGTCCGTTTCAGCGAGGAGATTACGTACTTATCAAGAACAATCCCCGTAACCAGACTTCTCTGGACTTGAAATACAGCGAGCCATACGAGGTATATAGGATCCTGGACAATGACAGATACATGGTGAAGCGTGTGACCGGCAGGGGGCGTCCACGTAAGGTCGCTCACGACCAGCTCCGTCGAGCTCCACAACCAGGCGAGCAGGAAACCGTGTCGACGTATAATGAAGACGTTGATGACTCCTCGAAGAACATTGTTGATGTCACAGTACAACAAAATACATCTCAGGAAGTCAGTACGCCGCAGTCAGATGAGCCACAGCCGTCCACTTCCCAAGCTGCCCAGATGCTGGCCTCTTAAATAATGGTTAGTTTCTCCCTTCTTACAGTTACCTTGATGATAATAACTGAGTTTGAATGATTTATAAAACAGTTAGCAACAACAGTAAGGAGGTCCTTTATTGGCATTTTGTTGACGAGGTATCAACCACCTTAAACTGTTAAATAGTAAGACTGTACAATCCCAATTCCCTGCTTCCTTTCTACACTCTTTTCAGAGCCTCTGTGGACCACGGTCAAAATAAGGCCTAGGCCACAGCATCGTCCTTCCCAAATCCTTTAGATCCCCTGTGGACCACGGCGTACAAGACCGCTCAGCACCACAGCATCATTCCCGTGAGTTTTTATCTACAAATCACAATATAAGTTTTCAGAGCCTCTGTGGACCACGGTCAAAATAAGGCCTAGGCCACAGCATCGACCTTCCCAAATCCTTTAGAGCCCCTGTGGACCACGGCGTACAAGACCGCTCAGCACCACAGCATCATTCCCGTGAGTTTTTATCTACAAATCACAATATAAGTTTTCAGAGCCTCTGTGGACCACGGTCAAAATAAGACCTAGGCCACAGCATCGTCCTTCCCAAATCCTTTAGAGCCCCTGTGGACCACGGCGTACGAGACCGCTTAGCACCACAGCATCAAACCCTAACAAGCTGTATAAACAGTCATGTAGGAATTATTTCTATTTTCTTTTCATTTAGAGCCCCTGGGGACCACGGTCATAAATATAAGGCCTAGGCCTCAGCATCGCCCTAGTTCCCTTTTCCTTTAGAGCCCCTGTGGACCACGGCGTACAAGACCGCCCAGCACCACAGCATCATCCCTGTCTACGAGAAATCAAATCATGCATGTATGCGTGGAGCATTTGCATTGATATAACTAAATAAACTTGCGAGTAAGCGTGTAGCATTACAAGCACTTCAATATACACTCACTTCCCTATGTAAAGCACTTCTTATTTGTTGACTACTTGTATGAACTTTATTGTTTCCATACTTACGACGATATTCTATTACCTAGAATACCTAACAAAATAACCCCATGTTCAAGACTAAATGTAATTGCTGATAACTTGAATTGTTGGAAACGGCTATCATTAAACATGTACAGAATCTTTTTGAAATCATGCACCTCCAACCACAAACGAGTTATCAGCTAGTGTACCTGTGAGTGGATACCTAGCTCAGAGAAATTAACTTTCATTTTCAGAACCGCGACTGGTGCAGAGCACGCACACTGTCTCGCAGAACGGCCGTGTCGACGCAAGGCTAAAAATATTTATAATAAGTTAAATTTTATCAGCTAAATATGAATGAATAGAATTACAATTAGTTTAGATTCGATTGTCGTAATCAGTTCTTTATTTTTCAATGTAAAAAGCCATGTTATGATTTGCGGATACTATAACAGCAAACCATAACTGAAGGTTGAGTCAAAGTTAGGTTTAAATACAAGTTATCTATTGTTAAATTCATTTCTTGATTAATAAGCGATAGGCGTTAGTATAACATTATGTTTGGTTATGTTTAGTTTAACAGAGACAATTGATTGATTCACTGTTGGTCAAGCGGAAAGCGTGTCTCGCGTATAATGAATGTTCAAATGTTTTATGCGATAAGTAATTAAGCGAGTGTTAAAATAGGGTCTTAAAAATGGTAAAACGAATTAACAAATCATTGTTTGATACTTCAATGAATGTTACTGTTTATTGGTGATTAATAAATGTAATGACTTCGCAACGTCCACGCCATCTTGAAATGAGAAAGGCGGGCCGCTGCGAGGCCACATTTGAACGGAGAATTTTGTACCGACAAGTGAGGCTTTACTTTAATATCTTGTAAGTACCATTGTCAATTATTGGTTTAGACCTTAAGATTAAATTGTTTTGTACTAGTAATAATAAAACGTGAGTAGAGTAAATAGTGTGTTTTGTTATTCGCAATGAGTGAGATTAGCCGTGGGGATGGTGACGTCAGCTCTGCTGACGTTACTATCTCTAAAAACGCGAATAGTGCCGGTGCTTCGTTATATATATATATATAAATATATATTATTAATTATATATATAATTATATAACTATCCAGAGCAGACACCGGCCGGCTATTCCCGATGAGCAGTTTGGGTTTAGGCCCAAGCACTCATGCGTCTTACAGGTGCACCGCCTAACGGAGCACATCCTTGACGGTTTCAATGAGAAACCCAAACCCCGATCGACGCTAGCAGTCTTCCTCGACGTAGCGAAAGCTTTTGACAAAGTCTGGCACAATGGCTTGATTTACAAGCTATTCCACTTTGGCGTGCCAGTACGTCTTGTGCTCACCTTACAAGACTTCCTAAGGGACAGAAGCTTTCGTTACCGCGTGGAAGGCACCCTCTCTACCCCCCACCCAGTCAGTGCCGGTGTCCCTCAGGGCTCCGTGCTATCACCCATTTCCTTTGCGCTGTATACCAGCGACATCCTACGCTCCCAGCCCAAGGTTTTCATAGCCTTATATGCGGACGATACCGCCATTTATTCCACTGGCTGGCATATTAATAGACAGACCTATTTTCTCCTCCAACGGGCCATCACCGAGATCGGTGACTGGTTCCGTAAATGGCGCATTGCAGTCAACCCAGCTAAAAGTGCAGCTATGTACTTCAATGAGTGTACTCAGTCGAACCTCCGCTATCCTGCACCTCGAACCCATTCCCTGGGTGGGCAAAACTAAATATCTCGGAGTGACCCTTGATCGGCATCTCACCTTTGAAGCTCACATCACAACTGTCCGTAACAGGGCGGCTTTTGTAATGGGTCGCCTAGGTCCCTTAATTCGTAAAGAGAGTAAAATGTCTCTTAAAAATAAAAAGACACTTTACACTGCTTGCATCACCATCATGACATACGCTTCAGTAGTGTTTAGTCATGCTAGCGAGGCCCACATACATAAACTCCAAGTCATCCAAAACAGGTTTCTCCGCAACCGGTGCTCCGTGGTATGTACGGAACGCCGAGTTGCATTGCGACCTAAACCTTCCCTCTTAAGCGCAGTTCAATAAGGACTGCGCCCGCCGATACTTTGATCGAGTCCCCTACCACTCGAACCCTCTAGTTGTCCAGGCGTCGAACTATTCGACTGCCTCATCCGACCCATGGTTTAAACCTCCCCGTCGCCGGTCACGGTAGGTATTGGACGACCCGGATGACCCCATCGCAGCCATTACGTTGGCAGCTTTAGCGTTGTCCGCAAGTCGTCCCGGTAACATCCCCAGGTGTGCGGTAATCAGAGGTTACACAATCAAACACAGAGCACGCCGGCGAGCTCGAGGCAAAAATAAAATCCCGATTAGTGTCTCTCTAAATAGTCACAGAGTATTATTCAGTAGGGCCCATACTCAACGGTACAACACTGCAGTTGTACCGGGGCATTTAGTTCCGATTCCCCCATTGTCTCTCGGCAGGGAGACAAGCCGAGGTCCGACCGAATCACAGTGGTGCCCTTGAGCTCGCTGTCACCCCTTAATATCATATATTTATTTGTACCCTTATCCAAATCATGTGAGGTCGGTAACGGTTTTATAAATGGTTAAAGGGATTGTAGACTTTTTACCCAAAAATCCCCTTAAGCACTCAAAGGTGACGTAAAGCGGATTTTTAGACAAAAGTCCCAAAATCCTCTTGCCAGGGGCTTATATGAGGGTATTTCTGGAATATTCCGGAAAAGCAGTTCACTAAGATCTATATGAGAGAGACTTAAATAGGTGTTAAATATTAACACCTATTTAAGTATTTCTGTTTTTGTTGAAAACTCACAACTCAAATTTAGTAAGTTAGAATTTATAGGTAGTAGACGACAGCTCTCAAAGGGCATGGTTACAATACAGGGCTGAACTTTTGTAAGAAAGTTCTGTTTTTGTATTTAGAAGCATGAAAGTTATTAATAAATTTTGTGACATTAAATTAAAATATTCATGACTAGTACAGATTAAAGGATATAAATAGGCATTTTATAAAATAAAAGTTATGTATATTTCACCTGAAAACTACTTCAACTATAAATCTGAAATTTGGCAGATAGGCAGGTTATCGGTAAGAAACATAAGTTAAAAACGGGTTTTGTGAAAGGGTAGCATTAAAGACGTCATATCGGAGTTGAAATTTTCTATGAAAATCATATGCTTCTTGTGTTGGAAGCATGGAATTAAGTAGTTGAGTTTTGTGACATTAAATTTAAAAAAAAACATTTTTAGAGTAAGGATAAACTGGGAAAAAATATTAGGGATTCTTTAAGCTGAAACCGGCAGTTTTTATTTATAATATGATGAGATGGCACCACCCAAGTTTTTTTAATGTGGTAGTTTGGTTAAAGTCAAGGTCAAGGTTGACATAGATATCAATTAAGGTCAATGTTGAAATATTATGAATTGAAATTTTAATTCAATATTCTAAATGAATGAGAATGTTTAATATATATATATACACACATATATATATATATATATATATATATATATATATATATAACGCTTCATATGTATAATATGACGCTTCATTCCAGAGGTAGAGCATAAGTCACTAATCCGGCTTCGCTTTTTTAAGCGTCTCGAGCAACTTAAAAGCGAGTATCAAGTGACTTCGAAATTGAACCGACTCAAAGATAAATTTTTGACAAAAGGAAATGGCATATATTCAATTTAAGGGTCTACGACACTTTCAACCATTTAAAACATTACAAGATTCCTGGGGAACTCCGCCATTCGTGAGCATGGTGTATATGAACAAGTTCCATCGACCAAAGCCTTGTTAAAACTCCCAGAGAAGCTAGACAACCAAGTTCGACGAAGGCCTGGCTCTATGCCATACGATGGAAATATCTTCATTTTAACTCAGGAATCAGTTAATTAAAATTATTACAAATATTATTATTATTACAAATCTGCCTAGTGCCTGATACAAAAAATGCTCTGGCAGTATCAAAACTTACCGCCAGTGCTGCTGCAGTTTCAATAGTTTCGGCCCACCGATATGTTAGGTACCACGGCGGAAGCCATATTGAAGGTCATTAGTCAGCTGGTGCTCCTCCAAGTAACCAAGAAGCTGGGTTTATTTTTGCCATTGAGATTGAACAAGCACGATTCGCACCTCGTGTTAAGTGGTGTGAGGTTTGTAAATTACAGATGCAGTTCGTCACAAGTGGCGAACTGCACTGCGCCCATCACCCTATGAGGTCTACTACTACTGAAACTGGGTGTTTACTGCTATTTCTAGTACTTTCGAAAAATGAGATGTAAGTAGGGCAGTAATTTGACAGGTCCGTAAGAACACCTTATTAAGGAATCCAACGATGGCGCGTAGCCCATGGTTTAAGAAAGCTGAAAAAAATGCATTAAGAAATATATCAACTCCGGCGATATAACCTGAATGCGACACATATCTCCGCGCTGTGGGCCAAACTGTCATCCGAATTGCGAAGTGCATATGAGCGACAAAAGTTTCCCTCGGCAGCTTTGGAAAGAGATCATAATTCACTACTACTACAGGGTAACCTCGCCAGTAAGTTACCTATTGGTGACTGGGAACATAGTATATTTTGCTTCACCGGCCGCTTTTTATACAGGATCTTAAAGCAGCATTGTAAATCTTTTTAATAATGACGAATAGTCAAAAGTTTGGGCAGAGTTTTACCTGATAGTAGGCGACGATGTGGTCAACGGTATTATAGCTTTCACGAAATAAGGATACTGGAAGGGTGTTCCATTGCTTCGCTGTTCGTATTATAAAGGTGGAAGCAAATCACTTTTTTCCGATTGAAAGAATATCAACCTTCCACTACCGGAGTTACCGGAGTACCGGTTGGAGTTTTACAACTTAATTCCTGCATCTTCTTTCCACTACCGGAGTTCAAGATGTACGGAAACACGTGATATATAAGTGTGCCGTGTTTCCGTACATCTTGAACTCCGGTAGTGGAAAGAAGATGCAGGAATTAAGTTGTAAAACTCCAACGCCCACTCTCTGAAACGTAGAACAATGAAACTGCTTTTTAGGCACAGGATTACTTTGTTTTCCGTCTGTCTGTCAAGACCCTTTTTCAGAAACGCGTGGAGGTATTAAGCTGAAATTCATATCAAATGCTCAAGTTTATGGTCCCTTGGAGCTGTGAACAAATCAAACTTCTAAGCCGACGCAATCAAAAGATACAGCCGTTTATGCCGAAAATGTTTGACACTCGCAAGGGAATCAAAACCAACAGGGTCCCGTGAACTCAGAATATTGAAATTTGGTACGAAGCAACATCTAATAGCACAGATAAAGAAAAAATTGCAAAAAGCATAAATTTTTAGTTACTTCATATATTAAAAATATTTTTAATAATTTTGATTTCTTTACGCAATAAAATTACCAAAATTTTACTTATATAGCTACAGGGTTGTACGGTACCTTCGGTGCGCGAGTGTACGACTCGCACATGGCCGTTTTTTTATGCAGGACAGGCAGGATCCTAATACACCTGCATCTCGGTCCTTATAGACATCTTATACATGCAGCGTTACAGGACATTTGAAGCAAGGGCGACCATTCACCAACGTGGGCCGAAGAGTAGAGAATGAAATGTTCCATACCTTGCAGCACCACGTCAGCAACAGAGTCAACATAGGTATCGAGATCCTGCTGTGAGAAATAGAGCTGCATTTGGGATGGGATATCTTTCATCGTATCTTTCATTCACGTAACCCATCCCAGTCTGCTGATCCATAGTGCCAAATAATCCGTTTCCCTGGGGTCGGGGGTAGATGTGATAAAGATTTGGCATCTTGTACGGGCTAGGTAATGGCGATATTGCCAAGAGACTCTCGTAGTGACTGAGGACTAGCTGAAAAGAGTCCGAAAGCCATACCCAAACCTTAAGCAGTTAGACCAGCATGATCACTTTTAGACGAACCCTATCACTCCGACCGTTAAAGTAGTCGCCTAGAACTTTCGTTCAGGAGACTGACATGGTTCCATGGTCATGTCAGCCCTTAAATAGACGTGTTCAAACAAAAAAGTTGATTGTTGGTCTCGGCAGTGATACCTGTTCAGACAGACATAAATAAGTGTTTCACCAGCAAAATCTATGGAAGTCCAGGGTAAGGACAGGTAAATATAGAGTATATAAATTACGTGCGAGAGATTTGAGTTGACCTCATTTTTTTTTGTAATTATAAATATAGTAATAATATAAATTTTCAGCAGGTCCATGGTCCGAATCCCGCCACAGGCATGAGCTTCACCGCATGGAGGAAGGGCATTAAGCGAATGCCCGCCTGGCTAGCGACCACCCTAAAGTAGAAAATCTGTCGCCAAGTACCTAACAGTGTGTTCCAGCAGCAGTCCTTGAGAGCCAGTAAAATTACAGGCACATGAGACCTAACGACTGTACGTCTCAGTGTGACGGGCACAGTGCAATTCGTTGTTGACGAAATGCACCTGTTATAGGCAGAGGTTACTCCACTTAACATCAGGTGGGCCTCGGGCTTGTTCCGTCCCAATAACATAAAAAGGTGTAGCCAAGTAAAATAAATTACGTCACCTATTTATTATTCTTGACCATTATCTTAATGTCACACATCCTTAACAATACAACAAATACAAAACAACGTCTTATAAGACATGCTATTAAAATACTAAAATACATACAAATGGTGGGCGAAAGTAATGTGAGTTAACGGTATAGAGCCAGAATTCATATAATTCTTAATTTTTATCTTATCAATAGATATTTTGGCAGAAGATGACGCCACCAACTTAACTGGCCCACAAATGTTGACAAAAAAGAGAAAACTCAATATTAGTGGGTTAAGAAATAGAGTAAATTATAGAAATAAATTAACTAAAACGTCACATAGGTCATCATCATCATGCCAAATACTATGGATTGTTAATTACATGTCATAGGTGATGCTGCCAGCCGATGAAAATTTGGAAAATATGCACAGACCACATAGGGTCTGTGGGCTCACAAGGTGATTTTTAGTCAATTTCGTCCTAGGATTTCCACAGACCACATGTGGTTTTTAAAAAAAACATGTCTACCCGTAAATAATTTAAAATTTTAAAACACATAGGCACTTATCTATATCACTTAAATCCAACTTTTCACAAATACACTCATGGACCTTTTCACTTTTGAGCTTAAACTGTGAATATGCCTGAGCAAAACATTCTCCAGGTCGTCGATATACCCTGTCTCTCTATCGTTGATATATATTCTGCACTACGAATATACAGGGTGCCCGGTAATGAATGGATAACCTTAAATTAGGTATTTGTATATCTAATGGCCATTCAGAAAAAAAAAATTATTTTTTAATTATTAAAAAAATAATATATTATATATTTTATTTTTTTAATAAACAAACATATTCATTTTGCCAAAGTTTAAGCATCCATAGCGTAAAAAAAAGTATGAATACACATGTGACCAATCATTTTAAAATAAAGTGTGATAAAGCCGGTTTCAAAATGGTATTTGTTTTATTATTTAAATTATTTTTTTTTTTTTTTTTGTTCTGTTTTTTTTTCTGAATGGCCATTAGATATACAAATACCTAATTTAAGGTTATCCATTCATTACCGGGCAACCTGTATATTGACTCACCCGTAAACAATACACGTGCAATGCAATCTTGGAATTATATGAAGGCGTTTGAGTTTTGGGCCCTGAACTGGTATGTATAAGGTTAGCTTCTACAAGGCGTTTTCTTCCTATATCATTACTAATGTAATACATCCTGGTGCGTAAAATGTTTTCGAAGCGACTTCGTGAAAATAAAGCGATCTTCTCTGGCAGTTGTACATCTTAGATGGCTATTGCCTGGTATTCTCAGATGTTGTCCAGTTTCTTAATATTTTTTCAGCACTCGTTGGACCGTGGAAAGCGTTTCTCTCATCTCTACTTCTGGCCATTCTGCGCTGGCTAAATCCAAACTCTAACATTGTGATAATTCTGTTGCACTTTTCCAAATTCAAGGGCATGATTTTGCACAAATGGTAAATGATTTTCCGTATTCCAGTAGAATTGAATAAGGAAAATCAATTTCCATCCCATATTTATACAAAATCGAAAAACAAAATTAATGAAGTTAAAATTGAAAAATGAATCACAATTTGAAAACAGGCCGTGTTTAATTATAAATAATATTTTTACGCCATTACAGTAAAAAAAAAAAATGAAAGGTTGCATAAAGTCCGCCTATACTTATTGTTTAGATTTCATAAGCAAAAGAAGTTATCTTGATCATTTGATTGTTGAAGATGTTGCAGTTTTCAAAGGTGACCCTTTATTTTTGCGGGATTATTTAATCGATACTCTACAATATATTACATTGTGTTTTTATTTTGGCAATGTTGATATGTTCGAAAAAGTGAAAACCCATACATTATTCTTCCGCTTATGAGGCAAGCGATTTTGTTATAACAGAATCACAATCTAATGAACAAAAGCCATTTAATTTTATAGGTATTTGATATTATTTCTTAATGAGATACTAAACGTGCGAATTATAAATGTTAAAATGCTACAGCACGTAGCTATACTGTGTCGAGGTTATGGTAACTTTGCTTATATTTTACGTGCATAACAATGAAGGAACCCAGTTTATGCTACAACATTCTCTCTTACATTTCTGGGCAGCTTTTACTCCCACATAATGCAAATACTGTAGCTATTTCAAATTCTTACAACGCAAACAGAAAAGTTAAAATGCAAATACGTAGAATATGTTGGAATCTAGGTTGAACATATAAAAAATTCGAATAATTAGTCCGATAGATTAAGTTTGATCTTCAATTATGGATAGCAACATAATCTACGTCAAATTAAATAATTTCATCCGATATTGACAGTAGGGCTCATACTGCATATTTAATACATATTATGGTATAAAAACGAAAACTAAACGAGATAGTCCCAGTTTTTTAACGTTTAATTTTTTGCTTGCATATAAATAATATAATAAATACAATATAATTTTACGTATATATTGCTGAGCATATCAAGGAGTTAACATTTACGAACCACTGCGAGGAACTCATAAGAGGGCACGGATAGTTTGAGGTTATAATAATCATTTACACCAGAGTCGGACATTCTTCTGGATGGTTTAATCATAAATACGAGGAAAAAACCTAAAAGTGCCACTCCAAGTATCGCAAAAACGTTTATTAAAGAAAAGTTATTGGCACTCACATTGTTTTTTTTAATTTTTGCCAGTTCTTGTGACTCTTATGCTTGACGAAAAGATTGTTTCAACTATATAGCAAATTATTTTGTATATTTATATATAAATCCACTTTATCTAGAGCGAAAATTCAAGCACACTCAGGAAGAGTCGCAGACAGCAAATCATGTGTGTAAAAGGCTAGTTATTGTAGCGTGCAAGGCTTTCAAAGTAAAGCATGATAACCGAAAGATTTTAACTCTCATGAAACTACCTTTTGCCACTAATTCACCTGATGATAAGTAATGATGTTGTCGAAGACGTTGTTCATGCTAACCTAGAATTACTGGCGCTCAAGGACAGCTGCCGGAACAACGCCGTTAGGTGCTTGGTGACAGATTTTCTACTTGAGGTTGGTGGCTAGCCAGACGGGCATTCGCAAAATGCCCTACTACCATGCTATAACGACTCCCATCCTAAGACAACAACCGGGACCGATGGCTTAACGTGCTCTCCGAAGCAAGAAAGCACTGATCAAAGCAGTAATGTCACTAGCGGTCACCCATCAAACTCATGACCGTGGCGGACGTTGCTTAACTTTGCTGAACGGTTAAGGACGGCTAAGCAAACTTCGCTACGAGCGACAGCAGCAGGTGGGTCTTAAAATGAACAAGGACAAGACGAAAATTAAGTCTAACGTCCATGTTGAACCCGTACTAAAAGTTGTTGGGCACGATATGTTCCATGTTGTTGACCATTATATTTACCTGGGACATACTGTCAGCTAGGTAGGTCATTGTTCGACAAAGAGGTTGTCCGAAGAGTCCAACTCGGATGGGCAGCGTTCAGGCAGTTAGGTGATATCTTCTCATAGAACATCCAGCATATCCTAATAACCAAAGTCTTCAACTGCACCGTGGTCCTTAACTGAGATCCTTAAAGACAAGCTCAGAGTCGCTCAGCTAGACGTCTTACAGCTGATGATTATGATAAGCGTGCCTGTACTAGTATAGAAGCTTTTGACAGTGGAAATGTTTGCAGGATGAGACACATATGAACAGTATCATTATATAGAATTTGAAGCAGTGATGGCTCAGTGGCATTGGCTTTGGACTGCCGCGCAGCAGGTCCATGGTTCGAATCCCGCCCAGAGCTTGAGCTTCACCACATGGTGGAAGGGCATTTTGCGGATGCCCGCCTGGCTAGCGACCACCCTCAAGTAGAAAATCTTTCGCCAAGCACCTAACGGTGTGTTCCGGCAGCAGTCCTTGAGAGCCATTGAAATAACAGGCAAAATGAGACTTAACAGGTATGTCTCAAGGTGTTGGCGCAGTGCAGTTCGTCACTTGTGATGAATAGACAGAGGATACCGCTTAACATCAGGTGGGCCTCGCGCTTGTTCCTTCACAATAACATAAAAAAAAAGATAATTTTCATTATCTTTAAAAAGGTAATGTACAAGACGAAGAATTACATCTGAATAATAAAATTCAGGTCACATATTGTTACGGTTATTTCAGATACAAAGGCATACAATTGTTACTTGCATTACCATATAAGTTGTTGCTGTAGTGCTATCGAAAAGGAGCAGCACCAATGACAAAGATCAACTGTAATATACTGCCGTGACTCTTACCATCAAGTGTGGGACTTTTACGTCTCCTCCTCTGGAAACAATCAAAAAAAATTAAGTGGAACTGAGGACGGGCACCGCGACCTACATCGGCACATCTCAGTGTGTCAAACTACAAGACAACCACATCATAGTGAAAATAGTGGTCAAGGGCTTACCTCTCAGTTATACATATTTCTATAACTACAAACTCTAATAACTAACAGAGTAGCGGCAGCGTGTTTAATATAAAACCTTACTCTTGTTTTATTTTTGTATAAACTGTTAATAATCCGTTAATATAACTTAATTTCTCGTCAATAATTCACATTGTGGCAAAAATTAGGAAATGTAACGCAATTCGAATCAAATTGTAAAACATCAGCTGGAAGGGTGCCACGTGAGGTTGTTAAAGAATAAATCGAGGGCATGCGAACCGACGTACCAAAACGGCGGCGTATCACATTATTGGCCGCGACCAAACGGCCTCTGCTCTCTGATTAACATCTAATTTATTACCACATTCAGTGTATCTACGGCAGAACATAATCAAGATACATTGCTGCTTTCGAGAATCGGATCAAATCGTATCCCGTTTGGCTCGTAGCAATGGAAATCATATTATTTTTTTACATTTTTGTTCTTCTATCATACATTTCCGTCTATTACTGCTCACATACGATATACAAAGTATAAACAAAATAAGCTACTATAAGTTTTATTTCGGGAAACAATATCCAATTGCATGTAAGTTTTTGTATATCCACTTCACACGGGTAAGTGTATTGAGATCAATGAAATGTATGTCCCAAGAATACCTTGATTATATAATACTTGATTATAATATTATGAGTCTCTAAACAAAAAAGAAATTATGTTATCTCGTAATTTACTCTAAATTTGACGATAAGAAATAATATTTGTAAGGTTATAGGTATATTGTATAGGTAGGAACATAGCAATAATGGTGTAGGTCAACCCCATCTGTCGCCCTCTGATTTATGACAACTTCGGGAAAAACGCTCCTCTCACTGTATATTCCGTTCGTTTCTTGCCTATATGCGACGAAAATAATTTACTACATTTCAGCTAAACTTCCCACTTTTGCATGAGCCGTAAATGATCTTCTTAACGTCATAAATATAAGAAAGTACAAAATCTTATTATTTGATAGACCAATTCTCAGTATATGCATAAAAGAGTATGCTGATCTCTGCGGTTTCAAGATAAACAAAGAAAATGTTCATTATATTGTTTTCAAGATAAATAAGCCAGGTAATAGGAAACATAAACAAATTGTTTGTTAGGCCAACAAATTCCACTAAAATATAAAATTTTTGATCATAAAACCTATACTTCACAATCATATATTCTCACTTACAACAATACATTAAAAAAGATATGACAAAGTATAGGTTCTTGAAAAATGTGTATTGAAATACACAGTGCGATTCTGCGACATCATGTACGACACGACGTTAGCTCATATGAAGACGTTGGCTCATCATTTGGATTTCTCTTTCCATCAACGTCGACAAACAAGAATTATGTAGATGAGAAACGAAGAAGAATAACGGTCAGCTACTGAGATGTTTATTACAACGCAGCATTTAATTTTTATATAATACATGCAATTCAACCTATCGTTATTCATATTGGCCATATTTTTCGAAATTCATTATTTTACGAAAAATATTGTTATTACTCAAGAATGAAGGAATGTAGTGTACATAAATATATGTCATAGTGTAAATGATGATCCATCTCCGACATATATATATACATATTCTTGATGCGGTAGGGGGTAAAATTGTGTGAAAACGGTTGTATGAAAGTGCTTAGTTTTTGTTCTGAAAATTGGTATTCGGATAGATTATTCAAAATAAAAATGACGTGGTAAAAAAGTTCTTTTGACAGGGGATGACTTAAGGGGGTGAAATTGGGGAAGAAACTTTGTATGGAAAGGTCATTGTTGTCCAAGTGATAGTCATGAAAATTGGTACCTGGATATACTTTTCATTTAAAACAAAAACATGCCACTGTAATATTTTTGCTAGTGTTGATTAGAGAATGGGGAGGAAACTTTGTCACCTGAACCTAAACCACTACGCTCGGCCTGTTCATCCGTCTGTCATATTGATGTATCTTTTGAACTATATAGGCAGACATATGAAATTAAAACAATTAATATTTAATAAAAAAAACAAAGAAAATAAGAACTAGCTTATGACAGGCTCGAGTATGACAGGCAACCACATTGTTCCTACAATAATTGTTCTTGCAAGATATTATCCCAGACTGACACTTTTAAATATCTAGGGGTAATAATAGAGAAAAATATGTCTTCTAAATAATATATAACTGAACAAGTAGCTCGTATAATAAGTTAAATACTGATTTGAAAAATTTTCGGATAAAAAATATCACAGACAAAGATCTACTCAACAGCATATTATTCACTTTGCCAATCACTTATAAATAACTGTATCTCAAGCTGTGGTGGTATTTACAAGTCAAATCTACTTCCACTAGAAAGAGTTTAGAGGGCTCTCCAAAAAGTATCCACTTTTAAGCCTGTTCTTTATCCAACTGTTGAGCTATATCATAAGTTTTGACTGTGCGTCAAATTTTCATATTTCAAACAATATTGGATCATCACACCAGATTTCCACTAGTATCAATTATAAATGCATCCTCCAAAAATGGCAAACATGGTTTTTGCTTAATGTTTTAGGTATTTTCTTAGCTGTTTTCTATGTAATAAAATTAAAAGTAAATATTTTTTAAAACAACAGCTGTTAATGTGTTCTTAATAAAAAGAACTAAACATTTAAATAGAATAATTTAAACCTGAAAAGATATATATCATTATTTATGTACCTACTTAACTTCGTCTACGTCACCATATCCACATCACATACCTACTAGTAAAACATATTATTAACCCCTTAAACTTGAACCTTATATTTAATATGTCGTAGGTAAGTACATACGGATTTTTTTATAAATACTTATTACCCAACAGTAATCGCATATTAACCAGTACTATGGCCAGAATCCCAGCCTTCTAAACGCTGATTACGCCAGTAATCTTTTTTACTGTATTATAGTAGCAATAAGTGCCATTTAACGATTTTCCTCGCTACACGCTTCGACAAAAAAAACATAACAAATCGAAACACACTCACCGAGATTGGATACTCCCGATGGTAGCTCAACCACATAAAGATTGACAAGGTGTTCCACATAAAATTTGATGCTGAAACCAACTGCA
Source organism: Plagodis pulveraria (assembly GCA_963890685.1). Lineage (NCBI taxonomy): Eukaryota > Metazoa > Arthropoda > Insecta > Lepidoptera > Geometridae > Plagodis > Plagodis pulveraria. The sequence goes on along the minus strand of OY982949.1, from coordinate 13,233,454 downwards.
AGCAGGCTCATGATGTAGCTCGGTCTCCACACTCAAAGCGTACCACCAAGGCGCTGCTTACTTGATGACATTGTCCAAAGATCTCCGTAGATTTGCTGATTCTTCATTGTGTTTCATTATTGCCACATTCAGTCTCATATTTCCATAGCACGATTTAGACGAGGTCTCATATATTCTTAGCACGATTTTAAACCAAGGTCTCTTAGAACGATTTAATCTAGGGTCTCATACCATGATTGTATCCCACTTCTGATGTCAGATGATAGCGTAAGTGAGGCTTCTTCTTGACATCATAAGGTTTAATGGCAGAGTTTTCATAACGTGGGCGTACATGTGGGTATCGTGTAAATGAGAAGACACAAATGATTAGAATACTCTTGGTTTATTATTAATTCACAGTTTATGGAGGAAACCCTCGAAATTGCTTCCGTCCACCCCATTGCCATGCCCAAACACACCCTTCTCAATCTCACTCTGTTCATAAATCATAATCACTATGGCGTGACTGCCATAACGTATGTCGTCTTCAAAATATGCTCCTCATAAGCTAGATGTCATCTTTCACCACTGATGTACACTGATCACGGTCATCACTATCAATGCTATCACTAGTTTCACTCCTTAATAAGGTGTTGCCTCTTCGGTGGCCAAGACAAGACTGACTTGTCATACATATATTTGTCAGAGAATCATATATATATACATATATATTAACTATATACATTTAATATAAAACTAGTTTGAATATCAGCTATTACCTACCATTTTTATATCAAGCATGTCTTGTATTATTTATAGGGGTGATTCAGATAGCCCTCTACACTGAGAAAAACGACTTAAAGGCTTAAATCAAATTTGACCTTTTACCGTTGAATTGTAACTACGTAAGATGAATTCACAAGTCTTAAGATGATTTTCACCAATCAATAAAAATGTACCATGTTTTATAATAAACACAACCGTCAAAAACGCCTTCCGTAAAGTATTTTCATAATTGAACTTGTTATACGATAATAATTGCAGTATTGACCATAAAATATACCTTACTTTTACGGCGGTTTATAAACGGCGATTATCACTATAACGTACGGCTTAATCAGCCTCAACGAAAAGTCAATATTTAAGAAAGACCACAAAATACACCTTAAATGTAGACGAAAAGACACATTCGCCTTCACTGACCTCGTTTAACGCCTTCTAGTTGGATGGCGTTTTTGTACGTTTTTACGTTTGGTCGGTTTTTCGCCTTATACCATATAAATTGGCCGTCATTAGGGCGCTTTTGACTTTAGATTTTTCTCAGTGTAGGTCCTCTACCTCCTAGCTTCAGTATATCACTACTACTTGTGACACCTAGTATATTATTGCTAGAGTGTGATTAAAAAATATGCTTAAACGCGTAGATGTATTCGTTACATTGAAAAAACAAGTTTGTTACATTTACAAGTTATTAGAGCACTGCTATTTTATATAAGTTTTTACTAAATTAGTCTTTACATTCTTATTTAAAGATAACATAAACATTTATTTGCAAAGAAATGTATAATAAATACAGTATTTGAAAGAACTATCTTTTACATTAAATCGACATGCTTGATATAAAAATGGTAGGTAATAGCTGATATTCAAACTAGTTTTATATTAAATGTATATAGTTAATATATATGTATATATATATGATTCTCTGACAAATATATGTATGACAAGTCAGTCTTGTCTTGGCCACCGAAGAGGCAACACCTTATTAAGGAGTGAAACTAGTGATAGCATTGATAGTGATGACCGTGATCAGTGTACATCAGTGGTGAAAGATGACATCTAGCTTATGAGGAGCATATTTTGAAGACGACATACGTTATGGCAGTCACGCCATAGTGATTATGATTTATGAACAGAGTGAGATTGAGAAGGGTGTGTTTGGGCATGGCAATGGGGTGGACGGAAGCAATTTCGAGGGTTTCCTCCATAAACTGTGAATTAATAATAAACCAAGAGTATTCTAATCATTTGTGTCTTCTCATTTACACGATACCCACATGTACGCCCACGTTATGAAAACTCTGCCATTAAACCTTATGATGTCAAGAAGAAGCCTCACTTACGCTATCATCTGACATCAGAAGTGGGATACAATCATGGTATGAGACCCTAGATTAAATCGTTCTAAGAGACCTTGGTTTAAAATCGTGCTAAGAATATATGAGACCTCGTCTAAATCGTGCTATGGAAATATGAGACTGAATGTGGCAATAATGAAACACAATGAAGAATCAGCAAATCTACGGAGATCTTTGGACAATGTCATCAAGTAAGCAGCGCCTTGGTGGTACGCTTTGAGTGTGGAGACCGAGCTACATCATGAGCCTGCTTGCAGTTGGTTTCAGCATCAAATTTCATGTGGAACACCTTGTCAATCTTTATGTGGTTGAGCTACCATCGGGAGTATCCAATCTCGGTGAGTGTGTTTCGATTTGTTATGTTTTTTTTGTCGAAGCGTGTAGCGAGGAAAATCGTTAAATGGCACTTATTGCTACTATAATACAGTAAAAAAGATTACTGGCGTAATCAGCGTTTAGAAGGCTGGGATTCTGGCCATAGTACTGGTTAATATGCGATTACTGTTGGGTAATAAGTATTTATAAAAAAATCCGTATGTACTTACCTACGACATATTAAATATAAGGTTCAAGTTTAAGGGGTTAATAATATGTTTTACTAGTAGGTATGTGATGTGGATATGGTGACGTAGACGAAGTTAAGTAGGTACATAAATAATGATATATATCTTTTCAGGTTTAAATTATTCTATTTAAATGTTTAGTTCTTTTTATTAAGAACATAATAACAGCTGTTGTTTTAAAAAATATTTACTTTTAATTTTATTACATAGAAAACAGCTAAGAAAATACCTAAAACATTAAGCAAAAACCATGTTTGCCATTTTTGGAGGATGCATTTATAATTGATACTAGTGGAAATCTGGTGTGATGATCCAATATTGTTTGAAATATGAAAATTTGACGCACAGTCAAAACTTATGATATAGCTCAACAGTTGGATAAAGAACAGGCTTAAAAGTGGATACTTTTTGGAGAGCCCTCTAAACTCTTTCTAGTGGAAGTAGATTTGACTTGTAAATACCACCACAGCTTGAGATACAGTTATTTATAAGTGATTGGCAAAGTGAATAATATGCTGTTGAGTAGATCTTTGTCTGTGATATTTTTTATCCGAAAATTTTTCAAATCAGTATTTAACTTATTATACGAGCTACTTGTTCAGTTATATATTATTTAGAAGACATATTTTTCTCTATTATTACCCCTAGATATTTAAAAGTGTCAGTCTGGGATAATATCTTGCAAGAACAATTATTGTAGGAACAATGTGGTTGCCTGTCATACTCGAGCCTGTCATAAGCTAGTTCTTATTTTCTTTGTTTTTTTTATTAAATATTAATTGTTTTAATTTCATATGTCTGCCTATATAGTTCAAAAGATACATCAATATGACAGACGGATGAACAGGCCGAGCGTAGTGGTTTAGGTTCAGGTGACAAAGTTTCCTCCCCATTCTCTAATCAACACTAGCAAAAATATTACAGTGGCATGTTTTTGTTTTAAATGAAAAGTATATCCAGGTACCAATTTTCATGACTATCACTTGGACAACAATGACCTTTCCATACAAAGTTTCTTCCCCAATTTCACCCCCTTAAGTCATCCCCTGTCAAAAGAACTTTTTTACCACGTCATTTTTATTTTGAATAATCTATCCGAATACCAATTTTCAGAACAAAAACTAAGCACTTTCATACAACCGTTTTCACACAATTTTACCCCCTACCGCATCAAGAATATGTATATATATATGTCGGAGATGGATCATCATTTACACTATGACATATATTTATGTACACTACATTCCTTCATTCTTGAGTAATAACAATATTTTTCGTAAAATAATGAATTTCGAAAAATATGGCCAATATGAATAACGATAGGTTGAATTGCATGTATTATATAAAAATTAAATGCTGCGTTGTAATAAACATCTCAGTAGCTGACTAACTACAAGACAACCACATCATAGTGAAAATAGTGGTAAATAATCCGCGATTTTTCGTATTTTTATATTCTTTTTTTTTATTTTGCACCTATCGCCTAATACTATGAGATTTGTATTTATGGTGACGTGAATTATTGCGGTAGATGCTTGATTTTTTTGTTGTGTGCTAAGCTGATAGGTAGGCCAATTCAGTATGGTAACATTTACTATCGTTAAATCTTTGAATGAAATAAAAAAAAAAATAATGCCAAGAAAGATAAAATTACCCAGTATGTTCAAAACTTCAAGGGCCATTAAAAAAATAAAATCACATAAAAGAATTACCGTTTGGCTTTTAAAAACTTGCTGTATCTATCAGGTGATGATGAGCTAGCTTGCTCTATCTCATCAGCCCAACTTCAGTTTATCACTACTTTGTGGGACACCTAGTATAATGGAAATATTTTTTCGATTGTTTCAATATTTCCACAACACATTTTTTATTTTGTGTAGCAGTAATATCTGTAGACAGAAACTTCGACCTTCTTGAAGGACCAGAAATTTAAAAGATTTCAGACATGTTTGTCTAACACAACTAATATAAGCAAAACAAATATGAAACAAACCTCAGGTACTGCTGGAATTGGTATGTTTGGTGAAACTACATATCTGAACGTTGTTCATTACTCGAAATAACTGCACTTTACTAAATATTTTTGACTAAACCATGTAACCCCACATTTTCCATTGTTTAAACTTCACTATGCAACTATGCGCTACAAGCAAAATTATAAAGTTATGTTAATTAACCACAATGAAAATGTATATCCAGTTTACATTGAAAACGAAAATTCCTAGCCGATTTACAGATTCCCACTCATGTTCATTGTTGTTACACCACACATTCAGATGTTCATATCTCAGCCACATGCACTTTTGTTTTTTGTTGCCCAGAGTTCAGATTGGCATATCAAAACGGATGCGACTTTTGGAACGGAACTAAATTGGATTTTCGGGCTCCTTATTAGAAAACTAGACCCTATTACTTGGCCTCGGCTTTCCGTCTGTCCTTCGGTCCGCCCTTTTAAGGACTATGTATCTTTGGACAGGTAATAGGTACTTTGTTAATATTTTGAAAATATAAGCAAACTACCTGTCCAAAGATACACAAGCCTTAAAAGGACTTAGATAGTTTGTCAATATTTTTTAAAATATTAACAAACTACTTATTACTATAGGACTATTGGCGCCAGTAGAACGTCCTCTCAATTTTTTCAACATAATAATCATAATATTTTTTCCAGGGTGACAGTCTCAGTCCATTGTGGTTTTGCCTGGCACTAAATCCTCTCAGCACTATTCTGAAGGATTCAGGGCTAGGGTTCGGCTTCGTAGAGGAGGTGAGGTCATTAATCATCTGTACATTAACGATCTCAAGCTGTTAACTCTGAAACTGCAAGACTTGATGGAGCTGCTAAAAACTACACAGTTTTTCAAAATATTAACAAACTACCTATTACCAGTCCAAAGATAACTATTACAGTCTAATGCTTCCAATCCAATAATAAAGCTTCGTTTTATTCCTGATAGTTTCGCTATTTACTCTGTCCTCGTGTATGGATCGTCCCATGACTCTGTGGGAGCTTTTCTTGAAATTAACCTTATTCCTTGACGTCTTGAAGTTAACTATGTATTTTGTTTACCTATATTGCCCTGTGAGAAGGTCTGTGTCTGTTCTATGCATATCTGGGACACTTCGGAAGTAAATCCATAGTGAATTCGCTAATGGGACGATAGATAAGGGTTTCTAATATTTGATTTAAATCTTACAATTAAGACAAACGCCTAATGCTCACCGATAGGACAATTTGCGCCAGTGGAACATCCTCTCGTTTTATTTTTTAACATAATAGTAATTTAATGATAAAGCCTTTTATTTTTCTTAATATTGAAGAAGATTTTTTTGCTATGAATAAAATTGTGCTGAACTAGAATGAAAAATAACATTTTCCAATATAAATATACAATAGCATTAAACAATTGTTATATTAAGTAAAGGCCTCCTCCTTTTTTCTCCACATATTTCACCTTATCGATCCAATTTTCCAGCGATGTTTAATATCTCGTTCAACCATTGCTCTGCTGGTCTACCTTTGCTTCTCTTGCTAGAATAGCCATTCCACATGGTTATCTTTTTTTCACCATTTATCATCACTCATTATATGTGCAATATGGCTAGCTCATTTTCATTTAAGTTTTTTACAGTGCTGCTGAGCACAAATTACTGTAGCCTGCCTTATGTCTCTATTCTTTCTTCGATGTTTTGATTTCAGATTTTTTTTTATATATTGGTACGGCCTAGCACGAAGCCCTCCTGATGTTTAGCGGTAATTTCTGCCTGTAACAGAACCATTTTGTCACAAGTCACAACTTCACGGCGCCCGTCACACTGAGACATACATACAGTTGTTGAGACTCGTGCGCCTGTAATTTTACTGGATCACAAGGACTGCTGCCGGAACACACTGTTAGATGTTTGGCGACAGATGTTCTACTTGAGAGCGAGCTAGCAAGGTGAGCATTCGCAAAATGCCCTCCCACCATGCGGTGAACCTCAAGCTGGTGGTAGGGATCGAACCATGAACTTGCAGCACCACAGTCCGGTTTCGCGGCGTGAAATCGGCTTAAAAAGTATTTTAGTATATGTCAAACTTACGTTAGTTTTAATTAATTGAGAGTATACATATCAACCGATTTGTAAATATGCGTTCATGTCACAAAAGTCTTATAATTCTCCTTTTTATATTTCACGCCTTAAAAAGGTAATAGTAGCCTTAAATAAATAAGAGGAAACTGCAGCGGGCTGTAGTAGGCACCGAGGAAGTTAAACAGCAATAGATTTAATGTGCTGCACAAAGCACCTGTTCTCTTAAATAGTTTGCTGAAATCTAAAATTAATTACTATCATCTAGAATACGTCTAAGTTAACTTCGTCTACATAATATATTCCATGCAATAGCTTCTTTATATAAAGTTATACTGACCAGATCACATCTTTGTTTTAGAATAGCGCAATGATATTATGAAGCTGTGACGCTAAAAACAGAGCATTTACTTCTATTCGATTCTACGTTTCCGACTGTGTGAAAGTCTAACCCATATTTTACTGGTTTTTCATTTTTAGATTCAGGCTTCTAAGTGTTTTCGTTTTTCGATAGGGTCAAAATAAAAACGTTAAAAAATCTCGCTTGAAAATTTAAATACGATACCAGGTAATGTCACGTGATCAGAAGCTAAATGTTTCCCTAAAATGGTGTCGACCCATGGATCTGTGAAATATATGTCCGTGTATCGACCCCGTTCACAGCAGTGTTGTAAGCATGTGGTCGATATTTCCCATACCAATTTTATGAAAACGAAAAAATAACGTCAGAAATTGGTATTGAAGAAAAGTGTTCAAATGTGAAATTACGTCTTTGTTAGTTTTTCGAATAATTCCAAAACGACTGAGTAGTAACACTTCGGAAACTATACGTGCAATTCGTGCAACGCCTAAGACCATTGGATTTACAAAACGTAAAGATATATTAATCAATATTTGAAATTTTTTCAGGCGTTACTATGAGGAAAAAATTTTAAAAATATATTAAGAAAACATGAAATTATCATTTTAGAAAAACTTAAAAATAAAAGTATGTAGTTACATTTTTGCCTATCGTTTTGTTCTTCGACTGTTCTAAAATGTTATACGATGTGTTTTTTTTGTATAAAATGTACATTTTGTATGTTAATAAAATGATAGACTTAAACAAAACGATTTATAGGAATCGTTACGTTTGCTTTTACCATTGCTAATTATATACTCACTATAACTATATACTACTCCGTGCCAAGAGCGCCCACCGCGGCAACACTGGACCGCACCGCGGTCCCTTTGAATATAATTTTGAACATTTACATCGAGCAAAGTAATAAAAAATAGGAAATAATACATTACAGGCACAAGAGAGTTTTGACATCAAGTTGTCCTCGTGCTTGAATCTGTCAAAAACATATCAAATAAAACACAAAAGAAAAATAAAAACGTATAAAAACATTACATTTTTATTCACAACAAAAAAAAAACATCTCAAAATGTTTCTTAGGACTAGCAGAAGTCAACCCTAAGAGGTTGTTAGTATTTTACCGATAACCCTGTGTATATATAAAATTTGTTTTAAAGATTTTGCAAAATGCCCTACCACCATGCTATAAGAACTGCCATCCTAAGACAACAGCCGGAACCGACGGCTTAATCCTCCGAAGCACGGCAGCGCTCAGTAGTAATGTCACTAGCGGTCACCCATCCAACTCATGGCCGCGGCGGACGTTGCTTAACTTTGCTGATCGGTTAAGAACAGCAAAGCAAACTTCGCTACGAGCGCTTAAAATACATGAATATAGAAAAGGTTTTTTTATTTTACGCCTTGGTATGTTTTTTTTATTGCAATCTGAGTAATTTCACTCAGTCAACATACATATAAGCAACACTCAGTCTCGTTACAATTTTCTATTTTATTCTATAAAATGTAACAAAGCAACCAAACACAAACATTGAAGTGAATTAGCTGCATAATATTTGCATCATTATGTAATAAACCTAGGCAACGAAAAGTTATAAAATATGCAATAAAGTTCTTATCCACTCTTGGTTGTTTATGACAAAAGGACGTTCCTTGTATGGTGAACTCTCCTTCGCGTTTTATTTTTAAATTCATGATATTATTATTTATTTGACACCTCCCCATATCATCCCGTGGGTGCCGTAAGAGGCGACTGAGGGAAAAAATACTGGAAGGTGGACAGCAGCGCCCTCTCAAGAACTGCAATCTTACACTTCGGTCCCCAAGCCGCCTGCCAAGCGTGGGGATTATGGCAAATAGCCCCTTAATAGTCGAGGCTGTGTTCAGCAGCGGACGATCCGGCTGATACAGTACAGTACAGTAAGCAGCCATACTGACACATATTCTGCGAAAACTTATCGTGTTACAAGTACAGAACCCTAAAAAGCCTCTCGTTCATCAAATAGCATAACTTTTTACGTGAGTTTGTTTTTAGCCTACTGAATAGATTCAGTGTTTTTTTCTTCTTTGTTGATTTACAATATGTATAAAATAATAGCACTGTTTTAAATAGCAGATTATAAAACAAGAGTGGAAAGGAACATACGAGGTATTTAGACTATTTTTAATTAGGTTATAGTCCGAGTTGATTTTGATGAATTTCAGTTAAACACTCTCACCATTCCTTTCAAATTTAAGAAAAGCAAATAAAAGCAGTTTATGTAAAATATTTATTGACAGTATATGTTGATATCAAATTAATTTCAAATTGAGAACAAGTTTACTTTTCACTTAGAATGGAAATAAAGTAAAAAAATTGTATTTCTAAAATATTTATTGTTGAATAACATGAGAGAACCCATTTAAAATTCATTAAGAAATTTGAGCAATTTGTTTAATTTAAACTGTTTTTTATATGTTTTTGTGACTGTTCAAGCTCGAGGCCCACCTGATGTTAAGCGGACTAACCATTGCCTATAACAGATGCATTTCATCACAAGTCACGAATTGCACTGCGCCCGTCACTTTGAGACAAAGTTGTTAAGTCTCATGTGCCTGTAATTTCACTGGCTCTCAAGGACTACTACCGGAACACACCTTTAGGTGTTTTGCGACAGATTTTCTACTTGAGAGAAATAGCTACCAAAATGTGCAAAATGCGCTACCACCATGCGGTGAAGCTCAAGCCGGCGGTGGGGATCGAACCAGGGTACTGCGGCGCGGCAGTTCATAGCTATTACCGCTAGGCCAACATGGCTTTGAAAACTTTTTATCTTTTCATTTACGCTTTAATTAGTTAGTATCACATGAATAAATAATCTATTCATGTGGTTAGTATCCCGCCAAATTACATTTTATTAAGATTCATTCTGTGACAAACAAGAGCTTTCAGCTTTTATTTACACACACAAACGTAGCTTTTATTATATGTTTTATGACAGCAAAATATGTTACAACGAAAAAACTTAAGACATTATGGTTACCAGTAGCTACCATAGATATTTTATGCCAGTGATGTAGTTGATTAAAAACCAACATCCAACAAATTCCCGCCTTAGAGAGAGAAGCAATTAATATAAGTCTATCTCGCCCTAAGGTGGGGAGCAGCGTCTTCCACCCACTACTCGGATCAAACAAACACTATTTTTCGAGAACGAGAAAAAAAACGCGTTACAACTGAAAGTGTAAACTAAGGCATGATTATTTCCCCCGTACTTATTCGTTCTGCAGCGAATTGTTCTTTATAAAACTTGAATTGAAAAGCCTTCCAGCCTCAATTTGAATGCAGGAAAACTTTGCAATAGCTTTTATTCCTTGTCGGAAAGTAAATGAATTTACGACTCACGATGAATCGAATGTTTTTCTCTCAATAAATGGAGGTAGGTAAGTAAGAAAATAATAAAAGTTCCTAACTCTTAACCGCTTTGTTTTTCTTAGATAGAAAAACTACGTAAAATTTGAATCGTTAAAGTTTATTCATTTTTGTGTGCGGAATGATTTCAGATAGAATAAATAAGTGGCCTGTGACATTGCTTCAATAAGGCTTTGCAAAGTTTGATATGCCTTACCACTTTATGTCAGGGTTGCCACTGCCTGAGAGTAAGCATTACGCCTGCTTAGTAGAATTATATTGACACTTTTCTGGTGTTACTACACGGTACTCGTCACAGAAAGTAATTATTTCCTATGACCGCCCGGAAATGTTACCTGCTACAGTGATCTGCGATCGTACCCACTAAGATACATCATACAATCTACTCACACTAGTGTGACAGCTACTACATTTTTTTAATTTAAAATAAAATATATATTTATATTATAATAAAATATAAATTATGATATTACTACTTATTGGCGATAGAATCTCCTTATTAATTATGTTTTATAATTGGCCGTTTTACCCAGTATCTTAATTTTAGAACGCCGTTTTTTTGAGTGTCTTTATTATATTTTCGTAGAATGTACTAATCAACTAGTGTTTTATTCCTTTACTTTTACTTAGTTCTTTGGTGGGTTATGTCGATAAGTAGCTGCATTAGTGATTAGTAAGAGTGGTTCTGCAGTGTGGTTCTCTTTACTACTAAATACCGGGTAAATATTTATTAAATGTACATAAATAAAAGCGGAGATTAAAGCAATATTAGCATGGATGAAATTGTGACAATTTTATAAGGTACGAAATCAAGAAAAGTTTCATGGTACGTCATCAGATTTATTTTAAGCATAGGTTTAAAATAATTTTGAATAAAAGCGTCAAGCACAACTTGCTATTTATGAATAGTGCTGTTACTTCGTCTAATCTAAACTTATATCTGAGGTTAAATTAAAATATCGAATAGTGCATGCTACGCAAACATTTAGCTAAAATGCAAATAAGTGTAATGGAAACCAGTGCACGTGGCGTAAACATAAATTATTCATTGACGCCACCACATCACAACGTCGCACATGAACACTGTCCAAATAGCTAGTTGACCGCTAGTAGCCATTTTTCCTTTACGAAAACAAAACATAATGAATAGATTCAGGCGTTACTTTGCGGAAATCCATTTTTAATAATAACAAATACTTTTAAAATATTTTAAGAAAACATCAAATTAATATTTTAATAAAACACTTAAAAATATAAAAATATATCTAGTGACAATTCCGCTTAATTTTCCTGCTAAGCCGAGGTGACGTCACAAACGCCACGCAGCCAAACCGGAAGAATTTTCGATGCGTGTCGCTTCTACACGAAGCATCTTCAGGAGGTCTTGACTCTTCGAGCGCACGATCGAGAATGAGCGGCCGGCGGCTCGGCACGCCTTTATATAGACGGGCTGAGGCAGCACGCCTTTGTCTAGACTCGAGCGTGAGTCACCGCTCTTTGTTGTAACGTATTACTCACCAATTGTTAGCTATAGATGCTCAAGCGAGTTTAGACCGTTGCTCTCTCAGAGCAACGGTCAAGTGACACAGTAGCTCTAAACCACGGAATCTCAGTTCCACTCAATGTACCTTAATAGACCTGTGATAAATTCATGTCGTGAATGCATCAACAAACCCAAATAACTCTGCGAGATTTTATCCAAAATTTTATCTTATTTTCTTACACCTTGTACAGAACATTTTTGAAGCGACACGTAGTAAAAATATCAAGGGGCTGTTAGAAGGTAAATTTAAAGAACGTGGCTAAAATTATAAGCTACTTTTTTGCGAGGTGTGAGTAGTAATTTGCATATTGCCTTGAGGGAAAGAAACGTTTTGCGTCTGCTTAAATTGGTCGGATTCTAAGATTTTTTTATAATGCTGTCATGTAAGCGATTTAGATTTGTACAATTGGTATCAAAAATTGTATATCAGGATTTAAGGACATATTTTTTTATCTTATTATTGAAACAATGGACATCAAAGTGTCTAACATTACTAAAACCTTGGCAAATTGGAAAATGAAACTGAATTCATATACTACTGATTACCTATAAATTTCATTGTTCCATTTACATCTTTAATGAACGAATAAACTATACAACATGGCTGAAAGAAAACAAGGATAGATAATGCGGTGTAAAACCATCCAAATGTTTTATCATAGTAAGTTGCAAGACAAACACTCCACTGTTTTTCCTTATGCTCAAGACTGCAGTGCTCATATTCGAAATGCTTATGGGAAAGAAACACCACATCTAACATAATAAGATGTTGGTACGCTGAATTTAATTTGGTCGGATATCTTTCCATTGGGAGATTCGCAAAGGTCGTCCGTCAACGAAGGTAACTGATCAAAATATAACTCCTTAAAGGAGACCAGCGATTTACATTATGAGCCATATTCAAAAGATTACACATGCATATTTAAAAGCCAAGAATTTTGTTTATGTTGTTCCTATACCTCATAATTCTCTTCAGTCTAAAAACAAACATGCATAAATTGCTGCGTGAAATTTTGCTTATAGTTAGGCATTGGTGTTCAAATATTGTTAATGATAAGGCAACAGACATATGATTATGTCTTCGAATGTGACAGCAGATCAACAAAGGTTAAACTAAAAATAAAATAGAGACATGTAGAAAATCTGTCACAAAACGTAAAAAAAACTCTACAATAATCATTCTTATAAATAACATGCTGCATAATCGTAAACTCATTTTAGATTTAAGAAGAAAAAGCATGAATATCCTACCATGCCAGCAAGACTTAATATTTTATACTGGGTAAACCGGAGGAGAGAGATAAACAGATACGGGTTCTAGTGAAATAAAATATCGTTTTAAGCCTTTCTTACCATTTAATAAATCGATTTCAATATTATTTAACACATAATTTGGAGAATTATTTAAGATTTTTATCGTTACATGAATAAACATTTAATAATATTAATATAATTGTAATAGCCATGCAGACGAAATCTCAGTCGAGCCACTCCGACTTTTTATGCTTTATTATAATCTGGGTTATGTTTTTCACTAACTTGATTATAATCTACTATAATTCGGGAATTATTATTTCAAAATTTTATGTGAGCTTCGGATAGAGCTTTTCGGTGCTAATGCCAATTACATAACACTCCACGAGTCTAGTGATGACGGCGTGGCGATACTTTATTACCTACTTTAGTATGCTCGGTGGCTTTAGAACATTAAACCTGCTTTCTGCTTTTCTTACAATCTTAAACAAGTTCAAATTATAAATTCTTTTGGTGCAAATAAATAATGTGGACTGAAAAGTAAAATTAATTCAGTACATTGCAAGGACACAATTTCCGTGGTCCGCATTTAAAATTGGCATTCATTTGTGGCGAGCGGCATATCGTTAACAATATTTTGACACGTGTTAATGAATTTCATTTTCGTACATATACAGCGTCTCTGTTTTACGTTGAAAGCGAGGGTCCTGAACCACAAAAAGGGATGGGATGACACGTATCTCGCCTGAAGCCATCATCTTAATTGCGCAATCAAAACTTTGATAGGTATATTTTTCGCAGCGTCGACAACAACTGGAGTGAGTAAAAACGGTTGATTTTATATTTCAGGTTGTTTTATATTTTTAAGCTGAATCACTCCAAGTGAGGTTGAATTTCAAAGTCTATGAAATGCTTGATAGTGTCAGCTGAAGAATGTAAAGAGATATTTTTTTCAGGTAATCTGCTTATCCAGATAAACGTCGAATCTGTTATGTTTCTATTTTTAACTACCCAATACTTTCACGTAACTTGAAAAACAAATTAGGCGATTTAATAATGATTACACATTTTAGCTCTACACCAGTGGGGTACCCACTAAGTGATGGAAGTGGTCGAAAATGTTTAGCAAGCTAAAACTGGAACTAGCTGACTGACGAAAATGGAATTGTCCAGCTTCTCAATTTATTTAAAAGACTACATTTTTCCCACGGCTTAGCCTGCATTTTCTTTGCCATTCTTTAAATTTTACTTGGCATTTTTTGATGTCGACATTCTTATTTATTCACAATTATTTACATTCAAATAATAAAGTCCAGACAAAAGACTTTGATATGGACTTTAATTTGAGTTTACCTTTATCAACCCATACCCTCACTTTCACCCTAATTACCCCATACCTACATACCGACGTCCTTATTTTCACCTCTCATTTATACACTTTTGATCCTTGCCTTACAATAAGTAATTTTGTAGTTGATGTGTACTGTATAAGAAATATATATGGCAAGTTACAGTTTCAACATAGGACTTTTATGTAAATGTACATGGTGATAGAGCATCCGCGTACGCATGCCTGGCTAGATAATCTACAAGGCTACAAAAGCTGCAGCCGAGCACCTAACTTACAAGAGCAGTCGTTGAGAGCAAGTTCCCATTCCAGATTTGACATATTTACCACCGTCAACCACAGCATTACTTACGACCAGGAGAGATATATGCCTGCTTATAAAGAAAGAGTAACCTCTAATAAAAAAATACCTAAGATTTTATCCGGAAGTTCACTCAGTCAAAAAAGCCGACCAACCTACAGCGCAATCCTTTCGCAACGACGTGGCACTGATTCAGAAGACCCGAAAAATATATAGCGAGGCTATTTCCAAAGTCTATTAATGTTCCCTGAACTAGAACAGCCTATAGTAACAAACCCAGATATTAATAACTGAACAACATGAGATAGGTTCATTAACGTTTGAAGAGGGCAGTTAAGCTATAATTAGGCTTAAGAACTAAGAAGCTTAAGCTTTAGACAGAATTTATGCACAGATATGGAAACATCGAAGAGGAGCCATACAGTCCAGACTGTAGGGCTGTACAAGATATGGGACCCTGAAAAACAACCTGAAGAATGGAACATGGGCGTCTGTCCGGTTCATAAAAAAAATAAAAATATGCCCAAATTATGGAGGTATTGCTCTACTTCCAAGCGTTAATAAGGTTTTATCCCATGTGCTACTGGTTACAATTGAAGCCTACGCGGTAAAAGTTGTAAGCGTTTATCAGTGTGGGTTCCGACGCAACCGCAGCATCGTGGATCAATTCCTCCTACTGAGACAGCTTATGGAGAAAAAATGGGAGTAACAGTGAATGCAGTAAGGCCTTCTACAGCATCGATCGAGACTATTATATCGAACTATAAAACGCCATTCTCAACAACTTTGTAATCCCACAATAACTCATTACCATGATAAAAGAGGCTACTAAACTGAACAAAATGCGCGTAAGGCGCGAATTAACCGATATATTCGAAGATATTTTTGGCCTCAAGAAAGGAGATTCCCTGTTCCCTGTGTTATTCGATTAGGCACTTCATCAGGAAAGTTATGACAATTGATTGTGGAGTACGGCTAAATGGACAACATAAGGTTATGGAATACGCTGACGACTTGGCTTTGTTGCAGATAAGAAAAGACGTGGAGAAATCAATGCGAACTCTAAAATTCAAAGCTGCAAGGGTTGGGCTCTAAATCAACCAGGAAAAGACGGAATATCTCCTCATTAAACGCTATGAAAGATATATCGCTGTTTGTGGATGATATAACGTTGAAAGGGGCTGCAAAACTTAGATACTTTGGATACACAATAACAGTTACTAACACAACAAAGGAGGGAATTGACACTCGGATCTATAATGCCCTCTGATGTAGTGCAGCGCTCCACAAGGTGTTAATGTCTAGTCTAGTAAGCAAGAAACCAAGAACCAAATATATTAAACTCTTATAATAACGATATTGATGTACGGATGCAAAAAACTTCTAATGGCGTAGAGGAAGATTATGTGCTACATTCTGGGCCCGGTTCAACGTGATGATGGCAGCTGGCGTTTGCGAAATAATCAGGCGCTCAAAGAAAGCCCAAAGACTCCTCTGGGTCGGCCACATACAAAGTCAAGGATATATAATACGTATCAATACGTATCTTGGAGTTCAAAGATGCCGACCCATCGGCAGGCCTAGATATTCCTGGATCGGAGGCTTAGGATCGCTGCGCCAGAGGAGTAAGTAAGGAGCTCTAATGGTGTTCTTTAATATGTTCATATCGTAAACATACTACTAATATACAGTAAATTTCATGCTCCTAACTTCGAAAACAAGACTTTCCTACAAACTTTCAGTCCTAATTTGACCCCGGGCAGCCCAGTAAAATCTCCCTGTCGCAAAATCTGTTCTTAGCTGACGTCTGTCATCCATAAACTACCTGACAAATTTCAGCTTCATCGATAGCTTTCGGAACAGAAAGCCACTCTCTTCTCCTCAAAAACCCACTACTAGCTTTAATATTTAATAGTTGGCCACCTGTTGCTGCCACAAATGAAAACAACCCCCTTGTGAAAGGTTTGGTTTGATAGTCAGTTGTGTCTACTATTGGTGTTTGATGAATAATTGATTGTGTTATTTTTACGAAAGGGCTCATTATTCTTTAATTTGGGATTTGCTTCATTTATTTCATTTCTCCCAATTGAGGCAGGAGTGTAAGTGAAGCCATGATGGCCCAGACGTAAAAGCTATGGTATGTCGTGCCGCAAGTCCATGGCTCGAGCTTCACCGCCGGCTTGAGCATCAGCGTATGGCGGAAGTGCATTTTGCTAATGCTAGCCTGATTAGCTACCATCTGCAAGTAAAAAAATTGTCACCTAGCACTTAAAACTGTGTTCCGGCAGTAGTCCTTTAGAGAAAATTATAGGCACATGTGACGAAATGCATCTGTAATAGGCAGATATTATTCCATTTAACATCAGGTGGGCCCCGCGCTTGTTTCGTCATAATGACATAAATATAAAAACCAAACTTTTGAACCACTCAAAGATGCTGTTACTGGTTGCAAGCATTACGGCTACGCAAGTATTCGTTACTAAGTGGGATGTATTGTAATGTTGTCCTTAATTGTGGATTTCCTATTTATTTTAATATAATTATGATTCGTTCGAATTGCAATACCCAGCTCATTTCAAAGTCAAAATCATTTATTCAATTTAGGCGTCTACGACGCTCTTATGAAGATCAATTACACATTATAATATTGAAATATTCTACATTTAATCGCATATAATTTGCATAGAAGTTTCAAAGTTTTTGTAAAATGGTGAGCTTGGATCAAATGTATTGATATTTTTTGCAAACAATGTATTAACATGTTAGTGACGCGAGTGCAAGATATCTATTTGTTTATTTTTATGTTGACCTACTCCTGAACTTTTATCAACTATTTATGTATAATTTAAGTTTTAATAAATATATTGCGATTGTGAGGTGGGGTACCTGAAATAAGCAGCAACTACTAGCTTAGGGTATCAGACGGTATCTGAGGTGCGGGAGAGGTACTGGAGCACCCCCGCTGTGTCAGGTCCACTACATACATGCGCGCAACCGCTCCTTTGGTTCCTCCTCCGCTCCGCAAAGTCGCTCCTTTGCATCTACCTATTTTATTCTGGATCCGCTTTCTATCTATTGATTAACAGATGTTTAATCAACCAAATATAGCAGAGCAGATTTTAATAAATGCCGTTGTTCCTTAATATTGTTATATAAGCCTGTTAACAATTACTGATCAGTGGAAGTCGTCTTCGTTAAGTTTAAAACCTACAAATCAAGGGCATAGCCACGCATAAATTGTAAAGATTTTTGAGATGAAAGCCCTATCATGCAGCAGATTCAAATTGTTGGAACCTAAAAACTACGATACTTTCCACGGTAGTACGGCATTTTGAGAATGCCTGTCTGAATAGCTACTCATACCACCCTCAAGTAAAAAATTAGTCGCCAAGCACCAAGTGTTATATTCCAGCAGCAGTCCTTGAGAGCCAGTTCCCATCGTAGACCATCATCTCTATAATCAAGTGTGATTGTAGTACGTAGTACATCCAAAATAAAAAAGAACATGCACATTTGATTTCGAGGTTGCGGTTTGAACAAACCACCCGATGCCAATACCGCAAATATTTGTAACTAACCACGAACCAAATTGACTACAATAATTCGGTTGATTGATTTCAGGTTTTAATGCTGTTTGCCATTTTGGTAAACGACTTGTTCATGTTTTATATTGATAAGAATGATAGTTTAGATCAATACAAATCGATTCATCCCGGGATGTCGAAAAGAATGTAGGGAAGACGAGCGTTGTTACATCATGTGTAAAATTACATACAAAGACTGATAAATTTCATAGGAATATGTTTACCTTAGACATAGCATCACGCTAGGTAGCCTGAACAAAATCGCAAAAGTCGATAGAAGTTTTGCGTACATCCCGTGATATAAGGAACTTTAAAGTGGACATGGTAATATTTTGCGTATTATAATGGTAAGCTTTATCATTTAGGTTTTAAAAGAAAAGTGTTCGAGCAGTGTGCCTATGAAACAGTGACCATGACCCTGCAGAAAGATTCCGTGTTGTCCAGAGAGCGAAGGAGAGAGAACAATGCTCGATATTTGCATATGCGATGGGAAAACTAATAACTGGATACACTCGAAAACCAAAGTCATAGACTCGGAGGTTCCTGGAATGGAGACAACGACTACACACAAGACCTCGAAGACGACGACATTAAAGATGATCGATGATCACTAAGTCATCGTGAAGTTTCATATCTCTGTAGTTAGATAACAAAAGTTTAAGAACTTTGAGATAGGAGGAGGCCCACGTCCAGTTAGTAATTTCAACAGGCCGCTATAGACAGAAGAACAATGCAATTTATAATATATTTAAAAAAAAAGGTAATTAAACCCACGTTTACAGAATTACCACTATTTGTAATATGGGTAGAAGCTCTCATCTGACGTTTAGCAGCTTTGTATTTATTTTTGCTTTTTGATTAGTTTTCCAGTATTTTTTGGGTGTTTAACTCATCGCCAAGTTCTGGACACATTTCGGGCGCTCCATCGTTATTTTGCTATACCTTGTACAGAAAAAAACCTGAAGTAGAAAAAACAAGTGTGGAGTTTTGTGGTGAACCAATAATCGTGCTCACTTTGGTTTTGTGCGAAATCCCCTTAAAGTGCTACAGCGATGTGCCAGTTTAGAGTGTTGTGTGTGATGGTAAGCAATAGTGGGGTCTAACAAGGAAATTGTGATTTTTCCGTACGTTTCCTGGCCCTAATACAAGGTAGCGCCATCTCTTCGCCCAATGGTACACTAAGCGGGCCCATCAATTATTTTCTAGCTAGTGTCCTCGGCACTGGAATAATCTGCACGACACGCCGCGAAACCTTGAGTTGCGAGTACAAGATTTGTACTTGTATTGCTCATACCAGAGTTCCGGTGGTTCAACAGGTTGCGGGACCGTACGTTTTTTAGCATTTCAATTAAATTTGCCCCGCTTTCTATTATTTTGTTTATTTTTAATACTTTGACATACTTTTAACTCATAAAAGTATTAGGTACCATTTTTATACTTAAAGTAAAATTATGATACAGAATTCGAGTAATAAAACTATTAGATAGCTAAGTTTTGGTTACTGTGTCTTTTGAGAGCGATATTTAACTGTTTTTTTTGTTATAATTTATATTACAACTTTAATATATAATTGTAATTATAAAGGCGAGCAAAGCGAACCCTATTCCTAATCCACAAATTGAACATTTTGTGGACCCCTTCATGGAAAAACTATCACGCCTGTAGATGTGTGCTTTGACATAGTAATTTAACTTCATATCTAGGTGTGGTATCTGTTAAAAAATATGTTTTTTATAACCATCAAATAAAATGTATAGTAACAAATTTGTATTCAATGGATATTATGTGAATAAAACTAACGCCATCTGTTAGAAAACTAAAGAGTTAACTTCACTGCAATAGAATTAAACTCAATACTTAAATCTTCTTCTTGATCGTGTACTTCATTCCTGAAGGTCGTGTCCCTGAAAGGCCTTCATGGCTTTATGCACAATACTTCTCCATTTGGTTCGGTTTTCGGCTTCTCTTAAGGCGGTCGTAACAGAGAGTCCAGTGAGGGCGGTCACTTGGTCCGACCAACGGCTAGGTGATCGGCCGCGAGGTCTTTTTCCCTCTACTTTGCCGACCACAACCAGCTTCTCTAAATTGTCTGGTTGCCTACGGGCAACGTGGCCAAAATACCTCAAAATCCTTTCGTAGCAGATTGTGGACAGTCTAGTTGTTATGCGTAGTTGCTCAAGGATAGATTTATTTGTCCTCATAGCAGTCCATGGTATGCGGAGCATCCTACGCCAACACCACATCTCGAAGGCTTCTATCTTTTTCCGATCCTTTGCTCGAATTGTCCACGACTCTGAACCATAAAGAAATATGGAGAAAACCAACGTCCGGACTAGTCTCATCTTAGTAGCATTCGAGACCTTTTTGGACTGCCAGATACATGTTAGCTTGCTCATTGCAGCTTTGGCCATTTGTGTCCTTCTCCTAATTTCCTGTTCGCTTCCTCCCTGGTCAGTTAATAAAGATCCGAGATAGGTAAATTCGCTTACGAATTCTATATCCGAGAATTCTCCCGTTCTGGTGAGTTGGCCGGTTCTATCGATGATCATTACTTTAGTCTTCGACTTATTTATAGTAAGTCCGACCATTTCACTCTCGTACTCTATTCTACGAAACAGATCGGCAAGCTCTTTCTCCGAGGATGCAAAGAGTGTAGTGTCATCCGCATATCTCAAGTTGCTAATCTTCAATCCACCAACTGAGACACCTCCCTCCCATTCTTCCAGGGCTTTTCTCATAATGTATTCACCATATATATTAAAAAGAATGGGGGAGAGAATGCATCCTTGTCTTACTCCCTTTTCAGGCTTGAAAGGTCTTGAGACAATATCATTGACCCTTACCATGGATACGCCGTCTTGGTATAGGTTAACAATCAGCGACACGAGGTGTTGAGGTACGCCCATTTTTCGTAGAATAGTCCACAGACAATGCCATCTTACGCAATCAAAGGCCTTCGAGTAATCAATGAAGCACATTAGTATCGGCGTATTGAACTCTCGGCTTTTCTCAATTATTTGCCTCACATTCACGATCTGTTCTCTTGTGCCTCGACCTTTTACGAAACCCGCCTGCTCACTGGGTATCTGCCATTGAAGGTACGATTGTAGCCGGCCGTTGATTACGTGAAGCATTATCTTACTGGCATGAGATATAAGTGCCACCGTTCGGTAGTTACTGCACGTCCTCGTTGAGCCTTTCTTGTGCAGTGGAATTAGAAGGGACTCTTTCCAGTCAGTGACCCATTTACCTGTTGTCCAGACTTGATTACAAAGGTCCAGCATTATCTTCACCCCTTGATCCCCTAAGTGCTTTAGCTATTCAGCAATAATTTGGTCTCTGCCGGCTGATTTGTTCGTTTTGAGTTTACGCAGTGCACTACGGATTTCAGATTCGAAGATGTCGGGTTCCCTACAATGCTCGTCTACAGTCATTATATTACTTCGTATTGAAGAGTCAGCGTATAGGCTTTCACAATATGATCGCCATCTTTCTGTGACTTGATCTATCTCGGTCAGCAGTCTTCCCTCATCATTTTCTATGGCCCATGTTCTTGTCTTGGATTCTCGCGTGATGCTCTTAATTTTCAGAAAGAGGTCCCTAGTTTGGTATTTTTGCGCATGATCTTCTATATCTTGACAGATTGAGTTCAGGTAGTCATTATAGTCCCTGCGACACAAGCGTTGAACCTTAGCCGAAATTTCCCTGTATCCTGAATGATTAGAGCCCACATTGCCTTTCAGTAGATCTTTTCGTTCTCTGATTGCCTCCCATGTTTCTTCCGTTATCCATACTTAAATACATCGTAGTTAATCTACTAATAACTGGGTGACATCACTAGAACCATGTTGTAAAATAAACGCGAGTCCTCACAAAGCTCAGCTTTTTGCTAGTTACATTTATTTTCATCTTTATACAAATTCTTGGAATATTAGTCGGGAATCAGTGACTTCTTATTTTAAATGACTGAAATTTAAATGTATTGTATTTAATTTATTAATTTTTGGTCACCGCCTATTACCAATTTAATCCACAATAATTTAAAATTAATTTTTTTAGAAACATAGGGCCAGTTATAGTTCGACGCGTGTAGCCATATGATAGAATAATTTTGACCATGATCACTCACTTTTTAGTTAATTAGAACAAACACTTTTATCCATTTAAGACAAACGTTACTCTCGAACTTGTGTACAAGTTAAAATAAATACCAAAATAGAAAATAAAGTCGTAATTCCTATAAAAAAACAAATTTTAAGCATAATACTCGCTACTAAGCCGCCGCCTCGCCGATGCGATGCTTGAACAGAATAAGTCTAGACTTATAGGACGAAAGATAAAGATCTTTATTTTAGATGTGGCAGCACGTTTATGACACGTACATTACTATATGTCAAAGTCGATTTCCGTATGTCAATTGAACTTGACAGCTAATATGTGGGGTAGGGACAATTTGAATAAAGTTACAGTCGGAATGAATCTGGATATTGTGGGTTCATAAATACGACTTGGCTTTAATGTTTTTGATATATTTTCACGATGGATAACTTAGACGGAATACGTTAGGAGCATTTGAAAGAGCTTACGCCTGGTTCTGCGTTCTCCCCCGCAGAACCAGGCGTAAGCTCTTTCAAATGTTTGCTCAGGGTTTCTTGAAGTGTCTGGATACAGCTTTCTAACTTTTTATTGAGTGGCCAGTTAAATTCAGTAGTGTGCCCTTACTTGTACGAAGCTTTTATCTGCGTTCTGGCAAAAAAGTACGGTAGGCTCAGGCCAATAGCCATGGGAAGCGGATTCCATAGGTTGGCGGCCAAGCTGGCGAGCCGGTCCGTGGGAGATGCGATGGTGGAGCATTTGCATGCACACCAGCTAGGTGTCGGGACGCATCGGGGATGCGAGATCACTTTCCAAAGACATGTACCTATATACATCTCTTTCTGTCCTTCTTCCTGTGTCTAGGACCAAACCACCGGGGTAAAGAGAGGGCTCTTTACACCTTTCTTTTTCAGGAAGACGTTCTTTAGAATGTGGAGCCTTTAATTCCTAGCCTCAGATTCCTGGGTCTGGGGGTGACGTCCTCCAAGTGTGAATTCTTTCGACTGAAGCTCGCACATACTTTCCCCACTTCGGTTCTCAATTGCCTAGCCTCAAGGAGCTCCCGTCTCTTTCTTTCACTCTTATAGGGACACCTATTTTTTCTGATGGAGTGCCAGAAGCTATGTGAACCAACTAGGGCGTAGGTTAAGGGAAGCACCCGGGGACTCCCGCTGCGGCTCGTATCTGGTGCAAAGGTTGGCCATCGCAGTCCAACGAGGCAATGCAACCTGCGTTATGGGCACCTTGGCGCCAGGTACAGTGAGGGACGGGATATTTGATAAATTATATTTCACATAATATGTCAAATGTAATGTAAGTGTTTTTTTTTATTGTATTCACATGTCAGAACGTAGCAGTTGGTTTGAAACGAGAATACATTTAATTAGTTATTCAATTAAATTGACAAATAATGGACAAAACATAAAAACTTTCGTCTTACCTAAATAATATTGAATAACATTGTGTGAGTGGCATTAATTGTGCACGCTTTTTTTCTTCATATATAATATAACCTAACTCTTTATCGGTCAACAATGAGAACGCTTACACTTAGTTTGGGTCTCAATATCACCTTGTGTCCAGACTATATACTATATAGACCAGAATTATATAGCATCTTGCCTTTCGATGAACTTATGTATACCATAAAATTGTTAACCTTTTTTGGAAATAAATTGTATTGTATATTGCTTTACTGAGCCTCACGGCGCGCTATGTCACACTCGAACAATATCACACTCGCTCTATGTCAAACTTGCGCTATGTCTCATTCTGCGTTAGCCGACGAATAAAGAGGGCCTAGAATCAGTAGTTCGAAAATTTAGTCCGATCATCGGACTAATGTTACTATTTCGTCTCAGTAGTCCGGTGATACAGACAATCGGACTTTTGAGCTCTTTAGTCCGATGTTCATAATATTTATAGTTCAATGATCGGACTTTTCGTCCAATGTTAGGTAAAGTAGGACTGCTAAGCCTTTTAATTCGATTACTCTAGAATTCCTTCAGAGGCTAACTTTTCTACTACGATACTTAATATATATATATATATAGAAATAACTCTCACCTATTATGATTGTTTGTCTGGTACTTGAAACGAATTTTATTAAATATTTATTTTAAAATGTATTATGAATTTAACCTCTTACTCATTTCTGTCCACCTGGTATGCGAGTACTTCCTGTACGACTTGTAAATGGTGTGACGATGAGTATGATAGCAATATTTTTCCTACTTTGTTTATCAGATCTCTTTCTAAAACCTTAAACTGTTTTCCACAACATTTTATCAAATTCATGTATAGAAGAACACCTGTAATATGACATTGTCACTTAGGAAACCACAAGAAATTATGCTCAGTGTGTAGACAATCGCATTTGAAAATTAACGAAGGTGTAAATAATTTCGAAATATTAAAACGTGGGCGGGGTAGAGTTTTGCTATTTAACGGGTTCCAGTTTTATAGAAATGTAATATATTAAAAAGGGAGTATTTGGCGATGCAAAAATTATAAAATAAAAACATTCAACGTAAAGGATATATGACCTCATCAGAAGTAAGTAAATTCTCAGTTCAGTTCTTAGTTTCATCTTCGAAAGTTAGTCACTATATCTCCGTTTTAAAATAAATTATGGTATCCTGTCCCCTTTTATAAAACTGTAGTAGTTATTGCAGATTAATTTTTTCACTAATTGCCCGTGGAATACTTGTGGGCACCGTAGAGTACCTTGATACTGCCCACGAGATGTTCCACGTGCAAGTGCCGCTTTTTTCATGATTATTTTAAATATGGGTAATTATATTTTTAGTATGAAGATAAAATTACAAAGATAAGCGGTGAACACACTTGCAAAGCTGATGAAACGCAAAACGATATAGATATATCAGTTAATACATACGTTTAGGATGCTCCACAAGGAAAAAAAGCTGCTCCAAGAGTATTTAAAGAATTTACTGACTAGAAATAGCAAAAAAAAGGTTAGATTTAGCATCCTCCCAACCTATCCCTACATTCGCACAGAAAAAAATGACCATATATCGTAAAATGCGTTCAAATGTGGAAGTTAATACAATACGTGCAAAAAAATATGAGGAAGTTGAGGTGCCAGTACAATTTCATGATTTTGTATTAGCAGATTACTATGATGGCACAATAAAAATTTTAATATTTTGTAGTACAGAGGCACAATCTCATATGAAATCTTCAAAACGCTTTTTTATGGACGGTACCTTTAAAGCGTCTCCAGCACCGTTTCAACAATTGTATAGCATACACGGAGACTTAAGAAGTGGCATTGAAAATACTAATGTCTTCCCGTTAGCATACATGTTCATGTCACACAAAAGTGAAACAGCATACACTATTGCATTTCAATTAAATAAACAGCAAATGAACACATTCACGTTGGCTTTGAGAATTCTGCCATGAATGCGTTCTTGAAAGTCTTTAAAGATGTGACTATTCATGGTTGCTATTATCACTACCGAAATGCTTTGGATCGAAAATCAAAGACGATTGGGCAATCATTGGCGTATAGTTGCATCCTACCAATGCTGCCCTTAAATAAAATAAATGAAGGATGGCAGTATATTGTATCTATAGAAATGTCTGCTGAAGATGAGCAAATGACGAAATTTAAAAAATATTTTGATATACATTGGATGAGGCCTAATTTTATAAATAAATGGTGCACATTTGCGGAGCGTCATCGCACGAACAATATCGTGGTAGCATGGAATTTCACAGTTAATGGGCTAATCAACAAATATCCAAGTATGTTGCAAATTTTTAACGTATTAAAAGACGATGACACTCTTGTGAATTCCAAGGTCAAACAAATGAGAAGATCTATGTCTAAACGGAGCAAAGTAGACATAGAAAAGGATGATTTTATCAAAGAAGCCCGGATGCCGTTTACTTGTGGTGAAATAGGTGTATCTGTTTATTTATATAAAATTGCATTGTACTTAACTTGTTGGAAGAAATAAACTTATCTTTTTTATCTTAATGCTTTAAAACAGTTTTATTAGGTAGTTGGTGTTAACATCGGACTACTAAGACGAAAAGTCCGATCATCGGACTATAAATATTATAAACATCGGACTAAAGACCTCAATAGTCCGATTGTCTTTAACACCGGACTACTGAGACGAAATAGTAATATTAGTCCGATGATCGGACTAAATTATCGAACTACTGATACTAGGCCATAAAGAAGAGGTTCTCTTATGTTTAGTATAAATTATAAAATGTACCAGGAATCTTTATAGCTACCTCTTAAGAGTTTCTTGCCTCCTGGTACATTTTAGAATATCGCATCATTAGAGTACATAATATCCATTACTTTTAACGTATTTTAAACCGACTTCCAAATAAAAAGGAGGTTCTGAATTCGACTTTATGTTTTTTGTGTGTTTGTTACTTGATGACTCCGCCTATCTTACTATTTATCTCCTTCAAAAATGACCTCCACAGTGTATATTGATGTCGATGTACTTCAAATAACTTTTGAAACTTATCAAGCTGATTACTTTCTATTAATAATAACTCTTGAGATTCTTACAAGTATTTTCTGTCCTACGCATATTTATATATATATATTCATATTATTTTACTGGATAACTTTAAAATTCTATACGAGGTACATCTATTTAACTAGTGGCTCTCCGAGCTGTAGACCTCGCGAGTCTGCCCTTGCATAGCTTACAATTGAATAAAGGTTCACTGCGCAGGCTGACAGGGGAATGGGGCACAATTATGTCCAAGAAAATAATTTATTATTAAGTTAATGACCCGCAGGCCCCAGCGAACGCTAGTTGTATCTGAAATAGGTAGGTAAGTAGTATATATGTTAACGGAAAACTGTGTAATCCATCATTGTCTACAATTCCTTAAATGGATAGGAAATCTACGATATATTTTGTAATATGCACTTTTCCTAGGAAATCTATACATTTCCTAAATAGCAGTCAGAAATGTATTACATTCTGGCGCATCGCCGGCCACTGCCGCGGCACGCTCGCTTCGCTCGCTCGGCTCGATTCATTTTTCTCCCGTATTTATCTCGAATTAATATACTGTCTACAAAAACATCGAAATAAATAATTGATTATACGAAAGAGAGAAACTATCACTTACAGGCAACTGACGTGCGCATCAGAGCCATTGCCATTATATTAAGTGCAGGTGTCCATACTTTCAACACCTTATACCGTATATCTCAATAATTTTGAAAAAATTCCAAGAACTGAATGGACAAAAAAAATTATGGACTTATCAATCCTGCTCACAAAATTTAGTGATAATCGGTTGAGAAATGCGACTTGTAGAGGAGAACAACCGGACATTCCAAAGCATTTTTGTCTAAGTTGAAGCAGAGACGATTCGCTCGAACTAAGTTCTCGCTCGGTCAATAATTTTCAGTATGAGTGAAAATCGGAAACCGCCAAATTTTGAATTTACTATAAATAAAAAAGGTACGCATAGTTTAGTCGTGGAAGAACTCGACTATAATCTTAACCGTACGAACTTATGTTGGGGTACGCAATGGCGCTGCGTAAATAGGGGTGAATGTAATAATAATTTATGCATAAATATTTTTTTTTACAATCTTAAAACTATAGTATATATATATATTGAATGTTTGAACTCTGTTCTCCACACTAGGATTCCCTGTGTCGTGGAGGTCCAGATCTTTACGGCATGAATTATTTTATAACTTTATAACGTGAAATTCGATTACGCTTGTGAATAGAAAAGAAGTAATTCTAGGACAAACAGACCATTTCTAAATTCCCAATAGTAATGAATTAAGTGTTTGGCACTAAACAAAATTAAGGAGGATATATGTAAGGATTTAAGACCGGTCCAAAGAATATTAGAAGAGAACATAGCCACGTAAATGACGCGTTATACAGACATCGTAGGAGATTTTTAAAGGCGACTAAATTAAATTACGATAACCAAAGCGAAGCCGATATTTTAGGAAAAGATTTTTTTCTATATGAAAACGGACACTTCTTTTTTTTTTTCTTTTTTTTTTATGCCTGATAGGTTAGCCTTTGACTACTATCTCACCTGATGGTAAGTGATGATGTGGTCGAAGATGTTGTTCAGGCTAACCTAGACGTACTGGCTCTCAAGGACAGCTGCCGGAACACACCGTTAGGTGCTTGGCGACAGATTTTCTACTTGAGGGTGGTAGCTAGCCAGGCGGGCATTCGCAAAATGCCCTACCACCATGCTATAACGACTGCCATCCTAAGACAACAACCGGGACCGACGGCTTAACGTGCCCTCCGAAGCACGGAAACGCTCAGTAGTAATGTCACTAGCGGTCACCCATCCAACTCATGACCGCGCGCGACGTTGCTTAACTTTGCTGATCGGTTGAGAACAGCTAAGTAAACTTCGCTACTAGCGCTTCAATTTAAAGTCAAGTTTATCCCTACGCTAAAATAAGTGGTTGCTATTATCACTTTAATAGGGCACTATGGGAAAAAAGCAAAACTCAGAATTTTACTAAATATGATGAGTCTAGAAGAACGTTACGCCACTATTCAGTTTTGCCCCTTTTCCCAACGGAAAAAATACTTAAAAATAATGGAATCACAAAAATGAAAATGGACCTAAAACACGAGCCATGAATTGGTTTAGAATATATTTTAACAAACAGTCCACAACTCTATATTGCATATTTAGAAGCCAAGAATTTTGTCTATTCTGTTCCTGTATACCTCAGAAATATCTTCAGTCTAAAAACAAACATGCATAAATTGCTCCGTGAAATTTTGCTTATAGTTAGGCATTGGTGTTCAAATATTGTTAATGATAAGGCAACAGACATATGATTAGGTCTTCGAATGTGACAGCAGATCAACGAAGGTTAAAATTAAAAGAAAATAGAGACAAAAAATCCAATTTGGCGTGATACTAACCACATGAATAAATTATTTATTCATGTGATAATAACTAATTAAAGCGTAAATGTAAAGCTAAAACAATAAGTTTTCAAAGCAATGATGGCCGAGCGGTAATAGCTATGGACAGCCGCGCCGCAGTACTAGCTATTTCTCTCAAGTAGACAATCTGTCGCCAAGCACCTTACGGTGTATTCCGGCAGCAGTCCTTGAGAGCCAGTAAAATTACAGGCCCATGAGACTGTATGTCTCAGTGTAACGGGCGCAGTGCAATTCATCACTTGTTTCGAAATGCATCTTTTTTTTTAAATTATCGTAAGGTATATTTGTATCTGGAAGGTGGTATTGGTCCCTGTTTGCTCTCAAATCTTTCCTAGTAACATACGATTACGTTATTTTCTCCATAAGTTTTGTTTTTTTTAGTTAATTTGGAATTTTGTTTGTAGGGTTTACTTTGCTTTTCTGAGCAAATGGCGGGGCAGCTCCAACATTATTCTAAAAACATTAGCTGATCGATGGAATAGCCCGATGTTGCGTCATTGGATGTTTTCACGTTGTAGATCTTCTTAATTTTATTGTGTACTAGCTATACCTGCGACTTCATTCGCATTCCTGCCGATTAATTATTCACACTTGAGCACTGTGTGTCTCATATTAAGCAACGCTGTGGTCTTTGGTGAAGCACTCTTAGTAAATCATAGCTCAAAAGAAGTTTTATACTTTGGGTTTAAAAACTCCCGGGAAGACAGTAGTTAAGTTACTCAGAGAGTCCCTTCGCGGTTTGCACAATAAATGTTTAAGCAAAGTACTTTGTGCGTTTCTATAGAATTTCGATTTTAAAACGGTGTCTTTTTGTCGAGGTTCTCCTTGTTTGGCGGTAGAACGAATATATATTAGATTGTGCACTTCCATTGCACAGTCTCGGTTTCGGTTTAAAGAACTTTATTACCATCAAAGACAAACTGTTACTTACGTGGTAACATAATTAAACTATTACATAATATATGAGTTCGTCATCGCAAAAATGTGAACCTCCAAAATGTATCCGACAAAAGATAGATAGTTAAAAAAACTGATTGTGGCGAATGTTCCAGATTTTAAAATTTATCTTAGCAAACTTGCAAAACTAAATAAGGATGCCGGGCTGCCCATGGGGTGCCGGGCTGCTCGTGGGGTGCCGGGATACCCGTGGGGTGGCGGAATGACCGTGGGGTGCCGGGTTATCTGTGTTGTGCCAGGCTGCCCGTGGGGTACCAGGCTGTCCGTGGGGTGCCGGAATGCCCGTGGGGTACCGGGCTCATTCGTCACTATTCTTACAAAAAAAGAACAATTGAAATCGGTCAACGCGTTCATAAATTACAACTAAGTTTACATTTCGACTTACATCCCCTTTTCTGAGGGATCCGTACTGAATTTCGAGATAGAAAGTATACAATAACCCTCTTCATAGTATCAACTCAAATCGTGTCAAGTTTCATTGAATTCCATTCAGTAGTTTTGGAGTGATGCACGGCCGGGATACAGACATACAGACAGACATAAACAGACAGATAGACAGACAAAATTTAAAAAATACAGATTTGTCATCAGTGTCAGCTACAGATAGCTCTAAATTTTTTTCAAAATATCTTCCATTGACAGAATTTGATCTGTTACAGTTATTATAACAATAGATTTATTATTATATACTTATTGCTAATTGCTAATTCAACGGGGCAATGCTGCCAGCATGCTGGGCACACTACCGACTGGTAGTGGGCTGGAGAATTTGGACTGTCTGTGCATCTGCAATAACTTATAGGCTATCTAAAGCCTTTCTCGTAGGTGTAGTATTGTATATAGTTCTTAGTATTTTGTTAATAAAGGGATACAGCCGGTTAAAAAAGAAACTTATTACTTGTTTGTGTTTGGTTCTATAACCAAACACAAACAAGCATATATATATATATATTTATGATTTAATTCATGGATTGTTGTGTAACCTGAAATAAATAAATAAATAAAATAAATTTACAAACAGCAGCAGCATTAGAAAACATCAAAAGACGAGAAATGAGAGTATCTTCGATGGATACCAACATCCAGAGTACAAACTTAAATTCCATGTGGTTCAAACGAATCGCTTCTGAAAATAGTTAAATTAAAGCGGCTGATAGACAGGACACCGAACTAATTGCTGGCCTTTACTTCGGGCCAGAGAATTAGCATCATATGTCGCTAGCCCTTTGGTAAACCTGCCTAAGGATTGCAAGCATAGCTCTGTTTTCTACCAGGGACCTAGTAGAAGTTCAAATTATTATTTATAATATTTCAATATTTTACTTTTTACCTGGATTCTGGTAAATATATGTGTTTTATTACGCAAAAAGCATATACTCACACAAACGTCTTCACAAACTATTTAAGAGCAAATGAAATGTTTGGAAAAGATAATATAAAATATACATTATTTTACTAAAAGTTGTGAGGTTGCGACTACCTCGAAACATCAGCGTATTAACCGATAAATATACATCAATTATAATACTTATATATGTATACCTACCCAAAAATAGTAACCTATATATTATGAGATCAGTACCAGTAACAGTTTTATATTTAAAGCTAATAGCCGGTAGATATGAAATTTGCGCAGACATACGCTCATAATGACATACACTTACAACGCATGTGATTCAAAACAGCATCAAACGACCTTAGAACTTAACGGGCCATAATGTCAAGAAGATTCAAACTCTACAATAATCATTCTTATAAATAAATGCTGCATAATCATAAACTCATATTAGATTTAAGAAGAATAAGCACGACTAACCTACATTCCAGCAAGACTTAATATTTTATACTGGGTAAACCGGAGGAGGGATATAAACAGATACGGTTTCTAGTGAAATAAAATATCGGTTTAAGCCTTTCTTACCATTTAATAAATCGGTTTAAATATAATTTAATACATAATTTGGAGAATTATTTAAGATTTTTATCGTTACATGAATAAACATGTAATAATATTATTATAATTGTAATAGCCATGCAGACGAAATCTCAGTCAAGCCACTCCGACATTTTATGCTTTATTATAATCTTGGTAATGTTTTTCACTAACTTGTTTATAATCTACTATAATTCGGGATAAATTAAAAAAAAAATAATGTGAGCTTCGGATAGAGCTTTTCGGGGCTAATGCCAATTACATAACACTCCACAAGTCTAGCGATGACGGCGTGGCTATACTTTTAACTCTTTGTGACTTTAGAACATTCAACCTGCTCTCTGCTTTTCTTACAATCTTAAACAAGTTTAAATTATAAATTCTTTTGGTACAAATAAATAATGTGTACTAAAAAGTAAAATTAATTCAGTACATTGCATGGACACAATTTCCGTGGTCCGCTTTTAAAATTGGCATTCATTTGTGGCGAGCGGCATATCGTTAACAATATTTTGACACGTGTTAATGAATTTCATTTTCGTACATATACAACGTCTCTGTTTTACGTTGAAAGCGAGGGTCCTGAACCACAAAAAGGGATGGGATGACACGTATCTCGCCTGAAGCCATCATCTTAATTGCGCAATCAAAACTTTGATAGGTATATTTTTCGCAGCGTCGACAACAACTGGAGTGAGTAAAAACGGTTGATTTTATATTTCAGGTTGTTTTATATTTGTAAGCTGAATCACTCCAAGTGAGGTTGAATTTCAAAGTCTATGAAATGCTTGGTAGTGTAAACTGAAGAATGTAAAGATATATTTTTTACAGGTAATCTGCTTATGCAGATAAACGTCGAATCTGTTATGTTTCTATTTTTTAAACTACCCTATACTTTCACGTACCTTGAAAAAAAATTTAGACGATTTAATAATGATAACACATTTTAGCTCTACACCCAGTGGGGTACCCACAAAGTGATGACGAAGTGGTCGAAAATGTTTAGCAAGCTAAAACTGGAACTGGCTGGCTGACGAAAATGGAATTATCCAGCTTCTCAATTTATTTAAAAGACTAAATTTTTCCCAAGGCTTAGCCTGCATTTTCTTTGCCATTCTTATAATTTTACTTGACATATTTTGATGTCGACATTATCATTTATTCACAATTATTTACATTCAAATAATAAAGTCCAGACAAAAGACTATGATATGGACTTTAACTTGAGTTTATCTTTCTTAACCCATACCCTTACTTTTACCCTAATGACCCCATACCTATATACCGTCATCCTTATTTTCACCTTTACTCTCTTTTATACACTTTTGATTCTTGCCTTACAATAAGTAATTTTGTAGTTGATTTATACTGTATAAGAAATATATAAGGCAAGTTACAGTTTCAACATAAGACTTTTATGTAAATGTACATGGTGGTAGAGCATCCGCGAACGCATGCCTGGCTAGATAATCTACAAGCTACAAAATCTGCAGCCGAGCACCTAACTTAAAAGAGCAGTCGTTGAGAGCAAGTTCCCATTCCAGATTTGACATATTTACTACCGTCAACCACAGCATTACTTACGACCAGGAGAGATATATGCCTGCTTAGAAAGAAAGAGTAAGCTGTAATAAAAAAAAAAGTAGCCAAGATCAAGAGAAGTAGGAAGTTCACTCAGTCAAAAAAGCCGACCAAACTACAGCGCAATCCTTTCGCAACGACGTGGGTAATCTGGGCACTGATTCAGAAGACCCGAAAAATATAAAGCGAGGCTATTTCCAAAGTCTATTAATGTTTCCTGAACTAGAACAGCCTATAGTAACAAACCCAGATATAAATAACTGAACAACATGAGATAGGTTCATTAACGTTTGAAGAGGGCAGGAAAGCTATAATTAGGCTTAAGAATAATAAGGCTCCAGCTTTAGACAGAATTTATGCTCAGATATGGAAACATCGAAGAGGAGCCATACAGTCCAGACTGTAGGAACTACTGCACAAGACCCTGAAAACATCTTGAAGAATGGAACATGGGCTTCGGTCCGGTTCATAAAAAAACAAAAAATATGCCCAAATTATGGAGGTATTGCTCTACTTCCAGCTGTAAATAAGGTTTTATCCCATGTGCTACTGGTTACAATTGAAGCCTACGCGGTAAAAGTTAAAGCGTTTATCAGTCTGGGTTCCGACGCAACCGCAGCATCGTGGATCAATTCTTCCTAATGAGACAGCTTATGGAGAAAAAATGGGAGTAACAGTGAATGCAGTAAGGCCTTCTACAGCATCGATCGAGACTATTATATCGAACTATAAAACGCCATTCTCAACAACTTTGTAATCCCACAATAACTCATTACCATGATAAAAGAGGCTACTAAACTGAACAAAATGCGCGTAAGGCGCAAATTAACCGATATATTCGAAGATATTTTTGGCCTCAAGAAAGGAGATTCCCTGAGCCCTGTGTTATTCGATTTGGCACTTCATCAGGAAAGTTATAACAATTGATTGTGGAGTACGGCTAAATGGACAACATAAGGTTATGGAATACGCTGACGACCTGGCTCTGTAAGGGTAGATAAGAAAATAGGTGGAGAAATCAATGCGAACTCTGCAAATTTAAAGCTGCAAGGGTTGGGCTTGAAAGGGGCTGCAAAACTTAGATACTTTGGATACACTATAACAGACAAAGGAGGGAATTGACACTCGGATCTATAATGCCCTCCGATGTAGTGCAGCGCTCCACAAGGTGTTAATGTCTAGTCTAGTAAGCAAGAAACCAAGAACTATAGTAGATTATTAACCAAGGGCTGTATGACATCAATTGCATACGAGGTTTTTGGCGCCTGAGCGAAGCGAAGGCGCTAATTAACCCGAGTATGCAATTGATGCTTACGCCCGAGATAAATACTCTGCTTTACATATCGATTGAGAGGTAAGTAAACAACAAGACAGCAGGTTTCAATGAACATTTATTAAGAAGAAAAAAATGTGTATTTAATTAAAATTAATAGTAAAATTATTACAATTTGTAAGAGATATGGTCACGTTCTTTTTAGGAATATTTATAGTTTGAATATGAGTTTGTGATGATAAGACTTGAGTTTGAGTGACTTGAGGTTCTTGCATCGTAAATGGCGGCAGTTGACTGGTACTATTTTCTTCATTAAAAAATGGCTCAGATGATGTGCTTTGACGTGGTGATTTCAAGTTTATATTTTCTGTTATTTTAGAAGTAATTTTGCTTTTGTTTGCCGTCGAATCTTCGATATAACCTTCGGCCACTTTGCTGGACTTCCAGCCGCCGTGCCTTTTTAACAGAGTGAGGTTGGCTCCCGAATCAGCCAATAGAGTCGCTGATGTTCTGCGAAAGCAATGCCCGGTGTATAACTCTACGTTACTCAGTTTTAAATATGTGGCTATTTGCTTTGGCATGCCTGTAAAT
The DNA here is from genome assembly GCA_963890685.1 of Plagodis pulveraria. Classification (NCBI taxonomy): domain Eukaryota; kingdom Metazoa; phylum Arthropoda; class Insecta; order Lepidoptera; family Geometridae; genus Plagodis; species Plagodis pulveraria. The sequence goes on along the minus strand of OY982949.1, from coordinate 13,197,511 downwards.
TTGTTTTTTCCTATTACTTGTCTGTGGCATTTTCCTTTACTGTAATTAAGAAAAAAACGATTTGTATCCACGTTTTCAGGCCGAAGAGCTTGATATTTTTCAACATAATTTGCAAATTCTTCATGCACAACAAATGACCGGTCAATTTTAGTTTTCGTGTTAGGCAGTTTTATGAGTAGTAATTTGTTATGTTTTTCTACATTTTCTATTGTCAAGTTTGTCAATTCCACGGTTCTGCAGGCTCCCGATATCCCAAAAATTAGAACAACCTGTAAAAAAGACATAAGTTGTATTAAAGGCACCAAATTCGCATAGTATTTTTGTGAAATATTTTGGTAACTTATTAAAAAGGGCAAGTAAATACGTAGGTACCTTTATTGCTAAATAAATTTCATCCGGAGCTTCAATTAAGAATTTCTGTACTTCTTCTGCAGTAAATACCTTCGATTTCTTGCTTTTAAAGCCGTCAGACTGCCTTTTCAAGAAAGCAGTAAGTTTAGAAAAATCTTTTAAATTCACGTCATGTTTTGTCATCATTGTAGATTTTAGCATGGAATAAAAGCACCATAAACTGGAAGGTTGTAGCCTCTTAGATAATTCATCAAAATATGATATAAAAACACTTTCAGAAAGAGATTTCACTTTTTTTTCTGACCGCCATTTCATAAATTCGTCGTATGCCTTTACATATCTTTGTTTCGAGTTCGGCGGTAATATATTTTCGACAACTGTTTTTGCCCTTTCTTTAATAAAATCGGGCGTTAGATCTATCTCTTCGTCACTAGACATGTTTAAAACTTTTGAAAAAGAACTCAAACAAGAAAATTAATTATTTTCGCGATGCTTTCGCGCCTACTAGTAGACTGCCTTTTTTTTTTTTTTTCACGCACGCAAGCGCGTCAAATCTTGCTGGCCAGTTTGATTTTTAAATCGATTCCATCTAACATACGATGTGGAAACAAATAGTTCCATATTTAAAATAAAATCTTTATAAAATAAATTGTCTAGATTCCGATTCGAGTAATTAATCGATACCGAGAAAAAAAAAAACTTTTTAATAATATTCTTCGTGCAGTATGAGTATGACAGTTCTTTTTTCAAATTCCAAAACCTATGCTGTAATGATAGTCATACACCCCGGCATTCAGGGGTGTAAGGGTGTACTTACAGAGCAAGAGATATGTAAAATCTTTATAAAATAAATTGTCTAGATTCCGATTCGAGTAATTAATCGATACCGAGAAAAAAAAAATAACTTTTTAAAAATATTCTTCGTGCAGTATGAGTATGACAGTTCTTTTTTCAAATTCCAAAACCTATGCTGTAATGATAGTCATTCACCCCGGCATTCAGGGGTGTAAGGGTGTACTTACAGAGCAAGAGATATGTAAAATATATTAAACTCTTATAATAACGATATTGATGTACGGATGCAAAAAACTTCTAATGTCGTAGAGGAAGATTATGTGCTAGATTCTGGGCCCGGTCCAACGTGATGATGGCAGCTGGCGTTTGCGAAAGAATCAGGCGCTCAAAGAACTGATCACCGAGTCTAACATCATGGAAGAGAACAAAGCCCAAAGACTCCTCTGGGTCAGCCACATACAAAGTCAAGGATATATAATACGTATCTATACGTATCTTGGAGTTCAAAGATGCTACTTAATGGTGTTCTTTAGTATGTTCATATCGTAAACATACTACTATTTTACAGTGAATTTCACGCTCCTAACTTCGAAAACAAGACTTTCCTACAAATTTTTAGTCCTAATTTGACCCCGGGCAGCCCAGTAAAATCTCCTTGCCGCAAAATCTGTTCTTAGCTGACGTCTGTCATCCATAAACTACCTGACAAATTTCAGCTTCATCGATAGCTTTCGGAACAGAAAGCCCCTCTTTTCTCTTCAAAAACCCACTACTAGCTTTAATATTTAATTGTTGGCCACCTGTTGCTGCCACAAATGAAAACAACCCCTTTGTGAAAGGTTTGGTTTGATAGTCAGTTGTGTGACAGTTGTGTATCTCCCAATTGAGGCAGGAGTGTAAGTGAAGCCATGATGGCCCAGACGTAAAAGCTATGGTCTGTCGTGCCGCAAGTCCATGGCTCGATCCTTACCGCCGGCTTGAGCTTCAGCGTATGGCGGAAGTGCATTTTGCTAATGCTCGCCTGGTTAGCTACCATATGCAAGTAAAAAATTTGTCACTTAGCACTTAAAACTGTGTTCCGGCAGTAGTCCTTCAGAGAAAATTATAGGCACATGTGACGAAATGCATCTGTAATAGGCAGATATTATTCCACTTAACATCAGGTGGGTCCCGCGCTTGTTCCGTCAACGGCGCGGCGGTGACTTTGACGTTAGGAATATTGAACATAGAGCAAAAGTAGTCTCAGTGCAGTAGAAGACTGTTGTGCATTAGTGATAAACATAAAAATATAAATTAAAGTGTATCAAAAATATGTATTTTGTATATTGGTTGAATCCTACGCCTACTGAGTAAAGTTTTATTTTTATGTAGACAAATTAATCTATGTGCGCTTCTGGCGAATTATTACCTTCTGTTTACTTGCTTTGAGTATAATGTTGATTCTATTTCGCTGATGAATCAGCGTTCTTTTATGATTGTGGAAATCAAACCAAAGACGTTAAAAATACATATTTTAAAATTATTTGTTTTAAACTGACGGTTTTTATTGGAACCGTTTCCAACTCAAATTAATCAGTCAATGACATACTTAATACAAAGTCTCTCCAATCCTTTTCTCACTCTAGCGGGGGCGGTGTAATATATATGGATTTTAAAAACACTAAAGATGCCTGGCTAACGTCAATGCTTCTCAGGAATTCTCTTGTTGATAATAGAGAATACATTTCAGATGAGGACGTTCAGAAAATAAACACCCCCAATTGTTCCCAATGAGTAGCCCAATGAGTAGCAACACCATACTCACGTAGACGTTATTCAAGGCTTGCTGCGCGTTCGGCGTATTATTTCCCTTAATCGCTTCCAAATTCAAAGTGAGGATAAATAGACCTTATATTTAAGCAGAAATCTCCGAGGTTCAACCCCCCATTCCGAGTCCCTAGAGCTTCCACGAAGTATAGGCAGAATACGTATATAGTGCGAGCGAGTAGAACTTTTAATAAACTCACTAAACTGCATAATATTGACCCATTTTTGAGTAGTGTTCCCACGGCAAGACGCACCTTGAGTGCGACTTTTTTCGGTATGCAGTAGTAAACAGTATAATTACATAAATGTATCTCAATTGTATAATAGTCTTAGTCTTAGTCACTTCTAGGTTAGCCTGACCAACATCTTCGACCGCATCATCACTTGCCTTCGGGTAAAATGGTGGTCAAAGGCTAATCTATCAGGAAAAAATAAATAAAAAAAATTATAATATCTAACTAAATATCTTTTACAATTTTTGAATATATTGTATGTCACTTTGGCTTGAATTATTTATCTCTAAATTTATTGTGGCATGCACTTATGTAATCATTACAACTTGATCTGTGTATTTTTTGAGTGTTCACATTTTTAATATATTTTATTGTAATTCTATCCGTGAAAACCTGTAATTGGCTCTCTGTATATATTTAAGTTGCTATTACTACTATATTTAGCTGTTGGTTTTCCATGTAATTAAATAAATTAAATTTAATAAATTTTAAATCCGGAAACGAACATGGTACAAAAAAATATTTAAATGTTCAATCCTCATGCAACAATGTACGAAATCAAATTTATGTAAATTGTAAGTATCAATCTGATACTTCTACAATCGGTTGGGATAACTAAACACATATTACCATAATATTTATAAGCAAACCTTAAATAACGATCCACAAGTCGCCAACAATTCGATTGTGATAACTAAATCATAGCATAATATTTACACAGACCTTATGAAGCGCTCGTAGCGGAGTTTACTTAGCTGTTCTCAATCGATCAGCAAAGTTAAGCAACGTCGCGCGCGGTCATGAGTTGGATGGGTGACCGCTAGTGACATTACTACTGAGCGTTTCCGTGCTTCGGAGGGCACGTTAAGCCGTCGGTCCCGGTTGTTGTCTTAGGATGGCAGTCGTTATAGCAAGGTGGTAGGGCATTTTGCGAATACCCGCCTGGCTAGCTACCACCCTCAAGTAGAAAATCTGTCGCCAAGCACCTAACGGTGTGTTCCGGCAGCTGTCCTTGAGAGCCAGTACTTCTAGGTTAGCCTGAACAACATCTTCGACCACATCATCACTTACCATCAGGTGAGATAGTGGTCAAAGACTAACCTATCCGGCATTAAAAAAAAAAAAGACCTTAATTGAAGATCAACGTCCCTCTCATCCTGTTATCAATATAATCAGAAGAAATTCGTCATTGTGGCGCGGTCAAAGGCCGGCTGATTGATATTAACTAGTCAACAATGCTATATTGTCAACTACACTTCATTACAGTAGCCCAAGCACGAATAACTTGCGAAATCGTAACCGTTTCGTAAACGTATCGAAATGTAACCATTTTGTATAGGATTTGATCAGCGCCTCTACAGTGCGTAAAAGGAACTAAATTTTGGCAGAAAAAAAGGTTTTGACAACTAGCGTGTCGAGATTTTAACGTGAACGCTTTGTCACGTAAAAAGTTTTGTATGAAATCGCGAGCACGAACTAAATACTAACGTAAGCTCGAATGCTGGCTATCGAGGGTCTGTCAAAAATCACGAATGTCATGTCATTATGCCACTGAGAAATTTTCAGTGAGATGGCTGACGTAACGTATTCAATAAATTGTGATTAAACTTCGAAAATTCAGGTTATTAATGTGTTTGTTCATTCATAATTTACCTATGAAAAGAGTTACAAACATAGCAGCAAGATTAGAAGTAGTAGTGTACCATTTCGTTTACCAGGCGCAAAGTAGGTATTTATTAATTTATGGCACTGGAGGGAAGTGATGCTAATGTACGATGAACCCAATTCAAGACATTTTCCAAAACTCTGCATCAAACAGCGTCTATATTCCACCGTTCCAGCCCACATTTACACCAATTTCGGTCGTTGGATATGTCTTGCGGCGCAATAATGTTGCTATGAAATTCTTCATTGTGCATAGTCAAATTGAAAACAATAAGGCTCACAGAAGATCACCTATCCATTCAAGATTTCAAGATCAAGCAAAGCTGTCAACAAATGCACCAGAAGAACACAGGCAGCCTTCCGGACCGATGACACAACTACAATGCTCAACTGGTTGTGCCATGGGCACTTCTGATTCCCTTCTACACAATTGAGGTACCAACGACTCAACCCGGATCCATGGCACAACTACTATGCCCAGCTGGTTGAGTCGTAGGAAACTTAGAAATCACTCTGATTCCCCATCGCACAACAACCTCTATTTTCTCTAAAGAAAAGAAAAAAGAATAGACTTAACTTAAAGACGAATTGTTGGCCTTACCGCTGCTTTACCGTTGATGTTAAAACCAAAAATTTACAGATGTCAAAGACACATAAACAGCGACACGAAAGGAATACCAACGGATTGTCAGACTAACTACCTACGAACTCTGAGGTGATGACCATGCTCACGCCAACATTCTAACCACTACGAAGAAGAAGATTTTAATGTAAACCGTAGAAGCTGTGTTATTGGACTTTTGGTTCTTAATAAAAATAAACGAAGTGCAATTGTGCGTTTCATTTATTGGTATATACCGAACAGTTCGTAGCTTAGGGATAATAAGATCTCTTGTTGGATTTCGTGAAACGCGACTAAGACAAAATTCGTGGCAGCATGCCACTACTTAAGTCGGTGTGAGTGGGATGTTGCCACGCATTGGGCATACAACAGTGATAATGAGATGGATCAGTGTGTGCTCCTATTGGTGGCGCATAAAAGACATAGGGTGGCGAACTCATAGCAGTACCGTGAGAAGCATTTTTCTTCCCCCTCTGATCTTATAGGCTAGGTAAGTTCTATAGCATGCTCTTTTGCCACACTATTCCTTAAAAATAAAGGAAAGTAGATGAATAAAAAGACAAAACTACACCAAAAGTTGTAATTTATTTATTTTTGGTAATGTAATAACAGACACAATCATAATCCATAAAAAAAAAACCAACCATAAGCTGACTAATACAAAATAAACGCTTTAATTATCCTAAAATTAATATGAACTTAAAACAACACTAAGCCTAGACGGTTACAAGTCACAGCACTCCCGATTTGTAGTAACGGCGCATTCATGAAATGCTACGTGGTTTGTCTTTGCAAAACTGTTAGGTAGGTACATTACTACGCGCTCTAGGTTTTCACAGCATTCTTCTTTCCCAGAACGGATGGTAAAATACCGCTGGAGACGAAAGTTCTGTCGGGAATCACATTTAGTGAACAATTAAAACTTATAGAATACGCTGCTTGAACTCAATAGCCTATTTTTCTGCTGAAACACCATAAAATTTAGCGCAAAATACACTTCACGCCGGCTGGCGGACCTTCAGGGTTTCTTGAGACTCCTCTCTCTGTTTAAAGGTGTCAATTCTGATAGTAGCTGTTTGTAATTCATATACTAGGTAAATTATCAGTGGCGTAGATTCTTGGCTTGAGAATTTATAGCTCATAATTTATATATAATGTTTTATTTTAAATACCTCTAATGATGTTGCAACAAAATTTGGTTCACTGAGCAAGTAACGCATAGAGAAAAGTAATAGGTATACCGGAAAAAAATATGTTTGGTTTTCACCAAATAAAAAGCTAAATTTGACTAATATCAATCATAGAGGAACCAGTCCAGCGTCACCAACCTTAAAATAAGGTAAATTATTGCAGGTGCACCGATTTCTGTCCAAAATTACCAAATACGATGTCATTGTCACCTAGACAACTCAACTGGACTGTCATGGCTATAGAATTATCATATTGTTTCCGGTATATTACATTTCTCTATGTCATAATGTATGTCATGGCGCTTTGTAAATATATCATCTCAGATAGATTTTATTCAAAAATGTTAATATTTCATTGTGAACATACAATACGGAAATCGCAAAGAAAATGCGAAGTCGAAACATAAATAAAAATGTATAAACAATAGATTTCGATGAGATCCAGAACCGGTGTTGATGAAAATATGTCATTGAAATTACATTATTGTTTCAGAGCTAATGATCGCTTGGTTTTTATTGTAATTTAAGTAGGTATGTGTTATCATCCGAATTGCTGTAATTACATATATTTGTATATAAATTACAAATGTTTACGTAACGTAAAGTAAGTTTCGTGTTGCTCAAGGAAAGTATCGATACCTTTGTAGTATCGATTTTTTATAATGTCAGTGGTATGGGTACATATACTTTTTCATAGTGTCAATAAATTAGGAAATATTATATTCGATGCTGGTGATCATAAACCATCATGCGGAATGTTTTATAATGCCACGAAACTTAACATGTGTACTTTAGAGACTGTTATTTACATCTTCAGCTCAAAAGCATTTTGAAACACTAGGTATTATCAATTTTTCTCTACATAACTGGCACAGTACTTGCTAAGTGAACAGCTAGAGCAATATTTATTATCTAACATATGTAAATCGACCTAAATATTATACAATTAATAATAAATAGTGTAAATAACGTCATATCTATGCTTGTGATAATAATCTGAGTTGTTTTTTTTTCAGTTCATTTAAACAAAACTCCGTCGCTTTTATAAAACCTTTATCGATTCAGCATGTACTTTGAAATGGCATGGAATTTAAGGTACTATGTCACCTCAATACTATATAAAAATCAACATGTGTATCAACATACAATCCCAATTACTATTTATTTAAATACTTATACTAGTCTCTAAATTGTTTGATTTTAAATGAACCAACTTTCGAGAGCAGTTAAATAAACTTTTTTTGTAATTTCAGATATGGATATGTTACGCAGAAAATATAAATTGAATCAATAAAAAAAACAAAACAGTGCAGAAGAAGCTTCTTGCAATACAAATTAAATAGATCAGCTGCGAGATTAAATTAAATATCTAAATAATTCAACTACCTACACCAAAAAAGTTTTTAAAAGTCTACAGTCTATATATAATTAAAAAAGGTGCGTCAAAAAAACTACATTTTATGATTGAACTACAAATTAATAAACAGTTGATGACCAGTTTGCTAGTGCAACTTACGTGCAGTATTTTTTACTTTTACGTATACCACAATTAGAAAATAAGTATTATATATTGAAAACTGTTACGTACAACTGTAATGTACAATGAAAATTAAAAAAATATGTATTGTAAAGATGTTCTAGTACACAAATTACTTTGGAACTATGTATACAGACCTCAATAATACGGTTTTCGATACTAGCGAAGATATATCGCACGAAAATATATTTTGATGTTTTGAATAAATAAATACATCTGTGTGAAATATTTGTTTTATTTTATATTCCGTTAACATATATTTGATAAACCTAACCTACCTACCATTTTTTTCTATATCGATTAAAATGGAACCGATTTCATTGTAACTAATCGATTTTAGGGAATCAGTAGTAAAACACTCACAAATATTGTTTTCATTTGTAATGGTTGGTATAAAATAACTTCAACTCTGAGTTACAAAGCAACAAGGTCCGTGCCAACTCTTAATATTACTTGCTCAGTGAGAGGAGCTTTTATAGGCAAAAAAAGAATTAAAACCTCTTTTGGAATGAGTTGTTAGCTCTTAGAAAAAAGGTATAATTGTTGTGATTTACGCTGGATGACGTCACTTTTGTAATCCTATCGAGCTCACGTTAGCCAGCAAACGATGCGTCGTACTGTCAACCATTGCCTCCTGCGTAAACGTTCGATGAACTCGATACGTTTACGTTACGGACTATCGAAATGTTCGTGCTTGGGCTAGAACAGTCGCTCTTACGTCGCGATATGGCTCGCTGCGCCTTATTGTTACTCCTGACTGGCGTAAACGCATTAAATTTAGATTATTTGGACCCGACTAAATTGCAAACTTTCACAGCGCCTATTACGCAACAAAGAGCCGCTTTAGGAATAATCAAACAGTACTTTCCGGACAGAGTAACGGTTGAAGTCGATACCAAATTGTTCATATTTAAAAGAGACTCGTTTTCTTTACTCACGAAGAATGGGACCCTTCATATCAGAGCCAGCACAGGCGTGGCTGCTGTTTGGGGCTTCAATTACTATCTGAAAAAATACTGCAAAAGTCAGATCGCGTGGCAAGTGAAACGAGTTTATATCCCGGATATATTACCGGAAGTCGACGAGTCAGTAGTAGCTAACGACAGGTTCAGATACTACCAGAATGTTTGTACTGTGTCATACAGTTTCGTGTGGTGGAAATTCCCAGAGTGGGAATATCACGTTGAATGGATGGCTTTGAACGGTCTCAATATGGTCTTAGCCCCTGTAGATCAGGAAGCAGCCTGGGCGAAGGTTTACCGCAGGTTAGGTTTGACAGAAGATGAAATCGATGAGCATTTTACTGGACCGGCTTTACTATCTTGGCTCAGAATGGGGATGGATGGAAATCCTGGCACGATGTTCAGAATGAGAACCAAATCGGTATTATCGACTACTTGTTCGATCTTGGCATTGTGCCTGATGACAAGTTTGCTAGTGCAACTTACGTGCAGTATTTTTTACTTTTACGTATACCACAATTAGAAAATAAGTATTATATATTGAAAACTGTTACGTACAACTGTAATGTACAAAGAAATTAAAAAAATATGTATTGTAAAGATGTTCTAGTACACAAATTACTTTGGAACTATGTATACAGACCTCAATAATACGGTTTTCGATACTAGCGAAGATATATCGCACGAAAATATATTTTGATGTTTTGAATAAATAAATACATCTGTGTGAAATATTTGTTTTATTTTATATTCCGTTAACATATATTTGATAAACCTAACCTACCTACCATTTTTTCCTATATCGATTAAAATGGAACCGATTTCATTGTAACTAATCGATTTTAGGGAATCAGTAGTAAAACACTCACAAATATTGTTTTCATTTGTAATGGTTGGTATAAAATAACTTCAACTCTGAGTTACAAAGCAACAAGGTCCGTGCCAACTCTTAATATTACTTGCTCAGTGAGAGGAGCTTTTATAGGCAAAAAAAGAATTAAAACCTCTTTTGGAATGAGTTGTTAGCTCTTAGAAAAAAGGTATAATTGTTGTGATTTACGCTGGATGACGTCACTTTTGTAATCCTATCGAGCTCACGTTAGCCAGCAAACGATGCGTCGTACTGTCAACCATTGCCTCCTGCGTAAACGTTGATGAACTCGATACGTTTACGTTACGGACTATCGAAATGTTCGTGCTTGGGCTAGAACAGTCGCTCTTACGTCGCGATATGGCTCGCTGCGCCTTATTGTTACTCCTGACTGGCGTAAACGCATTAAATTTAGATTATTTGGACCCGACTAAATTGCAAACTTTCACAGCGCCTATTACGCAACAAAGAGCCGCTTTAGGAATAATCAAACAGTACTTTCCGGACAGAGTAACGGTTGAAGTCGATACCAAATTGTTCATATTTAAAAGAGACTCGTTTTCTTTACTCACGAAGAATGGGACCCTTCATATCAGAGCCAGCACAGGCGTGGCTGCTGTTTGGGGCTTCAATTACTATCTGAAAAAATACTGCAAAAGTCAGATCGCGTGGCAAGTGAAACGAGTTTATATCCCGGATATATTACCGGAAGTCGACGAGTCAGTAGTAGCTAACGACAGGTTCAGATACTACCAGAATGTTTGTACTGTGTCATACAGTTTCGTGTGGTGGAAATTCCCAGAGTGGGAATATCACGTTGAATGGATGGCTTTGAACGGTCTCAATATGGTCTTAGCCCCTGTAGATCAGGAAGCAGCCTGGGCGAAGGTTTACCGCAGGTTAGGTTTGACAGAAGATGAAATCGATGAGCATTTTACTGGACCGGCTTTACTATCTTGGCTCAGAATGGGGATGGATGGAAATCCTGGCACGATGTTCAGAATGAGAACCAAATCGGTATTATCGACTACTTGTTCGATCTTGGCATTGTGCCTGATGACAAGTTTGCTAGTGCAACTTACGTGCAGTATTTTTTACTTTTACGTATACCACAATTAGAAAATAAGAATTATATATTGAAAACTGTTACGTACAACTGTAATGTACAATGAAAATTAAAAAAATATGTATTGTAAAGATGTTCTAGTACACAAATTACTTTGGAACTATGTATACAGACCTCAATAATACGGTTTTCGATACTAGCGAAGATATATCGCACGAAAATATATTTTGATGTTTTGAATAAATAAATACATCTGTGTGAAATATTTGTTTTATTTTATATTCCGTTAACATATATTTGATAAACCTAACCTACCTACCATTTTTTCCTATATCGATTAAAATGGAACCGATTTCATTGTAACTAATCGATTTTAGGGAATCAGTAGTAAAACACTCACAAATATTGTTTTCATTTGTAATGGTTGGTATAAAATAACTTCAACTCTGAGTTACAAAGCAACAAGGTCCGTGCCAACTCTTAATATTACTTGCTCAGTGAGAGGAGCTTTTATAGGCAAAAAAAGAATTAAAACCTCTTTTGGAATGAGTTGTTAGCTCTTAGAAAAAAGGTATAATTGTTGTGATTTACGCTGGATGACGTCACTTTTGTAATCCTATCGAGCTCACGTTAGCCAGCAAACGATGCGTCGTACTGTCAACCATTGCCTCCTGCGTAAACGTTCGATGAACTCGATACGTTTACGTTACGGACTATCGAAATGTTCGTGCTTGGGCTAGAACAGTCGCTCTTACGTCGCGATAAGGCTCGCTGCGCCTTATTGTTACTCCTGACTGGCGTAAACGCATTAAATTTAGATTATTTGGACCCGACTAAATTGCAAACTTTCACAGCGCCTATTACGCAACAAAGAGCCGCTTTAGGAATAATCAAACAGTACTTTCCGGACAGAGTAACGGTTGAAGTCGATACCAAATTGTTCATATTTAAAAGAGACTCGTTTTCTTTACTCACGAAGAATGGGACCCTTCATATCAGAGCCAGCACAGGCGTGGCTGCTGTTTGGGGCTTCAATTACTATCTGAAAAAATACTGCAAAAGTCAGATCGCGTGGCAAGTGAAACGAGTTTATATCCCGGATATATTACCGGAAGTCGACGAGTCAGTAGTAGCTAACGACTGGTTCAGATACTACCAGAATGTTTGTACTGTGTCATACAGTTTCGTGTGGTGGAAATTCCCAGAGTGGGAATATCACGTTGAATGGATGGCTTTGAACGGTCTCAATATGGTCTTAGCCCCTGTAGATCAGGAAGCAGCCTGGGCGAAGGTTTACCGCAGGTTAGGTTTGACAGAAGATGAAATCGATGAGCATTTTACTGGACCGGCTTTACTATCTTGGCTCAGAATGGGGATGGATGGAAATCCTGGCACGATGTTCAGAATGAGAACCAAATCGGTATTATCGACTACTTGTTCGATCTTGGCATTGTGCCTGATGACAAGTTTGCTAGTGCAACTTACGTGCAGTATTTTTTACTTTTACGTATACCACAATTAGAAAATAAGTATTATATATTGAAAACTGTTACGTACAACTGTAATGTACAATGAAAATTAAAAAAATATGTATTGTAAAGATGTTCTAGTACACAAATTACTTTGGAACTATGTATACAGACCTCAATAATACGGTTTTCGATACTAGCGAAGATATATCGCACGAAAATATATTTTGATGTTTTGAATAAATAAATACATCTGTGTGAAATATTTGTTTTATTTTATATTCCGTTAACATATATTTGATAAACCTAACCTACCTACCATTTTTTCCTATATCGATTAAAATGGAACCGATTTCATTGTAACTAATCGATTTTAGGGAATCAGTAGTAAAACACTCACAAATATTGTTTTCATTTGTAATAGTTGGTATAAAATAACTTCAACTCTGAGTTACAAAGCAACAAGGTCCGTGCCAACTCTTAATATTACTTGCTCAGTGAGAGGAGCTTTTATAGGCAAAAAAAGAATTAAAACCTCTTTTGGAATGAGTTGTTAGCTCTTAGAAAAAAGGTATAATTGGTGTGATTTACGCTGGATGACGTAACTTTTGTAATCCTATCGAGCTCACGTTAGCCAGCAAACGATGCGTCGTACTGTCAACCATTGCCTCCTGCGTAAACGTTCGATGAGCTCGATACGTTTACGTTACGGACTATCGAAATGTTCGTGCTTGGGCTAGAACAGTCGCTCTTACGTCGCGATATGGCTCGCTGCGCCTTATTGTTACTCCTGACTGGCGTAAACGCATTAAATTTAGATTATTTGGACCCGACTAAATTGCAAACTTTCACAGCGCCTATTACGCAACAAAGAGCCGCTTTAGGAATAATCAAACAGTACTTTCCGGACAGAGTAACGGTTGAAGTCGATACCAAATTGTTCATATTTAAAAGAGACTCGTTTTCTTTACTCACGAAGAATGGGACCCTTCATATCAGAGCCAGCACAGGCGTGGCTGCTGTTTGGGGCTTCAATTACTATCTGAAAAAATACTGCAAAAGTCAGATCGCGTGGCAAGTGAAACGAGTTTATATCCCGGATATATTACCGGAAGTCGACGAGTCAGTAGTAGCTAACGACAGGTTCAGATACTACCAGAATGTTTGTACTGTGTCATACAGTTTCGTGTGGTGGAAATTCCCAGAGTGGGAATATCACGTTGAATGGATGGCTTTGAACGGTCTCAATATGGTCTTAGCCCCTGTAGATCAGGAAGCAGCCTGGGCGAAGGTTTACCGCAGGTTAGGTTTGACAGAAGATGAAATCGATGAGCATTTTACTGGACCGGCTTTACTATCTTGGCTCAGAATGGGGATGGATGGAAATCCTGGCACGATGTTCAGAATGAGAACCAAATCGGTATTATCGACTACTTGTTCGATCTTGGCATTGTGCCTGATGACAAGTTTGCTAGTGCAACTTACGTGCAGTATTTTTTACTTTTACGTATACCACAATTAGAAAATAAGTATTATATATTGAAAACTGTTACGTACAACTGTAATGTACAAAGAAAATTAAAAAAATATGTATTGTAAAGATGTTCTAGTACACAAATTACTTTGGAACTATGTATACAGACCTCAATAATACGGTTTTCGATACTAGCGAAGATATATCGCACGAAAATATATTTTGATGTTTTGAATAAATAAATACATCTGTGTGAAATATTTGTTTTATTTTATATTCCGTTAACATATATTTGATAAACCTAACCTACCTACCATTTTTTCCTATATCGATTAAAATGGAACCGATTTCATTGTAACTAATCGATTTTAGGGAATCAGTAGTAAAACACTCACAAATATTGTTTTCATTTGTAATGGTTGGTATAAAATAACTTCAACTCTGAGTTACAAAGCAACAAGGTCCGTGCCAACTCTTAATATTACTTGCTCAGTGAGAGGAGCTTTTATAGGCAAAAAAAGAATTAAAACCTCTTTTGGAATGAATTGTTAGCTCTTAGAAAAAAGGTATAATTGTTGTGATTTACGCTGGATGACGTCACTTTTGTAATCCTATCGAGCTCACGTTAGCCAGCAAACGATGCGTCGTACTGTCAACCATTGCCTCCTGCGTAAACGTTCGATGAACTCGATACGTTTACGTTACGGACTATCGAAATGTTCGTGCTTGGGCTAGAACAGTCGCTCTTACGTCGCGATATGGCTCGCTGCGCCTTATTGTTACTCCTGACTGGCGTAAACGCATTAAATTTAGATTATTTGGACCCGACTAAATTGCAAACTTTCACAGCGCCTATTACGCAACAAAGAGCCGCTTTAGGAATAATCAAACAGTACTTTCCGGACAGAGTAACGGTTGAAGTCGATACCAAATTGTTCATATTTAAAAGAGACTCGTTTTCTTTACTCACGAAGAATGGGACCCTTCATATCAGAGCCAGCACAGGCGTGGCTGCTGTTTGGGGCTTCAATTACTATCTGAAAAAATACTGCAAAAGTCAGATCGCGTGGCAAGTGAAACGAGTTTATATCCCGGATATATTACCGGAAGTCGACGAGTCAGTAGTAGCTAACGACAGGTTCAGATACTACCAGAATGTTTGTACTGTGTCATACAGTTTCGTGTGGTGGAAATTCCCAGAGTGGGAATATCACGTTGAATGGATGGCTTTGAACGGTCTCAATATGGTCTTAGCCCCTGTAGATCAGGAAGCAGCCTGGGCGAAGGTTTACCGCAGGTTAGGTTTGACAGAAGATGAAATCGATGAGCATTTTACTGGACCGGCTTTACTATCTTGGCTCAGAATGGGGATGGATGGAAATCCTGGCACGATGTTCAGAATGAGAACCAAATCGGTATTATCGACTACTTGTTCGATCTTGGCATTGTGCCTGATGACAAGTTTGCTAGTGCAACTTACGTGCAGTATTTTTTACTTTTACGTATACCACAATTAGAAAATAAGTATTATATATTGAAAACTGTTACGTACAACTGTAATGTACAAAGAAAATTAAAAAAATATGTATTGTAAAGATGTTCTAGTACACAAATTACTTTGGAACTATGTATACAGACCTCAATAATACGGTTTTCGATACTAGCGAAGATATATCGCACGAAAATATATTTTGATGTTTTGAATAAATAAATACATCTGTGTGAAATATTTGTTTTATTTTATATTCCGTTAACATATATTTGATAAACCTAACCTACCTACCATTTTTTCCTATATCGATTAAAATGGAACCGATTTCATTGTAACTAATCGATTTTAGGGAATCAGTAGTAAAACACTCACAAATATTGTTTTCATTTGTAATGGTTGGTATAAAATAACTTCAACTCTGAGTTACAAAGCAACAAGGTCCGTGCCAACTCTTAATATTACTTGCTCAGTGAGAGGAGCTTTTATAGGCAAAAAAAGAATTAAAACCTCTTTTGGAATGAGTTGTTAGCTCTTAGAAAAAAGGTATAATTGTTGTGATTTACGCTGGATGACGTCACTTTTGTAATCCTATCGAGCTCACGTTAGCCAGCAAACGATGCGTCGTACTGTCAACCATTGCCTCCTGCGTAAACGTTGATGAACTCGATACGTTTACGTTACGGACTATCGAAATGTTCGTGCTTGGGCTAGAACAGTCGCTCTTACGTCGCGATATGGCTCGCTGCGCCTTATTGTTACTCCTGACTGGCGTAAACGCATTAAATTTAGATTATTTGGACCCGACTAAATTGCAAACTTTCACAGCGCCTATTACGCAACAAAGAGCCGCTTTAGGAATAATCAAACAGTACTTTCCGGACAGAGTAACGGTTGAAGTCGATACCAAATTGTTCATATTTAAAAGAGACTCGTTTTCTTTACTCACGAAGAATGGGACCCTTCATATCAGAGCCAGCACAGGCGTGGCTGCTGTTTGGGGCTTCAATTACTATCTGAAAAAATACTGCAAAAGTCAGATCGCGTGGCAAGTGAAACGAGTTTATATCCCGGATATATTACCGGAAGTCGACGAGTCAGTAGTAGCTAACGACAGGTTCAGATACTACCAGAATGTTTGTACTGTGTCATACAGTTTCGTGTGGTGGAAATTCCCAGAGTGGGAATATCACGTTGAATGGATGGCTTTGAACGGTCTCAATATGGTCTTAGCCCCTGTAGATCAGGAAGCAGCCTGGGCGAAGGTTTACCGCAGGTTAGGTTTGACAGAAGATGAAATCGATGAGCATTTTACTGGACCGGCTTTACTATCTTGGCTCAGAATGGGGATGGATGGAAATCCTGGCACGATGTTCAGAATGAGAACCAAACCGGTATTATCGACTACTTGTTCGATCTTGGCATTGTGCCTGATGACAAGTTTGCTAGTGCAACTTACGTGCAGTATTTTTTACTTTTACGTATACCACAATTAGAAAATAAGTATTATATATTGAAAACTGTTACGTACAACTGTAATGTACAAAGAAAATTAAAAAAATATGTATTGTAAAGATGTTCTAGTACACAAATTACTTTGGAACTATGTATACAGACCTCAATAATACGGTTTTCGATACTAGCGAAGATATATCGCACGAAAATATATTTTGATGTTTTGAATAAATAAATACATCTGTGTGAAATATTTGTTTTATTTTATATTCCGTTAACATATATTTGATAAACCTAACCTACCTACCATTTTTTCCTATATCGATTAAAATGGAACCGATTTCATTGTAACTAATCGATTTTAGGGAATCAGTAGTAAAACACTCACAAATATTGTTTTCATTTGTAATGGTTGGTATAAAATAACTTCAACTCTGAGTTACAAAGCAACAAGGTCCGTGCCAACTCTTAATATTACTTGCTCAGTGAGAGGAGCTTTTATAGGCAAAAAAAGAATTAAAACCTCTTTTGGAATGAGTTGTTAGCTCTTAGAAAAAAGGTATAATTGTTGTGATTTACGCTGGATGACGTCACTTTTGTAATCCTATCGAGCTCACGTTAGCCAGCAAACGATGCGTCGTACTGTCAACCATTGCCTCCTGCGTAAACGTTCGATGAACTCGATACGTTTACGTTACGGACTATCGAAATGTTCGTGCTTGGGCTAGAACAGTCGCTCTTACGTCGCGATATGGCTCGCTGCGCCTTATTGTTACTCCTGACTGGCGTAAACGCATTAAATTTAGATTATTTGGACCCGACTAAATTGCAAACTTTCACAGCGCCTATTACGCAACAAAGAGCCGCTTTAGGAATAATCAAACAGTACTTTCCGGACAGAGTAACGGTTGAAGTCGATACCAAATTGTTCATATTTAAAAGAGACTCGTTTTCTTTACTCACGAAGAATGGGACCCTTCATATCAGAGCCAGCACAGGCGTGGCTGCTGTTTGGGGCTTCAATTACTATCTGAAAAAATACTGCAAAAGTCAGATCGCGTGGCAAGTGAAACGAGTTTATATCCCGGATATATTACCGGAAGTCGACGAGTCAGTAGTAGCTAACGACACGTTCAGATACTACCAGAATGTTTGTACTGTGTCATACAGTTTCGTGTGGTGGAAATTCCCAGAGTGGGAATATCACGTTGAATGGATGGCTTTGAACGGTCTCAATATGGTCTTAGCCCCTGTAGATCAGGAAGCAGCCTGGGCGAAGGTTTACCGCAGGTTAGGTTTGACAGAAGATGAAATCGATGAGCATTTTACTGGACCGGCTTTACTATCTTGGCTCAGAATGGGGATGGATGGAACTTCCTGGCACGATGTTCAGAATGAGAACCAAATCGGTATTATCGACTACTTGTTCGATCTTGGCATTGTGCCTGATGACAAGTTTGCTAGTGCAACTTACGTGCAGTATTTTTTACTTTTACGTATACCACAATTAGAAAATAAGTATTATATATTGAAAACTGTTACGTACAACTGTAATGTACAATGAAAATTAAAAAAATATGTATTGTAAAGATGTTCTAGTACACAAATTACTTTGGAACTATGTATACAGACCTCAATAATACGGTTTTCGATACTAGCGAAGATATATCGCACGAAAATATATTTTGATGTTTTGAATAAATAAATACATCTGTGTGAAATATTTGTTTTATTTTATATTCCGTTAACATATATTTGATAAACCTAACCTACCTACCATTTTTTCCTATATCGATTAAAATGGAACCGATTTCATTGTAACTAATCGATTTTAGGGAATCAGTAGTAAAACACTCACAAATATTGTTTTCATTTGTAATAGTTGGTATAAAATAACTTCAACTCTGAGTTACAAAGCAACAAGGTCCGTGCCAACTCTTAATATTACTTGCTCAGTGAGAGGAGCTTTTATAGGCAAAAAAAGAATTAAAACCTCTTTTGGAATGAGTTGTTAGCTCTTAGAAAAAAGGTATAATTGTTGTGATTTACGCTGGATGACGTCACTTTTGTAATCCTATCGAGCTCACGTTAGCCAGCAAACGATGCGTCGTACTGTCAACCATTGCCTCCTGCGTAAACGTTCGATGAGCTCGATACGTTTACGTTACGGACTATCGAAATGTTCGTGCTTGGGCTAGAACAGTCGCTCTTACGTCGCGATATGGCTCGCTGCGCCTTATTGTTACTCCTGACTGGCGTAAACGCATTAAATTTAGATTATTTGGACCCGACTAAATTGCAAACTTTCACAGCGCCTATTACGCAACAAAGAGCCGCTTTAGGAATAATCAAACAGTACTTTCCGGACAGAGTAACGGTTGAAGTCGATACCAAATTGTTCATATTTAAAAGAGACTCGTTTTCTTTACTCACGAAGAATGGGACCCTTCATATCAGAGCCAGCACAGGCGTGGCTGCTGTTTGGGGCTTCAATTACTATCTGAAAAAATACTGCAAAAGTCAGATCGCGTGGCAAGTGAAACGAGTTTATATCCCGGATATATTACCGGAAGTCGACGAGTCAGTAGTAGCTAACGACAGGTTCAGATACTACCAGAATGTTTGTACTGTGTCATACAGTTTCGTGTGGTGGAAATTCCCAGAGTGGGAATATCACGTTGAATGGATGGCTTTGAACGGTCTCAATATGGTCTTAGCCCCTGTAGATCAGGAAGCAGCCTGGGCGAAGGTTTACCGCAGGTTAGGTTTGACAGAAGATGAAATCGATGAGCATTTTACTGGACCGGCTTTACTATCTTGGCTCAGAATGGGGATGGATGGAAATCCTGGCACGATGTTCAGAATGAGAACCAAATCGGTATTATCGACTACTTGTTCGATCTTGGCATTGTGCCTGATGACAAGTTTGCTAGTGCAACTTACGTGCAGTATTTTTTACTTTTACGTATACCACAATTAGAAAATAAGTATTATATATTGAAAACTGTTACGTACAACTGTAATGTACAAAGAAAATTAAAAAAATATGTATTGTAAAGATGTTCTAGTACACAAATTACTTTGGAACTATGTATACAGACCTCAATAATACGGTTTTCGATACTAGCGAAGATATATCGCACGAAAATATATTTTGATGTTTTGAATAAATAAATACATCTGTGTGAAATATTTGTTTTATTTTATATTCCGTTAACATATATTTGATAAACCTAACCTACCTACCATTTTTTCCTATATCGATTAAAATGGAACCGATTTCATTGTAACTAATCGATTTTAGGGAATCAGTAGTAAAACACTCACAAATATTGGTTTCATTTGTAATGGTTGGTATAAAATAACTTCAACTCTGAGTTACAAAGCAACAAGGTCCGTGCCAACTCTTAATATTACTTGCTCAGTGAGAGGAGCTTTTATAGGCAAAATAAGAATTAAAACCTCTTTTGGAATGAGTTGTTAGCTCTTAGAAAAAAGGTATAATTGTTGTGATTTACGCTGGATGACGTCACTTTTGTAATCCTATCGAGCTCACGTTAGCCAGCAAACGATGCGTCGTACTGTCAACCATTGCCTCCTGCGTAAACGTTCGATGAACTCGATACGTTTACGTTACGGACTATCGAAATGTTCGTGCTTGGGCTAGAACAGTCGCTCTTACGTCGCGATATGGCTCGCTGCGCCTTATTGTTACTCCTGACTGGCGTAAACGCATTAAATTTAGATTATTTGGACCCGACTAAATTGCAAACTTTCACAGCGCCTATTACGCAACAAAGAGCCGCTTTAGGAATAATCAAACAGTACTTTCCGGACAGAGTAACGGTTGAAGTCGATACCAAATTGTTCATATTTAAAAGAGACTCGTTTTCTTTACTCACGAAGAATGGGACCCTTCATATCAGAGCCAGCACAGGCGTGGCTGCTGTTTGGGGCTTCAATTACTATCTGAAAAAATACTGCAAAAGTCAGATCGCGTGGCAAGTGAAACGAGTTTATATCCCGGATATATTACCGGAAGTCGACGAGTCAGTAGTAGCTAACGACAGGTTCAGATACTACCAGAATGTTTGTACTGTGTCATACAGTTTCGTGTGGTGGAAATTCCCAGAGTGGGAATATCACGTTGAATGGATGGCTTTGAACGGTCTCAATATGGTCTTAGCCCCTGTAGATCAGGAAGCAGCCTGGGCGAAGGTTTACCGCAGGTTAGGTTTGACAGAAGATGAAATCGATGAGCATTTTACTGGACCGGCTTTACTATCTTGGCTCAGAATGGGGATGGATGGAAATCCTGGCACGATGTTCAGAATGAGAACCAAATCGGTATTATCGACTACTTGTTCGATCTTGGCATTGTGCCTGATGACAAGTTTGCTAGTGCAACTTACGTGCAGTATTTTTTACTTTTACGTATACCACAATTAGAAAATAAGTATTATATATTGAAAACTGTTACGTACAACTGTAATGTACAATGAAAATTAAAAAAATATGTATTGTAAAGATGTTCTAGTACACAAATTACTTTGGAACTATGTATACAGACCTCAATAATACGGTTTTCGATACTAGCGAAGATATATCGCACGAAAATATATTTTGATGTTTTGAATTAATAAATACATCTGTGTGAAATATTTGTTTTATTTTATATTCCGTTAACATATATTTGATAAACCTAACCTACCTACCATTTTTTCCTATATCGATTAAAATGGAACCGATTTCATTGTAACTAATCGATTTTAGGGAATCAGTAGTAAAACACTCACAAATATTGTTTTCATTTGTAATGGTTGGTATAAAATAACTTCAACTCTGAGTTACAAAGCAACAAGGTCCGTGCCAACTCTTAATATTACTTGCTCAGTGAGAGGAGCTTTTATAGGCAAAAAAAGAATTAAAACCTCTTTTGGAATGAGTTGTTAGCTCTTAGAAAAAAGGTATAATTGTTGTGATTTACGCTGGATGACGTCACTTTTGTAATCCTATCGAGCTCACGTTAGCCAGCAAACGATGCGTCGTACTGTCAACCATTGCCTCCTGCGTAAACGTTCGATGAACTCGATACGTTTACGTTACGGACTATCGAAATGTTCGTGCTTGGGCTAGAACAGTCGCTCTTACGTCGCGATATGGCTCGCTGCGCCTTATTGTTACTCCTGACTGGCGTAAACGCATTAAATTTAGATTATTTGGACCCGACTAAATTGCAAACTTTCACAGCGCCTATTACGCAACAAAGAGCCGCTTTAGGAATAATCAAACAGTACTTTCCGGACAGAGTAACGGTTGAAGTCGATACCAAATTGTTCATATTTAAAAGAGACTCGTTTTCTTTACTCACGAAGAATGGGACCCTTCATCTTAGAGCCAGCACAGGCGTGGCTGCTGTTTGGGGCTTCAATTACTATCTGAAAAAATACTGCAAAAGTCAGATCGCGTGGCAAGTGAAACGAGTTTATATCCCGGATATATTACCGGAAGTCGACGAGTCAGTAGTAGCTAACGACAGGTTCAGATACTACCAGAATGTTTGTACTGTGTCATACAGTTTCGTGTGGTGGAAATTCCCAGAGTGGGAATATCACGTTGAATGGATGGATTTGAACGGTCTCAATATGGTCTTAGCCCCTGTAGATCAGGAAGCAGCCTGGGCGAAGGTTTACTGCAGGTTAGGTTTGACAGAAGATGAAATCGATGAGCATTTTACTGGACCGGCTTTACTATCTTGGCTCAGAATGGGGATGGATGGAAATCCTGGCACGATGTTCAGAATGAGAACCAAATCGGTATTATCGACTACTTGTTCGATCTTGGCATTGTGCCTGATGACAAGTTTGCTAGTGCAACTTACGTGCAGTATTTTTTACTTTTACGTATACCACAATTAGAAAATAAGTATTATATATTGAAAACTGTTACGTACAACTGTAATGTACAATGAAAATTAAAAAAATATGTATTGTAAAAAGTGATCGTTCGACTTTCGCAGAGAACGCTAGCGTCACGACGCTCTTGCCCTAGTTACTAGCGCTGGGGTAGAGCGCTGATATAGCATCAACGCCGGCCGTCGCGCACCGCCGCGACTGCGACCGCGATCGCGCAATGACCTCGATAGTGATATTGTCGTGAATCATAATTGTGTAATATTCTATAAACGTTGTTAAGGCGAAGCTATACTCAAGAACTATGGCTCAAAAAGTTAATATAACTCTGAAAACTGAAACAGAACATATGTTGTTCAAACATTACACCGAAGAAAAGTCGGAACGCGAAAAGTTGCAGGTCTTAGTCAATGACCTAAAATCACAAATTAATGAACTCCAGCGCCAACTCGAGCAAGTTCAAACAAACGCATTACCGCTTCAATCTCAACCAAAAGATTTGAGACCCTCTGAATCAGCCCATTACGAGACAGACGAAGAGGACCTCGCGAGGGAAACAGAATGGATTCGACAAAAAAGCAGAAAGAAAAGGAAATTGAACTCGACACTCTCCCCACAATCTCAACAAGGACAAGCAGCTGCCTCCGACGAAAAACCACAAAAAAATCCGATGCCCAAAAAAACACCTCAACCCCCACCTATAGTAGTTGAGAATATAAAAAATTACCAGGAATTCTACGATTTTCTCGAGACAACTGTAGAAAAAGACTCATTCATCGTGAAAATGATGAACGGAGAGTGTGTCAAGATAAATGCCAAGAATGATGACTCTTATAGATCCATAAGTAAGTTACTTTTGCAAAATAATTTTCTTTGGCACTCATATGAAAATAAGCAAGACAGGCCGATTAGGGTGATGGCAAAAAACCTACACTCGTCGTGCTTGCCCAACAGAATAGTTGAAGACCTTAAGTCTAAAGGCTATAAGATAGAGGATGCAGTCAATAAACTGAATTGGAAGAAAAAAGAGCCTTTAAACATGTTTATGCTATCTTTCCAAAAAGATGAAGAAATTAAAAAGATATATAACATTACATCAATATTAGGTTGCAAAGTGGATATTGAACCAATTAAATCATCCAAATTAATACCACAATGTAAGCGATGCCAAGCATACGGACACACACAGAAATACTGTTCCAAAGATCCTAGGTGCGTGAAGTGTATAGGCAAGCACTTAACTAAAGACTGTAAGAAAACGGACAAAGAGAAACCAAAATGCGTACACTGCGGAGAACCGCACCCTGCTAACTATAGGGGGTGTACAGTAGCCAAAGAACTGCAAAACATTAGAAATAAAAGCAGCAAAAAGAATACTCCGATTAACAACCAGGTTTCCAGCATGAAAAAAATCAGTAGCGCTCAAAATGTGTCAAAGAACATCTCATATGCGCAGATAACAAAAGGAACAGAAGCAAACTCATTGCCACTAGCTCCACCAAAGATAAATAAAAAATCTAATATTGATGAAAAAATGAATGCGGTTTTGCAATTACTTACTTCATTTGACGAAAGACTAAAAAAACTAGAAATTAGCACCAAAAAAGCTATAGCAATAGAACAGAAATGACTAATGAACTAAAAATTATGGCTTGGAATGCAAATGGCCTCCTGCAACATGGAATAGAACTAGAGGCTGTATTGCATTTAGAAAACATTGACATATGCTTGATTTCAGAATCGCATCTCACTAAAGAATCTTATATTCGAATAAAAGGTTATAAATCATATCACGCATTACATCCCGATAACAAAGCTAAAGCAGGCAGTTCTATTATAATTAAAGACACTATCTGCCATCACGAAGATCATAAATTTGAAGAAAAATACTTACAAGGAATCGCAGTATCAGTGAAGACAAAATGCTATCCAATTATCGTATCATCAATATATTGTCCGCCAAGATATTCTCTTAAAGTGGAGCAATACAAACATTTTTTGGAAACACTTGGTGACAGGTTCATCTTAGGAGGCGATTTCAATGCAAAAAATACCCATTGGGGATCTAGGCTTACGTCTACTAAAGGAAGAGAACTTTTGATTGCTATCAGAGAGACAAAATGTGATGTCATATCAACAGGAAGTCCAACTTACTGGCCGACTGACTCGCAAAAGATACCAGATTTAATAGACTTTTTTATATATAAAAATCTGTCTCCCAACTTCATCAGTATTGAAGAAGGCTATATGATGAGTTCGGACCACTCACCCATACTGTTAACCCTAAGTGAGAATGTTATAATACAGAGAGAAAACAACCCAACTCTAGTAAATAAGAAAACTGATTGGAATAAATTTAAACAAGATTTAGAGGATATTATAGATCTAAAAGTCCCACTGAAAACTCCGCAACAGATAGACATTGATCTAAGAAAATTTATTACAGACATCCAAAGTAGCGCTTGGATAAATACACCTAAATTTAGGAAAAGGGTAACGGGCTACTACTATCCCGTGGAAATAAGAGACCTCATTGCCGAAAAGAGAATACAAAGACGAAAATGGCAACAAACCCGGTACCCGAAATATAAAAATAGGTTGAACAATCTTACAAAAACTATTAAAAGAAAAATTCAAGCCTTCAAAGACGAAACGTTAAACACGTATTTATCTGAACTAACGAGTGATCGAACAACGGATTTCTCGTTATGGAAAACAACTAGAAATATTAAGAAGCCTATTACTCAGAATTCACCCATAAGACAATCTGATGGTACTTGGGCTAAAAATAATGAACAAAAAGCTGCTACGTTTGCACAACACTTAGAGAAAATTTTTCAGCCATATGAAGAGAATTCAATTTCTTCAGATCAGATTTTGTCAAACAAAAAATCACCTGATGAATTAGAAATAAAATTAGTAACTCCAAAAGAAGTACTCAACGAAATTAAACATATAAATAAAAATAAGTCACCGGGTTACGATCTTATTACAGGAGAGGTCCTTCACAATCTTCCCCGAAAAGCCATAGTGAAATTGACCACTTTAATAAACGCTATATTCAGAGTTAAACATGTACCTGATGTGTGGAAATTTGCTGAAGTTATAATAATACCTAAACCAGGTAAACCAGCTCACGAAACCACATCATACAGACCAATATCTTTACTTCCAATCATGTCAAAATAATTTGAAAAGTTACTATTGAGACGCCTAAAACCTGTAATAGAAGAACGGAAACTAATCCCTGAATACCAATTCGGGTTTAGAGAAAAGCACTCTACAATAGATCAAGTGCACAGAATTACGAACACAATTGAAAAATCATTAGAAGAACAGAAAGTTTGCTCTGCAGTGTTCCTGGATGTAGCACAAGCATTTGATAAAGTATTATATAGCTTATGCATTAGCCCATAGTGCCACTATGGGCTAATGCATAAGCTTAGGGATTTGCTACCGAAGCAATTTGCTGAAATAATTGAATCTTATCTTACACAAAGAATGTTCAGAGTAAGACAAGGTGATTCATACTCAGAAATTAAACAAATTAAAGCGGGAGTACCACAGGGAAGCGTCCTTGGTCCGACCTTGTACTTATTGTACACCTGTGATATTCCACACTTAGAAAATAACACCATTGCAACTTTTGCTGATGATACAGCTATAATGGCTATAGGAGCCACTCATGAGGAAGCAGTGGTAAAAGTACAATCAGCCATCGATAAGATTTCCGAATGGACAAAAAAATGGAGAATAAAGCTCAATGAATCTAAGTCAGTTCATGTCGATTTCACTAATAAAAATGCCAATTACAACCCGGTATACATAAATGGCCACGTGATACCATACGAAAATACTGCTAAATACCTTGGTATAACACTTGATGCAAAGCTTCGCTGGAAAGCTCATGTGAAAAAGAAACGCGAAGAGTTAGAACTTCGTTACAAGAAGATGTACTGGCTACTTGGGAAGCATTCCACGTTGTCTGTACAAAATAAAATTCTCTTGTACAAGCAAGTCCTTATGCCAGTATGGACTTATGGAGCTCAGCTATGGGGCTGTACCAAACAAAGCAACATCCAGATAATCCAACGATTCCAGAATAAAGTACTCAAAGGTATAGTCAATGCACCATGGTACATTAGAACTGTCGACCTCCATCGTGACCTGAAAATGGATGTCGTTGTCGATATAATAAAAAAACACGCAGAAGCTCACGAATATAGACTTCACCGCCACGTGAATGTTGAGGCAATCCAGCTCCTTGACAACACAGACATAGTGAGAAGGCTAAAAAGGACAAAACCTTTTGAGTTAGTGTAGTTGAGTGTCAGTGATAAGTAGTGAAGTGAGTGCTACATATAAGGAACACAAGAACACATATTGGAAGACACTAAGATAGGTGTTAATGGACACATTCTTAATTTTACTCTATTTAGCAGTTTAAGTCAAGCTAAAGTTACTCATTAGTCCGTATTGTTGACTAGATTATAATATAATGACGTACTAAGTACATCATTAGAAAAAAAAAAAAATGTATTGTAAAGATGTTCTAGTACACAAATTACTTTGGAACTATGTATACAGACCTCAAAAATACGGTTTTCGATACTAGCGAAGATATATCGCACGAAAATATATTTTGATGTTTTGAATAAATAAATACATCTGTGTGAAATATTTGTTTTATTTTATATTCCGTTAACATATATTTGATAAACCTAACCTACCTACCATTTTTTCCTATATCGATTAAAATGGAACCGATTTCATTGTAACTAATCGATTTTAGGGAATCAGTAGTAAAACACTCACAAATATTGTTTTCATTTGTAATGGTTGGTATAAAATAACTTCAACTCTGAGTTACAAAGCAACAAGGTCCGTGCCAACTCTTAATATTACTTGCTCAGTGAGAGGAGCTTTTATAGGCAAAAAAAGAATTAAAACCTCTTTTGGAATGAGTTGTTAGCTCTTAGAAAAAAGGTATAATTGTTGTGATTTACGCTGGATGACGTCACTTTTGTAATCCTATCGAGCTCACGTTAGCCAGCAAACGATGCGTCGTACTGTCAACCATTGCCTCCTGCGTAAACGTTCGATGAACTCGATACGTTTACGTTACGGACTATCGAAATGTTCGTGCTTGGGCTAGAACAGTCGCTCTTACGTCGCGATATGGCTCGCTGCGCCTTATTGTTACTCCTGACTGGCGTAAACGCATTAAATTTAGATTATTTGGACCCGACTAAATTGCAAACTTTCACAGCGCCTATTACGCAACAAAGAGCCGCTTTAGGAATAATCAAACAGTACTTTCCGGACAGAGTAACGGTTGAAGTCGATACCAAATTGTTCATATTTAAAAGAGACTCGTTTTCTTTACTCACGAAGAATGGGACCCTTCATATCAGAGCCAGCACAGGCGTGGCTGCTGTTTGGGGCTTCAATTACTATCTGAAAAAATACTGCAAAAGTCAGATCGCGTGGCAAGTGAAACGAGTTTATATCCCGGATATATTACCGGAAGTCGACGAGTCAGTAGTAGCTAACGACAGGTTCAGATACTACCAGAATGTTTGTACTGTGTCATACAGTTTCGTGTGGTGGAAATTCCCAGAGTGGGAATATCACGTTGAATGGATGGCTTTGAACGGTCTCAATATGGTCTTAGCCCCTGTAGATCAAGAAGCAGCCTGGGCGAAGGTTTACCGCAGGTTAGGTTTGACAGAAGATGAAATCGATGAGCATTTTACTGGACCGGCTTTACTATCTTGGCTCAGAATGGGGATGGATGGAAATCCTGGCACGATGTTCAGAATGAGAACCAAATCGGTATAATCGACTACTTGTTCGATCTTGGCATTGTGCCTGATGACAAGTTTGCTAGTGCAACTTACGTGCAGTATTTTTTACTTTTACGTATACCACAATTAGAAAATAAGTATTATATATTGAAAACTGTTACGTACAACTGTAATGTACAATGAAAATTAAAAAAATATGTATTGTAAAGATGTTCTAGTACACAAATTACTTTGGAACTATGTATACAGACCTCAATAATACGGTTTTCGATACTAGCGAAGATATATCGCACGAAAATATATTTTGATGTTTTGAATAAATAAATACATCTGTGTGAAATATTTGTTTTATTTTATATTCCGTTAACATATATTTGATAAACCTAACCTACCTACCATTTTTTCCTATATCGATTAAAATGGAACCGATTTCATTGTAACTAATCGATTTTAGGGAATCAGTAGTAAAACACTCACAAATATTGTTTTCATTTGTAATGGTTGGTATAAAATAACTTCAACTCTGAGTTACAAAGCAACAAGGTCCGTGCCAACTCTTAATATTACTTGCTCAGTGAGAGGAGCTTTTATAGGCAAAAAAAGAATTAAAACCTCTTTTGGAATGAGTTGTTAGCTCTTAGAAAAAAGGTATAATTGTTGTGATTTACGCTGGATGACGTCACTTTTGTAATCCTATCGAGCTCACGTTAGCCAGCAAACGATGCGTCGTACTGTCAACCATTGCCTCCTGCGTAAACGTTCGATGAACTCGATACGTTTACGTTACGGACTATCGAAATGTTCGTGCTTGGGCTAGAACAGTCGCTCTTACGTCGCGATATGGCTCGCTGCGCCTTATTGTTACTCCTGACTGGCGTAAACGCATTAAATTTAGATTATTTGGACCCGACTAAATTGCAAACTTTCACAGCGCCTATTACGCAACAAAGAGCCGCTTTAGGAATAATCAAACAGTACTTTCCGGACAGAGTAACGGTTGAAGTCGATACCAAATTGTTCATATTTAAAAGAGACTCGTTTTCTTTACTCACGAAGAATGGGACCCTTCATATCAGAGCCAGCACAGGCGTGGCTGCTGTTTGGGGCTTCAATTACTATCTGAAAAAATACTGCAAAAGTCAGATCGCGTGGCAAGTGAAACGAGTTTATATCCCGGATATATTACCGGAAGTCGACGAGTCAGTAGTAGCTAACGACAGGTTCAGATACTACCAGAATGTTTGTACTGTGTCATACAGTTTCGTGTGGTGGAAATTCCCAGAGTGGGAATATCACGTTGAATGGATGGCTTTGAACGGTCTCAATATGGTCTTAGCCCCTGTAGATCAGGAAGCAGCCTGGGCGAAGGTTTACCGCAGGTTAGGTTTGACAGAAGATGAAATCGATGAGCATTTTACTGGACCGGCTTTACTATCTTGGCTCAGAATGGGGATGGATGGAAATCCTGGCACGATGTTCAGAATGAGAACCAAATCGGTATTATCGACTACTTGTTCGATCTTGGCATTGTGCCTGATGACAAGTTTGCTAGTGCAACTTACGTGCAGTATTTTTTACTTTTACGTATACCACAATTAGAAAATAAGTATTATATATTGAAAACTGTTACGTACAACTGTAATGTACAATGAAAATTAAAAAAATATGTATTGTAAAGATGTTCTAGTACACAAATTACTTTGGAACTATGTATACAGACCTCAATAATACGGTTTTCGATACTAGCGAAGATATATCGCACGAAAATATATTTTGATGTTTTGAATTAATAAATACATCTGTGTGAAATATTTGTTTTATTTTATATTCCGTTAACATATATTTGATAAACCTAACCTACCTACCATTTTTTCCTATATCGATTAAAATGGAACCGATTTCATTGTAACTAATCGATTTTAGGGAATCAGTAGTAAAACACTCACAAATATTGTTTTCATTTGTAATGGTTGGTATAAAATAACTTCAACTCTGAGTTACAAAGCAACAAGGTCCGTGCCAACTCTTAATATTACTTGCTCAGTGAGAGGAGCTTTTATAGGCAAAAAAAGAATTAAAACCTCTTTTGGAATGAGTTGTTAGCTCTTAGAAAAAAGGTATAATTGTTGTGATTTACGCTGGATGACGTCACTTTTGTAATCCTATCGAGCTCACGTTAGCCAGCAAACGATGCGTCGTACTGTCAACCATTGCCTCCTGCGTAAACGTTCGATGAACTCGATACGTTTACGTTACGGACTATCGAAATGTTCGTGCTTGGGCTAGAACAGTCGCTCTTACGTCGCGATATGGCTCGCTGCGCCTTATTGTTACTCCTGACTGGCGTAAACGCATTAAATTTAGATTATTTGGACCCGACTAAATTGCAAACTTTCACAGCGCCTATTACGCAACAAAGAGCCGCTTTAGGAATAATCAAACAGTACTTTCCGGACAGAGTAACGGTTGAAGTCGATACCAAATTGTTCATATTTAAAAGAGACTCGTTTTCTTTACTCACGAAGAATGGGACCCTTCATCTTAGAGCCAGCACAGGCGTGGCTGCTGTTTGGGGCTTCAATTACTATCTGAAAAAATACTGCAAAAGTCAGATCGCGTGGCAAGTGAAACGAGTTTATATCCCGGATATATTACCGGAAGTCGACGAGTCAGTAGTAGCTAACGACAGGTTCAGATACTACCAGAATGTTTGTACTGTGTCATACAGTTTCGTGTGGTGGAAATTCCCAGAGTGGGAATATCACGTTGAATGGATGGATTTGAACGGTCTCAATATGGTCTTAGCCCCTGTAGATCAGGAAGCAGCCTGGGCGAAGGTTTACTGCAGGTTAGGTTTGACAGAAGATGAAATCGATGAGCATTTTACTGGACCGGCTTTACTATCTTGGCTCAGAATGGGGATGGATGGAAATCCTGGCACGATGTTCAGAATGAGAACCAAATCGGTATTATCGACTACTTGTTCGATCTTGGCATTGTGCCTGATGACAAGTTTGCTAGTGCAACTTACGTGCAGTATTTTTTACTTTTACGTATACCACAATTAGAAAATAAGTATTATATATTGAAAACTGTTACGTACAACTGTAATGTACAATGAAAATTAAAAAAATATGTATTGTAAAAAGTGATCGTTCGACTTTCGCAGAGAACGCTAGCGTCACGACGCTCTTGCCCTAGTTACTAGCGCTGGGGTAGAGCGCTGATATAGCATCAACGCCGGCCGTCGCGCACCGCCGCGACTGCGACCGCGATCGCGCAATGACCTCGATAGTGATATTGTCGTGAATCATAATTGTGTAATATTCTATAAACGTTGTTAAGGCGAAGCTATACTCAAGAACTATGGCTCAAAAAGTTAATATAACTCTGAAAACTGAAACAGAACATATGTTGTTCAAACATTACACCGAAGAAAAGTCGGAACGCGAAAAGTTGCAGGTCTTAGTCAATGACCTAAAATCACAAATTAATGAACTCCAGCGCCAACTCGAGCAAGTTCAAACAAACGCATTACCGCTTCAATCTCAACCAAAAGATTTGAGACCCTCTGAATCAGCCCATTACGAGACAGACGAAGAGGACCTCGCGAGGGAAACAGAATGGATTCGACAAAAAAGCAGAAAGAAAAGGAAATTGAACTCGACACTCTCCCCACAATCTCAACAAGGACAAGCAGCTGCCTCCGACGAAAAACCACAAAAAAATCCGATGCCCAAAAAAACACCTCAACCCCCACCTATAGTAGTTGAGAATATAAAAAATTACCAGGAATTCTACGATTTTCTCGAGACAACTGTAGAAAAAGACTCATTCATCGTGAAAATGATGAACGGAGAGTGTGTCAAGATAAATGCCAAGAATGATGACTCTTATAGATCCATAAGTAAGTTACTTTTGCAAAATAATTTTCTTTGGCACTCATATGAAAATAAGCAAGACAGGCCGATTAGGGTGATGGCAAAAAACCTACACTCGTCGTGCTTGCCCAACAGAATAGTTGAAGACCTTAAGTCTAAAGGCTATAAGATAGAGGATGCAGTCAATAAACTGAATTGGAAGAAAAAAGAGCCTTTAAACATGTTTATGCTATCTTTCCAAAAAGATGAAGAAATTAAAAAGATATATAACATTACATCAATATTAGGTTGCAAAGTGGATATTGAACCAATTAAATCATCCAAATTAATACCACAATGTAAGCGATGCCAAGCATACGGACACACACAGAAATACTGTTCCAAAGATCCTAGGTGCGTGAAGTGTATAGGCAAGCACTTAACTAAAGACTGTAAGAAAACGGACAAAGAGAAACCAAAATGCGTACACTGCGGAGAACCGCACCCTGCTAACTATAGGGGGTGTACAGTAGCCAAAGAACTACAAAACATTAGAAATAAAAGCAGCAAAAAGAATACTCCGATTAACAACCAGGTTTCCAGCATGAAAAAAATCAGTAGCGCTCAAAATGTGTCAAAGAACATCTCATATGCGCAGATAACAAAAGGAACAGAAGCAAACTCATTGCCACTAGCTCCACCAAAGATAAATAAAAAATCTAATATTGATGAAAAAATGAATGCGGTTTTGCAATTACTTACTTCATTTGACGAAAGACTAAAAAAACTAGAAATTAGCACCAAAAAAGCTATAGCAATAGAACAGAAATGACTAATGAACTAAAAATTATGGCTTGGAATGCAAATGGCCTCCTGCAACATGGAATAGAACTAGACGCTGTATTGCATTTAGAAAACATTGACATATGCTTGATTTCAGAATCGCATCTCACTAAAGAATCTTATATTCGAATAAAAGGTTATAAATCATATCACGCATTACATCCCGATAACAAAGCTAAAGCAGGCAGTTCTATTATAATTAAAGACACTATCTGCCATCACGAAGATCATAAATTTGAAGAAAAATACTTACAAGGAATCGCAGTATCAGTGAAGACAAAATGCTATCCAATTATCGTATCATCAATATATTGTCCGCCAAGATATTCTCTTAAAGTGGAGCAATACAAACATTTTTTGGAAACACTTGGTGACAGGTTCATCTTAGGAGGCGATTTCAATGCAAAAAATACCCATTGGGGATCTAGGCTTACGTCTACTAAAGGAAGAGAACTTTTGATTGCTATCAGAGAGACAAAATGTGATGTCATATCAACAGGAAGTCCAACTTACTGGCCGACTGACTCGCAAAAGATACCAGATTTAATAGACTTTTTTATATATAAAAATCTGTCTCCCAACTTCATCAGTATTGAAGAAGGCTATATGATGAGTTCGGACCACTCACCCATACTGTTAACCCTAAGTGAGAATGTTATAATACAGAGAGAAAACAACCCAACTCTAGTAAATAAGAAAACTGATTGGAATAAATTTAAACAAGATTTAGAGGATATTATAGATCTAAAAGTCCCACTGAAAACTCCGCAACAGATAGACATTGATCTAAGAAAATTTATTACAGACATCCAAAGTAGCGCTTGGATAAATACACCTAAATTTAGGAAAAGGGTAACGGGCTACTACTATCCCGTGGAAATAAGAGACCTCATTGCCGAAAAGAGAATACAAAGACGAAAATGGCAACAAACCCGGTACCCGAAATATAAAAATAGGTTGAACAATCTTACAAAAACTATTAAAAGAAAAATTCAAGCCTTCAAAGACGAAACGTTAAACACGTATTTATCTGAACTAACGAGTGATCGAACAACGGATTTCTCGTTATGGAAAACAACTAGAAATATTAAGAAGCCTATTACTCAGAATTCACCCATAAGACAATCTGATGGTACTTGGGCTAAAAATAATGAACAAAAAGCTGCTACGTTTGCACAACACTTAGAGAAAATTTTTCAGCCATATGAAGAGAATTCAATTTCTTCAGATCAGATTTTGTCAAACAAAAAATCACCTGATGAATTAGAAATAAAATTAGTAACTCCAAAAGAAGTACTCAACGAAATTAAACATATAAATAAAAATAAGTCACCGGGTTACGATCTTATTACAGGAGAGGTCCTTCACAATCTTCCCCGAAAAGCCATAGTGAAATTGACCACTTTAATAAACGCTATATTCAGAGTTAAACATGTACCTGATGTGTGGAAATTTGCTGAAGTTATAATAATACCTAAACCAGGTAAACCAGCTCACGAAACCACATCATACAGACCAATATCTTTACTTCCAATCATGTCAAAATAATTTGAAAAGTTACTATTGAGACGCCTAAAACCTGTAATAGAAGAACGGAAACTAATCCCTGAATTCCAATTCGGGTTTAGAGAAAAGCACTCTACAATAGATCAAGTGCACAGAATTACGAACACAATTGAAAAATCATTAGAAGAACAGAAAGTTTGCTCTGCAGTGTTCCTGGATGTAGCACAAGCATTTGATAAAGTATTATATAGCTTATGCATTAGCCCATAGTGCCACTATGGGCTAATGCATAAGCTTAGGGATTTGCTACCGAAGCAATTTGCTGAAATAATTGAATCTTATCTTACACAAAGAATGTTCAGAGTAAGACAAGGTGATTCATACTCAGAAATTAAACAAATTAAAGCGGGAGTACCACAGGGAAGCGTCCTTGGTCCGACCTTGTACTTATTGTACACCTGTGATATTCCACACTTAGAAAATAACACCATTGCAACTTTTGCTGATGATACAGCTATAATGGCTATAGGAGCCACTCATGAGGAAGCAGTGGTAAAAGTACAATCAGCCATCGATAAGATTTCCGAATGGACAAAAAAATGGAGAATAAAGCTCAATGAATCTAAGTCAGTTCATGTCGATTTCACTAATAAAAATGCCAATTACAACCCGGTATACATAAATGGCCACGTGATACCATACGAAAATACTGCTAAATACCTTGGTATAACACTTGATGCAAAGCTTCGCTGGAAAGCTCATGTGAAAAAGAAACGCGAAGAGTTAGAACTTCGTTACAAGAAGATGTACTGGCTACTTGGGAAGCATTCCACGTTGTCTGTACAAAATAAAATTCTCTTGTACAAGCAAGTCCTTATGCCAGTATGGACTTATGGAGCTCAGCTATGGGGCTGTACCAAACAAAGCAACATCCAGATAATCCAACGATTCCAGAATAAAGTACTCAAAGGTATAGTCAATGCACCATGGTACATTAGAACTGTCGACCTCCATCGTGACCTGAAAATGGATGTCGTTGTCGATATAATAAAAAAACACGCAGAAGCTCACGAATATAGACTTCACCGCCACGTGAATGTTGAGGCAATCCAGCTCCTTGACAACACAGACATAGTGAGAAGGCTAAAAAGGACAAAACCTTTTGAGTTAGTGTAGTTGAGTGTCAGTGATAAGTAGTGAAGTGAGTGCTACATATAAGGAACACAAGAACACATAGTGTATTCCCCTTAATAGAGACAATAAGATAGGTGTTAATGGACACATTCTTAATTTTACTCTATTTAGCAGTTTAAGTCAAGCTAAAGTTACTCATTAGTCCGTATTGTTGACTAGATTGTAATATAATGACGTACTAAGTACATCATTAGAAAAAAAAAAATGTATTGTAAAGATGTTCTAGTACACAAATTACTTTGGAACTATGTATACAGACCTCAAAAATACGGTTTTCGATACTAGCGAAGATATATCGCACGAAAATATATTTTGATGTTTTGAATAAATAAATACATCTGTGTGAAATATTTGTTTTATTTTATATTCCGTTAACATATATTTGATAAACCTAACCTACCTACCATTTTTTCCTATATCGATTAAAATGGAACCGATTTCATTGTAACTAATCGATTTTAGGGAATCAGTAGTAAAACACTCACAAATATTGTTTTCATTTGTAATGGTTGGTATAAAATAACTTCAACTCTGAGTTACAAAGCAACAAGGTCCGTGCCAACTCTTAATATTACTTGCTCAGTGAGAGGAGCTTTTATAGGCAAAAAAAGAATTAAAACCTCTTTTGGAATGAGTTGTTAGCTCTTAGAAAAAAGGTATAATTGTTGTGATTTACGCTGGATGACGTCACTTTTGTAATCCTATCGAGCTCACGTTAGCCAGCAAACGATGCGTCGTACTGTCAACCATTGCCTCCTGCGTAAACGTTCGATGAACTCGATACGTTTACGTTACGGACTATCGAAATGTTCGTGCTTGGGCTAGAACAGTCGCTCTTACGTCGCGATATGGCTCGCTGCGCCTTATTGTTACTCCTGACTGGCGTAAACGCATTAAATTTAGATTATTTGGACCCGACTAAATTGCAAACTTTCACAGCGCCTATTACGCAACAAAGAGCCGCTTTAGGAATAATCAAACAGTACTTTCCGGACAGAGTAACGGTTGAAGTCGATACCAAATTGTTCATATTTAAAAGAGACTCGTTTTCTTTACTCACGAAGAATGGAACCCTTCATATCAGAGCCAGCACAGGCGTGGCTGCTGTTTGGGGCTTCAATTACTATCTGAAAAAATACTGCAAAAGTCAGATCGCGTGGCAAGTGAAACGAGTTTATATCCCGGATATATTACCGGAAGTCGACGAGTCAGTAGTAGCTAACGACAGGTTCAGATACTACCAGAATGTTTGTACTGTGTCATACAGTTTCGTGTGGTGGAAATTCCCAGAGTGGGAATATCACGTTGAATGGATGGCTTTGAACGGTCTCAATATGGTCTTAGCCCCTGTAGATCAGGAAGCAGCCTGGGCGAAGGTTTACCGCAGGTTAGGTTTGACAGAAGATGAAATCGATGAGCATTTTACTGGACCGGCTTTACTATCTTGGCTCAGAATGGGGATGGATGGAAATCCTGGCACGATGTTCAGAATGAGAACCAAATCGGTATTATCGACTACTTGTTCGATCTTGGCATTGTGCCTGATGACAAGTTTGCTAGTGCAACTTACGTGCAGTATTTTTTACTTTTACGTATACCACAATTAGAAAATAAGTATTATATATTGAAAACTGTTACGTACAACTGTAATGTACAATGAAAATTAAAAAAATATGTATTGTAAAGATGTTCTAGTACACAAATTACTTTGGAACTATGTATACAGACCTCAATAATACGGTTTTCGATACTAGCGAAGATATATCGCACGAAAATATATTTTGATGTTTTGAATAAATAAATACATCTGTATGAAATATTTGTTTTATTTTATATTCCGTTAACATATATTTGATAAACCTAACCTACCTACCATTTTTTCCTATATCGATTAAAATGGAACCGATTTCATTGTAACTAATCGATTTTAGGGAATCAGTAGTAAAACACTCACAAATATTGTTTTCATTTGTAATGGTTGGTATAAAATAACTTCAACTCTGAGTTACAAAGCAACAAGGTCCGTGCCAACTCTTAATATTACTTGCTCAGTGAGAGGAGCTTTTATAGGCAAAAAAAGAATTAAAACCTCTTTTGGAATGAGTTGTTAGCTCTTAGAAAAAAGGTATAATTGTTGTGATTTACGCTGGATGACGTCACTTTTGTAATCCTATCGAGCTCACGTTAGCCAGCAAACGATGCGTCGTACTGTCAACCATTGCCTCCTGCGTAAACGTTCGATGAACTCGATACGTTTACGTTACGGACTATCGAAATGTTCGTGCTTGGGCTAGAACAGTCGCTCTTACGTCGCGATATGGCTCGCTGCGCCTTATTGTTACTCCTGACTGGCGTAAACGCATTAAATTTAGATTATTTGGACCCGACTAAATTGCAAACTTTCACAGCGCCTATTACGCAACAAAGAGCCGCTTTAGGAATAATCAAACAGTACTTTCCGGACAGAGTAACGGTTGAAGTCGATACCAAATTGTTCATATTTAAAAGAGACTCGTTTTCTTTACTCACGAAGAATGGGACCCTTCATATCAGAGCCAGCACAGGCGTGGCTGCTGTTTGGGGCTTCAATTACTATCTGAAAAAATACTGCAAAAGTCAGATCGCGTGGCAAGTGAAACGAGTTTATATCCCGGATATATTACCGGAAGTCGACGAGTCAGTAGTAGCTAACGACAGGTTCAGATACTACCAGAATGTTTGTACTGTGTCATACAGTTTCGTGTGGTGGAAATTCCCAGAGTGGGAATATCACGTTGAATGGATGGCTTTGAACGGTCTCAATATGGTCTTAGCCCCTGTAGATCAGGAAGCAGCCTGGGCGAAGGTTTACCGCAGGTTAGGTTTGACAGAAGATGAAATCGATGAGCATTTTACTGGACCGGCTTTACTATCTTGGCTCAGAATGGGGATGGATGGAAATCCTGGCACGATGTTCAGAATGAGAACCAAATCGGTATTATCGACTACTTGTTCGATCCTGGCATTGTGCCTGATGACAAGTTTGCTAGTGCAACTTACGTGCAGTATTTTTTACTTTTACGTATACCACAATTAGAAAATAAGTATTATATATTGAAAACTGTTACGTACAACTGTAATGTACAATGAAAATTAAAAAAAAATGTATTGTAAAGATGTTCTAGTACACAAATTACTTTGGAACTATGTATACAGACCTCAATAATACGGTTTTCGATACTAGCGAAGATATATCGCACGAAAATATATTTTGATGTTTTGAATAAATAAATACATCTGTGTGAAATATTTGTTTTATTTTATATTCCGTTAACATATATTTGATAAACCTAACCTACCTACCATTTTTTCCTATATCGATTAAAATGGAACCGATTTCATTGTAACTAATCGATTTTAGGGAATCAGTAGTAAAACACTCACAAATATTGTTTTCATTTGTAATGGTTGGTATAAAATAACTTCAACTCTGAGTTACAAAGCAACAAGGTCCGTGCCAACTCTTAATATTACTTGCTCAGTGAGAGGAGCTTTTATAGGCAAAAAAAGAATTAAAACCTCTTTTGGAATGAGTTGTTAGCTCTTAGAAAAAAGGTATAATTGTTGTGATTTACGCTGGATGACGTCACTTTTGTAATCCTATCGAGCTCACGTTAGCCAGCAAACGATGCGTCGTACTGTCAACCATTGCCTCCTGCGTAAACGTTCGATGAACTCGATACGTTTACGTTACGGACTATCGAAATGTTCGTGCTTGGGCTAGAACAGTCGCTCTTACGTCGCGATATGGCTCGCTGCGCCTTATTGTTACTCCTGACTGGCGTAAACGCATTAAATTTAGATTATTTGGACCCGACTAAATTGCAAACTTTCACAGCGCCTATTACGCAACAAAGAGCCGCTTTAGGAATAATCAAACAGTACTTTCCGGACAGAGTAACGGTTGAAGTCGATACCAAATTGTTCATATTTAAAAGAGACTCGTTTTCTTTACTCACGAAGAATGGGACCCTTCATATCAGAGCCAGCACAGGCGTGGCTGCTGTTTGGGGCTTCAATTACTATCTGAAAAAATACTGCAAAAGTCAGATCGCGTGGCAAGTGAAACGAGTTTATATCCCGGATATATTACCGGAAGTCGACGAGTCAGTAGTAGCTAACGACAGGTTCAGATACTACCAGAATGTTTGTACTGTGTCATACAGTTTCGTGTGGTGGAAATTCCCAGAGTGGGAATATCACGTTGAATGGATGGCTTTGAACGGTCTCAATATGGTCTTAGCCCCTGTAGATCAGGAAGCAGCCTGGGCGAAGGTTTACCGCAGGTTAGGTTTGACAGAAGATGAAATCGATGAGCATTTTACTGGACCGGCTTTACTATCTTGGCTCAGAATGGGGATGGATGGAAATCCTGGCACGATGTTCAGAATGAGAACCAAATCGGTATTATCGACTACTTGTTCGATCTTGGCATTGTGCCTGATGACAAGTTTGCTAGTGCAACTTACGTGCAGTATTTTTTACTTTTACGTATACCACAATTAGAAAATAAGTATTATATATTGAAAACTGTTACGTACAACTGTAATGTACAATGAAAATTAAAAAAATATGTATTGTAAAGATGTTCTAGTACACAAATTACTTTGGAACTATGTATACAGACCTCAATAATACGGTTTTCGATACTAGCGAAGATATATCGCACGAAAATATATTTTGATGTTTTGAATAAATAAATACATCTGTGTGAAATATTTGTTTTATTTTATATTCCGTTAACATATATTTGATAAACCTAACCTACCTACCATTTTTTCCTATATCGATTAAAATGGAACCGATTTCATTGTAACTAATCGATTTTAGGGAATCAGTAGTAAAACACTCACAAATATTGTTTTCATTTGTAATGGTTGGTATAAAATAACTTCAACTCTGAGTTACAAAGCAACAAGGTCCGTGCCAACTCTTAATATTACTTGCTCAGTGAGAGGAGCTTTTATAGGCAAAAAAAGAATTAAA
Source organism: Plagodis pulveraria (assembly GCA_963890685.1). Taxonomy (NCBI): domain Eukaryota; kingdom Metazoa; phylum Arthropoda; class Insecta; order Lepidoptera; family Geometridae; genus Plagodis; species Plagodis pulveraria. The sequence goes on along the minus strand of OY982949.1, from coordinate 13,156,379 downwards.
ACCTCTTTTGGAATGAGTTGTTAGCTCTTAGAAAAAAGGTATAATTGTTGTGATTTACGCTGGATGACGTCACTTTTGTAATCCTATCGAGCTCACGTTAGCCAGCAAACGATGCGTCGTACTGTCAACCATTGCCTCCTGCGTAAACGTTCGATGAACTCGATACGTTTACGTTACGGACTATCGAAATGTTCGTGCTTGGGCTAGAACAGTCGCTCTTACGTCGCGATATGGCTCGCTGCGCCTTATTGTTACTCCTGACTGGCGTAAACGCATTAAATTTAGATTATTTGGACCCGACTAAATTGCAAACTTTCACAGCGCCTATTACGCAACAAAGAGCCGCTTTAGGAATAATCAAACAGTACTTTCCGGACAGAGTAACGGTTGAAGTCGATACCAAATTGTTCATATTTAAAAGAGACTCGTTTTCTTTACTCACGAAGAATGGGACCCTTCATATCAGAGCCAGCACAGGCGTGGCTGCTGTTTGGGGCTTCAATTACTATCTGAAAAAATACTGCAAAAGTCAGATCGCGTGGCAAGTGAAACGAGTTTATATCCCGGATATATTACCGGAAGTCGACGAGTCAGTAGTAGCTAACGACAGGTTCAGATACTACCAGAATGTTTGTACTGTGTCATACAGTTTCGTGTGGTGGAAATTCCCAGAGTGGGAATATCACGTTGAATGGATGGCTTTGAACGGTCTCAATATGGTCTTAGCCCCTGTAGATCAGGAAGCAGCCTGGGCGAAGGTTTACCGCAGGTTAGGTTTGACAGAAGATGAAATCGATGAGCATTTTACTGGACCGGCTTTACTATCTTGGCTCAGAATGGGGATGGATGGAAATCCTGGCACGATGTTCAGAATGAGAACCAAATCGGTATTATCGACTACTTGTTCGATCTTGGCATTGTGCCCGTCTTCCCGGCATTCAATGGACACGTACCCAAAGCTATGAAAAGAACGAATCCGGAAGTTTTTTACTATCACGTAGAGAAATGGAACAAATTTGGTGCAGATTATTGTTGTGGTCTGTTTCTGGATCCCAACGAGCAGTTGTTTGAGGTTATCGGCAATCATTTTCTGAAGGAGATTAATGCTATATACAACCTTACTGGACATATATATACCGCTGACCCGTTCAATGAAGTTAAAATTGAACCATGGTCGACTGCATTCATCCGGGATACAGCTAAAGCCATATACTATATACTCGACATTAACAGATTTCGATTATAAAGCTGTTTGGCTGCTACAAAATTGGATGTTCGTCAGTGCACCAATATTATGGCCTGCTCCACAGGTCCGGACATTTCTTACATCAGTTCCAATTGGAAGAATACTCGTACTGGACTTGCAAGCGGAACAATGGCCTCAATATAATAATTACGATATGTATTATGGCCAGCCTTTTATCTGGTGCATGTTGCATAATTTTGGAGGTACTTTAGGTATGTTTGGAAATGTCATCACCATTAACAAAGGGGTAAACGAAGCTAGGCGGAAACCTAAGAGTACTATGATCGGAATCGGACTCACTCCCGAAGGTATCAACCAGAACTACGTTGTGTATGATTTAATGCTCGAGTCGGCATGGAGGAAAGGACCAGTATCTGACTTGGAAGATTGGGCAGGCGATTACGCTGAAAGACGTTACGGATGCAACAGTACGACAACTGCTTGGAAGTACTTACTCAAAAGCGTATACAGTTTCGACGGTCTTAACATGGTCCGTGGTAAATATGTGATTACTAGACGTCCTAGCTTCAAGATCAAACCCTGGGCGTGGTATAAAAGCCACGATCTCTTTCAGGCCTTGCTCAAAATAGCTACGAGTGATCCTACTTGCAAAAGTGACGGTTTTTATTATGACGTGACTGATATAACGAGGCAGGCATTGCAGTACAGAGCGGAACAACTTTACCTAAACCTTCAGCAGGACAGATTTTCCACTAGTTGGGTGTTCAATTCTTCTATATCTCTATTTCTAGACGCGATGCGTGACATAGAAAGAGTTCGTCTAATAAACCCAAATTTCCATGCTGAATCTTGGTTCAATAGCGCTAAGTCTTTCGCAAAAAATCCTGCAGAAATGTACACATACGAACTAAATGCGAGGAATCAGATAACAATGTGGGGTCCTAATGGAGAAATATCAGATTACGCGTGCAAGCAATGGTTTGAGCTGTTCCATTATTATTATATACCGAGATGGTCAACGTTTCTCTACGCGGCTTTAGATGCGAAGTTAAAGAAGGAGCCTTTTGATGAGAGGGGTACGCAGAAGATGATAAAAGCTACCGTGGAAGATAAATTTCTTAATGTTGATATACCGGCTGCAGCTGCAATATATTCAAAACCAACAAATACCGATGTGAGAGCTCTGGCGTTGGAGATGTATGAGAAATGGGCGTTCGTATCTGACCTTGAGGACCTGCCTATGAGTATTATTAGAGATAACTGTGGTGTTATCTTCCACGGTAGCTCTTATCATCTTCTGCGTACCCCTCTCATCAAAAGGCTCCTTCTTTAACTTCGCATCTAAATCCGCGTAGAGAAACGTTGACCATCTCGGTATATAATAATAATGGAACAGCTCAAACCATTTTTTGCACGCGTAATCTGATATTTCTCCATTAGGACCCCACATTGTTATCTGATTTCTCGCATTTAGTTCGTATGTGTACATTTCTGCAGGATATTTCGCGAAAGACTTAGCGCTATTGAACCAAGATTCAGCATGGAAATTTGGGTTTATTTGAAGAACTCTTTCTATGTCACGCATCGCGTCTAGAAATAAAGATATAGAAGAATTGAACACCCAACTAGTGGAAAATCTGTCCTGCTGAAGGTTTAGGTAAAATTGTTCCGCTCTGTACTGCAATGCCTGCCTCGTTATATCAGTCACGTCATAATAAAAACCGTGACTTTTGCAAGTAGGATCACTCGAAGCTATTTTGAGCAAGGCCTGAAAGAGATCGTGGCTTTTATACCACGCCCAGGGTTTGATCTTGAAGCTAGGACGTCTAGTAATCACATATTTACTACGGACCATGTTTTTGTTTTTTTATTTATATATATATTTTTTTTATAACCTGTCCCGGAGCGGTATATATCGTCCCGGTCCGCGAGCTAAGAGGTTCCTCTGACGTTGTCAGAGACGGTGTTTTCCTTATTAAATCATTTTTACAAATCCTTAGTCTAAATAAATCTTTTCTTAATTAAATTATTACATATAAATACTTAGTATGCTACTTTTTCTAACTCTAATAGTATAGCAAACAAGTTTGTAAACGCTATATCTAGGAAATTACTTGCTATTCGTGTCTTTTTAGAACGCCTCCGTGTTTTGCTCCTCTGGGCCCCTTCGGCATTGTAGTTGGTCTTCACCGCGCGCCTGTAGTTCACCGACCACGTGGCCACGTGGTAATTGTTTTTCTGGCTTTATTACCGCGCAGGTGCGCGAATTTTCACTTTTTCAACTATTTATCACTAGGGTAACTCACTTTCACATTTCTTTCACCGCCACTGTATGCGCCTTAAAATTGCGCAACTTTTGGTGTATCACACGCCTATGAAATGTTGAAAAATACCACTTTTCTGATTTTTTAAATATTTTTTTTAACGTGGAGCAGACTTGAAATTGAGTGTCTCCGGTCGTGGTTGGGACACTCTCTCTCCCACGGACCATGTTAAGGCCGTCGAAACTGTATACGCTTTTGAGTAAGTACTTCCAAGCAGTTGTCGTACTGTTGCATCCGTAACGTCTTTCAGCGTAATCGCCTGCCCAATCTTCCAAGTCAGATACTGGTCCTTTCCTCCATGCCGACTCGAGCATTAAATCATACACAACGTAGTTTTGGTTGATACCTTCGGGAGTGAGTCCGATTCCGATCATAGTACTCTTAGGTTTCCGCCTAGCTTCGTTTACCCCTTTGTTAATGGTGATGACATTTCCAAACATACCTAAAGTACCTCCAAAATTATGCAACATGCACCAGATAAAAGGCTGGCCATAATACATATCGTAATTATTATATTGAGGCCATTGTTCCGCTTGCAAGTCCAGTACGAGTATTCTTCCAATTGGAACTGATGTAAGAAATGTCCGGACCTGTGGAGCAGGCCATAATATTGGTGTACTGACGAACATCCAATTTTGTAGCAGCCAAACAGCTTTATAATCGAAATCTGTTAATGTCGAGTATATTGTATATGGCTTTAGCTGTATCCCGGATGAATGCAGTCGACCATGGTTCAATTTTAACTTCATTGAACGGGTCAGCGGTATATATATGTCCAGTAAGGTTGTATATAGCATTAATCTCCTTCAGAAAATGATTGCCGATAACCTCAAACAACTGCTCGTTGGGATCCAGAAACAGACCACAACAATAATCTGCACCAAATTTGTTCCATTTCTCTACGTGATAATAAAAAACTTCCGGATTCGTTCTTTTCCTAGCTTTGCGTACGTGTCCGTTGAATGCCGGGAAGACGGGCACAATGCCAAGATCGAACAAGTAGTCGATAATACCGGTTTGGTTCTCATTCTGAACATCGTGCCAGGATTTCCATCCATCCCCATTCTGAGCCAAGATAGTAAAGCCGGTCCAGTAAAATGCTCATCGATTTCATCTTCTGTCAAACCTAACCTGCGGTAAACCTTCGCCCAGGCTGCTTCCTGATCTACAGGGGCTAAGACCATATTGAGACCGTTCAAAGCCATCCATTCAACGTGATATTCCCACTCTGGGAATTTCCACCACACGAAACTGTATGACACAGTACAAACATTCTGGTAGTATCTGAACCTGTCGTTAGCTACTACTGACTCGTCGACTTCCGGTAATATATCCGGGATATAAACTCGTTTCACTTGCCACGCGATCTGACTTTTGCAGTATTTTTTCAGATAGTAATTGAAGCCCCAAACAGCAGCCACGCCTGTGCTGGCTCTGATATGAAGGGTCCCATTCTTCGTGAGTAAAGAAAACGAGTCTCTTTTAAATATGAACAATTTGGTATCGAATTGAACCGTTACTCTGTCCGGAAAGTACTGTTTGATTATTCCTAAAGCGGCTCTTTATTGCGTAATAGGCGCTGTGAAAGTTTGCAATTTAGTCGGGTCCAAATAATCTAAATTTAATGCGTTTACACCAGTCAGGAGTAACAATAAGGCGCAGCGAGCCATATCGCGACGTAAGAGCGACTGTTCTGGAATGAAGTGTAGTTGACGATATAGCATTGTTGACTAGTTAATATCAATCAGCCGGCCTTTGACCGCGCCCTCTTGAGTTACTTGACAAGATAGAAGGAACTCGGCCACAATGACGAATTTCTTCTGATTATATTGATAACAGGATGAGAGGGACGTTGATCTTCAATTAATCCTTTGGCATCGGCTGACCCATTATGGCCAATTTATGAATGAAATTCTATTGTCATCATTATCGCAGATAGCAATGGGTTAAGGTCTGTGTAAATATTATGCTATGATTTAGTTATCACAATCGAATTATTGGCGACTTGTGGATCGTTATTAAAGGTTTGCTTATAAATATTATGGTAATATGTGTTTAGTTATCCCAACCGATTGTAGAAGTATCAGATTGATACTTACAATTTACATAAATTTGATTTCGTACATTGTTGCATGAGGATTGAACATTTAAATATTTTTTTGTACTATGTTCGTTTCCGGATTTAAAAATTATTTAATTACATGGAAAACCAACAGCTAAATATAGTAGTAATAGCAACTTAAATATATACAGAGAGCCAATTACAGGTTTTCACGGATAGAATTACAATAAAATATATTAAAAATGTGAACACTCAAAAAATACACAGATCAAGTTGTAATGATTACATAAGTGCATGCCACAATAAATTTAGAGATAAATAATTCAAGCCAAAGTGACATACAATATATTCAAAAATTGTAAAAGATATTTAGTTAGATATTATTATTTTTTTTATTTATTTTTTTCCTGATAGATTAGCCTTTGACCACCATTTTACCCGAAGGCAAGTGATGATGCGGTCGAAGATGTTGGTCAGGCTAACCTAGAAGTGACTAAGACTAAGACTATTATACAATTGAGATACATTTATGTTATTTTTGAAGCGCTCGTAGCGAAGTTTACTTAGCTGTTCTCAACTGATCAGCAAAGTTAAGCAACGTCGCGCGCGGTCATGAGTTGGATGGGTGACCGCTAGTGACACTACTACTGAGCGTTTCCGTGCTTCGGAGGGCACGTTAAGCCGTCGGTCCCGGTTGTCATCTTAGCATGGCAGTCGTTACAGCATGGTGGTAGGGCATTTTGCGAATGCCCGCCTGGCTAGCTACCACCCTCAAGTAGACTGTGTTTCGGCAGCTGTCCTTGAGAGCCAGTACTTCTAGGTTAGCCTGAACAACATCTTCGACCACATCATCACTTACCATCAGGAGAGATAGTGGTCAAAGGCTAACCTATCAAGCATAAAAAAAAAAAAAAAAAAAATATATATTGTTTACTACTGACAACATACCGAAAAAAGTCGCACTCGAGGTGCGTCTTGCCGTGGGAACACTACTCAAAAATGGGTCATATTATGCAGTTTAGTGAGTTTATTAAAAGTTCTACTCGCTCGCACTATATACGTATTCTGCCTATCCTTCGTGGAAGCTCTAGGGACTCGGAATGGGGGGTTGAACCTCGGAGATTTCTGCTAAAATATAAGGACTATTTATCCTCACTTTGAATTTGGAAGCAATTAAGGGAAATAATACGCCGAACGCGCAGCAAGCCTTGAATAACGTCTACGTGAGTATGGTGTTGCTACTCATTGGGAACAAGTGGGGGTGTTTATCTTCTGAACGTCCTCATCTGAAATGTATTCTCTATTATCAACAAGAGAATTCCTGAGAAGCATTGACGTTAGCCAGGTGTTAGCGCGGCCACCAAGCTATATGGCAGGGCACGCCGAACTGCGGGCGCGGGTTGAAAGGACACTGGTAAATCGAAAGAATGCGGAACAAGGTGATGAAAAGTGGACTGTATAGGAAAAGGAGCGAAAAACGAGCGACTAACCTGGATATCCTCGGGCGGATGAGCACAGCTGCGGCACTCCAAGGCGTCCTGCTGGTGTCCAGATGTAGTGGCTCTTCGAATTATTTCACGCTGTTGTAGACTCGCGGCGCGAGCGCGGGAAGCTCCAAAGAGACGATTGCGGATATCCCAGTGCGATGGGGCACACACGAAAGCAGCGCGAGCGCGGTTAGTAACAAAATGGCGGTTTCCTTGGCTTCGAGGGAGCTCACAGGAACAGACGCATCCGCCGTCAACAAGGGTCGACCGCAGACTACTTGCAATGACAAGTAGGTCACTCATCTCATCAGCCACGAAATGTCAACCGTAGATAGTCGTCGTTTTCGTGGGAAAATGAGGGTAGGAAAAGGTAAGAGGTAGAAAGAAAGTGCCAATAGATGGCGCGAACATTGCCCCCGGCCTAAAAACCATTGGATTTTAAAGGTAGAGAAAGATTGGATAAGTTAATAGAGCGGGTATATGAATAGCGGGTTGACCAGGGGGCAAGTACGTAAGTTATTGAGTGGGTAAAATGCACAAACGAACGACCGGCCGTTTGTAAACGGAAGTCGCTGTTCGCACTAGACATACTCTACATATTCCGTCGGCGCCTAGAATTGTCTCTTCGACAACACCTAGGGGCCAAGATAGCGGGGGAAGATTGTCTGTGATAATAAGCACGACGGAACCTACTTTGATTGGATTAGAAAGTGTATTCCATTTTCCTCTAGATTGAAGCAGGTGAAGGTACTCTAACTTCCATCGTTTAGAGAACGATTGGATCATCTTATCCAGCAAAGTGTAGCGTTTAAGAAGATGCGCGGGCTCGTCTGAGATCGCGCACGCGGGTAAGTGTTTAAGCGGTGCAGCCATCAAGAAATGCGCGGGCGTTAGTGCAGTGGGCTCAGAGGGATCCTCACGCAATAGCGTTAGCGGTCGCGAGTTTATGACGCTCTCTATTTGCGTAAGCACGGTTAACATTTCCTCATAGGTGAGTAACTGTGAACCTATTGTTTTAGCTAGGTGACCCTTGAAAGCTTTCACGAAGATTTCGTAGTTTCCGCCAAAGTGTGGGCTTCTTGGTGGGTTAAATTTCCAAGTTATGCGGTTGGCGGATAACTCGTCTGAGAGCGACTTATTATACTCCTCTGAGCTTACGAGTTTATAGACGTCAGATAGGGCATTTCTTGCTCCAGTAAAAGTGCGGGCGTTGTCCGAATACAAGACAGTAACGGTACCGCGACGAGCGAGAAAGCGTTTAAAAGCAGAAAGGAAACTGCAGCTGCTTAAATCTGTCGTCAGCTCTACGCTTACCGAACGCACTGACATACAGACGAAAATACATAAATAAGCCTTAATAGAGCGCACACCTCGTTTTCTAATTGGAATAATAGAAATTGGGCCGGCGTAATCCACAGCGGTGTGAGTGAACGCTTTAAATTCGTTCACGCGGCAAGCGGGTAGGTCTCCCATAAGCGGGAATGTAGGTTTAGGTTTTGCCTTAAAACAATAGTTACACTTATGTATAACCGAGCGGACGATATTACGGGATGCGAGTATCCAAAATCGTTGTCTGAGAATCGACATCAAAGCGTGCGGACCTGTATGACAGTTATGACGATGGTAGTGCTCAATTATCATTTCGATTATACGGTCTTTACGCGGTAACAAAATGGGATGCTGCTGATTGTACGATAGATCCGCATTTCGGAGACGTCCTCCGACTCGTATGAGTCCGTCGGCGTCTAGAAAGGGCACGAGTCGCTGTATAGCGTTTGAACACCGGGTGTTGGTTTTAAGGTTCTGAATAATGTCCGCAAAGTAATGTCTTTGTACAGCTGTCAGGACTTGAATTTCTGCGAAATTCATTTCATCGGCTGTGTAGTATTTAGAACGCGGCAGCTTCTTGATGAAGCGATAGATGCGGACGGCTATACGTAAGAGCATCAGCCATGAAGAAACGCGGGTGGAGAGTTTCAACAGCGGGTTGGAATTCACCACGGCGGGTTGTGTCACAGGAAGTGAAACGATTTTCTTCGACTCAGGTAGGTTTAAGTCAACCTTAGCGGGAGCTACTGTCTTAGCGGGCCAAGCAGCAGGCTCTTGGCTTAACCAAGCGGGGCCGGTCAACCACAGCGGGTGGTTAACTAGCTGAGCGGGTGACAGCCCTCGCGAAAGTGCATCAGCACAAGGGTTTTCCATTCCAGGTATATGACGGAAGCTGTCAACGGGAATAGCGGCAGTAATTTTTGTTATACGAGTAGCAACAAAAGTTTTGAATCTGTGCGGTGAAGCGGTAATCCACTGCAACGCTACCATAGAATCGGTGAAGCAATATACTTTGTCTATGGTATGACGCTTTTCGTAGGTATCGAGAACGCGGCGAACCAATTTTGACATGAGCAAGCAGGCGCAAAGCTCTAGCTTTGCAATTGAAATTGTTTTCAGTGGAGACACTTTTCACTTGGCGCATACTAGACGAGTGAGCGGAGTTGAGTCATGGTCAGACTGAGTTCGAATATACACTACAGATCCATATCCATGCTCGCTAGCATCAGAAAACGCAACGACGGTGATTTTCGAATTTTCTTCCACTCCTAGGTGGCGAGGGAATCGCAGTTGCTGAATGGCGGGAAGTTCGCAAAGATAATTATGCCAAATATCTACCACTGCTTGCGGCGGTTGCTCATCCCAGTCAAGCTTCAAAACATGAAGCTTTTGTAAAATTAATTTAGCGTACAAGATGACAGGAGCTATGAGTCCGAGAACGTCATACTGACGCGCTATCACGGACAACATATTGCGTTTAGTCGCAGGCCGACTTTCGACGTTCACGGTGAACATAAATGCGTCCGAGCTTGGCAACCACTGTAGCCCTAAAACCTTCAAGTTCGAGTCTGGCTCATCGAAATTGATAACTGCGGAATGCCGATCGGAGACCGGAAGCGATTCAGTGAGCTCGGGTACGTTACTAGCCCATTTCACTAGCTCGAAGCCCCCGGCCTTGAGCAACTCGCGGAGATCATCGCGAAGCTGTACGCTACCAGGCAAGGACGGCATGGAATAGCACACATCATCCATGTAAGTATTGTTTTCGATGACGGACGCAGCGTGCGGGAAGCGAGCGCGCTCGTCAGCGCACAGCTGGCGTAGCACGCGCATCGCGAGAAAAGGACTACTGCGCAGGCCAAAGCAAACACGGTTGAACACGTAAGTGCTCAGCGGCGAAGCGGGATCAAACCGATATAAAAACTTCTGAAATTTGCGGCTCTCTTCGTTGACAAGTACCTGAAGATACATCTGTTTTATATCGGATGTGAAAACGATTGCATAAAAACGAAATTCTAAGAGAATAACGAAAAGGTCATTTTGCAAATTATCCCCAGTATGCAAGACGTCATTCAATGATAAGCTCGAATCAGTTTTTGCACTTCCATCCATGACCATGCGCCATTTAGTAGTGGTTTTATCCAACCTGGCAATCGCATGGTGCGGAATGTAGTAACCGGCTAAACTATCGTCGTTATTTATCAGCGAGACATAACCTTTCTGCAAGTATTCCTGGATAATTGCATCATACTCCACGCGCAGGGGAGGTGAAGCGACGAGCTTGCGTTCTAAATGCATAAAGCGCTTCTTAGCGGTAAGAAAAGAATTACCCAAAGCGGCAGCGGGGTCGCGGGAGAAAGGCAACGCTACAGAGTAGCGGCCCGTAGAATCACGGGAAAAATTATTTGTAAAAATACGTTCATTTTCGAGAGCGGTAGGACTTAAGGCCGGTGTGCATTGCACTTCCTCAAGTTGCCAGAATTTCTGAAGAATGATATCCAAGCGCGGTTGTTCTGCGAAGGCGCAGAGAGATATTCGGGAGCGGTGACTATCATCATTAAAAGCGGTATATGTTTGAGCGGTCGCAACGGGAGCGGTCCCGATTACGATAAAACCGAATATCGATTCGAAAGCGGTAGGTGCACCAGGCGGACCAGCGGCACGACCCGATAGCAAGATATCCGCAAACAGCGGAGCCCCAATAAGTATTTCTATCTCGGACGGTTCCGAGAAATCCTTATCAGCAAGCGGCAAGCCGTGTAGATATGCAAGACAAGAGGTATCAACTCTCACAGACGGCAGGTTGTCGGTGATGCGGTCAATAACAAAAGCGTCGACCGAAATAAAATTATTATCAAGTCGCGAATGTAATGTGGTTGAAATTACACCCTTAATTGGATTTGACGCGGAACCTATGCCCTTAACAACGGTATTTGTAACCTTATTGCATTTTAAATTAAGCTTTGCGCAACAATTAGATAAAAGCTTTCTTTGATTTTGCATGTAATTTCGGCTGTATGGATTAATTATGATAAATATATTAATAATAATTAGCTATTGTTGAACACTATTGAAAGTTGTGCTTGGTACCAAAATTCTAAGCACTAGTTTAGGCATTTATAGAAACTAAACAGGCTTGTTCAAAATTAGTGTATAAGTTTAGGATCTTGATAGTTCACTTACCACATTTTATTGCTCGATGTACTAAGGGACGGATATCAATGCCGTAACACTGCACTTTTACTAACCACATTGCTTCTCCATTTAAAAGTGAACTGTTCTGAGTAAGTAAATGTTAGGGAAACACGAGTAAATCTATTTTCACATAAGTTAAGTGACATAACCTATTTCCTTGTATGAATATGAATACGTGGCTGATGGCATGTCAAACAATAACCACGTGACGACACGTAGGCATACGTATTTTTTTGTCTGTGGCAGCTAGTGATGCCATGTCCGCATAGTAGCCCAAGCACGAATCACTTGCGAAATCGTAACCGTTTCGTAAACGTATCGAAATGTCACCATTTTGTATAGGATTTGATCAGCGCCTCTACAGTGCGTAAAAGGAACTAAATTTTGACAGAAAAAAAGGTTTTGACAACTAACGTGTCGAGATTTTAACGTGAATGTTTTGTCACGTAAAAAGTTTTGTATGAAATCGCGAGCACGAACCTAATTCGAACTTAAGCTCGAAGGCTGGCTATCGAGGATCTGTCAAAAATCTACGAATGTCATGTCACTGAGAAATTTTAAGTCAGATGGCTGACGTAACGTATTCAATTGTGGTAAAACTTCGAAAATTCATGTTATTATTGTGTTTGTTCATTCATAATTTACCTATGAAAAGAGTTACAAACATGGCAGCAAGACTAGAAGTAGTATTGTACCATGTCGTTTACCAGGCGCAAAGTAGGTATTTATTAATTTATGGCACTGGAGGGAAGTGATGCAAATGTACGATGAACCCAATTCAGGACATTTTCCAAAACTCTGCATCAAACAGCGTCCATATTCCACCGTTCCAGCCCACATTTACACCAATTTCGCTCGTTGGATATGTCTTGCGGCGCAATAATGTTGCTATGAAATTCTTCATTGTGCATGGTCAAATTGAAAACAATAAGGCTCAAAGAAGATCACCTATGCATTCAAGATTTCAAGATCAACCAAAGCTGTCAACAAATGCACCAGAAGAACACAGGCAGCGACACGAAACGAATACCAACGGATTGTCAGACTAACTACCTACGAACTCTGAGGTGATGACCATGTTCACGCCAACATTCTAACCACTACGAAGAAGAAGATTTTAATGTGAAACGTAGAAGCTGTGTTATTGGACTTTTGGTTCTTAATAAAAATAAACGAAGTGCAATTGTGCGTTTCAGTTATTGGTACCTATATACCGAACAGTTCGTGGGTTAGGGATAATAGGATATCTCGTTGGATGTTGTGAAACGCGACTAAGACAAAATTCGTGGCAGCATGCCACTACTAAGGTCGGTGTGAGTGGGATGTTGCCACGCATTGAGCATACAACAGTGATGATGAGATGGATCAGTGTGTGCTTCTATTGGTGGCGCATAAAAGACTATTAGGTGGCGAACTCATAGCAGGGCCGTGAGAAGCATTTTTCTTCCCCCTCTGATCTTATAGGCTAGGTAAGTTCGATATCATGCTCGTTTGCCACACTATTCCTTAAAAATAAAGGAAAGTAGATGAATAAAAAGACAAAACTACACCAACAGTTAAGTAATTTCTTTATTTTTGGTAATGTAATAACAGACACAATCATAATCCAAAAAAAAAAACCAACCATAAGCTGACTAATACAAAATAAACGCTTTAATTATCCTAAAATTAATATGAACTAAAAACAACAAGCCTAGACGGTTACAAGTCACAGCACTCTCGATTTGTAGTAACGGCGCATTCATGAAATGCTACGTGGTTTGTCTTTGCAAAATTGTTAGGTAGGTACATTACTACGCACTCCAGGTTTTCACAGCATTCTTCTTTCCCAGAACAGACGGTAAAATACCGCTGGAGACGAAAGTTCTGTCGGGAATCACCTTTAGTGAACAATTAGAACTTATAGAATGCACTGCTTGAACTCAATAGCCTATTTTTCTGCTGAAACACCATAAAATTTAGCGCAAAATACACTTCACGCCGGCTGGCGGCCGTTCAGGGTTTCTTGAAACTCCTGCCTCTGTTTAAAGGTGTAATAGTAGCTGTTTGTAATTCATATAGTAAATTATCAGTGGCGTAGATTCTTGACTTGAGAATTTATAGCTCATAATTTATATATAATGTTTTATTTTAATACCTCTAATGATGTTACAATAAAATTTGGTTCACTGAGCAAGTAACGCATAGAGAAAAGTAACACACCGGAAAAAAATATGTTTGGTTTTCACCAAATAAAAAGCTAAATTTGACGAATATCAATCATAGAGGAACCAGTCCAGCGTCACCAACCTTAAAATAAGGTAAAGTATTGCAGGTGTACCGATTTCTGTCCAAAATTACCAAATACAATACGAGTCATTGTCACCTTGACAACTCAACTGGACTGTCATGGCTATAGACTAATCATATTGTTCCCGGTATATTACATTTCTCTATGTCATAATGTATGTCATGGCACTTAGTAAATATATCACCTAAAATACATTTTATTCAAAAATTTTAATATTTCATAGTGAACATCAATACAATACGGAAATCGCAAAGAAAATGCGAAGTCTGTGGTGTCGAAACACAAATAAAAATGTTTAAACAATAGATTTCCATGAGATCCAGAACCGGTGAGTTGATGAAAATATGTCATTGAAATTACATTATTGTTTCAGAGCGTAATGATCGCTTGGTTTTTATTGTAATTTAAGTAGGTATGTGTTATCATGCGAATTGCTGTACTTACATATATTTGTATATAAATTACAAATATTTACGTAACGTAAAGTAAGTTTAGTGTTGCTCAAGGAAAGTATCGATACCTTTGTAGTATCGATTTTCTATAATGTCAGTGGTATGGGTACATATACTTTTTCATAGTGTCAATAAGTTAGGAAATATCATATTCGAAGCTGGTGATCATAAACCATCACGCGGAATGTTTTATTATGCCACGAAACTTAACATGTGTATTTTAGGGACTGTTATTTACATCTTTAGCTCAAAAGCATTTTGAAACACCTATTATCAATTTTTCTCTACATAACTGGCACAGTACTTGCTAACTGAAGGGCTAGAGCAATATTTATTATCTAACATATGAAAATCGACCTAAATATTATACAATTAATAATAAATAGCGTAAATAACGCCATATCTATGCTTGTGATAATAATCTGAGTTGTTTTTTTTCAGTTCATTTAAACAAAACTCCGTCGCCTATATACTTTCAAAGTAAATGCTGAATCGATAGAGCTATGGCATGGAATTTAAAGTACTATGTCACCTCAATACTATATAAAAATCAACATGTGTATCAACATACAATCCCAATTATTTAAATACTTATAATACTATACATTGTTTGATTTTAAAATTAACCAACTTTCGAGTGCAGTTAAATAAACTATTTTTGTAATTTCAGATATGCATATGTTACGCAGAAAAATATTAATTGAATCGATAAATAAAACAAATCAGTGCAGAGGAAGCATCTTGCAATACAAATGAAATAGATCAGCTGCAAGATTAAATTAAATATCTAAATAATTCAACTACCTACACCAAAAAAGTTTTTAAAAGTCAACAGTCTATACATAATTAAAAAAGGTGCGTCAGAAATACTACATTTTATGATTGAACTACAAATAATAATAATTGTTAACAGTTGATGACAAGTTTACTAGTGCAACTTACGTGCAGTATTTTTTACTTTTACATATACGACAGTTAGAAAATAAGTATTGTATATTGAAAACTGTTATGTACAATGAAAAATATGTATGGTAAAGATGTTCTAGTACACAATTTACTTTGGAACTATGTATACATACCCCAATAATACGGTTTTCGATACTAGTGAAGATATATCGCACGATAAAATATTTTGATGATTTTGAATAAATTAATAAATCTGTGTGAAATATTTGTTTTATTTTATATTTCCTTAACATATATTTTATAAACCTAACCTTCTTACCATTTTTTCCTATATCGATTATAATGGAATCGATTTCATTGTAACTAATCGATTTTAGGGAATCAGTAGTACAACACTCACAAATGTCATAATTATTGTGTTGGAAATATAGTTTTCATTTGTAATGGTTGGTATAAAATAACTTCAAATCTGAGTTTCAAAGCAACAAGGTCCGTACCAACTCTTAATATTACTTGCTCAGTGAGAGGAGCTTTTATAGGCAAAAAAAGAATTAAAACCTCTTTTGGAATGAGTTGTTAGCTCTTAGAAAAAAGGTATAATTGTTGTGATTTACGCTGGATGACGTCACTTTTGTAATCCTATCGAGCTCACGTTAGCCAGCAAACGATGCGTCGTACTGTCAACCATTGCCTCCTGCGTAAACGTTCGATGAACTCGATACGTTTACGTTACGGACTATCGAAATGTTCGTGCTTGGGCTAGAACAGTCGCTCTTACGTCGCGATATGGCTCGCTGCGCCTTATTGTTACTCCTGACTGGCGTAAACGCATTAAATTTAGATTATTTGGACCCGACTAAATTGCAAACTTTCACAGCGCCTATTACGCAACAAAGAGCCGCTTTAGGAATAATCAAACAGTACTTTCCGGACAGAGTAACGGTTGAAGTCGATACCAAATTGTTCATATTTAAAAGAGACTCGTTTTCTTTACTCACGAAGAATGGGACCCTTCATATCAGAGCCAGCACAGGCGTGGCTGCTGTTTGGGGCTTCAATTACTATCTGAAAAAATACTGCAAAAGTCAGATCGCGTGGCAAGTGAAACGAGTTTATATCCCGGATATATTACCGGAAGTCGACGAGTCAGTAGTAGCTAACGACAGGTTCAGATACTACCAGAATGTTTGTACTGTGTCATACAGTTTCGTGTGGTGGAAATTCCCAGAGTGGGAATATCACGTTGAATGGATGGCTTTGAACGGTCTCAATATGGTCTTAGCCCCTGTAGATCAGGAAGCAGCCTGGGCGAAGGTTTACCGCAGGTTAGGTTTGACAGAAGATGAAATCGATGAGCATTTTACTGGACCGGCTTTACTATCTTGGCTCAGAATGGGGATGGATGGAAATCCTGGCACGATGTTCAGAATGAGAACCAAATCGGTATTATCGACTACTTGTTCGATCTTGGCATTGTGCCTGATGACAAGTTTGCTAGTGCAACTTACGTGCAGTATTTTTTACTTTTACGTATACCACAATTAGAAAATAAGTATTATATATTGAAAACTGTTACGTACAACTGTAATGTACAATGAAAATTAAAAAAATATGTATTGTAAAGATGTTCTAGTACACAAATTACTTTGGAACTATGTATACAGACCTCAATAATACGGTTTTCGATACTAGCGAAGATATATCGCACGAAAATATATTTTGATGTTTTGAATAAATAAATACATCTGTATGAAATATTTGTTTTATTTTATATTCCGTTAACATATATTTGATAAACCTAACCTACCTACCATTTTTTCCTATATCGATTAAAATGGAACCGATTTCATTGTAACTAATCGATTTTAGGGAATCAGTAGTAAAACACTCACAAATATTGTTTTCATTTGTAATGGTTGGTATAAAATAACTTCAACTCTGAGTTACAAAGCAACAAGGTCCGTGCCAACTCTTAATATTACTTGCTCAGTGAGAGGAGCTTTTATAGGCAAAAAAAGAATTAAAACCTCTTTTGGAATGAGTTGTTAGCTCTTAGAAAAAAGGTATAATTGTTGTGATTTACGCTGGATGACGTCACTTTTGTAATCCTATCGAGCTCACGTTAGCCAGCAAACGATGCGTCGTACTGTCAACCATTGCCTCCTGCGTAAACGTTCGATGAACTCGATACGTTTACGTTACGGACTATCGAAATGTTCGTGCTTGGGCTAGAACAGTCGCTCTTACGTCGCGATATGGCTCGCTGCGCCTTATTGTTACTCCTGACTGGCGTAAACGCATTAAATTTAGATTATTTGGACCCGACTAAATTGCAAACTTTCACAGCGCCTATTACGCAACAAAGAGCCGCTTTAGGAATAATCAAACAGTACTTTCCGGACAGAGTAACGGTTGAAGTCGATACCAAATTGTTCATATTTAAAAGAGACTCGTTTTCTTTACTCACGAAGAATGGGACCCTTCATATCAGAGCCAGCACAGGCGTGGCTGCTGTTTGGGGCTTCAATTACTATCTGAAAAAATACTGCAAAAGTCAGATCGCGTGGCAAGTGAAACGAGTTTATATCCCGGATATATTACCGGAAGTCGACGAGTCAGTAGTAGCTAACGACAGGTTCAGATACTACCAGAATGTTTGTACTGTGTCATACAGTTTCGTGTGGTGGAAATTCCCAGAGTGGGAATATCACGTTGAATGGATGGATTTGAACGGTCTCAATATGGTCTTAGCCCCTGTAGATCAGGAAGCAGCCTGGGCGAAGGTTTACCGCAGGTTAGGTTTGACAGAAGATGAAATCGATGAGCATTTTACTGGACCGGCTTTACTATCTTGGCTCAGAATGGGGATGGATGGAAATCCTGGCACGATGTTCAGAATGAGAACCAAATCGGTATTATCGACTACTTGTTCGATCTTGGCATTGTGCCTGATGACAAGTTTGCTAGTGCAACTTACGTGCAGTATTTTTTACTTTTACGTATACCACAATTAGAAAATAAGTATTATATATTGAAAACTGTTACGTACAACTGTAATGTACAATGAAAATTAAAAAAATATGTATTGTAAAAAGTGATCGTTCGACTTTCGCAGAGAACGCTAGCGTCACGACGCTCTTGCCCTAGTTACTAGCGCTGGGGTAGAGCGCTGATATAGCATCAACGCCGGCCGTCGCGCACCGCCGCGACTGCGACCGCGATCGCGCAATGACCTCGATAGTGATATTGTCGTGAATCATAATTGTGTAATATTCTATAAACGTTGTTAAGGCGAAGCTATACTCAAGAACTATGGCTCAAAAAGTTAATATAACTCTGAAAACTGAAACAGAACATATGTTGTTCAAACATTACACCGAAGAAAAGTCGGAACGCGAAAAGTTGCAGGTCTTAGTCAATGACCTAAAATCACAAATTAATGAACTCCAGCGCCAACTCGAGCAAGTTCAAACAAACGCATTACCGCTTCAATCTCAACCAAAAGATTTGAGATCCTCTGAATCAGCCCATTACGAGACAGACGAAGAGGACCTCGCGAGGGAAACAGAATGGATTCGACAAAAAAGCAGAAAGAAAAGGAAATTGAACTCGACACTCTCCCCACAATCTCAACAAGGACAAGCAGCTGCCTCCGACGAAAAACCACAAAAAAATCCGATGCCCAAAAAAACACCTCAACCCCCACCTATAGTAGTTGAGAATATAAAAAATTACCAGGAATTCTACGATTTTCTCGAGACAACTGTAGAAAAAGACTCATTCATCGTGAAAATGATGAACGGAGAGTGTGTCAAGATAAATGCCAAGAATGATGACTCTTATAGATCCATAAGTAAGTTACTTTTGCAAAATAATTTTCTTTGGCACTCATATGAAAATAAGCAAGACAGGCCGATTAGGGTGATGGCAAAAAACCTACACTCGTCGTGCTTGCCCAACAGAATAGTTGAAGACCTTAAGTCTAAAGGCTATAAGATAGAGGATGCAGTCAATAAACTGAATTGGAAGAAAAAAGAGCCTTTAAACATGTTTATGCTATCTTTCCAAAAAGATGAAGAAATTAAAAAGATATATAACATTACATCAATATTAGGTTGCAAAGTGGATATTGAACCAATTAAATCATCCAAATTAATACCACAATGTAAGCGATGCCAAGCATACGGACACACACAGAAATACTGTTCCAAAGATCCTAGGTGCGTGAAGTGTATAGGCAAGCACTTAACTAAAGACTGTAAGAAAACGGACAAAGAGAAACCAAAATGCGTACACTGCGGAGAACCGCACCCTGCTAACTATAGGGGGTGTACAGTAGCCAAAGAACTGCAAAACATTAGAAATAAAAGCAGCAAAAAGAATACTCCGATTAACAACCAGGTTTCCAGCATGAAAAAAATCAGTAGCGCTCAAAATGTGTCAAAGAACATCTCATATGCGCAGATAACAAAAGGAACAGAAGCAAACTCATTGCCACTAGCTCCACCAAAGATAAATAAAAAATCTAATATTGATGAAAAAATGAATGCGGTTTTGCAATTACTTACTTCATTTGACGAAAGACTAAAAAAACTAGAAATTAGCACCAAAAAAGCTATAGCAATAGAACAGAAATGACTAATGAACTAAAAATTATGGCTTGGAATGCAAATGGCCTCCTGCAACATGGAATAGAACTAGAGGCTGTATTGCATTTAGAAAACATTGACATATGCTTGATTTCAGAATCGCATCTCACTAAAGAATCTTATATTCGAATAAAAGGTTATAAATCATATCACGCATTACATCCCGATAACAAAGCTAAAGCAGGCAGTTCTATTATAATTAAAGACACTATCTGCCATCACGAAGATCATAAATTTGAAGAAAAATACTTACAAGGAATCGCAGTATCAGTGAAGACAAAATGCTATCCAATTATCGTATCATCAATATATTGTCCGCCAAGATATTCTCTTAAAGTGGAGCAATACAAACATTTTTTGGAAACACTTGGTGACAGGTTCATCTTAGGAGGCGATTTCAATGCAAAAAATACCCATTGGGGATCTAGGCTTACGTCTACTAAAGGAAGAGAACTTTTGATTGCTATCAGAGAGACAAAATGTGATGTCATATCAACAGGAAGTCCAACTTACTGGCCGACTGACTCGCAAAAGATACCAGATTTAATAGACTTTTTTATATATAAAAATCTGTCTCCCAACTTCATCAGTATTGAAGAAGGCTATATGATGAGTTCGGACCACTCACCCATACTGTTAACCCTAAGTGAGAATGTTATAATACAGAGAGAAAACAACCCAACTCTAGTAAATAAGAAAACTGATTGGAATAAATTTAAACAAGATTTAGAGGATATTATAGATCTAAAAGTCCCACTGAAAACTCCGCAACAGATAGACATTGATCTAAGAAAATTTATTACAGACATCCAAAGTAGCGCTTGGATAAATACACCTAAATTTAGGAAAAGGGTAACGGGCTACTACTATCCCGTGGAAATAAGAGACCTCATTGCCGAAAAGAGAATACAAAGACGAAAATGGCAACAAACCCGGTACCCGAAATATAAAAATAGGTTGAACAATCTTACAAAAACTATTAAAAGAAAAATTCAAGCCTTCAAAGACGAAACGTTAAACACGTATTTATCTGAACTAACGAGTGATCGAACAACGGATTTCTCGTTATGGAAAACAACTAGAAATATTAAGAAGCCTATTACTCAGAATTCACCCATAAGACAATCTGATGGTACTTGGGCTAAAAATAATGAACAAAAAGCTGCTACGTTTGCACAACACTTAGAGAAAATTTTTCAGCCATATGAAGAGAATTCAATTTCTTCAGATCAGATTTTGTCAAACAAAAAATCACCTGATGAATTAGAAATAAAATTAGTAACTCCAAAAGAAGTACTCAACGAAATTAAACATATAAATAAAAATAAGTCACCGGGTTACGATCTTATTACAGGAGAGGTCCTTCACAATCTTCCCCGAAAAGCCATAGTAAAATTGACCACTTTAATAAACGCTATATTCAGAGTTAAACATGTACCTGATGTGTGGAAATTTGCTGAAGTTATAATAATACCTAAACCAGGTAAACCAGCTAACGAAACCACATCATACAGACCAATATCTTTACTTCCAATCATGTCAAAATAATTTGAAAAGTTACTATTGAGACGCCTAAAACCTGTAATAGAAGAACGGAAACTAATCCCTGAATACCAATTCGGGTTTAGAGAAAAGCACTCTACAATAGATCAAGTGCACAGAATTACGAACACAATTGAAAAATCATTAGAAGAACAGAAAGTTTGCTCTGCAGTGTTCCTGGATGTAGCACAAGCATTTGATAAAGTATTATATAGCTTATGCATTAGCCCATAGTGCCACTATGGGCTAATGCATAAGCTTAGGGATTTGCTACCGAAGCAATTTGCTGAAATAATTGAATCTTATCTTACACAAAGAATGTTCAGAGTAAGACAAGGTGATTCATACTCAGAAATTAAACAAATTAAAGCGGGAGTACCACAGGGAAGCGTCCTTGGTCCGACCTTGTACTTATTGTACACCTGTGATATTCCACACTTAGAAAATAACACCATTGCAACTTTTGCTGATGATACAGCTATAATGGCTATAGGAGCCACTCATGAGGAAGCAGTGGTAAAAGTACAATCAGCCATCGATAAGATTTCCGAATGGACAAAAAAATGGAGAATAAAGCTCAATGAATCTAAGTCAGTTCATGTCGATTTCACTAATAAAAATGCCAATTACAACCCGGTATACATAAATGGCCACGTGATACCATACGAAAATACTGCTAAATACCTTGGTATAACACTTGATGCAAAGCTTCGCTGGAAAGCTCATGTGAAAAAGAAACGCGAAGAGTTAGAACTTCGTTACAAGAAGATGTACTGGCTACTTGGGAAGCATTCCACGTTGTCTGTACAAAATAAAATTCTCTTGTACAAGCAAGTCCTTATGCCAGTATGGACTTATGGAGCTCAGCTATGGGGCTGTACCAAACAAAGCAACATCCAGATAATCCAACGATTCCAGAATAAAGTACTCAAAGGTATAGTCAATGCACCATGGTACATTAGAACTGTCGACCTCCATCGTGACCTGAAAATGGATGTCGTTGTCGATATAATAAAAAAACACGCAGAAGCTCACGAATATAGACTTCACCGCCACGTGAATGTTGAGGCAATCCAGCTCCTTGACAACACAGACATAGTGAGAAGGCTAAAAAGGACAAAACCTTTTGAGTTAGTGTAGTTGAGTGTCAGTGATAAGTAGTGAAGTGAGTGCTACATATAAGGAACACAAGAACACATAGTGTCTTCCCCTTAATAGAGACAATAAGATAGGTGTTAATGGACACATTCTTAATTTTACTCTATTTAGCAGTTTAAGTCAAGCTAAAGTTACTCATTAGTCCGTATTGTTGACTAGATTGTAATATAATGACGTACTAAGTACATCATTAGAAAAAAAAAAATGTATTGTAAAGATGTTCTAGTACACAAATTACTTTGGAACTATGTATACAGACCTCAAAAATACGGTTTTCGATACTAGCGAAGATATATCGCACGAAAATATATTTTGATGTTTTGAATAAATAAATACATCTGTGTGAAATATTTGTTTTATTTTATATTCCGTTAACATATATTTGATAAACCTAACCTACCTACCATTTTTTCCTATATCGATTAAAATGGAACCGATTTCATTGTAACTAATCGATTTTAGGGAATCAGTAGTAAAACACTCACAAATATTGTTTTCATTTGTAATGGTTGGTATAAAATAACTTCAACTCTGAGTTACAAAGCAACAAGGTCCGTGCCAACTCTTAATATTACTTGCTCAGTGAGAGGAGCTTTTATAGGCAAAAAAAGAATTAAAACCTCTTTTGGAATGAGTTGTTAGCTCTTAGAAAAAAGGTATAATTGTTGTGATTTACGCTGGATGACGTCACTTTTGTAATCCTATCGAGCTCACGTTAGCCAGCAAACGATGCGTCGTACTGTCAACCATTGCCTCCTGCGTAAACGTTCGATGAACTCGATACGTTTACGTTACGGACTATCGAAATGTTCGTGCTTGGGCTAGAACAGTCGCTCTTACGTCGCGATATGGCTCGCTGCGCCTTATTGTTACTCCTGACTGGCGTAAACGCATTAAATTTAGATTATTTGGACCCGACTAAATTGCAAACTTTCACAGCGCCTATTACGCAACAAAGAGCCGCTTTAGGAATAATCAAACAGTACTTTCCGGACAGAGTAACGGTTGAAGTCGATACCAAATTGTTCATATTTAAAAGAGACTCGTTTTCTTTACTCACGAAGAATGGGACCCTTCATATCAGAGCCAGCACAGGCGTGGCTGCTGTTTGGGGCTTCAATTACTATCTGAAAAAATACTGCAAAAGTCAGATCGCGTGGCAAGTGAAACGAGTTTATATCCCGGATATATTACCGGAAGTCGACGAGTCAGTAGTAGCTAACGACAGGTTCAGATACTACCAGAATGTTTGTACTGTGTCATACAGTTTCGTGTGGTGGAAATTCCCAGAGTGGGAATATCACGTTGAATGGATGGCTTTGAACGGTCTCAATATGGTCTTAGCCCCTGTAGATCAGGAAGCAGCCTGGGCGAAGGTTTACCGCAGGTTAGGTTTGACAGAAGATGAAATCGATGAGCATTTTACTGGACCGGCTTTACTATCTTGGCTCAGAATGGGGATGGATGGAAATCCTGGCACGATGTTCAGAATGAGAACCAAATCGGTATTATCGACTACTTGTTCGATCTTGGCATTGTGCCTGATGACAAGTTTGCTAGTGCAACTTACGTGCAGTATTTTTTACTTTTACGTATACCACAATTAGAAAATAAGTATTATATATTGAAAACTGTTACGTACAACTGTAATGTACAATGAAAATTAAAAAAATATGTATTGTAAAGATGTTCTAGTACACAAATTACTTTGGAACTATGTATACAGACCTCAATAATACGGTTTTCGATACTAGCGAAGATATATCGCACGAAAATATATTTTGATGTTTTGAATAAATAAATACATCTGTATGAAATATTTGTTTTATTTTATATTCCGTTAACATATATTTGATAAACCTAACCTACCTACCATTTTTTCCTATATCGATTAAAATGGAACCGATTTCATTGTAACTAATCGATTTTAGGGAATCAGTAGTAAAACACTCACAAATATTGTTTTCATTTGTAATGGTTGGTATAAAATAACTTCAACTCTGAGTTACAAAGCAACAAGGTCCGTGCCAACTCTTAATATTACTTGCTCAGTGAGAGGAGCTTTTATAGGCAAAAAAAGAATTAAAACCTCTTTTGGAATGAGTTGTTAGCTCTTAGAAAAAAGGTATAATTGTTGTGATTTACGCTGGATGACGTCACTTTTGTAATCCTATCGAGCTCACGTTAGCCAGCAAACGATGCGTCGTACTGTCAACCATTGCCTCCTGCGTAAACGTTCGATGAACTCGATACGTTTACGTTACGGACTATCGAAATGTTCGTGCTTGGGCTAGAACAGTCGCTCTTACGTCGCGATATGGCTCGCTGCGCCTTATTGTTACTCCTGACTGGCGTAAACGCATTAAATTTAGATTATTTGGACCCGACTAAATTGCAAACTTTCACAGCGCCTATTACGCAACAAAGAGCCGCTTTAGGAATAATCAAACAGTACTTTCCGGACAGAGTAACGGTTGAAGTCGATACCAAATTGTTCATATTTAAAAGAGACTCGTTTTCTTTACTCACGAAGAATGGGACCCTTCATATCAGAGCCAGCACAGGCGTGGCTGCTGTTTGGGGCTTCAATTACTATCTGAAAAAATACTGCAAAAGTCAGATCGCGTGGCAAGTGAAACGAGTTTATATCCCGGATATATTACCGGAAGTCGACGAGTCAGTAGTAGCTAACGACAGGTTCAGATACTACCAGAATGTTTGTACTGTGTCATACAGTTTCGTGTGGTGGAAATTCCCAGAGTGGGAATATCACGTTGAATGGATGGATTTGAACGGTCTCAATATGGTCTTAGCCCCTGTAGATCAGGAAGCAGCCTGGGCGAAGGTTTACCGCAGGTTAGGTTTGACAGAAGATGAAATCGATGAGCATTTTACTGGACCGGCTTTACTATCTTGGCTCAGAATGGGGATGGATGGAAATCCTGGCACGATGTTCAGAATGAGAACCAAATCGGTATTATCGACTACTTGTTCGATCTTGGCATTGTGCCTGATGACAAGTTTGCTAGTGCAACTTACGTGCAGTATTTTTTACTTTTACGTATACCACAATTAGAAAATAAGTATTATATATTGAAAACTGTTACGTACAACTGTAATGTACAATGAAAATTAAAAAAATATGTATTGTAAAAAGTGATCGTTCGACTTTCGCAGAGAACGCTAGCGTCACGACGCTCTTGCCCTAGTTACTAGCGCTGGGGTAGAGCGCTGATATAGCATCAACGCCGGCCGTCGCGCACCGCCGCGACTGCGACCGCGATCGCGCAATGACCTCGATAGTGATATTGTCGTGAATCATAATTGTGTAATATTCTATAAACGTTGTTAAGGCGAAGCTATACTCAAGAACTATGGCTCAAAAAGTTAATATAACTCTGAAAACTGAAACAGAACATATGTTGTTCAAACATTACACCGAAGAAAAGTCGGAACGCGAAAAGTTGCAGGTCTTAGTCAATGACCTAAAATCACAAATTAATGAACTCCAGCGCCAACTCGAGCAAGTTCAAACAAACGCATTACCGCTTCAATCTCAACCAAAAGATTTGAGTTCCTCTGAATCAGCCCATTACGAGACAGACGAAGAGGACCTCGCGAGGGAAACAGAATGGATTCGACAAAAAAGCAGAAAGAAAAGGAAATTGAACTCGACACTCTCCCCACAATCTCAACAAGGACAAGCAGCTGCCTCCGACGAAAAACCACAAAAAAATCCGATGCCCAAAAAAACACCTCAACCCCCACCTATAGTAGTTGAGAATATAAAAAATTACCAGGAATTCTACGATTTTCTCGAGACAACTGTAGAAAAAGACTCATTCATCGTGAAAATGATGAACGGAGAGTGTGTCAAGATAAATGCCAAGAATGATGACTCTTATAGATCCATAAGTAAGTTACTTTTGCAAAATAATTTTCTTTGGCACTCATATGAAAATAAGCAAGACAGGCCGATTAGGGTGATGGCAAAAAACCTACACTCGTCGTGCTTGCCCAACAGAATAGTTGAAGACCTTAAGTCTAAAGGCTATAAGATAGAGGATGCAGTCAATAAACTGAATTGGAAGAAAAAAGAGCCTTTAAACATGTTTATGCTATCTTTCCAAAAAGATGAAGAAATTAAAAAGATATATAACATTACATCAATATTAGGTTGCAAAGTGGATATTGAACCAATTAAATCATCCAAATTAATACCACAATGTAAGCGATGCCAAGCATACGGACACACACAGAAATACTGTTCCAAAGATCCTAGGTGCGTGAAGTGTATAGGCAAGCACTTAACTAAAGACTGTAAGAAAACGGACAAAGAGAAACCAAAATGCGTACACTGCGGAGAACCGCACCCTGCTAACTATAGGGGGTGTACAGTAGCCAAAGAACTGCAAAACATTAGAAATAAAAGCAGCAAAAAGAATACTCCGATTAACAACCAGGTTTCCAGCATGAAAAAAATCAGTAGCGCTCAAAATGTGTCAAAGAACATCTCATATGCGCAGATAACAAAAGGAACAGAAGCAAACTCATTGCCACTAGCTCCACCAAAGATAAATAAAAAATCTAATATTGATGAAAAAATGAATGCGGTTTTGCAATTACTTACTTCATTTGACGAAAGACTAAAAAAACTAGAAATTAGCACCAAAAAAGCTATAGCAATAGAACAGAAATGACTAATGAACTAAAAATTATGGCTTGGAATGCAAATGGCCTCCTGCAACATGGAATAGAACTAGAGGCTGTATTGCATTTAGAAAACATTGACATATGCTTGATTTCAGAATCGCATCTCACTAAAGAATCTTATATTCGAATAAAAGGTTATAAATCATATCACGCATTACATCCCGATAACAAAGCTAAAGCAGGCAGTTCTATTATAATTAAAGACACTATCTGCCATCACGAAGATCATAAATTTGAAGAAAAATACTTACAAGGAATCGCAGTATCAGTGAAGACAAAATGCTATCCAATTATCGTATCATCAATATATTGTCCGCCAAGATATTCTCTTAAAGTGGAGCAATACAAACATTTTTTGGAAACACTTGGTGACAGGTTCATCTTAGGAGGCGATTTCAATGCAAAAAATACCCATTGGGGATCTAGGCTTACGTCTACTAAAGGAAGAGAACTTTTGATTGCTATCAGAGAGACAAAATGTGATGTCATATCAACAGGAAGTCCAACTTACTGGCCGACTGACTCGCAAAAGATACCAGATTTAATAGACTTTTTTATATATAAAAATCTGTCTCCCAACTTCATCAGTATTGAAGAAGGCTATATGATGAGTTCGGACCACTCACCCATACTGTTAACCCTAAGTGAGAATGTTATAATACAGAGAGAAAACAACCCAACTCTAGTAAATAAGAAAACTGATTGGAATAAATTTAAACAAGATTTAGAGGATATTATAGATCTAAAAGTCCCACTGAAAACTCCGCAACAGATAGACATTGATCTAAGAAAATTTATTACAGACATCCAAAGTAGCGCTTGGATAAATACACCTAAATTTAGGAAAAGGGTAACGGGCTACTACTATCCCGTGGAAATAAGAGACCTCATTGCCGAAAAGAGAATACAAAGACGAAAATGGCAACAAACCCGGTACCCGAAATATAAAAATAGGTTGAACAATCTTACAAAAACTATTAAAAGAAAAATTCAAGCCTTCAAAGACGAAACGTTAAACACGTATTTATCTGAACTAACGAGTGATCGAACAACGGATTTCTCGTTATGGAAAACAACTAGAAATATTAAGAAGCCTATTACTCAGAATTCACCCATAAGACAATCTGATGGTACTTGGGCTAAAAATAATGAACAAAAAGCTGCTACGTTTGCACAACACTTAGAGAAAATTTTTCAGCCATATGAAGAGAATTCAATTTCTTCAGATCAGATTTTGTCAAACAAAAAATCACCTGATGAATTAGAAATAAAATTAGTAACTCCAAAAGAAGTACTCAACGAAATTAAACATATAAATAAAAATAAGTCACCGGGTTACGATCTTATTACAGGAGAGGTCCTTCACAATCTTCCCCGAAAAGCCATAGTAAAATTGACCACTTTAATAAACGCTATATTCAGAGTTAAACATGTACCTGATGTGTGGAAATTTGCTGAAGTTATAATAATACCTAAACCAGGTAAACCAGCTAACGAAACCACATCATACAGACCAATATCTTTACTTCCAATCATGTCAAAATAATTTGAAAAGTTACTATTGAGACGCCTAAAACCTGTAATAGAAGAACGGAAACTAATCCCTGAATACCAATTCGGGTTTAGAGAAAAGCACTCTACAATAGATCAAGTGCACAGAATTACGAACACAATTGAAAAATCATTAGAAGAACAGAAAGTTTGCTCTGCAGTGTTCCTGGATGTAGCACAAGCATTTGATAAAGTATTATATAGCTTATGCATTAGCCCATAGTGCCACTATGGGCTAATGCATAAGCTTAGGGATTTGCTACCGAAGCAATTTGCTGAAATAATTGAATCTTATCTTACACAAAGAATGTTCAGAGTAAGACAAGGTGATTCATACTCAGAAATTAAACAAATTAAAGCGGGAGTACCACAGGGAAGCGTCCTTGGTCCGACCTTGTACTTATTGTACACCTGTGATATTCCACACTTAGAAAATAACACCATTGCAACTTTTGCTGATGATACAGCTATAATGGCTATAGGAGCCACTCATGAGGAAGCAGTGGTAAAAGTACAATCAGCCATCGATAAGATTTCCGAATGGACAAAAAAATGGAGAATAAAGCTCAATGAATCTAAGTCAGTTCATGTCGATTTCACTAATAAAAATGCCAATTACAACCCGGTATACATAAATGGCCACGTGATACCATACGAAAATACTGCTAAATACCTTGGTATAACACTTGATGCAAAGCTTCGCTGGAAAGCTCATGTGAAAAAGAAACGCGAAGAGTTAGAACTTCGTTACAAGAAGATGTACTGGCTACTTGGGAAGCATTCCACGTTGTCTGTACAAAATAAAATTCTCTTGTACAAGCAAGTCCTTATGCCAGTATGGACTTATGGAGCTCAGCTATGGGGCTGTACCAAACAAAGCAACATCCAGATAATCCAACGATTCCAGAATAAAGTACTCAAAGGTATAGTCAATGCACCATGGTACATTAGAACTGTCGACCTCCATCGTGACCTGAAAATGGATGTCGTTGTCGATATAATAAAAAAACACGCAGAAGCTCACGAATATAGACTTCACCGCCACGTGAATGTTGAGGCAATCCAGCTCCTTGACAACACAGACATAGTGAGAAGGCTAAAAAGGACAAAACCTTTTGAGTTAGTGTAGTTGAGTGTCAGTGATAAGTAGTGAAGTGAGTGCTACATATAAGGAACACAAGAACACATAGTGTCTTCCCCTTAATAGAGACAATAAGATAGGTGTTAATGGACACATTCTTAATTTTACTCTATTTAGCAGTTTAAGTCAAGCTAAAGTTACTCATTAGTCCGTATTGTTGACTAGATTGTAATATAATGACGTACTAAGTACATCATTAGAAAAAAAAAAATGTATTGTAAAGATGTTCTAGTACACAAATTACTTTGGAACTATGTATACAGACCTCAAAAATACGGTTTTCGATACTAGCGAAGATATATCGCACGAAAATATATTTTGATGTTTTGAATAAATAAATACATCTGTGTGAAATATTTGTTTTATTTTATATTCCGTTAACATATATTTGATAAACCTAACCTACCTACCATTTTTTCCTATATCGATTAAAATGGAACCGATTTCATTGTAACTAATCGATTTTAGGGAATCAGTAGTAAAACACTCACAAATATTGTTTTCATTTGTAATGGTTGGTATAAAATAACTTCAACTCTGAGTTACAAAGCAACAAGGTCCGTGCCAACTCTTAATATTACTTGCTCAGTGAGAGGAGCTTTTATAGGCAAAAAAAGAATTAAAACCTCTTTTGGAATGAGTTGTTAGCTCTTAGAAAAAAGGTATAATTGTTGTGATTTACGCTGGATGACGTCACTTTTGTAATCCTATCGAGCTCACGTTAGCCAGCAAACGATGCGTCGTACTGTCAACCATTGCCTCCTGCGTAAACGTTCGATGAACTCGATACGTTTACGTTACGGACTATCGAAATGTTCGTGCTTGGGCTAGAACAGTCGCTCTTACGTCGCGATATGGCTCGCTGCGCCTTATTGTTACTCCTGACTGGCGTAAACGCATTAAATTTAGATTATTTGGACCCGACTAAATTGCAAACTTTCACAGCGCCTATTACGCAACAAAGAGCCGCTTTAGGAATAATCAAACAGTACTTTCCGGACAGAGTAACGGTTGAAGTCGATACCAAATTGTTCATATTTAAAAGAGACTCGTTTTCTTTACTCACGAAGAATGGGACCCTTCATATCAGAGCCAGCACAGGCGTGGCTGCTGTTTGGGGCTTCAATTACTATCTGAAAAAATACTGCAAAAGTCAGATCGCGTGGCAAGTGAAACGAGTTTATATCCCGGATATATTACCGGAAGTCGACGAGTCAGTAGTAGCTAACGACAGGTTCAGATACTACCAGAATGTTTGTACTGTGTCATACAGTTTCGTGTGGTGGAAATTCCCAGAGTGGGAATATCACGTTGAATGGATGGCTTTGAACGGTCTCAATATGGTCTTAGCCCCTGTAGATCAGGAAGCAGCCTGGGCGAAGGTTTACCGCAGGTTAGGTTTGACAGAAGATGAAATCGATGAGCATTTTACTGGACCGGCTTTACTATCTTGGCTCAGAATGGGGATGGATGGAAATCCTGGCACGATGTTCAGAATGAGAACCAAATCGGTATTATCGACTACTTGTTCGATCCTGGCATTGTGCCTGATGACAAGTTTGCTAGTGCAACTTACGTGCAGTATTTTTTACTTTTACGTATACCACAATTAGAAAATAAGTATTATATATTGAAAACTGTTACGTACAACTGTAATGTACAATGAAAATTAAAAAAAAATGTATTGTAAAGATGTTCTAGTACACAAATTACTTTGGAACTATGTATACAGACCTCAATAATACGGTTTTCGATACTAGCGAAGATATATCGCACGAAAATATATTTTGATGTTTTGAATAAATAAATACATCTGTGTGAAATATTTGTTTTATTTTATATTCCGTTAACATATATTTGATAAACCTAACCTACCTACCATTTTTTCCTATATCGATTAAAATGGAACCGATTTCATTGTAACTAATCGATTTTAGGGAATCAGTAGTAAAACACTCACAAATATTGTTTTCATTTGTAATGGTTGGTATAAAATAACTTCAACTCTGAGTTACAAAGCAACAAGGTCCGTGCCAACTCTTAATATTACTTGCTCAGTGAGAGGAGCTTTTATAGGCAAAAAAAGAATTAAAACCTCTTTTGGAATGAGTTGTTAGCTCTTAGAAAAAAGGTATAATTGTTGTGATTTACGCTGGATGACGTCACTTTTGTAATCCTATCGAGCTCACGTTAGCCAGCAAACGATGCGTCGTACTGTCAACCATTGCCTCCTGCGTAAACGTTCGATGAACTCGATACGTTTACGTTACGGACTATCGAAATGTTCGTGCTTGGGCTAGAACAGTCGCTCTTACGTCGCGATATGGCTCGCTGCGCCTTATTGTTACTCCTGACTGGCGTAAACGCATTAAATTTAGATTATTTGGACCCGACTAAATTGCAAACTTTCACAGCGCCTATTACGCAACAAAGAGCCGCTTTAGGAATAATCAAACAGTACTTTCCGGACAGAGTAACGGTTGAAGTCGATACCAAATTGTTCATATTTAAAAGAGACTCGTTTTCTTTACTCACGAAGAATGGGACCCTTCATATCAGAGCCAGCACAGGCGTGGCTGCTGTTTGGGGCTTCAATTACTATCTGAAAAAATACTGCAAAAGTCAGATCGCGTGGCAAGTGAAACGAGTTTATATCCCGGATATATTACCGGAAGTCGACGAGTCAGTAGTAGCTAACGACAGGTTCAGATACTACCAGAATGTTTGTACTGTGTCATACAGTTTCGTGTGGTGGAAATTCCCAGAGTGGGAATATCACGTTGAATGGATGGCTTTGAACGGTCTCAATATGGTCTTAGCCCCTGTAGATCAGGAAGCAGCCTGGGCGAAGGTTTACCGCAGGTTAGGTTTGACAGAAGATGAAATCGATGAGCATTTTACTGGACCGGCTTTACTATCTTGGCTCAGAATGGGGATGGATGGAAATCCTGGCACGATGTTCAGAATGAGAACCAAATCGGTATTATCGACTACTTGTTCGATCTTGGCATTGTGCCCGTCTTCCCAGCATTCAATGGACACGTACCCAAAGCTATGAAAAGAACGAATCCGGAAGTTTTTTACTATCACGTAGAGAAATGGAACAAATTTGGTGCAGATTATTGTTGTGGTCTGTTTCTGGATCCCAACGAGCAGTTGTTTGAGGTTATCGGCAATCATTTTCTGAAGGAGATTAATGCTATATACAACCTTACTGGACATATATATACCGCTGACCCGTTCAATGAAGTTAAAATTGAACCATGGTCGACTGCATTCATCCGGGATACAGCTAAAGCCATATACTATATACTCGACATTAACAGATTTCGATTATAAAGCTGTTTGGCTGCTACAAAATTGGATGTTCGTCAGTGCACCAATATTATGGCCTGCTCCACAGGTCCGGACATTTCTTACATCAGTTCCAATTGGAAGAATACTCGTACTGGACTTGCAAGCGGAACAATGGCCTCAATATAATAATTACGATATGTATTATGGCCAGCCTTTTATCTGGTGCATGTTGCATAATTTTGGAGGTACTTTAGGTATGTTTGGAAATGTCATCACCATTAACAAAGGGGTAAACGAAGCTAGGCGGAAACCTAAGAGTACTATGATCGGAATCGGACTCACTCCCGAAGGTATCAACCAGAACTACGTTGTGTATGATTTAATGCTCGAGTCGGCATGGAGGAAAGGACCAGTATCTGACTTGGAAGATTGGGCAGGCGATTACGCTGAAAGACGTTACGGATGCAACAGTACGACAACTGCTTGGAAGTACTTACTCAAAAGCGTATACAGTTTCGACGGTCTTAACATGGTCCGTGGTAAATATGTGATTACTAGACGTCCTAGCTTCAAGATCAAACCCTGGGCGTGGTATAAAAGCCACGATCTCTTTCAGGCCTTGCTCAAAATAGCTAC
Source organism: Plagodis pulveraria (assembly GCA_963890685.1). Taxonomy (NCBI): domain Eukaryota; kingdom Metazoa; phylum Arthropoda; class Insecta; order Lepidoptera; family Geometridae; genus Plagodis; species Plagodis pulveraria. The sequence continues at coordinate 13,122,440 of OY982949.1, read as the reverse complement.
GAGTGATCCTACTTGCAAAAGTGACGGTTTTTATTATGACGTGACTGATATAACGAGGCAGGCATTGCAGTACAGAGCGGAACAACTTTACCTAAACCTTCAGCAGGACAGATTTTCCACTAGTTGGGTGTTCAATTCTTCTATATCTCTATTTCTAGACGCGATGCGTGACATAGAAAGAGTTCGTCTAATAAACCCAAATTTCCATGCTGAATCTTGGTTCAATAGCGCTAAGTCTTTCGCAAAAAATCCTGCAGAAATGTACACATACGAACTAAATGCGAGGAATCAGATAACAATGTGGGGTCCTAATGGAGAAATATCAGATTACGCGTGCAAGCAATGGTTTGAGCTGTTCCATTATTATTATATACCGAGATGGTCAACGTTTCTCTACGCGGCTTTAGATGCGAAGTTAAAGAAGGAGCCTTTTGATGAGAGGGGTACGCAGAAGATGATAAAAGCTACCGTGGAAGATAAATTTCTTAATGTTGATATACCGGCTGCAGCTGCAATATATTCAAAACCAACAAATACCGATGTGAGAGCTCTGGCGTTGGAGATGTATGAGAAATGGGCGTTCGTATCTGACCTTGAGGACCTGCCTATGAGTATTATTAGAGATAACTGTGGTGTTATCTTCCACGGTAGCTCTTATCATCTTCTGCGTACCCCTCTCATCAAAAGGCTCCTTCTTTAACTTCGCATCTAAATCCGCGTAGAGAAACGTTGACCATCTCGGTATATAATAATAATAGAACAGCTCAAACCATTTTTTGCACGCGTAATCTGATATTTCTCCATTAGGACCCCACATTGTTATCTGATTTCTCGCATTTAGTTCGTATGTGTACATTTCTGCAGGATTTTTCGCGAAAGACTTAGCGCTATTGAACCAAGATTCAGCATGGAAATTTGGGTTTATTTGAAGAACTCTTTCTATGTCACGCATCGCGTCTAGAAATAAAGATATAGAAGAATTGAACACCCAACTAGTGGAAAATCTGTCCTGCTGAAGGTTTAGGTAAAATTGTTCCGCTCTGTACTGCAATGCCTGCCTCGTTATATCAGTCACGTCATAATAAAAACCGTGACTTTTGCAAGTAGGATCACTCGAAGCTATTTTGAGCAAGGCCTGAAAGAGATCGTGGCTTTTATACCACGCCCAGGGTTTGATCTTGAAGCTAGGACGTCTAGTAATCACATATTTACTACGGACCATGTTTTTGTTTTTTTATTTATATATATATTTTTTTTATAACCTGTCCCGGAGCGGTATATATCGTCCCGGTCCGCGAGCTAAGAGGTTCCTCTGACGTTGTCAGAGACGGTGTTTTCCTTATTAAATCATTTTTACAAATCCTTAGTCTAAATAAATCTTTTCTTAATTAAATTATTACATATAAATACTTAGTATGCTACTTTTTCTAACTCTAATAGTATAGCAAACAAGTTTGTAAACGCTATATCTAGGAAATTACTTGCTATTCGTGTCTTTTTAGAACGCCTCCGTGTTTTGCTCCTCTGGGCCCCTTCGGCATTGTAGTTGGTCTTCACCGCGCGCCTGTAGTTCACCGACCACGTGGCCACGTGGTAATTGTTTTTCTGGCTTTATTACCGCGCAGGTGCGCGAATTTTCACTTTTTCAACTATTTATCACTAGGGTAACTCACTTTCACATTTCTTTCACCGCCACTGTATGCGCCTTAAAATTGCGCAACTTTTGGTGTATCACACGCCTATGAAATGTTGAAAAATACCACTTTTCTGATTTTTTAAATATTTTTTTTAACGTGGAGCAGACTTGAAATTGAGTGTCTCCGGTCGTGGTTGGGACACTCTCTCTCCCACGGACCATGTTAAGGCCGTCGAAACTGTATACGCTTTTGAGTAAGTACTTCCAAGCAGTTGTCGTACTGTTGCATCCGTAACGTCTTTCAGCGTAATCGCCTGCCCAATCTTCCAAGTCAGATACTGGTCCTTTCCTCCATGCCGACTCGAGCATTAAATCATACACAACGTAGTTTTGGTTGATACCTTCGGGAGTGAGTCCGATTCCGATCATAGTACTCTTAGGTTTCCGCCTAGCTTCGTTTACCCCTTTGTTAATGGTGATGACATTTCCAAACATACCTAAAGTACCTCCAAAATTATGCAACATGCACCAGATAAAAGGCTGGCCATAATACATATCGTAATTATTATATTGAGGCCATTGTTCCGCTTGCAAGTCCAGTACGAGTATTCTTCCAATTGGAACTGATGTAAGAAATGTCCGGACCTGTGGAGCAGGCCATAATATTGGTGTACTGACGAACATCCAATTTTGTAGCAGCCAAACAGCTTTATAATCGAAATCTGTTAATGTCGAGTATATTGTATATGGCTTTAGCTGTATCCCGGATGAATGCAGTCGACCATGGTTCAATTTTAACTTCATTGAACGGGTCAGCGGTATATATATGTCCAGTAAGGTTGTATATAGCATTAATCTCCTTCAGAAAATGATTGCCGATAACCTCAAACAACTGCTCGTTGGGATCCAGAAACAGACCACAACAATAATCTGCACCAAATTTGTTCCATTTCTCTACGTGATAATAAAAAACTTCCGGATTCGTTCTTTTCCTAGCTTTGGGTACGTGTCCGTTGAATGCCGGGAAGACGGGCACAATGCCAAGATCGAACAAGTAGTCGATAATACCGGTTTGGTTCTCATTCTGAACATCGTGCCAGGATTTCCATCCATCCCCATTCTGAGCCAAGATAGTAAAGCCGGTCCAGTAAAATGCTCATCGATTTCATCTTCTGTCAAACCTAACCTGCGGTAAACCTTCGCCCAGGCTGCTTCCTGATCTACAGGGGCTAAGACCATATTGAGACCGTTCAAAGCCATCCATTCAACGTGATATTCCCACTCTGGGAATTTCCACCACACGAAACTGTATGACACAGTACAAACATTCTGGTAGTATCTGAACCTGTCGTTAGCTACTACTGACTCGTCGACTTCCGGTAATATATCCGGGATATAAACTCGTTTCACTTGCCACGCGATCTGACTTTTGCAGTATTTTTTCAGATAGTAATTGAAGCCCCAAACAGCAGCCACGCCTGTGCTGGCTCTGATATGAAGGGTCCCATTCTTCGTGAGTAAAGAAAACGAGTCTCTTTTAAATATGAACAATTTGGTATCGAATTGAACCGTTACTCTGTCCGGAAAGTACTGTTTGATTATTCCTAAAGCGGCTCTTTATTGCGTAATAGGCGCTGTGAAAGTTTGCAATTTAGTCGGGTCCAAATAATCTAAATTTAATGCGTTTACACCAGTCAGGAGTAACAATAAGGCGCAGCGAGCCATATCGCGACGTAAGAGCGACTGTTCTGGAATGAAGTGTAGTTGACGATATAGCATTGTTGACTAGTTAATATCAATCAGCCGGCCTTTGACCGCGCCCTCTTGAGTTACTTGACAAGATAGAAGGAACTCGGCCACAATGACGAATTTCTTCTGATTATATTGATAACAGGATGAGAGGGACGTTGATCTTCAATTAATCCTTTGGCATCGGCTGACCCATTATGGCCAATTTATGAATGAAATTCTATTGTCATCATTATCGCAGATAGCAATGGGTTAAGGTCTGTGTAAATATTATGCTATGATTTAGTTATCACAATCGAATTATTGGCGACTTGTGGATCGTTATTAAAGGTTTGCTTATAAATATTATGGTAATATGTGTTTAGTTATCCCAACCGATTGTAGAAGTATCAGATTGATACTTACAATTTACATAAATTTGATTTCGTACATTGTTGCATGAGGATTGAACATTTAAATATTTTTTTGTACTATGTTCGTTTCCGGATTTAAAAATTATTTAATTACATGGAAAACCAACAGCTAAATATAGTAGTAATAGCAACTTAAATATATACAGAGAGCCAATTACAGGTTTTCACGGATAGAATTACAATAAAATATATTAAAAATGTGAACACTCAAAAAATACACAGATCAAGTTGTAATGATTACATAAGTGCATGCCACAATAAATTTAGAGATAAATAATTCAAGCCAAAGTGACATACAATATATTCAAAAATTGTAAAAGATATTTAGTTAGATATTATTATTTTTTTTATTTATTTTTTTCCTGATAGATTAGCCTTTGACCACCATTTTACCCGAAGGCAAGTGATGATGCGGTCGAAGATGTTGGTCAGGCTAACCTAGAAGTGACTAAGACTAAGACTATTATACAATTGAGATACATTTATGTTATTTTTGAAGCGCTCGTAGCGAAGTTTACTTAGCTGTTCTCAACTGATCAGCAAAGTTAAGCAACGTCGCGCGCGGTCATGAGTTGGATGGGTGACCGCTAGTGACACTACTACTGAGCGTTTCCGTGCTTCGGAGGGCACGTTAAGCCGTCGGTCCCGGTTGTCATCTTAGCATGGCAGTCGTTACAGCATGGTGGTAGGGCATTTTGCGAATGCCCGCCTGGCTAGCTACCACCCTCAAGTAGACTGTGTTTCGGCAGCTGTCCTTGAGAGCCAGTACTTCTAGGTTAGCCTGAACAACATCTTCGACCACATCATCACTTACCATCAGGAGAGATAGTGGTCAAAGGCTAACCTATCAAGCATAAAAAAAAAAAAAAAAAAATATATATATTGTTTACTACTGACAACATACCGAAAAAAGTCGCACTCGAGGTGCGTCTTGCCGTGGGAACACTACTCAAAAATGGGTCATATTATGCAGTTTAGTGAGTTTATTAAAAGTTCTACTCGCTCGCACTATATACGTATTCTGCCTATCCTTCGTGGAAGCTCTAGGGACTCGGAATGGGGGGTTGAACCTCGGAGATTTCTGCTAAAATATAAGGACTATTTATCCTCACTTTGAATTTGGAAGCAATTAAGGGAAATAATACGCCGAACGCGCAGCAAGCCTTGAATAACGTCTACGTGAGTATGGTGTTGCTACTCATTGGGAACAAGTGGGGGTGTTTATCTTCTGAACGTCCTCATCTGAAATGTATTCTCTATTATCAACAAGAGAATTCCTGAGAAGCATTGACGTTAGCCAGGTGTTAGCGCGGCCACCAAGCTATATGGCAGGGCACGCCGAACTGCGGGCGCGGGTTGAAAGGACACTGGTAAATCGAAAGAATGCGGAACAAGGTGATGAAAAGTGGACTGTATAGGAAAAGGAGCGAAAAACGAGCGACTAACCTGGATATCCTCGGGCGGATGAGCACAGCTGCGGCACTCCAAGGCGTCCTGCTGGTGTCCAGATGTAGTGGCTCTTCGAATTATTTCACGCTGTTGTAGACTCGCGGCGCGAGCGCGGGAAGCTCCAAAGAGACGATTGCGGATATCCCAGTGCGATGGGGCACACACGAAAGCAGCGCGAGCGCGGTTAGTAACAAAATGGCGGTTTCCTTGGCTTCGAGGGAGCTCACAGGAACAGACGCATCCGCCGTCAACAAGGGTCGACCGCAGACTACTTGCAATGACAAGTAGGTCACTCATCTCATCAGCCACGAAATGTCAACCGTAGATAGTCGTCGTTTTCGTGGGAAAATGAGGGTTGGAAAAGGTAAGAGGTAGAAAGAAAGTGCCAATAGATGGCGCGAACATTGCCCCCGGCCTAAAAACCATTGGATTTTAAAGGTAGAGAAAGATTGGATAAGTTAATAGAGCGGGTATATGAATAGCGGGTTGACCAGGGGGCAAGTACGTAAGTTATTGAGTGGGTAAAATGCACAAACGAACGACCGGCCGTTTGTAAACGGAAGTCGCTGTTCGCACTAGACATACTCTACATATTCCGTCGGCGCCTAGAATTGTCTCTTCGACAACACCTAGGGGCCAAGATAGCGGGGGAAGATTGTCTGTGATAATAAGCACGACGGAACCTACTTTGATTGGATTAGAAAGTGTATTCCATTTTCCTCTAGATTGAAGCAGGTGAAGGTACTCTAACTTCCATCGTTTAGAGAACGATTGGATCATCTTATCCAGCAAAGTGTAGCGTTTAAGAAGATGCGCGGGCTCGTCTGAGATCGCGCACGCGGGTAAGTGTTTAAGCGGTGCAGCCATCAAGAAATGCGCGGGCGTTAGTGCAGTGGGCTCAGAGGGATCCTCACGCAATAGCGTTAGCGGTCGCGAGTTTATGACGCTCTCTATTTGCGTAAGCACGGTTAACATTTCCTCATAGGTGAGTAACTGTGAACCTATTGTTTTAGCTAGGTGACCCTTGAAAGCTTTCACGAAGATTTCGTAGTTTCCGCCAAAGTGTGGGCTTCTTGGTGGGTTAAATTTCCAAGTTATGCGGTTGGCGGATAACTCGTCTGAGAGCGACTTATTATACTCCTCTGAGCTTACGAGTTTATAGACGTCAGATAGGGCATTTCTTGCTCCAGTAAAAGTGCGGGCGTTGTCCGAATACAAGACAGTAACGGTACCGCGACGAGCGAGAAAGCGTTTAAAAGCAGAAAGGAAACTGCAGCTGCTTAAATCTGTCGTCAGCTCTACGCTTACCGAACGCACTGACATACAGACGAAAATACATAAATAAGCCTTAATAGAGCGCACACCTCGTTTTCTAATTGGAATAATAGAAATTGGGCCGGCGTAATCCACAGCGGTGTGAGTGAACGCTTTAAATTCGTTCACGCGGCAAGCGGGTAGGTCTCCCATAAGCGGGAATGTAGGTTTAGGTTTTGCCTTAAAACAATAGTTACACTTATGTATAACCGAGCGGACGATATTACGGGATGCGAGTATCCAAAATCGTTGTCTGAGAATCGACATCAAAGCGTGCGGACCTGTATGACAGTTATGACGATGGTAGTGCTCAATTATCATTTCGATTATACGGTCTTTACGCGGTAACAAAATGGGATGCTGCTGATTGTACGATAGATCCGCATTTCGGAGACGTCCTCCGACTCGTATGAGTCCGTCGGCGTCTAGAAAGGGCACGAGTCGCTGTATAGCGTTTGAACACCGGGTGTTGGTTTTAAGGTTCTGAATAATGTCCGCAAAGTAATGTCTTTGTACAGCTGTCAGGACTTGAATTTCTGCGAAATTCATTTCATCGGCTGTGTAGTATTTAGAACGCGGCAGCTTCTTGATGAAGCGATAGATGCGGACGGCTATACGTAAGAGCATCAGCCATGAAGAAACGCGGGTGGAGAGTTTCAACAGCGGGTTGGAATTCACCACGGCGGGTTGTGTCACAGGAAGTGAAACGATTTTCTTCGACTCAGGTAGGTTTAAGTCAACCTTAGCGGGAGCTACTGTCTTAGCGGGCCAAGCAGCAGGCTCTTGGCTTAACCAAGCGGGGCCGGTCAACCACAGCGGGTGGTTAACTAGCTGAGCGGGTGACAGCCCTCGCGAAAGTGCATCAGCACAAGGGTTTTCCATTCCAGGTATATGACGGAAGCTGTCAACGGGAATAGCGGCAGTAATTTTTGTTATACGAGTAGCAACAAAAGTTTTGAATCTGTGCGGTGAAGCGGTAATCCACTGCAACGCTACCATAGAATCGGTGAAGCAATATACTTTGTCTATGGTATGACGCTTTTCGTAGGTATCGAGAACGCGGCGAACCAATTTTGACATGAGCAAGCAGGCGCAAAGCTCTAGCTTTGCAATTGAAATTGTTTTCAGTGGAGACACTTTTCACTTGGCGCATACTAGACGAGTGAGCGGAGTTGAGTCATGGTCAGACTGAGTTCGAATATACACTACAGATCCATATCCATGCTCGCTAGCATCAGAAAACGCAACGACGGTGATTTTCGAATTTTCTTCCACTCCTAGGTGGCGAGGGAATCGCAGTTGCTGAATGGCGGGAAGTTCGCAAAGATAATTATGCCAAATATCTACCACTGCTTGCGGCGGTTGCTCATCCCAGTCAAGCTTCAAAACATGAAGCTTTTGTAAAATTAATTTAGCGTACAAGATGACAGGAGCTATGAGTCCGAGAACGTCATACTGACGCGCTATCACGGACAACATATTGCGTTTAGTCGCAGGCCGACTTTCGACGTTCACGGTGAACATAAATGCGTCCGAGCTTGGCAACCACTGTAGCCCTAAAACCTTCAAGTTCGAGTCTGGCTCATCGAAATTGATAACTGCGGAATGCCGATCGGAGACCGGAAGCGATTCAGTGAGCTCGGGTACGTTACTAGCCCATTTCACTAGCTCGAAGCCCCCGGCCTTGAGCAACTCGCGGAGATCATCGCGAAGCTGTACGCTACCAGGCAAGGACGGCATGGAATAGCACACATCATCCATGTAAGTATTGTTTTCGATGACGGACGCAGCGTGCGGGAAGCGAGCGCGCTCGTCAGCGCACAGCTGGCGTAGCACGCGCATCGCGAGAAAAGGACTACTGCGCAGGCCAAAGCAAACACGGTTGAACACGTAAGTGCTCAGCGGCGAAGCGGGATCAAACCGATATAAAAACTTCTGAAATTTGCGGCTCTCTTCGTTGACAAGTACCTGAAGATACATCTGTTTTATATCGGATGTGAAAACGATTGCATAAAAACGAAATTCTAAGAGAATAACGAAAAGGTCATTTTGCAAATTATCCCCAGTATGCAAGACGTCATTCAATGATAAGCTCGAATCAGTTTTTGCACTTCCATCCATGACCATGCGCCATTTAGTAGTGGTTTTATCCAACCTGGCAATCGCATGGTGCGGAATGTAGTAACCGGCTAAACTATCGTCGTTATTTATCAGCGAGACATAACCTTTCTGCAAGTATTCCTGGATAATTGCATCATACTCCACGCGCAGGGGAGGTGAAGCGACGAGCTTGCGTTCTAAATGCATAAAGCGCTTCTTAGCGGTAAGAAAAGAATTACCCAAAGCGGCAGCGGGGTCGCGGGAGAAAGGCAACGCTACAGAGTAGCGGCCCGTAGAATCACGGGAAAAATTATTTGTAAAAATACGTTCATTTTCGAGAGCGGTAGGACTTAAGGCCGGTGTGCATTGCACTTCCTCAAGTTGCCAGAATTTCTGAAGAATGATATCCAAGCGCGGTTGTTCTGCGAAGGCGCAGAGAGATATTCGGGAGCGGTGACTATCATCATTAAAAGCGGTATATGTTTGAGCGGTCGCAACGGGAGCGGTCCCGATTACGATAAAACCGAATATCGATTCGAAAGCGGTAGGTGCACCAGGCGGACCAGCGGCACGACCCGATAGCAAGATATCCGCAAACAGCGGAGCCCCAATAAGTATTTCTATCTCGGACGGTTCCGAGAAATCCTTATCAGCAAGCGGCAAGCCGTGTAGATATGCAAGACAAGAGGTATCAACTCTCACAGACGGCAGGTTGTCGGTGATGCGGTCAATAACAAAAGCGTCGACCGAAATAAAATTATTATCAAGTCGCGAATGTAATGTGGTTGAAATTACACCCTTAATTGGATTTGACGCGGAACCTATGCCCTTAACAACGGTATTTGTAACCTTATTGCATTTTAAATTAAGCTTTGCGCAACAATTAGATAAAAGCTTTCTTTGATTTTGCATGTAATTTCGGCTGTATGGATTAATTATGATAAATATATTAATAATAATTAGCTATTGTTGAACACTATTGAAAGTTGTGCTTGGTACCAAAATTCTAAGCACTAGTTTAGGCATTTATAGAAACTAAACAGGCTTGTTCAAAATTAGTGTATAAGTTTAGGATCTTGATAGTTCACTTACCACATTTTATTGCTCGATGTACTAAGGGACGGATATCAATGCCGTAACACTGCACTTTTACTAACCACATTGCTTCTCCATTTAAAAGTGAACTGTTCTGAGTAAGTAAATGTTAGGGAAACACGAGTAAATCTATTTTCACATAAGTTAAGTGACATAACCTATTTCCTTGTATGAATATGAATACGTGGCTGATGGCATGTCAAACAATAACCACGTGACGACACGTAGGCATACGTATTTTTTTGTCTGTGGCAGCTAGTGATGCCATGTCCGCATAGTAGCCCAAGCACGAATCACTTGCGAAATCGTAACCGTTTCGTAAACGTATCGAAATGTCACCATTTTGTATAGGATTTGATCAGCGCCTCTACAGTGCGTAAAAGGAACTAAATTTTGACAGAAAAAAAGGTTTTGACAACTAACGTGTCGAGATTTTAACGTGAATGTTTTGTCACGTAAAAAGTTTTGTATGAAATCGCGAGCACGAACCTAATTCGAACTTAAGCTCGAAGGCTGGCTATCGAGGATCTGTCAAAAATCTACGAATGTCATGTCACTGAGAAATTTTAAGTCAGATGGCTGACGTAACGTATTCAATTGTGGTAAAACTTCGAAAATTCATGTTATTATTGTGTTTGTTCATTCATAATTTACCTATGAAAAGAGTTACAAACATGGCAGCAAGACTAGAAGTAGTATTGTACCATGTCGTTTACCAGGCGCAAAGTAGGTATTTATTAATTTATGGCACTGGAGGGAAGTGATGCAAATGTACGATGAACCCAATTCAGGACATTTTCCAAAACTCTGCATCAAACAGCGTCCATATTCCACCGTTCCAGCCCACATTTACACCAATTTCGCTCGTTGGATATGTCTTGCGGCGCAATAATGTTGCTATGAAATTCTTCATTGTGCATGGTCAAATTGAAAACAATAAGGCTCAAAGAAGATCACCTATGCATTCAAGATTTCAAGATCAACCAAAGCTGTCAACAAATGCACCAGAAGAACACAGGCAGCGACACGAAACGAATACCAACGGATTGTCAGACTAACTACCTACGAACTCTGAGGTGATGACCATGTTCACGCCAACATTCTAACCACTACGAAGAAGAAGATTTTAATGTGAAACGTAGAAGCTGTGTTATTGGACTTTTGGTTCTTAATAAAAATAAACGAAGTGCAATTGTGCGTTTCAGTTATTGGTACCTATATACCGAACAGTTCGTGGGTTAGGGATAATAGGATATCTCGTTGGATGTTGTGAAACGCGACTAAGACAAAATTCGTGGCAGCATGCCACTACTAAGGTCGGTGTGAGTGGGATGTTGCCACGCATTGAGCATACAACAGTGATGATGAGATGGATCAGTGTGTGCTTCTATTGGTGGCGCATAAAAGACTATTAGGTGGCGAACTCATAGCAGGGCCGTGAGAAGCATTTTTCTTCCCCCTCTGATCTTATAGGCTAGGTAAGTTCGATATCATGCTCGTTTGCCACACTATTCCTTAAAAATAAAGGAAAGTAGATGAATAAAAAGACAAAACTACACCAACAGTTAAGTAATTTCTTTATTTTTGGTAATGTAATAACAGACACAATCATAATCCAAAAAAAAAAACCAACCATAAGCTGACTAATACAAAATAAACGCTTTAATTATCCTAAAATTAATATGAACTAAAAACAACAAGCCTAGACGGTTACAAGTCACAGCACTCTCGATTTGTAGTAACGGCGCATTCATGAAATGCTACGTGGTTTGTCTTTGCAAAATTGTTAGGTAGGTACATTACTACGCACTCCAGGTTTTCACAGCATTCTTCTTTCCCAGAACAGACGGTAAAATACCGCTGGAGACGAAAGTTCTGTCGGGAATCACCTTTAGTGAACAATTAGAACTTATAGAATGCACTGCTTGAACTCAATAGCCTATTTTTCTGCTGAAACACCATAAAATTTAGCGCAAAATACACTTCACGCCGGCTGGCGGCCGTTCAGGGTTTCTTGAAACTCCTGCCTCTGTTTAAAGGTGTAATAGTAGCTGTTTGTAATTCATATAGTAAATTATCAGTGGCGTAGATTCTTGACTTGAGAATTTATAGCTCATAATTTATATATAATGTTTTATTTTAATACCTCTAATGATGTTACAATAAAATTTGGTTCACTGAGCAAGTAACGCATAGAGAAAAGTAACACACCGGAAAAAAATATGTTTGGTTTTCACCAAATAAAAAGCTAAATTTGACGAATATCAATCATAGAGGAACCAGTCCAGCGTCACCAACCTTAAAATAAGGTAAAGTATTGCAGGTGTACCGATTTCTGTCCAAAATTACCAAATACAATACGAGTCATTGTCACCTTGACAACTCAACTGGACTGTCATGGCTATAGACTAATCATATTGTTCCCGGTATATTACATTTCTCTATGTCATAATGTATGTCATGGCACTTAGTAAATATATCACCTAAAATACATTTTATTCAAAAATTTTAATATTTCATAGTGAACATCAATACAATACGGAAATCGCAAAGAAAATGCGAAGTCTGTGGTGTCGAAACACAAATAAAAATGTTTAAACAATAGATTTCCATGAGATCCAGAACCGGTGAGTTGATGAAAATATGTCATTGAAATTACATTATTGTTTCAGAGCGTAATGATCGCTTGGTTTTTATTGTAATTTAAGTAGGTATGTGTTATCATGCGAATTGCTGTACTTACATATATTTGTATATAAATTACAAATATTTACGTAACGTAAAGTAAGTTTAGTGTTGCTCAAGGAAAGTATCGATACCTTTGTAGTATCGATTTTCTATAATGTCAGTGGTATGGGTACATATACTTTTTCATAGTGTCAATAAGTTAGGAAATATCATATTCGAAGCTGGTGATCATAAACCATCACGCGGAATGTTTTATTATGCCACGAAACTTAACATGTGTATTTTAGGGACTGTTATTTACATCTTTAGCTCAAAAGCATTTTGAAACACCTATTATCAATTTTTCTCTACATAACTGGCACAGTACTTGCTAACTGAAGGGCTAGAGCAATATTTATTATCTAACATATGAAAATCGACCTAAATATTATACAATTAATAATAAATAGCGTAAATAACGCCATATCTATGCTTGTGATAATAATCTGAGTTGTTTTTTTTCAGTTCATTTAAACAAAACTCCGTCGCCTATATACTTTCAAAGTAAATGCTGAATCGATAGAGCTATGGCATGGAATTTAAAGTACTATGTCACCTCAATACTATATAAAAATCAACATGTGTATCAACATACAATCCCAATTATTTAAATACTTATAATACTATACATTGTTTGATTTTAAAATTAACCAACTTTCGAGTGCAGTTAAATAAACTATTTTTGTAATTTCAGATATGCATATGTTACGCAGAAAAATATTAATTGAATCGATAAATAAAACAAATCAGTGCAGAGGAAGCATCTTGCAATACAAATGAAATAGATCAGCTGCAAGATTAAATTAAATATCTAAATAATTCAACTACCTACACCAAAAAAGTTTTTAAAAGTCAACAGTCTATACATAATTAAAAAAGGTGCGTCAGAAATACTACATTTTATGATTGAACTACAAATAATAATAATTGTTAACAGTTGATGACAAGTTTACTAGTGCAACTTACGTGCAGTATTTTTTACTTTTACATATACGACAGTTAGAAAATAAGTATTGTATATTGAAAACTGTTATGTACAATGAAAAATATGTATGGTAAAGATGTTCTAGTACACAATTTACTTTGGAACTATGTATACATACCCCAATAATACGGTTTTCGATACTAGTGAAGATATATCGCACGATAAAATATTTTGATGATTTTGAATAAATTAATAAATCTGTGTGAAATATTTGTTTTATTTTATATTTCCTTAACATATATTTTATAAACCTAACCTTCTTACCATTTTTTCCTATATCGATTATAATGGAATCGATTTCATTGTAACTAATCGATTTTAGGGAATCAGTAGTACAACACTCACAAATGTCATAATTATTGTGTTGGAAATATAGTTTTCATTTGTAATGGTTGGTATAAAATAACTTCAAATCTGAGTTTCAAAGCAACAAGGTCCGTACCAACTCTTAATATTACTTGCTCAGTGAGAGGAGCTTTTATAGGCAAAAAAAGAATTAAAACCTCTTTTGGAATGAGTTGTTAGCTCTTAGAAAAAAGGTATAATTGTTGTGATTTACGCTGGATGACGTCACTTTTGTAATCCTATCGAGCTCACGTTAGCCAGCAAACGATGCGTCGTACTGTCAACCATTGCCTCCTGCGTAAACGTTCGATGAACTCGATACGTTTACGTTACGGACTATCGAAATGTTCGTGCTTGGGCTAGAACAGTCGCTCTTACGTCGCGATATGGCTCGCTGCGCCTTATTGTTACTCCTGACTGGCGTAAACGCATTAAATTTAGATTATTTGGACCCGACTAAATTGCAAACTTTCACAGCGCCTATTACGCAACAAAGAGCCGCTTTAGGAATAATCAAACAGTACTTTCCGGACAGAGTAACGGTTGAAGTCGATACCAAATTGTTCATATTTAAAAGAGACTCGTTTTCTTTACTCACGAAGAATGGGACCCTTCATATCAGAGCCAGCACAGGCGTGGCTGCTGTTTGGGGCTTCAATTACTATCTGAAAAAATACTGCAAAAGTCAGATCGCGTGGCAAGTGAAACGAGTTTATATCCCGGATATATTACCGGAAGTCGACGAGTCAGTAGTAGCTAACGACAGGTTCAGATACTACCAGAATGTTTGTACTGTGTCATACAGTTTCGTGTGGTGGAAATTCCCAGAGTGGGAATATCACGTTGAATGGATGGCTTTGAACGGTCTCAATATGGTCTTAGCCCCTGTAGATCAGGAAGCAGCCTGGGCGAAGGTTTACCGCAGGTTAGGTTTGACAGAAGATGAAATCGATGAGCATTTTACTGGACCGGCTTTACTATCTTGGCTCAGAATGGGGATGGATGGAAATCCTGGCACGATGTTCAGAATGAGAACCAAATCGGTATTATCGACTACTTGTTCGATCTTGGCATTGTGCCTGATGACAAGTTTGCTAGTGCAACTTACGTGCAGTATTTTTTACTTTTACGTATACCACAATTAGAAAATAAGTATTATATATTGAAAACTGTTACGTACAACTGTAATGTACAATGAAAATTAAAAAAATATGTATTGTAAAGATGTTCTAGTACACAAATTACTTTGGAACTATGTATACAGACCTCAATAATACGGTTTTCGATACTAGCGAAGATATATCGCACGAAAATATATTTTGATGTTTTGAATAAATAAATACATCTGTATGAAATATTTGTTTTATTTTATATTCCGTTAACATATATTTGATAAACCTAACCTACCTACCATTTTTTCCTATATCGATTAAAATGGAACCGATTTCATTGTAACTAATCGATTTTAGGGAATCAGTAGTAAAACACTCACAAATATTGTTTTCATTTGTAATGGTTGGTATAAAATAACTTCAACTCTGAGTTACAAAGCAACAAGGTCCGTGCCAACTCTTAATATTACTTGCTCAGTGAGAGGAGCTTTTATAGGCAAAAAAAGAATTAAAACCTCTTTTGGAATGAGTTGTTAGCTCTTAGAAAAAAGGTATAATTGTTGTGATTTACGCTGGATGACGTCACTTTTGTAATCCTATCGAGCTCACGTTAGCCAGCAAACGATGCGTCGTACTGTCAACCATTGCCTCCTGCGTAAACGTTCGATGAACTCGATACGTTTACGTTACGGACTATCGAAATGTTCGTGCTTGGGCTAGAACAGTCGCTCTTACGTCGCGATATGGCTCGCTGCGCCTTATTGTTACTCCTGACTGGCGTAAACGCATTAAATTTAGATTATTTGGACCCGACTAAATTGCAAACTTTCACAGCGCCTATTACGCAACAAAGAGCCGCTTTAGGAATAATCAAACAGTACTTTCCGGACAGAGTAACGGTTGAAGTCGATACCAAATTGTTCATATTTAAAAGAGACTCGTTTTCTTTACTCACGAAGAATGGGACCCTTCATATCAGAGCCAGCACAGGCGTGGCTGCTGTTTGGGGCTTCAATTACTATCTGAAAAAATACTGCAAAAGTCAGATCGCGTGGCAAGTGAAACGAGTTTATATCCCGGATATATTACCGGAAGTCGACGAGTCAGTAGTAGCTAACGACAGGTTCAGATACTACCAGAATGTTTGTACTGTGTCATACAGTTTCGTGTGGTGGAAATTCCCAGAGTGGGAATATCACGTTGAATGGATGGATTTGAACGGTCTCAATATGGTCTTAGCCCCTGTAGATCAGGAAGCAGCCTGGGCGAAGGTTTACCGCAGGTTAGGTTTGACAGAAGATGAAATCGATGAGCATTTTACTGGACCGGCTTTACTATCTTGGCTCAGAATGGGGATGGATGGAAATCCTGGCACGATGTTCAGAATGAGAACCAAATCGGTATTATCGACTACTTGTTCGATCTTGGCATTGTGCCTGATGACAAGTTTGCTAGTGCAACTTACGTGCAGTATTTTTTACTTTTACGTATACCACAATTAGAAAATAAGTATTATATATTGAAAACTGTTACGTACAACTGTAATGTACAATGAAAATTAAAAAAATATGTATTGTAAAAAGTGATCGTTCGACTTTCGCAGAGAACGCTAGCGTCACGACGCTCTTGCCCTAGTTACTAGCGCTGGGGTAGAGCGCTGATATAGCATCAACGCCGGCCGTCGCGCACCGCCGCGACTGCGACCGCGATCGCGCAATGACCTCGATAGTGATATTGTCGTGAATCATAATTGTGTAATATTCTATAAACGTTGTTAAGGCGAAGCTATACTCAAGAACTATGGCTCAAAAAGTTAATATAACTCTGAAAACTGAAACAGAACATATGTTGTTCAAACATTACACCGAAGAAAAGTCGGAACGCGAAAAGTTGCAGGTCTTAGTCAATGACCTAAAATCACAAATTAATGAACTCCAGCGCCAACTCGAGCAAGTTCAAACAAACGCATTACCGCTTCAATCTCAACCAAAAGATTTGAGTTCCTCTGAATCAGCCCATTACGAGACAGACGAAGAGGACCTCGCGAGGGAAACAGAATGGATTCGACAAAAAAGCAGAAAGAAAAGGAAATTGAACTCGACACTCTCCCCACAATCTCAACAAGGACAAGCAGCTGCCTCCGACGAAAAACCACAAAAAAATCCGATGCCCAAAAAAACACCTCAACCCCCACCTATAGTAGTTGAGAATATAAAAAATTACCAGGAATTCTACGATTTTCTCGAGACAACTGTAGAAAAAGACTCATTCATCGTGAAAATGATGAACGGAGAGTGTGTCAAGATAAATGCCAAGAATGATGACTCTTATAGATCCATAAGTAAGTTACTTTTGCAAAATAATTTTCTTTGGCACTCATATGAAAATAAGCAAGACAGGCCGATTAGGGTGATGGCAAAAAACCTACACTCGTCGTGCTTGCCCAACAGAATAGTTGAAGACCTTAAGTCTAAAGGCTATAAGATAGAGGATGCAGTCAATAAACTGAATTGGAAGAAAAAAGAGCCTTTAAACATGTTTATGCTATCTTTCCAAAAAGATGAAGAAATTAAAAAGATATATAACATTACATCAATATTAGGTTGCAAAGTGGATATTGAACCAATTAAATCATCCAAATTAATACCACAATGTAAGCGATGCCAAGCATACGGACACACACAGAAATACTGTTCCAAAGATCCTAGGTGCGTGAAGTGTATAGGCAAGCACTTAACTAAAGACTGTAAGAAAACGGACAAAGAGAAACCAAAATGCGTACACTGCGGAGAACCGCACCCTGCTAACTATAGGGGGTGTACAGTAGCCAAAGAACTGCAAAACATTAGAAATAAAAGCAGCAAAAAGAATACTCCGATTAACAACCAGGTTTCCAGCATGAAAAAAATCAGTAGCGCTCAAAATGTGTCAAAGAACATCTCATATGCGCAGATAACAAAAGGAACAGAAGCAAACTCATTGCCACTAGCTCCACCAAAGATAAATAAAAAATCTAATATTGATGAAAAAATGAATGCGGTTTTGCAATTACTTACTTCATTTGACGAAAGACTAAAAAAACTAGAAATTAGCACCAAAAAAGCTATAGCAATAGAACAGAAATGACTAATGAACTAAAAATTATGGCTTGGAATGCAAATGGCCTCCTGCAACATGGAATAGAACTAGAGGCTGTATTGCATTTAGAAAACATTGACATATGCTTGATTTCAGAATCGCATCTCACTAAAGAATCTTATATTCGAATAAAAGGTTATAAATCATATCACGCATTACATCCCGATAACAAAGCTAAAGCAGGCAGTTCTATTATAATTAAAGACACTATCTGCCATCACGAAGATCATAAATTTGAAGAAAAATACTTACAAGGAATCGCAGTATCAGTGAAGACAAAATGCTATCCAATTATCGTATCATCAATATATTGTCCGCCAAGATATTCTCTTAAAGTGGAGCAATACAAACATTTTTTGGAAACACTTGGTGACAGGTTCATCTTAGGAGGCGATTTCAATGCAAAAAATACCCATTGGGGATCTAGGCTTACGTCTACTAAAGGAAGAGAACTTTTGATTGCTATCAGAGAGACAAAATGTGATGTCATATCAACAGGAAGTCCAACTTACTGGCCGACTGACTCGCAAAAGATACCAGATTTAATAGACTTTTTTATATATAAAAATCTGTCTCCCAACTTCATCAGTATTGAAGAAGGCTATATGATGAGTTCGGACCACTCACCCATACTGTTAACCCTAAGTGAGAATGTTATAATACAGAGAGAAAACAACCCAACTCTAGTAAATAAGAAAACTGATTGGAATAAATTTAAACAAGATTTAGAGGATATTATAGATCTAAAAGTCCCACTGAAAACTCCGCAACAGATAGACATTGATCTAAGAAAATTTATTACAGACATCCAAAGTAGCGCTTGGATAAATACACCTAAATTTAGGAAAAGGGTAACGGGCTACTACTATCCCGTGGAAATAAGAGACCTCATTGCCGAAAAGAGAATACAAAGACGAAAATGGCAACAAACCCGGTACCCGAAATATAAAAATAGGTTGAACAATCTTACAAAAACTATTAAAAGAAAAATTCAAGCCTTCAAAGACGAAACGTTAAACACGTATTTATCTGAACTAACGAGTGATCGAACAACGGATTTCTCGTTATGGAAAACAACTAGAAATATTAAGAAGCCTATTACTCAGAATTCACCCATAAGACAATCTGATGGTACTTGGGCTAAAAATAATGAACAAAAAGCTGCTACGTTTGCACAACACTTAGAGAAAATTTTTCAGCCATATGAAGAGAATTCAATTTCTTCAGATCAGATTTTGTCAAACAAAAAATCACCTGATGAATTAGAAATAAAATTAGTAACTCCAAAAGAAGTACTCAACGAAATTAAACATATAAATAAAAATAAGTCACCGGGTTACGATCTTATTACAGGAGAGGTCCTTCACAATCTTCCCCGAAAAGCCATAGTAAAATTGACCACTTTAATAAACGCTATATTCAGAGTTAAACATGTACCTGATGTGTGGAAATTTGCTGAAGTTATAATAATACCTAAACCAGGTAAACCAGCTCACGAAACCACATCATACAGACCAATATCTTTACTTCCAATCATGTCAAAATAATTTGAAAAGTTACTATTGAGACGCCTAAAACCTGTAATAGAAGAACGGAAACTAATCCCTGAATACCAATTCGGGTTTAGAGAAAAGCACTCTACAATAGATCAAGTGCACAGAATTACGAACACAATTGAAAAATCATTAGAAGAACAGAAAGTTTGCTCTGCAGTGTTCCTGGATGTAGCACAAGCATTTGATAAAGTATTATATAGCTTATGCATTAGCCCATAGTGCCACTATGGGCTAATGCATAAGCTTAGGGATTTGCTACCGAAGCAATTTGCTGAAATAATTGAATCTTATCTTACACAAAGAATGTTCAGAGTAAGACAAGGTGATTCATACTCAGAAATTAAACAAATTAAAGCGGGAGTACCACAGGGAAGCGTCCTTGGTCCGACCTTGTACTTATTGTACACCTGTGATATTCCACACTTAGAAAATAACACCATTGCAACTTTTGCTGATGATACAGCTATAATGGCTATAGGAGCCACTCATGAGGAAGCAGTGGTAAAAGTACAATCAGCCATCGATAAGATTTCCGAATGGACAAAAAAATGGAGAATAAAGCTCAATGAATCTAAGTCAGTTCATGTCGATTTCACTAATAAAAATGCCAATTACAACCCGGTATACATAAATGGCCACGTGATACCATACGAAAATACTGCTAAATACCTTGGTATAACACTTGATGCAAAGCTTCGCTGGAAAGCTCATGTGAAAAAGAAACGCGAAGAGTTAGAACTTCGTTACAAGAAGATGTACTGGCTACTTGGGAAGCATTCCACGTTGTCTGTACAAAATAAAATTCTCTTGTACAAGCAAGTCCTTATGCCAGTATGGACTTATGGAGCTCAGCTATGGGGCTGTACCAAACAAAGCAACATCCAGATAATCCAACGATTCCAGAATAAAGTACTCAAAGGTATAGTCAATGCACCATGGTACATTAGAACTGTCGACCTCCATCGTGACCTGAAAATGGATGTCGTTGTCGATATAATAAAAAAACACGCAGAAGCTCACGAATATAGACTTCACCGCCACGTGAATGTTGAGGCAATCCAGCTCCTTGACAACACAGACATAGTGAGAAGGCTAAAAAGGACAAAACCTTTTGAGTTAGTGTAGTTGAGTGTCAGTGATAAGTAGTGAAGTGAGTGCTACATATAAGGAACACAAGAACACATAGTGTCTTCCCCTTAATAGAGACAATAAGATAGGTGTTAATGGACACATTCTTAATTTTACTCTATTTAGCAGTTTAAGTCAAGCTAAAGTTACTCATTAGTCCGTATTGTTGACTAGATTGTAATATAATGACGTACTAAGTACATCATTAGAAAAAAAAAAAATGTATTGTAAAGATGTTCTAGTACACAAATTACTTTGGAACTATGTATACAGACCTCAAAAATACGGTTTTCGATACTAGCGAAGATATATCGCACGAAAATATATTTTGATGTTTTGAATAAATAAATACATCTGTGTGAAATATTTGTTTTATTTTATATTCCGTTAACATATATTTGATAAACCTAACCTACCTACCATTTTTTCCTATATCGATTAAAATGGAACCGATTTCATTGTAACTAATCGATTTTAGGGAATCAGTAGTAAAACACTCACAAATATTGTTTTCATTTGTAATGGTTGGTATAAAATAACTTCAACTCTGAGTTACAAAGCAACAAGGTCCGTGCCAACTCTTAATATTACTTGCTCAGTGAGAGGAGCTTTTATAGGCAAAAAAAGAATTAAAACCTCTTTTGGAATGAGTTGTTAGCTCTTAGAAAAAAGGTATAATTGTTGTGATTTACGCTGGATGACGTCACTTTTGTAATCCTATCGAGCTCACGTTAGCCAGCAAACGATGCGTCGTACTGTCAACCATTGCCTCCTGCGTAAACGTTCGATGAACTCGATACGTTTACGTTACGGACTATCGAAATGTTCGTGCTTGGGCTAGAACAGTCGCTCTTACGTCGCGATATGGCTCGCTGCGCCTTATTGTTACTCCTGACTGGCGTAAACGCATTAAATTTAGATTATTTGGACCCGACTAAATTGCAAACTTTCACAGCGCCTATTACGCAACAAAGAGCCGCTTTAGGAATAATCAAACAGTACTTTCCGGACAGAGTAACGGTTGAAGTCGATACCAAATTGTTCATATTTAAAAGAGACTCGTTTTCTTTACTCACGAAGAATGGGACCCTTCATATCAGAGCCAGCACAGGCGTGGCTGCTGTTTGGGGCTTCAATTACTATCTGAAAAAATACTGCAAAAGTCAGATCGCGTGGCAAGTGAAACGAGTTTATATCCCGGATATATTACCGGAAGTCGACGAGTCAGTAGTAGCTAACGACAGGTTCAGATACTACCAGAATGTTTGTACTGTGTCATACAGTTTCGTGTGGTGGAAATTCCCAGAGTGGGAATATCACGTTGAATGGATGGCTTTGAACGGTCTCAATATGGTCTTAGCCCCTGTAGATCAGGAAGCAGCCTGGGCGAAGGTTTACCGCAGGTTAGGTTTGACAGAAGATGAAATCGATGAGCATTTTACTGGACCGGCTTTACTATCTTGGCTCAGAATGGGGATGGATGGAAATCCTGGCACGATGTTCAGAATGAGAACCAAATCGGTATTATCGACTACTTGTTCGATCCTGGCATTGTGCCTGATGACAAGTTTGCTAGTGCAACTTACGTGCAGTATTTTTTACTTTTACGTATACCACAATTAGAAAATAAGTATTATATATTGAAAACTGTTACGTACAACTGTAATGTACAATGAAAATTAAAAAAAAATGTATTGTAAAGATGTTCTAGTACACAAATTACTTTGGAACTATGTATACAGACCTCAATAATACGGTTTTCGATACTAGCGAAGATATATCGCACGAAAATATATTTTGATGTTTTGAATAAATAAATACATCTGTGTGAAATATTTGTTTTATTTTATATTCCGTTAACATATATTTGATAAACCTAACCTACCTACCATTTTTTCCTATATCGATTAAAATGGAACCGATTTCATTGTAACTAATCGATTTTAGGGAATCAGTAGTAAAACACTCACAAATATTGTTTTCATTTGTAATGGTTGGTATAAAATAACTTCAACTCTGAGTTACAAAGCAACAAGGTCCGTGCCAACTCTTAATATTACTTGCTCAGTGAGAGGAGCTTTTATAGGCAAAAAAAGAATTAAAACCTCTTTTGGAATGAGTTGTTAGCTCTTAGAAAAAAGGTATAATTGTTGTGATTTACGCTGGATGACGTCACTTTTGTAATCCTATCGAGCTCACGTTAGCCAGCAAACGATGCGTCGTACTGTCAACCATTGCCTCCTGCGTAAACGTTCGATGAACTCGATACGTTTACGTTACGGACTATCGAAATGTTCGTGCTTGGGCTAGAACAGTCGCTCTTACGTCGCGATATGGCTCGCTGCGCCTTATTGTTACTCCTGACTGGCGTAAACGCATTAAATTTAGATTATTTGGACCCGACTAAATTGCAAACTTTCACAGCGCCTATTACGCAACAAAGAGCCGCTTTAGGAATAATCAAACAGTACTTTCCGGACAGAGTAACGGTTGAAGTCGATACCAAATTGTTCATATTTAAAAGAGACTCGTTTTCTTTACTCACGAAGAATGGGACCCTTCATATCAGAGCCAGCACAGGCGTGGCTGCTGTTTGGGGCTTCAATTACTATCTGAAAAAATACTGCAAAAGTCAGATCGCGTGGCAAGTGAAACGAGTTTATATCCCGGATATATTACCGGAAGTCGACGAGTCAGTAGTAGCTAACGACAGGTTCAGATACTACCAGAATGTTTGTACTGTGTCATACAGTTTCGTGTGGTGGAAATTCCCAGAGTGGGAATATCACGTTGAATGGATGGCTTTGAACGGTCTCAATATGGTCTTAGCCCCTGTAGATCAGGAAGCAGCCTGGGCGAAGGTTTACCGCAAGTTAGGTTTGACAGAAGATGAAATCGATGAGCATTTTACTGGACCGGCTTTACTATCTTGGCTCAGAATGGGGATGGATGGAAATCCTGGCACGATGTTCAGAATGAGAACCAAATCGGTATTATCGACTACTTGTTCGATCTTGGCATTGTGCCCGTCTTCCCAGCATTCAATGGACACGTACCCAAAGCTATGAAAAGAACGAATCCGGAAGTTTTTTACTATCACGTAGAGAAATGGAACAAATTTGGTGCAGATTATTGTTGTGGTCTGTTTCTGGATCCCAACGAGCAGTTGTTTGAGGTTATCGGCAATCATTTTCTGAAGGAGATTAATGCTATATACAACCTTACTGGACATATATATACCGCTGACCCGTTCAATGAAGTTAAAATTGAACCATGGTCGACTGCATTCATCCGGGATACAGCTAAAGCCATATACTATATACTCGACATTAACAGATTTCGATTATAAAGCTGTTTGGCTGCTACAAAATTGGATGTTCGTCAGTGCACCAATATTATGGCCTGCTCCACAGGTCCGGACATTTCTTACATCAGTTCCAATTGGAAGAATACTCGTACTGGACTTGCAAGCGGAACAATGGCCTCAATATAATAATTACGATATGTATTATGGCCAGCCTTTTATCTGGTGCATGTTGCATAATTTTGGAGGTACTTTAGGTATGTTTGGAAATGTCATCACCATTAACAAAGGGGTAAACGAAGCTAGGCGGAAACCTAAGAGTACTATGATCGGAATCGGACTCACTCCCGAAGGTATCAACCAGAACTACGTTGTGTATGATTTAATGCTCGAGTCGGCATGGAGGAAAGGACCAGTATCTGACTTGGAAGATTGGGCAGGCGATTACGCTGAAAGACGTTACGGATGCAACAGTACGACAACTGCTTGGAAGTACTTACTCAAAAGCGTATACAGTTTCGACGGTCTTAACATGGTCCGTGGTAAATATGTGATTACTAGACGTCCTAGCTTCAAGATCAAACCCTGGGCGTGGTATAAAAGCCACGATCTCTTTCAGGCCTTGCTCAAAATAGCTACGAGTGATCCTACTTGCAAAAGTGACGGTTTTTATTATGACGTGACTGATATAACGAGGCAGGCATTGCAGTACAGAGCGGAACAACTTTACCTAAACCTTCAGCAGGACAGATTTTCCACTAGTTGGGTGTTCAATTCTTCTATATCTCTATTTCTAGACGCGATGCGTGACATAGAAAGAGTTCGTCTAATAAACCCAAATTTCCATGCTGAATCTTGGTTCAATAGCGCTAAGTCTTTCGCAAAAAATCCTGCAGAAATGTACACATACGAACTAAATGCGAGGAATCAGATAACAATGTGGGGTCCTAATGGAGAAATATCAGATTACGCGTGCAAGCAATGGTTTGAGCTGTTCCATTATTATTATATACCGAGATGGTCAACGTTTCTCTACGCGGCTTTAGATGCGAAGTTAAAGAAGGAGCCTTTTGATGAGAGGGTTACGCAGAAGATGATAAAAGCTACCGTGGAAGATAAATTTCTTAATGTTGATATACCGGCTGCAGCTGCAATATATTCAAAACCAACAAATACCGATGTGAGAGCTCTGGCGTTGGAGATGTATGAGAAATGGGCGTTCGTATCTGACCTTGAGGACCTGCCTATGAGTATTATTAGAGATAACTGTGGTGTTATCTTCCACGGTAGCTCTTATCATCTTCTGCGTACCCCTCTCATCAAAAGGCTCCTTCTTTAACTTCGCATCTAAATCCGCGTAGAGAAACGTTGACCATCTCGGTATATAATAATAATGGAACAGCTCAAACCATTTTTTGCACGCGTAATCTGATATTTCTCCATTAGGACCCCACATTGTTATCTGATTTCTCGCATTTAGTTCGTATGTGTACATTTCTGCAGGATTTTTCGCGAAAGACTTAGCGCTATTGAACCAAGATTCAGCATGGAAATTTGGGTTTATTTGAAGAACTCTTTCTATGTCACGCATCGCGTCTAGAAATAAAGATATAGAAGAATTGAACACCCAACTAGTGGAAAATCTGTCCTGCTGAAGGTTTAGGTAAAATTGTTCCGCTCTGTACTGCAATGCCTGCCTCGTTATATCAGTCACGTCATAATAAAAACCGTGACTTTTGCAAGTAGGATCACTCGAAGCTATTTTGAGCAAGGCCTGAAAGAGATCGTGGCTTTTATACCACGCCCAGGGTTTGATCTTGAAGCTAGGACGTCTAGTAATCACATATTTACTACGGACCATGTTTTTGTTTTTTTATTTATATATATATTTTTTTTATAACCTGTCCCGGAGCGGTATATATCGTCCCGGTCCGCGAGCTAAGAGGTTCCTCTGACGTTGTCAGAGACGGTGTTTTCCTTATTAAATCATTTTTACAAATCCTTAGTCTAAATAAATCTTTTCTTAATTAAATTATTACATATAAATACTTAGTATGCTACTTTTTCTAACTCTAATAGTATAGCAAACAAGTTTGTAAACGCTATATCTAGGAAATTACTTGCTATTCGTGTCTTTTTAGAACGCCTCCGTGTTTTGCTCCTCTGGGCCCCTTCGGCATTGTAGTTGGTCTTCACCGCGCGCCTGTAGTTCACCGACCACGTGGCCACGTGGTAATTGTTTTTCTGGCTTTATTACCGCGCAGGTGCGCGAATTTTCACTTTTTCAACTATTTATCACTAGGGTAACTCACTTTCACATTTCTTTCACCGCCACTGTATGCGCCTTAAAATTGCGCAACTTTTGGTGTATCACACGCCTATGAAATGTTGAAAAATACCACTTTTCTGATTTTTTAAATATTTTTTTTAACGTGGAGCAGACTTGAAATTGAGTGTCTCCGGTCGTGGTTGGGACACTCTCTCTCCCACGGACCATGTTAAGGCCGTCGAAACTGTATACGCTTTTGAGTAAGTACTTCCAAGCAGTTGTCGTACTGTTGCATCCGTAACGTCTTTCAGCGTAATCGCCTGCCCAATCTTCCAAGTCAGATACTGGTCCTTTCCTCCATGCCGACTCGAGCATTAAATCATACACAACGTAGTTTTGGTTGATACCTTCGGGAGTGAGTCCGATTCCGATCATAGTACTCTTAGGTTTCCGCCTAGCTTCGTTTACCCCTTTGTTAATGGTGATGACATT
The DNA here is from genome assembly GCA_963890685.1 of Plagodis pulveraria. Taxonomy (NCBI): domain Eukaryota; kingdom Metazoa; phylum Arthropoda; class Insecta; order Lepidoptera; family Geometridae; genus Plagodis; species Plagodis pulveraria. The sequence goes on along the minus strand of OY982949.1, from coordinate 13,095,628 downwards.
TCCAAACATACCTAAAGTACCTCCAAAATTATGCAACATGCACCAGATAAAAGGCTGGCCATAATACATATCGTAATTATTATATTGAGGCCATTGTTCCGCTTGCAAGTCCAGTACGAGTATTCTTCCAATTGGAACTGATGTAAGAAATGTCCGGACCTGTGGAGCAGGCCATAATATTGGTGTACTGACGAACATCCAATTTTGTAGCAGCCAAACAGCTTTATAATCGAAATCTGTTAATGTCGAGTATATTGTATATGGCTTTAGCTGTATCCCGGATGAATGCAGTCGACCATGGTTCAATTTTAACTTCATTGAACGGGTCAGCGGTATATATATGTCCAGTAAGGTTGTATATAGCATTAATCTCCTTCAGAAAATGATTGCCGATAACCTCAAACAACTGCTCGTTGGGATCCAGAAACAGACCACAACAATAATCTGCACCAAATTTGTTCCATTTCTCTACGTGATAATAAAAAACTTCCGGATTCGTTCTTTTCCTAGCTTTGGGTACGTGTCCGTTGAATGCCGGGAAGACGGGCACAATGCCAAGATCGAACAAGTAGTCGATAATACCGGTTTGGTTCTCATTCTGAACATCGTGCCAGGATTTCCATCCATCCCCATTCTGAGCCAAGATAGTAAAGCCGGTCCAGTAAAATGCTCATCGATTTCATCTTCTGTCAAACCTAACCTGCGGTAAACCTTCGCCCAGGCTGCTTCCTGATCTACAGGGGCTAAGACCATATTGAGACCGTTCAAAGCCATCCATTCAACGTGATATTCCCACTCTGGGAATTTCCACCACACGAAACTGTATGACACAGTACAAACATTCTGGTAGTATCTGAACCTGTCGTTAGCTACTACTGACTCGTCGACTTCCGGTAATATATCCGGGATATAAACTCGTTTCACTTGCCACGCGATCTGACTTTTGCAGTATTTTTTCAGATAGTAATTGAAGCCCCAAACAGCAGCCACGCCTGTGCTGGCTCTGATATGAAGGGTCCCATTCTTCGTGAGTAAAGAAAACGAGTCTCTTTTAAATATGAACAATTTGGTATCGAATTGAACCGTTACTCTGTCCGGAAAGTACTGTTTGATTATTCCTAAAGCGGCTCTTTATTGCGTAATAGGCGCTGTGAAAGTTTGCAATTTAGTCGGGTCCAAATAATCTAAATTTAATGCGTTTACACCAGTCAGGAGTAACAATAAGGCGCAGCGAGCCATATCGCGACGTAAGAGCGACTGTTCTGGAATGAAGTGTAGTTGACGATATAGCATTGTTGACTAGTTAATATCAATCAGCCGGCCTTTGACCGCGCCCTCTTGAGTTACTTGACAAGATAGAAGGAACTCGGCCACAATGACGAATTTCTTCTGATTATATTGATAACAGGATGAGAGGGACGTTGATCTTCAATTAATCCTTTGGCATCGGCTGACCCATTATGGCCAATTTATGAATGAAATTCTATTGTCATCATTATCGCAGATAGCAATGGGTTAAGGTCTGTGTAAATATTATGCTATGATTTAGTTATCACAATCGAATTATTGGCGACTTGTGGATCGTTATTAAAGGTTTGCTTATAAATATTATGGTAATATGTGTTTAGTTATCCCAACCGATTGTAGAAGTATCAGATTGATACTTACAATTTACATAAATTTGATTTCGTACATTGTTGCATGAGGATTGAACATTTAAATATTTTTTTGTACTATGTTCGTTTCCGGATTTAAAAATTATTTAATTACATGGAAAACCAACAGCTAAATATAGTAGTAATAGCAACTTAAATATATACAGAGAGCCAATTACAGGTTTTCACGGATAGAATTACAATAAAATATATTAAAAATGTGAACACTCAAAAAATACACAGATCAAGTTGTAATGATTACATAAGTGCATGCCACAATAAATTTAGAGATAAATAATTCAAGCCAAAGTGACATACAATATATTCAAAAATTGTAAAAGATATTTAGTTAGATATTATTATTTTTTTTATTTATTTTTTTCCTGATAGATTAGCCTTTGACCACCATTTTACCCGAAGGCAAGTGATGATGCGGTCGAAGATGTTGGTCAGGCTAACCTAGAAGTGACTAAGACTAAGACTATTATACAATTGAGATACATTTATGTTATTTTTGAAGCGCTCGTAGCGAAGTTTACTTAGCTGTTCTCAACTGATCAGCAAAGTTAAGCAACGTCGCGCGCGGTCATGAGTTGGATGGGTGACCGCTAGTGACACTACTACTGAGCGTTTCCGTGCTTCGGAGGGCACGTTAAGCCGTCGGTCCCGGTTGTCATCTTAGCATGGCAGTCGTTACAGCATGGTGGTAGGGCATTTTGCGAATGCCCGCCTGGCTAGCTACCACCCTCAAGTAGACTGTGTTTCGGCAGCTGTCCTTGAGAGCCAGTACTTCTAGGTTAGCCTGAACAACATCTTCGACCACATCATCACTTACCATCAGGAGAGATAGTGGTCAAAGGCTAACCTATCAAGCATAAAAAAAAAAAAAAAAAAAATATATATTGTTTACTACTGACAACATACCGAAAAAAGTCGCACTCGAGGTGCGTCTTGCCGTGGGAACACTACTCAAAAATGGGTCATATTATGCAGTTTAGTGAGTTTATTAAAAGTTCTACTCGCTCGCACTATATACGTATTCTGCCTATCCTTCGTGGAAGCTCTAGGGACTCGGAATGGGGGGTTGAACCTCGGAGATTTCTGCTAAAATATAAGGACTATTTATCCTCACTTTGAATTTGGAAGCAATTAAGGGAAATAATACGCCGAACGCGCAGCAAGCCTTGAATAACGTCTACGTGAGTATGGTGTTGCTACTCATTGGGAACAAGTGGGGGTGTTTATCTTCTGAACGTCCTCATCTGAAATGTATTCTCTATTATCAACAAGAGAATTCCTGAGAAGCATTGACGTTAGCCAGGTGTTAGCGCGGCCACCAAGCTATATGGCAGGGCACGCCGAACTGCGGGCGCGGGTTGAAAGGACACTGGTAAATCGAAAGAATGCGGAACAAGGTGATGAAAAGTGGACTGTATAGGAAAAGGAGCGAAAAACGAGCGACTAACCTGGATATCCTCGGGCGGATGAGCACAGCTGCGGCACTCCAAGGCGTCCTGCTGGTGTCCAGATGTAGTGGCTCTTCGAATTATTTCACGCTGTTGTAGACTCGCGGCGCGAGCGCGGGAAGCTCCAAAGAGACGATTGCGGATATCCCAGTGCGATGGGGCACACACGAAAGCAGCGCGAGCGCGGTTAGTAACAAAATGGCGGTTTCCTTGGCTTCGAGGGAGCTCACAGGAACAGACGCATCCGCCGTCAACAAGGGTCGACCGCAGACTACTTGCAATGACAAGTAGGTCACTCATCTCATCAGCCACGAAATGTCAACCGTAGATAGTCGTCGTTTTCGTGGGAAAATGAGGGTAGGAAAAGGTAAGAGGTAGAAAGAAAGTGCCAATAGATGGCGCGAACATTGCCCCCGGCCTAAAAACCATTGGATTTTAAAGGTAGAGAAAGATTGGATAAGTTAATAGAGCGGGTATATGAATAGCGGGTTGACCAGGGGGCAAGTACGTAAGTTATTGAGTGGGTAAAATGCACAAACGAACGACCGGCCGTTTGTAAACGGAAGTCGCTGTTCGCACTAGACATACTCTACATATTCCGTCGGCGCCTAGAATTGTCTCTTCGACAACACCTAGGGGCCAAGATAGCGGGGGAAGATTGTCTGTGATAATAAGCACGACGGAACCTACTTTGATTGGATTAGAAAGTGTATTCCATTTTCCTCTAGATTGAAGCAGGTGAAGGTACTCTAACTTCCATCGTTTAGAGAACGATTGGATCATCTTATCCAGCAAAGTGTAGCGTTTAAGAAGATGCGCGGGCTCGTCTGAGATCGCGCACGCGGGTAAGTGTTTAAGCGGTGCAGCCATCAAGAAATGCGCGGGCGTTAGTGCAGTGGGCTCAGAGGGATCCTCACGCAATAGCGTTAGCGGTCGCGAGTTTATGACGCTCTCTATTTGCGTAAGCACGGTTAACATTTCCTCATAGGTGAGTAACTGTGAACCTATTGTTTTAGCTAGGTGACCCTTGAAAGCTTTCACGAAGATTTCGTAGTTTCCGCCAAAGTGTGGGCTTCTTGGTGGGTTAAATTTCCAAGTTATGCGGTTGGCGGATAACTCGTCTGAGAGCGACTTATTATACTCCTCTGAGCTTACGAGTTTATAGACGTCAGATAGGGCATTTCTTGCTCCAGTAAAAGTGCGGGCGTTGTCCGAATACAAGACAGTAACGGTACCGCGACGAGCGAGAAAGCGTTTAAAAGCAGAAAGGAAACTGCAGCTGCTTAAATCTGTCGTCAGCTCTACGCTTACCGAACGCACTGACATACAGACGAAAATACATAAATAAGCCTTAATAGAGCGCACACCTCGTTTTCTAATTGGAATAATAGAAATTGGGCCGGCGTAATCCACAGCGGTGTGAGTGAACGCTTTAAATTCGTTCACGCGGCAAGCGGGTAGGTCTCCCATAAGCGGGAATGTAGGTTTAGGTTTTGCCTTAAAACAATAGTTACACTTATGTATAACCGAGCGGACGATATTACGGGATGCGAGTATCCAAAATCGATGTCTGAGAATCGACATCAAAGCGTGCGGACCTGTATGACAGTTATGACGATGGTAGTGCTCAATTATCATTTCGATTATACGGTCTTTACGCGGTAACAAAATGGGATGCTGCTGATTGTACGATAGATCCGCATTTCGGAGACGTCCTCCGACTCGTATGAGTCCGTCGGCGTCTAGAAAGGGCACGAGTCGCTGTATAGCGTTTGAACACCGGGTGTTGGTTTTAAGGTTCTGAATAATGTCCGCAAAGTAATGTCTTTGTACAGCTGTCAGGACTTGAATTTCTGCGAAATTCATTTCATCGGCTGTGAAGTATTTAGAACGCGGCAGCTTCTTGATGAAGCGATAGATGCGGACGGCTATACGTAAGAGCATCAGCCATGAAGAAACGCGGGTGGAGAGTTTCAACAGCGGGTTGGAATTCACCACGGCGGGTTGTGTCACAGGAAGTGAAACGATTTTCTTCGACTCAGGTAGGTTTAAGTCAACCTTAGCGGGAGCTACTGTCTTAGCGGGCCAAGCAGCAGGCTCTTGGCTTAACCAAGCGGGGCCGGTCAACCACAGCGGGTGGTTAACTAGCTGAGCGGGTGACAGCCCTCGCGAAAGTGCATCAGCACAAGGGTTTTCCATTCCAGGTATATGACGGAAGCTGTCAACGGGAATAGCGGCAGTAATTTTTGTTATACGAGTAGCAACAAAAGTTTTGAATCTGTGCGGTGAAGCGGTAATCCACTGCAACGCTACCATAGAATCGGTGAAGCAATATACTTTGTCTATGGTATGACGCTTTTCGTAGGTATCGAGAACGCGGCGAACCAATTGTAACCGATCTAAAAATATCGGTTAACTTAATAATTAAAAATTTCACTAAATATTAATTTAAATCAGCGCGCCATCTGTAGGCAAACGACCAAACGTCTATCTAAATTCCATATGAAGTTAGAAAAGACCTATAAAGCGATAAGCTTAAATACCTTTGCCGAGCGCTGAGGTAGTACAGCGACTCACCAATAGAGGTCGCGCATAACAATCACAACGTTAAGTCTGGTAGTAACATTCTTCTTCTTCTTCCTTTCCTCCATTCAATTAGACTATTGACAGTTAAAATAAATGTCAATCCAGTCTGTCAGAAAATACCATGATGGTGGTTTTTGAGTTCCGCTAGAGGAACGTTGCATTTTAAATATTTTCAAATCAAGTGCAGTCATTGGCTTTGCGACGACAACGGTTTTGGAGGCTTTTTCGTTACCATATATGGTAATGAAATTCACCCCCGACATCCGCCCAACTTGATTTCTTTTCTCAACGAGGAATCGCGATCACTTTGACCCCAGCCATCCTCTGTGCAACTACTACTAAAGACTCAGTTTAACTACATCTACAATTCTAATCTTCTTACAAGCCCCAAAATCTGGGTAAGTTTGTGTTTTAAAGTGAAAGTGTACTTGACCACCCCATTAAAATCTAACCTAAAAACCTATGGTATGTAATCTTATTTTAATTGCTGTACTTTATTGTGTGTCTTACCTGCTAACTCTCTTGTTGAATTTATGTGTTTTTCTGTTCCTTCTCAACATTCAACTGTTTTCTAATTTACGCCCTTCTGGCAAACTTTAAAGGATGTTGCTGGTAGCTCGCAATTCACGAGGTACCTAGGCTAGTCCCTTTTTTGCTCGGTAGTGAACGGACCTCGTGGATTGTGAGCATCATTACCGGCAACATACCTACTTGCGCCCTTCTGGCATTCTGAGCGGCTGGTGGTTCGCCTTCGCTTAGGGCCTAGCTAGTCCCTTTTGCTCGGTAGCGGAAGCCTTAGCGGAGGCGAATTCTTCACCAGCAGCATCTACCTCTTTGGCCCTTATGGCATACCTCTTGTTTGCTGGCGGGCCACATCCCTAAAGGCCCTCTGCGAGTCCCTAATATGCTCAGTAGCAGAGGGACAGTGGACCCACCAGCTCAACACTTTACTGGACCCATTGTAACCGGAGCACATGTGCCTTTCAGGGTTCAAGTACGAGGCTGAACTGCCAGTACGAGACGGAGAACTTTCCGTACTACACACTACTTCTGAACTCCGGCCGTCCTCTGATCTCCAGCACCGACCGCGGCCAAACGTCTCTACAGCATCTGGCTGGGACATTCTACCGGCGCGGCGGTGTGGAGCCGAGCCCTGCACGGCAGACCTGCTGCTGAGCATCAACTCGGATACTAGCGGACCGGAGCTAAGTCCTTAAACAAGGAAGCTTGCCAAATTGATAAACCTGTCTGAAATCCACGACCCTTTCTCTTGATTATACTCTATACTGAACTCTCTCTTCTTTCTTTCATGCTCCCTTCTACCCTGAGTAGGTAGGTAGGTGACATTGGCGCCCATACAATTAGGATCAGACGGGTCGGTTTGGCAATCTTTCTTGGGTGTGGCTCTGCCATACTTGTTTTGTACTTTCTATACTGTGTTTTTTGTGTTCCTTTTGTGTGTGGTATTTATAAGTTGTGATTGGCCCTGTGCTGGCCCGGGGCCTGAGAATAAGCCGGCTGCAGCTCTGCATGTCGTAAGAGGCGACTAATAGACAGGGTTATACCCAGGTGGTAGGAAATCCGCCCATTATCGTCTTCAACGAACTTGTTTTTTTTTCTAAAATTAAATTTTAGTTTTTTTTTTTACAAAATTTGACAATTTAATAAATTTTCTTAACTTAATATCTAATATTCTATTTCATAACCTCTCTTCAGCTTATAAATAGCACACACCTCATTTGTATATCTACCCACGTGTTTTTTTCATCTGGAAAAAATTGTACCCTCTTAAATATTTTTTTATTTGACCTTGTATGACACTGTTGTCATTGGGTATATAGGTCAAGTATACTTTCACTACTTCAAACATGAGTCTACAACTTAACTTTTTATCTATGCAAATAGCTGGATTTGCATATGAAGTGGCACTACATAATAACTTATTATTTTCTATAAACTTGCAACGGAGAATACCATTCTCCAAAGTTCAACTGAACTCTAAATTTTTCAAATGTCGTTTTAAATCTTATCTTTTACTGCTATTCTATGAACTTATTGATATGCATAGGCTACACTTATGACATATCAAAGTTCTTTTAGTTAATACTTATCTCAGTATTAACTTCTTTTATTTTTAACGACTGACTATATGAAAAATGTTCAACTGAATATCTAAAATTCAACTAAATTGAATTAAATATATTATAGAAATCTACATTAATACTATGACTTACTATCACAATAATATAAATAATAGGTTTTCTGAAAAACTTATCACTAAAAACTTAAAATGTCACATTTATACTTAATTGACTTTTCTTGTATATGACTTAACTGAAAAATTTTTTTTTGATCCTTAGTTTTTGCCTGCATAATATACTGCTCTTGGCATATCTAAGATTTTAAATTAAGTAATTACATATACTAGTAATTATTTCACTTTCTTAACAATTGCAAATCTTTGTACTGAATAACTTGTTGTCGACTTAAAATATATAGAAATTCTCAAATAAAACCAAATTCATACTATGAATTAATTTATTAAAGCTTTAAATATACAATCTTACAACTAAAACGCATATTCTATGTATCTTAAATAACTAAAATATATTGGTAAATAAAACCAAACTCATAGAGTGCAACTTTTTAATAATCTCTTATAATATTCTTATCTGTATAGGAAAAATAAATCCTTATATACAACTAATCTTATAGGTAACAGTATCTTATATACTTCTTGTATTCTAATAACTTGTGATCCTTGCTTATATTGATCATTATTTATATCTTATATAAAATGATGGCATAAGATATATTATAACTTAACTACAATACATACATTGTACTACAAACTATACATCTTAACTTATATACTGAATTAATTTAACTTCCTTAAATACTCTTTGTCACTGTCCACTTTCAATGGAATAGTGTTATAAAAAAAATTGCTAAAATCATCCTTTTACGTGCCAGATGGTAATTCTTCAAATAGAGTGCGGTTGTACAAACACTTTAAAAACAAGCCTATTGTACTGAGCGGTGGATAACTCACTAAACAAGCCATTATCTAGAGCGGGTTACAGACTCTTAAAAGAAGCCTAATGTAAAATTTCCTTTTGTTTAACTTCTCTGTCTTAAAATTTAATTTAACTTAGGCAATTATGGAACTTATATTTAAAAAAATAATCCATAAATGTCTACTATAAGTACTTAACTTGACTATGTTCTAGTGTGTTATTCATACCTATAATGTAGCTAGCTGTTCATAGAAGTTAACTTCTGCAGCCTACAAATTCCATTCCTCTCAATATATTGCTGTCAATAATCGTTTCTTGGGATATCTAATCCAAACGATGGAGGGGAATTCTAGGAGATACTTAGGTGTGTATCTGCACATAGACATAGTTAATAACTTAAGATCATATACTGGAGTTTCTGTAGCTTATATAAGATACTCAAAGTTAGGTCTTAGGTCAAGTATTTTTTTCTTAGAACTGCTCAAGGCTAGTGAATTTTTTTTCTAGTAAAAAAATTCTTTCTTGGGTGGGGAGATATGTAACCGATCTAAAAATATCGGTTAACTTAATAATTAAAAATTTCACTAAATATTAATTTAAATCAGCGCGCCATCTGTAGGCAAACGACCAAACGTCTATCTAAATTCCATATGAAGTTAGAAAAGACCTATAAAGCGATAAGCTTAAATACCTTTGCCGAGCGCTGAGGTAGTACAGCGACTCACCAATAGAGGTCGCGCATAACAATCACAACGTTAAGTCTGGTAGTAACATTCTTCTTCTTCTTCCTTTCCTCCATTCAATTAGACTATTGACAGTTAAAATAAATGTCAATCCAGTCTGTCAGAAAATACCATGATGGTGGTTTTTGAGTTCCGCTAGAGGAACGTTGCATTTTAAATATTTTCAAATCAAGTGCAGTCATTGGCTTTGCGACGACAACGGTTTTGGAGGCTTTTTCGTTACCATATATGGTAATGAAATTCACCCCCGACATCCGCCCAACTTGATGTCTTTCCTCAACGAGGAATCGCGATCACTTTGACCCCAGCCATCCTCTGTGCAACTACTACTAAAGACTCAGTTTAACTACATCTACAATTCTAATCTTCTTACAAGCCCCAAAATCTGGGTAAGTTTGTGTTTTAAAGTGAAAGTGTACTTGACCACCCCATTAAAATCTAACCTAAAAACCTATGGTATGTAATCTTATTTTAATTGCTGTACTTTATTGTGTGTCTTACCTGCTAACTCTCTTGTTGAATTTATGTGTTTTTCTGTTCCTTCTCAACATTCAACTGTTTTCTAATTTACGCCCTTCTGGCAAACTTTAAAGGATGTTGCTGGTAGCTCGCAATTCACGAGGTACCTAGGCTAGTCCCTTTTTTGCTCGGTAGTGAACGGACCTCGTGGATTGTGAGCATCATTACCGGCAACATACCTACTTGCGCCCTTCTGGCATTCTGAGCGGCTGGTGGTTCGCCTTCGCTTAGGGCCTAGCTAGTCCCTTTTGCTCGGTAGCGGAAGCCTTAGCGGAGGCGAATTCTTCACCAGCAGCATCTACCTCTTTGGCCCTTATGGCATACCTCTTGTTTGCTGGCGGGCCACATCCCTAAAGGCCCTCTGCGAGTCCCTAATATGCTCAGTAGCAGAGGGACAGTGGACCCACCAGCTCAACACTTTACTGGACCCATTGTAACCGGAGCACATGTGCCTTTCAGGGTTCAAGTACGAGGCTGAACTGCCAGTACGAGACGGAGAACTTTCCGTACTACACACTACTTCTGAACTCCGGCCGTCCTCTGATCTCCAGCACCGACCGCGGCCAAACGTCTCTACAGCATCTGGCTGGGACATTCTACCGGCGCGGCGGTGTGGAGCCGAGCCCTGCACGGCAGACCTGCTGCTGAGCATCAACTCGGATACTAGCGGACCGGAGCTAAGTCCTTAAACAAGGAAGCTTGCCAAATTGATAAACCTGTCTGAAATCCACGACCCTTTCTCTTGATTATACTCTATACTGAACTCTCTCTTCTTTCTTTCATGCTCCCTTCTACCCTGAGTAGGTAGGTAGGTGACACAATTTTGACATGAGCAAGCAGGCGCAAAGCTCTAGCTTTGCAATTGAAATTGTTTTCAGTGGAGACACTTTTGACTTGGCGCATACTAGACGAGTGAGCGGAGTTGAGTCATGGTCAGACTGAGTTCGAATATACACTACAGATCCATATCCATGCTCGCTAGCATCAGAAAACGCAACGACGGTGATTTTCGAATTTTCTTCCACTCCTAGGTGGCGAGGGAATCGCAGTTGCTGAATGGCGGGAAGTTCGCAAAGATAATTATGCCAAATATCTACCACTGCTTGCGGCGGTTGCTCATCCCAGTCAAGCTTCAAAACATGAAGCTTTTGTAAAATTAATTTAGCGTACAAGATGACAGGAGCTATGAGTCCGAGAACGTCATACTGACGCGCTATCACGGACAACATATTGCGTTTAGTCGCAGGCCGACTTTCGACGTTCACGGTGAACATAAATGCGTCCGAGCTTGGCAACCACTGTAGCCCTAAAACCTTCAAGTTCGAGTCTGGCTCATCGAAATTGATAACTGCGGAATGCCGATCGGAGACCGGAAGCGATTCAGTGAGCTCGGGTACGTTACTAGCCCATTTCACTAGCTCGAAGCCCCCGGCCTTGAGCAACTCGCGGAGATCATCGCGAAGCTGTACGCTACCAGGCAAGGACGGCATGGAATAGCACACATCATCCATGTAAGTATTGTTTTCGATGACGGACGCAGCGTGCGGGAAGCGAGCGCGCTCGTCAGCGCACAGCTGGCGTAGCACGCGCATCGCGAGAAAAGGACTACTGCGCAGGCCAAAGCAAACACGGTTGAACACGTAAGTGCTCAGCGGCGAAGCGGGATCAAACCGATATAAAAACTTCTGAAATTTGCGGCTCTCTTCGTTGACAAGTACCTGAAGATACATCTGTTTTATATCGGATGTGAAAACGATTGCATAAAAACGAAATTCTAAGAGAATAACGAAAAGGTCATTTTGCAAATTATCCCCAGTATGCAAGACGTCATTCAATGATAAGCTCGAATCAGTTTTTGCACTTCCATCCATGACCATGCGCCATTTAGTAGTGGTTTTATCCAACCTGGCAATCGCATGGTGCGGAATGTAGTAACCGGCTAAACTATCGTCGTTATTTATCAGCGAGACATAACCTTTCTGCAAGTATTCCTGGATAATTGCATCATACTCCACGCGCAGGGGAGGTGAAGCGACGAGCTTGCGTTCTAAATGCATAAAGCGCTTCTTAGCGGTAAGAAAAGAATTACCCAAAGCGGCAGCGGGGTCGCGGGAGAAAGGCAACGCTACAGAGTAGCGGCCCGTAGAATCACGGGAAAAATTATTTGTAAAAATACGTTCATTTTCGAGAGCGGTAGGACTTAAGGCCGGTGTGCATTGCACTTCCTCAAGTTGCCAGAATTTCTGAAGAATGATATCCAAGCGCGGTTGTTCTGCGAAGGCGCAGAGAGATATTCGGGAGCGGTGACTATCATCATTAAAAGCGGTATATGTTTGAGCGGTCGCAACGGGAGCGGTCCCGATTACGATAAAACCGAATATCGATTCGAAAGCGGTAGGTGCACCAGGCGGACCAGCGGCACGACCCGATAGCAAGATATCCGCAAACAGCGGAGCCCCAATAAGTATTTCTATCTCGGACGGTTCCGAGAAATCCTTATCAGCAAGCGGCAAGCCGTGTAGATATGCAAGACAAGAGGTATCAACTCTCACAGACGGCAGGTTGTCGGTGATGCGGTCAATAACAAAAGCGTCGACCGAAATAAAATTATTATCAAGTCGCGAATGTAATGTGGTTGAAATTACACCCTTAATTGGATTTGACGCGGAACCTATGCCCTTAACAACGGTATTTGTAACCTTATTGCATTTTAAATTAAGCTTTGCGCAACAATTAGATAAAAGCTTTCTTTGATTTTGCATGTAATTTCGGCTGTATGGATTAATTATGATAAATATATTAATAATAATTAGCTATTGTTGAACACTATTGAAAGTTGTGCTTGGTACCAAAATTCTAAGCACTAGTTTAGGCATTTATAGAAACTAAACAGGCTTGTTCAAAATTAGTGTATAAGTTTAGGATCTTGATAGTTCACTTACCACATTTTATTGCTCGATGTACTAAGGGACGGATATCAATGCCGTAACACTGCACTTTTACTAACCACATTGCTTCTCCATTTAAAAGTGAACTGTTCTGAGTAAGTAAATGTTAGGGAAACACGAGTAAATCTATTTTCACATAAGTTAAGTGACATAACCTATTTCCTTGTATGAATATGAATACGTGGCTGATGGCATGTCAAACAATAACCACGTGACGACACGTAGGCATACGTATTTTTTTGTCTGTGGCAGCTAGTGATGCCATGTCCGCATAGATTATGTAGCGAGGTATTCTGTACATTCTATATCCTGTACATTCTAGTATTTGTGTAGTGGTATATTACTGTATAGTATATGTTTATATATATATATGTATATATATATATATCATTTATAATTTTATATATGCTAGATAGAGCAATACAGTACGACCAACTTATCTGTTCAGGCGGCAGAAAAAAGAACTACAAAATTCCCTCAAATTGTGACAGTTTGTAGTTGATTTCTTTGACCAATAGCGCCCTCAAGAACTGCACAGTTAAGTTGGTGGCACTATAAACACGCTATTCGCTGCATCGCCACAGATAAATCACAAAGATATGTTCATTATGTTCTAAATGGTAGTAAAAGTCACAATGTCTTATTTATTATTTAAATATTTTATAATTTTTATTTATAGTTCTGTTTCTGTTATTTTTGTTTTGTTATTTAATGTCATGCACGTTCGTGATGTTGGTCGGGAGTGCCGTCTGAAAACCAGCGCTTAGGTTCAGTTTTGAACCTGGCACATGCTGAGACGGGACTCGTTCCTAGCATCGCGCAACATTGCAATTGTTGTATTACATATGTATTTAATTGTGCTTCAGTAGAAGCTATTGTAGTGTTGTGTAGTGCTGGAATAAACTTCATTTCATTTCATTTCATTCATTTCATTTCAATTCGCTGATATAAAATTACTCTGGGAGGCAGAATCTATTAAAGCGCGCACTACATGCTTACGACCGTTTGAATCAGTAGCGTAAACTTGCACGGTTCCCAGTAAACACGTAGTATCTGCGGTCGGTTGCGTAATAGGGCGCACGTTATTGCATAGAGAAATGTTTTGTTGTTGCGACTGATAAGCGAGAGGCTTCGGAACATCTGCAAGCGGGCAGTGAGCGGTAACAGAGCGCGGGGCGGAAGGCAGGGGCGCGCGGGCGGCGGCGCCGGCGGCGTTGTCAGCTCGTGCGCGCGATGACTGCGCTGGCGCAGGATTGCGCGCGGATGACGCGACGGCAGCTCTGTTGAGAGTGCGGGTTCCTTCCCGGGAAGGTAACATTTTACGACATAAGATTGAATGATGTTTACATCCACAATGACGGCAACTATATTGCGAGTTGCAAGCGGTATAGTTATGCGAAACACTTAGACAATTAGTACAACCTTTATGTTGTTTTATACAAGACAACCTGTCCTCTGTGGAAAGCTTATTAAATGCAGGGCATTTATATAAATTAGCGTGATCAGATTGATTACAAAGCGGGCACTGTGATGCGCACGATGCAGCGAAAGAATGCGTAGACTTAGGGACAACCTGTTTGTTATTGTTGACATCAGAAGTGCGGCTAGCGGGCGCCGTACGTTCTAATATCTTACTCTGCTCGCGAACAAACTTAATTAGATCGTCGTACGTAGGCATACTTTTACCTCGCATATGCATTTCAAACGAGCGGGCGGTACTCGAATCTATCTTCTTCAAAGCTAATTGCAACAACATAAAATCCGATAAATTATCGAGCTTGAGCGAATGTAAGCTTGACACTGCTGTGCAAAATTTATCTAAAAATAGCTCCAGGTTTTTAGCGGAAGCGGTAATGCTAGTTGGTTTGAAATCGAGCAGCTGATCGAGATAAGCGGAACCTAAACTACGCTGGTCGTCGTACTTGTTGACTAAAGTCGACCAGATTAGATGGTAATTATCTGCGTTTGGAACAATACCTGAAATAACGGATAATGCACGACCTGACAATTTATTTACTAAATACTGTATACGTTCGTGGTCAGTTAAATCGGCATTTTCATGAATTGTGCGACGGAACGATTCATGGAATATTTTCCATGTCATTGGATTACCATCAAAGGTCATCAACTCCAACTTAGGTAGTTTGACAGATTTATGTTGCGGTGTAACATGCGATTCCGTACCTTTGACGTTCATAGCGGGAGGGTTGAGTTTATTGTAAACAAACTTACAGCGGCAGTACATGTCTTCAAAAACATTAATTGACTGATAACTTACGGAATACGTGGGATCGATTGTCAACTCGGTGACATTTAAATCGTTTACAATGTCATTAAACTCAGATTGTAAACGATCCAGTGAAATGATTCCACACAGAAATAAGTCTTTCTCAGTATCATCAGTGAAAGCGTTCAACGAGCGAATATAAATTTGCTGTAAACGAGCAAATATGGCATCACGTTTGCCGATTAAAGTTAAACGTTTGACCACCAAAGCATCAAGAGCCGTCGCATCTTCGAACTCGCCTACTTCTTTGCCCTTAGAACGAACACTTTTAGTATTAGTGCTCGCCATTTTTATTTCTATTGGGTCAAAAAACGTTAACGAATACTCGCAGATTACCCTCACACAGAATGAATTTAATTGTAAAAAATATAATTTTTAGAAATAGCGAAATTAAATGCGGTTTTGGAAAACGGAATACACAATCTGATATGCAAATGATACTAACAGGTTATAGAATGTAATTAATGTAGGGACAAAAAACGGGAAATTACGCGGGAACACAATATTTTAGTACAAATATCGTGAAATATTAGGCCTTTTTAGAATAATACGGCTCGAAGGAACCAAAAGAATGTTAGCGCGGCCACCAAGCTATATGGCAGAGCACGCCGAACTGCGGGCGCGGGTTGAAAGGACACTGGTAAATCGAAAGAATGCGGAACAAGGTGATGAAAAGTGGACTGTATAGGAAAAGGAGCGAAAAACGAGCGACTAACCTGGATATCCTCGGGCGGATGAGCACAGCTGCGGCACTCCAAGGCGTCCTGCTGGTGTCCAGATGTAGTGGTTCTTCGAATTATTTCACGCTGTTGTAGACTCGCGGCGCGAGCGCGGGAAGCTCCAAAGAGACGATTGCGGATATCCCAGTGCGATGGG
The DNA here is from genome assembly GCA_963890685.1 of Plagodis pulveraria. Lineage (NCBI taxonomy): Eukaryota > Metazoa > Arthropoda > Insecta > Lepidoptera > Geometridae > Plagodis > Plagodis pulveraria. The sequence continues at coordinate 13,079,531 of OY982949.1, read as the reverse complement.
GCACACACGAAAGCAGCGCGAGCGCGGTTAGTAACAAAATGGCGGTTTCCTTGGCTTCGAGGGAGCTCACAGGAACAGACGCATCCGCCGTCAACAAGGGTCGACCGCAGACTACTTGCAATGACAAGTAGGTCACTCATCTCATCAGCCACGAAATGTCAACCGTAGATAGTCGTCGTTTTCGTGGGAAAATGAGGGTAGGAAAAGGTAAGAGGTAGAAAGAAAGTGCCAATAGATGGCGCGAACATTGAATTAAGCAGTGCCCCCGCTGACCAGTGTAGGTTTACCACTCTGTGAAGCTTTTTGGAGGTTCCAATTAATTGCTGAGCGTTTACCGCTTGCTACGAGTTTAGCAAACTCACACAAGAGCTCGAGACTAGGCTGATAGGTTATAGATCGAGCTAAACCTTATCGGATTCGGAGAAGAATGGCTCCGAAAACGATAAATTATTTCAATCCTTACTGGGTTGATGATACCCTAAAGGATGAATTTAAAGCAACAAAAAGAAATGTCTCTTCCTTGGGGACCTTGTCAAGACAGTTGGGGATTGAGTTTGATGGTCGTCTAAGTAAAATAGACGACTGTTTAAAACTAATATACAAGACTTCGAATATACTCTATAGGACTAGAAACATGTATGAGGCCGACACTTGCAGAGACACAATATCCTCAGCCATCGAGCGCGGACACTGTCTCGCAGGCAAATGTAATGCTAGAGTTAGGGCCGTTGCTGAGGAGCAATTGTTTAAACCTAGCTTCGACGAGAGAACCTGGCTCTATAGGAAGGGGTATACAGCATGCTATGATATAAAGCATACCATAGTCCTCGCCCGCCAGGATCTCCTGGCGCCCTTTTTTTGTCATTCCTAGACATCTGTCTAGGAATGACAAAAAAAGGGCGAATAAAAGTGCTCAAGACTACAAAATGTCTTTCATTAATCCATCTAGATTTGAGGCTTTGACCTCTCAGTCATATGATGAGTCAGATGGACCCACGTCATCCTACCGCTACGTTAAACCAAAAAAGCACTTCATCAACCGCGGCGTACAAAAGCCATACAGTCGTGAAAATTGGAACGAAAAGCAGGCCGTGGATCAAAAGAATGTTAGCGCGGCCACCAAGCTATATGGCAGAGCACGCCGAACTGCGGGCGCGGGTTGAAAGGACACTGGTAAATCGAAAGAATGCGGAACAAGGTGATGAAAAGTGGACTGTATAGGAAAAGGAGCGAAAAACGAGCGACTAACCTTGATATCCTAGGGCGGATGAGCACAGCTGCGGCACTCCAAGGCGTCCTGCTGGTGTCCAGATGTAATGGCTCTTCGAATTATTTCACGCTGTTGTAGACTCGCGGCGCGAGCGCGGGAAGCTCCAAAGAGACGATTGCGGATATCCCAGTGCGATGGGGCACACACGAAAGCAGCGCGAGCGCGGTTAGTAACAAAATGGCGGTTTCCTTGGCTTCGAGGGAGCTCACAGGAACAGACGCATCCGCCGTCAACAAGGGTCGACCGCAGACTACTTGCAATGACAAGTAGGTCACTCATCTCATCAGCCACGAAATGTCAACCGTAGATAGTCGTCGTTTTCGTGGGAAAATGAGGGTAGGAAAAGGTAAGAGGTAGAAAGAAAGTGCCAATAGATGGCGCGAACATTGAATTAAGCAGTGCCCCCGCTGACCAGTGTAGGTTTACCACTCTGTGAAGCTTTTTGGAGGTTCCAAATAATTGCTGAGCGTTTACCGCTTGCTACGAGTTTAGCAAACTCACACAAGAGCTCGAGACTAGGCTGATAGGTTATAGATCGAGCTAAACCTTATCGGATTCGGAGAAGAATGGCTCCGAAAACGATAAATTATTTCAATCCTTACTGGGTTGATGATACCCTAAAGGATGAATTCAAAGCAACAAAAAGAAATGTCTCTTCCTTGGGGACCTTGTCAAGACAGTTGGGGATTGAGTTTGATGGTCGTCTAAGTAAAATAGACGACTGTTTAAAACTAATATACAAGACTTCGAATATACTCTATAGGACTAGAAACATGTATGAGGCCGACACTTGCAGAGACACAATATCCTCAGCCATCGAGCGCGGACACTGTCTCGCAGGCAAATGTAATGCTAGAGTTAGGGCCGTTGCTGAGGAGCAATTGTTTAAACCTAGCTTCGACGAGAGAACCTGGCTCTATAGGAAGGGGTATACAGCATGCTATGATATAAAGCATACCATAGTCCTCGCCCGCCAGGAGATGTCTAGGAATGACAAAAAAAGGGCGAATAAAAGTGCTCAAGACTACAAAATGTCTTTCATTAATCCATCTAGATTTGAGGCTTTGACCTCTCAGTCATATGATGAGTCAGATGGACCCACGTCATCCTACCGCTACGTTAAACCAAAAAAGCACTTCATCAACCGCGGCGTACAAAAGCCATACAGTCGTGAAAATTGGAACGAAAAGCAGGCCGTGGATCAAAAGAATGTTAGCGCGGCCACCAAGCTATATGGCAGAGCACGCCGAACTGCGGGCGCGGGTTGAAAGGACACTGGTAAATCGAAAGAATGCGGAACAAGGTGATGAAAAGTGGACTGTATAGGAAAAGGAGCGAAAAACGAGCGACTAACCTGGATATCCTCGGGCGGATGAGCACAGCTGCGGCACTCCAAGGCGTCCTGCTGGTGTCCAGATGTAGTGGCTCTTCGAATTATTTCACGCTGTTGTAGACTCGCGGCGCGAGCGCGGGAAGCTCCAAAGAGACGATTGCGGATATCCCAGTGCGATGGGGCACACACGAAAGCAGCGCGAGCGCGGTTAGTAACAAAATGGCGGTTTCCTTGGCTTCGAGGGAGCTCACAGGAACAGACGCATCCGCCGTCAACAAGGGTCGACCGCAGACTACTTGCAATGACAAGTAGGTCACTCATCTCATCAGCCACGAAATGTCAACCGTAGATAGTCGTCGTTTTCGTGGGAAAATGAGGGTAGGAAAAGGTAAGAGGTAGAAAGAAAGTGCCAATAGATGGCGCGAACACCAGGCATCCTTAGTGTTTTTAAAATCTATATATATTACACCGCCCCCGCTAGAGTGAGAAAAGGATTGGAGAGACTTTGTATTAAGTATGTCATTGACTGATTAATTTGAGTTGGAAACGGTTCCAATAAAAACCGTCATTTTAAAACAAATAATTTTAAAATATGTATTTTTAACGTCTTTGGTTTGATTTCCACTATCATAAAAGAACGCTGATTCATCAGTGAAATAGAATCAACATTATACTCAAAGCAAGTAAACAGAAGGTAATAATTCGCCAGAAGCGCACATAGATTATTTTGTCTACATAAAAATAAAACTTTACTCAGTAGGCGTAGGATTCAACCAATATACAAAATACATTTTTTTGATACACTTTAATTAATATTTTTATGTTTATCACTAATGCACAACAGTCTTCTACTGCACTGAGACTACTTTTGCTCTATGTTCAATATTCCTAACGTCAAAGTCACCGCCGCGCCGATGACGGAACAAGCGCGGGACCCACCTGATGTTAAGTGGAATAATATCTGCCTATTACAGATGCATTTCGTCACATGTGCCTATAATTTTCTCTGAAGGACTACTGCCGGAACACAGTTTTAAGTGCTAAGTGACAAATTTTTTACTTGCACATGGTAGCTAACCAGGCGAGCATTAGCAAAATGCACTTCCGCCATACGCTGAAGCACAAGCCGGCGGTAAGGATCGAGCCATGGACTTGCGGCACGACAGACCATACTTGCGTTTCGTTGAACTTATGTATACCATAAAATTGTAAACCTTTTTTGGAAATAAATTGTATTGTATATTGCTTTACTGAGCCTCACGGCGCGCTATGTCACACTCGAACAATATCACACTCGCTCAATGTCAAACTCGCGCTATGTCTCATTCTGCGTTAGCCGACGAATAAAGAGGGCCTAGTATGAGTAGTTCGATAATTTAGCCCGATCATTGGACTAATATTACTATTCCGTCTCAGTAGTCCGCTGATACAGACAATCGGACTTTTGAGCTCTTTAGTCCGATGTTTATACTATTTATAGTTCAATGATCGGACTTTTCGTCTCAGTAGTCCGATGTTAGGTAAAGTAGGACTGCTAAGCCTTTTAATTCGATTACTCTAGAATTCCGTCAGAGGCTAACTTTTCTACTACGATACTCAATATAAATATAGAAATAACTCTCACCTATCATGATGTTTGTCTGGTACTTGAAACGAATTTTATTAAATATTTAATTATCTGAATTTTAAAAGGCGTTACGAATTTAACCTCTTACTCATTTCTGTGCACCTGGTATGCAAGTACTTCCTGTATGACTTGTAAATGGTGTGACGATGAGTATGATATCAATATTTTTCCTACTTTGTTTATTAGATCTCGTTCTAAAACCTTAAACTGTTTTCCACAACATTTTATCAAATTCATGTATAGAACAACACCTGTAATATGACATTGTCACTTAGGAAACCACAAGAAATTATGCTCAGTGTGTAGACAATCGCATTTGAAAATGAATGAAAGTGTAAATAATTTCGAAATATTAAAACGTGGGCGGGGTATGGTTTTGTTATTTAACGGGTTCTAGTTTTAAAGAAATGCAATATATTAAAAAGGAAGTATTTGGCGATGCAAAAATTATAAAAATAAAAACATTCAATGTAACGTATATATATGACCTTATCAGAAGTAAGTAAATTCTCAGTTAAGTTCTTAGTTTCATCTTCGAAAGTTTATTTAACCATAATTTATTTTAAAACGGAGATATAGTGACTATATCTCCGTTTTAAAATAAATTATGGTATCCTGTCCCCTTTTATAAAATTTTAGTAGTTACTGCAGATTATTTTTTTCACTAATTGCCTGTGGAATACTTGTGGGCATCGTAGAGTACCCTGATATTGCCCACGAGATGTTCCACGTGCAAGTGCCGCTTTTTTCATGATTATATTAAATATGGGTAATTATATTTTTAGTATGAAGATAAAATTACAAAGATAAGCGGTGAACACACTTGCAAAGCTGATGAAACGCTAAACGATATAGATATATTAGTTAATACATACGTTTAGGATGCTGCACAAGGAAAAAAAGCTGCTCCAAGAGTATTTAGAGAATTCACTGACTGAAAATAGCATAAAAGGGTTAGATTTAGCATCCTCCCAACCTATCCCTACATTAGCACAGAAAAAATGACCATATATCGTAAAATGCGTTCAAATGTGGTTTATATAATACGCGCAAAAAAATATGAGGAAATTGAGGTGCCAGTACAATTTCATGATTTTCTATTAGCAGATTACTATGATGTCACAATAAAAAAAAAAAATTGTAGTACAGAGGCATAATGTCATATGAAATCTTTAAAACGCTTTTTTATGGACGGTACCTTCAAAGCGTCTCCAGCACCGTTTCAACAATTGTATAGCATACACGGAGACTTAAGAAGTGGCATTGAAAATACTAATGTCATCCCGTTAGCATACATGTTCATGTCACACAAAAGTGAAACAGCATACACTATTGCATTACAATTAATTAAATAGCAAATTTCTGAGTGGGACCCTGAACACATTCACGTTGACTTTGAGAATTCTGCCATGAATGCGTTCTTGAAAGTCTTTAAAGATGTGACTATTCATGGTTGCTATTATCACTACCGAAATGCTTTGGATCGAAAGTCAAAGACGATTGAGCTTAAATCTAGAAATCATTGGCGTATAGTTAAACTATGTTGCATATTACCAATGCTGCCCTTAAATAAAATAAATGAAGGATGGCAGTATATTGTATCTATAGAAATGTCTGCTGAAGATAAGCAAATGACGAAATTTAAAAAATATTTTGAAAAGCAATGGATGAGGCTTAATTTTATAAATAAACTAGCTGACCCGGCAAACGTTGTTTTGCCATATAAATAATTTCCTAGTAATTACTAAAATGGCTATTAAAAAATAAGGGTTGATCGTAGAAGGGTGAAAATTGAGGATTGTATGTATTTTTGTATGTTGTATCATAAAAAAATAGAAATTAAAAATTTCGTCTAAAAAAATAAATAAAAAAATTAGGGGTGGACTACCCCTAACATTAAGGGGGATGAAAAATAGATGTTGGCCGATTCTCATAGATACCGGATAAGCACAAAAATTTCATCAAAATCAGTCAAGCCGTTTCGGAGGAGTATGGCAACGAAAACTGTGACACGAGAATTTTATATATTAAAAGATGGTGCATATTTGCGGAGCGTCATCGCACGAACAATATCGTGGAAGCATGGCATTTCACAGTTAATGGGCTAATCAACAAATATCCAAGTATGTTGCAAATTTTTAACGTATTACAAGACGATGACACTCTTGTGAATTCCAAGGTCAAACAAATGAGAAGATCTATGTCTAAACGGAGCAAAGTAGACATAGAAAAGGATGATTTTATCAAAGAAGCCCAGATGCAGTTTACTTGTGGTGAAATAGGTGTATCTGTTTATTTATATAAAATTGTATTGTACTTAACTTGTTGGAAGAAATAAACTTATCTTTTTTATCTTAACGCTTTAAAACAGTTTTATTAGGTAGTTACTGTTAACATTGGACTACTGAGACGAAAAGTCCGATCATCGGACTATAAATATTATAAACATCGGACTAAAGACCTCAATAGTCCGATTGTCTGTAACACCGGACTACTGAGACGAAATAGTAATATTAGTCCGATGATCGGACTAAATTATCGAACTACTGATACTAGGCCATAAAGAGGAGGTTCTCTTATGTTTAGTATAAATTATAAAATGTACCAGGAATCTTTATAGCTACCTCTTAAGAGTTTCTTGCCTCCTGGTACATTTTAGAATATCGCATCATTAGAGTACATAATATCCATTACTTTTAACGTATTTTAAACCGACTTCCAAATAAAAAGGAGGTTCTGAATTCGACTTTATGTTTTTTGTGTGTTTGTTACTTGATGACTCCGCCTATCTTACTACTTATCTCCTTCAAAAATGATCTCCACAGTGTATATTGATGTCGAAGTACTTCAAATAACTTTTGAAACTTATCAAGCTGATTACTTTCTATTAATAATAACTCTTGAGATTCTTACAAGTATTTTCTGTCCTACGCATATTTATATATATATGCATATTATTTTACTGGACAACTTTAAAATTCTATACGAGGTACATCTATTTAACTAGTGGCTCTCCGAGCTGTAGACCTCGCGAGTCTGCCCTTGCATAGCTTACAATTGAATAAAGGTTCACTGCGCAGGCTGACAGGGGAATGGGGCACAATTATGTCCAAGAAAATAATTTATTATTAAATTAATGACCCGCAGGCCCCAGCGAACGCTAGTTGTATCTGAAATAGGTAGGTAAGTAGTATATTATGTTAACGGAAAACTGTGTAATCCATCATTGTCTACAATTCCTTAAATGGATAAGAAATCTACGATATATTTTGTAATATGCACTTTTCCTAGGAAATCTATACATTTCCTAAATGGCAGTCACAAATGTATTACATTCTGGCGCATTGCCGGCCACTGCCGCGGCACGCTCGCTTCGCTCGCTCGGTTCGATTCATTTTTCTCCCGTATTTATCTCGAATTAATATACTGGCTACAAAAACATCGAAAATAAATAATTGATTATACGAAAGAGATAGACTATCACTTACAGGCAACTGGCGTGGCATCAGGGCCATTGCCATTATATTAAGTGCAGGTGTCCATGCTTTCAACACCTTATAATGTATATCTCAGTAGTTTTGAAAAATTTCCGAAAACTGAATCGTAAAAAAAAAATATAGTCTTATCAAACCTGCTCACAAAATTTTGTGATAATCGGTTGAGAAATGCGACCTGTAGAGGAGAACAACCGGACATACCAAAGCATTTTTGTCTAAGTTGAAGCAGAGTCGATTCGCTCGAACTTAGTTCTCGCTCCGTCAATAATTTTCAGTATGAGTGAAAATCGAAAACCGCCAGATTTTGAATTTATTATAAATAAAAAAGGTACGCATTGTTTAGTCGTGGAAGAACTCGACTATAATCTTAACCGTACGAACTTATGTTGGGGTACGCAAAGGCGCTGCGTAAATAGGGGTGAATGTAATAATAGTAATAATTTATGCAACAATCAAATTTTTTTATAATCTTGAAACTTTAATGTTAGTATATATGTATATACATATATTGAATGTTTGGACTCTGTTCTCCACACTAGGATTCCCTGTGTCGTGGAGGTCCAGTTCTTTACGGCATGAATTATTTTATAACGTTTCAAATGCTCTGGAGGCTCTATTACGCTTGACAATAGAAAAGAAGTAATTCTAAGACAAACAAACCATTGCTGAATTCCCAATAGTAATGAATTGAGTGTTATTTTGGCACTAAACAAAATTAAGAAGGATATATGTAAGGATTTAAGACCGGTCCAAATAATATTAGAAGAGAACATAGCCAAGTAAAAGACGCGTTATACAGACATCGTAGGAGATTTTTAAAAGCGACTAAATTAAATTACGAAAACCAAAGCGAAGCCGATATTTTAGGAAAAGATTTTTTACTATATGAAGACGGACACTTCGTTTTAAAGTCAGGTTTGTCCCTACGCTAAAATAAGTGGTTGCTATTATCACTTTAATAGGGCACTATGGGAAAAAAGGTAATGCTCAGAATTTTACTTAATATGATGCTGAGTCTAGAAGAACGTTACGGCACTATTTAGTTTTGCCACTTTTCCCAACGGAAACAATACTTGAGACATGGAATCACAAAAATGAAAATGGACCTAAAACACGAGCCATGAATCAATTTAGAATATATTTTAACAAACAGTCCACAACTCTCAACTAATATATTGAGCTGCATGAATCAAAGAAATCGAACCTCTAACGTTCTAGAGGATTGGCATTATAGGCCTAATAGCCGTATTCCAAAAAACCAAGTTTATATTATTTTGTTTTTAAATTAAAGAAAAATGCAGAGCATCAATATAAAAAGATTTTGATTACTTATTCAAACCTTTGAGAAAAAATAAACGCGAGCATGATATTTTTTTTACTTGAAATACAAGTGTTTACGACAATACCTAGCAGATAAAATAACACTTTCACAATTCTTGATGCGGATGGGTTTGGGACTGAGGAAACTTTAAAAAAAATAATCATTGCGTAAACGACATCTATAGTTAATTATTACTTTTATTTTCTATTAATATGAAGAAATCATAGTTTTGTTATTTTTATACATATATTTTGTCTATTATCAACTCTAACTCCTCTCCCTTTCAGTGGAGACATTCAGCTGAATATCTCCAACATTCAGCAACAGGGCAATAGCGAGTGTGGCTTTTAGCGAGCGGGACATTTAGCTACAGGACATAAAGCGACTATGGTCTTCAGCGAGAGAGACATTCAGCTACAGGGACCTAAAACCTCCGCGAATGTGACATAACGCGCCGAGAGGTTACTAAGCACTGTCGTGAATCCTAGAAGTTTACCAAACCAACACATACATTGGTCTCAAAGTGGATATAATATTATAATTTTTTTTTCATAGGAGTTCGCAGTTTGTTCTTTCATACGAGTATAAAATAGATAAAGCTCAAGGCTTATTACTATTTAACAAAACATCCTTATCTATTTCCTTTGGTGTAATCGGATACAAACCATGCCATACAAGTTATTCTCGAAGATCTACTTGTTTATTGAGTCAAAAGGTAATTTAGTAGAGATCCACACCTGAGCGCGAATAACAGAGATCTTTATCTTTGGGCCTTCCCTAAGGGTATTTTATGGCGATTACCTAGACCTCATTTGGAAAAAGTCTACGGCAATAAAATGTTATTCCACTTTATCGAATTAGACGAATGTCTCGAAGTATTTTGTACGATAAGTACTCTACATAACGAAGTATTTACAGAAATACATCGTGGAATAATCTTTTTAACATAACAAAACACAAAACCCTGTTAAAACGAGTTGGGCCTTACTCTATTATGGAACCGGCATTGCAACACAGGGTATGCATTTATTATTTGTGTTTAAATAGAGTATAGGGAACTACTTCAGCAGAAATTTCTTACTAGAGATTTTTTTTAAATAGACCTTTTAGAGAAAATGGTCTAAGACTGACTACTTTGATCTCTTGATATTTGTAAATAAATAGTAATTTATTTAATTAGCTCTATCTAGAAGATGGCTACCATGTTAGCCAGATGGTAGTCAGTTTATAGCTGGCGTACAAATAAAATCACACTTCTCAACTAATCTTTTGTATAATATATGGTAAATATGAAAATATGATATGTAATTTGACTGCATTTGTAATAATAATTTAGGTTTGGGTCAGCATTCAACACATAATTCAAAATTATTGAGGTGTAATTTTTGGACGAGTTACAAATATAAGATATACGCAAAGATAGAGAGCAGTTCTAATATGTTTTGTTGGGCCTTTGAGCCGTACGGAATCCAAAATTTATTATCTTCTGAAAGGAATACTTACTGTTTTTGATTATTTATTACAAAATTATTTTATAATAATTCAATCATTTCAACATTTGCAAATGTGATGAGATTTGTAATTTCAAACTGAGAAATGTGACTCAAGCATCAACATGAGGTCCACATGTACAAGGCAAATGTACAATCATTCTTTGGACGGAAAAATATAATGGCACGCGGTCTCATTTGTATAACAGTACGAAGTCATGTTATCACCCCTCTCTTTCCCTAATTGGACAGGAATTTCAGCCCATTCATGATGATGAAGTCCCCCCTACACTGAAGTCGCTATTGGGTTCAGCTACCCATTGGGAACACGATATCTGGATTTGGACTAAACTGCGCAATCATTCGACATATATCCCCCCCAACAAACGCGTGTGAGACATTACTGCGTAATAACTTTAAAACATTTATTTTAAGTTTGCACTACCGGTGCCGATGTGTTCATCATCATCATCAGCCGGAAGACTTCCACTGTTGACCAAAAGCCTCCCCCATAGAACACCACAAAAGACGGCTATTAGCCGCTTGTAGCCATTGGCTACCCGTGACTTTAACAATGTCGTCTGTCCCCCTGGTGGGGGCCTACCAACTCTACGTCTTCCGGTGAAGAGTGGTAACCACTCGAGGACCTTTCTTCCCCATTGGTCAACAGTTCGTCGAGTAATGTGTCCCGCTCATTGCCACTTCAACCTGCAAATTCGGAAAGCTATGCCGGTGATTTATGTTCTTTGGCCATCTATATCCACGTTCCGGATTTTATCGCGCAAATAAACGCCAAGCATAGCTCTCTCCATAACTCGTTGAGCGACTCTGAGCTAGTCCATAACGGCCACAGTTAAGGACTACGTTTCAGTGCCATATGTCATCACTGGCAACACACACTGGTAGAAGACTTTGGTCTTCAGGCTCTGCGGGATGTACGAAGAGAAGATGTCGCGTTACTTCCCGAACACTGCCCATCTCAGTTGGAATCTTCGAGCGACCTCCTTGTCGACGTTGGACCTACCTTACTGGACAGTCTGTCCCGGGTAAATGTAATGTTCCTAACAACTACTGGTACGGATGCATCATGGATATTAGACAAAATTTTCGTCTTGTCCATGTACGTTTTAAGACCCACCTGCTGGGAAACTCTACTGAGGTCGCTGATCATTGTACTGAGTGTCTCAAGCGATTCTGCCATTATGACTATGTCATCGGCGAAACAAAAAATGTATTCGCCATAAATGTTGATGCCGAATTCTTTCCAGTTCAAGAGCTTAAAAACGTCCTCCAACGCATTCGTGAACAGTTTCCGAGAAATAACGTCTCCCTGTCGCTCGCCTCGTTGCAGTTGGATTGGTTTCGTGCTCTTGTCCTTTCCTTTTCTTGTTCCTATACAAACACTTCAGCGCTTTGATGTACCTATAGTCGATTTGGCATCGCTGAAGAGACTGCAGTACGGCCCAGGTTTCGATCGAGACGAAAGGATTTTTCATAGTCCTCAAACGCTAGAAACAATAGCCGATTGTACTCCTCAGTCTTCTGTATAATCTGGCGGAGCGTGTGGATGTGGTCTATGGTGCTAAAGCTTTTTCGGAACCCGGCTTGTTCGGGAAGCTGGAAGTCATCAAACCTACGAGCAAGACGATTCGTAATGACTCTCGAGAACAGCTTATAAACATGTCTCAGAAGTGAAATGGGCCTGTAGTTCTTCAACAAGGTCTTGTCAACTTTTTGAAGAACAGTACCACTACACTTGCTTCTACTGCTTCACGTTTCAGGCGTTTTACTTTCAAGGATGACGGAATTAAATAACTTCTGAAGGACTGAGAGTACCGGTTTTCCACACGCTCTCAGAAGTCCTGTCGTGATAGCGTTATCACCTTGCGCCTTGTTGTTCTTAAGCTGTTTGAGAGCCATTCTACTCTCGTATAGGCTGATGTCCGGGATATCTTCGGTGTAGTGTCGGGTCAGTTTAGCTCTGTTGTCTTGAGCTGCATTGACAACAGGTTCTCGTGTCGAGGTATAGAGCTGTCCATAAAACCTCTCAAGCTCTCTTAGAATCTCCGGTTTTGATGAGATGATTCTGCCATCGGCGATCTTCAGCTTCGTCATTTGGCTTTGCCCTATAGACGAATTTTTTGCGAACCCTTTGGTTACGCTCGATTGAAATTATACGATTTGTATTGAAGGCGCGCAAGTCGTGTCGCAGTGCCTTCAAAATTCGTCTATTGAGCTTGCCATAGTTCGACATATCAGCTAAAGATTGCAGTCTCATCTCATTCCGGTCTTCCATCAATTTGATGGTTTCTTCTGAGAGTTTCTTCGGTTTATTTCGGCGAGGGGTCTTAAAGAACTGAGACTCCACCGCGTGGACAGCTTCTACCAACCCCTTGTTTATCTCGTCCACTGTTTCGCATTCAGCTAGGCACTGGAAGCGGTTATGTAGTTCGAGTTGAAAGCTTTCGGGGTTTTGGATTTGGGCAACGCTAGGACGGAGCGTGGAGTTTATCAGACGCGACCTTTCAAGCTTAACGTTGATATTCAATGTGCCTCTAAAGATACGGTGATCACTACTGGTTGTCACCTGAGACATTATCCTCCTCCTAGGATATAAGGGGTTTAAGTACAAAAGAGAGAGGATGTGCGAATTCCGGCGAAGGCAAATGGGCAGCCACTTGAGCTTTGTAAGTTTTTAAGTGTTTGGAAACTGGGAAACGTGGTCATAGTTTTGAAGACCGAAAATAAACCTTATGCATTAATTGTTAAGGCGTTCCTTCAGATATAAGGGATCCTTATATCCTCCTCCCAAGGAACTGATATCTCACACTGCGATTCCCAAGACGCCTGCTACGCTTGGGGATTATGGCAAACCCACCATAATGGGGGAGGCTGTGTTCAGCAGTGGACAATCCGGCTGATACAGTATTATCTATATATTTTGTATATTATATATGTATATTCAAGTATTATTTTCATTCTATCTACATATTATAATTAATATTGACAAAACTTAATATACTTACATAATAATACAAGGTACTTATAAAAAAATATTGTACATAATGTTTTATTTTAAGCTTCTTATATTATCTATATTTTCAGTATATATTTAAAAAAAACTACTATTTTTACTTTCCTCATATTTTAAATGAAAAGAGTAGTATTTAACACGGAGGTAAGTCATCGATTTCTACTTGGACTATAGCCTCAATTTAATGGGTTCTACTCACTTAATTAGTACCAATAAATATTATGGAAAAGCTACTATTTATTTTATTTTCATTGTATTCGGGGAAAAAAGAGTGTTTAACATGGGTTAAAGTCATCAATTCTTATTTGCCACTACACTGTATCAGCCGTATTGGCCGGATTGTCCACTGCTGAACACAGCCAGGTGGTTATCCGGCAAATGAGAAACCACAAAAACATAATGGGAACCCCCCCCCCATAATGGTCCCCATTTATGGGGGGGAGGTTTCCCATAATCTCCACGCATCGGGGATCGTAGTTTAAGATATCAGTTAATCAGAAGGCGCTGCTGCCCACCTTCCGGTATTTACCTTTGACCGCCTTTTACGATACCTACAGGTAGAAATAGGGAGGTGACATTCTGCCCCGGCACCCCGTGGGTTACTGCTATAACCGCACGTAAATATTCTAAACAAAATTTATTTTTAATTTTACAAATCTCGGTCTATCCTCTCAATTAATTTTGAATATGTGCTACTTCTGTTATCATTATTAATTAATGTTTCACTAAACGACTGTTGTTTACATTCCTTATTTTCGAAATTAAAAGTAGAGTGTTTAACACGGATGAAAGGCATCAATTCCTACTCGGACTATAGCCGCCCTTGCTGCGTTCGGGCGTCCAAATGCCATGTAAGGGAATTGATACCTTCGGCCCTTGTATAACAATCTACTATTGTATGAATACGAATTACTTAGCATTCCATGGGTTCATCGTGCGTGTGCCGGGTCCATAGCGTTGCAGAGGAAAAGGCTAGAGAGGCCTGGAACTTGCAACCCAGGGAGTAGGGTTAAGGGGCCCCTTTATGATGACTTCAATGCTCCCCTACATAACCAAATTTTGCAAGATCCTACTAATGTCGCGTATCTAAATACACGTTCTAGGATGGAAGTTACGGTTGTTCTTAGTAGGCCAAGGTCTTTAAGTAGGTTATGTAGGGATTTCGCTGGTGTAGCCCTTGCTCCAAGTTCTTCAGGATATAAATTAACCACATAACCATTTTGGGTTCATTCATTTGTTAGGTCGTAATATTTGTTTGTTTTTATTGTGTGGTCTTTAGGTATGCGTGTTTCCCACGACACAGTAAGTTTTATAAGTACTAGGCGTTTTAATTTTTTTGAGTATAGAAATATGTCTTGTCTGGATGACGAAACTCAGGAATTTTGTAGTGTTTTTCATACGTGTCCAATCGGTTGTATTGTTATAGCCAGAGGCTACCACTTAACACCAGGTGGGCTAGTGCCCGTTCCATAACCATTACATAAAAAAATTAAAAAAGAACAACCCAAAACCGCATATATATAGCATACATATATATAATCATGTAATTAAAAAAAAACATTTGTTGTTTAAGTACGTTCATCCTATTTGGTTGCATTTAACGCAAACCAAACATTTAACTGTTAATTAAGTTGACATTTAAAAACTTTAGAAAACTAGGTGACCTTTACTAGCTCTTGCGGATGGTCGCGCGAGGATGTATTGCGCGTTTTCAAATACGAGTACAATGTTTCAAATGCTACATGCCATCTATGTATTAAATCAGTTCAGTCGGGACAAAATCGATGAAGTAATTTAGGCATGACGATACTACTAACAACAGATACAACTTAAATTCTTATCTATAAGAAAATTAGTCACAAATTTCACAAATACCTCGATGTATCATAATAATATTTTTGTCACCATCTTTTTTTCGATAGAAAACCCTCAATAATTAGAATACAACACATGACTTATAAAATTGCTGGTCCATGTAATTCACTAAAATAAACATATTAAATGGTCCAACGATGGACCTTTCCCTCAATTAAGCAATTAGGGTTGGCTAACCCTTTGGCAATCCAATAAACGTCCAGTATAAACAAAATGAGCCAGAAAAACATGTACGCTAAGCAAAAACTATGAAATTCACCATTTAGTTTAAATTTTTGATGACAAACCAAACCAGAAATTATAAAGCGTAGTTATATTAATATTTACGCTAGATATATTTAAAACATTCTGACTCGGTTACCCCACGTTTCACTTTAATACCTTATTCATATTTCATATTAGGTGTTTGGATTAGAATCACATGTTTTCGATTTTCACACCGGCAACTCTTTGTGAACGTGAACTATTTCATGTTCACGTCAACAAAGTCACTTTCACTACTATTAGTGAAAGACTTTTTCATCTACAGATGACTGAGAACTCTACGAGCGCTTCCGTGTCGTGGTCGAACATGGTAAATGACTGGAAACTAGCTCTTAAGTACAACTGGCGTTATAACGAATTAATCAGAAATTTCGTAAAAAAAAAGTTCAGCAGCACTTCGTTCGGTAGTTTTTGTATGGCGGGTAGGGATCTTGAATTCAGAAGCCCCTACTGTAGAAAATATTAAAAACTAACTTTTCAGCTCCTTCCGCGCGTATGTCGGTTATCGCGCAAAACCATTAACATCTTAGTGCGCAGGTGGATAAAAACTATCCTATCTCGTTTCCCAGGTCTGAAACTATTTCGTTCGATTAGTAGTTACTACAGGCAAAACCATCAACCAGATAATGGGTATACTCACAACAACTCTGGTGGAAATACATGATGTAGTGAGGAAGGAATCAGGTAAACTGAAAATGGGGACAACAGATTGGCGTGAAATGCGGTTTCTCGATCTCAACAATCCAGGGCAGATTTTAAGCGTAGTGATTAAGGGCACAAGAAATAAATTCTTGGAAAGGTCTGACCACTGAGGAATGTGTTTCTTTATTAAAGAGACTTTCTAGTATTTCGTTATAGCGTTTACTTTGTTTCCAATGGTTGGATATTATGTTTTTCCATTTTACTGTGTATTTGTGTTACTAATATCAGCTATAAAAAAAAAACATTCGGTGTTGGCGTCAGGGAATGCGTTGAGACCAGTCATAGAAAGACACAAGGGGGCTGAGCTCGGACAACTATGTGACTAGTGAGGAAGTACCCTCCTCCACATTTTCTCCACTTCTGGACTTCACACTCAGTGGCATTGGCTATGGACTGCCACGCAGCAGGTCCATGGTTCGAATCCCGCCGCGGGCTTAAGCTTCACCGCATGGTGGTAGGGCATTTTGCGAATGCCCGCCTGGCTAACTGCCACCCTCAAGTAGAAAATCTGTCGCCACAAACCTAACGGTGTGTTCCGGCAGTTGTCCTTGAGAGCCAGTGAAATTACAGGCACATGAGCCTTAACTACTATGCCTCAAGGTGACGGGCGCAGTGCAATTCGTGTCTTGTGAAATGCATCTGTTATAGGCAGAGGTTAATCCGCTTAACATCAGGTGGTCCTCGAGCTTTTCCCGTCACAATACCATATAAAAAGTATAGTTGGGTAATAGTAACGTTTTACAGTTAAAGAACATAAGTGTTACATAAGAATGCTCACGTTATGTTTGTATTAACTGTTACATAGACGCGAGGACCTTTAATTGGGTCAATGGTGCTTATTTTTAAGATTCTACACTGTTATTGAAAGCTGTAGGTCTTCCTGTAAATAAATAAATTAGTGACATATTCATCACATATTGTGACATAAGATTATTTGGGGAAGGACTTGTCCATCAAAGGTCAACATGTATCTGTGGATTGATTTGTTGGTGGTGGTACCATTAATGAATACTTTATGATTCTAGTGCTTCATTCGATGATGTTGTTTTGAAGCATATCATTCTAAATTTTTAGGTTCCGTACTTCAATCTAACATCACATTTAACAACGGAAGGCGTTTGTTAACATAAAAGAGTCACAGCTTGTAAATATGTTTCTTCCTATTTATGCCTTTCGTGTTCTTGTATATGTTTTCTTATATTATCACTTTGCTATCTCCTCTAGCAGTATTTGCAGAATGCCATTCAAGAAATAAAACATATTTATTAAATACCATTGATTTTTTTGTAGGATTTTCTTGTGAATTGTGTCTCGCATATTATGAGAAGCATACATCAATATTTTCAATATATTATAAGACTGCCTGCAGTTAGTTTTGATGCTACCGAACTCCATTTGCGTTCCATGACATAATCTTGAGTAGACTAATCATTTTGACTTATGTTTTGGTACAGCTGCCCTGGTGCTACATTAAAGCATTTTAAATCTTTCTTAAAATGAATTTAGGAGATAAATAACAGTATTGAATTTTTAATCTATATACTAAATAAATTCTTAGACTCCATTTATAGCTAGCTTCTCAAAAGTGGATACATATTTTGGAGATTTTTGCTGCTGGTTTATTCCAATTAAAATTGTAGAGTAGTAGTCAATTCGTAGCGTTAGTGGCGTAGGAGGTATTATTGTGACTTTCGGCTTTTGTTGTGGGTTTTCTTATTAGTAATTTTCTTCTTGCATTGGTGAGAACAATGAACAATTCAACTTCCTGAATTTCTTCTTCTATATTTCCTCTTCATCCGTCTCATGTCTCCATTTATATTCTGGTTTTTATCTTGACCTAAGCTTTGTTGATCATGCTGAAATTCATCAACTAAGGTTTTTAGGTCCAAAATTTTTTATAGGTAGGCACTTCTTTTTTTCGGAATAATGTTTAATAACCATTCATTTAAAGTTTTCAGGTATATACCCACTGATTTATCCATAGTTATTTATACTAAAGGTTCACTTTAAGTATTATTTACGTTATTAATCATGAGTCACACACAACACAGTTATTGTTAGTAAGATTATCATGGCAATCGCGGTCACGTCGCAACGAAGCGACGCGACACGACGACCGGTGTAGATTCCTACGCTAGCATTTTAGCTGTGCACACTCTTTTGCTAAGACTAGAGCGTCATCGACCCTACTCTTCTAGGTGAAAATCAAACCAGTAATTGATTTATATCATTATGATTGAGTATTTTGAAAATACTTACCATAAATTATTTAAAATAAGTAGTAGTCAAACCCTGCCTTAACGACACTAAACTTTCTATACATCTTGGAAATTAGTTTTGTTGCTGAGATCTATTTAATACGACCTCACGTTTGGCGTAAGATACTAAACGGAACTGAACCACTCGTGACCTATTGGTAAATTAACGAGACAGGTAATATAAATAACTATTCAGCTTTGTTCATTCTTTTGTTGGTAATAAGTTTAAATACTTTGAGTAAAATGATTGAAACATCCGCCCCACTAGCCGATGACCACATCTTATTATGCTCGTGACCATAACCATTGCACATTCATTGAATCACCAACGATAGTTATGAATTATATTATGACTATAACTTGTACGTTAACAGACCCAAAGTGTCATTTGTTTTAGTTTAGTTAAATACTAATTCTGAAGCATCGGAATAAAAAAATTTTTGAATATTGAAATATGATCAAAATCCAATATCCGAGTGGCAAGTAGGTATACAACCCATATAAAACACTAAATACTAAAAATTAGGATACTGTTATAGCGAAACAAAAGAATAGTTGAAGGTATTTGTGTGCACTTTAATATTTTTTGAATTACCATAATGCCAAAATGAGCAGTATGTGGCATGTATCTATCTGCTCGTACATATCCTATAGCTCATCATGCCTGAGCCTACCAAAGCCGTTGCATAAACCATTGTGATTAGTTGAGTGACACTGAATATAAAGAACGCTTTACACACATTAAATGTTTGAATTAAACGATGACAAAGACTTTTGATATCAATGGGGTAAATAGGACTTGTGGACGTGAATACCACACCACATTGGTATTGCTGATGTACCTCCCGGTAGTAAAACATGTAAACTGAATTCAGTTTAATCGTGTCCTGTCCCGCCCACTCTTTGGACTACATCCCATGAATAATAATCCTATGACGTAACATCGTAACTTGGTACTGTTCGTCCATCCAGCTCGGCAAACGTATAATGTATAATCCAAAGTATGTATTTGTTGTCGTTGGTAAATAAGCTTATAGAATCAAGCAAGCGTAAGGAGATATTGAGACAGTTTTTGAGGGCAACATGTTTTTTTTTACCTATCATTAATGATACCATACTCGTACTTTTTGTATGAGGCTGGTTCAGTTAACTATCATATCGGTTAAACAAGTGGTTATTAATTGCTGGGCGAGGTCAAATGCACCACTGTCTAACTCTACAGCATTATCCGAGTTTCCGGCGAATAACCTAAACTTACATATACAGAAACTAGGATAAATTGCTTAAATCGTACCTAAATGATATTTGCATACATTTTTTTGTTTCGATTAAACAAAAGCAAAATAAAGACTAAAATGTTCAGATAATGTTTTTTTAAATCGTGTTGTTTTTGTTATAACTTTTGATTGTTTATTTTATACGTTTACTATCCTGATTGTACAGGTCTTAAAAAATATGTATAGTCCGGTCAATTTAGACCAAAAAAGGAGAGTGAAGTTACATAAAGTCCCAACAAGCTGAATTTCTGTGAAATTGTTCAAAACATAATTATAAACAATGTCTAGAAGTTCCCCATCATTCCCGTGTATGGAACATTTTTTATTCAAGGTCAAAGGTCAAAAAAATGTGTTTTTCGCGATTTTCAGCAAAACGGTAAGTTTTATCATGAAAGTACCTCAGACAAAAATTGTAGATCATAAAATTATCTATAAAAAATGTATCAATACTTTTTTTTTTACGAGCCACTGTTTCTGAAATATAACGATTAACAAAAAGTTATAAAAGTTGTTATCGTCATAATATGCATGAGTACGCCACGTATATACACCTAGAGTTGTTATATTTTATATAATATATATATATATATTAAATGTTTAAATATTTTTCTATTGGTCATTGTAACTTATACTTACAATATAAAATATACATAAGTTTTAACTATAAGAATATCAGGTAAAATGAAACCCAGTCCCTTAATTTTTAAGCCAGTGTAACTTCGAGACATCTGTCTCGATTAGCTTGTCTTCCTCCAACCTCAGTTGCTGCTCACCAACATCTTTTTCGAGTATATTACCAAGTTCAAGTGTGGCTTGGTTATCAGCTAGACCCTACAGACTGGGGTTGGAAGTAGGTCAACAATATATTAGAGTCAGTTCAAACTTTACTTCCACCTGCGCCGGAAAAACTGCTGAACACTATTTTTTGCAACTGCAAAAAGGGATGCAGTGCTAAATGTGGTTGCAAAAAAGTCGGACTGTTTGGTTCTTTGGCATGCACAAATTGTCAAGGCCGGTCGTGCTCTCATATTGAATCACAAACAATGGAGAATTCGTTTGACTCCGACGAAGTATCATGCGATACATCGCTATTGACGCAATTTACTTGCATCCAAAATGAAGATGAAGAAGAAGCAGGAGAAGAAGAACAAGAAGAAGAACAAGAATTTGAAACTTACGAATAAGACGAATGAACTTCAACACTTTTTTTTAATTTACATCGCTTTTATCTTTTCCGATCTTTGAAAATTTCCGTTATTTTGCAATAGTTTTACACTAAACAGGATCACAACTGACCCGTGGAGTATGCCTACTGGGGAAACCCCGTTAAAAAAACGCGCTAAGTACACTACCTCATAGGTGGCGTGGAAACGTGTGCATATTATGACGATAACAACTTTTATAACTTTTTGAATCGTTATATCTCAGAAACGGTAGCTCGTAAGAAAAAAGTATTGATACATTTTTATAGATAATTTTATGATCTACAATTTATGTCAGAGGTACTTTCATGATAAAACTTACCGTTTTGCTGAAAATCGCGAAAAACACATTGTATTGACCTTTGACCTTGAATAAAAAAAATTCCATACACGGGAATGATGGGGAACTTTTAGACATTGTTTATAATTATGTTTTGAACAATTTCACAGAAATTCAGCTTGTTGGGACTTTATGTAACTTCGAATGTCTAAATTGACCGGACTAGTAAGAAAAAACCAAACTTGACTTTAAAAACATGACGGTAAAGTGCGTGAAAAATATTTTGAATTGCTTGTTGTTCCAAAAAGTTTTCACCTTCAACGTTTGTCTTTTAATGTCATTAATCACATTTATTCTTTAAACAAGAATAATGAGAGCTTTCCAAGTTAATAAGCTAAAAAGTAGATATTTCGCATTTTACTTTAACTGCAGTTTTGGTTTGTCTTTTATGGTCATTATAAACTTGTTATCTAAAAAACCTCATTAAACCTCTTCCAAATCATGAGACGGCTTCTCATTAAGCAACCATATCATCGGATATACAGCACGAATAAATCTGATATCTAACGGAGCAAAAGAAAACGATTTATATCATTTTCAAAATATGTACCGGACAGATAAATAATTGAAACTTCATGAGATGTCATAGTAGCTTATTCAGAAGAACATTTTGAGTAATTGAAGAGCATAAACAGAAACTGTTTTATATTGCTCAAAATAAAGATACAAAAAGCTACAAAGGATTGTTGCCAGCGGTGGCAGCGCAATTTGTATAATGGCCTAGATTAGGCCAATAAAAAAGAATTGGTTTTGCGTTAAGGCTTCGGGAGGACGATATTGGTCACAATATCTGTAATATTGTTACTACTCCTGTCGACTCACTGAAGGCTAATCGATGCGACGCGTTATTACGTTTTATCGGCTTTCCAACGAGAGAGGCACGTCTGTATAAAAACATGTATCAGAAGCATTATCATCCCCTTTCGATGTACAAATTTTATTAGGCTCATCGATTTCCTTAACGGCTAAGATAAAAGCGTTCCTTTTTTCCGATTAACGATTTCTTTGTTGTTAAGGCGTGCTAGGAAATATTTTAAAAAACCCTTGCGGTTTATCTTTTAAACGTTTAATTTGGTAATCTGGTATTAGAATGAATTTGCCTTTTACCATTGCTGTTCATAGTGACTCGTGCGAAGGTTACACATCCCAAGTATAAAACTTGGTTGATAAAATTGATGAAGGATGCGAGATGTAGACCAGTCATTTTATTGACAAAAACGTCACACTTAAATTATGAGGTGCCGCGTTCAATTTCTGAATCAAGGGTCACTTAGTGCTTATGTCTGCGAGTTTACAGAAACAGTCCCATGAATAATACCATACCCAGCCAAGGCAAAAGGCTTAGCTTAATCATCGTCATCAGCAGGAAGACGTCTAATGTTGAACAACGGCCAGAAGTACCGTCGCAAACTACATTTAGCTCTTTGGAGAATTTAAATATAAAGCTCCGGCTTATCCCTATAATAAGTTATCGTGGATTTCTAGTCGAAGTTCAAATATTTCATGGCAGTATGCTATGCAACTCTGTATACCACATCACAAAACAATGGCTTTCAGAGGTAGTTTCCGCTACGCCGCAACTAAATAGTGGAACGATATACAACCGCCAATGAGGATGCTGCGTCGAAATAGTTTTAGTCCTGCTGAGTTTAAATGGGTTTAGACTGCAATTTAAAAATAAACCCTAAGTTTGCATCAAAAATATCAGAAAAAATTAAAGCATGACACAAGTGCAATATAGATACTTATATACTAGCCTTTATTTTACATACATTTTTATTCTAAAAATCTGTAGATCATTCGTGTTAGCAAAAAAAATAAATAAAAAATATAATTAAGAATATAAAATAATTTATTTAAAAATTATATGTAATCATTATCGATTTTGCATATAAGAAATGTATCATCTTTTTGAGGTATGTTTTTTGGGTTGTATTTTTAATTTGTCGTTTATAATTTTAATACATACTGAAATTTTGTAGAATTTTTTTCCCCATTGTAGACGTTATGCTTCGCTGACGTCACACACGGGGTGCATCGAAAGACCAGCGCTGGTTCATAACTAGCATATTGTACTGAGATGGTTCCAATTTATGACGGGAAGCATTAAATTAATGTGCACTTTATGTTGCATGTTCAATATTTAATTTCTCGATCATTTCTAATGTGTGTGTTAAGGCTTTTCTTTATAAAAAAATTTAGTGTTTCGATTCAGATATAGTCGATTTGGCATCGCAGTAGAGACTCCATTACGATGCAGGTTTCGATTGAATAGAAGGCTATTTCATAGTCCACACACGTTAAACATAATGGCCGATTATACTCCTCAGTCTGCTGTTTATAGATACCTATAGTGCTGAATCCTTTTCGGAACCCGGTTTGTTCGGGAGGCTGGAAGTCATCTAACCTAAGAGCAAGACGATTCGTAATGACTCCAGAGAACAGCTTATAAACATGGCTCAGAAGTGAAATGAACCCGTAGGTCATCAACAAGGTCTTTTTTTGAAGAACAGCACCACTACATTTCTGCTCTATGTTCCTAGAGTTTTACCTTCAAGGATGACAGAATTAAATAACTTTTAAAGGACAAAGAGTATAGGTTTTCGACCCACTCCCAGAAGTTTTGTCGCAATACCGTCATTACCTGGCGCCTTGTTGTTCTTAAATTGTTTCAGAACTACTCTTATCTCGAATACGCTGATATCCGGGATATTTTCTGGATGGATTGTACTTTAGCTGCACTGAAAACGAGGTGTATATAAAAACCTCTTAAGCTCTCTCTCAGAATGAGATGATTCTGCCATCGGCTGTCTTCAGCTTCATCATTTGGTTTTGCGCTATATAGGTAGGTACTATATAGTTTATGTAATTCGAGTTAAAAGCTTTCAGCGTTTTGAATCTGGGCAACGCTAGGACGGAGCGTGGAGTTTATCAGATGTGACCTCTCAAGCTTAACATTGATAATTAACGTGTATCTAAAGATGCGGTGGTTGCTACCGGTTTTCACCTTATTTATTTATAATTCAAATATTCGCTTCTTGGTCATCAGAATAAACTCGATCTCATTGTTTGTTGATCCATCAGGGCTTATCCACTCCCACTTTTTAAAGTCGACCAGACGCTGGCACGTCTGATTCCGCAGCCCACATCTTGAATTAAATCTTATGTTAAGCGAGTGATAATAGAAGCTTCTTATAAAAAACTGTAAAAGAATGTAATCCCCAGATGACCGAAGTAGCGTGAGCATATTGTGACAAAAACATATTACGAAACCATTCTCCACAAAGAGGTTATTTTAAAATCTGGAGCGGCAACCATTCAACGAACAATGTTACAGATTACCATAACAATTAGACTGAGCAGGGATTCCATTACAAGTGAGGGGACTTACCTGCCTTATCCTACAATAATCAGCAACATTTTACTAGAGGCTCGATTAATTTTCTAAGAAGATTTTTTCAGAAACTGATTGCGGCTAACTTACCTACGCACTACTTTTTTTCGTTCATACTTTGAATTTAAACTCGTTCGCTAAAGTTATTGGAATATAGAGTAAAGAGTTCTAATTAATAGGTATACCCCAAAACATGTTTTCAATACAATTGCTCGTTAAGTCTTACGTGGGGTGGTTATCTATATCAAATTGTACTTCGCAAACGCTTCTTGTCGAAGCATTGATAACAGTTACAACGCAAAAATACGCGCATCACATAATAACTTTTTTCTTTTCGGTGGTATAGTGCGATGTTACCAAAGGCGTTATTTTGTTCTTTTTTATGTCTCGAGCGCACTAATCATTAAAATAATGAAATATATAAGTTTTTGCTTACTTAGCATTGGAAATATAGTATTATATTAAAGACACTGGTACTACGTTAATTATTCCAATATCGGCTAGCTTTCGCCTGCCTATAAAAGCGTTATGAACCGAGGGTTACCTAGGGGAAACCTACGACTTGAGCTTAATATCGCAACCTCGGTTGTAATGTTACACTTTCTAAACTCGTATCATAATGTACTGTAATGTGCGAAAGGGTTGAGATAGTCTAGCCAATCATCAACTTTGAACATAAATACCTATTACAAATTTCACGCAAAAGAAATGACGATTGTTTATGCATCAAGATTTCCAAAACAAGATAAATAACCTGTCATTTTATAGCAATATATTTAAGCAAGAATTATAATGTACGAGTGGGCAGTGTGGGCACCTTACAAATTAAAAATAGTCATTTTTACACCTAGTTTATTCTAGATTTATTCTATTTATTTTAGAGCATTTGGACTGCCTATGAGTCCAAATGCTTTTATTGTAGTAGCTGTAGTATTGTAGTAGCTGTAGTGTTGTATATAGTTTGGAGTATTTGGTTAATAAAGGCATACCGCCGGTAAAAAAGTTTATTCTCAATTTT
The DNA here is from genome assembly GCA_963890685.1 of Plagodis pulveraria. Taxonomy (NCBI): domain Eukaryota; kingdom Metazoa; phylum Arthropoda; class Insecta; order Lepidoptera; family Geometridae; genus Plagodis; species Plagodis pulveraria. Next base: position 13,053,629 of record OY982949.1, on the reverse strand, counting down.
TACGCTTAATTCGTGGCTTGTATAGGAGGAACGGCCGAACGGATCGGCTTCTAAAGCATACTTTTTCGGGTTCTCATTCTCACTAGGTAAGAATTGGGTCCTGGTTTCCGCATCATACAAGCGTGCACATCGCGAGTGGCTTCGTCAGATAATCAGCACTTTGCAGATGCTGAACCTCAAGCCTACACCTACAACGAGTTCCCTTACATGGTTTGCTATATGTTTAGTTCTAAGATGATACAACCAGTTACCTTGCTCTCTTTTAACATCAGTTGTTGAAGCTTTGTATGGACCTAAGACTTCTGTTTCATGAATTAGATGTAATAGTATTTTCTGAAATAATCTCTAATTAACACAGAGCAGCAATATCTTTTGTAAGATGACAGAAATGGTCCATATACATCCGATTGCATAATTTCACCAGGTTTTTTACTCTGAGTCTGGTTGCGAAAGGTTGCTTATGCAATTTTTCATGGCAGTTTTATTCACAAACTTTACGAAACATTCGGGATCTTAATTCCAAGTTCTAAATATGGATTTCTTCACATAGAGTTTGCTTTAATATGCTAACCTTCCGTGCTACATCTGTAATGTATTTTGGCTTTGTAAGACCATTAACTTCGACAGGAAACGCTGGCATTACATTCTTTGATTATACAAGCTTCAATAACCACCTTAAGGTAAATAATATGTTTAGCTCTTTTTCGCTCACCTGTTAAAATTACAATACACTTAATTTCAATTTACATAACTCTCAAGATTCAGAATCAAACGAGCTTTCGTTTTCGTCCTGCGCCCCGTATAAGGAGAATGGGTTATCTTGTTGTTTCCGCACACACCATATTGTCCACACCATATTGTCCAAAATATAGAATTTGATAATGAAGAAAACAATCACATAAGTTTATTATACCTTTTCAATCTCCGACCACAGCTTTTAGCACTATATCTCAGCCAGTGACCTTTATCTGCTTTCTCACTATTTGCTATCGTTGTCGTATCTTGTAAATTTGAACACTCAAACTTATGGAATAAATTTTCTGAATGTGCCGTGAGTTGTTCCACTTTCCAGATACTAGTTATCTCTCTCTGGGTATTAGGAAGTAGATCCGTGTATGTTTGCACAATACTGCTTTGAGGCAGAATACCTTACACCCGATAGACAAACTTTTGCTGAAGAGACGCACCACCTGAAACGACAGTAATTCCAATCATTAACATAGTTATTTTCTGTTTCCGTACCAACTAGTTGACACTATCAAGTTTACCAATGTCAAGAATTGCGATGTCTAGTTTGGTGCACATATTGATGACTTACAAGTAATTTCAACTACTAAGCACTTTCTCAAAGCTCTGCTAGCATGTAGAGATAACACAAATTGCATGAAAAATTAACGCAGATTTAGAGGATTTTTTGCGTGGATTAAGTAAATACATTTTTTCAGTGACAGACATTTTTATTGACATGGTAATATAAGCGAATTGTATATCAGAGTGGCTAAGTTAACAAAAAAGAATAAAATTACTGCTGCCACTTTTTGACAATATGAAAATAGCATTACATTTTTTTCAGATCAGGGAGCTGTATAATTTTTTCATCTTCTTAAGGCTTCGTAAAGGTTTTAAGGAAAAAGCTTTACGAGTGATTTTATAAGTTAAAGCCTGTAAAAATGAAATTAATAATACAATTTTGGGAATATAAATTCTGCACAGAGTACCTAATTACATAATTTTAATGATTACTTATGTAGATATGTGGAGTATGTTTAGTTAAAAAAGCTCTATAAACAAAGTTGTATTTATTAGCAAATGATTGACAAAAACCACCCGTGTCCGCTTTGTATTCGGCTAGAAGACATATTTTTCTTGATGAATTTGGTTGCGGATCAATTTCAAATATTGAGTATTTATATATTTTTTTCTTAGGTTATTGTGACGGAACAAGAACGAGGCCCACCTGATGTTAACTGGTAACCTGCCACATCTGGTAACAGATGCATTTCATCACAAGTGACGAACTACACTGCGCCCGTCACCCTGAGACATACTGATTTTGAGTCTCTCATGTGCCTGTAATTTTACTGGCTCTCTAGGACAACTGCCGGAAGACACCGTTAGGTGCTTGGCGACAGATTTTCTACTTGGGGGTGGTCGCTAACCAGGCGGGCATTAGGGTATATGACCCGAACTAGAATAAACGTAACAAAATGAAACACAACGTAATACATTATAGTTGATTGTTCAACCGCGTCTCAGATTCTTAAATAATTTACTGCTTACTTGTTAATACATTCAATTTTTTTTTATTGAATGTTATTTAAACCCATATTTCCACTCTATGTTACGTTAAAAACTCAACTATAAAATCCACTATTATTTAAAGTTGGCAACTTTATTTGGACCTATGACATTCCTATATGTCAGTGTACGCCGTCAGATCAAAAAGAAATAATAATAATAAATTCAACAGTTAATTTGCTTTTACATTTATAAGAGAGCACAAAACAATTAATTTAAAATAATATATACATATTAACACATTGTCAATTTTTCTTACGCCTGACAAGCGTAAGGAATATAGTAACCCATAATGGGTTCCCCCAGTTGTTCAACGTTGGAATCAAAATGGATGGATATTCGTACAAGATAGAATATGAAACCAATTTACCTACTATCTTGCCTTATTCTATTTTCACTCGCTGCATGTAAAATTATTGATTATTAAAACCTTCAAAATCACAAAGGTATACTCTTGTGAACTATATCTTTTCACCTATGGGAACCACACAAAAACTATACATACTTACATAAACAACTCACCACCTCGGCGGTATGTCCCGTAAGGTTAAGATAGGTGTCTAAACACGCACACCCACGTTTCGGCAGATACTTTATAGTTCCTATATAATAGAGGCTGAATTATAGCTACAATATTTTATAACACAGTGTAAAGTGGAAAAAATATACTACCCGAAGCTCACTGAAAGTTTTCCACTCTTGGCCAGACATCAACGCTGTAAATAGGAATGATGCTTCTTTTTTTTTTTTTTTTTTTTATTCATAATAGGTTCGCGTTTGACCACACCCTGCCTGATGTTAAGCATTGATGTGGTCTAAGATGGAGCACGCTTACCTAGAAGAAACCTATTTACTCTCGATTTGAAGACACCCATGTTGTATCCATCGGGAAAAACTGACGACGGTAGGGAGTTCCACTCCTTCGCAGTACGCACGAGAAAAGTGGAAGCGAAGCGCTTCGTACGAGTCCTGGGAATATCAACCATGTACGGATGGCGCCTCTCTGTTTGTCTGGATGTCCGATGGAAAAAGGGGGAGGGCGGAACCAAGTCGTGCAGTTCTTGTGCACATTCTCCGAAATGTATCCGGTAAAAGACCGATAGACAAGCGACTTTACGGCGGTGCTCGAGGCTTTGCAGCCGAGACTCCCCTAGAAAGTCGCTGCCTATTAACCTCTTGGCGCGTCTCTCAATCGACTCAAGTGCCTCGAGTTGGTATTTGGCAGAGCCATCCCAGAGGTGAGAGCAGTACTCAACACAGGACCTTACTTGAGCTTTGTACAAAGTAAGCATTTGTTCCGCTGTGAAGTACCGTCTCACCTTTGAGAGGATGCCAAGTTTTTTTGCGGCTAACTCAGCCTTTGACTCGATATACGAGCCAAAATTTAGAGTCGACGATAGAGTAACACCAAGAAGGTCTAGGTGGTCTGTGACCGGCACGGATACATCTCGGAATGTTGGAGACAGTTGGAATGGTCTCCTTTTGGCGGAAAACAGACACGCCTGGGTCTTGTTGGCATTGAACTTGACCAGGTTGGCATCGCCCCAATCGGAGACTGCCTTAAGGGACAAGTTCAATCGTTCGACCATAGCTTCTCTGAGTCTCCGGATCTCCGGCTCACTGGCTCGCGCGGTAGAAGTATAGCTCTCTACAACCGTGCTGTCGTCTGCATACCCAAAGGTACCGGGCTTTAGCAGATCGTTGATATGCAGCAGGAAGAGCGTCGCAGAGAGCACTGACCCCTGGGGAACGCCGGCATTAATACCCATTTGATCAGACGAGCAGCCGTCCACGACTACTCGTAATGATCGATCCCTCAGGAAGTCCGATATCCACGCACAAAACCCGGTAGGCAGGCCGTATGCGGGAAGCTTGCTAATAAGGCCATCATGCCAAACCCTGTCAAAGGCCTTAGAGATGTCCAGGGAAACGGCAAGCGCTTCCCCTTGTTTCTCAATGGCCTCGCTCCAGATATAAGTGGCATAAGCTAGAAGATCCCCAGTAGACCGATTTCGGCGGAACCCGTATTGATGGTCACTGAGGAGGTCATTCGCTTCCAGGTATGCCAGGTATGCTTCTTAAAACATATGGAGAAATATTTAAGTGCACTTCAACAAAATTAAGTACACATCAACATTACACAAAAAGCCTTGATTCTACATCACAATAATTAGCCATTCGCGCAATAGATGGGTAATTCTCACGAAAATCCTAAATTCTTGTCTTTTAAGTTTTAACAAACAGACAACAAACATTTACCGATAAACAATATTCTCTTGCAATCTATACTAATGTGGCTAAAAGTTACACATACCGTTTTGGAACTATACGACTAAATAAGTAAAATACATACAATATAATGTCCTTAAAATGGTCCAAGCTCCAAATTAAAATAACTTTTCATTATTAAACAAACACAACAATTAATAAAAGCATTGCAAGTTTTACCAATCAACCCAAAATAAAATATGTTAATGAAAAAACTCTTATATACATAAACATATACTTGTGTATCACGTGTCTCATAAAATTTAATCACTCCCTCACATTTTACTGACAATTGAACCATGAACGCATTTTCAATCAAACATGAACGCTGCAATTTGTTTTTGATAAGGTGCAGTACTGACAATTCATAAACATGGCGAATTTTACGGAAGCGTCGTGGATTTGCAAGGTAAAATGTTTTACTTACAATTTTTATAAGATTACATTTTTGACAGTCATTCCATCACATCCTGCAAAATCAAGAGGTAAATACTTAGACAGTTATTGAATACACAATGAAGTAAACCTTTGGGAGTAATTAACTTATGCAATAAATGTTTTTAAAAGTAAGGTTAAGTCGCGAGTTTTTTTTAGTTATGCTTTGTTTTGTCGTTCCCTCACCGTCATTTCTCCATATTAATATGTAGTGAGGAAATGATAATTTATGGTCAGCTTACCTTTTTTCATTACTGTTTTCTCAACGCTTGAATTTACCACTTCTGTCTTTCTTTAGACTCAAATAAAACCAAGAAGAAAGAATATAAGCAAAACGAAAAAAAGAATGAATATGATAGGAAACAAAGAGAGCAAATAAAATCCGATACTTTAAGATTTGAAATAATTCGCGAAAAAGAAAGACTGAAATAACAGTGAAAAAAAAAAGGTTAAGTAAAACCTCTTTGCGCTATGAGTTCTAGAGAAAGACTGCAAAAAAGAAAAAAGCTATAAGAAGAAAAAGCCGAACACACAGAGACAAAACAGCGAAAGTACGAAAGATAATGAATAGATTTTGGTCTGTGCTCTACGGTGAAGCGTCAAGTCGTGGATTTTTGGTTAAATTTTTCAAATTTAATTTAGCTTGTTAATTTACTCATATTTTTAGACCAGAGTAGCTACATTAGTACATTAGTATTTATATTATTTGTAGATTGGTATTCTAGTGTCATACTAATCAAGATGAATGAACCCCCTGATCCTGGTGGAACATTAGCTATTGTTAAACCTCCTTCTCCAGCCGCTTTTGAATCGATATCAATGTCTGTTGATGATGTACCATACGAAACAGTTATCCGTAAACGTTCGAAAGCGAAAAAAGCACGAAAGGTTAATGAAGATCGTTCTCGTTCCGAGTCAGAGTCATCCAATGACACACTAATATTAAAGTCAGATGTGGTTCTCCAACCCGGTCAACTCTCTCCCCCTCATTCAATTTCTTCCGTCAGAGATTCAAACACCCATATTAGCCAACAAATAGCCCCTTCTGTCCCTCTTCCTGATTCCCCTCGAATTTCCCCACTCCAATCTCAAAATTCTTACATCCCAACTGGTCGTCAGTCATATGGCCCAAATGATCGTGGTCCATTCACGGTACATGTACAGAGAAATGAATCCTCTCCAACTGCTGGCACTTCGTTACATCCAGTGACTTTTGGTAGATTTTTATTTAGTCGTTCCAGGGAGTTTGAAGGAGTTATAGATGGTTCTATCAAAAGCGTCGGTCGTAATAGAATCTCTTTAGATTTCCATTCGGCTGCTTGTGCCAATAAATTTATGGAATCTTCGTCATTATCTCATAATCAATTCAAAGCTTTCATTCCATCCTTCAATATAACAAGATTAGGCATTGTCCGTGGCATTCCTATCGATATGTCTCCCGAAGAAATTATGACAGAAATGAAGGTTCCCAATGATTGTGGTCCCATAATTAAAGCCCGTCGACTTAATTTTAAAGTTACCATAGAAGGATCTACAAATTGGAAACCTTCGCAAACGGTCGTATTGACTTTTGATGGCCAAGTCTTTCCCTCACGAGTTTTTTTGGGTTATAATTCAATCCCTGTAGAGTTATACTCCTTACCTACCATACAATGCTTTCAATGTTGCAGATATGGCCACACTAAGAATCAATGTCGTTCAAAACCTACCTGTTATAAATGTGGTCTAGATCACCTAGCAGATTCATGTCAAATAGGGGTGGATAGTGCAAAATGTATTTGGTGCAAAGGAAATCATTTCGCTACTAATAAAAGCTGTCCTGAATATCAAAGGCAAAAAAATATAAAATGTGTCATGTCTGAAAAAGCTATATCTTATGCTGAAGCTTCAAAACTACTTCCTGTGTCTAAAACATCGTATGCTGATATTGCCTCACCCTCCTTAACAACTAGCCCTCAACAAAATCGCTCTTTTAAAAATTTTACCATCGAGCCAAATAAAGTTCATTATAAGAAAAAAGTTTCAGAATCTGTTCCTGCCCCTCCTCCTTCCCGTGTTGGGTATGATCGGGCTGCCCACTTAAACATTATAAGAGATGATCATGATACTCCCTCTCAAAATGGCTGTGCCCTCCCTAATCTTTTATGTAAAAATTCTGAGATGCCTTCTGTTCAAGATATTATTGCAGAACTCCTAAAGCTCTTAAACTTATTATCTTCTGTTATGTGTAATTCTTCTTCCTCTTCCCCAAACGCTTTACCGTCCAACGCTGCCTTCAACTTGAATTCTCTCCTCTCTCTTTTCCAAAATGGATCCCACCAACAGGATCCTTCAGTGGAACTGTCGTAGTTTAAACAATAAAAAATCTGATTTAATATTTTTAATCAATAAATACAAACCATGCATCCTGTCTTTCTCAGAAACGTGGCTTAGACCTGATTCCCTTTTTAGGTTATCTGGCTATGTTGATGTTCGAAGAGATAGACAGGATGGTTGTGGTGGTGTTGCTCTTTTTTTAAAAGATAATATGTCCTTTTCCTCTATTTCAATTCCTTCTCAAGTTGGCTTTGAAGCTGTGGCTGTCCATACGAAATCTTTTGTAATAATTTCCTTATATTTAAGCTCCCCTTCCATTTCTGTAATCCGTAAGCTTATTCTTCTTCTTAACTCCTCTCCTAGTCCTTGGCGATCTTAATTGCCACCATTGTGTTTGGGGTTGTGGTATTTCAGATTCTTGTGGAGTTTTTCTATTAGATTCCCTTGATACCCTCAATCTGTGTATTCTTAATGATGGTTCTCCTACAAGAAGAACCCGTCCAAACGAATTTCCTAGTGCAGTTGATCTATCTCTCTGCTCTCCAGATCTTGCTTCGCTTTTGTCATGGCATGTTCTGCTTTCTACTCATGGCAGTGATCATTTTCCTATTATTCTAAATATTTCACTAAATTTGGCTCAACCAGTCAATCGCAATTCTCCTCTTCTTAAATATATTTTAAATGACAATGCTAACTGGGATAAATTTAATGAAATAGCAGAGATCAATATTTCTAAACTACCTGTGATTAATAATAACAACATTAAAATTTGTTCGGAGGACCTTGCTCAAGCTCTTTTAAATTGTGCTGATATGTCTTTCTATATTAAAAAAAATAATTCAGGTAAAATGCCTTCTCCTCCATGGTGGGATAAGGACTGCTCGGAGGCAATTAAATGTCGAAATGAAACTGAAACTACCTTTTGCCTCTCCATGACAAAAGAGAACTTCATGCAATTGAACAAAGTAATTGCTCAATCAAAACGCCTCTTCCACTCCAAAAAATTTCATGGTTGGAAATCTTTTTGTTGCTCTATAGGTCCGCAAACTCCACTCTCAATTATTTGGAATAAAATCCATAGATATAGAAGAACTTGGTGCCTTCCTCACCGTCGTTGTTGCCCGAGTCAGTCTTGGGCTGACTCATTTATGGACAAATTAGCGCCTCAGTATTGTCCTCTCCCTGATGAACTTCCTGCTCAGTTTACTTATGGTTCTAACGACGTTTTAGATCAGCCTTTTTCCATGGTAGAACTGAAAAACGTACTAAAATCGGTTAAAGATTCTGCTCCAGGCATGGATGGCATTCCCTATTCCTTTTTTTCTAAGGCTAATGATTGTGTTCTGAATTATTACCTATGCCTTGTAAATTCTATCTTTGATTCTGGCTATGTCCCTGATAGCTGGAAATCGCAATTTATTATTCCTATTCTCAAACCTAACAAAGATCCAGATGATCCTTATTCTTACCGTCCTATTGCGCTCTCATCTGTTTTAGCTAAAATAGCTGAACACCTAATTAAAAATCGACTTGAGTGGTTTGTAGAATATTATGGTTTACTTGCGAAATCTCAATACGGTTTTAGGAAGGGGAAAAGTACCATGGATAGTCTTAGTATATTCACTACAGATATAAGGCTTGGTTTCACTCGTGGTGAATCTATTGTCGGAGCTTTTCTTGATATATCTGCTGCTTACGACAATGTCCAACTTCCAATTCTAAAAAGAAAATTAATTAAATTAAAAATTCCTGTTAAATTAAGAAATTTTACTATGAACCTTTTGACGGAGAGATTCATTTTTCTCCGTTGTGACAATCCTTCAATTTCATCGAGTAGAGTTATCTGGCGTGGTTTACCCCAAGGATCGGTTCTTAGCCCTCTCTTATACAATATTTATACGTATGATCTAGAGTCTTCTGTTGGTCTTTGTCGTATTTTACAATATGCTGATGATATTCTCATTTATAATTCCAATCACAAAATCGATGTGGCGAGTGCCTGTCTCTCTCACTCGCTTCAGCAATTGAATGTTTGGCTTAGCGAAAATGGTTTGGAACTCTCTCCTTCTAAAAGTAATATAGTACTCTTTACTCGTAAAAGAAACCCTCCTCCTATCAATATCTTCATAAATAATTGTCAAATCTCAGTTAGAGAATCAATCAAATTTCTAGGTCTTGTTTTAGATAGTAAGTTAAATTTTCGTCAGCATTGTGACTACATTATCCAAAAATGTGAAAAAAACATTAACGTTCTAAGATGCTTATCTGGTGTTTGGTGGGGAGCCCACCCTTTTAACTTAAAACTTTTGTACAATGCAATTATTCGAAGCGTCTTAGACTATGGATGCTTTCTTTTGGAACCTGCTAACAAGCTAAGCCTTAGTAAACTTGATTTGATACAATCGAAAGCTCTTCGAATTATCACAGGGGCTATGAAGTCTTCTCCAGTCAATGCTCTCCAAGTTGAGTGTGTTGACCCTCCCCTTCACCTTCGCCGTCAATTCCTTGCTAACAGATTCTTTTTCCGATTTATCCAATTGTCTAATCACCCTTTGATTCCAAAATTACAACTGCTTCATCAATATGTTAACTCTTCTCGTTACTGGAGATGTAAACATTTTCCTTTGCTTATTAAAAGTTACGTTATTTTTCATTCCTTAAAAGACCCTGTTTATCGTTCTCAAAAACTTCCAATTTTCAATTATGAATTTAATATTATTATATCTCAACCCCATATAATTTTAGAATTTGACATTTGTAAAGGTGACCTATATGCAGATGAATACTTCCACGAGCTACTTAAAAGAGATTGGCGTGATTGGCATACGATCTTCACAGACGCTTCAAAACTTTCACCAGTTGGCTGTGTTGGTTATGGCATTTTTCATGCTCAATACGATATTGTTCAAAAAATTAAATGTCCACCTGAATCATCTGTTTTTACTGGGGAATGTTTGGCTATCCTTGAGGCTATTAAATATATCCTTCTCTTCAAGCTGCATCGGTCTATTGTATTTTCTGATTCTCGGAGTTCTCTCCAATCATTACTTTCGAATCCTTTTACTTCTAATTCTCATAATCCAATTTTATTTCAAATTAAAAGTTCTATTGCTGAATGTTATACTAAAGGTTTTGACGTTATTCTTGCCTGGATTCCCAGTCATGTTGGGATTTCTGGCAATGAACGCGCTGATAAAGTTGCTAAAGATGCAGTTGTTTGTGGAGATAAGGTTCCTTTCATTAATTACTGTCATGACTTATTATGTCTTCCAAAATCTCATTTATCAAAGTCTTGGTCATTACATTGGAGAACCAGTAGTCGGTCATCTGGATCTGGCTTTGCTAAAATTCAACCTTTGATCCGAGCAAACCGTGGTTTGCCCGGATAAAATTAGGCAAACGTTTTACTTCATCATTAATCCGTATGAGGTTGGGTCATTGTTGTACTCCTACTCATTTAAAAAAGATTCACGTTAAAGATTCTTCTATCTGCGAATGTGGCTTGGATGAGGGGGATCTCAATCATATATTCTTTTCATGTCCCCTATATAACCATGTAGCGTTTTATTTATGCCTTGAATCTTTAAAACTTTCCTTTCCAACTTACATGCCTGAACTTTTATCGTCTAATAATATTGATATTTATAAAATTTTATCTGACTTCCTCTCTCTTAATAATATTCATTTATAATAAGTTCTATTTATATATTATGTTAATATTAATCATTAAAATTTTATTAATTATGTAATATCTTGCATTTCTTCTTTTATAAAAAATATGTTTATGTTAAATATTTCTTGTATCTGTCTATTTATGTATCTGCATTAGTTATTCTGGTCATCCCTGTTTAATTATCAAAATTTCGTCATTGTAATTCTTGACGTGAAACTGGCACAAATGTCATTATGACAATTGCCATATAAAAAAAAAAAAAAAAAAAAAAAATGAATAGATTCAGGCGTCACTTTGCGGAAATTCATATATAATAATAATAAATATTTTAATTATATTCATAGTTTAATAAGACACTCAAAAATATAAAACACATATCTAGCGACAAGTCCGCCTAATTTTCCTACTAAGCCAACGTGACGTCACAAACGCCACGCAGCCAAACCGGAAGTATTTTCGACGCGTTTCGATTCTACACGAAGCATCCTCAGGAGGACTTGACTCTTCGAGCGCTCGATCGAGTTAGAGTCATTAGAGAGCGAAATTAATGTTTTTTTAAATATTTGTTATTATTGAAAGCACCTAAGATTCTGACAAGAATTTTAAACGATACTACTCCTCCGTCCCCTGTACCGAGTAATCAAAATAACAATGACCTTAGATACCTAGTACCTATTTGGAGAAAGCAGCAACTAAGAAGACATAGAGGAATACATCCGACTACGAAAATATCCAAGTTACAGAAAAAAAAAACAAATAAGAAAAACACCGAAACATTGAGTGAGATGTGTCAAAGGCAAATCAAGAAGGTTCCTTGAAGCTAAAGTGTCACGCTCAAAGAACGTCGAAGTTCTTGTTCTTACTCGTATCATACGGGATAATTTCTCATCCATATCCGGGGGAAATATAATCAGTTTTTGAAATAGGTGCTTTTGTGAAGTGTTTGAAAATAGAACCAAATATTGGAGATGGCCTGTAATCAAGGACAGTTTTACGCCTGAAATGATATGGTGCAGCGAAGATTAAGGCCCCCCCCCCCCACATTAATCAAAACAGGACGTTTTTCCATAAAGGAAATAGACTATAGTTGAGTTGAGACTGGTATTGATAACTTTGAGACCATATAGGTAAAAGAGAACTTTATGTCAGTAGATTTTTAGTTATGTTACGTTTCTCACGATCAAAAACTTTTTTTTCAAATTCTGTCAAATAGATTTTCTTTTGTAGAAGATGGAAGAATGCACCTTACAATACTAGATAATTTGTTTTTCATTTAGGTATTATTTAAAATGAAAGACAATTGAGATTTAAAGTACACTATAATTAGAAGTTATGCTTCATTGTACTGCAATAATGGTAAATTCTTAATAATTCATTCAATTGTTATTTGCCCGTTTGCAATCGCCGAACGCCGTGATTCGGCGAGAATTATCCAGATAATGTGGAATAAAAAAATTAATAACCCCTCTTTTTAAGTGCCGTGGCAGCATCATGTGGCTAAGTAGAACATTAAAAGATTAGAAAATAACGTTATAATTATTTTTTCCCATTAACAGTTTGTTTCTTACAGTTCTTTTTACGAACTAAACAAATTATTTCCTAATTTTGAGAGAAAGAAGAACAAAGTCACATCCTGCATAACGACAATGCTTCACCTCACAACGCAATAACAACAAAGGCATTTTTGTCTGCAAAAAAGGTGAAGAGTTACGTAATAACCGTGTAATCAAAATACTTTTATTAGGTCAGTACAAAATCATTGTTTTGTGCCAAGTTAAAAAGTGATCAAACAATCTACAGTGTGATTTCTTTCTTTTCCACAAAATCTAAGATTTTAAGATGAAATTTAAGTAGTGTTCTTAAATGTGCTAACAAGCCTAAACAGAACTGACCATGAGTTTTTCAAAGACAGGATTGAACCAGTAATAGTAATAAAATTTACAGGAGTATATTTCATATCATATTACAAATAGTTTAAATCACGCAAAACATTGTGAAGCACGTAACGCCACCTACAACTCACATAGCGAATTAGAAAGGTAACTTGCAAACATGCCATACTTCTCATGGACTAAACCTCTTGTTTTCTCGATTTACCCACCCCTGTGACAGATGGCGCATATTCTCAAATATATTCGAAGTAAAAAATACCCGAACCTGTCTCTACTTCGTTTTCATTTCTCACTCCAAAGACAGATGGCGCTCATACTTAATGAGATCGTAAACTAAAACCTTCTTCGAGGCTATTGTGGCGCTAACTATTCGTATATGAAGAGTTTACCAGGAGTTGTATATATAAGTAGTCGATTGTAAGTCACGAATACTTACTTACTATCAGAAAACAGTTCAATATGATTTCTACACGATGTAGAGTCTGTCCGTATCCTACAGGCTATTAACCACGAAACAGCACGTTTCTCACTTTCATTTGAATTTTCCTATTCCTGTCAGCGCCGAAATAATCATATCGGCACTCTTCTGGATAGCAAACATTTTAACCTTACTACTACGGAATATCTAAGCGCTTTCTATACCCCTATATCACCTTAAAAGTATGCTCCTTCAGAAACGACACACATACCCCAATGAATAATCCAATCATCAAAATATATTTTTACTCGCTTTTTTCTGACTATTGGTAAAGTTTGGCATGGTTATATTGTTTTCGGTTCAGTTGGAAAGCGCCACTACGAAGTTTGGTTGACTAGTTTGCATATCAAACTCATAAAACTACGTCTCGTGACCAGTGCATGCAATGCATAGCGTGTGATAAAATAAATTTAAATAAAATAACTATCATGTTGTGTATTATTGATCTTTTCCCGGTACTTTCTTGACAGAGCAGTACCTACTTATTCTTTATCTTGTATATTCTATTTCTATCATGCAGACTTATCAATCTCAACTTTCGCATCTCTGTAAAATGTACTTCATTCAAATTGTAATTTGAAATCGAATTGTAAATTAATAACAACATAAATATTATAAAATTTTTGGATGATCAATGAAAACTTAACGCTTGAATTTTGATAAGCACAAGTAAATCAATCTCTCTCTCTCTACGACGTAGAACTCTACGTCTACGGTCGTCTACGCTCGCGTAGACTGCTTTGAATTAATCAGAATCAGATCAGTTCAAATTCAAACAACGATAGTGAAATGTGATTGAATACGATGTGTAGTTTTCTATTAGATATGTAAAAATTGGCAAATAAAGAAAAATAAAAAATATTTTAGTGTAAAATGACGTTGCTTTGCTATAAAAGAATGTAAATGTATTTTAGTGAGACAAACAATACTTCATATTTCACCAACTTCCAAAAAAGAGGAGGTTTTTATACAATTCTATGACTTTTTTGCATAATAATAACAAATATTATAAAAATAATTTTTAAAAACAATATATTGATACAATAACTGTAAATTTATATCTATTTTTTTTTATGTTATTGTGACGGAACAAGCTCGAGGCCCATCTGATGTTAAGTGGAATAACCTCTGCCTATAACAGTTGCAATTCATGACAACTCACGAATTGCACTGCGCCCGTCACATTGAGACATAGTTGTTAAGTCTCATTGTGCCTGTAATTTCACAGGCTCTCAAGGACTACTGCCGGAACACACCTTTCGGTGCTTGGCGACAGACTTTCTAGTGACGTCATATCTAGTGACAATTCCACCCATTTACCTGTGAAGCTGACATGGCGTCATAAGAGCCACGTAGCCAAACCGGAAAAATGTATGACACGTTTCGATTCTACACAAAGCCTCCTCAGGAGGTTTTGACTTTTCTCGCTCGAAAAGTGTTTAGCTTTAGCTCCTTTATACATTTATGTATGGTCTATATATAGACATGGTAATTTTATTTTAGGATCATGTACTCGAAGAGTCAAGACCTCCCGAGGATGCTTCGCGTTAAGCGAAACGCCTCGAACTTTCTTCCGGTTTGGCCAAGAGGCGTTTATGACGCCATGTCGGCTTAGTTGGAAAATTAGGCGGTATTATCACCAAATACAGATTAAAAACTTTTTAAGAGTTTTTCTAAAATATTATTTTAATATGTCATTATTCAATATGGATTTCCGCAAAGTATAGCTTGTATCTAGTTATTATCTTTTTTAGTATGTTTGTTACGAGATCACTCCGCCAATTATTATGAATTAGTTATGAGGTTTTTTGTTTGGTTACATGGCATTACTTCAAATAATGGTGATGTTAAATGTCTATAGTTACCGAACATGATGATTTAGATTTGTGGACAGTGACACTTTGTTTAGAAGAATGCAGTGATGGCTCAGTGGCATTGGCTATGGACTGCCACGCAGCAGGTCCATGGTTCGAATCCCGCCGCGGGCTTGAGCTTCACCACATTGTGGAAGGGCATTTTGTGAATGCTCGTCTGGCTAGCGACCGCCTTAAGTAGAAAATCTGTCGCCAAGCACCAAACGGTGTATTCCGGCAGCTGTCCTATAATAATAATAAAGTGGAGTGGAAGAGCAAAATGTCTATATTGTGCTGACCTTAGCGTGATCAAAACCGATCAAACTGTTTTTGTTTTACGGGATGTTGCAATACAGGACCATAATACCTACGAGTAGAATAGATACCCTACTTACACTGCTAATTGTTTGAGTGCATGTTTGATACACTTGAATGTTTGCAGTTTTAAAGTACGTAGAATACCACATTTATTAATTTATTTCGGTGTGCATATTTGCTGACAAAAATAAATAAATGGAACAAAACTAAAACTAATAAAAGAAGGTCAAATCAGCTGCTGACGTGGTGTTGAGAGCAAAGCCTCTTTTCTGGCATGTTCGTCAACATGCCATCACCGCCATATGTCATATAACAAGGAAAGCTGGGACTTGGAGCGGCTCCCAAACAGTACCGGTTTACGTAGTAGCTACGGACCTCCCGAAAGTGTTGATAGCGAGGTCTCATATATGCTACGATTCGAGGGAAATTTAGTTTGCGCGATGCAGAAATGAAATTTCTTTAATTTTTACTGATCAGAATGTTTAAGTTACAAATACGAAATTAAAACTCCCAATCTAAAATGACACAAACATTTTAAAAATAATTTAATTTCTACACTATATTTGTTATTTATCGAAATAAAAAAATATTAAGTTTTGCGGAGTTTTATACGGGATTCGCTGTAGTGCAAAGGAGAAGCATAGATGTTAGTCGGCTTACTCCACCCACCTTAAATTGCGCATGCGTAAAACTTGAAACACAGCAGACTGTATTAATTGCATGATTAACATTGCCTGATTTGGTGGTGTCTTATCACGATATGCAGTATTGCAATAATTCCTTGGCTGGTATGTCTTAAAAAAATAAAGTATATTATTGGTGTACGCTTAAGTGAATCCAAAGAACTGGCATAAATCTTCATGCCATTGTGGCATGAATATTTATGCTAGATGCAAAAGCAAAACGAGTTGGGTTGGAATAGGTACTTTTAGCGGGAAGTAGCGCTACCAACTTCAGTTTTAGAGAAAATGTAGGTACGTACACCAAGAATAAAAGGTATATGGTTCACTTTAGCAGTATAAGTGCGCATGGTGTTTCTATTTACTCAAACATGTTAGCAATTAATGGTTCTATCGAAAAAAGCTCGATGTTGACGCAATGGCAATTACTCGCAGAAGGGTAAAAACACGCGAAATTACATCATTTCCGTCGTGTCCATCGATTTTCTGGATTTTCCAAATTCCCGTCTGTGGTCGACATGTGGCCTATTATCACAACAAATTGTATCCGAATGGAAGGAACCGACAATGCAGTCGACTTTAACGAAAGTGGCATGAAGTATTACACTCACATCCTTACATCGGAATGATTGGGCCTCTGTAGCATTCATTCGAAAACTCTGGAAGGAGGGAAGGGAGGCTTTTGCTCAGTTGTGGGACGGACGGGGTCAGTAATGATAATAATGGATTTAGAGTAGTCAGTAATGATAAGTTTGCATCTGATTTTATATCGTCGAATTAGATCTTTTATCTTTTAGATTACATCAAAGACTGGCTAATCTGCCGTTAGAACTAAACATATATTTTTGCGTAATATGTATGTGGAGCGTAGTTATAATAATAATATTAATTTACTTTTCTAAAGACACGTTAATTAAATTACAATAATTCATTTATATCAATAGGATTCCCTGTTTTGGGAAGACTTTATACACCTTAGTGTACAAATTTACATGATTAAGCTTAGATTTATAAAAATAAAAAAATAAAAAAGTGTAAATCATTCAACACTATTTAATATAAATGTTCGTAATTTACGTTTCACGATATTAATATTCAAAATAGAATAGAAATATTTTTAAATTATGCGTGGGTGATGTGTTGTGAGAGGGCGTTTATTTGCGTGGTAAGTTCCGGGGAAAACCACATGATGAAACTCATGAAGATATCTCATGTTACCTTGTGTAGATCTGTAAAATTTGATGTAAACGACCTCAAAATAAAACACACCTTTAATGATATGACAATGTAGAACGATTAGGATTCTCATCATATAAATTATTTTAATTCGAAACTTTATTCCTATTTCGTTGATAGAATTTCACCAGTTAAGTCTTCTTTGCTGAGCACTTTCGTTCGGTTTACTCACTAAATTCGCCACGATAGGATGCCGAAAGTGCAATTCAGTCCATTTACAAAAGTAATACTAGAGTTCAAATTTCGGCCATATTAGAGGAGAATCTCAAACTTGTAATTAAGTTCCTCAAACCGAAGCGTACTGGGGGACCAGATGGCATTCCTCCATATGTAGTAAAAGATTGCGGTGCAGTACTGTCCAAGCCACTTTATCACACATTTCAACTAAGTATGTTACAAAAAAGTATTTTACCCGAAGGTACGAAACTCTCACGGGTAGTGCCAATACGGTACTGGTTCAAACATAACTGATTACAGGCCAATTGCGATGTTGTCAGTTTTTGGCAAATTGTTTGAGTCAATTTTGCAATGGCGAATAAGTATGAAAATAGAAAGTCAACTGACAGATGCGCAGCATGGTTTCAGAAAGGGTGGTTCCACCTCCTCAAACTTACTTACTTTCTGGTCATGCACGGTAATATCTGTTGACACTGGCTCGCAGGTGGATGCTGCTTATTTAGACTTTTGCAAAGCATTCTACACTATGGATAATGGTATGCTTTTGCAGAAACTATCAAGAACCGGATGTATTCCAAATTTGCTCCGCTTCTTTAGTTCATATTTGCGAATCCGTCAGCAATACGTCAAGTTCAAAGGATATATACTCAGGCGTAAGCCAAGGCAATATCTAAGAGCCTCCACAGTTTTTGTTGAGGTTCATCGTTGTTCAACACAATTTGCAGTGACGGTCATCACTGCCAATTGTCTGTTGTTTGCGGATGATCTGAAATTATTCATGAAAGTCAGAGATGAGAGTGATTGTTTTCTTTTCCTACACGGCATTGACCGAATAAAGTAGTGGAGCGATCGCAACAAAAATATTTTGTAACAAACGAAAATGCTGTTTTTTTGTTTACCCGATCTGCTAATCCACTCAAGGTGCAATATAGTCTCGGTGATATTACTATTCCTAGGGTTAAAGTTAATAAAGATCTTGGAGTTTATCTTAGTGATAATTTATCATTCAGCGTGCATATAGGCAAAATATGTGCTTAAACATTTAGGACTCTAGGATTCGTTCGGAGACAGTCGCGACATTTGGACAGCATTTCAGCCATAAATTCTGTTTACAATGCTTTTGTGAGATGTAAACTTGAGAGCCAGTCCAGCTGAACAGACTTGTAAACCAAATTTCACTAAAAATAGAATCGACGCCGTGATGGATAAATGCAAGAAAGTTTTGTGGAATATATATACTCCAGTATAAAGGATATTTTATAAAAAATATACTGAACTAGGGGATGAATTCGTACCAAACTTTATGTCCAAAAAATACACACTACGTCGAGCTAGAAGAAATGTCCTAAACCTGCAAAGAACAGAAGTGACTAATTTAAATGATGGTAAAGTTCCAAAGTACTACCGAAAACCACTTTTCTTGGCCTTAGATAATGTGATCAAGATTAACATATAATTTTCTTACTGCTACAAACTAAATACATTTATATAAAAACCTGTTCAAGTAAAGCTATTTACCACTTTTTTCGCAGATGTCTGAGATGTTATTTATTTATATCACTAAAATAAACAGTAATGTATGGAAAGTATAGTGTTCCACTATTGTTTTAACTTTTTTAAATATTAGGTCCTTACATATGAAATTGGCGTTTTTCGTACTGGCCACTTTAATCACGAATTTCTCCTCTTTGGTAAGGAATTCCAAATTCAAATTTGTACAGCTATAGACTCATGTATTTGTGCTTCGATGATCGTCATTCATTTGTTGTTTTTTTTTCTGTTTGCGTCACTCATTTTACAAAATGGAAAACCTTAAATATCGCATTATTTACGAGTACGAGTTCCGCCGTGGCACTAGTGCTGCGGAAACAACTCGAAGGGTGAATGATGTGTATGGCGGTCGTGTTGCAAAAGAAAACACAGTTCGTTTTTGGTTCCAACGTTTTCGTTCTGGAAATTTCGACCTGCAGAACAAGCCCCGTGGACGGCCTGAGACTCAAGTTGATAATGAAGAGTTGAAGGCTATTGTGGAAGCGGATCCATCGCAAACCACGTCCGAGTTAGCTGCAGGCTGCGATGTTAGTGATAAAACTGTTTTAATTCACTTGAAGCAAATTGGGAAGATTAAAAAGCTTGAAAGGTGGGTACCTCACGAATTGACTGAAACAAACCGGCAAACGCGCGTCGACTGCTGCGTTACATTACTAAACCGGCACAATAATGAAGGTATTTTAAACCGAATCATTACCTGTGATGAAAAATGGGTTCTTTACGATAATCGGAAGCGCTCAGCGCAATGGTTAGATCCTGGCCAGCCAGCCAAATCCTGCCCCAAGCGAAAATTAACCCCAAAAAAGTTACTTGTAAGCGTTTGGTGGACTAGTGCCGGTATTGTTCATTACAGTTTTTTCAAATCTGGCCAGACTATTACGGCTGATGTCTATTGTCAGGAATTGCAAACCATGATGGAAAAGCTAGCGGCTAAACAACCTAGGCTGGTCAATCGCTCCACGCCACTGCTGCTTCACGACAACGCTAGACCACACACTGCGCTACAGACGGCTACTAAATTAGAAGAGCTTCAATTGGAAAGTCTAAGACATCCTCCGTACTCCCCGGACCTTGCTCCAACAGATTACCATTTTTTTCGAAATTTGGATAACTTCTTGCAAGGGAAAAAATTCAACTCCGATGGGGCAGTCCAAATCGCCTTCAAAGATTTTATTGATTCCCGTCCGACTGGTTTTTTTAGTAAAGGGATCAATGAACTACCTATGAGATGGCAAAAGTGCATAGAAAATAATGGTTCATACTTTGATTAATTAAATATATTATATTAAAAAATATTCGACTTTTTGTTCCTCCCATACAAAACGCCAATTTCATATGTAAGGACCTAATATATTAACTGCTAATATATTTTTAAAATTAAAAACAGCAAAATAGCGATTGTTGGTTTACCGACAAGAGACCAGTGTTGTCCGGGCATTATACCAGAATGAAACGATGACGTCTTAGAATTGTTTTTTTTTCGGATACTGTATGTTATTCTCACACTAGCACAGCTGCATAGGTAACCGCGTATGCTGTAGGTAGGGCAACCTGTAGCCAACGATCGCTCCAAGCTGGTTATACAAGGTTCATTCTATATTAAGTGAAAAGTGAAGGAAAATCTCTCTTGCGTGTTTCAGAGCAGTCCCCTAATTTTGTCTTTTTGGACTGGAAATAACCATAAACAATTATCAATATTTGTGGATGAGCCATTTATTTCTGACTTTCATTGTTCAATACAAAATAAAAATAATTGTTTTGTGAATTAAAAAAAAAATTCATAATTTAAATTTTTCGTTTTCGAAAGTGCCATCTTTGGATAGAAGTTGTCAACACCTTAGACCAGATTTAAAGTAAAACTACGTTGTTGCCACCGCAGAGCCGAACTCTGCCTCAAAATTTATTACTGTTTGACCTAGATGGCGCTAAATGTTCGTAACATAGGAAAGGTAATAAATTTGTATAAAATTACTAGTGGTTTGATAATATATATACTATTGTTGATTTCGCCTATTTTTGATATCCATATTGCCGTTACAGATTTTTTTTGTTACAAAGAAGATTCCACTTTTGCAATTAGATTAACAAAATAGGGATTAATATTTTAATCAAAATAATTTATATCATACCTACTCTGAAAACTAGCAGTTATTTTTAATTGAGGACGTTTTGGTGTCAGAGCATATTACAGTCGATGTGCACCCAAGAACTTTTAGCTTCCAAAATATCCTGATTCGAAATGCATTAAGATGCGGTCATTTGAAAACATTGTTTACACCGCTCAACTCGCACAAGCGAAGCGCAACTTCTAATGAGACCCGGAACAGTATGTGTATAAACAGCAGAAAAAATAACGCAACATGATGGTCGGGAACAGTATATGTAGAAAATGCAGACCAATCTTTCCTATGCCAACTATGCCAATATCTTTATTGTAAATGATATTTTTAAACATTATTATTACAAGGCTTTCATGCCAACATTTACCACGACTCGCTAGGTTCTTGGAGAAAATTCTTGAAAATATTCCGGTACCTAGTGATGGTTGCCACGTTAGATGTTATTATATATGGTGATGCTCATCACAAAGTTATTATGTATGGTTTTCCCGTATATGAACCATCTTAATATCGTTTTCTGTATTGATGCCAAATTCTGCCTTTAATTAACTACAACATACATGATATGACGTCATAACTCAAAATAAATAAAACCTATCGTATATTTGTGATTTTGTAATGTAATCCGCATAGCAGGCGTTATTGCAAATCTAACAATATTAAAATTATAAGGTTGCGTCATCATTTACAAGTATAAAACCAATTGCAAAATTGGTCTTATTTGTAGTACAACGCAAGTGGTACTATAGTTGTCGCTCCATCCCAATACGATGGTCAAAGAACGATAGGAAAGATTTGAGTTATGACGTCATGTCATGTTAGCTCAATTTAGGTTACATCATACCCTGGCTCAAGGGGTGGATGGACGCGGGTTCGAATCCCGCACATGACTTAAATTTTTCCTATCTTATATTTGTGAATTTGTAATGTAATCCGCATAGCAGGCGTTATTGCAAACCTAACAATATTAAAAATAGCAAATTAAACTTGAAACCCTCATTTGAACTATATTTAAAATTTTCAAATCTGAGTATGTGTATACGTTTGACTGGTGATCTTCATTATTGTATAAAACTTCTCTATAATGCTATAACTTGCTGTTGTGTGTTATCGAATGCTTCATTTTATCAGAGGCAGCTTCTACGAGAGCAACCGAAAACTCCTCCGACCTCTACTTCAAACCTCCCGTCCGTCGCCGGCCAAGGCATGTATTGTACGACCCGGATGACCCCATACCAGGCATTAGTTTCGACGTCTCCAACTTCTCTCGGCAACGATTTAAGCCGACGTGGTATATATTTCCAGTATATTACTTTTCTCTATGGACGTGGTCCATGCTCAAGCCGACATGGCGAACTGTCAGCCACAGAGTACTTTTTTATATACGGCTGTCAGCGCCGCACGATACAGTTTTTAAGCAACGCCCGCCGCGTTATGGTTTGCGTTCAGTTGTTGTTGAGGTTGAATTACAGTTCTTTATATATTGTTATTCGTAGATTTTGAGCGTCTTGTTCTGGCACAATATATGCCTGTGTCTTTATTTCTTATTCTATGGGTTATTGTGGACCCAGGCAAACTTCCTACATAAAATGTATTACACTGAACCTCTGAACTTGATTTTTGAATCGTGGGTTGGATATCTACATAATGTCTACCTTTGTCTTTAATTCTTATTCTATGGGTTATTGTGGACCCAGGCAAACTTCCTACATAAAATTTATTACGCTGAACCTCTGAACTTGATTTTTGAATCGTGGGTTGGATATCTACATAATGTCTACCTTTGTACTTCATGGAATTTTCCCAATATTTGGACCAAGATTCAAACAGCTGCAATTTTGGTAGAAGACACAAGTCATGGGAGTATATTTTGAAGTGCTCAAGGGAACCTATTTGTGAAGCAGTTTTTGCGCAAGGATCAGCTGTTTCATTCCCAGGAATTCCAGAATGACCTGGAATCAAGCAAAAACAATGTTGATGCCAAGGGTATGACAGTCAAAAAGAGACTAATTTTTAAAATCAATGGGAAACGTGATTTTGAACGAAATGGACTGGAAAAAATACTTTAAAGACAACTTTTGGAATCGGAGAATATTATAGACTTATTTAAATTATGTGATTTGATAAACAGGACTGCTTCCAGTGAAGCCAGGGCTTCACCAGAAAATATCGAAAACTATGAAGGGCATATGAACCTTACAGAAATTTTGGAAGAGGGAAACCAGTAAAACTTGTACGGTTCATATGCAATATGCTTATAGAACGTACTGTGATAGTAAAATATAATCAGCACTTTCTCCCTCCTAAGTATATTTGGAGAGGCTTACCCCAGGGCTCAGTGTAGAGTCCTTTACTGTATAGCTTTTACACCTTTGACTTGGAATGATCTGTTCTCTCATTCTGTGATATACTTCAATATGGTGATGATCTGGCTCTATATCTTAAAGTTCAATCCATCGATCAAGCAACCAATAAACTAAATACAGCTTTATCATATCTTACCGATTGGCTTTTTGAATATGGCCTTGCCTTATCTTTAGAGTTATCCCTCCAGTTGAGTTGTACATATGTAAAGAAATCATTCCCCAGGTAAATAATACTACATTTTTAGGCATAAAACTTGATGTGAGAATGTCTGGCACCCCCTAATTTGAAAACATTTCACAAAAGCTGAAAAAAATGTTAATATTGTAAGGTCTCTTTCAGGGTTTTGGTGGGGTTCTCATCCATACTGCCAAAAACTTTTATACAACGCCATAATTAGAAGCCATTTTGATTATGGCTCATTTCTCTTGAACACTTGTAACAAATCTAATCTAGCCAAAATATTCAAGATTCAATCAAAATGCCTGCGTATTATCCTAGGAGCCATGAAATCTTCACCCTTCAACGCAATAAAGGTAGAATGTGGCGAGCCATCCTTAAAAATTCGTAGGCAATTTCTTTCAGATAGATTTATTTTCAAATTGATTCAACATTGGAATCACCCACTCATTACAAAATTAAAGTTTTTTCTTGACCTTTATGATTCTCTGATTCTTCAGCTATATTAAATTTAACAACAACAAGTTTATTCCTGAGAACTGGAAGAAGGGCATTATCATAAGCCATAAAAGGCCAGCATAAGGCTGCTGCTGCCTGGTACTTTAAAAAGTTTACTTCAGTCATAGAAGCATTATAATTTAGTTCTGCTTTTCTTCCTAAAACAGCTTTAGTACATTCAGAATCCCACCATGGGGTGGAGACTGCAAAATCTTTTGGTGATTTCTTCAAAGGAATATGAAGGGAGGCTGAAGATATTATCATATCTATAAATAGGTAATATGAAATTAGTGGGTCAATATCTAATGGATTAACAAACGAGGATTCTAATTTTAGGTCAAGATCTGATGGGTATGAAAGCCAATCAGCTGCAGAAAGTTTGTATTTTAGGGAAGGACTAGGATTACAATATCGTGTGACTCTATTTTGAATGGAAATGATGATAGGGAAGTGGTCACTACAATAAGTTGAAGGGAGGATTTCCCATGTGAGGAGAGAGGAAAGGGTGGGTGAGCATACAATTAAATCAACTGCTTTTTTTGGATTTTGATATGGATACACTCTGCGAGTAGGAGAACCATTGTTAATTACGCAGAGATTTACTTCATCAAAAACATCAACAAGTCAATGAGCATAGGCAGATGAGTAGAGAGAGTGATGTACCCACATAGTGTGATGGCTATTAAAATCACCCATAACTATCATTGGGGAAGAAACAGAAGAAAGCAGAAAAAATAAATCTGGAATAAGAGTAGAATCTGATTTATTGATATATGGAAATAAAGGATATATTCAAAGATCTGATACCAACAATGTTGATACCATGGGTATGTGAGGGCAAGGAGATTTGGGAAAATGGAATAGTGGACTTAATAAATAAGGCACTACCAGCACACCCGTCAGCTCTGTCATACCGGAGACAGTGATATCCTGGAACCCGAAAGTGGCGCCCAGGAACCAACCAAGTCTCCGAGATAGCAATAACTGACGGGTGATATTTTACAATCAAGTGTACAAGTTCATGTTTGTTGCGTCGCATACTCTGAATGTTCCATTGTAACATGATTAAGGGTTCCATATTGACCGGACATGGAAACTAATTGTGTAAGTTTGTTGACAACGTTGGACAGTAAGGGTTGGGGACTCGTCATTATAATATTAATTACTAAAGATAACAATGTTTCTATCATATTCTCCTGCTGAGGAGATGATCCTGATGTTTGGTTTTTATTTAAGGCACAACTATTTGGTAACATTGATCTAAGAGTTGCAACAATTTTGTGGTGGGCAGTTGTATCAAATGATTTACCAAACTAAATTTTTGGACGATAATGGGATACAGTTTTGCTATAAGTTCTGTTACTAATAATAATAATAATAGCTTCAGAGGAACTTGCATGTACACAAGTTAGATTGGAGGAAGAAGATGATGATGAAATACTACTTTGTGTGATTTCCGCAAATAAGCGGGATACTTTAGGAAACTGTGATGCCGCTTCTTCATACGAAATACTATTTTGAGCCATAACACGTTTTATTGATTTTTGCCATTCAAGTTCTGGACAAACCTTATTTGTGACAAAATGCCGTCCTGAGCAATGAAGACACGTGGAATCTTTTTCAGATACATTACAATAATCACCAGCATATTCCTTGGAGCAACGGAAACAACGACGTTTAGACCTACATTGCATTTTTGTGTCCGAATCTACAGCATGTCAAACATTGTATTGTGGGGAATAAATACCTATATCTCCACAGGGTAAAAAAAAAAAAGGATTTGAGTAGGAATCCAGGTAAATTTACCTTCATCCACTCTTTTCCTACTAAAGCGACGAGCTTTAAGTCCTTTACCACACCCATTTGGGAGCTCCAATGAGCTCACAAACTCAGACTTCGACATTTCTGTTGGGACCCTACATATAATACCCATCCGAGTAATGTTAAATGTAGGAATTGTAGCTACATACTTGCTCACACTCAAAACAGGAGATGAAATAAATTTGTTAGCATCGGATGCACTTGTAAATTCCACAGAAATTTTATTTCTACCTACTCTCTTGATGCCATCAGTACAAATGTTATTTATCATATGAGTTTTAAGGAACTGGCCAGGTTAAGATTATAAAAGATTGATTTAAGGGGGGTGGTGGGTAGGAGCGGGTGCGGGGGGATTGGTAGACCCCCCTCTGTGATGGGGAAGTTACGATGCCCCCCCCCCCCTTTCTGTGTTATGATTTTTTTACATTTATTCTCTCACTATTGTCAGACTTCGATTTTAGGGTTGAGAGGCGGTGCGGGGGCGAAGTTGCGACCACCATCGGCTCAGGTTTAGTAGGTAGATAATGTACTTCTAATTACTAAAACCTATGTTATTATTGTAGTGGATTGGGTTAGGTTGAAAGTGAGTCACAGATCCAACACAGAGCACACCAATTCCACCTGGTCTTGTGGTCCATACCCCTAGTGTATATAAAAAATGCGGAGCCAGAAGCTCGCTATGGAGGCCCTGAGTGGAGCAAGCCTCTAGGCCAAGTGAAACTAAGGGGCGAGGTGGCGAGCGAAGCGAGCCGGCGAGTTCCGTAGCGGAGCGAAGGTCGAGTGGGTGAAGTTACACTCAGGGGCGATATAGCGAGAGTTCTGGCGAGAGCCAATAAAGGAGACAAATTTAATCATGAAAAAGTTACATATTTATGATAAGTGAGATTAGAAATTAAAATAAATATATCTTAAAAAGGGTGGGCGGGGTTCGCAACTTCCAAGGGGAATGGTAGACGCCCTGTGAGGGCACAGGGTGTCTACCCTACTACGCCCCCGGTCTTCCCCCGTAAAATCAATGACTGAAAATAGTGAGGAAAAAACTAAAAAAAAAAACTGTGAATGCAGGGGGGCCCATGACCCCGCACCCGCCCCCCACCCCCCTTAAAACGATCTTTTATAAACTAAACCAGAACCACTGGCCAAATTTGATGGGTCTTATCATAGTCCCAGCAGAAAGGTCGGGTTCTGTGCGAGAAACATGGACCACAAAAGGACCTTTGTCTGAAAGAGAATATGGTAACCCTCCAACAACCATGGAAGGGTCTACATACACGGTTTCAATGGATGCGGAAGCTAGATCTGGCGAAATTATAGATTTCTTGGCAGGAGGTTGCAATACGTCGTTTAGTACTCGTAGCAGTCGGATGCATTACAGGACCTGGGGATCAGGAGGATTCGTCGGATAGAAATCCATGATAGATGAAAAGAGGTTATGAAAACCTCAAATTACAAAAATACCCAATGAACTATCACTCAGAATCGTTACACTTTCCACAGTTTCTACTTCTTCTTCTTCTTCATAAATGGCTCCTATCGTTGCTTTGACGATATACTGTCAATGTCTTGGGGCTACAAAAGCTGCGACATTACGTCATCTATCTTGCATTCCAACTCCTAACCATTCAGTTCTTCTTTCGCCTTTATGCTATTCACGCTTCCCGAATACTGTAAATGGTTCGCCGCTAATAATCTTCTCTTAAATTCAAAATAGACAAATTGTTTAAAGTTTTCTTTACCAAATGTTCCTTATGTTGAACCAAACATAAAGCTTGGCCCAGATAAACACCCTATTGACAACGCGACAGTCTTCCTGGGAATCAAAATGGATTCCACTTTACAGTGGGATCCACATATACATGATCTCTCCGGAAGACTTAGTTCTACTGCATATGCAGTTCTTAGGATAAGACAGTTAACAGACTTAGCTACTGCTCGCCTAGTTTATTTCGCGTGCTTCCACAGTATTATGCCGTATCGTGTATTGCTGTGGGGAACTGCTGCTGAGATAGAGACAATCTTTATCATACAAAAGCGTGCAATTCGAGCCATATATAAAATGGGTCCCAGGGAATCTCTGAGGGATCTTTTTAAAGAAATTGATATTTTAATCCTACCAAGTCTATATATATTTGAAAATATTATGTATGTTCATAAAAAATTGAGTAAATTTAAATTAAACAGTGACAATCACGATTACAATACTAGGAAAAAAGATAAATAGCGATGCCAGGTTTTAGATTAGCAAAGACAAATAAAAGGTCCTTCTTAGGTAATTGTGTACGGTTTTATAATAAAGTTCTCAAACATATTACAACGCTCACAGAAGGGAAATTCAAGTTGCACGTGATAAACATATTGATTAAAAAATGCTACTACACAGTTTCTGATTACTTAAACGACAAAAATGTCTGGACAATTCCGCCTCTGCCAAGCTATTGCCTGTCACCTACATAATTTGAACAAATATTGTAATAACTCTATTATATAGTAAGTATGTAGCATTGTTAAAAAAAATTTTAAAAGAATGGCCCCGAGTTTCTCTTACTTCTCGTTCTTCTCGCAGTGGCTCTATACAATTTATTTGCTGAACGTGGCAGTACAATGTAGAATATTTCAATACTAAAATTTGTAATTGACCTTCATAAGAGCGTCGTAGACGCCTAAATTGAATAAATGATTTTACTTTGACTTCAATTCTGCCTTTCCTTTCAAAACTTCTCGAACGTCTCCAACAACTTACTTCTTTCCTCATCAAAAATAACCTTTTAAACTCTTTCCAATCATGATTTCGCCCGGAACACAGCACTGTTTCAGCTTAAGTCAAGATCACAGATGATGTAAGATGTGACATGGAGAGTGGGAACCTGTCAGTTTTTGCATTGTTTGACTTTAGCAACGCTTTTAACAATGTAGATTTTGACATATTATTGGGCGTCTTATGCTCTCTTAATATATCTCCAACGGTGATTGCTTGGTTTCGTAGTTACCTGTTTGGGCGTCGGCAGCGTGTGTGCATTGATGAAAATTACTCATCTTGGTGTACTATATCTGCGGGCGTGCCTCAGGGCGGCATTTTATCTCCTCTACTCTTTTAAATTTTTATTAATTCTATATCTCATCAACTCTCAATGAGTTGCCAAATGCAATTGACATCATCAACACTGACTTACAACGTATCACCGAATGGAGTAACTCATACGCCCTACAAGTGAATCCGGCGAAAACCCAAGTTATTATTATCAGCAGTTCACGAATGACTGGTTTCGCCTTCCACAAGTCATTTTCGATGGAACGCCTATAACAATTAACAATACTGTGAAAAATCTCGGAGTGATATTTGATAGCAGATTCTCATGGGTGCCTCAAATTTCACAACCTAGCCGCAAAATATTTGCTTATGCATCTTCTCTAAGGAGGTTACAGAATTTCCTACCAATTACCACTAAAGTTGCGCTTGCACAATGTCTATTGCTGCCCATACTTGATTATGCCGACATATCATATCTAGATTTAACCCAAGATCATCTAGATAAGCTTGAACGCTTACAAAACTTTTGTATAAGGTTCATATTTGGCCTACGAAAATATGACCATGTGTCCGACTTTCAAAAAAGGCTGAAGTGGTTGCCAATCCGTCTGCGACGGAATGCTCATATTCTATCTTTGCTTTACAATGTTCTCTTCATTACAAGTACTCCTCCCTATCTCAAAGAGCGTTTTGAATTCTTACATCACTCACACTCCCTATCTTTAAGATCTTCTGTGACCCTTCTACTGAAAATGCCTCCCCATCCTACACAGTTCATCGACAAGTCCTTCACAGTCCGTCACAAAATATTTATACAAAACGCGCAATGGAAGTTGTTACGAGAGAAATCAGCGTGTATTTTACGAAGTTACTTTAGTACTTGGTAGGTTTTATATTTTGAATCAGTTACTTCATAATTATACTGGGTTGAATTAAGTTTACTTAAGTATTAAGAGTTTCATTATAAACTGGAAGTTGTATCTCCAGTCGTGGTAGAGTGGTTAAAGTAAAAATGGCAAATCAAAGCGACGTAGGCAATGGAATAGGACCAAGCGACTAAGACATCCTGTACTCGTTTGTACATCGGCTTATCTATACAAAGTCCCATCAATATTATTTACAGAAGCGCGCTTTTTCAGTGAATTAATAAGTACCGCCGACTTGAGAAAAAAATTAAGAGTTTGAATAAGGTATTCTTCAAAGGAAATTTGGTATTGCAACAACTCCCAAACGGATATAAACTTCTTCGACTCTGCCAGTCCGGTGAAGAAAATAAGGCCTTATTAAATTTTCTAAAGAAAATGTAATATGTATCGAACCTTCTCGATGACCCATCAAATCGTTTGTTCTCGAAGCCCACTGTCACCAAATTATTATGGAATAAATCCGAAAACGATACCCATGTACGACTTATTAACTTATTATGCATGAGTTAAGTTTGTCCGCTGTGGTGCGAAGCTCCTTCGTGAATGAACAGCTCTGTAACTTTTTTGTTTATGCAAATATACTCATAATATATGTAAGAATAGCGATTAAGGGTAATAATTTGTGCCTATAGAATAAACATATATGAGATGCTCACAACATTTATTTATTTCGAATAAATAGACATACATTAAATTCTTAGCTTATGGAATACGGTTGGATTACAATATATTTGAATAAGATAATTTCGTCAGGTATGGAACAGTATCTACTTGTCAGGGGTTAATTCGCTAATTACGTTTACAATCAATGTTTTGAAATAGCAAAGAGGTTATATAATGTATCATACTGAATTTTTCGTCTAACACACATTTCTATTTTTTATTTAACTTCTACTTGTTCTAACATACATAATATATTTTTAAAATATAACATTATGCGTATTAATACTCAATTACTCAGTAAAATAATATTAAAAACATGATTAAATTTTATAAGTACATAAAAAGACTTAATAAAAAAAACATCGACATAAAACTAGCGTAAAATTGTGATCAGATACATAACAAATAAATAAAAAGTGTAAAAAATATATAAATTAAATTAATAAGGTACTAGTTAGATGCATAAGTAACATAGTGTGGAATACGTTATATTCAGGCAAGAATGAAAGAACTGGAACAATCTAATGGTTTATAAAATTTTCAGGGTTCCGTACCAAACGGCAAAGCAAATCCCTATTACTATCTAAGTCTGCGTTATGTCTATATGTCAGGGGTATATAGCTCGTAAACGGAATGTGCTGCAGACCGGAATGTATGCACAATATTTACCAAAAATCAAATATGGATAGTAAATTAATGAATGATGACTGAATTAAACAATCATACAAATATTGTGCTGTAGCACAGAACTCTTTTTTTATTACAATATTTGTAATAATATTAATACCAATAATAAGATTGTAGTAAATATAATATACCAAAATGACTAAGTCATATGAATTGACCAAAGCTTATAACAACGTTTCATTCATCAATCCCCATTCCTGCAAAATACTATACAATCAGGTGCTTATGCTAGAATGAATTTCGAAATTAGTTTACAAAAAGATTTTTAAATTCTAATGAGGTATAAATTAAAAATATAATTGTATTTTTAAAAGTAATAAGTATCAGTTTCTATCCAATTTATTGGCCATTGAATCAATTATTCAAACAGATGTGCTTACACTTATTATGTTAACAATTAAAATATCTTACTAGTCAAGTTACACATATCTTTACAAAAACAAAATAACATAACATAAAAAGCGTTTTTTGAGTCTTCTTTAAATCACCCATATGACTAATGCCTATTTGAACGAAAGTGTGGTCTTGTGCATATTTTATTGTGGTAGTTAAATCGGGTGAAGATGATTATCGGTGGGTATGACAATGTATTAAAAAAATAGAGGCAACAACTCCTTCAATCTTCTTATTCAATAAAAATAATTATGTGGCAATAGTTTACTGAAAACGTCAAATGTACTCTTATTATGTAGAAAGAGATTTTGTCTACGACGCCACTTTGAAAGTCCCTCGAGTCAAAACATAATAGCGTTCTAAACTAAAATTATATATTACATTTTTATTTTTATTACATCACATACAAGAATTATTATTTACCTACTTGTGATGTTTTTACATGTTACTACTAGACGCGCCTGTTGTGACTTCGCATATACATAATAAAACGATATAAAAAAAGATCATTTATCACTACCAACTAAACGGAATGCATATAATTAGTAATCCTTAATTAGGTTTCAAATCATGGTTTGTGCGTATTGACAAACTTTTCTCAGTCTTGGTAAAAGGGAATGAATTCTAATGCAAAGCACGATATTTAAACTTCAGATTTCATTAGTTCTACGTACTTTTGTACAAATTATAAAGTTAGGGAATAATGTTTTTGATGAAAGCACTGAAATCAGTACTTGGTACTAAAAAAAACATGAAATACATAAAAAACAGGTTTGTACAAAATGTGAAAAGATGTTTTCGTAGTTAATACAAGTAGGCCGACTGTAGGACGATTTTAAGTATCACAAACACAAATTAATCACTATTATCATAACTGGTTTTTCTATGGCTTTCTTCGAACTGGTCTCAAAGTATGATTCCATGAATTCGCGGTGTGGTTGCCGGCTTCAAGAGTCTTACATTGACTTCAACGTCTTTCGTAATGGTGGTGTGTACCCATTGGTTACTAATATTGTAAATGCAAAAAGTGTTTAAAGCTTACAAGTAAGTTTAGTACTGTTTAAATTTGTTCCACCATGTACATTCTTTATGCACAAAGTTTATAGGAGATTTTTTTGTAAAATCAGTATAATCCAAGTGGCTTTGCGATATTTTTGTGCGTACAGTTGCAGTTTTTCAAAGTTTGGCAATGTGCAGATTCTTTCTGAACTCGAATTTAAAGTGACATATAAAAGGGTGTATCAAAAACAATTTGTTTTAGACACGAAAGCACCTCTACATATTATATGATTAACAATATCGACTTTGCACAGTACGAACTTCAGCCGAGCATAACAATTAAATAATATATAATGGTATACACTTGAGGCAGTATAAGCCACAAGTGTTTTGGCGACTTATAAATATGTCGCTGTGCGAGTAGTAACAGGTTACCTTGAGTTACTTTACTAGAAACTGAAGCTATTACCCACTACCTTGTAGACCACGCCCCGTATGGCTGCTATATCCACATGGCATAATTACAAAACGCGAACGCTTTCTTAAAAAAAAAACACCGAATGTTTCAATTGGATGTTCGAATAAAATGAGATTCGTGAGAAGCAGACAATCAATATAAACTATAACATAATGTCTTATTCTCAAAAGAACAATCTAACAACACGATGTAATATCATATAAACATAAGTAACATAAAAACAATCCTGCCTACTACAAACTACATGGAATAGTAATACAGAGATTTATAGAGAGCAATCGGTATACAGATGAATTGTAAGAACCTTAGGGAATAGATAGAGTAAAAACATTTAGATATTTCGTAATACAGACATTAATATAATTATATGACGATATAGTGGCTGCCTTGGTTGTTCGTTTAATGGGTGAGTAGTTCAAAGGGGTACAAGGTGTCTACCCACACAGCTGCAGCGACCCGGGATTCAAATGATCCTCTTGGTGATGATGCAGGCCGAAGTCAGACCGGCGCGCATACGTTTGAACTCGGAGAAGCAAATGGAACGACGAACGTACCGAGATTTTTCAATAAAAATCTGTAAAGATTAGACAAACTACATTAATTTCGCCAGTTCACACAATCGAGGAATTTAATTTAATTGCAGATCCTAAAATCTTCAATCACAGCTGAATAGTCCACCCTCAGCTACGTCTACGTGCCGCACACACCACACTTGGCTAACTTCTAGTAGAAAATCTGCCGTCTAGTATCTGACGTAGGTATATTCCTGAAGCATATCAGTAATGTAGACGCAAACATAATCAAATAAATACAGCTAAATTGCTTAGCAAGTTTTAACTTTGTACAGCAATATGCAATGCTGTAGGCACTACGGGTCATATATTTATAGTCTGTTCTATGTCGAGGCTTCATACTTGACTTATTGACAAAGACTTCGAAGTAAAATATTCCCTTTCCTGTTGTATACAATAGAGAATACAGGATTTGACATAAAAATTAAACCTCTTAAGAAATTATATATATTAGGTCCTTACATATGAAATTGGCGTTTTTCGTACTGGCCACTTTAATCACGAATTTCTCCTCTTTGGTAAGGAATTCCAAATTCAAATTTGTACAGCTATAGACTCATGTATTTGTGCTTCGATGATCGTCATTCATTTGTTTTTTTTCTTCTGTTTTTTTCTGTTTGCGTCACTCATTTTACAAAATGGAAAACCTTAAATATCGCATTATTTACGAGTACGAGTTCCGCCGTGGCACTAGTGCTGCGGAAACAACTCGAAGGGTGAATGATGTGTATGGCGGTCGTGTTGCAAAAGAAAACACAGTTCGTTTTTGGTTCCAACGTTTTCGTTCTGGAAATTTCGACCTGCAGAACAAGCCCCATGGACGGCCTGAGACTCAAGTTGATAATGAAGAGTTGAAGGCTATTGTGGAAGCGGATCCATCGCAAACCACGTCCGAGTTAGCTGCAGGCTGCAATGTTAGTGATAAAACTGTTTTAATTAACTTGAAGCAAATTGGGAAGATTAAAAAGCTTGAAAGGTGGGTACCTCACGAATTGACTGAAACAAACCGGCAAACGCGCGTCGACTGCTGCGTTACATTACTAAACCGGCACAATAATGAAGGTATTTTAAACCGAATCATTACCTGTGATGAAAAATGGGTTCTTTACGATAATCGGAAGCGCTCAGCGCAATGGTTAGATCCTGGCCAGCCAGCCAAATCCTGCCCCAAGCGAAAATTAACCCCAAAAAAGTTACTTGTAAGCGTTTGGTGGACTAGTGCCGGTATTGTTCATTACAGTTTTTTCAAATCTGGCCAGACTATTACGGCTGATGTCTATTGTCAGGAATTGCAAACCATGATGGAAAAGCTAGCGGCTAAACAACCTAGGCTGGTCAATCGCTCCACGCCACTGCTGCTTCACGACAACGCTAGACCACACACTGCGCTACAGACGGCTACTAAATTAGAAGAGCTTCAATTGGAAAGTCTAAGACATCCTCCGTACTCCCCGGACCTTGCTCCAACAGATTACCATTTTTTTCGAAATTTGGATAACTTCTTGCAAGGGAAAAAATTCAACTCCGATGGGGCAGTCCACATCGTCTTCAAAGATTTTATTGATTCCCGTCCGACTGGTTTTTTTAGTAAAGGGATCAATGAACTACCTATGAGATGGCAAAAGTGCATAGAAAATAATGGTTCATACTTTGATTAATTAAATATATTATATTAAAAAATATTCGACTTTTTGTTCCTCCCATACAAAACGCCAATTTCATATGTAAGGACCTAATAGTATAATCTTTATTGTTGTTCTAAAATGCTCATTAATCTGGAGCACCTCTGTGTCTATAAAAAACGTTTTAATTTTCTTTAAGTTGGATATA
This sequence comes from Plagodis pulveraria, assembly GCA_963890685.1. NCBI lineage: Eukaryota > Metazoa > Arthropoda > Insecta > Lepidoptera > Geometridae > Plagodis > Plagodis pulveraria. The sequence continues at coordinate 13,017,895 of OY982949.1, read as the reverse complement.
TTTGATTTTGAAGAAGACAATTATACCAAATGAATTCATACAAAATGTGCATCTTTTTAATGTATTTACTTGTATTGTTTGAGTACACGATAAACGTTGATTTTATAAGTCTAAAAAAACTCAGATCGTCAGACATTGGTATATTTTCGCCCTAAAACCACGTGAGCGAAGTCGCGCAAAGAATAGTAGTAATTGTTTTTTGTTGCTTATAAGCTATACATTTTGATCACTATACCATCTGTTGGTGATGTTGTAGATGTTGTTCAAGTTATTTTTAGGTTATGTGAACCGGACAATTGAACCGGAAGTTGAAGCCTACAGCAGGGTCCGAGTGGAGCGCATAGTCATTACTACTGGCTATCATTAAAATTATTATTGTATATAAACATTTTTTCTGCACATAACAAGTAGAACGAGGTATGATAGAATCTTTATGTCTCCCCTAGTGGGCCATCACAGGAAATACGAGTCCTTTACCAAGTAAATGACCAATGCATTAGTAATGCTGTCAACACAGTTCACATTGACATTGTTTTATAAAAGCTCTGCGTTCTTTACCTGTAAGATACGTCCTGTTTAAGATGTACTGCGTAAGTACACCGGACTTATGAAAGTCATGCCTTCATACGCGACCCTTTATTTTGTTTTGTTTTTTATTATTATAATCGGGAGCATACAGACAGGGGCACGTGAGGATGGGGACATACGAAAAGACTTTTGTTAAGGTTAATAATCTAACGTCTAGAACATGTGCCCAAGCCCGTAATGGTCGATATTAAGCACACAGACTTAAGGGGCTATTCTCTGATTTTGAGAATTTTGAAGGTTAACTCCTCCTCAGATGATTTTCATAACTGCTTGATAAATAGTTAAAACATTGAAATGCAGATGTTCAAAAATATTTTTTGGTACTCCTCCTCAACGAAACTGAAATTTCACATCTAACTGCCGTTAAAATGTGTCCAATTAACAAATCCGTGCTTTGTTTGTTTTTGCCTGATGGTAAGCCTTTGACTACTATCTCACTTGATGGTAAGTGATGATGAGGTCGAAGATGTTGTTATGGCTAACTTAGAATTACTGGCTCTCAAGGACAGCTGCCGGAATACACCGTTAGGTGCTTGGCGACAGATTTTCTACTTGATAGCTAACCAGACGAGCATTCTCAGAATGCCCTACCACCATGCTATAACGACTGCCATCCTAAGATAACAACCGGGACCGACAGCTTAACGTGCCCTCCGAAGCACGTAAGCGCTCAGTAGTAATGTCACTAGCGGGCACCCATCCAACTCATGATCCCGGCCGACGCTGCTTACCTTTGCTGATCGGTTCAGAATGGCTAAGCAAACTTCGCTACGAGCGCTTCTAAAAGTTGAATTGGACGTTGTTTGAATCGGACAACCGCACCCATGTGAAAAGTATTCTTTTCTCTGATTTTCGCGCTTTTTGGACAATCAAGAGGTAAAAAGTAACCACCACGTGCAGCACGCATTGAGATTTAACTTTGTTCAATTCAAATTTCATTTTATATTCCCTTATAAGCCTTATTGATCAGCATCATCCTCTTACTTGGGTATCTCGTCTAGTCTCCTTGTTAAAGGCTTATTTCATATTATAAAGCAACTAACTCAAAGCTTTCAATACCGTCTAGCCAATCACCGTAAATAATAACCATTTGTTATTGAACGCCCTACCACAGTGAAGCTTCACGTCTAGACATAATATTTTTGTATAAAAGCATGAAACTTAAACCTTTCGATCCGTCTAGCCTATTACAGTAAAAATAACAATTCATTTTGAGCACACCGACCATAAAAGATGTCTAGTGTCATTGATATAAATTATGTACCTCCTATTTATTATTTTTAAAAGCATAATTTTAACTTAAGCCTTTATGGTTGTGTGTTCAATTACTATAAAAATAAGCCCTTAGGGAAAACTCATCTCGCATTATTCTTTAATACTACTACTGACTGAAAAGGGACTATCAATTAAGTAACAGTAGAACCTTTTGTGTGAGTTCTTCCGCGGAAATACTGCCGCCATACCGATTTCTGTTACTTACCGGGGGGGTGCCGGGCTAGAATGTCACCCCCGCATCTCTACCCGTGGGTCTTGAAAGAGGCGACTACAGGTAACACACCAGGAGGTAGGCAGCAGCACTTTCTGAGGAACTGATATCTCCCACTACGATCCCCAATCCGCCTGCCAAGCGTGGGGATTATGGCAAACCCCCCATATTGGGGGAGGCTGTGTTCAGCAGTGGTCTATCCAGCTGATACAGTACCTATTTCAACCGCCAAGCAGTAATGTTCAAATTACTGAGTTCCGGTTTGAAGGGTATGGGTGACGATGTTTTTTTTTTAATGTAATTTTCACTGAACAACCACGAGGTCCACCTGATGTTAAGCGGACTAACCTCTGCCTATAACAGATACATTTCGTCACAAGTCACGAATTGCACTGCGCCCGTCACCTTGAGACATAGTGATGTCTCATTGTGCCTGTGATTTGACTGGCTCTCAAGGACTGCTGAGAGCCTGTCATTTAACCTCCCTTGTACTGTTCCGAATATGTACGTTTGGCGAAATATCTACAAATTTCAAGTTAAGATGATGCCAGCTTATATTCGGCACCTGTCCGCTGTACCAGTTAATAAAATAATGTTTTGTAATCGCTAAGGAATAAAGAAGGAAATACTATGGGTTCACAATAAATCTAAAGCAGCACCTTAAAAGAAGCCGGAATTTCTTCAATGGCCTGATGGATCAGCGTCTGATTTACGAATATGCAATTAGCTGCATCGTCTTCAGCCAGTTCCAGAACTTTATATTCCTGGAAGACCCTGCGCTTGATTAAATCGATTATTTGTTTAGACATGGCGCTTGGACCCACGGCCAAAATCATATCGCCAGCGACTGTGACATAGTTCTTAAGGTGGTCGGCTCCTACCGGCATCTGGAATAATATATACACCTGTATACAAATTCGCCACAATTGAATTTACTTTCTATCAAATATTCTTCTGACAAGTATTTATTCATCATCACATAATAACTATAAAATAGCCAGGAGAAATTAGTGTGAAGGTGGCTACTTACGTTAGAGTATTCTTATCACGTAAGTACCCAATTTACAGAAAAAAATAATAGAATAGCGAAGGTGGGATTAGAACCAACAACTTAATTTATACCTCGGCCCGGCACATAGTATTGGCTATCGCTAGTTTGAAATGAGCATTTCCCTACCCTATAGGAACTAGTTACAGTCAGTCAAATTACCTCATCTAGAGAGAGGTTATGGAACAATCCGAAGATAGTAACTTACACTCAATTAAAAACTATAACACAAGCTATGAATAAAAACATCTTTGTGACGTTAGGAATTTATAATCATTGAAAAATAATATTCTCAGTTAATGAGAGTTAAGTTTAACCAACCTTTATAGGCGTCACCGGAAAATCTGAAAAAGCATCAGCCAATTCACTGGCACCAGCTACATTCGTTGTATCCGAAATGCCGACAATAATCTCCACTCCTGAAATAAAATAATAAATATTCAAGCACGAACACAAAGTTTGTAAAATTACCAGTAATTTCATGGAAACCTGTCAGAGGTGTTAAATAAACCGGCGAGACAAGCATTTAGTGTTACGAATGCATATTAATTTATTATGATGGGCTACGCTGCTTATCTGTCCGTTAGATTAGAGGCTTCTAAAAGCGGCTGTCGTACTGTCTAGACGATAATATTCAGTTCAATGCGACATGAATATTAATATTATATTGTTGCCTAAAACGTTGTTTATCTGTCCTTTAGAATAAAAGATTACAACTAGCTATGGTCATATTGTTAAGTTGAAAGGGTAATATTTTAAAATATATGCTAGTATAAAACATTGGTCATCTTCAATTCACAAGGTGAATAAATATAGATGGATTACGTTTACATTAGATTGTGTTCACGAATAGGTACCTCCTGAGAGGCAACACCAGGTTACGTCAAAAATACTTCAGTTCATCCATTAGCATTACTTAAAGTCGGTTAAATTCTTTTAAAGATGATAATCAGACATAAATCTCAAATTTTGCTTAAAAATGTCAAAACGCAACCCAATACGAAAAATCCAAATTGCTGCTGCTGTCATAAAAAAAAAGTACACGGAGATAAAGAATTGCCGGATTTTTTAAAGCAATAAAGACTATTTTAAAAAATAGAACAAAAAAAAAATATTCTAATTATTCTAAATATAAGTCGTAGAAGATCCAATATAAAGATCGTTTACTTCTTTGTTCAATTAACTTAAAAATCTTATCTCTCTCATTCCAGACATATGCTTTGAACTAAGACTTCTTTTCTTCATTGCAAATTGAGATTATTTCCATAAATCTGTTAAAACCGTTGGCCAATCGTATTGCGTTGCGTTGCCTCTATGCTATGCGATATGACTAATGCATGTTATGTAGCTAGACCTCAATGGTAGTGTACCCGTGCAAGAATTGAACTTAAATAAATAGAACAGATGCTGAAGTCACCGAGAAGTACTTCTCATTAAGTTACACAGCCTCATGACGTGAGATCAGTGCAGTGCAACGAAAACACAATTGTTACTTGGTAGTTTCCTTAGCAGCGTGCGATGCCGATTAGTAGAAATTTGGTGGAAATACTAAAATAGACACTTGATAGTTATTTTTTTTCTTTGTTCGCTTAAGGACAGATTCGCTTTAAGACAGATACTTTTTACGACCGATTCACTTTACAACAGATTCGCTTTAAAACAAAAAATTTACAGACGTTTTAAACGGTCTCTACCACAAAAATATTTTCATAACTGTGGTCTCCACAAAATAAGGAAGATTTTTTTGTTTGGTCGCCATGTAGTTTTCCTTGATGTATGTAGGTATGTTTTCAAGCATAGAAAACTCCTTCAATCTCCCTGTCAATATCCATAATGGTCTCTATACGCCTAAACGTAATTGTATATGACATGGTCATACATAAATTACTACGATTAATTATTATTGTTTTAATAATTGTAAAAGGAGTGAAGGAATACAATGGATTTGCTCACTACGAGCAGCGGGATTAAATGGCAGTACAAACTGGAGATGTTATAATAAAATGGACTACAGTACTTCTGTTACTTTGGATGAAAAAAATAGTAAAGGAGCTACACACTCATGTATTCCGGATGTATGTAACTAAGATGTAGTAAATGGTTTAATTGATTAATGTAAAAAATAATGTTTGCACAAACCTCGAACCAATCCCTAAGATATTTGACGATTTTATTGAGTGCCGAATGTGAGCTACCGGAAGACGATATACCGACATTTAAAGAGAAAAAAGATGTTCTGTATAGAGCTAGAAGGGCTACCTTAAATTTGTATAAAACGACTTGTGCAAATTTGAAAAATCTCAAGGCACCTCAAAGTCTTGGGGATAATTTTTTCTTGTTTGATGATGGCACACATTAAAAACATTAAATTTTTAGCACGCCATTACCGAAGATCAAGTTTACAAACTACAAATGTTATTATGGTGACGGTACCTTCGAAGTTGTTCCCAGGGTCTTCTATCAATTATATACGCTACATATAAATGCTTCACAATACGATTTTTCTACTCAAGTAGAAAAATCAGTCGGCAAGGACCTAACGGTGTGTTCCGGCAGCTGTCCTTGAAAGCCAGTACTTCTAGGTAAGCCTGAACAACATCTTCGACCACATCATCACTTACCGTCAGTTGAGATATTGGTCAAAGGCTAACCTACAAGGATTAAAAAAAAATAACTTGTAGTCAATAGGTGGTATTTCTTCAGTTTTAGGAAATGTACGATTGAACTTAAACAATGTTTTCAAGACATTTGAATTCTGAATAAAAGTTTTTGGTCGGCTAACATTTACTTTGATTGAAGCAATTCGTGTTGTTTGAAGATATCTTTATTTTCCGTGTAGCTCTAAAAGTCTTGCTTTGCAGGATGAAGATCAAATTTATTGAGATGCATAAAATTGCCATGTAACGTAAAATTACCTGTGAAGAGTACATCAGAGCCGCATATTTTGCCCATGGGGTTGCGTTGCTCAATAACCACTTGAGAGCAGTTCTTGCTCAACACGTTGCTCAATAACGCAGCCTGAAACAAATGATTAATCTAATTAAACCAATAGCCATTTTTATTCTATTTTCAAACCTTTAAAACCATTAGTTTTTAAAGTGTAATAATTTCCTAAATTTGTGCAGGTATTGCGTAGGATGACGGCGGATATCTTAACTCATTGAAGTAAAAAAAAATCAGCAGTTTTCTTGGCAGGTATTGATAGACTTGATATTTCTCAATGCGATACTTAATCTGGAGGAATAGGACGTCAAATGCAAATTCTGGGATATAACAGATATTGCATACACGATTCTACCGCCGGGGCAAGATGGTGAGTGCTAACGCGACTCTGTCTTGCCCCACTTCGGCGGCTAGTGCTCACCGGGGTTTTTAGTGGGTTCAAGTCCCACACACCGCCACCCCCGCGGTGGCAGGGCAGAGGAAACGCTATTTCACCAAAATAAAAAATGTTACTGTTTCGATAGTGAATATCAGGGCTATCACTACTTTACACTTTTTTCGGCTTTATATAACGGGGTGGCGCTCTTATTTTAATAATTTTATCACTGATCTAGTTTTCAACCGTTAGCGACCCACGAAAAAAAACTGAACAAGCTCGTTTAACCATCTTAAACATTATCTCCTTATAAAAAATCCGCTAAGTAGTTGCTATGTAATGGATAACTAAACATTGTTGAAGTAATGTTTAAATATTTCTTAAAAATAGCAAAAGTAAACAGCTGATTGCCAAAACTTTGGGAAACAATTTTGCTGACGTGAAACTTCATAGTAAGGACAAAGTTCTACCGTTGGGGGTTGAGAGTAGTGCCATCAAGATCAATGACGAGACTGTAGCCATCAATCCATTGCTTTTGTCCCAAAGGATTGCGATTGCCAAGAAGGACGATGAACATCTAATATCGCTTTTGGATTATGCATTAGCACCCTATCCTTTGTCTCTATTTAATGAAAGCAGCATGAGAAAAACTATGAAAGCAGCTTTGTATGACATTCTCCCCAAAACCGACACTATTATTGATTATAAAACTAGTGTCATGATAATCGATGGTGGGTTTCTTCTGTACCGAACCAAGTGGCAATTTGGCTCTACTTATTCTGAAATATGTAACAAGTATGTAAAGTCAAACAAGCAACGAAAACGTCTGTTGACATAAATTTTAATCTTACTATGAAGGTCACTGTTCAACAAAAGCATTTCTTATCAAATGCGAAAAACAAATCCCGACCCATTGAACTTCTGACAGAAAAATGCAGGCTGAGGGAATCGAAACACGAGTGGCACCTAGTGATGCTGACTGTATAATTATAAGAACTGCCGTTGAGAAAGCCGCAAACTATCCCGTAGTAGCTGTTGTTGGGGAAGATGTGGATTTAGTAGTTCTTCTAATGGCTCTATCACCACCAGAGAAAGAAATATTCCTTATTAAACCAGGAAAAAGGAAAGTGGAAACGAAGATATTTTCGTCACATGAACTCCAAAGCTCTCATTTTGTTGTGCTGTTATTTTCCTTCATAGTTTTAGCGGCTGCGACACAACCTCAGCAACTAACAGGATAGGCAAACTATCAATTGTAAAGCTTTTTGGGAAAAAAACAATAATTCAAGATATAGCACCCATTTTCTATGACCCAATATCAACATCGGAAGCCATAGCAAAATCAGGAGAAACGAGTAGAGTCAAAACCTCCTGAGGATGCTTCGTGTAGAAGCGAACCGCGTCGAATATTCTTCCGGTTTGGCTGCGTGGCGTTTGTGACGTCACGTCGGCTTAGCAGGAAAATTAGGCGGAATTATGACTAGATATATTTTTTAAATGTGTTATTAAAATATTAATTTGATGTTATCTCAAAATATTTTTAGAATATTTGTTATTATTAAAAATGGATTTCCGCAAAGTAACGCCTGAATCTATTCATTGGAATTCTAATATTATGTTCTTTGTTTGCAAAAACACAGATAGATAAAATCAAGCATTACTTTGGTGATAATACGTTTTAGTCCTATCCTTACCCGTTTTGGCAACTGTATTCTATTGGTGGGGATATAACAAGTGCAAATAGTGCAACGAATATTACACCATGGATATTTGTTCTGTTAAGATATTTGCTTGATAAGACAAAAAGTAGTTATTCAATAATGTTTTACCTCATACAGAAACATATTCCACAGTTCAAACCGTTGAAGTTCACAGTGGACTTTGAACAAGCAGCAATAGGATCTTTAAGAGCTGTTTTTCCTAGCGTTGAATTCAAGGAGTGTTTTTTCATTTTGTTAAATGCGTTATAAAGAAACGGTATAAAATTAGGACGCATGAATTTTAAATTAATTGATACGGCAATACCGAGGTTAAAAGCGGTATTGCCGTTGTTACCTTGAAAGGTAAAGGTTTATTAATTGGTCGTATATTCAGTCTCATTTTACGGAAGGCAAGAATGAAATAGTATTCAAAATATATATAGATAAAATATTGTAAAAAAACCATGTATATGTTAATTTATGGAATGCATACTCAGAACGCCAATGAACCACAAATTCACTTGAAACGTGGCATTCCGTTATTATTAGACAAATCAAAGAAAAAAACCTAACATTGCTAAGCAATTAAATTGTCTGTATATAAACGGCATATTGTACAAAAATAAATTTCTATTAGTTAAAAAAAACTGATTTCACTAAAAAACATCACACTCAATTGGGTAATAGAGAAATTGCTATCGCTATATTTCTGGAAAAAAAACTGAAAGTTAAACTATAACATATTTAAATGAATAAACCTAAGACTTAGCTATAGTTGAACAATCTCTTTATACGAGTATAATATCCTTCATAGATTTTATGTTGTTTCTATTACTTTATACTTCAAGTTATTGACAAAAGTAATTTTATAGTTCAATAATACATATCTTGCACGAATATATAGCTTTTCTCTTTGATATTGAAGACTTTCGTGAGTTTAAGAAGAAAATGGATGCAAAGATGGAAATTATGAAAGTCGGACGCTACTCATACTTCAAGTCAAAAAATATGTATGGGCTCGATAAATTCTAGGGAGAGATGTCCAAGATTTTTGCTAAAATCATTCAGTTATTTACATTTTGATGATTGCAGCGATACAGTCATGGTTGTGTTCCGAAAATGTCGTCTAAAGGTATTCTTAAATATTATTGTAACGATAATATGATATTTTTTTTATATTGGTACATAAAAAAAAATATGGTCTTTGTTAACAGATACTGAAGTTATAAATTACTGCTTAATATGTTCTATAAGGCAACCGTATCCATCGTATTATGTAATCAGTATTACCATGTTGATGACGTGAATAAGATAAATATCAATATTATTTGTATAAAATAAATCTATAAAAAAGACCGAAGTTTTTCGCCACCGATTGTCGAGTATCTGTCTGTCGAAACCATGATACGGTCTCCTATAATTATATGGTATACTGATCGCAATAATGGCACTAGAGGAAAAACGTTTCATCTGTTTTGTGCCATTGATGGCAGAGAACCAAAATTACCAATTTTATGAGTATTCAGGCTATAAGCCTGAAGAAACGATATGGAGTTGTAGTAAAGCAAGAAAACAAAATGCATGAACTTCGTTACTTAGTCCGGTCTATTTAAGCCTAAAATCAGGAGGAAGCTTACATAAATTCCCATAAAGCTGAATATTGGCATAGTTGTTCAAAACATCATTATAAAGAAAATCTCAAAAGTCCTCATCGTTCCGAGGTGTGCTAAAAATTTGGCACGGGGTCAAAGGTCAAAAAAATGAGTTTTTTGCGATTTTTAGCGAAACGGTGAGTTTTTTCGCAAAATTACCCCAGTACAAAATTGTAGATCACGAAATTCTCTACAAAAAATATATTAATAATTTTTTTCCTAAAAGCCACCATTTTGGAGATATAACGTTCCGAAAAGTTGGATCAGTCGTAATCCCTCTATTTTGCACACGTACGCCACATATGAAAGTCACTAAAGGTGAAACTACTAAAATAAGTTCGCTATTATTTATTGTAACTTGCTTATGTAAAATATAAGTTAAACTACGAGAATCTCAGGTATAATGAAACCCCGTTCCTAAATATGTATTATTAATTAATATTTCTTCTTGCTATGTACGGAGCCCCCAAAAAAACCACTTGCTTAGATAAGTTGCGATACACATCTTTCGTGAAAAATACGCGTAATAAAAAACAAGTCAACTTAGCTTCTCTTCCTCCAACCTCAGTAGCTGCTCATCAACATCTGTTTCGGGTATATTACCAAGTTCAAGTGTGGCTTGGTAATCAGCTGGACCCTAAAGACTGGGGTTGGAAGTTGATCGACAATACACTAGAGCCAGTTCAAACTTTACTTCCACCAGCACCTGAGAAACTTCTCAACACAATATTTTGCAACTGCAAGAAAGGGTGTAGTGCAAAATGTGGTTGCAGAAAAGTTGGACTGTTTTGTTCCCTGGCATGCACACACTGTCAAGGCCGATCATGCTCGAATGTTGAGTCACCAACTCTTGAAGATTCGTTTGATACCGATCAGGAATCGCTATTGGGGCAGTTTACGTGTGAAATAGAACAAGAAGAAGAAGAAGAACAAGAGGATGAACAGGAAGAAGAAGGAGAAGAAGATCAAGAAGAAGAAGAAACAGAAATCTTGGACAGTTATGAATTAGACGACTAACTTTTTATTTTAAGTATTTTATTTAATTACACCGCCGTTGTTTTTGCCCACTATAATATATAATATTATTTTGCAATAGTTTTAAAACATATAAAATCTCAGCAGACCCGTGGAATAGGCCTACTGGGGAAACCACGTTAAAAAAAACGCGCTTTGTACACTACCTCATAGGTGGCGTGGAAACGTGTGCAAAATAGAGGGATTACGACTGATCCAACTTTTCGGAACGTTATATCTCCAAAATGGTGGCTTTTAGGAAAAAAATTATTGATATATTTTTTGTAGAGAATTTTGTGATCTACAATTTTGTACTGGGGTAATTTTGCGAAAAAACTCACCGTTTCGCTAAAAATCGCAAAAAACTCATTTTTTTTACCTTTGACCCCGTGCCAAATTTTTAGCACACCTCGGAACGATGAGGACTTTTGAGATTTTCTTTATAATGATGTTTTGAACAACTATGCCAATATTCAGCTTTATGGGAATTTATGTAAACTTGAATGTGTAAATAGACCGGACTAACTAGTTTGAAAGTAGATAATCTATTAATACAAAACTATGATTTCGTGCATATGTCTTACTTCAATAATGATATTGTATTCTTCTATTTTTATATCATATTTTGTTAATGTTTAAGATCTAAGTTTAACATCTAGTATGAAAGAACACACAGAGGCTTGTAATGGGTGTTTTTTTATTCAGTTTCTTGGAAGTTTGTATTTTTGGCCTGCCTTAATAATCAAGCCAAAATATCATATGCAAATGTTTGTTTTTTAATCAAAATAATGGTTCTGCTAGCAAAACTTGTCGTGCACTACGAACGTTGTACGGTGTTCAAAATCGTACACCAGAGCAGCCAATTCGGTTAATTATGGATCGTTTTCGCACTACATATACTCTAAATAAAAAACGCATCCCGTAAGATGTCTGTAGTGAATCTATGTGCCAGGGCAGGCGATAGCATTCACTCGTCCATCTGCATGTTCATTCCCTTTGCTATTTGCTTTCGATGTGTTAACGTTCTGTCCGTGCTATTTTATTACCAACAAATAAATAAACGTGTCTCTTGAAGTGAAATGTGTATCAATTAATTACCTACTCTGCAGGACATACCAATATATAACAAATGGCGACGAGGATGGGATACAGAAGAAGATAATATCAGCGGCCATTTTGATCCGTATTAATTCATTCAGTTTGTGTAATCTATCAAACTCGAAGTGTCAACGTCACTCTGTTTTTTGTTCATTTGTTTGTTTCAAATGTCAAAAGACAATGTAAACAAAAGTTTTCTACGAAAGTTTTATAGTGAAATACAGGAAAAATAGGTCTAGTTGGATCTAGAATTTGAGCAAAGAGCAACTAATATATACATGTGAAGCCCTGCAACTAACCAGTAAAGATTGTACTATAGAAATATTGCGAAAAACAAATCACACTTTTGACAAAAGTCAAAAGTGGAGTGTTGTGGTCTTTAATCCAGGAAAAAAATCGAAGATATTCACGAAGGACAATCACGTTTACCTGGATTATATACCAGAATGAGTGCCACCTATGGTCATATCGATAAATTCGATGGTTCAAATAACTTTTACATTATAGATTTAAAAAAAATAGTTAAAAGATCTGAATTTAAAAATTTTCCTAGAAAATAAATTAAAAGAAAAAATTATCGATGGAGTACACAAGCCACTGATTAAATTTGAATTACTTAATAGCTAGAACTCTGAAAGCAGCAATGCAGCAATCAAATCTCAATGATCTATAACCTAACATAATATGAATAGTACATATAACCCAGTAGAAATCATTAAAAATAAGTCTATAGATGTTTTTACACCAGGATGGGGTGATTTTAGGGGGACACATTCAATTAAAACCAAAAAAGGACGCAAAATCAAATTTTTTACCAGTAAGACAGGTTCCCTTTGCGTTAAAAGATGCCGAAAAATGAAATTAAAAGGCTTTTAAACCATACAAGAATAGAACCAGTAAAATATGGTGACTGGGGAACACCGGTAGTCTCTGTTTTAAAATCTGATGGTTCCGTCCGATTATGTGGTGACTACAAAGTCACACTTAATCCATACTTAGAAATTGATTACCCACTTCCCAATACTTCAAATATCATTAAAACTTTAAAAGGTAGTGAATATTACTGTAAGCTTGACCTTAAAGAGGCCTTCTTACAAGTATCGGACCTATTTCACATCAAATGTTAAAATTCACGGTCTTCCTTTTATTTCTGACACTATGTTATTTTGCAATAAATAATCCTTGTGATGAAATCTTTCGATCGGTATGATAAAACTACAGGTGATTTTTTTCTCGTGTAACTGGTTTGATTCCCGGTTTAACCATGTAATTATTTAAATATCTATGAATGCAATTTAAATTGTTTTTAGTAGTGTTTTTACATCTACCCTAAATTTATTTTAAAACTATTCAAGTTCAAATTTATTTCTTTGTTGAGTTGTAGCTTGTTGTCGTTTGGTAACACTTATCAACATGAAGCGAGGAAAAAGATTATCTGTTCATTTAGAGGAACATAAGTGTATTTTTCTTGAACACCGTGAACATTTCCTTAATGAGCCTAGTTTGCCACCTTCTGGAAGTGAAATTTACAAGACTATCAACCGTAAACTATGTGCTCAAATGTCACCTAAAGCTTTGTATCTTTCCTTTAAAAGACATTGGATATTTATATTTGATGTGACGGACAGTGAAAAAAAATAATGCAAAACATAAAGTTCCTGTTAGTAAAATTGAAAGTATGAGCTGGGAAGAAGAGTCTTCTTCAAGTCAAACAGTAGTGACAGCAGTGAGAAGACGCTTTTGGACTAAGTGAATGTGAAAATATCAAACCACGGCGTTATATTGATTCAAAGGATAGCTGAGGGTCATGGCTTAAAAAAATACTTTCACCTGGAGAATGGTGCGGTTAGACCCGTATGATAGGTTCCAGGTCTCTTTCGTCGGGGAACAAAAATAATTGCCTGTAATTTGACACTTAATTGTAACAGAACAAAAGCGTGTGTACTCGTGATTAAATGTGAAAGAGTTATTGTATGTGTAAGGGTGTGTTAGTGGTTTAAAAATTAATTAATATTTTATGAAGTTATACTATAGTTATTGTTTACCAAATTTAAATTTCATGATATAATAGGTTTTCCGTTTCATTATAGTTAAGGTTGTGTAATTTGTTAAATAATATTTTCTTCACTTCATAGTGGTTTAGAGAGTAAACATTTTATCCTTATTTATATTATTAGGTCCTTACATATGAAATTGGCGTTTTTCGTACTGGCCACTTTAATCACGAATTTCTCCTCTTTGGTAAGGAATTCCAAATTCAAATTTGTACAGCTATAGACTCATGTATTTGTGCTTCGATGATCGTCATTCATTTGTTTTTTTTCTTCTGTTTTTTTCTGTTTGCGTCACTCATTTTACAAAATGGAAAACCTTAAATATCGCATTATTTACGAGTACGAGTTCCGCCGTGGCACTAGTGCTGCGGAAACAACTCGAAGGGTGAAAGATGTGTATGGCGGTCGTGTTGCAAAAGAAAACACAGTTCGTTTTTGGTTCCAACGTTTTCGTTCTGGAAATTTCGACCTGCAGAACAAGTCCCGTGGACGGCCTGAGACTCAAGTTGATAATGAAGAGTTGAAGGCTATTGTGGAAGCGGATCCATCGCAAACCACGTCCGAGTTAGCTGCGATGTTAGTGATAAAACTGTTTTAATTCACTTGAAGCAAATTGGGAAGATTAAAAAGCTTGAAAGGTGGGTACCTCACGAATTGACTGAAACAAACCGGCAAACGCGCGTCGACTGCTGCGTTACATTACTAAACCGGCACAATAATGAAGGTATTTTAAACCGAATCATTACCTGTGATGAAAAATGGGTTCTTTACGATAATCGGAAGCGCTCAGCGCAATGGTTAGATCCTGGCCAGCCAGCCAAATCCTGCCCCAAGCTAAAATTAACCCCAAAAAAGTTACTTGTAAGCGTTTGGTGGACTAGTGCCGGTATTGTTCATTACAGTTTTTTCAAATCTGGCCAGACTATTACGGCTGATGTCTATTGTCAGGAATTGCAAACCATGATGGAAAAGCTAGCGGCTAAACAACCTAGGCTGGTCAATCGCTCCACGCCACTGCTGCTTCACGACAACGCTAGACCACACACTGCGCTACAGACGGCTACTAAATTAGAAGAGCTTCAATTGGAAAGTCTAAGACATCCTCCGTACTCCCCGGACCTTGCTCCAACAGATTACCATTTTTTTCGAAATTTGGATAACTTCTTGCAAGGGAAAAAATTCAACTCCGATGGGGCAGTCCAAATCGCCTTCAAAGATTTTATTGATTCCCGTCCGACTGGTTTTTTTAGTAAAGGGATCAATGAACTACCTATGAGATGGCAAAAGTGCATAGAAAATAATGGTTCATACTTTGATTAATTAAATATATTATATTAAAAAATATTCGACTTTTTGTTCCTCCCATACAAAACGCCAATTTCATATGTAAGGACCTAATATTATAAGATTAGAGGTAAGGGCCAGTAAAATTAAGAAATTTTCGAGCAGAACCAGTGTTCACTATTGGCTGTTTACACACATTGTGTTGTGTGAATGACGTTTTTTAACAATTTCAGGATCCAAAACAGTTTCTGTATGATGATGAAGAATGACATGTTGAATATAAAGTTGCCGTACGGAGAAAACTTGGCATTCTTTGTATATATTACAACAAATGTAGGATATCTAAAAGGTCTTTTCCTACTACATTTGAGGATGCTTCATTGGGCTCGCTTTAGGCAACATGTGAGTTTTATATGAGCCACCCCACGAGGTAATGCAGTAGCTAATCATAGATTGACACAGGGAGTAATAAAGTAGTCGAATAATCTCCCAATCTGCACTATCACGAATAGCTTTAAAAACTGTCATTAGTTTACGAATTCGTTGGGTAGAGTTCGAGTTGATGTATTTTATGAGACTTATTCACAATCAATACATTCTTTACTGAGCCTAGATGCTACTGGATCACTATTTAGGAAATACGATTATCAACTGATCTTAAGTGTTGTTATCAATCATTTGTTCATATATGTTCTACTCCTTAAAATCAGGAAGACGTCTATACCTATCGCACAAATTAATTAAAGGACTCAAACATTAGACAACATACATACATGGCTATACACATAGATACAATCGATGTCAAAACCTAAGGAAGTAACTACCGATGAAGTTTCTTTACTCCAGTGCTTTGATCTGTGCTTGTGTTAGATCATTGACATCATTTAATTGTCACAAAATTGTAACAAGCGTCTACATAAATCATTCTTTCGCATTTCTAGAAAAGCAAACTAGTTTTCGTCCAAGCTGTATGTTGCGGCTTGATTCGTAGCATTTTACAAAAACTTTGGATGAATCAAATGTATCAAAAATGTTGACATATTTGTGAAAAAGTTTTACATACAACATTTGTTTATCGTAAGTCTTGTAATAAATATATGACGGCAAAAGAAACGATATAAAATATCATTTAAGTTGCAATAAACAGGTTTGATAGAAATATAAAAAATGGAGAGGTGACTAGATGTGAAATAGCAAAATAAAAGATTTGCACAACTAATGTCAAAAAAGAAAAAAATGACCACAGCCAAAATAATTTCCAACTATATAAACACCTAATCGGAAAAACGTCCAAATATAGGACCGTCAAACTAAAAAAATAACCAAATATAGGAAAGTCCAACTAGAAAAGTAACCAAATATATAAAAGGCCATGTAGAAAAATGTACACCAATAGGAATGCCCATCCAGTATAAAGTCCAAGTAAAATGTCCAAGTATAAAGATGCCCAAAATCAAAACGCTACAAACTGCTTTTGTAATAGCGTCCCCATCTCTTAAGATACTGACTACATACATAAAAGACCTATTCCAATGTTGATACTCTATGATAACACTGACAAATGTCCTGAAGTTCCTTGCATTCACTTGCTTGTTTACTTGTCTTTAGATAGCTACGAAAACATTTTGAAAATAATTTTTTCTTGTATAATTTTGAATTGAATCTACTAATTCAGGATAATATATCATGAATAGAAAGAATTAATTTTCATTAAAAATATAAGAGAAAGATCATCAAAATTTTCATATTTTTGTATTTTAATCTTATTTTTAATGTCTTTAAAATAAATAAATTTTTTAAAAATCTCTCAAGAACGTTCAAATTGTGATCCTCTGTTAAATATAAATTATATGTATTTTTCCGTTATTGCAAACTATTAATATGTCAAATATATCCTACAAAGGACACGGAAAAGAAACTGTAAATGACGATGATGTTTGAACCAAAATCATGATGTCAAATAGTCCTATTGAACTACTGAGACGAAATGGTGTCAGTTTTTCCATCATAGAAAAACACAATGGGACTTATGTTATAGACTGGTTTAATTAAATATGATAATTTTATAAAACTTACTAAGGTATTTCTTTTATTATATATAATTTATGGAACACTCTGTATTCAGTTGTTTTATCTGTGCCTAGGAGTCAACGTTTTCCATAGGTATATCGTGGTGGATGCTACTCTTCACACCCTTAGACCATCACCTATCATTCTTGGCTGACTTATTACCTGAACAGAAATGAATTTCAATCATAACTGATCTTTTCCAACTTTATCTTTATTTATTATCCTACAGTAACTATAGGAAGCACAAATACTATTTTATAAATAATGCGGTTGCAGGATATGTGGTGTTACCCAGTTAGCCCGTGGGCTGCCGGGCTAGAATGTCACCCCCCCCCCCCATTTCTACCCTCTACTAAGGGTAGCTAAAGGACGGCAGCAGCGCTTTCTTTCTGATCTCAAGACGTCTGCCAAGCGTGGGGATAATAATGCGTAGAATCGTGTTCTGAATAAAACTATGCCATTTGTTCATAATGACATAAAATGTTGGGAAAAAGAGTTAGTTTAAGGTTAATTCAATTGGTTAGATTGACCTAACGCTAGGCTAACAATCATAATTATACTTAATTAACACTAAAGATATTACACGACAAGGCCAATCTAATTGTGCGTCGCGTGCGTCGTACGCATAAATAGAAACTAGCTTCATGGCACCATATATCAACATAAGGTTTAGGCGAATACTATCGAAAACGCAAAATATAACATTCGTAGAGATAAGTGGTCCGAGCCTGCTGAAACGAGCCCTTTAAACCTTTTTGTCACCTATAGGTAAGATTCGCAAAGCAAGATTTGCAATATGATATTCACTAAACATTCGTATATTTAGGGTTCCGTACGAGAAAATGGGACCCTAAGACAAATCCTCTGCTGCTCGTCCGACTGTGTCCGTCCGTCCGAACTATAAATCTTGTTATATATCTTTGGAACCCTAATAGGTAGCCCATTTAAATTTATCACAAAATATGTATTGGTATGGCGGATTGCCTGGCTACTAATAATAATAGAAAAAAGTTTAAAACTAAGAGGGTCCCAATACAAGAAACGTGAATTTTAGACGTTTTTGCTCCAACGTGTAACGGCAATACATACACGCGTCAAACTTGGCATGATTATAGTCCAATATTTGCCGTATAGCAACAAATAATAAAAAATAAATCTCGAGCTGACTCCAAACTTTTGCAAGTCTAACTCGCACAGTTAGAATTTCACACCGGAACCCTCGGTACCAATACAGAATGTACCAAAAAGTAGCCAGTTTTTTAATAATAAATGTGGATATTTAACATATCCAACTATTATTAACATGAATGGAAAAAATACATACTTTCGCAATCATATTATACAAAATACAAACATTTATAAAGCGCACATTTGAAATCAAGCAGTAGAGCAGGCAAGCAAGCCCGCTTTTCGCATTAACCCTTAATAACGCAATGTTAACTATAACCAATATAGACTGCTACGATAACCTTATTGACGATAGTTAGTACTTCTTGAGGTTGAATACGAACTTAGTGCATATTGTATTTTTAACTGGGTTACCTTGGTTACAAGGTAGTTAATGCAAATTATAAAAATAAATTCCTGGAAATAAAATATCCTATAATATATAAATGTAAAAATGCCATGTTCCTGTATTACGTACCAATATATTGCAAGGTCCTAAATACAAAACTGGTAGATCCAGATAATATTATAGAAAAGTACAAACTAATAAAAAAGATTTATATCTCCAATAGAAAACCATTATCGAATAACAGCACAAGCCAACGACTCAAACTGTTCATGAAATACAAGTTATGGGGAAGAATTGAGTGAAACTGATATATACAAATCAGTGTATAATGCGTTTTACACCAGCAATATTAATAATAATTGTGTTTTAGAATAGTTTGAAACCAACCCAAAAGATATGAATTCAAACATTTTGTGATATATTCCTATATTTATACTAATATTATAAAGAGGGAAAAATTGTGTTTTTGGATTTTTGTATGCAACGAATAAACTTAAAAACTACTGGCCCGATTCGGATGAAATTTGGTATGGAAATAGTTCGAGACCAGGGGAAGGACATAGGATAGTTTTTATCCAACTGCGCAAAAAGAGGTAATGGTTTTGCGCGATAAACAATATACGCGCGGGTGGAGCCGCGGCCGGAAATCAAGTTTATAATAATTAAACACGGATTGGCAGAAAATAACAAAGTTTATTTTAACGTGTTTCCTGATCACATGGATTGAAATAATATATGAAATATATTCTATATATGTTTACACGAATTGTTACGTAGACTGGATCCTCTCAATATATCTACGAATTGGGCGGTATTTTTCGCGTATTGTAAAAATTACTGGAATAGACATTTCACATTACCAACCAAATTTGGATACATTTCCGTACAGATGGGGTGTGAGTATCACTATCACTAAATCGAATCGTAAAAAGGGTCAAATGTATAAATCAAAACAAGTCAAGAATTAAGGAATCTCTTCTGAAAATGAAGATAACCTACATAAGGCTTGCAAAAAACATATAGCTGTAGATCCTGGAGCTAAAACACCAAATGTTACATGTAAACGTGAAAAAAAAATTAATTTGTATTTAAGACAGTCAATAAAGGAGAGTTGTGTATGAGATTAAAGAACAAGAACGTTCTAGTACTGCCCGTGGGGTGCTAAGTTAGAATTTCACCCCGATGAAACATCATGCTTTGTCGGGACGTCCAATGGCGAAATTGGACTTTTTTATGGGATAGTAGGGCAAACGAGTAGGCGGCTCACCTGGTGGTAAGTGTTCACCGTCGCCCACGAACATCTGCATCACCAGAGGTCTCGAGGATGCGTTGCCGGCCTTTGAGGAGGGAATACGCTCTTTTCTTGAAGGCTCCTAAGCCTTATCTGTTCGAAATACTACACCTGGCAGCTGGTTACATCTTGTGGCAGTGCGAGGTAGAAAATGCCGTGAAAATCGCAAGGTTGTGGACTTCGACCAGACGTCGACATGAAATTGATGAAACATCATGCTTTGTCGGGACGTCCGATGGCGTAATTGAGCTGCAGGTGTAAATCGAACAGTTCCTTAGAACATTTCCCGTGATAGATGTGGTATGGTAAGGTAAGTTTGCGAAGTCACGTCTGATAAACTCTACATTTCGTTCTTGCGTTGCCCAAATTCAAAATCATTTCAGACACAATTCCTATGGACTCATTATTTGTTTTTAATAATCAGTCTGGCACTGTTATTTTATCTTTGTTCCTAGTGTGATAATTGTGAATGTCACTGTTTAATTTAAATTTATTAAAGTTTTTTACAATATATTTTGGAATATATACAGAGATTCAGATAATATATACAGATATCTCAGCTGCAGCTCCCCGCAGAAATACACCATACGACATATTCTGGAAGATCGCGAAATAAACTGGCCTAGCCCACTAGTCAATTATCATATCGCGGGCTTCAAACCATAGGGGCGTATACGCAAAAATCCTTTTTTTTTTATTATGTCAATCTCTTTTAATTTTTTAGATACATCATCCCTAAATTTTTTGTAAAAATCGGTCAATTATTTTTAAATATATTAAGTAAAGTTATTTTGACGTATGACTGACAGTCAAACATTATTATCATGCCAGAAGGACGTACAACGGTTGTATCCACAAGCGACGAATTTGTGTATCGTACCATACAGACATATGTGCATGCGACCATTGATTTTTATTAGACCTGTAGTATAATGTCGCGCACATGGACGTATGTGCTTACGACCGTCGGTTTTTATTAGACCTGTAGTATAATGTCGCGCCACATGGACGTATGTGCTTACGACCATTGATTTTTATTAGACCTGTAGTATAATGTCACGCCACATGGATTGTATGTGCATACAACTATCAAATTTTATGTAATTGATAGTTCAAACGTCGCGCCATAAAGACGAATACGCATACGACCTCACTTCGCGTCACCGAGCTACCTCGCTCCCCGCGCAGTGACTAACAGTCGGCCGTGTATAGTGGACGTATGGACCGTTCGTTATAAAAGTAATAAAAGCTGTATAAAACGTGAAGATGAATCGAAGCAAACACATTCTGGGGTTAGTTCTACACAGTGAGTATCTTTTTTCGTATTTAGTGAGTATTGATGTTATTGTTGTTGATGATTGTGGTTTTGGTAAAGTAGGTACATATTCAGGCAAAATTTCATGCGTTCATTCAAAAAAAAATATCAGCTGTTCCATACAAAAGTATGGAAAATTTTCGACAAATGACAGATTTTTTATTATTAATATATTATAAACCTTACAAAACTTATTTTTTCTAGGGGGTAAAGAAAATAAGAATTCACCCATCTTGGTTGAAGAGCAGAATACGGAGATGTTGCATAATATGGAACATTCGTCACCGACAAAGACTCTGGAGTGTGAGACAAATACTGAGGTTCACAGAGAATCACCTCTCACAGTCCAACAACAAATGGCTATAGCTGAAATGAGAAACATAGGCTTTACTGATGACGAAATTGAAGATGATATTCCATTTTATTTAAATAAATCGCCACCGTCTGTGCTGACAACAAACAAGGATTTTGAACAAGAAATAAACATTCCGTCTGTTGAAAACCAACTTACACCGCTTTTCACACCAATACCTTCGGTACACTCCCTTGAAAGCCCAAACATTATTGACCAAACATACATTGAAGATAGCGATGATTCAATAGCAGACCCCAGTTACCAACCCGAAGATGAAAAAAATCAATGCTCACCAATGTCACCTGTTGCATCTGTAATTGAGCCATCAGTACGTAACATTAATTCACCCCAAATAGACGAATTGTCCACACATGAAAATGAGCCATCAGTAAGTAATGTTAATTCATCCCAAATAGAACAATTGTCCACATATGAAAACGAACCATCAGTATGTAATATTAATTCACCCCAAATAGAAGAATTGTCCACAAGTGAAAATAACCCAAGTTGTCAAGAGGTAAAAAGACATAAAAGGAAAGTGCCAGAAAATTGGAAGAAAAACATAAGAAAAAAGAAAAGAAACAACGGTGAAACATACATATCAGCCAAAGGCAAAAATGTACCCGCAAAAAAGTGTAGCATTGAAAATTGTAAGTGTCAACGACTTTGTCACACAAAAATTGACAATAACGCAAGAGAGACTCTACATTTGTCATTTTGGAGTTTGGGAAGTCTTGAGAGACAAAGAGATTTTATAGTCTCTAACGTGAATTCAACTGAAGCAGTCAATTCGAGAGTGAACAATTCAAGGAGGAAACATACATTAAGTTATAGTTTCAAGATAGATTCTAATACAATTACTGTGTGCCAACCGTTTTTCCTTAGCACACTGGACATTAGCGACAAAATGGTGCGTACTGCTTTAAAGAAAGCTAGACGAGGAGTAGGAAGTATTCCATCCCCTGATAAAAGAGGTCGTCATACACCATCTAACAAATTGGACACAGATGACTTAAAGTTCGCGAATGATCATATAGATTCACTAGCTTTTGCCCGCGGCTTCGCTCGCATTAAGAAATATTATTTTTAATTAGGTATAGTTTTTGCTGCTTTACTTTTGTTTAGCGTGTGTAAAAAATTAGGGCCTACAAAACTTCTTTCTACACAATATTCTTAACTAATCTGTCATTAGGCGCTAAAAATATCAAGCTATTGGGTGAACTTACTCGTGAGCAAGCAACATAAAACTGTCCATGAGAGAAGCAATGTTCTCTCAAGTCAATACCTGCAAATTTGAGAGTTTGCCCCTGAGACTTGTTTATTGTCATGGCAAAGCAGGCTTTTAGGGGAAACTGTAATCGTTTAAATTCGAACGTGATAACAATAGATTTTAAATTTTGCAACAACATAATTGGAACGCCCATACGCAGAATATGATAAGGCAAACCTGGCGTATCGATCATGAGATTTTTGTCCAGAAAGTAAGTGCTCATTTATGTCACTCCAGCGTGGGTTACATGTAAAAGTAATAAAAAGGTCGGGACGACCGTTATGTCTAACATAGGTCATGGCGTCTTGCGTTTTCTCATGCATATATCTTGGTCCACCAGTAAAAGATGATGGACGTACTACCATTTATCCCAGCTGATTTGATAGCTTCAGTATCTTGCCATCCCATTGCATCTTTTAAATGAATATAAATATCAGGGCGCAATTTGGCTTGATTGTTTATTATGTAGTTTAGTCTTTGATTTCTATTTTTGCGTATTCATCTACCAAATATTGACTAAAAAGAGCACGTTATTTAACCAAAAATTTTAGTTATCTTCTCCTTCTCTGATCATTATTCTGCATGAATAAAAACTTACAACGTTTTTTTCAAGGGCATTTAGTTGTATGATCGCATTGTGGTCTGTTGATTGAAAAAGTTACTAATCTTATACAGCCTGCATCTCAAATTCCTTTCTTATGGGATGCTTACGTCATAGTAGCTTTATGCATACAACGTCTCAGTCCGATCGGTTTAAAATTGACAGTTTCATACAAACTTTCATTCCCTATTTTATCCCTTTGGGGGTAGAATTCATCAAAATCCTTTCTTAGCGGATGCCTACGTCATAACATCTACCTGCATGCCAAATTTCAGCCCGCTTCGTCCAGTGGTTTGGGCTGTGCATTGATAGATCACTATGTCAGTCAGTCAGTCACCTTTGAGTTTTATATATTTAGATTTCCAAAAGTACCTTCGCATTGGTGCCGTAAATATAAAAAAAAGATTTACTTAGAGACAGCTCTGAATAAAGAAAAAATGTACGATTTATACAAGCAATTTTGTTTGGAAAATAATAAGAATGCGATTGGCAAAACATCTTAAAAGAACTAATTTTTAAAAAAAATATAGGTTTTCATAAACCAAGAAAAGACCAGTGTTGGTGTAACAAATATGAACAATTAACTGAGGATGAACAAAAGGAGAAACAAGAAGAATACGAAGAGCATATAAACAGAAAATACTTTGCACAGGAAGAGAAAAAATCTGATAAAATAAAAGCAAAGGTCGATAAACACTTTCAAGTTTGCACTTTTGACTTTGAAGCTGTGCTCTACAGTCCTTTGGTTTTGGGAAAGCCTGTATTTTATAAACGGAAGTTAGGCAGAATGAATTTTACAATTCACAATGCAGGAACCAAGCAAGGTTATTGTTATTTTTGGCCGGAATATGAAGGCAACAGAGGATCTAACGAAGTGTCGACATGTCTCTATAAATACATAACCAATCTTTCTGATGTTGACCACCTTGTATTATATTCCGATTGCTGTCCTGGACAAAACAGAAATTCTGTGGTTGCAACTATGCTCAATTACATTATTTCATCACCTGACAATCACATCAAAGTTATTGACTATAAATTTCTTGAACCAGGACACACATACATGGAGTGTGACAACATGCATTCTACAATCGAACGAGCGTCTGAATATGCTAAAATCTATACCCCTGATGACTGGCAAAATGTAATACGGCTAGCCCGTAAAGATAACCCATACAATGTTCAGGTTATGAAACATACAGATTTTTTGGATTTCAAAGCAATTGGCAATAATATTTTTCCAAACAAAATCAAAGCCACAGATGGAACTCCTTTGCACTGGGCTAATGTGAGATGGTTACAATTGAATAAAGAATATCCAAATTCATTGTTTTTCAAATGTGAATACTGGGAAGAATTCAAAGAGGTAAAATTAAAGGAGAGATCAAAAAGATCGGAACGTAATACTTGTCTGGCAAAGCTTTATCCTGAACAAATTTTGCTAAAAAGAGTAAAACCTTCAGATCTGATGGAAATGTGTAAGGATGGAACGATACCAAAAAATCATCACTTTTATTACCAGAATCTACCGGTGAATTCAAGACCGTTGGAAAAGATGAAGCCTCAAAATGATGATGACGAATTGGAACTGTCTGCCTCAAGAGCCTCATACTTGAGACGCCGGTCAGGAAAAAAGAACTGATGTGTATTTGATAGTAACCAAGTTTAGCTTTTTAAGTTTTTAGCTTCATAATGAAGCTCAGAATTAGAGTGAAATACATTAATTGCTTTTCTCTGTTATAATAAGTTTTAATACATTTTACGTTACCAAAAAGAGACAGGGAAAGAAGACTAGAAAATTATGGCAGCCAAGTTGTTGATCTCTTAAATAATTATATTTCATAGCAATTTGTGTCGTTGGTATTATTAAAACATGTCGCTGGTATACTTACAATTAACTAAATGTTCTCTAAGAAAATTATAATATGTAGATAATTAAACTAAACTCTAAAATTAGGTATCAAGAATCGTGTTGTTTTGAAAACCTAGGTCATAGACATAAGAATTCTATAAGAAAAAATTAAAATAGAAAATAAGACTGTTCAGTAAGCTCTGTTTTGTTCAGTAAAAGTTTTGTTGATACACTTTAAAATTGTATAAATTGTTATATTTTGTAGTTCTTTTTCAATAAAGCTTTTTGAACTTTTTAGTATACTTCTTTTACTTCTCATTCTTTGAAACTAACCCTAAATAAATCCATACGTCTGTCCTGGAACATAGTATTTTTTTCTTTTTTGCCAAGCCAAATGGACGTATAACCTCAGAAAAAATAGGAAATAGTGGATTTAGTCGCATAAAAAGTTATACCAATGTACCATTTCACGATACTGGTAGAAAATGCTTATGTTTTTTTCCTACCACATTGAATAATAAGATTTTGTATTATACGTCCATTCTTTCAAAGCGTTTTTTGAGAAAAAATAAGAAAAGATTTGACTTATTATATCAAACCAAATAGACGTATGTGCATTATTGAGAACTTAGAAAAAGTTACAAAAAAATTAAGCATTCCACATAAATACAGAAGTATTTTCATAGCTACATGTAAATTTTTTATTCTGTAGGTACATTAATTAAAAAGTTATTAAGTTTTTTTCGTCTCCTGAAAAGTAGGGGTTTTGTTGATACGCCCCTATGGTTTGAAGCCCGCGATATATTACGAACTGCATATGCAAGAAAATTCCGGTTAATGTAAAGTCGAAAAGGTATATTTTGATCCCCAGGATGACTTGCGCGTTCGGAAACGAGAGTTTATGTAGGCAAACTTTAATGTTGGGTTCAACATTACTAATATTTGATAAAGAAAAATGCAACGTATCGTGTTTTTCAAAAATCCAACATATGATGGTATTTTGATCGAAAACGTGGTCATATACCAAATTTGTCGACTTCCATTCCTAGGATTGAGTCCCAGAGCAGGTAGATAACAAGTGCCCATCTTTTGATGAACCCACTACCTAGATTGGCCACTCCAGACCGCGGCACCACCAGCATTCGCTGTTTACGCACTTTTTATAAAAAACTGTATTTACGCTGTTTTTTTATGTTAAGAGTGATTTTAGTAAGAGAATTTTAGTTAAATATCAAAAAAACAAGGTACGTACAATGCTTTGAGTATTAATTTATTTGTATTCCAAACTTCACTTAGATATAAATAGTAGTATACCTATCTTCCAAAAAATCTAACGTTTTTTGTCTCTACACAAACATCAGTATTTTGAATATATGCAACTCCCCGCAACAGCATCAGGCCCATATGTTATTATACTTCAGAATGTCTACCATAACTGAAGCTATCAAAAACATTCACATCGCGTATATACGTTGTTACTATATCGTAACAAACACGTTTTATGTATAAAATTATATACCTACTGCTATATTGCCTGCTACCTACTGAGTTAGTTTATGAGAACCAACGACGTAAAAAGAACGGTTATAGTTTTGGCAGTACATAAGTATGTTTACATTTGTAGGTATATATATGTATGTACCTATAATATGTAATAATTACTACTAATAGTTATGTAAGTATACAATTTCATGTTTTTAAACCATTAATCAGTGAATTGAGTTTCTTGAATGATTATTCATGAAGAACATTCATAACACAAAGCGAACCAACCAAATTATTACAATATTCAAAAAGATACAGTTCCAATAAACATCCCTGTGAGGTTCCAGATGAGATATACATAGACAAGAAGGAATATTTATATACAACAACTATTTGATGCGTATGTTTGCCTTGAAGATTCCAGTGTGAGTAATCTTAAATACAAATAGGTTGCATGAATTTATGATTGATGCAAGCAGTTATCTTGGGTGTAAATTATGACAAAAGCACATAAGAAGTGCCCAAGCTCTGCAGTTCCTTTGGGTTATCGTATGATGAGATATCATACGATAACCCAAAGGCAACATGATTATTATGTTGAGTTTAAAATCAACCCACCTACTCTAGAGGAAATAACTAATCAATTGAAAATTATAACATCAGTCAGTAGTGTATGAAAAGTGTCCATCGATTCGTAAACATCTGCTAGGGCCACATTCGTAGCTATATCCATACAAACACTAAAAGAAGCCTAAAATATATGCTTAAGGTTTGCCAGTTTTTGCAACTACTGATATATGCGATGAAATTATATAAATTTCCACCTGTTACCAAGTCATTGCATCATATTACTCCCAATTAAAATTTGTTTTCTACATACTAAAACATTGCATTAATCATGAAAAAAAATTGGGGTCGCCAGTTTTAGATTAATAATAGATACACGGAGTCCATCTTAGTTTGCAATAGTTGCAATACTGATACGTAATCCAAAACAATGTCAGGAACCTTAACAATAAGTAGATCAGTTCTGTGCATGTACTGAAGGATTGAGAACAAAACCAAGTAAATTGCCAGTCTGTATTTCAGTAGATTGAATACAAAATTTACCTCTTACGATTGGAGATTCTTGATAGAACAATATATAGCCAAAATTTCTGAAGCTGTGCCGTTTAAATTTCTTGGTAAAAATATAGATTACAAAAGATGCAACACCATCTATAGACGCAGTTGTCGATAGCTTTGAAAAATCTTTTCGACAACAAAGAAATGCAAAGCAAATGGCTAACCATAGGTGCATTTTGTATCACCTTGTAGTTTAAGTGGCACATTTTGATATACAAGAAGTCACCTGCCTTAATATAATTCTATCTCAACGCCTTCCTGATGAATCTCCTAGACCAAAGTAATTTAGTAACATGAGGGAAAGCCACCAAAAAGTCTTGCTGTAATTGTCGTGAGGTGATAGGTGCAGCAAGGCAGTTAGTGGTAGTAAGCGAGTTGCTTCTTGGGTTATTATTCCTTGAAATTTCTCCATTTCACGAAATCATAAGAGAAGCCGTGAGTCTCTTGGTCTTCTTCTTCTTCCGTCGGCACTACAACCCGATGTGGGTTTTGGCCTCCTCTACCGAATTCCACCACTTTGCTCTATATTTGGCTGTCCTCCGCCAGGCTGCGTTTGTCCATTTCTTCTCAGGTCTTCCTCAACACAGTTAATCCAGCTCTTTTTCATACTGCTGAGAACACTATTCCTGTAGAAAGCTTGCTTGAAATCTATGAACCTGTGGTGTAGATTGATGTCATATTCATATGCCTTCTCCAAGGTCAATATCATCAGGTGGATTTGGTCTGTTGTGGAGCGATTGGGTCTAAAACCACACTGGTATTCACCTAAAAAGCTTTTAGAATTCTGCACCAGCCTCCAGTATAAGAGTCCTGAGAACACCTTTTAGGCAGCACACAGAACAGTATTGCCTCTATATCCCGCACACAACTTAAATTTTTCCTCTCGTATATTTGTAATATGGCTTTTTCTAAAGCCATCTCAAAAAAGAAATCTAAAAAATCTAAATCCAAGCCTTACTCAATTGGACTCTTTTGATGAACACATGAAAAACAGTATAAATTCCTGACGTTTGACGAAAATTGAGATACTATAATATCAAATCATCGAATGAGTAAAACACTACTGTACTTTAGATATTTTGAGAATCTGGCATTATGGTCAGAACCACAGAATCATCCCATTATGATGTGGCACAGTACGGAAGGCCCTAAAAAAACTGGTATTAAGGTAAAGTGAATGTAGCGTGTTTTAAATTATGCAAATACATGAGCCTGAAATCATCCTCATCAAAGTAACAATATGTAACAAGTATGAAAAGATATGCCAACTTCAATTTCGTATGGCTATGATGAGGTTCCAATAATTTCGCCAATAGCAAATAGATAGAGCATAACATTATACTTAGATGAATAGGGAGGTACAACACCTGATAGAAACTAATGAATGCGCTTAAGCACAATACAGGACACACAACAATACACATTAATTCACTTAAAAGATTTCGCACTAAATAGTGTAACTCACATGGAGCATTCGCAATTGACAATGTGTAAATTAAAGTTTACAATGTTATACATTTTGCATAAATTCTTGGCATTGTTAAAGTCAATATGTTTCAGTATAAAGAAAGTAAAAGTATGTTATAATATCTTATCATGAGAGATCATCAGTCAAATCTTGACCTTCATTTTAAAATCTGATAGATTCATAACAGAAGACAGAGAACAGAATATTTATTGATAACTTACATTAGACTGATCAACTACAGTCCTTGGCTTGGCTATGAAAGATACTCCATGACAAGATATAATAGTTCTCTCCAGCAGCAGATAGTTATTATAGGAGCCTTGTAGTTCAATCTCAAAAACACGGAGATTCAGTTCGCGAAATATCCTAATGAGTGAGTCAAGCTGACGCCGGGTCAAATCGACGTCTATACCCTCAACCTCTTCGGATATTGAAGGCTTAACAATCCCGACAACCACAGAGTGAAATATGTGGGGCATGAGCCTCCAAGGAACCACATAACGTTGGCCTTTACGATCTTTTGATTGCATAGCCATATTGAACTTATCTTCCATGGCTTACTTTTGTACAAAGCTCAGTTAGCTAGCCTGGATGAGCCAATGAACAACACTGCTAGTCTGATCGAAATTTCACTTCCTAACTAAGCACTACGTCTTAGAAGATTTGGTTTTTTTTTCTAGGACACTCTTAACACTTCAAATGATTTATTTGGGTAACTATCCTGGCAGAAAAGATATACACCGGACGATTCGACCGAAGCAGACCGAAGCCGAACTCAACTAGCTACCATAGAGAAGAGTAATTGCTAACTACATACGATTAATCTGTGGAACTCAAATAATATCACCACAGTATAGTCCCACCAACTTATCTGTTCAGGCGGCAAAAAAAAGAACTACATCATTCCTTCAAATTGTGACAGTTTGTAGTTGATTTCCTTGACCAGTAGCGCCCACGAAAACTGCACAGTTAAAGTGGGACTGTACCATGCACCAACTACCGCTCAGTTCACAGAGCAGACAGAGCCTAGCAAGCAGGGTTGCCAGACATACATTTTTCCGATCCGTATGTTCCATTAGTCGCTAAGAACGTTATTTTCGATAATTTTGATCACATTCTGCGTCTATGGTTGTGATCACGTGATCGTTTGTAACTGTCATCCCCGTTCCATTTTTGGATAAGAACGCTAAGAATGATACTAAAATTTGCCACTTCTGTCACTTTTGACATAAGATGTAGCGTTTATGGCGAAAATAACGCCAAGACCCCTGTGGAAAACTTTTTGGGCGTGTGATCGTTTTTAGCGAATCTCACTCAAATGGTACGCTTGGGGTGCGTATACTCCTGTTTTTAATTCGAGATCAAAAAGGTAAACAAAGAAATGTCAATATATGTCATTGTCAAACTGACTGGTCAGGGGTATTCAATATTTTTTCTTCAAAATGTTTTACGTAATCCGTAACGGCGCTCCCTGCTGGGCTAAGTATCACACATTTTTATTAAACTCCACACCTATGTACCGTATATATAAGGTAAATATATATCTATATATATAAAAGAAAGTCGTGTTAGTTACTCCACTTATAACTCAAGAACGGCTGAATCGAATTTAGCTGAAAATTGGCAGGGAGGTAGTTTAGAGCCAGGAGAAGGACATAGGATACTTTTTATCCCGTTTAAAGAAATGCAATTTTTTAAGGAAATGCAGCTAATATTGGTCGATTATCACATTTCCCATTCACGATCGTCATCCTACTGTTACGCATTTGGCGGTGCATCTGGAGAATGGTCAACGAGTATATTTCACTGCTTCGAATGCTACGCCACGTGCTGAAACAACTCCAGCAACTACATTGACCAGTTTTTTTGCAATCTGCCAAAGCGATCAGTTTGCACGAACTTTGCTTTACTCGGAGATGCCACGTTATTATACTTGGAATGCTTCATCCAAGAATTTTCAAAGACGGAAGCAAGGCGATGCAGTTCCTGGGTATCCAGATGTGCGTTCTACTGATGCTCTTGGTCGTATGTATACAGTTCATCCAAAGAATAATGAATGTTTCTATTTGCGGTTGTTGCTGGTAAATGTGCGTGGGCCAACGTCATTTGAGTCACTACAAACTGTTAATGGTGTAATATTCCCAACATATCGTGCTGCATGTGAAGAATTGAAGTTATTAGAAAACGATAGTCATTGGGATACGACAATAGCTGAAGCCATTATCTCTGCATCTCCAAGTCAGATACGCACATTATTCGCTATCATAATTTCGACATGTTTTCCATCAAACCCATGTAACCTGTAGCACAAATACAAGGATAATATGTCAGAAGATATTTTACATCAAATTCATGTCAGTTCCAGAAATCACGATATTGAGATGAATGAGGAGATACATAAACGTGCTTTACTCTTGATCGAAGATATGTGTTACCTCATGTGCGGTAATTTATTAATCAGGTTAGGAATGCCAGCACCATATCGTGAAATGAATGACGCATTTAATCGAGAATTGGAACGGGAACGTGAATATGATCACCAGGAATTAGATTTAGTAGTTCAAACGAAAGTACCCCTGTTGAATTACCAACAAAAGGAAGTTTATGATACTTTAATGAAGGCAATCGATGATGAAAATGGTGGTTTATATTTCCTAGATGCCCCTGGTGGAACTTGCAAGACATTCGACATGTCATTAGTTTTAGCAACTGTTCGGGCGAGATCTAACATAGCGGTTGCAGTTGCTTCTTCTGAAATAGCAGCCACATTGTTAGAAGGATGCCGTACGGCTCATTCAGCATTCAAATGACCGTTAAATCTTCAAACTATTGAAGAACCAACGTGTAATATTGCAAAACACTCAGCAATGGGCAAAGTTTTAGCGGTATCGAAAATCATCATCTGGGACGAATGCACAATGGCGCATAAACGTGCATTAGAAGCACTTAACCGAACATTAAAAGATTTACGCAATGAGATCATTTTTTAATCGAGATGTTTTGGAGGAGCAATGATTTTACTGTCTGGCGATTTCCGCCAAATACTGCCAGTAATTCCAAGATCTACGGCTGCCGACGAAATAAACGCTTGCCTCAAATCGTCAAATCTATGGCGCTATATGAAGAAACTGCAACTGACAACAAACATGAGAGTTACATTGCTTAATGATACATCTGCTAAAGATTTCTCGGAGCAATTGCTGACTATCGGTAATGGTCAAGTACCTGTCGATGCGGATTAATATCATTTCCAAATAATTTCTGTAATTTTGTCTCAACAAAAGACGAACTTATCAACAATGTATTTCCAGAAATTATTTCTAACTACAAAAATAATGAATGGTTGAGTGAGCGAGCAATTTTAGCGGCTAAGAATAAAGATGTAGATGACCTAAACTACATAATTCAAAATAAGATCATTGGAACAATCCATTCATTCAAATCTATTCACTGCGTTACAAATGAAGATGAAGCCACCAACTATCCAATTGAATTTTCAAACTCTTTGGACGTGCCTGGCTTACCACCGCAAAATTTACGCCTAAAGGTTGGCTCCGTAGTAATCATGCTTCGAAACATAAACCAACCAAAACTGTGCAACGGTACGCGTTGGGTGGTTAGAAAATTGATGAACAATGTAATTTACGATAATGATAGGAAAATTCAAAGGTGAGGAAGTTCTCATTCCGAGGATACCGATGATCCCAACCGATATGCCGTTTGAATTTAAAAGACTTCAATTTCCGATACGTCTTGCATTTGCCATGACCATCAACAAATCACAAGGCCAATCCTTAAAAGTTTGTGGTTTAAATCTAGAACCTTCATGTTTTTCCCATGGTCAATTATACGTGGCATGTTCACGGGTCGGAAGACCATCTGCGTTGTTTGTTTTTGCGCATGATAATAAAACAAAAAATGTCGTGTATCACAAGGAACAATTGAAGAGCAACCTATGTACTAAAATTCAGAAATAATTATGAATGATTAATGTAGGTATTTAATTTTTTTTGTATTTTTTAATTAAAAAAAACTGCTTATTTATTGCCTTTAAGGCGGAACAAAGTTCGCCGGGTCAGCTAGTATATATATATATATATATTTACCTTAGTCGCCTCTTAAGACACTCACGGGAAGAAACGGGGGTGACATAAAAACCCAGCATCCCATGGTAAGCAAGTTGGGCCACAAAAATACCGCAAGGTGGGAAGCAGCACCTTCTAGAGAACTAACACATTCTACTGCGATCCTCAAGACGCCTGCCAAGCATGGGGATTATGGCAAATCCGCCCTTTGGAACCTTGTTCAACGGTGGAAGTTTCGGATTTGATTGTGTGACTTGTGCTTGAGGAGGTATATGTTTTCTTATTTTGGTGAGTAAGTTCAAAAGTATTTATTACTTTTACTAAATTATACTTATGTTTTTTTTTGTCTTGAATAAAATTTGAACAATCTGCCGTACCTATAGCGTGAAAGTGATCTTGGCGAAGTGAACTCACCACTTCCCTTATTTTTGCGGACTATCTTTCTGACTGAATCTGACGATATTCCCAACATGTCCGCGGTTTTTTTAGAACATCGCCCGTCTAGACAAATACGCTAATGTACTTGTAGCCTTGTACCTAAGGTGAGAAGTGCGCTAGCCCTGTTAAGTTGAAAGTTGCTTAACAAGATTGTGATCTATGACATCTAAGTCCATGAAAACTCTATACGCCATACACCAGAACTAACTCCTAAGCTTTATGTGTTAGGCACGGGCGTACCTGGCTTCTGATCCAGGGGAGGGGTGACAATTAAGGAATACCATTTGGCGAAAGATTTATTATTTGTTAAGATTCCAGATTACCCAGGCAGGGATTGTAGGCAGAGTCTTCCACCTGGACAATCTGTTTTGAATGCTTAACTTGCCGGCCATTCGCCGGGCTGAAATAAAAGTACAAAATACACAAGCAATCAATTCTTATATATGGAATTATGTACTATAACGTGAAGTCTCATCAATTTGAACGAACCAAGCTTAGAAAAAAAAGAAATTCCGATTTTACCGAAGCTTTTGTTGAACTAAGAAATGTCTTGCTAGTGATAGTGATACCTCATCTGACAGTTCTGCGTCGGACTTGGAAGATCTAGAAGATCATTTATTAGATCACACATATTCTAGTAATAAATAATGTACTAACAAAAACTATTATATTTTGGTCGAACCTCAACACACTCACCTCTAATTCTAACTTAGTTAAAAACATATCAGTATTCATCTATGTTTTAATATTGCTGTTAATACAAAGACAGGCAAGTAAATTAAGTGAATACTACATATAATAAAATGACGAAGGTTTGGCGCCCATGGGCTCTCGGTCTGTTATCATAATACTCCTCAAGTAAATCCGTAAATCATTTAACTAAATTTCATTTTTTTCCCAATTTTCGCGTCATCTTCTGTGCAGTGGCAACACTGACATTGAACACAGTGGCGCACAGCCGCGCCAAGGTATACTTGCCGGACTGTATAGGGTGCGTACCATTTGAGTGAGATTCGCTAAAAACGCTAAAAACGATTACACTCCCAAAAAGTTTTCCACATGGGTTTTGGCGTTATTTTCGCCTTAAACGCTACATCTAATGTCAAAAGTGACAGAAGTGGCAAATTTTAGTGACATTCTTAGCGTTCTTATCCAAAAATGGAACGGGGGTGACAGTTACAAACGATCACTTGATCACAACCATAGACGCAGAATGTGATCAAAATTATCGAAAATAACGTTCTTAGCGACTAATGGAACATACCCATAGTACCACCAACTTAACTGTGCACTTTTCGAGGGCGCTACTTGTCATGGAAATCAACTACAAACTTTCACAATTTGAAGGTATGTTGTAGTTCTTTTTTCTGCCGCCTGAACAGATAAGTTGGTGGGTCTGTACTCGCATTTTCTGGTATCGCAATATCCCGCTACAAAGGTACGTTTTTTTATCATTACTTCTCTCGTATTCTTTCTGCTTTTGCTTTGGGGCGCGTTCCTGCAAGGCCGGGCCAAATATTTGTTGAGCAAGATTTGCTCAAAGGTACCTGGAACGTCCTTTAGGGCTACTGTCAAAATAATATGAAAATGACAGCGATGTTTTTAAGTGATCAAATATTTTCTGTTTGTATTGGAATGAGCCCTATTACGTAATTAAGCAATGATAGCATAGTAATCACTAATCCTTGGCTTAGATTGTACAAAATGTATTATGTACCTATTGTAGAATCTGTCACATTTGACAGCTAGCCAAGATTTGGCCGATTCAAAAGGTAGTAAAATTTTGGACAAGTAGAGCAAATTTAGCTCTGACAGGTCGCACGGAACGGGTATGATCAAATCTTGCCAGGATCAAATTAAGCTCGATTGGAGTGCTGGAACGGCGTGTATCCGCGCTTCAACCAAAATTTGTCTTGGCCGAGGGCTTCCAGGAACGCACCCTTGGATTGGATCAATTTATCCTTATATTGGCCGTGCAATATCAGCCCGTGTAGATAATTACTTGCTCAGTGAGGATATTGCATAACCAAATCATAGTAGAAAGAGTGGGACCTCTCTTTCTACTATGACCAAATATTGTACGACGATCCGTATTGTACAAAAAGAATTTGAAGCAAGTCCACGTAATATTGGACGTGGATTATTAGCTGTGCACTACTTGGTCGCGAATTGTTGGCCGTACATTATAGGGAGTTAGGGACTCTTTACTCTTTAGTTAATGGTTTGAGATAAAAAATATTTAGTATTTATTTATGCGTCGTTGCAATTACTTTTCTCTATGCGTCGTTGTCCTAAAATCGACTCGCTCATTTTAAATTTGTTGTGTAGTATCCTTATAGTAACTTTGTATGTAGTACCGACTTAATTGTGATAGACTCAAAGTTGTTGTTTTCGTATGGTCTTGCTTTCACCGATTTACGATAGAAAAAGTATG
Source organism: Plagodis pulveraria (assembly GCA_963890685.1). NCBI lineage: Eukaryota > Metazoa > Arthropoda > Insecta > Lepidoptera > Geometridae > Plagodis > Plagodis pulveraria. The sequence continues at coordinate 12,981,347 of OY982949.1, read as the reverse complement.
GCCGCAGCTATTTCCCCGCAGTAATTTTAGCACAGACTAAATATACCTGTTCGTTCTTCAGTGTAATGTTACCATTACTAAGATTTTCAGGTAACTCTGTATTGGCCATACAATTGACTTGTAACCGTGAATGGGATGCTTTGCCAAGCGATTTATTATCTGTGTTATACGTCTGTCTATGATTAGGTTTGTTTACATTATTGTATTTTATGAAGTTCTGAAGTTCTCTAAATATAAAAGCTAATTTAAATTGACTGTTTTAGAAATCGTCCGTCAAGTCCGATCCCATATCAAATGTAAGTAAGTCGAGTATAATACAACAAAACGTCGTAATGAAAACCTGTAACTGTTGCATGGTAGGAATCACTGCAAATACTAACAATTTGCCATTAATAAAGAGATGCTTTTATTTTTTAATAATGAATCGCCCTCCTAATCTCGAAATAGGTCAGTTGAAAACGTTACTAATAGTCAATTGGTCACCTATAATAATATAAGCTATATGGCCAGTGTCGCAAAACTTGCCATACTTATCTATCTTATTATAAAACACATATGAGGTTATAGCTTCGCGATGTACTAATGTATATCTCATACCTGGATTCGTCTTCCTGTAGGCTGCTAATTCTTTGTTTCTGCTTTGCCTTGGTTATGGGTTGTTGTTGTGTCTCAGCCTGCTCTCTACATCCACCTCCTATAGATATTAATGCAAGATGAGTATACCTAATCACCCATCCTGCCGCGGAGTCACGGTAAGCCCGTGGCGCTCCTTGGTGCACTACTTGGTCAACTGCAAACATAACTAGTATCAAGGCAATAACTAAAACTCAATCACCGTCTCGCGATACACGGATTAACATACAATCTCACTCACAAAGGCGCGAGCGATATACCAGACGTCTCTGGTAACCCATGAAACGTAAACTTGGTCAAGTGCGCAGCCCAAGATTCTGAAACAACCCAGATCTCAACCCCCGCCTTGGAGACGAGATATGTGCCTGGGTCAACTTTGGAGCTGTGGTTAGCATAAGATGAATACCAGTCAAGATTGATCCCACACAGAGTGTGCAGGCAACCATCCAAAATGGCATTCCTAATAAAGATGAAACAAGGGACGAGACGAATTTACTTAGCATTCCATGGATTAACCGTGCGGGTGCCGGGTCCATAGCGTTGCAGAGGAAGAGGCCCAAGTCAAGGTGCCTGGGACTTGCAACCCAGTGAGTAAGGTTAAGGGGCCCCTTTATGATGCATCAATGCTCCCTTTCACGGCTCAAGCCTCCTCCCCTGCCCAACCAAATTTGGTAAGATCCTACTAATGCCGCCTTGGATACACGTTCTAGGATGGAAGTTACGGTTTTTCTTGACAGGCCAAGTTCTTTTAGTAGGTTATACAGGGATTTCGCTGGTGTACCCCTTGCTCCGACTTCTACAGCATATAAATTAACCACATAACCGTTTTTGGTTAATTCATTTGTTAAGTCATAATATTTGTTAGTTTTTATTGTGTGGTCTTTAGGTATGTTTGTTTCCCACGGCACAGTAAGTTCTATAAGTACTATGCGTTTTAGATTTTTTGACTATGGAAATATATCCGGTCTGGATGACGAAACACCAACATCCTCAGGAATTGTGTAATGTTTTTCATACATGTCCATCAAAAGAGTCCAATCGGGAGCTGCGCCTAAGATGGAGTAAGGCTAACTTCTACAGCATATAAATTAACCACATAACCGTTTTTGGTTAATTCATTTGTTAGGTCATAATATTTGTTTCTTTTTATTGTGTGGTCTTTAGGTATGTTTGTTTATCATTATCATCATAAGCCGAAGACTTACTATTTTGCACAAATGCCTCCCCCATCCACATATTATGTACTTAATTATTACATTAGATTGCATATGCTGGGATTTTGTCCTTGTGTCTGATCTAAAACTTATTCAAGTTTGAATTAGTGGAATCAAACATCTTTGTCAGATAGATTTTAATAACAATCAAAACCCTTGTACACATGTTTTTTTTACCATGGCGGAGGTTATTTACACATCATTTTCTTTAAAAATGTATTAAAAAAATGGTCAACATTTGTTGATGTTTTGTTACATGTCAGTAGACACACACTCATATAGTATTTTAGTTGGCAAAGTACTTGAGTCAATAACTTATTTTAAATTAACATTTGAGCTAAGTGCTTTCATTAACTATAAGTTCAGTGTCAGTCGTTCAGTGTCAGTCAGAACATGTAAATGAAATAGTCTATCAGGCAAGGTTTCAAGGTTCTTAGAACTATTTACAATAATTATATAAATAGGTACTTATTTTTGTACAAGAACTTCAAGTGTATTAAATGATTTACCTGTATTTTGATTCGACGACAATGGTGTTTGGTGTATGTTGTGAATTTAATCACTTCTGCCATAACGAGGGTACTTTTCCAATGTTTTAATAAAAGTACTTGTAGAAACGTGTTGGTAGAAAGGTATTGTTTGGATTTTACACTAATTCATGTACAAACAAAAGGAACGAGATTTTAAGCTAATGTACTTTATACTGCATATCAGAAGATTTTTTTAGTTTTTTTTATGCATGCAAGTGATGATGTGGTCGAAGGTGTTGTTAGGCTAGCCTAGAATTACTGGCTCTCAAGGACAGCTGCCGGAACACACCATTAGGTGCTTGGCGATAGATCTTCTACTTGAGGGTGGTAGCTAGCCAGTCGCCAACGTCCGCCGCGGTAATGAGTTGGATGGGTGACCGCTAGTGACATTACTACTGTGCGCTTCCGTACTTCGGAGGGCACGTTAAGCCGTCGGTCCCGGTTGTCGTCTTAGGATGGCAGTCGTTATAGCATAGCGGTAGGGCATTTTGCGAATGCCCGCCTGGCTAGCTACCACCCTTAAGTAATGTAATCCGCATAGCAGGGGTTATTGCAAACCTAACAATATTAATCTAACATAGTTATGTATGTAGGTACAATTACTTAATCTGTGATTTGTTATATTGTTATTCATTAAACTATAGTAGAGCAATATTAATGAGTTTTTTGTTACATTTTTAGGGTTCCGTAGTCCTGACAAGGAACCCTTATAGTTTCGTCATGTCCGTCTGTCCGAGGTTTTGCTAAGATACCGTTTGTACTAGAAAGCTGCAATTTTGTAAGGGTATGTAAACTTATCACGCCGTTAAAGTGGTAATTTTTTTTTTTTTTTTTAGGGTAGCTCCCATTTAAATGATGTGGCGATGATTTTTTTTTCGTCGTCTATCCACCCACCATCGTGTGGGGTATCATTGAATAGGTCTTTTAAAATGACTTCGGGTCCCTAAGTCTATTAGATGAATGTTTGTGTTTATTGAAATGTTGCTCCTGTCCAGTAACGCGGCTGAACGGCAATGCAGGCTAGATCTTTGCAGTATTATGTTTATAATGCATGTTTCTGTTTCTTAGGGGGTAACTTAACTTACTTAGGGGTTTCTGCTTCCTCAGGCTGCATGTCTACTAAATAAGGTGTTATTACAAAATCACAAATATACGATAGGAAAAATTTAAGTCATGCGCGGGATTCGAACCCGCGTCCATCCACCCCTTGAGCCGGGGTATGCTCTAACCAATTGAGCTGTGTGAGTGTTTGTGTAACTCCGCCTCATAATGTTGAATTTTGATATTTATGATGCCGGTCCTCAGCCCGGACAAAGGAGGAAGGCACACACTTTACTAATCATCCTACAATTACTGGCTCTCAAGGACAGCTGTAATTTTGCCAAGCACCAAACATCCGTTGCCAAGGTAGGTGCTTGGCGACAGATTTTCTACTCGAGGGTGGTTGCTAGCCAGGCGGGCATTCGCAAAATGCCCTACCACCATGCTAAAAACAAAGTCAAAAGTATTACTTAGTGCTTCTTCATAATGGTATGCATACTGTGATTGTGGAATGTGTACAATAAGATACCATGTAACCTATCAAAAGGTACTATGTTAAATTGCAAAACATGGTTTAATTTTTGTACTGTCACGATTGATTTTTATGTATAACCACGCATAGTAATGCATCTAGGTTAATTAACTACACTAACTGGATCATATGTTCTTGGTGATATTTTTTGTGGGCTAGATTATACCTTCAGTATTTCTTATTAACTTTATCAATTTAATTTCAATAGTCTATAATTATGCTCATTCATAGATAAACGTGGCTAGGTGATAATGTAATTGCTATCATTAACAGACATACATATAGTAAATAATATTCATACATAGGGATAAGTGAACTTAAGTTAACATCTGTCACAACCGCTAGATTGAAGTGGAAACCTTGGTAGGGGTAGGTGTACAAGGCGACTATAATGCGGAGATTTTATATTCCAGTAACGTAAAACCAAAACCGTCACTCCAGTAACCAACCTGGAGTGAGGAGGGCAGAGCAGTGCACGCACGTATTCAGATCTAAGCTCCTGGGTGACATTGCAACGGGAGCACGCGTGGTGCTTAGCTTCAGGCACAACTTGATGCTGCTCTACAGATTTTATTACGCCAGTTGAATAAGATGTGTGCTATTGCTCTAGGGCTATGATAGCAGTGTTGTGCTGTGATCACATCGCAGCTTTGTATACAGTCAATAAGAACTTGTTGAGACATAGGTACTGATGAATATAATTTCCATTCTTTTTCAGGAACGTAAAATCTTTCTCCATTGACGTCTTCAATCAAGTCTGTCAAGCCTGTGTACAGTCAAGCATATTCCTGTAACGTTTTTGTGATAATGTCAATGTGCCTGTGTTTCAATACCTAAATAATTTACTATCTAGAAATTCTTTATAAATATTAAACTCTTCCTGTAATAACTGAACTGCTTTATTTATTCCTTTTCCATTGCCCATTAGTAGTATGGACATCAACAAAGTGTTATACATATTCCGTTACCTTTGTATAGGCATATAATTATCATGTTTTAATCCCATAACTTCTCTTTGGGTAGACTGATTTAGATAAAACAAAAACCTAAACCTCATGACTCCTATAAATATATAGGTATTAGAAATAAGAAAAAATATTAGTATCTAACACCTTCCTATTTATTAAAAAAGATTTTTGTTGGTATATTACCAAGAAAAATGTTTTTAATATTTTTTTTATATCTATGATAGGCTAGCCTTTGACCACTATCTCACCTGATGGTAAGTGATGATATGGTCGAAGATGTTGTTCAGGCTAGTCTAGAATTACTGGTTCTCAAGGACAGTTGCCGAAACACACCGTTAGGTGCTTGGCGACAGATTTTCTACTTGAGGGTGATAGCAAGCCAGGCAGGCATTCGCAAAATGCCCATCCACCATGCTGTAACGTGGGACAACAACCGGGACCGATGGCTTAACATGCCCTCCGAAGCACGAAAGCGCTCAGTAGTAATGTCAGTAGCGGTCACCCATCCAACTCCTGACCGCGGCGGACATTGCTTAACTTAGTTGATCGATTCAGAACGGCTAAGCAAACTTCGCTACGTGTGCTTCAATTATCTGTCATGTATAGACATGACGTTTATTACAGATTTATTACATGTATAGATGATAGCTCCAGACGGAGAACTCACTTAAAAGACAAGCGATTTCACAGGTTCAAAGAAGTAAAGAACTTGAAACAATTTAGCCAAACATGTTATTGTCATAAGAATGTGCGTATAGTCACGGAAATGCTTTCATTACCGTGGTGCTGTCAGGAATTACAGCGGTGAGCGGAGTTATTAACCGATTTCCAAAAAAGGAGGAGGTTCTCAATTCCACGCGTATTTTTCTATCTTATGTATGACCAGGCATAACTTTTTACAGATTGTAGTCCGATTTCAATAATTCTTTTTTTATTAGAAAGGATATACCATTGTGGTGGGCCCGTATAAATTTCATTAAAATCGATTGAATAGTTTATAATTATGTTATAGTCAATTGAAAAATGTATTTGCTTACCTGGATGATTTAATGGTATTTGCTATTGTCGACGATGAACACTATTTTAGGCGAGTGATTGTTATTAGAACTTCATGAGTTTGACCGACAGCTTCGTTAGTTACTCTCTTCAGCTTTTGGCGTCGTGTCGTCGATTGAAAGCTCAATAGCTTTTTTTTATGTTATTGCGACGGAACAAGCTGTGTTAAGTGGACTAACCTCTGCCTATAACAGACGCATTTCGTCAACGATGAATTGCACTGTGCCCGTCACGCTGAGACGTCCAGTTGTTAGGTCTCATTAGCCTGTAATTTTTCTGGCTCTCAAGGACTGCTGCCGGAACACACTGTTAGGTGCTTGGCGACAGATTTTCTACTTGAGGGTAGTCCCTAGCTAGGCGGGCATTCACAAAATGCCCTTCCACCATGCGGTGAAGCTCAAGCGCGCGGCGGGATACGAACTATGGACCTGCTGCACGGCAGTCCATAGCCAATGCCACTGAGCCATCACTGCTTCAAAAAAGCTTCGGCCCTGCTATAGGTAAATCCCATAAATATCTTATATTAGTAAGTAATGGATAATAAGAATATATTAGGGTTTGCATATAGAGCACATGGGGTACTTTTCTTCCCGGAAGAGTGATGTTGATAGCCACTATGCACGTGTATGAAGTCGTGGGTGGAAACTGAAGCATTGTGACTACATAACTTGTGAACAAATACATAGATAATAATATAAATTATTACCATTACGTAATGTCAAATGGTTTGAATTTTCAAATATCGAACATACATTTACATCTTAACAAGTCAGCATCGGCACCCGAATTCAGGCATACATATGAAATTCAATTGTTTTCATTACCTATGATGCGCAAGAATTAATGTATTCAAATATACCGAAGATGCCTATGAAATGAACAAGATAAGAAAAAGGCCATGATCAACAAAAATACCAGTAAAATATATACATTTTATTTCACTATTGTACACAAATTCTCACTACCCTATTTGTATGTTAATATAATAAAACATTTATGTATGATTTTTGATGGGATAAAAATACTCAAATTGTATATTAATCGAACTAAATTGAAACTAAAATAATGTACGTAATGAAAATATCTAATACTAGCTTTCCGTCCGCGACTCCGCCCGCGCGTAGGTATATCAGTTATCGTTTTGCGCAATTGGAAAGAACTATCCTATGTCCTTCCCTGGATCTCTTTTACCAAAAAATGGAACCGACATCAACACTCAAATGTGTGAAATAACTTGTTGAAGTCAGTACCATGATGGTTAAAAAGTACCTACTATCACAATTTTGTACGCATGGTACCGACTTCGACAAGTTATTTCACACATTTGAGTGTTGAAGTAGGTTCCATTTTTTGGTATACATTATTTTGCACCCTTTTTAGTGACCCCTGCTACTTATGGGATCGATTGTCATTCACTGTCAATCACTTTATCATCAAGATAGGAAAATATTTTTCAGCTATTGGAGTGTACCCCAAAAAAGGCTGATCCGATTTCTGATTTCCGATGATGAAATTTAAATGGGACGACACGGCAAGCATCAGTTTTCAAATAAAAAAAGAATCATCAAAATCGGTTTACCCAGTCAACATTTCTGAGGTAACAAACATAAAAAATAAAAATACTGAAGAATTGAGTACCTCGTCCTTTTTTGAAGTCGTTAAAAAATACGGCTGTATTTTGAAAATACCAATATACCCCCTTACTTATAAAAACATCGCTATGTAGTTGCTAACTAATGGATAACTAAACAGTGTTTAAGTAATGCTTAAATATTTCTTACTTATAAACGCTACATAGCACCTGTTTAGCTAAGAAATGGATAATGAGGTCGAACGTATTTTAAACTGACAACATTGTACTAAAAAGTATTATGAATGACCTAAATGGCCAAATAGCATGTATCTAGTGCTAAATATCTTGAAATTAAAAAGTAAATATAATACTTTTCTTTATATAGTACCACCAACTTAACTGTGCAGTTTTCGAGGGCGCTACTGGTCAAGGAAATCAACTACGAACTGTCACAATTTGAAGGAATGTTGTAGTTCTTTTTTCTGCCACCTGAACAGATAAGTTGGTGGGTCTGTAACTAAATCAGCTGACCAGAAATATGGGCGCCATCTTGTTACTTAAAATTTAAACAAGGGTGGGACGGTGTTTAAATTGACAGCTGATTTAAGCAGTACTTAGGTACTGGATAAAGTTATGTAGCGTTTATGAGTAAGAAATTTTGCTAATCAGCGGCTAAGTAATGTTTAAAATTTAAGTAGCGTTTATAAGTAAGGCTGATAGTGTTTAAAATTTGTTAGGCAAGAATAATAAATAAAACAACAACGAATTCAAGAAATGTATGTTTGGAGTTTTGTTATTTTTTTTTGCCAACATTAAAAAATGGAGGACGTAGGTACTCAATTCATATATTTTTATTTAATTAACTAGAAATAATATACTGGCTACAGAAACATCGTAATTAAATAATTGATTGTACAAGAGAGAGAGAGCCTATCACTTATAGGCATCTGACGACGTGCGTATCGGAGACATTGCCATTAAATTTAGCGCAGGAGTCCATACTTTCAACACCATAATATAATGTATAATCATAATATAATTTACTTTACCTTGCTGTACACACATTATGTTAAATTACAATCTATTTCAAAATTTGTATAACAGTTATAATTGACATAAGATAATGTATGACATAATTATCTGTAATTTGTTTTGTGTGTCTAAATAAATATTTCCGTCATTATAAAAAAATTCCAAAAACTTAATCGTTAAAAATATTTTATGGACTTATCAAACCTGCTCACAAAATTTCGTGAGAATCTGTTGAGAAATGCGACCTTTATAGAACAACCGGACATACGAAAGCATTTGTAGCAGCGACGACGCGCGACGCTTTGAATTAAGTTCTTGCTCGGTTAATTAGTGTATGTGTAGTGTATATCAAATTCTCATGTCAAAGTGTTAGTAACAAAACTCTACCGAAACGGCTTGACCGATGCCTATGAAATTTTGTGTGTATATTCAGTAGGTCTGAGAATAGGACGTTAACTATTTTTCATACCCAACATTTTATTTTTATCTTTCGGACAAAATCATTTTTTTTAAATTTATCTACGATTTGGCATAAATACCTACAATAAACCCTAAAATTTCACCCTTCTACCACCAACACCTATTTTTAATAGCTATACAAGTAGGTACTTTAATAATTTTCTACTCTCGGCGGTCGATAATTGATCAGGAAATGAATTGCCTAGAGATGAATTGCTGTGGCCGTTTTAGGGCTGCTATTACCACTCGTTCTGTTATTCCCGCCAGGCGTCTATCGGTGTCACTTCTCACCCCGTAAACAGCACGGAGTAGGCAGGACTCCTGTCTTATGCACACAATAAGCTTTCTATCACTTCCTAAAGTTTAGGCCTTAAACAGTTTTATTTCCTAAAATTTCACTATCTATACGGTCACAAAAGTTCACGGATATCCAAAATAGCATAGCATGTTGAGTACGATGAGGAGCAGCAAGCTTGCAAGTAATTGTGAATGAAAGAATTAACGCAATACAAAATAAGGCTGTATTTTGTATTGAAAATATCAATGTAGACTAAAAGATGTAGTTTAAAATTTATTAGGTAGGTAGATATGATAATAAAAGGACAATGAATTCAAGAAATATAATAAAAAGATAATAAAAGGAAAATGAAAAAATCTTTGGTGTTTTGTTATTTTTATATGCGGTTATCGTTAATAACGCTTCTTTCCTCTTCCTTTTTTTACTTACTTACATAAAATAAGTTAGTCATTATTATGTGACTAACATAATATTCACTAGATATAATTTATATGGCAAAACAACGGTCAGACCCACCAACTTATCTGTTCAGATGGCAGAAAAAAGAACTACAACATTCCTTCAAATTGTGACAGTTTGTAGTTGATTTCCATGACCAGTAGCGCCCTCGAAAACTGCACAGTTAAGTAGGTGGTATATACCGGGCCAACTAGTATTCATATAATATGTCTACAGAATTTCTTATATTTACTAAATTTACTTTACTTTAAGTATAAATTTAGACCTAATCCTTTTAAAAAGCCATTTACATATATTTACTAAAACAAAATTCGTAAAGAAGAAGAACAACTCTTAATTCCGTGTCACGGAACGTATATCTTCGTAAGAACGTAATAGCCTTATACATACAGCACACTATAAAAGAACCAGTCTAAAAGACCCCTACAATCCAGAAAGGCGAACGGTGACAAAGGTTATTTTATGCTGGTACTGCGGGGAAATAGCCAAAACATTGCCCACGCAGTAGCACACATACACAAAAACCTTAACACTTTCAAAGAAATACATCCACACATACACATATTTCTGACACTCCGGGCACCCATATTGCCATTTTTTAGAATATTCAGATTTCGTATTTATCTAGGACACTGTGAACATAATATGTTTATACAAAAATCAAAAGGAACGAAAAAAGAAGCAAAGGGAATTGTTAATGAAATATTTGTCAATAACTTTGGGATATTTCTATGCTCCCACAGCTATTTTTCGTCAGTAAAAAGCAAATAATTAAAACTATGAAAAGCTGCCCATTCACGCACTCAGTTTTACAGGGTTCATTCAATCTTTTATATCATCTATGCAAGGTTCCACAGATAATATATGCCTGTCATTTACTGCGGGGAAATAGCTACTGCGAAAAAGTATAGCTTGAACCATGAGCAAAGATAAAAGAGAACCGGATTATCCAGCGGAACTAGAGTCTCAGTTTCTATTGAGGCTTCCTGAAGAGCCAGCGAAACACTTAAAAGATATTCTGAAGACTGGCGGTGAGACTCTAAAAAATCGATTGACCATACAAGTCGATAATGATATGCGCCATGGAGAAGTTAAACTTGACCACTGGACTATGCACAGTAAAATTGTAGATCTGCCTACTATTGTAGAATCTTTGAAAACAATTGATAACAAAAGCTTCTATAAGACAGCTGATATATGCCAAATGATGATTTGTAAAGAGGAGCCTGATCAACCGGCTGCAGAGGAAGAGTCTCCAACAAAAAATAAAAAGAAAGATCCTTATAAAGTTGACAAAAAATTCTTATGGCCACATGGTATTACTCCACCCACCAAAAATGTACGCAAACGTCGGTTTCGGAAAACTTTGAAGAAAAAATGTGTTGAAGCTCCAGAGATTGAGAAAGAGGTGAAAAGATTGTTAAGAGCAGATAATGAAGCTGACAGTGTCACCTGGGAGATAATTAAAGAAGAAGATGATCAACCATCTAAAAGTGCACATAGCCAGCCCCCCAAGTCATCTAAACCTGATAAAAAAGTCAAGCAAGATCGTAGCCGCAAAAGAGAACCCATATCAGGTCCTTCTAAACCAGAATCAACAAGCCGAGTTGTTGATATATTTGGTGGTGCGGTGAGTGACAGTGATTTGGAAGATGATAATGCCAATGTTGGAAATGTAGAATTAGAGGATAGCCGTATGTCTGCTTATGACAGCCATATGTCTACCAACTCAATGCTAGAAATGCGTGATCTTTCCAAAAGAGATAATCTTCCCATTGAGTTCAGCTCACTTATGTTTGATGATCCACCACAGGTGATGACCGAGCCATATAGTCTCTGCTCTGACACACCAAATGTATTAGAATCAAATCGTGACAGGATATTATTTGAAGACGATGGAGATTACCACTCCAGAGATTCAAAAGAAAACATGACTTTAAGAATTGAACAGGCTCGTATGGATCTAGAAGAGCTGAAACAGCGCAGGCAAAGGACTCAGCATGAGATTGCTGGAATGGATAACTTAGCACTGCGGCAGAGATTCCAAGATACTTTGCATACCCTTAATCAAGACATAATGTATAAAGAAATGGAGTATCAGGGAATGATAACTTTGCAAAATTCTGAAGACATATAAAATAATCTCTTAAAAAAATTAATCAATTTTTATCTCATTTTTACATTTTATGTATTTTTACCTATACTTTAATATTTGGTGTATATGTATAAGTAAGCAACAATTCCATTTCTATAACTATGTAATTTTGGACTAGTTACTATGTGTTATTGGATCATTCAAAGTAGTAGCACTGCGAGTTCTGCCATAAAATTAATGTGAATGTTTTATTAATATTAGGCCTAATATTTGAAATAGTGGATTGTGCGAGGAATAGAAAGAAAATGCACAAAATTAATGTTTTGTATTTCCCTGTTTTCTCCTCCAGAACTGATTGATTCAATTATATTTTCACATATAAATTTTAAGAAGAAGTATATCTAGACTCCTATAAAAATCTTTTTAATTTCATATTAATTTTGTCAGTAAAATGAGCATTAGGGTTTTTTTTCAAGTTATATTTTAAATACAGGGGTATGTCTACATATATTTGGACGAGATTTATGAAAAAATAAACCTCTGCAGGCATTATCCAGGAAGAAAATAGGGGAATACCTTTGTTTTGTATATTTTACTCCACTCCAGTGGTAAAGTGGAACTACTCAAATGATCTGTGTATTTTAAGGTTTTGATCTAAACTTGTGAGTACTCTTTATTAAGGGCAGTCAGTGTGCTTCTCTGATGTTAGTGTTAATCATGTAGGCTGCTTTATTTAGAATTTGCCTCTTTAATTATAGGGTATATGGGACAGTGCAATGCCCCTGTAGTTTTTACTTTGAATAATCTTCAGAAGAAGAGGTTCGAAGACTCATCATATCTATATTTTTTATTAATATTACTTGATTTGTGTCCATAATAACAAATTTAAACTAAGATTCTCTACATCATTAAGAAATTTTTAATTAATATTTCAATAAAGTTGGGTTACTGTAAATGAAAATTTGCTTCAACAGTTCTTACATAAATATAATTTTTTTGGATGTTCGTGATTGTTAATATATATGGGAGGTTCAAAGTTAAGATCAAAAAACTTAATCTGTCGAGTATTTAAGGTGAATCCATCCAAAAGTATATTGTTTATTATAAAAAAAAATATATAAATTCAAGACTCAGAAAGTTTACTTAAAGGGAGAGAAAAGTAGGTTCAAATATACTCTGACTACTGAGTTTTGAAAACAGATTTATATAATTTTATGTAGGTCATGAAATCATGTAAATTTTACATATTGGCTGATATTTACAAGATATTTATCTTATTTTATTTTGGTTATACCAGTTTTATGGAACTATACAAGTTTTTTTTAGATCAGAGTCAATCAACTGCAGCATCAACACTTATTATCAGCCATGATAATAGTATTCAAAGTGAAGTGTAAGAAAATAAATATATAATCAGATTTTCTACTTGAGGGAGGCGGGTATTCACAAAATTCTCTTCCACCATGCGGTGAAGCTAAAGACCGCGGCATGATTTTAAATATGGACCTGCTCCTCGGCGGTCCATAGCCAATGCCACTGAGCCATCACTGCTTTAAAATCAATATCTCAACAAGTTTTTCTTATTACCTGTTATGCATACTGCAACCTAATATGCATATTTTCATTTAGATGATATAACATCAGGGTAGCAGCCAATGATTCAGCACAAATTAATAAACAGGTTTTTATTACACTGATACAAGGTATACTAATAACTTGTACAGTACATATCTAGTGTACAGTAAATATCTATAAAATGATCAGGCTGTTCTATATTAAAACTGTGTCTATGAGGTTCTCAATATTTAATTAATTACAATATTGTATGAGTTTAGATTATATCTAGTTAAGTATGATTATTTGTAAACCTTTTTTATATGATATGTTGTCTATTATATGTATGTTACACATATGCTAGAATTAGAAAAGTCTACCCAGTATGAGCTTAGTTTTGTTAAAAACATTTTAATCAAATAGTAGTACCATATAGTACACATAGTTTTTTGTAGTTTTATTAAGTAGGCATATTGATAAGCATGAAGTAGGTTACTATTTACATAAAATATCCCCTATATCATTATTGCCTGTTTAGAATGAAGTTTTAAAATGAATTTAATATAACACTTCGCCTATAACTATTATGGCTGACACTTAAAAAAAGTTTTCAAATATTGATGTCACAGAATAGATTAATACTTTTACGATAGTTAATAGTAATAATTTTGCAGAATAAGAACAAATCAGGAGAACTCTTTCATATCTCACATTGCACAGCCATTTCAGGTGTTTTGAAATAAAGTTTATCTAATATCCATAATCAAAGTGGTATATTTTTTACTTCTGATCAATCTTCAATCTGCCCCTTCTAAATCTTTTACAATCAAGATAATCAGGAGGTATTCTTCGTATTTTGGAGAGTTGAACTCGGGTTAACTTGGTTTTTGTATGACAATTTACATTTCATTCAAGTTTAACTCGCGTTTCCTCGTTGGCGCAAGTGGGCCTTAGACCAATACACGCTCTGATTACCATTGAATTCCTTGCCGACCATAAGTTTGAACAAATAAAGTATAAGAAAGAATGAGAGTATTGTTATTCCAGCTGTTAAGTCGATTCCCACATTGAAGGACTTGTTCCTGAGGTCTAAAACCTCTTTACTATTTCTAACAGCCTTTATACTGAACTAACTGTTACCTGGGGCTTTGCTCACTCGCGTGAGGAAATAGACTCGCACAACAACGGTACTTCCGTTTCCTGGTACCTATTGAAGGTTTAGATGCCACGCATACTTGCAAGTAACCTAACCTGATATCTTTCTGTAACATGTCCGTCGATTTCAGCCAAGTAGGTGCTTACCTACTCTTGTATTTTTATTTGTTTCCTGATTATATGATATTATTTTTGTATATTACTCTCTAGCAGGTAGGCACTTATAATTGCACTACATATTATTTATTGTACTGTGTATGTGGATATATTTAAATATCTATTGATGTTTTTAATAAGGAGCTTAAAATCTTTGAGTTTAAGAATTCTGAACAAACAGTTACGATTTCCTTTAAATTTAAATATGTCGTTTATATAAATCGACATAGGTACCTACCTATTTACCTTAGGGAATTTAAATAACTTTAGTTTTAAAAGCCTTTGTGTCCTAGCAATAAAACATGTATATTTGGCAAAACTGATGAAGTCTTCGAATGTTTTCAGTCATTGAAATGTGAAAATGGAATAGTTGTCGTAAATAATTCAAAGCCGTTTGATTTATTTTTTATCAAGTTTATCAATACCTAAGTGAAATAATGTATATCTAATTAATTTATTTCAAAAAGACGGTTTTAATTCTTAACTACATGCATAGTGTCAAAGGGCTACCTTAGAGACATTTACAGCGCTAATAAATCAAAGGGGGATTTAATTATAATCTAACTGTTACAAATTTTATGTCGTTATACGAAAAATTACTTTGCCAAGCGATAGCAGGAACTGCTTTCTATTGAAAATAAAAACCGGCCAAGTGCGAGTGGGACTCGCGCACGAAGGGTTCCGTACCATTATCTGTAACCTAATCTTGCAAGTTACAGACAGTTTTCGCAGTGTCCGATTGAGCTGGGTAGGTATGGCGAAAACCTATTTTATTGTATGGGAGCCCTTTAATTATTTATTTTATTTTAAGTTATTATATTTTAAGATAACATAAAACTAAATATTCTGTGAATATTTAAAGCGTCTACCTGACACCGTTATTAGTATCGAGCAAGAAACGGTAAAAAAATCAAGATTTTTGTATGGGAGCCCCCTTTAAATATATATTTAATTTTAGTATTTGTTGTTATAGCTGCAATAGAAATACATCATCTGTGAAAATTTCAACTGTCTACCTATCACCGTTCTTGAGATACAGCCTGGTGACAGACGGACGGACGGACGGACAGCGAAGTCTCAGTAATAGGTTCCCGTTTTTACCCTTTGGGTACGGAACCCTAAAAATAGAATATTAGCTACAGACAATACAATTACCACTACCATTGAAAAAAATTAATACCTACATGTTCAAATTATGACAAGATATTGGTTTTAATAAATTG
Organism: Plagodis pulveraria; assembly: GCA_963890685.1. Classification (NCBI taxonomy): domain Eukaryota; kingdom Metazoa; phylum Arthropoda; class Insecta; order Lepidoptera; family Geometridae; genus Plagodis; species Plagodis pulveraria. The sequence goes on along the minus strand of OY982949.1, from coordinate 12,965,369 downwards.
CTGCGAAATATTAATGGTGATCCCCAAAACGAAGAAATGTGTGATTTTGGCAACGAAGTCGTTTAATACCACAGAATTCCGCTTACATATCTCTGTCGTTTCATCTACACTTATCAATCCTTGCATACATAATCGCCGGTTTATGGTACACCCGACCTTGCCTTTTTTCAGAACGTCTTCAGAAAGTTCGCCTATAGGTCTTCCCCTCACAACACTTCTGTTCACTTGTCCCATGTATATCTGTTTAGTCATTCTCATTTCATTCATTCTCTCCACATGTCCAAACCTTCTTAACATTCTCGATTTTTGTAACTATACCTCATTCACACCACATCGTTCCCTTATCACACTACTCTTTATCCTGTCACTCTGCTGCATTTATTCTACTTTCATGCTTTTCCTGCCATAACCAGCTTTCACTTCCATACATTAGTGTCGCAACCAACACTCTAACACGCACAGCCAGACGAGCCTTCTTAGTCACCTTCAGACTGTTCATAAACTCGTGCAATGCTCCGTTCACCATGTTTTCAGCATTCACCCTCCTTTCTATATCACTTTCACATTCCATCTTTTGTAAACATATATCCCAAGTACACAAACTCTTTCACTTGTTCCAATTTTTCACCTTCAATCACAACATTACAATCGGTTACTCAGTACTCTATTATCTCGTTCAAATACCATAACTTTCGTCTTATTTACGTTTTATTTTTATGTAATTGTGACGGAACAAGCGGAGGTCCACACAATGTTAAGCGGTAACCTCTAAGTAATATGTAATTCTTCAAGTGACGAACTGCACTGCGCCCTGCCACTCTCTGGGTGACACCAGAGACTGATGTAACTGTTGACTCAACATGTACCTGTAATTTTACTGGCTCTCAAGGACAGCTGCCGGAACACACTGTTAGGTGCCTGGCGGCAGATGTTCTGCTTGATGGTGGTAGCTAGCCAGGCGGGCATTCGCAAAACGCCCTACCACCATGCTATAACGACTGCCATCCTAAGACAACAACCGGGACCGACGGCTTAACGTGCCCTCCGAATCACGGAAGCGCTCAGTAGTAATGTCACTAGCGGTCACCCATCCAAGTTATGACGGCGGCGGACATTGCTTATCTTTGCTAATTGGTTAAGAACGGCTAAGTTAACTTCGCTACGAGTGCTTCAAAATAGGGGAGAATAGCTGGAATCGTAAGAAAAAATCGGCCAAGTGCGAGTTGGACTCTGTTACCTCCTACTACGTTAGGGACTCACCTCGAGATCTCCTCGCCGCAACGAAGTGGTACACTTCAGCGAGGATCTCCGCTTGAAGCTCCCAGGGGGATCACTGGCCAACACGCAGGCTGCCGTCCTGGACACCGTCCGGTAACCGCGTATCACCCTCGTCACGACAACCCGCTGCGGACGTTGTAGCAGGGTCTTGTTGTCGCGGTTGAGGGCGTCCATCCAGACAAGTGCCCCATACAGGGCCATACTCCGGATCACTCCCGGAGTATAGAAGACGGCAGTTGGCGTTAGGGCCACCCACGTTGGGTAGAAGCCTCCCCAAGGCAACCGCAGCTCCCAGAACTTTTGGGGCCAATTGGGTAAATTGGGTTCCAAAATCCCACCTCCCGTCCAGGATGAGACCCAGATACTTCATCTGGGTCCCAACCGGGACTCAGACCCCCTCCAGTGATACCCGCGTTCCAGGAGGGGGCTCCTCCGAGGCCCATGAAACAAAAGGGCCTCGGTTTTGGAGAGGGCGACCTCCAGACCCAGGGCATGTATGCGACCGACCACGAGAGTTGTGCCCACCGTGGCCAACCGTACCGCCTCCCTCAGGTCCCTCCGCTTGGCCACGACTATAGGGTGTCGTCCGTGTAGCACGCGACCCGCATACTTGCTGGGAGCGTGCCACGAAGCACCCAATCGTAGCCCACGTTCCACAAGAGCGGTCCCAACACTGACCCCTGTGGAACACCGCAGGCGACGTGACTGCGCCTCAGACCGTCGCGTCCTCCTACAAGGACCTCGCGATCCTGGAAGTAGTCGGCCAACAGCCTTCGCAAATACAGGGAACTCCGTGATACCGGAGCGCTTCCTGTATTGTTCCATGTGGAAGGCTGTTGAAGGCATTGGCTATGTCGAGCGATACCGTCAATGCCTTTTCTCCCCCGCTGACCGCGTCCTGCGTCCACTCTTTTAGCCAGAGCAGGGTGTCTATTGTAGACCGCCCCGCTCTGAACCCGTACTGCCTCAGCTGTCGGAGGCCCAGTTCTCTCCAGGTGCCAGGTATGGTGTATTGCTGTGGGGAACTGCTGCTGAGATAGAGACAATCTTTATCATACAAAAGCGTGCAATTCGAGCCATATATAAAATGGGTCCTAGGGAATCCGTGAGGGATCTTTTTAAAGAAATTGATATTTTAACTTTACCAAGTCTGTATATATTTGAAAATATTATGTATGTTCGTAAATATTTGAGTAAATTTATATTAAACAGTGACAATCACGATTACAATACTAGGAATAAAGATAAAATAGCAGTGCCAGGTTTTAGATTAGCAAAGACAAATAAAAGGTCCTTCTTAGGTAATTGTGTGCGGATTTATAATAAAGTTCCCAAACATATTGCAACGCTCACAGAAGGGAAATTCAAGTTGCATGTGAAAAACATATTGATTAAAATATCCTACTCTACAGTTTCTGATTACATAAACGACAAAAATGCCTGGACAATTCCGGCTCCGCCAAGCTATTGCCTGTCACCTACATAATTTAAACAAATATTGTAATAACTCTATTATATAGAAAGTATGTAACACATTGTTAAAAGATGTTTAAAAGAATGGCCCCGAGTTTCTTGCCCGTTCTTCTCGCAGTGGCTCTATACAATTTATTTGCTGAACGTGGCAGTACAAGGTAGAATATTTCAATACTAAAATTTGTAATTGACCTTCATAAGAACGTCGTAGTCGCCTAAATTGAATAAATGATTTTGACTTTGACCGGATGACAAGGGACGGCAGCACTCTCTCCAGCAGCTTACCCATGTCATCCAGCAATACGATTAGTCTGTATGCGGACGGTGAGTTGACAGGTCGACCCTCCTTCCGCAACAGGCACAATCGGCCGTCCTTCCACGGCTTCGGAAACCGTCCTGACGTTAGGCACGCGTCGAACATCTCCCGAAGCCGATCACCCATTTTCTCGAGAGCGGAAGAGCAAGGATTCCTGTCGAGGCTCGCCAAGCCGTTGCCCCAGGCCTGGGACTTGGCCCGGCCGATAGCCAGCTGCAGCTCTCGCTTCGCCTCGCGGTATAAACTGTACAGCTGGCGTTCGACCGCCAACTCCGCGGCTGACATCTGCGCGTCCGTGCGGCCGTTGCGCCGCCTCCTACAGCAGGTGTAAGGACAGCGTGCCCCTAAGCATGCGGTTTCCAGATCCGCGATCTCAACACTCCACCAATATACCTCGCGTTGGACGGGGTGACGTAGGGACCTCGGCATGGCCGCGTCACAGACCGCTGTCAAGGCTTGCTGTGTCCTCCACTTCTGGGCCACGACTGATGCCAACTCACCCTATCATAAGCCTTTTCTATAGTAGCTAACATTTATAAGTGAGACTGGAATTATAAAAAAAATATCTTTGAAAGGTGGGATTTGAATGGGTCGTCGCAACTTTCCCTTCAACGGGGGGGGGGGGTAAATACCCATTACCCGGCACCCACTCCCCTTAAATCGATGTTCTATAATCTAAGCCACTTTCAGGAGTAGGAAATAGGTAGGTAGCTTGTTTTTATAATAAAGGTGTTCCAAACCTTATGCTTTTTAAATTTTTATTATATTTTCTTGCCATTTTCGTTTTTTATTTGAATTAACATCACTTTCCGCCATAGATTAATAGAGAAAAGTAATATCATTCCCCATAGGTATATGTTTCCGCACTGAGCAATTGTAATAGTAGATTATGATACAAGTGAGTTAAGTTGCTCATTATACCCGAAGCTGTGTGTTGGAGCCCGAGCCGTAAGCGAGGGCGTAATTCAGCCGAGTGTATAATGAGCAAGTGGCTCACGAGTTTCATAAGCACTTTTTCAACACCCTTGCGAGGAAAAAAATATATATTGCACAAATGCGATACAAATAACATACAAAAATTATGGAAATTAGCGCGCAATTGTTTTCTTTTGCGCCCGGCAAATTTATGATGCTTGATTACATAATATAGACTATTGATTGATTTATTGTTACAAATCTGTATTACCCATGGAAGTAATAAGTACTACGTACAACATACCTATACTCTGGTTCAGACCATACAATCTCATAAATAATTATGTGAAATAATGACATTCAGTATATACAAAGTTACTTTAAGCTCTGGTTTTTCATTCGAGATCAAAAATGTAAACAAAGGGGTTACCCATGCAAAAAAATCATAAGTACTTAGTAATTATACTAATTTTGGAAACAGATGGAGCATTAAATGTAAAAAAAATATTTATGGATATAATTTATTACATTAGTATGAAACAATAAGACACTTTCTTTATGAGCGTACATATTTACGCATATATTGAAGCCTGAAAAAAATAGTTTAAGATTTTTTTGTTTTTAATAGCCACACATGCGGGATCGTCAACATGTTGCAGCAAGCGCCATTTTTGCTTATTCGTTCGTATTTGTTGTGTTCCTCGCCAATTCTTTTTCTTGTTGTTGTTGAATTTGTTATTGTTTTTGTTGTTTATAGTTGTTGTCAGAAAGTGGTGGACCGGGCCCTTCAACAACGAAACACGTATTTTCTCCCGATAAGAAACGTCCGCGCAAGTCTTTGAGTGCTCCCGAAAAGCTGATGGTTATGAACGCGTACAAGCACACGTTTTTGTTGTGGCCGAAGGGCGAGTATTGGTCAGTAATGCAGTGTGCTAAGAAAACCGCTGATATGTTGGGGATATGGTAAATTTCAGTCAGAAGAATTGTCAATTGTCAGAATATACTTGACATAGCTGAAATATTTGTGAATGACCTCATGATGCATAAAAAGGAAATTTGGGCCCACATAGTAGAATCGATCCTGCCTTTCAGTTGTGACCCGAGATCGTGGCCTTCCTTGGCGACGAACAAAGCCGCCAGTCTCTAGGTACCTCCGATAAACATTTCGGATCGACTTAAATTAAGTTGAGCACTCACGTTTCTTTGGCTGTGTCCGGCCTGAATAAGTGCCACAGCTTGGGCGGCGACTTCAGGTGAAGTATCCATAGATTATTGATAGAACCTCACCTTAATGTTAAGAATAAGTAATGTTTGTTGCAAAACCAAAGATATCAATCACTTTTTCAAGAATTAAATCCAAGTAAACCAATAAAACCAAGTTTTCTTAGTATTCGATTGTTTGATATCAACAAACAGGCTCCAAATTGTCTTTTGTTTCTTTAAATTCTGTGTTCGAAATTCAAAAAAAGACTATTGAATGAAATTGTGAATGTGCCAGGTTCAAAACTGCATAAAAACTTTTTGTTCGACCTAATATAAAATTTTAGCTAGGACCAAACGAAACTGAAAATACAAGGTGGGCCAATAGATGAGTCCAGAAGTGTATATATCACCATCATATGTATATAACATCCACGGATTGACAAGGTTCCATTGGGCAAATTTGCCGAAATCCCCACAGTTGGCGGGCGCCTTCAGGAGGCAGTAGAACTGACAACTGTCAGTTCATTAGAAGAGGCTGTTTCCTACCTTCCGGTATTTTTGCAACCCATGGGATGCCGGGTTCATATGTCACCCCTATCTCTTCCCGTGGGTGTCGTAAGAGGCGACTAAGGTAATTATAAAATATATTTTAGGTATGGAATTATTTCAATGTAATAAAAATGTGTGAAACTTAGCGCAGCAGGGTGCGCCGCTACGGATTACGTAAGAAAATTTTACGTATTTTTGAAAAAATACTATTGAATACACCTTACCTATCAGTTTGACAATGACATATATTGACATTTCTTTGATTACATTTTTGATCTCGAATTAAAAACCAGACTATAGGGGTGCGTTCCGAACCTTGGTTAGAGCGCACTCGGAGTGCAACTTTTCACTCTAACATCGTCGTTCACAACCTTCGAGTAGAGAGCGTTCGGTTGTCACAACTGGACCGTTCCAAACCTTTGAAGGTTGCAACTTTTTAACCATAAAACGCGTGACATGAAATGACTTTGACGTTTATATCGTATTCTATCTGATGCGCTCACCCATAAATCTCAAAAAATATAAATACTTATATCATTTCTCAAAATATAAAACTTAAATAATAATGGAAAACGAATTTGTGACAGTGTTAAATAGTAATTATTATTACGATAATGATGTAAGTCTATCAATGTCACAATGTCGAATGAGGTTATAAAACAACCGGTCGTTCCATACCTCAGGGTAAGTTGCAAAACAACCGAACAACCAAACAACTACACTCTAAGCCTCGGAACGCACCCTAGTACTTATTACTTCCATGGTATTACCCGGTCAAATTGAAAATGCTCTGTTTACTCGCTTATAATGTGCAGTTAGGTACTAACTTAACTTTGTAGGGATAATTCTATTACGCACTAGTGTATACAATTATTATGCACGAGGGTGTTAAAGTTCGGTTTATGGTCCTAAGAACGATATAATAAAGCTCACTTTACGAGCAAGGGTGTTGAAAATAAAGTAGCTTTATGCTGAGTAACAAAACAAGTAAAATTGAGATGGCACGCAAAGATTACTAAGTCCCCAGATGGCACGGACCTTGTTGTTATGGAATAGAACATGTTTGAAGTGATTTTATACCAACATCACAAATGAAAACACTATTGCCAACACAATAATAGTGACATTTGTGAGTGTTGTACTGGTACCGTAAAATCGATAACAATGAAATAAATTTCGTTTTAATCGATTAGAAAAAGGAAGTACTACTAGGCTAGGCTAGGTTAGGTTTATGAAATATATGAAAACGAAATACAAAATAAAAACAAATATGTCAAACATATGTATTTATTTATTTAAAAACAACAAAATATATTCCTAAAATAAACTTCGAAAACCATATATTGAGGTCTGTATACATAGTTCCTATAAACCAGTGCAGAAGCCTTTAAAAATGGTAAAAAGTGAGAAAAATAAAAGTAGGATGAAACTTGTTGAAACAGGAAGATAATATAACAAAAGTGAAAGGAAAAATAATTTACGGGCGATCTGAGGTCGGGAAGTGGAAGGCGGTGAGTTTTTAAAAGTAAAAAACTGATCTCGATTTCTGGTTAAACTACAAGTTCTATGGAAATAAATTTCATACGACAAAGTTGTAAGTAATAAAACGATACGAACTTTTTTGTGTACACTTTTTTCACTTAACCTCAAAGTTTATGTAAAAAATTCAAATAACAATGTTTTTGGTTTTTTAATTTGAAATTATACAAAAAAATAATTTTGTCGGTAATTTTGGCGTAAACTTACCTTTTTAAGTGCCAAGCACACTGTAATTTTATTGAGTTAAAACATTTATTTTCACCTTATTTTGACTTAATATCGAAAAAGCACCCTAATTTTCAATCGAAAGTTCTTGCGTCAAATTATCAGCTATTTGAAAAATAGTAGGTATGCTTTTTAGTCTTTGAATTCTTTTCGATATTAAAAAAAATAATATACATTACTATGCTAAATGTTCTCAAAAAAAGCAAAGAAGAGAAAAAAAACTCTGACTAGATAAATTATATTTTTTGCATAAGATAAAAATAAAACACCAAAAACTTTGTCATTAGAATTTTTCACATACATTTTGAGGTTAAGTGAAAAAAGTGTTAACACAAAAGTTGTAGATCTTTTTATTACCTACAACAAATTTTTATATATTTTTTCCATAGGACTTGTAGTATTGCCGGAAATCGAGATAAACCGTTTTTACCCTCAAAACTCAACCCCTTCCACTTCCCAACCTCAGATCACCCGCAAAACCATTACCCGGCACCCGCCCCCACCACCCACTCCCCATAAATCGATGATTTATAATCTAAGCCAGTTTCAGGAGTAGGAAATAGGTAGGTAGCTTGTTTTTATAATGAATGTGTTACAAGCCTTTTGCTTTTTAAATTTTAATAATACTTTCTTTCCGTTTTCGTTTTCTATTTGCATTAACATCACTTTGCGCCATAGATAAATACAGAAAAGTAATATTATTCCCTATATGTCATTCCGCAGTGAGCAACATTGTAAACAAAGTAACTTTATGCTGATTAACAAAACAAGTAATATTGAGATGGCACGCAAAGATTACTAAGTCCCCAGATTTTTTTTGCAATGGAATGGAACTCATATTTGAAGTGATTTTATACCAACATCACAAATGAAAACAATATTGCCAATACAATAATAGTGACATTTCTAAGTGTTGTACTGGTACAGTAAAATCGATAACAATGAAATCGAATCGAATGAAATTTAATCGATTAGAGAAAAAAAACTATTACTACTTGGTTGCTAGGTTAGGTTTATGAAATATATGAAAACGAAATACAAAATAAAAACAAATATGTCAAGCAAATGTATTTATTTATGTTTGTTTTCATCACAACTTAAAATATATAATATAAATCGACGTTTCCAGTAATTGATGCATTGACATGTGTAAAAAATATCGTAAGGGGTGAACACAGATAGATGGGATGGTAATTATACTTACTTATATACCATTACAAAACAGATACAAACAGGTTAGCACAGGCAATTCGAACGGACCAGAGTCCTCAAGCAGCACTCGTTCACGAGTTGACTCACATGCCAGCCATCGTCCTCGTCAGCCATTTCTGAGGGAAGAGGGCGACCCGACACACGACGCCACCGCTTGCCAACACATTTTCATGAGCATGACCGTTCCGAATGCCCGCGCCAATCTGCTTGCCAAAGGGGGAGAAAACTATAATAACACACTTCATTTATACACATAATAATAAAAAAGGAAATTAAAACATCTTAAACTAATTCGCAGACGTCCACTTTCGCCAGGGCTTCTATCACCACGCTGTTGCGATCTCTGATTGTCATCTTTAGGTTGTATACGCGGATGTCTTTGCGCCTTGCGGCCACCGCTCTCCGAATGAACCATCCAATAGCATCGTTTGCGTCGTCAGCGTAGTAAGTGAAAGTCCCGGTGTGCCGTGAGATTGCGACGACTGCGTGTGGGACGCTCTCGGGCAGCTTCATTCTACCCTTGGTTTTGATTGCGATTACTGACTCGTATGTCAGTCCCTGTGCTTCGTGGATTATGAGGGTGTGAGATCCCGTGCCTGTACCGTAGCCCTCGTTGGTCAGGGTCTCCTTTTCTTCCGGGTATGAACCAGGAACAAGGTGTTTGGGATGGTTGTGGGGATTTTCGTGTCCGTATATCCTTTCTGCTTTAGGGACTGGATACGGGGAGCCGAGGAATATATACCTGAGTATATTTCCCTCAGCCCATACCCGACATCCATTGGGTTCCGGTGCGTGCATAACAACTCATGGCTGATGTTTGTAACCAAGTTTGGGCGATTGTACCTAAACTCGAAGAGATCTTCTCTGTCGATGTAAGGTTACTGATTTACATCTCCGATGAGGACAAGTTCGCCAACTCCAGACAGCCTTGAAGCCATCACTATGGCCCTGAAATGGTTTACGAGAGCTTCATCCACCAAGAGGCGGCTGTAGCTCTCCTTCACCTTAAAAACATTTACGAGGACCGAAGCCATAGTGCGCACCTTGGTTTTTGGCCAAGTCACCAATTCGGTGCGCAAGCTTCTCCTTCAGGTCTTTGGCTGCCTCTTTTGTTGTTGTGATGATGGCGTCTCTTCGAAGTTCACCCAAGTTGTCTTACCGCATCCTGGCACTCCATTGACCCACTGTATTTTAGGTACTTCCCCTTAGGTAAATAGATTTAGCCATTCCAATCCCATTTGCTCCCATTTACCAAACATGATAGACCAGGTGACAAGCGTATCCGATTCTTTGCTCTAGCTAGACAGAAGCTTGTTCCGATTCTTACTACTGCCGTCCATAAAGAGAGCAATACCACGGATACGTATTCCAGGTACTCTCCGTGTGATAGCAGTTCGGAAATTTCTACGTTTTTGAGTTGACTTGGTGGGATTTGTGAAACTATTATTGGATTGGGGAGGTTAGTGCGAGAGGGCATAATGTTGCTAATGGAGGGCGGGAGATTATTAGCTAGTTTTTGGTTGATCGATTTCGCAAGCTCATCGGCTCTCTCGTTTCCGGTGGTTGCCACATGTGCTCTCAACCAGAACATCCGAACATCTCTGCCTTCTGCTCTGATCCTCCCAATGTTTTTCTTTGTACTCTTTGCGAGAGGGTGACTCGTTTTGGGACTCCTGAGCAGATCGAGTGACGATCTGGAGTCACTCAAGATGTTTACTAGTGGCTTGGTGCTGTGTATCACTAGTTGAGTCGCCTTGCAAAGGGCATAAAGTTCCGTTTGGAAAACCGTGCAGTCATGGTGGAGCTTGAAGGTGGATGATGCGATCTCTCTATCTTCCTCCCACCAGGTTCAGGCAGCACCTACTTGACCCTCGATTTCGCTGCCATCTGTGTATATTTGGGCTCTTTCTCTACACATGCTGTCGTGGACGGATGTGATTGGTCCAGTATCCACCGCATGTGCCCACACGTTTGCCGCGTAGATACATTTTCTGATACATTAATATCCACCTTATATACAAGAAAGTAAAATAATTGTGCTTTCACTTTAGAATATATTGAAGATAGTACTTATACGATTCATCACCGTTACCATTATTTATTTGGTTTGCGAGATAATTAGCTTTGCTTTTGGTCTTGTTTGTAAAAGTCATAGTCATTACAAATTTAGATTTGTTTACCATACTTTCAAAGTCATTCCACGCACTTGGAAGTCTATGAACCGACTTCGGACTCAAGTGGGTCACTGCTGGTTTAACATGACCGAGCTCTGACGTAGGAACTCAATGTATTTTTGGCACTACGCAGGGCATGCGTCATTTGCTGTCCTGCCCTAAGTTTCCCAGTGCTTGTTCTTTGGATGACCTGTACGAGGCCTCTTCCTACTCTTGGGGTGGCTACCGCCCAGTACTGGCAGTCATCCATGTGAATCGTAGACACAAAAAAGTCAGAGAGTTGATCGATATGTTGTTGGTTTAAAAAAAACTTAGGCATATATTCTCTATGGAAGCTGCACTAACGGCTTACCATGGCTATGTGGCATCGATCCTTAACTATGGATTTATAATGTGGGGAAACTCCGTTAAGAAAATTAGAATTTACAAAATCCAGAAACGTTGCATCCGTGCAATAAGTAAAGCTTGGTTTCTGGATAGCTGCCGACCGTTATAAAGGTACGTATAGCTATATCACTCAGTGTTCCACAAACGACTTTTCTCTCTGAACAATACGTAATTGGATTAGATTTTTCTGTCAACCAAAGGTTCTGACAAATACTGCTTGAAATATGTATTTTATTTCATCGTGACTTGTGCCACCATTTTACTATGAGTTTTCCAAATGTCGTGGCAATTTTCAAGTAATCGTGCTTATTATGCGTAATTGATGTATATTGAAATATAAGATGCAATAACAACTGCTATAACAATATCAACCTCCATAGAACTATTTATATTATTGTGATATGAACCTTCGTAGTAATCGTAGTAGACCATACTTTGTAGTAAAGAAACGCGGCACAAATGTAGGTAGTGTGTAATGAATAAATATTATGGTTAAGGTTTTTATGTTTTAGAATTTGATACAAATTAGTTCGATTTTTCCGATCCCATCCTCATTGTACATGTGTATCGATCAACTAGCGGATCAAAAGCCATAGGCAGGTTACGGTTCGAAACTCGCCCCGCGTGCTGGATGTAGTGCGACGCGTCTGCAATGTTTTTCTTCCTTTTCCAATATGATGATTTTCTTTTAGATTTAGTTTTGATGATTTCGGTCTATTTCTGTACTCGAGGATGGCGGCTGATTGTTGAAACTTTGGGTTCTATGATATTTAGCGAGGAGTTATACGGAGCTCGACTCAGTGAAATATATAAAGGATATGTTGAAGGTAGGAGTTGCGTTAGAAAGGATGCGTTAGTGAAATTGGATAATATTGCGAATATTACCTATATATAAACAGTATCGATACAAAAATCGGGTGGATCGTATTCCTTTGTATCGATCCACACAAGTATCGGATCGGATCGAACATCCCTAAATTAAATTACACACACAAGAAGTTGAAGTTGATTTGATACTTACGTGGTGTAAAGAGATTGTTTTGCTTTGCTTTTCATCGTGTCAATTCGGAAAATTTGAGCTATATACTTGCTTTAACTTCCTTTTGTTTTAATTACATATGTAAAGACGTAACTGAAACAACTTGATCGCTTCTAGTCAGGGCTAATTAAT